>OX465502.1:5027500-6277500 GCA_950022335.1 Eurois occulta
CGATATGCCGTCAACTAACCAAGTTTCCGTTAAAACAATCACATCATATGAACACAGACACAGCTGTCGAAAGAAGGATTCAGTTTTGGTACGGAGCCCACGAACATTCTGATAATAAACATGCAGTTTCTTATTGTCGTTTAAAGCCATTGATAAAATAATACTAGGTATAGCAGCATAATTAACACCACAATAAAACCACATATGTAACAAAACGCTAAAGGACTCATGAATGCAATTTTCGAGACAATGTTTACGGATAACAGATGATCACAGTTCTTATAATATAAATAATACAAAATAATAACGAATAATCCAACAAGTAGGGTAAATAGGCATACACAATAGTTGACCGGCACAAAAATTGCAGCAAAATCACAGGTAACTGTGCGAGTAAGCAAGCAGTAATTAGACTCGATACTAAGTGCGAGCGAGATAAGCATAGATTGAGATGTTCTAATGAATAGAACAGCGCGATAAGAGAAACAAAAGGCCCATATGGGAATACAAAAGCGAGGTGTCGAAACTTCGAGTACGTCAGCGATGCCAAACCTTTTATAAAAGTTCAAAAGATAAACACTTGCGGCTGTTAGTACATAATAAAAAAGGAATTTACTACTAGACAAAAGTTTAAAAAAAATACGGTAAAATAATGTTAGCGGAAAGATGCACCACTCTAATTTAGTTTGTTTAAATCTCTCTCCTTAGATATTACGAAGACTGCCGACCCTTCTTGCCTGCGGACATGGATCTTTCCGTGTTTAACCCATACGTGCTTATACTCCTTTTCCTTTGCTATCGTTCTGGTTTTATTCAGCAACTTTTTGGAGTCAGGGTTGAGATGGTCATTCACGTACACCCGGTTCGATTGGCCTGTGAATCCAAGGTCATGGGCCGATAACGTCTTGAAAGAGCGTGCAGCCGCCACAAAATCCTCCTTGACATATCTGTTTAAAAAGCTAACCACAATGGACTTGTCCTTAGTGTTGAACAATGGAATCCTGGATATGTAGTTGATCTGGGTTTTGGGAAACGTGAAATTAACTTTTTTACTTATATTCTCCAGGATAGCGAACAGATTTTCATCTTTTTTCTGGGGAATACCCTTTATTTCTACATTGTTCAGCCTTGATCTCTGATCGCCAGCGGACAGCTCCGACTTCATCAAATCAATGTCAGATTGAAGACAGCCAACAGATTCCCGAAGATGTTCAAGACTAGCAACCCTAGTCTCAACGCTTGCAAGTTTGGTGGAGAAGTCGTCCAGTCGTTTGCCATTGAACTCACAACTGACTTTAAGTTCTTTGAGTTCCTCTTTAATAAATTTGACGTCATCAGACAGCGTCGGTAGGCCAGCTAATTGAACCTTGAGCTCGCGAATCTCAATAAGAATCGTTTCCAGAGACGCCGGTTCAGGTGTCGGTATTGGCGACGGGGAAGGAGTTGGTGACGGTGAGGAGATTCGGCACTTCGGACATTTCCACGCCGCCCTTCGGTCAGCCCCCAGTCTTCTCCACCCGCCCTCCGTGATGTTAGCGCAGCCAAAATCGAGGTCCCGCTTGCATGAGGCACATTGGACACCATCATTGAAGTCAGAGTTGCAGCTGGCACACTTCATCATAGTTAACTCGAAAGTTTGGGGATGAGTAAAAAATGTTTAGAACCCCTGATAAAAAATAACAATCAAGTGAAGCGCGTAGGTAGTTGCGTACAGGTCGAGCGAAGTGCGTAGCGGACAAGCAAAGTACGTGCTTGCTTAGAGAGTGATCGCGATGAACTGTTATGCATGCATTATGCATACAGATTCAAAATAGTCGATATGCAAATATTTCTGAGACGGGCAAGACTTTGACACTAGACCGACCTTAAGTGCCAGTGGCAAATTGCCATCTCATATGCATAATGTCAACTTAGGACTGGCAAGTTGGCGACTGAGTCGCAATTTACTTTTCGAACAGTCACTTACCTATCATCAAAGTACGTCGATATATTGATTGGTCGTATAAGCATACACATATTATAACGTCAAGAAAGTAAGCATTTCAGCAACATTTTTGCCAGGTAAGCAAGTACCTAATTTGTTTACTTAGGCAGATAAATAATTTGAAACTGAATCAGGATCCGAATAACGGGTAATCAATTGAATAACACGTTAATCAAACATTACTTTAGAAGTACTACTTACTATGTCGTGAGTCGATAGTAGGTAAAGCAACGCTGCCGAAGTCGGTCCGAAGGAGGGTATACGTGCCTTGGAAAGCAAGTTAAGCTCTTGGTCCCAGCTGTCATCCGTAGATCTTTGCCAGTCTTTATGGTACGGGTAGTCATAAATCCGAAAGTCTGAGAATCAGTGTTACCAAGGCGTATCGTGTTAGTTACCGAATAATTGTGAGAAAGAGGTAAGATAGACAGTCGCACCATGTAAAGTACCAGTATTCAGCTGCATCTGGTTATACTGGAAACCGAATTCAAATTAATTGGGTAAAGGCTAGGCAGTTAATGATAATGAGTTACTCTCTCAACAAAATCAAGAGAAAAATCTGAAAAGAAATTGTTATTGTTCTAAAAAAGGCTTTGTTATTTACCGGAAATCCCTTACTCAGTTTCTAATTTTCGTGAGGCTCTATTGTTTCAAGCGTGGGCTTAAAATTAAATTAATTTGGGAGTTATTTTTAATCATTTTCCTTCGAACAAAGCTTTGAAAGAAAAATATTTTAACAATTAATCTACCGAGGTAGTGAATCCTTTCTAAGCTAGCTTTCTTCGTCATTTTATGCTTCAAAGCATTAGAAACCTCTAAAGCTTAGGTGATTTATAGAAAGTATAGTTTGTTCCTAGAAAAGGTCAACCATTTTGAAGGGAACTAAATGATTCGACACACGAAATCAAAATAAATCTTAATAAAAGCGTCGATACATTTATTTTTGTCGGTACCTTGTCCTCATAATCTCCATTATCAGCTTAGCAGTCTACTGCTGGACGTACATCATTTGGGTACATAAACCTTTAACTGCAAGGTTTAAATTCATATTTTAGCCGGACTGTGGTAAATGTTTTCATCTTCCAATCTTCGTCGTTTTTTCGTGTTAGCTCGCTTTAGTTTCTGGCATCATGAGCCTATAATTTTTCCAGTGCCAGGATACAGGCCTACTGTCTGTGAGAGGGAGTGGGCGGTAATCCACAACCAGAACCCAGTGCTGGTTGATGGATGTCACAGACTTGTAGTTGGTGGTTTTCGTTGCTGTTCGGGATAACCGTATTAATCGATATCTAATCTTCCAATGATAGTCCCTAACCGTCTGCAGACAACTCAAAAAGTCTATCATCATCATCATCATTTGCCTAGCCTTTCCCAACTATATTGGGGTTGGCTTCCTAACAGGATGCAGCTGAAACGCCTATCATCAAATAAACCAAAATCCACTCTTAAACACCACAATTTATCCGACAGAAAAAAACATAGAATTTCCTTTCCAAATGAACACATCACAATTTTTCCGACAAAAATAATATTAGCCCCTTAATAAATCTGGCCCTAAAGGTACTGTAACCTGATTAAGGGTGTGTGGTGTGCGTTGAAACAATTTGACGAGCCATTAGCTCCGGCCTTGACTCCGTCGGTAGCCTTACGTAAGTAAGTACCTATGGCTTCGGTACTTATATGCTTTACAGCTTGATAGGATCGGATTGGATATAAAAATGCACGGGTGTGTTGTTTGTGTGGAGACGTGGACAGTTGTATGGTTTATATTGTTCTGATTTCTTTTATATCTGTGTGTTTTATCCTGTACTGTTCCTTTGGAAACTTGTCTGGGAAAGTACTACAATATATCCACTTATCCGCTGCCAAGTAGCGTTTCCATATTCTGGTTTTAAGGGTACTGTTGCCGAAGTAATTACAAGTACACATTTCTTGGTCTCTGGGATGGCAACGATCAGTATCATTAAAAAATTATGAACGGCTGTCTAGGTCACCTTCGTATTCCACGTTTTGTTGCTACCTAAAGTTAGGTAGTTTTTGCTGTAGTCGTTGAAGTGGACTCAGAAGCGTTTTTAGGCAACGGTATTCTGTCTTGAGGCAACAACTGCGTAGTCCATCTGTTCTGGTGTATATAGTATTGCAAAATAGTAATCAAATTCACGCTGTAGCTCAATATGGTTAATAACATTAGAGAACACTGCCATTACTTTAGCTAGAGCTGTTCTGGAAAATTCTAACAACGAAAGCTCTTTAATTGTAGCTGGCTCCTTCATGGAATATTCCTAGACATTCTAGAATATATTTATGTAGCTCCAAACAACTGCGCAACACGAGTCAACCTTGACAACAGTCCAAAAAACGGCGCACACAGAAAATTGACCCTTAAACCAATCCTTTATTAACCGACCGTCATACGTAAGCAGGCTGTTAACTATGGCCGCTAACGGGTGCTTTTAATTCAATTAATGGATAATATGAACTCATAACCAGTCGTCATCGGGGTGTTGTCAAGGTTCAGCGGGTTGCGGGTTAACGATTGGTGGACATGACACTAATCATTAAATTAGGTTGTTTTGACTAAACAGACGATCGCCATAAGGGTATTTTGAACAGTTAAGGGCATAAATAGTATGGGTTTCATGGTAACTGACGGTGGCAGTGTTTTAAAGGCCCAAGAGAATTAAACTGGCTACTGATTGCCGATTACGAACAAAACACACGTAACATTATTCAATGACTCTTCGCAATAGTGAAACTTTCTATCAGTGATCGGTTCCGCCATTCCAGAGATATATTACAAACAATTTTACAAAGCTATAGGAGAGCGAAAGAAAAAACTACAAAGAGTTGATTTATTTTAAAATATTAATTTTATCTAATGTTTATGATTAGATTCTTTCAAATAGAGGTAAGATTATGGAACCAGTTATTAACATAAAGGGAAATTACAAACAGATTAAAGTTTATTTGAGTCCGAGTTATAAAGTTCCTAACCAAAGTTCTCTCACGGACAACGGAGTGGAACGATGGATAGCTTGGACAGTAATTAAGGTTACTTTGAGCCTTCTAATTACTGGGTAAATTTCCCTTGAGTGAAAAAGTAGAACTAGTCAATTAACCAGGACAGTATTAGCTACGATCTGGTTAATTAGCAACGAATTAAGTAAATATAAGGCTTAACTAAAAAGCCTTGATGTTCCTTAACCATTATTTCTAATTTATTTTTTTACGTAGGTACAAATTGTGCTTAAAAACATGAGTTATTTCGAAATTGTCTCTGTGATAGTCTACTCATATTTAGAGGAGCTTGTGGCTAAATAATAACACCCACTCGGGTCGATCTTCAGGTTAAACCGCGCTTGCCTAGGTTGATCCGTGGATGGGTGACCACACATTGCATACCGAGTTTCCTCTATGTTAAATCATAAGTTATGTTTAAGCAAGCATATTACCGCAAACTATATGGGCTCCAGGGCTCTATAGAAAAACACATTATGTACTTACCTAACTTACCTCTAATACATACTCTTTTAATGCACTCTTAGAGCTTCAACTTATAAGCAATAACAAAACTCAATTGAAGAAAAAAACTTTCTCAAAAAACCGCAGAACTTATGCATAAACCACGGAGTTTCCCTTTAAGTAGAAGTTCGCTTCACTGTTATTTAGAAACACAATCTTGGTAATAACTGAGGGGGACGCGTTATCGGTTTTACAATCGTGCAGGAGTCAATGTACTCGTGATATTTATATTTTATATACATCTTTTACATGTAGGCACCTTCTTACAAATAGGGTACGTTTAAAATGCGTTTTTTTTTCAATGTTCAAGAAGGTGTAGTGAAGAAGGAGCTCGTGGCTAAATTAGAACAGCCGGTTGGGTCGATCTTTAGGTTAAGCCGTGTTTACCGACGTTGGTCCATGGATGGGTGAGCACCCATTACATACCGAGTTTCCTCCGTGCCTCGGAATGCACGTGAAGCCGTTGGTCCCGGCTGTCATTTGTAGATCTTTGACAGTCGTTACAGGTAGTCAGTGACCCGAAAGTCTGACAACCAGTCTTACCAAGTGGTATCGTATATTGTGGAGGTCAGATAGGCAGTCGCTCCATGTAAAATACTGGTATTCAGCTGCATCCGGAAGACTGGAAGCCGATCCCAACATAGTTGGGAAAAGGCTAGGCAGATGATGATCTTTTACAGGTAGGCACCCTCTTAATAATAGGGTTGGTTTAAAATGCGGTTTTTTCCAATAATCAAGGAGGTGTAGTGACAAAAGTAAAAAGAGTATGCTAAGATGTTCTGGTCGCAGTGAGAGGATCGATCCGCCAAAAGTGGAGACAATTGGAAAAGATCTATTCTATCTCTAATGCTGAATGCATTGGGTGGCCAAAAGTTGAAGAAAAAGAAGTGACAGGACGGGTGGTAACGCTTTAAAAGGACATAAATATACTGATCATATTGGTGACGTTTTTCAGCAATGTCAGGGCATGAACGTGCATGACGCTTAGGTAAGCCTCGTAGCAGATGACACTCTGTAGTTTCTGCCTAACCTCATGCGACAAAGGTTTACTGATGCAGATGTTGTCCCAAGATACTGATAGAGAATGCGTTGTGGCATAAAGTCCGCCATCTTGTATATGAAGTTTAAAAAAAATAAAAATAAAGGCATGATTTTATATTACTAGCTAATGCCCGCGGCTTGGCCTCCGTGTATTTCGGTAACTGCCCCACGGGATCGTACTCCCCGGATAAAAAGTATCCTATATGTTAATCCAGGTTATAAACTATCTGCGGGCCTGTGGACGGTGAGTAATGGGCTAGCTCGCCGTCCGTCCGTCTTATGACGACAGGCCGTGTCGACGGTGCGTTCGTGTTCCACGCGCGCCTCAAAGAGGTGTCAGCAAACAGGGGGCCCCTCCTGTTTGTGCCTCCTGTGTGTCCCTCCGGAAGGGGTCATGTGATGATTTCCTATCACAAAAAAAGGTTATAAACTATCTGTGTGCCAAATTTCATTCATAACAGGTCAGTATTTTTTGCTTGAAAGAGTAACAAACATCCAGACATCCAAACATCCTCACAAACTTTCGCATTTATAATATTAGTAGGAAGTAGGATAACTATACGTTTTTGCTCGATTTCACAAAGGCAAAAGAAAGGGTTATGTGTGTGTCTTGCATCCATGTTTGTTATTCCGTACAAACTAAACTCATTGGAGCAAATCCCGTTTTCATTGGATTAGTCTTGATCCGGAGCTGGCTTTGTCAAACGAGATGACGTCACAGCAATATTCAAAATGGCGGCTGTGATACGCCTTGATTCGCAGTTCATAAGAGTCTTTGTTTAGTTATTTACGTTCCATGACTTGGTTATAGTTTCTTTTTCATCTATGGTAAACATGAAACTATATGTATAGGTACTTACAAACAGGGTGGAATCGACACTGACGCACAAACTGTTACCACGGATTCAGTACATCATTCTGAACCCCACATAGAAATTTTTCATCGGTAGTTATAAAAAAAAAACCGCTGTTTCCTGCAAAAGTGCAATACCTACACGATCAAAATGTATGAATCAGCAGACATTTTTACAGTATTCCAGTTGATACGATCCTCACATGCTTTCACCTCGTCTACATCCATACATCTGGTCATACACTCGAGAGCAATGAATCCGGGTCACTTAAAGAATGTTAAAAATCTCGGAAACTAAAAATGATAGGTTAATGCAATAAATTGTATTTAATAGACAATGTAATACTCCTTAAATGAAAGTAAAAAAAATATGAGTCGCCATTCATTTTATTAACACAAAATTACATAAGAAAAAAACTGCTGATCTCTCCTTAAAACAAAAATAGGAAACATGAAATTTTTGAAGTTTATTACGATTTTCTTGAATTTTAATACTTCGTATTGCCTCCTCGTGCTTCCATTACTGCGTTTACGCGGTTTGGCATGCTGTACAACAAGTTCCTTATACGATTTTGGGGAATATTCTCCCATTCCTCTGTGAGAGCAATTTTGAGCTCACGAAGCGTGATTGGGGGAGGGTTTCGTTGTTTTACGCATCTGCCTAGCTCGTCCCAAGCATGCTCGATCGGGTTGATATCCGGGCTGCGCGCTGGCCACTCCATACGAGTAATGTTCATCTCTTGAAGGTAGTCATTCACAATCCTACCTGTATGAGGTCGGGCATTGTCATGCATAAATATAGCATCCTCACCTAAATTGACCATAAATGGACCAACGTGATCATTGAGGATTTCTTCCACATATCTTACGCTAGTTAAAGAGCCGTTTTCTATGATCACCAGCTCTGTGCGACTTTCAGAAGAAATTCCGGCCCACACAAGTACAGACCCACCACCGTAGGCTACTTTTTCTTCGATGCATGCTTGCTTGAATCTTTCCCCTGGTCTTCGATACACTCTGTGTCTTCCATCGTGCTTGTAGAGCATAAATTTTGATTCGTCGAAGAACATAACTTTTGACCAATCTTCAATACTCCAATTTACGTGGCGCTGGGCATATCTTAGTCTTGAAATACGATGCCCACGCTCCAGTTTAGGGCCGTTTGCAGGTCTAAGGGGTTTTAAGTTAGATTCAGCAAGCCGACGTCTTACTGTCCATGCACTTGGGTTACTTCCTCCAAGGCGTCGAAACTGATTTGTGAGTTCAGTTCCTGTGAGAAAGCGATTTCGAAGCATGGTGTTCACCAAGTGTCGGTCTTCTCGTGCTGTGGTACACCTGGTTCTGCCCGTTCCTGGTCTGCGTAGGTTAGAACCAGTTTCTTCGTAACGTCGGAGAACTCTTTGTACTGTTGACAGCGACACACCGACAGTCCTGGCTGTATCGCGCTGACTCCGGCCGGTTTCCAGCATTGTAAGTATTCTGGTGCATTCTTCAGGCGTAAGCGACATAATTTCAGCTTGAATAATGAATATAGAGCACTATCAACATGGTTTATGTACCCACATAAATGACAGATTACAAACAAAAGCAAAACCAAATGCTGTAATTTCGTAGTTCCATCTTCGAAAGTGGCCCTTTTTCAAATTTGATTTTTTTATGATATAACTTTACAGTAACTAAGAAGTTTTAATACCTTCATTTAAGGAGTATTACATTGTCTATTAAATACAATATATTGCATTAACCTAGCATTTTTAGTTTCCGAGATTTTTAGGATGCTTTAAGTGACCCGGATTCATTGCTCTCGAGTGTACATGCACGCTGGTTGCGAGCACTACGCACCTAACCTTTCTGAAGAAACTTTACCAAAAGCATGAAACTATACCTAAACATAATATTATTCGGTGTAAATTAGAAAGCATGTTAACATATCAGAATAGCCGATAGGGCAGTATCCCCAGGGGTTCGTATTGTTCAGCTATCATGGATTAATGTCCCCAGTGTGGGCAGTGTGAGGGGGTGAGTCCATTGATTTGACGTGTTGTCAATCTCGGGCTATAAATATTAATTTTGCGATATATTTTACCCAACAGATGGTAGGATCATAGCTTAACATAATATTAGTGATTGCTTTGTTTATTACTAACGAGTTTCTAGTCTATATTGCTATACTTTCCTATAATGTTCATTGAACTAATGACTGTCTCATTGGTCTAGTGGTTGCAAGCGCTAATGCAGACCATGAGGTTCTGGGTTCGATTCTTATGTCGGGTAAAGTGTTATAGGATTTTTCCATTAGGAATTACTCGACGGTTGATGGTATAAAGCTCACCTCCTATAAATGGGACCTAAGTATGACTGGCGAAATGTGGATGTGTCACCCTCATTTCGCCAATTATGTTTTAGTTAAGTATTCGGATAACGGGCGTGTTTATGTATGAATCAAAATTATTGGACTGATACAGCATAGTGGGTTCCTTTTAATCAACTGTTATCAACGTATCCCATGTTTCATGACTATCGATACGACTTGTAAAATAGTACTAAACGGATCTACCTTAATCTTCTTTGGCAATTGCACAACGTATTAACGAACCCATCTCCACACCTATGACACAAATATAATTTCTATTTGAAATATTACCATAACAATAAGTGTCAATATGGCGTGTGCTCTACTTTTACTTCACTGCCCACCCTGTGACGTCATCAAGGGATGATACATGTGGCATTGTACTCGATTGTGGCACAATAGAGAGAGTTTCCTTTGTAATCTGACCGATGGTATAATATTGTTATTGTTGGACGTGAGGGTAAAGTTGTATTCATTTGTAATGCTTTCTGAAAAATAGATATTATGATGTTTTTTTTTTAAGTAAGTTTCCAAGCTCCATGGTAGAGATTTATCACAGGGTGGAAACTTTCCGCGGGGCAGTAAGGGGAACTACCTTAACTTAAAATGGTCTTAGGAGACTATCGATATCTTTTTGTTTTAATCCCCATTTACAGATTTTCAAAACAATGTGGTTAACAATAAAATAATCATTTTACACAAAATATTTTATTGATGCCATTCGATCCTGTTTCTAATACTGATCAAAAACTTCTATGAGACCAACCCAGGTTGGAGTACTTATAGTCAGTAATCGCAAAAATCTTTTATCTTTTCTTTTTAGCTTATGTTTCTGTAATTGACCCACAGCATCGTACTACCAATGCGCCAAAAGAGAATGCTCATGGAAGTATGGAATCCCGTACCATGCTGCATCAAAATCAAACCTTGTTTTTTATAGACTACACTGATCGTATTAACTCCTACAAAAATTATTTTTGAAAAAAAAACCCGCGTTTCAGAGTTATTTTATAAAATCGAAACTAACCTAAAAAGTAGGTCTATTATTTCGACGCTACCAACGACGTATTTTAACACACATACATTACATTATTGCTCTAAAAACAGCGTAATACACTAATATTAGTAAGAATTACGAGTTAAAGTAACATCCACAGTATGCTTGACTGAAACTCGATTTTATTTTAGACCTTTACATTGCCAATAGTCAGTCAGTACAGTACAAATGTCAGATGCCACAGATAAGATAACTATAAACCATAGGGTATAGTAAGTGCTATAAACTAGTCGGGATTTAGGGATGTAATCGATAAATCAAAATCTTTAGGCTGAGAAAATCTATTTTGTTGCAAATAGCAATAAACCAAACTAAATCGATTTGGTGTACTGATCTTACTTAATTGTAATTAATTTTAGAGTCCGCTCGACAGACAAGGGTTTGTTCAATTGAAACGGAACGTCATTTATATTCAGTTGAAACGGAACGTCATATAAAGGGAGTAAAACAATATTCGTACTTTTAAACTCGAAAAGTATATTTCCAGTTCAAAAATCAAATCCCCGACGCGTAATGCCGTAAAAAAATATGAAACTAATTACTATAATATTTTGGTTTTGAGGCGGGAGACTTTTTGGTACCAACTTTGGTCATTGTCCTTTCATCCAAATCCGGTCAGTAGTTTTTGCGTAACAAACAACCATCCGACCACATAAACTTTCGCTACATGCCATGAAATCATATTCAAACATAAATCGCTTATTATAATCAATAATTTTACTGTATTTTATTACAATTTAAAGTTCTCCGCCTCTATAACACATCCGTTAGTAGTAAGATGGGTAGGTACATATACTTTCAAAGATTTTGCATCAGTAATTCGTTTGTCAGCTTCTGGAGTTGAAAGTCGTGCCCATGTTCATGGGTTGAGCATGGCCTGTGAATCTAACAGTGATTAAAACTTTTGCGTACGCAATTGGCAATCCTTAATGTCAAAATCTGTTTTCCTAATAGGTAGAAGTTGTAATTAAAATAAAAACACTTTACACACAGATTTTTTCAAATGCTTTTTTGAAAGTCTCCCTCCTCCATTCTTAGAAGTCGGTTGACAAGAAATTTTATCAATAATTCAGAGTCTATGAAATGTAGAACAATTGTCCCTAATAACCGCTACCATTTCACTTTTAATCAAAACAAACTTAAAGCATTTATTTTAGGTAAACCAATCCCTGCAGTAGAAGAGTCTAACTATCGAGCGTGTGCTTATAGTGAAGGCACCACAAAGCGCCATTTGTGGTTTTGCCACTAATGTGTTTGTTAGACCACAATGCTAGGTCTGACTATAGCAATATTGAGACGGGATTAGGTTAATTTGACATAATGGTAGGTACTACTAATTTCACTAAGGGTCGACCATTTTTCAACCTTATTACTTACAGCATAAGGGTGAAAAGTGGCAGACCCTCAGTGCACTCGGTAGTCCCTATTTTCAGTTAAATATCCGCTAGGTAAAGTATAAGCTAGATGTTGAATAAGCAGTAAACAAAGTTGTGTTGAAAGAGAAAGATTGAGCGATTGTTCAACCTAGCTTTTGGGGGATAAAAATGACTTTCACTCTAAATACCTACTAGAAAAGTGATGTATCATAAAAAGAAGTTACACAAACAGTACACTCAGCAAAACAGTTCGGTGTGCAGACAAGAAGTTACACAGATGAGCGATGTCAATAACTGAAATAAATGTCACAACGTTGGTTAATTAAAAATCCTAACAAAATTTTAATAAAAACTACCCCATTAAAAGTCAGTGACATCCCCTGTCAGCTGGGGTGCATAATGAACATGACATGACATGACCGATGTATTTAAATTTTATTAAAATTTCTCCAGATTTGTATGTAAATTACAACTTTTTGTTCTTTTAACATTAGGTATAAATCTTGGAAATGATTTGTTACGGTGATTGATTTTTATAACTACTGCTGTCAAAAAAACTTTGTAAGTTATGCCTGATTTGGTGTAATAGAATCCGTAGGAACTATTGAAACATAAAAAAAAATATCAATCTTTGACAAGGCTTGTCGACACCTTGACATCCTTCACAAAACCTCTTTAATCTGAAAGTCTCGATAAAGGATGCCGGAGGCTAAGAGCTCAAGATCGATATCCTGAGAGCGTCCGGTGAAGTGCGTCACCACAACATGTGACCCAGTTTGTGCTAAGTTTATTTTGTGGGCTGCTTAGAAACAATTGTGTGGCTAAACTAAGGTTGTGTTTGGTTTAGAAGTTTCTGGAAGTCTGGTTAGGACCTATGAGCCGGTTTTAGGAAGGAAGAGATCTAATCCTGGTCATATTACAATGGCTGTCAAAATATCCTCATAAAAGCCGAAAGGCACTTGTTCTCTCTATTTGATAATAAATTGCGATATTTTTTTTGTTCTGGACCATATCTGGGAACCTTCTAGTTACGGAGTCAAAGTTCCAACCTTTTCACAAATTTTTCTTTTAGATATAATTTTTAATGTTATAACTTGAATTTAAATACCACCATGACCCCTGTACTATTCAATGCATCCATCAGCACAATGTTTTGAGTGCGTTAAATTCAGTCTTACCATAAAACTTGATTTATCACCCCAAAAAAAAGTCGTTTCCCACCAATAACTTTTGCGTAGAGTTACTTAATTTAGAAAGGCTCCATTTACCAAGTATACGCGAATCAGTCTGTCTACTTGTCTGTTCCTTTTCACTCCGAAACAGCTGAGCTGATTTCGATTAGACACCATTAGGTAGGTCAAGTATACCATTACCTAGGTTAGGTATGGAATTATTTTTATTCCAGTTTTTTCTGTGGTATAACTCTACGAGGACGAAGCCGCTAGTACTGGCACTACTGGCTGGTACTTGTTTCATTTGATATTATCAGGGTAACCCTGTGTGGCAACCTGATTAGTTAAAAACTAAACAAAATGCTCCCATTTTTAAAAGAAGTTGAACTGATCTGATAATTGATTTACTTTTGAAAAATCTGATGTACCTAAACGTATCGGTTTGTCCTTCATTTAAACAAGGAGTTTTAAAATAATAAATGTCCTTTACAACAGAATTTTATGCACAATCTGGCATTAATAACAGATAGACCGAATTCTAAAATAAAAACGTTTTCTACCAAAATTAATTGTTACCCATGTTAAAAAGCCTACCAAAACATTTCACAAAGAATCCTTCAAAAACACACCGAACAATATTTTCCCCGTTAAAAAAATACACACATTTAAAAAAGGAATTCCTTACAAAACCGCGCCAACGCAACGCCGCGCCGCCGCCACGCCGGCCGCCATTACTGTACCATAGACAAGTGCGCTATTTGTCAAGCGTCAACTGTTTGTAAAGTCTGTGGTTCGAGGAACAGGGAGTTTTGTTAGCATTGCCACTCATTTGTCTTGCTGACTGTACGTGCTTATACATAGGTACATACAGTCTTTTCCAAGGTTTTTACCTCTGACAGCTGCAATTTAATAGCAACTTTGTTGTGACAGAATAAAGACTACTGTTATTTCACAAGCTTGTCAGTGGTAGCAAACGAACTTCAACCTTATTTTTATAATTACAGACATCACTGTTATTTTGATAGTGATGCCCAATCAGAAGAAAACTATCTGTCAAAGTACTGTAGGTACTTTGAGCCTGGCTCTGAATGTGGAGAGGAAGACCAAAGCAATGGATGGATTGTGTGAGGAATGATATGAAAGAAAAAGGAGTAAATCTTCTTCTTAGCGTATCGATGGCAATCTAAATTGTATCAGCCCAAAACTGAGCTACTAGTTTGGCGCTTTCAGTAGCGTCCATCAGTTCCTGTAGCGAACAAATAACAGGACACGCAGGACACAATATTAAGTGCCCCATCGTTTGTAGAACAGCACCACATTTACACTCCAGGGCAGAGTCATTAATGAATCCCCACCTGAGCAGGTTTTCCTTACTGCGACCAACTTGGAAATAAATAATAATAAAATAATAAAACCAAAATAATTACGTGACTGTTGACAGAGGAGAATAGAAGGAAAAAACGAGTTGCGCCAACCCTGAGTGACATGGGACAAGGGCAGGAAGATGATGATGATGTACAGCTGAAATACGCACAAACAAAATACCAAAGTTACTGAGGAATAGACAGACGTTTTGGAGGACTGTTCTTCTGTCATTTCTGATGTTCAAAATAGATTCTGAAATGAGTCTATATTTGAATAAATGACATTTGAGTTTGAAACGGCTCCCTCATTTGTAAAGCATTAACAATTCGTAAGCAATTACTGTCGTGGAAGTTTCGTTTTAAAAAAGGACCCATTTGTCTTGTCAACTATATATTATTTCTTTCTTCATTTAAAAATGGATGTACTATGTTACGAATATTATATGATGGCTGGATTTTGGTTTAGATTTTACATGATATTGTTCTTAAGTTGGGAAGTGAAAGTTTTTCCTTCTAAGAACTGTTTCTTTTGACGGCCTTACTTTTTCCGCCATTATTCTAAAAGCCTACTTTGTTTGAGCTGACAGGCCAGTAGAAGAGAACATGGCTTATACTTTGGGTATTTTTTTAGTGTCCTGTCTTAAGTCAAGGTAGTGCTCACGTCCTTCATGCATGGACTTAAATAGTTTTAATTCCTGTTAACTCCAGGATTTTTGTGACTTGTGTTTTGAGCCAGATTTTATTAAATGATAAATGATGTTAATTTTGGAAATAGGTTTTTCAAAATAAACATCACGCCATTTTTTTTTAAACTAGATGGGAGCGTTGTTTCGTTCCTGATGACTCTGAGAAGAAACAGCTGAAACAAACTCAGAGGTCATAGCCTCTTTTTAGGTCCAGACATAATCTTGGTCAACTCACATGAGAACTATGCCGATTAGTTTTTGAGATGGGCTTTTTGAAGAAAGAACCAGTCAGTGCAAGCATTTGTCAGTTAGCGTTTATAACTCAAAGAGCTCAATTTGAGCTGTAATACTCATTCAAAATTATCGAGTACTAGCTTTTGCCCGTGGGTTCGCTCGCGTTAATATAGAATTTGACAATCAATTCGGGTTGTACTCTGCTTGAAATAATATAATTCAATCATGATTCGAGAGACACGTGGCGCCATCTATTTATCATAAGAGCGTTATTGCTGTTTTCCTCGGAAACAGTACTTTTCTTTGGTATGAAAGGTAAACTCTATGTCCGTTTCTGTACACCTGATAACGTATATGCAAAATTTCAGCATGATCCGTTCAGTGGTTTAGGCGTGAAAAGGTAACAAACCAATAAACAGACTTACTTTCGCATTTATAATATAAGTAAGGAAAGGATAAAGATTTATGAATACATTTACCAAATCTTCTATCGAATATCACCCTCAGCTCGGTACGATCTCCGCCGGAACACTTTAACGGTCTTTGTGGTTCTTAAAGATACCCAATCCCTTGCTCATCTTACAAAACAAAGATGAGCTATCAAAGAGCATCCGTCAACATTGCAAACCGGAGGACATAGAAGGGATGTCTTTTTGATTGATTTTCTGTAGTCCCTTCATTGTCCTTTGTTTGTCTTCAATTTTTGACGGATTGGTTTTGGGGTTTTTACTTGCATACCTACCAAAGTGATATTGAGGTTGACTTTAAATATTTCTGGAATATTTTTCTGGATGTGTTTTAGTGGTCATTCCTTTTCTCTTTCTTTATCCTATCGCTAGCTGTTGGATATACGTATCTCTTCTAGCTACATTTTCTCCCTGAAGAAAATAATCACCAACCAGTCTCTTTTTCAAAACTTGATGTGTATTGTTATTGCTTAAAATATTATTAAGAAAAAAATATATTTTGGAAACCCTTCACCATCCGTCTACGGTCCTTTGACAAAACCAAACAAAAAATGAACACACGACAAAACTTTTTTAATCATAACCCTACTGTTACTTGCGCTCCATAAAATAATCCATTTTATTAATCTAATCTAAGTTCTGCGTTTCTAATACAATTTTATTACTCTCACCCCGGAACAGTTTACTATCCTTTCATTTTTATTTTGCCTCAGATTTTGCTGTGACCTGTATGTTCGTTGATATAAGGTTTATTTTAGACGTAATTTAACTGTGAAAGGACTATAGTGTGGCCGTAGGAGGTGATGAAACCCAGGGACATTTTCTCCCTTTGACAGGAAATGGAACACCACCCTCTTGACGAAACACAGACTATGGTTCAATTATGTTAGAATAGTTTGCCCCTAGTTTTGGGGAAGTTATCGAAATGGATAGTTTTGTTTGTGTGTCTATGATACTGTATAGTTATGTCGATATGCAGGAATGGGGAAAATGTCGTGAGTAAAATTTTGCGTAGGAATGTAGAGCCATCTACGAAAGACGATACACAAGAGTAGGGAAAGACAAAAGAAACGATTGATGTACTGTGTGAAAGATGATATGGCTAGATACTAAATTCGGGTTGACTACTAAGGGATTCGGTATTTGTCTTCCTAGCTATTCATCGCCAAAGTTAGGTAGGTACGTACACCAACCAAATGAAAAAAAAAGCAAAAAGTCCTTTTCTGATATTTTGAAACTAAGAGCAACATACTCAACATTGATGGAGCTAGTGGCGTGCCTAGAGCCCAACAATACGGCAAAATCAAAATCAAAATATTTTATTTCACATAGGACATTGTGCACTTATAAAACGTCGACAAAAAATGCACGGTTCGGGTTGGTCGTTTCCTATGGAGAACCCGCAAGAAACTCCATGGTTACTCTTTTAAAAATGATTTGGTTTTACAATATTATCATGTTACAGCATTAGTACTTAAGTATGGGGGGGTAGCATATGCCCGACAATAAGTCGTTACTTATTACACAAAAAATGTAAAACAAGATAAGAGGTTAACAAAAGTTAACACATATCTATGAATCTCCAAGGCCTACACTCTTCACACATTTACAAACAATCGTTAATAATAATCTATAGAAAGTTAAGAAAATATTATAAAAGACTAAATTAAACATGTGACACAAAAGGCAAGCAGACTATTTAGAAAACCTAAACCTAACATCATGAAGAGTGAGAAGAGAGCTTTTAGGCTTGCATGAAAGTCCCGCCACTAGGTGGCAGTAGCGAAGGGTCAATTTTTGTAAGAGGTAAACCGGAGTACATAATTATCTTTAATGTGATTATATTATTTGTCTATAGAATACTGACTGTGTCATTTTTCAAAGGAAAGCCGGTAGGAATCGAGTTGTATGGAATCTTCGCCACTGCTAGGTGGAGTATATGGGAGCGGTTTGCTACATTTTTTCTTTTAAAACGCTTTCGTTGTTACTCCTGCCAATTTGGCTACCAGTCTTAGCTTTACCACAGATCCTCCAGTAATTGGGTTTCAAAGGTCAAATGCCAATCGCACATCACGAAATCCGTTCGTATTTACAGTGACTGGAATCCGTTCGGGAATCCGACACGCGGCGTTTGGGAAAATGTCAAGTTACGAATGATAAATCTGCTTCGTGTTTTTCTGATATTATGTTGCCTGTCTAAAAAATTTTAACACGGATAAGTTTTATACATTCTGCAGTTTGTGACAATTGTTTTGTTTTGTCAATGCAAAAACTGTTTATAAATTGTAAAAATCACGCCCATGTATAACTATAGTAATCATCATGTTAAGTCATACAACTTATTTCATTTTCCCTTCATCCATATCCAATTCATATCCTTCCAATAAGAATGACACACGTGTCTTCTAATATGTTACAACAACCCTTCACACACTTACGCCAACATACAACATAAAAAAGACAAACTTTGATCAACGACCGTCCAATGACATGGCTATTGGCTACTAACTTTAAATAAAAGTCCCTGCAGACCATTTCCCATCAATCACGAACCACCCCTAATCGTGACGTCACACGATATGACGTAGGCGATATCGTCTAGGAGGCACTTATCGTAGAGCTCATCGGTCCTAACATGTTCGGTTTTCTTGCCATAAAGAAAATTAGAAATTAGAAAAAAACAAATGGATATGGAAAAAAGAGAATAAAATCTACGACTTTTTTTCAAACTATGTTCTTTTTTTTTACAAATTATTGTTCTTTTTTCAAATGTTCGACTTTTTGTCAGGAGTTTTCAAATTTCGAAATGGTCTTCTTCTTCTTCAAGTCGCTGGCACGACAGTATTTTGTTTTTAGCCCAAAAATTCGTTTCTTTCACGGCTTCGTCGGTGGCAGCGCAGAGGTCGCTTTGGCTGCATTTTTTTGATCTAGGACGGCAGTATAGGAAGGTGGAGCATAGTTTGCGCCTACACCCCACTGCTGTTCCGTTGAGGTAGCCCTACTAAAGGAAGTGGTCTCAAAATGGTAACCCTAACTTATAGTGATATGACGTAGGGGATATCGCCAAGGAGGCAGTTAGAGTGACATTTACGGCCCCTAGTGGCGATATCGATGGCTGATGAAGGGCTCTTGTCGTACTGTTTGGGTAATAGTCCCTTGGGGTGGTCACGTTATCAATAATTCGAGAAATAGTAGTGTTTATGAACCTTTTTTTTCCGACCAAGTTCTTTTAAATCAAATCAAATGAGTCAATGCCTTTCCAGTCCCGTCTAGTACGTCGACTTCCACAGAGCATTTGTTCAAAATTGTCAACAGTAAGATAGATAGTGAAACTCTCTAGTCAGAGAGTATCTACATCACCAACCAACCATGTGGTTGTTGGTCTTTCATGGAATATTCGCGTTGCTCCAACTACAACAATTTGAATAGATATACCTATTAAATAATATAATAGCTAAAAAAAAACTCGCTTTAAAGTGACGTAATTTTATTTCTCGTATTCTTCTCAGCAAACCCTTTCATTTGATACCTATAACATGGGAATGCACAAAAAATTTAGAATAAAGTCACTTAGGTAACCATACATTGTCATCCAAATTAAACATGTATACAAAATTTCAGCTCAATCACAAACCGGGAAGTGGGTCAAATTTATCTTCTAAGATTTTTTACGTAGTTATAGGTGACGCTAATAAAAGTGTATTAAAAACTATTAGGATGTACTTCCTTGATATCGGTCAGGCTCTAAACATATTTGGAACTGGGAATGGTTTCCCCTCTAATAAGATGACTGTCAGGTGCCACACCCTTTTGGACTTTAATAACAACACAGCTGTTACCAAAGTTACTAGAGTTTGCATGATCAACATAATACAGTCTACAATATTATGTTTAGTACTTCTTTTCCCTAAGGAATGGACACAGAAACAGTCCTAAATAAATCATTTGACGACAGCACTTACATTGACATTTACGAGTATGACCCCCGCCGGCATTATTGATTTCTGTGTATCGTGTAATGGAGGTGGGTCTGAATGTATAGTTCTCGCGTTTGGGCTATTCGTTTGACATTTCACTATGGTATACTTGTATATTGTGTTTGATATGTATGTAGAAGCGATGCTGTTAGTTGATTGGTTAGTTTTTCAGCACACAAACCTTTGTTTGTGAAATGGAGGAATTTGTGGTTGTTATTTAGTTTTTGGGCGAGATGAGAATGCTAAGGAGGATGTGTGGTGTTACGCGAATGGATAAAATAAGAAATGAGTACATAAAGAGGAAGTCTGAAAGTGGCGCAAGTGACTGAAAATTTGTGTGGTAATTGGATTGGTTTGGTATGCGATGCAGAGGAATGAGGAAAATGTCGTGAGGAAAGTTTTGAGTGTGAATATGGTTAAAAGAGTAGAAGAAGACCAAAGGAACGATGGATGGACTGTGTGAAGAATGCTATGGCAAGAAAGGAGGTGTCTGATGAGATGACGAGTAATAGAAGAAGACATACTGCAGGGTATTATGATGATTTAGTTTTGTACTACAGTAAGCTGATGATGATGATGTAGTTTTAAACTCTTAGCGTCTAACTACATTGGTTGCAGTCAACTCTTTAGTTCGTGTTTAACACTGTTTTGATAATAAACAGAAGACTTGGATTCTACGTCTTGGTTACCAGGCGGTTATAATATTTTAGGCAATGTCTCAGTTGTTTTTCATTTCTATTGGAAACCTTTTAGATAAAGTTTTGTTACCTAGGCATTATCGATTTCTGTGTCGATGGAGGTGTGTTTGTAGCTACAGCTCTCGTGTTTGGTTTATTTGTTTGACATTTTACTCTAGTATCGTTTCCAAATATGGTTCTATATTTGTGTTTGTTAGTTGTTGCAGCACATACGTGTTTTTTTGTAGAATACTGTCAATTGAAATAGTCATTCGGTCTCAGCTTTTATCTTGACCTACTGAACTGTTGTGCAGTGATGCTGGTCTACTCTTTAATAATAAACGCATTTGGGATTTTATTTTCTTTGCGTCTGATTTTACTCTTAAAAGACAGTTATTTTTTATTTGCGGAATAAAATGGACTTCTGACAATTTTTGTCTAAAAGACTGTCCAACGTTCGGAAAGTTTGGCCGAATTCACCTTTAGTGGTTCAAATTTTTCTTAAAGATATTTCACATTCCGATACCAAATAACAAAATAAAAAAAATATATAAATAAATCTTCAAACCGAAACTAACGAGTCCTCAATTCCAAAAAAATATCGACACAACCCAAAACAGACTAAAATCTAAAGCAAACACCTCTATTGATTCACAAATCACTAAGGGAACCCTCTTGCATATAGAGGGTCAGAGGGTTGTACCCCTAACTAGGGGGTGTGTATAATTGTTCGCGTGCATTCTGTGCTGTGCAGGCAAATAGGGTTGACTGACTTTTTGTACTTTTTTGAATTAATTAGAGATATATTTTTTATGATTTTTTGAATTTTTTTGGATGCTATTTGATGCACGTGCCTTTTGTAAAGGTAGGAGGATTAATTGGTTGTGTACGTCTTGTACTTGATTTTTGAAGTGTATGGGGTTGGTTTGGAGACCTAAGGACTTACTCCTCAATATTTTTTTTTTACTTGGCCTCAAAAGCCTCCCCCATAGCCTTCCACTCTTCTCTCCGTGCGGTTTCCTCTGGCCAATCTCTCACAAACGCCTCTAGGTCGTCACGCCATTCTTGGCCTCCCTCGGCGACGTAATAGTACATTTTGATATAAGTGGGGAAACTTTGTTATTGCATTCGAGGCGGAATTAACACCCGAACTGCAGGCGAGGGTGTTATGGAGCACTGCAGTAACAAATCCCCACGCGTATCAAACGACGTTTTTCAATACACTTTCGAAGAAATAAAATATTAGAACGGAAAGTATTTTTGTCAGGAATTATTAAGAAACTATGATTTAATTTGCATTTTTTCCGCGCTTGGCTTTCGCCAGGTTGAAGAAGAAGCAAAGGTATGATGCCCACACCTAAAAAAGTTTACCACTAAGGCTCTTTCTGTACTTATTAATTGAAGATTTGTTTTTCTTTCAACATGTTTTTGAAGGTGTCAAACCTTCAAAAATATGTTGAATATCAAAGTTGATTGTAATAATTAAGAAACTATTGGAAGATAAACTTCTAAACAAGTACATTTTTGCTTTAGTTATTAACTTGAACCTTTTCAGAACGAATATAATATATCGTACAGTCGCCAGGGCATCAAGTTATCACAAACCTTCAAATTTTCTCATTCGATTTTGAACTTAACTGTCAACATTTTATGGTTTAAAATCATTTGGAGAAATTTTACAATTTGTTGATAACCTGACGTGCTGCATTTTAAAAGAATTACTTTTCATTTTTTTTTTAAATTTTAGGTAGATATAAAACTAATAAGTTTGGACCAGTGTGCTTAAATAAGTATTCAAAATGTTAATAATATAATTTTCCGCTGGTCTGATCAAAGTAATATTTAAGTCTATGATTCAAATTGCTTTTCATCTAAAACTTAATTACTAAAGGTATCTCTTTGAATAGTTTCTAATTTTAAATTAAATTTAGTTTTGGTTTCACAGAGAATTTCTCAGAGTATCTTTTACATTGCTCGTGGTTTTAAAATTAATTTAATGCATTTGAATCGCTTGGCAAGTTTATGTTGAAATATCTTATTTCAAACTAAAACTATTTTCTGTATCTATTTTCTGAAGACTAGATTTATTTTAGGTTCTATTTCCATGACATGTAAACGACCTAACCGATTACATGTCATGCAAATAGAACGCAATTGCAATTGTTTTCTTTTTTTAATTCATTGGAATGATTACTTAACTAATGGTTAATTCTGTTTGTCTTAAAATTTGTTCGTAAAAAAATTCAACTCTTTTATTTATTTATTAAAACTTTATGCAGAAGTAAAATTGTACAAAGGCGGACTTAATGCCTTGCCTTGTTTTTTGTATTTTTTTATGTGACCCTAACTATACGCACAGTAAGACCTTTAATGCCCATTATAGCTATACAATAGATATTAATATGAATGAAAATATAAAGTTTTTTGTGCCATCCACCCCTCGAAATAGGGGTGTACTTGGGTTAGTAGAACATCGACGACAAATCGATGATTTGTGTTTTAAACATGAACATTCAATAAAAGGGAAGATTTTCAATTTGAGTATTGGCTTACACTATTGGACTGTGGTAGGCTTATACAATATATTTTGAGAATAAATAAACCTTTTTAGGGTTCTGTACCCGAAAGGTAACCAACGGGACCCCATTACTAAGCCTTTGCTGTACGTCCTTCCGTCCATCCGTCTGTCCGTCTGTCAGCGGGCTGTATCTCTTGGTCCGTAATAGACAATTGAAAATTTCACAGAACACGTATTTCTTTTACAGCTGTAACAACAAATAATCAAAATAAATTAAAAATTAAAGGGGGCACCCCTACTACGATGGTACGGATGGTCCTGCTCGCACATGGCCGGCTTTTACTAACATTAATGCACGTTTAAACTAGAACTAAGTGAGACATCAAAATATGCTTAAATAATACTGCACTGATGGAGTTTTTACTCTCGGTGCTGAGGCGACCTTCTTAAGTTCAACAGAGAGCGCATTTCATTTAGGTGTGAATTACAGTAGTAGAAAAAAACTCGCATTGAAAATAGTACAGTTAATAATCGCCCTAACTCATCAACTGCCTAGCTTTTTCCCGAATTGCAGTTAAGTCGTCTTCCAGTCTAACCGGATGCAGCTGAATACCATTATTTTACATAGAGCAACTGCCTACCTGACCTCCACAACCTATAGTACTGGGTAATACGATACCCCTAGGTAAAACTGGTTATCAGACTTCCGGGCTATTGACTACACTTAACGACTGTCAAAATTCTATAAATGACAGCCGGGATCAACGGCTTGACGGTTTTCACTTTTTTCTTCATAATACAGAATTAATTTATGGCCAGCGCAGCTCGTCTTTATCTTTGATACATCTTCATCGTCCCTTTTCCATCACTCCTTGCCATTATCATTCACACCCAGCCCATCCGTCTTTCTTACACTGTAATAAAATTTACCAAGGTTAGCAACAACAATCAATCAATCAAGCCTATCGCGGTCCACTGCTGGACGTGATCGCCGTCCGAATTCGTCTTCCAAGTTTTGCCATAACGCTAGCAGGGTTATTTCATAACACGCTTACAATGGCAACATTGGCTACGACAGTATTTTTGACAGTTCAACTACATTCATTGCGTTATTTACGTGGCAGGGCAGATGAGTTTTTCAAACTTAAGCAGCAATGAATTAGGAATTTTCTTCAAATGCATAATTCAATTCAATTCAATTCAATTCATTTAATTCAGATTAATTAAATGACATATAATAATCCATACAGGTTTTAAAATAATAATATAATGACAAAAAAAAAAAACACAAAAATGACAACAAATACATACACTGTTAGGACCGCATAACTCGTACATGGAGTTTCGTCCAATGCTCCATGAATGAGCTCTCCACGTCCATTCTCCCAACAATGAGCTGCAGGAAGCTGTTGGGGCTGCCCCGCATGCGGCGCATCAGAGACGCTATTCTTTTGCGGTGTATCGCTTGAAAGCCATCCACTTGAGCGTCTGCAAACATACCTGATGCGTTACAAAAGCGTGGCAATCCCATCAACATCCTGAAAGCGTTATTGAATTGGACACGCAGGGCACTGTAAGTCTTCTGCGTATACTTCACCCATAGGCTGCATGTATAAAAAGACTGACAGTACCAATGAGGTTATATAATACTAGATCAGCAGTGCTCGCCGCCAAAGCGTTGCCGGGTCGTAGATGGCCACAGCCTTATCTGACTTCAGTTGTCAAGTTGACGTCAAGTGAGCGATTGCTTAAAACTAAAAAAAATACAAAATGGGGAAATGTGCGGTTAAAATTTGTATGTCACGGTCTCAAAAGATGAATAAAACATGTGGTGTTACATTTCACAGGTAAGTTAGCTAAATTTTCTTCAGATTAACCAAAAAAACATGACGAAACGAAGTCAAATTTTTAAACATTTTTATTGTCATCAGTGTTACCAGTAAAAACGATTTTTATTTTGCCAGAGACTTGGGAGTTTAGTGAATGACGAAAGTATGTTCCTGTAAGTCTTAATTATTATTATAGTCTGTTTGGATTAAACAAAGGTATTTTAATATAATTATTCTTATTAATATTTCAATATAATAATTCGTTACAGATGCATGAACTGGTCACTAGAAAGGCATTCCGCGTTGTCAGTTCCTAACAAAATCCTGCTCTACAAAACAGTCCTTATCTATTTATATGGACACAAGAACAAAGTGACAAGTAAACGCAATGGACGTGCTCTTAGATTAATTTTACTTTTAGCAAATTAAGTTAGATTAAAATTGCTTATTAGGCTAGATTGTAATATAATAAAAAAGATTTAAAAAAAAACCATTTTGAACAATAGTTATTGATTGATCTTGAAATAAAATATTTACGTTTACGCCTTTTTTTCTTCCTTTGAGTACATAATCCATCCATTCATCCATTTCTTTAATTCTCAATTGAAAGATACATAATACAACCTTTCATAGTAATTGATTCAATAAATACCTTCATTCATTCTGGGGAAATTATGTGGATCATTGGCAACTCTGACCGTTCGTCCGATAACAATGTCTTGTCTCTTTCCAATATCATTAGTTTGACGGTAGAAGAAATGAGACAAACATATTATTTTGACAGATGACATAATTTATGTATCCGTTTCAAAGCTACGACTTTAAATTCGTAAGTGGCTACGTTTTTCTAAGAGTTGTTAGTAGGACACTGCTCCTCTAGTATTATATAACCTCATTGGACAGTACGCCTTGAATAAAGTTATTTTTACCTGTGCAGTACAGCGTGCAAACCTACGGGCCAGCATATTAGCTCTGACTGACAATGCCGGGTACAGATGCTGAGACGTAACAAGAAATGTAACACAAATAAGTCGTTCAGACCACGCAATGTACATAAAATGTCCCACAAAACTAGGCGAATTTGTTTCAACGTGTGTTACATTTAACTCGTGGCTAAATAGCAGCTTCAAGAGTCGATCGTCAAGATTATGCAGCGCTTGTCTAGGGCGGTCCGTGGTTGCGTGACCATCCATTACATACCGAGATTTCTCCGTGCCTCGGAAAGCACGTTAAGCCGTTGGTCCCGGCTGTCATTTGTAGATTTTTGACAGTCTTTACAAGTAGTCAGCCACCAGTCTTACCAAGGAGAGCGTATTACCCAGTAATACCTGACTTGTGGAGGTTAGACAGGCAGTCGCTCCATGTAAAATACTGATATTCAGTCATTACCCGGTATTACACCATTAAATTTGAAGTGCTGGATCTCCGATTCGGGAATCAACTGTTCCATACATTTTGACC
Organism: Eurois occulta; assembly: GCA_950022335.1. Taxonomy (NCBI): domain Eukaryota; kingdom Metazoa; phylum Arthropoda; class Insecta; order Lepidoptera; family Noctuidae; genus Eurois; species Eurois occulta. The sequence continues at coordinate 5,054,069 of OX465502.1, forward strand.
GTGTTAAATTACCTACTTATGAAAGATTTCGATGTGAATGATTCAAATGATGTACTGAATACGTGGTAACCATTTTTACGTCGGTGTCCACCCTGTATAATGTGTTGAATATACTTTGTGGCACGGTAAAACTTTTATCAATAAACTTTTTCTAACACTGATATAAAATTCAAGTTTTAATGGACGTTTATCATGCACATACGTAACTGAATAGTGTGATAACATCATGTTTGGAACATGGGTGTGTATACAAGTAATAAAATATATTTAGTAAAGTAATAATAAATAGATTCCACATTTTAGGGTTCCGTAATCCGCGGGCTGTCCATCTATCACAGAGCTGTATCTTTTGAACCAAAATATTCAGAGAATGTTTCTTACTTTGACTGCTATAGCAAATAATAATAAAAAAGACAAAATTTAAGGACCCCTAAGAAACGTGATTTGATGTTCGGTGATCGTGATGTTCGGTGATCGTGATGTTCGGTGGTACGGAACCTTACATTGGCGAGTCCGACTCGCGCTTGGCCGGTTTTTAACTTTGACTAACTTATTTTACTAATGGATTTCATAGTCAATTTATTTAAAATCTAATATTAGAACCCATTTTCCGCCCCTAGAGCAGTAAAAAAAGGTATTAAAGAAACTAAATACCCATCTGCGGTAAAAAATGGATTGTTGTAAGTTTGAAGCTCTTTATGAAAGTTATATAATAACTAGCTTATGCCCGCGGCTTCATCCGCGTGGAGTTCGATAATTGTCCCACGGGATCAGACTACTGGGATAATAAGTATCCTATGTGTCAATCCTGGTTAGAAAATATGTGTGTGCTAAATTTCATCCATTCGGTAGTTTTTACATGAAAGAGTAACAAACATCCATCCATCCTCACAAAGAGGAGCTCGTGGCTAAATAAAAACAGCCACTCGGGTCGATCTTTAAGTTAAGCCGCGCTCGCTAGGTTGGTCCGTGGATGGGTGACCACCCATTACATACCGACGTGCCTCGGAAAGCACGTTAAGCCGTTGGTCCCAGCAGTCATTTGTAGATCTTTCACAGTCGTTAAGGTAGTCAGTGGCTCGAAAGTCTGACAACCAGTCTTACCAAAGAGTATCGTGTTTCCCAGTGCTAGGCGGGTTGTGGAGGTCAGATAGGCAGTCGCTCCATGTAAAATACTGGTATTCAGCTGCATCTAGTTAGACTGGAAGCCGACCCCAACATAGTTGAGAAAAGGCTAGGCAGATGATGAACCATCCTCATAAACTTTCGCATTTATAATATTAGTAGAATTTCAGAACACTTTTCAAACACATAACCGACGAAAAGTTCATGTACCAGTGGCGAAGGTTCCATACATCACGATTCCTACCGGATTCCCGTTGAAAAATGGCACAGTCAGTATTCTATACACAAATAATATAATCACATTAAAGATATGGTACTCCGGCTTACCTCTTACAAAAATTTACCCTTCGCTACAGGCATGTACTATAGGTATACCTCTTCATAACCCTTCGGGGATTATATACGTCTAGTTATGGTTCACGGAGTCGTAAAGTTTAAGTATGGACCCTCATAAAGTACCTCATACAATTTTCTTAGATCATTATTTTGTCCTCTCAAAATATGTCTGTGACCCCCTCAATTCTGTTTTACATAGCAATTAAAAACTTCACGTCATGCATTTTGGTGGTTTAAATGACGCCCCCCTTTTTACCGCTCGTTGAGATGCTATGAGAAACCGCTCGCCTGTAAATTTCGAGGGGTACGCAGTATTTGAAGTCTCAGAAATACTCGGAATATTGAGTGTCATGCAACGGCTCGAAGACTGATTGAAGTGGGGAGTAATTACTGTGGTTCAGATTTGAGGGAGAGATTTGAATGTTTCGTCATTCGCGTGGAACGAAAGCAGTAGGGAAGGGCACATAAATTTGATTTTTTTTAAAGATTGATTTATTTTTAAAAGCAAATTAGTAAAGACAGCTCGCAGCGCGGTGCTAAACGATGGTCCTAAGTTAAGGGAACGTTGGACTTCGCTTTCATCAGTAAGGTACTACACTCCCTTTACTTAACCGAACAACCTCTATAGTGCGGCGTGCTCGAGCGCTCCAGAGTTTGTGACACATTATCAATTTTAGGTATCTTTTTTTAAGGTACCTTTCGCACTGCTTTGCTAAAAACTGCTATTACACAATTGAATTTTTTTTCATAAGGTACGGTGGTTTGAGAGTACTACTAGGGAGACTATTTGTATGTTCTTTGACAAGATTAACTTAATTTGTATTTATTTCGAATTGATCAAATATCAAAGGAAGAAAAGCAAGATGACGATCTTGCTGTTTTTCCAAAGAGCTTATTCAGGCGTCGAACATTTTGTACTTAACTAAATTTTAGTGCCGGCCAGAAATAAAATAGATATTGTTTTCTTACGGAGTTACTTTTTGTCTTTTCTGCTGTTTCCAAAAAAGTCTACGATTAACCCCCAGGTTACTTCGTAATGTAATTTTCCAAATATTATTTAAAAAAGCCACGCGGATTCCGCGCGTTCTTATTTACATGGGCATGTTCATATTCGTTCAGAGATAACCTCGCGGATTCCGTGCGATTTTCACGTGGTTGCAGCCGCATCTGAACTGGTACTATCCCGTAAGAGGCCGGTATTCCTTCTTTCTGGCCGACATATCTGTGTACAATAATGATTCAAGTCCTTTGCACATAACCCATATTCATACTTCTGCTCAGCATGGTAGCTGGCTTACAAGCGAAGTCAGACAAAGCAGCACGGCAGTATACGGGGGTCGTAATACGACAATTGACGCCCTAGGACAACTGCAGCTGCCGTGTGATGCTGTGGTCTGGCTTCTGCCGGAGAGCACGGAATGCTTCCGCTACCTTAAGTCACTGCACCAAGCGAGGCTTGCCCAAGTAGGTACACCTTTGGGGGATGGAGCAAATCTGCCATTCTCCTTTGTAATTTGATCCGTCTGGAGTTGTCGCAAGCTAGATTGATCGTTACTTCTAAATTGGTTTCTGGATCAATGATTCGACTGAGATTGGCTTTCGCGTACAGGTCACTGGCCTTTGGGTGTTGAATATTGCGACTTAGTAATTAGAAGGTAGGCAGCAGCGTTCTTCTATGCCCCAATAAACAATATTGATGTTGTCTTAAATTGAATTTAACATAAGTATTTAATAAGTTCTATCTCTTTTCTTTGCTTTTTCCTTCATTTGGTCGCTACTTTATTCTTTCTTTTAAAATTGGCTAAAATAGTATGGACTGTCCTTTTTTAGATGGATAAAGTATTAAATCGATTATTCTTCTTAATACACGTATGGTGTATTATACGCCATATACAAATTAGGTTACCTTTCTCAAAAAAAATAGCAAAGAATTCTGAGGCAATAAATATAATAAGCAACCATTACAAGGAGCGATAATCATAATAAAACACTTTATAGGCGCTTATGACGTCACCTCGCCGTAGGGATGAATTTTATTTGCGCGGCCTAGTGTTTGTTACGCGGTCATAAATTTTGTATATGGGACATCCCATCTATGTATTTTTTGTTAATAATAAGATTGCGTGATTATGATTTTATTTCAGATACATGTTGTCAATTCATTTTCTTACTTTTTTAGTTTGTGTTGTCCCATGTTGGGCGCCAAAATGATACGATGCAGATTAAAATCCTTAAAAATCATAATAAATACAAAAAAATAATAACAAGCTTGCTCCATATAGTAATTATTTCGATTGTCGTTATGTTACGGTGCATTTTAAACTTTAATTTTTGTCTCATTTATAGTCCCCACTTGGGCGCCAATATTTAGAAATAATTTTTTACTTTAAAATAATCCGAGCAATAATAAACAAATATAAGAAGCACCTTGTTTCCACTGAAACAATCAAGGAAGAATGGGATGTTTAAAAATCAATATTAGGCAAGACGAAAATAGAGATGATTTTTAATCAAAAATCGTTTGTTTCACTGGTGGATATTATGTCCTTTGATCTATCAAACTAAGCATTGCCACACTTTTTCTAACAACGACCAGCTGAAATATTTCATGCAACTGTTTCCACCCCAACCCATGGCTTTCTCAGAAAGGTTAAATGCTTTCTGATGACATTCACTTCGGGGAATCCCTATGAATACCTTATGGCATTATGATTTCTGGAACCAAATAGTTTTATAGAAAACTTGGGTTTCCAGTAGACAAGCAATACGAAGCAGTTTTTTAGTAAAACACTTCAATTTTCGTACCATGACGTATTATTTTTAAAAGAATTTATAAAATAAGTGTAAAAATACAACATTTGGTATTTTTAACAATTTGTTGGAAGGCTAATTCAAATGTCATAATAAATGCTGATGACTCAGAAAATAAAGAAGAAAAGGAAAGAATTGATAAAGAATTTTTGTGAGACAAACAACTGAAATCCAAAAACAATTTTGTCAAGCCTAAAAAAGCAAAGGGTATTAACAATTCAGAGGCTTCAGCTTCACGCCAGAATGTAGACACAGGTCAATACAGTCTAGATTTATATCAGACGGATTTAGACACACCCGGGCAATCGGATCCTGTTGAATTTCCTTCCGTTCCGTGTCGTATTATGCTACGCCATTTATTTTCAAATTGAGAATTTTATTCTGCGTTTCAATTTGGTTCTATTTTTAAACGTTTTGTGTTGTGTCTGTTTGAAAAGCTTTTACCTGTAACGGTTTTTTAGTCAACATAGATTAACTGAATAACCACTTTGTCTGGATTTAGTCAATTTGGTAAATTATTAACATACAAACATAGTTTATGAAAAGCAATTCAAAATCAACATTCGCTGTAGTTTTTATTCAAAGTTTTGGCAATTTGGCAGGATACCTAGCAGAAGTAGCAGATACAAGTTACAAGTTCCTAAGAGTGTAGCAGTAACAATGGCTTTAAAAGCGTTTCATATTTCTTGATCCACGTTTAACAGGACCTTTTCGGTAGCTGATGTGAATCCCAGACTTCACAGTTTAGATTTTTCCATCTTCGCTGTTGCTGACAGAATTTCGCTTTAACTAATTCCTCTAGTAACTTTATAATATTAAAATAAAGCAAAACACAATGAGGTCCTCATAAAAGTACAAACAACATAAAAGTACAAAATTTATAACTCCAAAAATTTTCGTGTGTGGCCCTAAAATTTCTCAGCCTGGGTAGCAGCTATATTCGTCTGTAGGTACAATTTGACTTTATACTTTTGACCTCCAGCCCCGGATCGATCCAGGCTTATATCAGACGCTTTTAGACAAGGCCACACAGGCTGACCTATGCCGTAGTTTATAACTGCAGTTAAAATCTTATATACCTTCTTCAGGTGGTGTTAGGTAAGATTACACTTTGCTTACGGGCTGTAAAGCTTTTATATATAGTTCTTTTTTCTTTAAGTTTTCAGTAGCTGAAGTTTCTTTGCATTTCGATTTCTCGTCTTTTGATATCCAGAAAAAATAAAGATAAGTAATGAAAGGTCGACGTTGTCCCAGTTTTACTAAAAGGGACTAAATAATTTTGCTTTAATCTTGCTCCAAGGAAATGGACAAACGTATAATTGTGTAGAATAATTGAATAACCCTAATCATCCATATAATCCAATTAAACAAATAGATTTTGATATATTCTTTCTGTATATCATAACGCGACAAGTGAAATCCTTTATAGAATTCTTCAGTCCGCAGTAAATAGTTACTGCGGACTGAAGAATTCTATAAAGGATTTACCGTAGTCTTGAAGCCGTATTGATTCAAATTCAAAATGAGATTAGAGGCAAGCTTCTTTTGTTTCATCTCAAGTCCCAAGAGAAACCTTGTTAGAAATGGTCTAGGTAACAGAGGTTCAATTCACCTTGAGACGAGTGAGAGTTCCTAAAAGTATTGAGAAAAGGTGAATAGAATTGGGAATATGTTATTTCCTCAGGGAAATGACTTTAATGTTATGGACTTTGCTGGTATTACTATCCTCTTTGTACATTTTAGGATTAAAAGAGAGTTGTATTTCGTGATCAGTATATGATTACTAAAAGTTATTCACATTTGTCAGCCTCAATATCTTCTACATCATTCCCTAATTACCAATAATTATCGAACCTGATATTCCGTTAATTACACGCTATCCATCAGAGATCGCAATTAGTTGCTGTTGGACGCTACACTAAACCCTTATTAGTTTTGTTTTCCTTTTAAGTGTGCAATATTATTTTGATCAGTTTCTTTTTCAAACAAATCTTCCTACTTATCGTATCCTTTCTATTACCACTACCATTGCTACCTTCAAATCCTTTACATCCAATCGATACCCTTTCTCATCTTCCAGAAGGTTCCAAAGCCGTGAATATAAACCACTGGTCCCTAGAGCTATCTTTTTTGGGCCTTCGACCTCTCCGACGCCAGGGTCGTATGTAGTGACTTTTTATGTATTCTCTTCAAAGTAAATTGGATTGGCAATATCGAATTTAGAATCAGGATCAGTTTTTTTAGGTCTTTCAAAGTTATATTGAGTTTTGAATTTAACCTTATCAGTTTGAGCTACGTTTGAATCGATTATATCGTCTGGTTCAAAGAATGATGGCAAGAGGGTGAAGTTTGTATCATATGCGTAAAGTTTCTGTACCTAACTCTGCAGCCATAAAAACTTCATTGTAAGTGTAATCACTGTTTTAAGTTTTCTCAATATTGAACTTTACTTTCTCACTATTAAAGACTTTTTTATTTGCAGTTACATCAACCTAAATAAATTGTACCTTCTTTGTACTTTATTCTTCTGTATTATTATATTTGCCAACTTTCTATTAAATAGAAAGATATATATATATAGCAAGATAAATTTTATCTTGCTCCTTCAAACAAAGAGCTGTTATTTTTGCATTAACAGTCCGACAAAGCCTATCTTGTTCAGCTATGTTTTAACAAGACAAGCAACAGTGTGACTTATCGCTTTAATCTTAAGGTCGTCATTTCCTCCTCAACCTCGAACCATTTGGAACGCTAAATTAAACCTTAGCGTTTTGTGTTTAAAGTTGTAATTTCTTTGTCACCAGGCGGATGCCAGCACCGCATTCCTGCGGGCTGCGCGCGCCGGTCAGATTGAGAAGATCATAAGCCTTCTGGAGCAGGGAGTCGACATCAACGTCAGCAATGCTGTAAGTACACACATGCCATGATGTAATTTGACGTTATGAGTGAAAATTAAGATGCGCTGCAGGATAATTAAGAAAAATTGCTATGTATTTAATTTTGTTTGACCATTGTCAGCGTTGAATTTTAAGAAACTATTGCTCAGACAGTCTCTTTGATGAAAATCAGTGTCCTACACACTAAGATACACCTTGGATAAAAACTAAGGTAAGTACTAATCATTGTCAAACTCGATGCTGTTGAAAATCTATCACTGTCTGTTATTCTAAATTGGAACGTAAAACGGCATAGCATATAAGCTTTATTAGCGTGAAACTGATCTTTATACCCACATTATAGTTTTTAAGTCATGTTTTTCTACGAGTCCGTTTTATCACGTCTTTCCAATTAAACCTTTTTACCAAGTTTAACGCAACTCTTACCCGTCTCCTGAGGAGCACTAAAAATATCATGAACCTGCGCATAAAAGCAGTTTGTATTGCTAGTGTAGTGTAGCATCAACATCTACGTTAGCAACGCCATATGACGTCATTTGACATAAGCAGCACTTGAGACGTGGGCGGCGACGTCATTAGACGCCCAGTCGTATTTATATTTACCTTGCAGAGAGTAAAGGAAGATAGATAATATACAGGGTGGAAGGGACACCGACGCAGAAACGCTTCCCACGTGTTCAGTACATCATTATGAACACATAAAAATTTAATTCCGTTTCTTGCCCCAATTTTCCTCCTTTTTATCTTATCAACATCAAAAGTATGTACTATTCACACAATTCAAGGAAAATACTGACAAAAATATTTGTCCATCTGCCCCTGAATAGGTACTATCGAGTTCACTGACGGTCGACCACTTTTCACCCTTATGCGTAGTGTAGTAAGGTTGAGAAGTGGTCGACCGTCAGTGTCAAGTTTATGTATTTTCTGATAGTGTCCTTTATATATATATTGCGTGGGTTATTCCTCGGTAAATATATTGTTGCCTTGAGGGTGTGTTATCACCAATTTTGTTTAAGTACAAGAGGTCTATTGAGGCATGATAAATCATCATAATTCTCTATTCGGGTCGGCGGCGCAGCATGTCTTCTTCTACCATACTTCTCTATTACTCGTCATTTCAGCAGTCACGTCCTTTCTAGCCATATCATCCTTTACAGTTTACACAGCCCATCGATCTTTTCTTTGAGGCACGAAAAATCAGACAAAACAAATTAAAACCGGATGATAAGTACAAATCGATCATGCCGTAACTTAGCTTCCGGCACATATTGATTTTATATACATGGCTACATATCTGGTGGCTGAGAGAATGTGAGAGAATGTAATATGGTTGAGTTGAAGGGCGCTGATCCATGCGTCATGTTCGTGAACGGGCGCTGTCAGTTGGGACTGGTCATCTCTTAGCTGCCACGGATTATTTAAATTACTTTTTTTTTAATTTTTGGATTAATCTTTTAATCTGGACGCTCTTAATGTGCACGTCTTTGTACATCGTTCTCACATATATGTATAATCTCAACATGAATGATGCAACCAAGATTTTGTAACAATATTTTGATTTAAAAGAGTGTCCATGGAGTTTCTTGCCCATTCTTCTCCATAGAGATCTACGATTTGGAATGTGCAACTACAGTACTTTCGCAAGTTATTATGCCTTGTGTCTGTGACTGTAGCTTAGCTTTTTTGTTTTTGACTTTCAAAAGTGCCTGTAATGGTCTAGTTGAAATAAATGCCATTTTCCCAGAGTGGTAAGCAGAAACCACAGAACGCCACCTGCTACGATCCTTACATACTCCTTTCGCCTCGTCCACGTGCATACATCTGGCCATACACGCACGCCGGTAGCGATTTTGATTGTTCCATTACAGGCGTGATGTTATGTATGTATATTAAAACAAAAGGTATTAGTTGTGATTGTAAATGTGTTCAGCATTTATAGAATGCAGTATTAAACCTTCTACCGATGTCAAAGGTATTTTCGTTACAAAAGCCTGAACAATTCAGGACCCGTCTTCAGCCTTTGCCATTCCACAAATGTAGCTAAAACTGTTTTCATGTTTTTCTGTAAATGAAACTTAGACAAATAAAAATATTCAAAGAAAAAACCATTTTTCGTTCTGATATGACCGCCTATAAAGACGTAAGTAATAATCGTATGTTAATTCGCGAACAAAAATTGCCTTGTCAACGCCCCTTCTATCAATGGTAAAACAACTCTACTGTTTTACAAATAAAGTTTGTTTTTACTAAATGAGGTTGTGCGACTAACTTATGGCCGTTTTCCGTATATTTGAACACGGCACGCAATCCCGTCACGAATACAGATATCATGCTGTTTAAAAGAATGAAATGTACTAAATAAATGTATGCGAATTTGTGTCAATTTGGCGTAATCTTTTTTAACGACTTAGTTGTCTGCAGGGTGTAAAGGACAGCCCTCCGCAGACTGATGCGGTGAATTCAATATTATCATACTAAGATGACCAGTACAAGAAATTATTTCAGGAACGTTATGGGAATCCAATAAATTTGATTTGTTTTATATCCTCATACGTAATGTATCGTTATCGTGGCAAAACACACTTAGCGAACGGCAAGTGCGACGACGAGTTCGATGAACTTTGTAGCTGGGCAGAAAGTTAACAGCTGATTTCACGCGTCGTTCGTTAGAGTATTTCAACATCCATTGTTGGGTTTTTGATTTTAGCCGTATTATTTACATAAATGGACTGTTGCGTACAGAGTATGTAATTTTACATTGAAATAAAGGAGTAATAACTGAAAAAACTTTAAAAAGAAAAACCTGAGAAAAATTCCAATGGAATATGATACAAAATAAGGAGCTGAATGCACCCTGTGAGTTTGGAGAGGCCTGCCTCTTACACCGTGTATATTGGTTCACCATCCTCGGACCAACCTAGGCAAGCGCGGCTTAACCTTAAGATCGACTCGAGCTGCTGTTATTATTTAGCCACGAGCTCCTATAGAAAGGGGTTCACCTATCAGCTATATATTCTTGATTATAACCTAAAATAACGCTATAAAAAGCCAGTTTCATTACTGCCTTTGAACCTAGCGTGACAGGCCGAGGTGGCGTGCCAAACGAATCTGTGATTGCGTGACGTTTTGCATGCGACAGACCAATAAGGCATTTTTTATTATATAAGTGTGATTAGGCAATGCTGTTTATTAATTAAGTACGTTAGTTAGTAATTTTCAGGCTAGGTTTAGATTTGACGCCTAAGTTTGCTGATGAAATACAAGGCGACTTCTGGTATGTTAGTTTATAGGGGACTCTATTACTCCGCTGTCCGTCCGTCTGTCTGTCAGCGGGCAGTATCTCATTATTCGTAATAGGAAGACAGTTGAAATTTTCCCAGAATGTGTATTTCTGTTGCCGCTATAACAAAAAATAAATAAAAAATTAAAGGGGGCTCGCCTACTACGATGCTACGGAATCCTTCATGCACGAGACCGACTCGTACTTAGCCGGTTTTCAAAAAAAAACCCTCGAGAATTGTCTTTACTGACACTTAAGGATATCAAATAAGTGTCTAAATATGCACTGTTGGAATTTGAACTCTCGTCACTAAGCGCAGCGTCCAAAATTTGACAGTAAAAATAAAATAAAATAATAAAAGTTTATTTCGGAACAAAAACACAAGATAAGGTACAAATAAAACGATGGTGCAAAAGTATAAACTGCAGCGCAGAAACAGACAGTGCGCTTCTAATGTGGCATTTTTTGTGACTTGATGTGCAAACAGCCATTGGTTTTGGTGCATCTTTAAGTGTCAACATAGACCACACACTGGCATAAAAAGTGAGAACTTTTTCTCTCTAAGAGCCGTTAGGAAACTCTATGGTTGTAGTTTTTAAAATCAATTACATAACATCACCCCTGTGATCCCAGAAGGTTTAGGCAGAGGTACCTAATAGTACACCCACTTTTCGCCACTTATGTTTAAGTCCCATATAATATGGGGCGAGCCTATTGCCTTACCGGGCACAAATCAAGACTCCGTGACTGCTACTGAGAAATTCCTTATGGGAAAACCCAATAACACTTTGCTCAACCTGGGAATCGAACCCAGGACTTCATGTTCAAGAGTCGCGCTTGCGACCGACCAACGAGGCAGTCAAAAATCTATTAATCTGACTTTAAATTGCTTAGCATGCTTCTTCAAACCGCACTCCATGCGTCACACCATAAATTTACCCCTAAATGCTCCAACGACGCTTAACTTCTGAAACGTTCTTAAAACTCTTTTATCTCTAAAACTCCTTCCCTGTCACTTTGAAACGGTGATAAAAAAGAAAAGAGAAAACTTAAAAAAAAAAGTGATTTAAAATTCATCCGCAAGCTTCTTTAATCCTTTTCTTTATTTAAAAGCCTCTTTCATCTCAACAAAATCCTTCAAACAATGTCCTCGTAGAGTACCTCTACCGATGCCTTGGATATGGCCCTTGACCCAATTCTCTATATCCTTGGCCTTACTTCGGGATACAGTGTACTCTACTGACCTATTTTCCTGTTTGTTTAAGTGTAGGCTTCAAGGCTCTGTATATTGGCCTAGTATGGATGTTCGATATTCCTATGTGTAGTTTGGTGTTGAGCCCCGGGACTAAGCGAAAATTATCGCGGAATAATAATTTCAATGTCGAAGGTGACTGAAGATGAAGAACTTCGAATGGATAGGTAGAATAGTATAAAAATAGTTTATTGTTGTTGTAAGTGGTTCACAAATAAAGGTGGTAAATATTTAAAAAAGTATATTTAAAACATACTTACCCTGTTTTGCCCACTCCTGGGCAAAGACCTCCCACCTTCCTTTCACTTTTCTCGATACTGCGCCTCGTCTCTCTAATTAACGAGAAAGCCATCCAAGGCATCTAGCCATCTTCTCCTCGGCCTGCCGCGACCCCAACTAGCTGTCTCAGGGCTCCGGCTTTGCGATATGCGGGCCCACAGCTTTGCCCGCAGACATGGCCTGCCCAGTCCCATTTTAGTGTGGCAGCTTTAGCCATAATGATAGTAAGAAAGAAAGAAACTGAAAGAAACTAACATTGATAAACTAAACAACAACAAAAAACAAACAAAAACAAAAAACAAACAAAAACACAACAAACAACAACAAACAACAACGACAAGAACAAACTAAACAACCCATTTTACGTAGGTAGTAGCTGTGTTCTTTCAATAAAACCCTGTTAACAGGAAAATTTGTCTGAATATCGTATGATAGGATGGGATCTGTGAGGTAGGTACAGGAGAATCCGAGAGATCCAAGGTCACAGACGATTTTGGGCTGAAAACGATTTCAGAAATCTAGCCTCAATCTGAGCTGTGAACTCTAAAGAACGGGTAACTGATCCAGATGGCTAATCTGTAACGTAAAAAAACGTTTTTAAGCCTTACTTCTATCGGTTCTTAAATAATAGTAATAAGATTTATTTTCTCCCACAAAGTACAATTTTACAATATACAGGTGTTCCAAATATTGGAGGTACAAAGGTTTGTGGGAGTCAGGAATCCAAACTAGGATACCCTGTGCTATGGACTCCTGGCCCCCCTCGCCGAGATTGAGGTTATGACAATAATTATAGAACGTATGACATATAGGATTATTGTAAGAAAAGAATAACACGAAATGGTACTAATGAAATAAAATCAAAAACAATAAAAATGGAAATAAAAGTGCGTGTGTGTGTTTGCAAGTGTAAGTGTGATGTGGAAGGTGTCATGTAAGTGGTGTGGTGTTGTGTGTATGTGTGTGTGTGTGTTGTGTGTGTGTGTGTGTGTGTGTGTGTGTGTGAGAGGGAGAGTAAGAATTGTTGCGTGTGTGGATGTGTATACGAGGTGTGCGTGTGAGATGCAGTATGTATTTATGAAAGACGCTATAGGTACTAGGATAAGATAGTAAGCAGCTTTTCGGTTTCTTCATAATCTAGTTCTAAAAGCCACAGTGTAAGCTTCTTTTTACATTCTACCCTAGACAAATTAACAATTGCAAGAATCTTGAATAAACTAATATCCAGATTTCATCAATTTTCTTGGCGAATCTGAGTTAGTAGAGTATTTAATTTCATGTTTACATTTTTTTTTTTACTATCTCGTTGGTCTAGTGGTTTCAAGCGGGAATGCTGACCTTGAGGTCCTGGGTTCGATTCTCAGGTCGGGTAAAGTGTTATTGGGTTTATCCAATAACAGCCACGGAGTCTGGATATGTGGCCAGTTGATGGCAATAGGCTCAATCTCCATTACATGGGGCTTAAACATAGCTGGCGAAATGTGGGTGTACTTTTAGGTACACCTCTGCCTAACCCTTCGGGTATTACAGGCGTTATGTTATGATGGTGTGTTGTTTTTTTCAATTTTTATTGTAAATTTTGAATTACATTTGTTCTATTTTACAGCTCCTACTGAAAATAACATTTTTCTCGGAGATGAATTATTTTTGACATCCAACGCGCCTCGAGCTCAAATTTACGTCAGTTTTACATAATAATAATTATAATTTGCATAATCTGATTAGGTTTGAACGTGTCAGGAATAATAAACAGGTACATTATCATACTGAATAACGCAACAGTAGCTAGAAAGATATTTGAAACATAAAAAAATATATTCCCTTTAATCAAAACCGACTGGGATAAGAAAAAGGAGAAATATTGAAAACTTTCTTTAACTGTAAACTTCATTCGAGAACTTTTCTCAATATTTTTGTTCTTTTTTAAGGTTCCGTACTTCAAACGAAAAAAAAACGGAACCCTTATAGGATCACTTTGTTGTCCGTCTCTCCGTCCGTCCGTCTGTCTGTCTGTCAAGACCTTTTATCTCGGGAATGCGTGGAGGTATCGAGTTGAAATTCATATGAAAACCATATACTCTAGTCTACAGTCCTGTGAAAAAATCTAATTTCTAAGTTAACGTAAAAAAAGATACAGCTGTTTATGCCGCAAAAAACCTATACTTTGACACTCTCAAAGGAATCAAAATTTATAGGGTACTTGCCGTTGACCTAGAATCATGAAATTTGGCACGAGGCATTGTCTTATACCACAAGTAAAGGGTAAATCTGAAAACCGTAAATATGTAGTTTAATAACAAAATACCTACAAGTTTATACGGAACCCTCGGAGCGAGTCCAACTCGCACTTGGCCGGTTTTTTCTTTATAAGTCGAGATGCCTTCGCCAAAACAATTACAAAATTAATACAAATACTCAAAGAACCTATGCATTTGAATGATTATCATCTTAGCGAATTGATGGTAAAAGTAACAAGAAAGTTTCAGTGTTTTGCCCAAAATTCATGTACCCACGCGAGCCGCGTAATGACGCAATCAAAAGGTTTTCAAGTGATAAGGCATGTGGTATAAGATAGGTGTGCCTGCCAAAAGAGACGCCGTATAGTCACTTGAGATCTCAGCGAGTCTATCTTTGCACCGGCTGACTAAGTTGATAATTGTATTAAGCACTAACTCCTTGTCCCCAGAACGGTCTAAACGCTATCCACCTAGCCTCCAAGGATGGCCATGTGGAGGTTGTCAGGGAGCTGCTGGACCGAGGAGCTGCCATCGATGCTGCTACCAAGAAAGGCAATACTGCACTGCACATCGCTTCTCTGGCGGGGCAGGAGGCAGTGGTCAAACTGCTTGTGCAGACTCAAGCTCAGGTAAGGAAAGAATTAAGTAATGGAGGTCAGATAGGCAGACACTCTGGTTATTATCATCATCATCCACAGCCCGACTTCACCGACTGCTGTGTATAAGCTTCATTTGTTTGTGCAAATCTACATGCAGCTGTGCTAGCCTCATCCTCTGGTTATAATGGAAGCTGACCTCAACATAGTTGGTAAAGGGCTAGGAAGATATGGACGACTAATTCTTATTTAGATACCAATAAAGAAACGTTTTTATTAACGCTATCACTAAGATATTAACTTCTCATTACCATCTCTATGCAGACGACTTGCAGCTTTATCGCCATTTTAAACTCGAAGAGATTGCAGGAGCCATCGATGCCATCAATGATGATCTTCGAAACATCAGTCTATGGGCTAAAAGTTTTGGACTATTAGTTAACCCAACCAAATCACAAGCTCTCATTATTGGTGGCAGATACTTCGTCAATTTATTAAGTCATCAGTCCCTCCCGCCTGTTGTGTACGATGGTGTCGCTATAGCCTACTCCAAGAAAGTCAAAGACTTAGGTGTATTCTTGGACTGCAACCTATCTTGGCATGTTCACATTGCTGAAGTAAGCAGGAGGGTGTTTTGCTCGTATCGGTCACTTAAGCGTCTTCAGAAGTTCCTGCCATTTCAGACTAAAATAACTCTTGCTCAATCTCTTCTTCTTCCTCTTCTAGATTATGCTGATGTCTGTTTTCTTGATGCGACTGAAGAACTTCTTGATAAGCTCGAACGTCTACAGAACCTGTGTATCCGCTTCATTTTCGGGCTTCGTAAGTACGACCATGTGTCGGAATTTCGGAAGCAGCTGAAGTGGCTACCTATTCGGCAGCGTCGAGATTCACACACTCTCTCTTTTCTCATTTCTGTTCTTCACAATCCTAAAGCTCCTTCGTATCTTCGTGAACGCTTCGAGTATCTGGTTCCTAGAGGTAAACCTTGTCGCTCATCATCATCTCTTCTCCTTCGTTTCCCTTCCCACTCCTCAAGTCGGTATGATGGTTCATTTACTGTTCGTGCAGTGCGTCTTTGGAATTCGCTTCCACACTCCTTGCGGGATAGCCCTTCGTTAGATGTGTTCAAGAGGAGAATTAGAGAACATTTCCTGTCAACATGATGATAGTATGTATATATATATAGTATATGTAATAGTAGTAGTATATAAATATATATATATATATATATAGTGTAATATTGTATAGTTTTATATATAGGTATTGTATGCGTTACACATATTGTATTGTATGTATTAGTTTATAAAATAAGTTAGTTTACGTTTTTAAATTTACTGATTGTGCACGTAGGTTATCCTCTATCGCTAATCTCGCAATCAAAGTAAGGTTTGCTGTAAGAAAACCCAATTTTGGGTTAAGCTCGCCGTTGTACATAAGCTATATATTGTAATGTTGTGTGTATATCTTTTAATTTTGTGTGCAATAAAGAATAAGAATAAGAATTAACCTTTTAATATTACCCAGTACTAACTGGGTTGTGGAGGTTATATAGGCAATCGCTCTATTTATAATACTGGTATTCAGCTGCATTTGGTTAAGGTGGAAGCCGACCCCAACATAGTTGGAAAAAGGCTAGGCAGATGATGTAAGATGTAACCTTTTTAGCTACAAGTGCGTGCCATACTTCGGTTGTTGATAAGGTAGGTAAAATATAATATAATATGTATTATGTCGCATGTTTGCGTAGCGGTCTACTTATATAATTTCCCTAGAGTAACAGCAGACTCTATTTGTAATTTCTAGAAAAAGGTATGTCCCTAAGGCTGTTTGTCAGCAGTCATATTACTTTCAGAAAGTTAAATAATGTCGTGAAGTACAATTGTGTTTGTTTTTGAATCGAAATATTCGAGTACAAAATATGGTTCCTCAAGGTCTGCAAGAAGACTAACTTAAAACGACCATTCCGTGAAAACATTTAAATCAAAACCATAAACGAGCAAACGCAAAAGAGTACAGAAAGATGAAAGACATTTTATTACACCGTAACGACCAAACAAATTCAATAAAAGCAAACAACAACATGAACATTGCCAAAATAACGAAAAACGAAGCAAAAGTTCAAGGGTAAGCATACAAGAAAAAGATAAATAAACATGTCATTAAAGAAACTGGAACGAATGAAACGTTAAGAAAAGAAATATATCAAAAGAAAGAGTAAAGAAATATTGCTCGTCAGCAACATCTGGTCAAACTGTAAGACCCAAACAAACTTTGGGAAAGGATATGATGAATGGCGCAAATAAAAGAAACTAATGACCTATCATTTACAGAAGAATAAATTGCTAATGGATATGAACGAAGTTGTAGTAATTTATATGAGGATAGTATGGCAATGACTCAACTGTTTTGGTAAAACTTAATATGGGGAAGCACTAGCTTGAGAGTTGACTGTTCTCCTTGTGTGAGTCATTTCACTTTTTGTCCCTTGCTGTCGAATTGCATATTTAAGACGGAATTCTTACGCCGAAAACTTTCATCGGTACTATACTACCTTAGATGCTCTTTCTAATTCACTAAACTCAATCTTTATTCGTGTTTATTTCGGTGTTAGCCTGAGCTGTTGGTCCCCCATTCCTTCCAATTTTCTCGATAGACTGTGCTGCTCCTCGCCAATTCTTGTCGATACCAACCAAGGTGTATTGCCATCTTCTTGATGTGCTACGACAACGTCAATCTGTACGCATCAGAATCTGATTAACAAGAGTTATACAATCCCACAGCTTACAGCTTTACAGCTTTTTGAAATGGATGCAAAGCTGTAAAGGGTCGGAAGGCTCAATTAGTTTTGCTACTCGTTTCAATCTTCCCTTGTTTTCACTTTTCAGCTAAATGCGCAACACATGGGTGCAAACCTATCTTCACTCAGGATGAATGAGTAACGCATTGGCAATGAATTATCTACGTCAAGGGTGATGAGGTGCTTTGTCTCGAACGAAGGGCAGTGGACACCCCCTTGTGTATTTATTGCTTAACCTAATGGCTATGATAAATAACTATCTACATTTATGGCCACATTGATTTTCTTTGTCATTGATTAATGCTATTATTAGGTTAATTCTATAGAATGGAATCTCAGCTCTTGCAATGTTTCTGAGGTTGAGACGTCTATAAAAAGATTTGATTTTACCATCCTGTATTTATGATGCTGTGGCCTAAATGCCTATATTTAAAGATCAGAAATTAACAACATCGAATCCTTTATATATTTTTTTTCTATCTGGAGGACCATTTGGACAGTGCCTATCCAGACGCAGGTCTTAACTATACTTAATATTTCGATAATATAGTATCCTAACGAATTGTGATATAATTTGTGTATCTGTTAGAAAGATTCAAGTTAATTTCAATGCATTAATGATTTACCAAAAAATAAAAGATATCGATGTGGGTTCCAAACAGCAGAAAACGGTAGACTGAGGAGTAGGTGGCGGGACAAATAAGACTCTTTCGTAAAAGACTGGTCACAAACAGCATTTAATAAGTGGAATAAGAGAAGGGAGGCGTTTGCCCTGCAGTAGAAGAATGATGGCTAATAAATCAATCAATCAAAATATGTTCATCCCAGAAATGCGGTATGAATCTGTCTATATGAAATCTTAAAAGGAATATCTGACAGGCATAATAACAAGACCTGCAGAAACACTTTACCAATCAACACATTTAAAAATATTTTGAACGGATGTGTTGCACAAATATTGGTGAATACTTGAATATATCCATATGTTGCGACTTAAGTGCAACGTTTTCGCTTAAGTCATAATTCACTCATTTTAATTTTGGATTTTGAATTTATGAGCGCCTGCACTTCTTCTGTCTTTGTTGATGGAGTGATTTAGAGTGTTTTCGGATTTCGTTTTTTCTTGATCGGAATTTATGACATTAAAATAATGCTGTGAATCATCATCATCTGCCTAGCCTTTTCCCAACTATGTTGGGGTCGGTTTCCAGTCTAACCGGATGCAGCTGACTACCAATATTTAACATGGAGCGACTGCCTATCTAACCTCCACAACCGAGTCACTAGTTAATATGATACCGCTTGGTAAGGCTGTGGTGATAGTTAGTTACAGATGAAACAAACAAAAGCATGTTAAAAACTCGATCAATTTTAGCATCTCTACAACAGAATGTATCTTATTATGGATTTGGTACAATATCATCGCTGCTACAGTTTCTCTTCAGTTGCATCAATAATTTTATCTCCTCAGGTCAACATCCAGTCCCAAAATGGCTTCACCCCGCTATACATGGCTGCGCAAGAGAACCACGATGGTGTCGTGAAGTTCCTGCTTACCAATGGAGCCAATCAGAGCCTCGCCACTGAGGTAAACAGCTGTGTTCTTAGTTTAAATACAGTCCTTTCACAGATATTCTACCTCTGAGCGTAGCAAACCAAAACCAACCTTATTGTGATGAGAATTAAGGTCACTATGATTTTGACAGACTAGCTTTTGCCCGCGGCATGATTGTAAAATAATACAACCCTATGTAAATCGGATGTTGTAAAAAATTTCATGGGTTTATTTTTGGGAATCCTAATCCTTTTTCTACAATAAAATTAGCATAAGTTACTTCTTCTAACTTCAGCTATCTGGTAGTAAAAGTCAAAATCGGTCCAGCCGTTTCGGAGATTAACTGGAACAAACAGACAGACAAAATTTAAAAAAAAATCGTTAAAGTATCATAATTATATACTTTCACATAAATTCAGTAAAAAGCTGTTATTTTAAAATTACAGACATACACTTCAATTTTATTTATTTATATAGATTTCTTAGTGCCAGCAAGCCAAAAGCAACCTTATCTTGATTCGAATAAAGGTGACTGTGATTTTGTTAGTCATACAACATCAGAGGAAATTAAATAACTGTGAAATTGGACAAATATACGGCGCAAAAAAGAAATTTTCAAATGAAACCTCTTTGGCTGGTTGTCACGTTTTGTAGACAAGACAGTGTTATAGTATGACAACGTTATGTGTGCTGTTCAAGGTGACGTTGCTGGTCAAGAAAATTTGCATCGATATATCAAACTTGGTGGATTTATTTTAGTTCTGTGTTTGGCCGCCTGCACAGATAAGTCGGTTGAAGTGCAAAAGGATCATTTGGCGCTTTAATGACATTTTCAGGGGGAGTGCTGTTCCTAATGTGGCAATTGGCCTAAGTTGGCATTCAGCAGCTCAGAGCATCATATAATACTGGTAATGAGTAGAATACTTAGAGCAAAAGCAAGCTGTTGGTAAACAAGATGACAGCGTTTGTTCCAATTTTGAACATGCGCCAAAAGATCCTTTTAAAGCTATTCTTTTGATTTAATTCCAGCCACTAACATCCTTTTCATCTTCTAGGATGGCTTCACACCCCTAGCAGTAGCTATGCAGCAAGGCCACGAGAAGGTGGTAGCAGTTCTGCTAGAATCCGACACTCGTGGCAGGGTCCGGCTGCCAGCGCTGCACATCGCTGCCAAGAAGGATGATGTCAAAGCTGCAAATTTATTACTTGAGGTTTGTGGAACTTTCTAGAAAGGATTTGAGGATTCATGATTTTAGAGGATATTTGAAGTTTAACATCTGTGACTTTGAGATCAGTGTGACTAACAACAGGAAATGTTGTTCAAGTTTTAGCTCAACACAAAGATGAAGGAGACATAAAAACGGAAAGGTCCAATTTTGAATCAATCTTTTCTGTGGGAAGCTTTTATTCTCTCTGAATAATATTGATCAATCCTTTCAGTGCAAATGACACGGTGTTTTATTTCCACCGTTATTTCGCAATGTATATTTTTCGTGATTCCTTAAATCTGATGAATATGATTTCACATCTTGTCATCATTCCACAAACCTCCATCTCAACCTGTTACTACCAATATTCTCTCCTCTACCAGAATGAACACAACCCCGACGTGACCTCGAAGTCAGGCTTCACACCACTGCATATAGCTGCACACTACGGCAACGAGGCAGTTGCCAGGCTACTGCTTGCTAAAGGAGCTGATGTCAACTGCGCTGCTAAACATAACATTTGCCCACTGCACGTTGCTGCTAAATGGGGTAAGGAACTTCATCAGTATTGGTACTGTCAAGGAATAACTGTCAAGCAATTGCCCGGCTACTCCTAGCAAAAAGGAGCTGATGTTAACCGTGCTGCCAAACTCAACATTTGTCCACTGCATGCTTCTGCTAATTACTGTAGTCTTACCAGTGACGTGCCTAGAAGCCAACATTACGGTTAGCCCATAAACCAAGCAGGCTGTTCAGAAACCCTTACATCATGAAGAGCTGCAATGAGGTTGTAGGAAAGTATCGCCACTAGTCTCATCACATGTAAGACTACAGTACCCATAAGCCAGGTTTGGAAACTTCTGAACGTGTCGATGGCAATCTAAATTGTGCCGGCCCAGGATTTGGCTAAGAGTTTGGCGCCTTCAGTAGCGTCTATCAGTTTTTGTAACAAGCAAATAATAAGACTCGCAGTCCGCGATATTAAGTGCCCGATCATTTGGGGAACAGTATCAACAACATGATAATTTCGTATCTGGTGAATATAGACTATCCGGGCATAGAAGTAAATGCTTAGTAATATTTTTTTAGACAAGCGAAAGAAACTGCCCTGGGAATTTCTTAAGGAATAATTGAAAGATTCGCCTAATCTCAAAGCCTAAGAAGATAGAAATCTAAGAAGTTTTCACGAGATATTCTGGTCCTCCTTGGACAGACAAAGAATGAAAATATTTTATTAGCAACCATTCAACTGTAACCAATGATCATCCCATCATCTAATGCTCCGCCTATATTACCTCCAGGTAAAGACAACATGGTTTCCTTACTATGTGACAACGGGGCTAACGTGGAGGCCCGCACTAGGGATGGACTGACTCCTCTGCACTGCGCCGCCAGGTCAGGCCATGAGAGAGTCGTGGAGGCCTTGCTGGATAGGGGTGCACCAATTACCAGTAAGAGCAAGGTATGTTAAAAAAAACGTTGTATTTTTGTCAAGATGTTAAACCTACCTTGAAAATGGAGAGACATTTCTTTTACTATTTTTTCGTCTTCTATTTCTACCGTTTTTTTTTTTTACCCACTCGTGAAAGCTTACCGAGTATGACTGAAGGTTGAGTTAAATACCATATGATCCAGCAGAAAGAGTATACTTAGATGGTTTGGTCATGTGGAGAGGATGAGTGAAAGGCGACTAATAAAAGGTATTTACAAGGCTGATGTGAGTGGCAACGCCGGGAGGGGACGTCCTTGAAGGACATACACCGACCTTATTGGTGAGGTTCTTCAGAAAGGTCAGGTGCGTAGTACTCGTAACCGGCGTGCGTGTATGACCAGAGGTTTGAACATGGACGAGGCAAAAGTAGTATATAAGGATCGCAGCAGGTGGCGTTTCTAGCGTTAATGATAATGTTAGTGACCATGACAGTTTAAAAAACTTATAACTTTCTTCCCTTCTAGAATGGTCTAGCCCCCCTACATATGGCGGCACAAGGCGACCACGCGGAAGCCGCGCGCGTGTTACTGTCGCGTCGCGCGCCCGTCGATGACGTCACCGTGGACTATCTCACCGCGTTGCATGTCGCCGCGCATTGTGGACATGCTAAAGTCGCTAAACTTTTATTGGACAGGTGAGTGTCGCAAGAAACATTTTCTATCTCTGTCTAGAATGGTCTAGCCCCCTCACATGGCATGGCAGTAACAGAGAGGAACCGAGGGAATATTGTGTGATAATAAAGCTGCATCAAAATTAGAAGAAGTCAAAATATTCAACAGGTTAATTGGAAATAACGTGACGAGCAGGACTTTTATCAAGGGGATTGGGTCCAAATAGCTAAAGACAGAGAGACATGGAAAGAGGTAAGGGAGGTCTTTGCCCTGCAGTGGGACACATTAGGCTCATAATAATAAAAAAAATTGGAAATAGATCTTTATATTTGGATTTTGATTACGAAATGCTGTGGAAACCAATGATTACCTGCATTGCAATATTTGATCTCTTTTACAGAAATGCGGACGCGAATGCTCGCGCCCTAAACGGATTTACACCTTTGCATATCGCATGCAAGAAGAACAGGATCAAGGTTGTGGAACTACTCCTCAAATATGGTGCAAGTAAGTTATTTATTTATTTATCTATTTGGATCTTCAACAAAAGATACACAGATAGAATGTAAGTCACATATATATAAAGGTTCTTTTAAGTGTGTTCCTTCAATTACAGGAGACCAGAACAGGAACATAAAACTAGGTGTTAACACAGACATTAGAGAAAATAAAATAAAATTATTTCAAAAAATAAAATAAGAATCAATATAATAAAAAACATTTGAAGTGTCAAGAAATCATAAGTAATAAGATTGTTTCACATAAAAATTTTAATTATTATTCTACATTTATTGCAGTGGTCAATTTATTTTTGTATTTAGACATGGGGAGGGTTATATCCATGTCAGTTTGCTTTGCCAATTCATTGTATTGCCTACAGAGTCTTGGGACAGCGGCGAAGTGTCCTAGATTAGTTTTGGAACCGGAGACATAAAACAAATTGTAGCTAGTTTTCGTTTATATGTAACTTGCCTAGTAATTCACTACAGTCTATGACTCCATTAAATATTTTGTGGAGTACAATAGAATAGAATAAAATATTTTATTTAAAAAAAAAGTAGGTATTACAAAAGTGTGCATTTAGGTGCAGTAGTGTTATTTCTAGAGAATTGTATAATTAGTGCTTATAAGTAAACTATAACTAAAATATATATAACTGTTGCCAGTTACGATAATGGCGAAATCAATGTTAGGTAGCGACCTAGAAACAGGTAGTAGAATCAGGTCTGCCGTTTGTCGCCTGTCGGTCCCTTATCTAAACCTAAACCCAATTTTAGGTTAAGCTCGCCGTTATACATAAGCTATATATTGTAATGTTGTGTGTATAACTTTTAATTTTGTGTGCAATAAAGAATAAGAATAAGAATTATCTTTCACTGGTCGCTGTTTTCTGTCACTTTTTAAAATTACGAGGTAGAAATCTGAAGACAAGACAAGAAGGTATTCGCAAATCCTACTTCCTACTTACTCATAATATATATATATATACAATGATATTATAAGTAGTAAAGTGGTGTAGATAGGTTACATATACAACATTCGATATTCAGAATCGGCACACTAATGCACACATAAATAACTTAATATTGCAATAGCACACTAAATTACGTTTATACGTCAAAAGAGAATGCTCATGGAAGTATGGAATCCCGTACCATGCTGCATCAAAATCAAACCTTGTTTTTTATAGACTACACTGATCGTATTAACTCATACAAAAATTATTTTTGAAAAAAAAACCCGCGTTTCAGAGTTATTTTATAAAATCGAAACTAACCTAAAAAGTAGGTCTATTTTTTCGACGCTACCAACGACGTATTTTAACACACATACATTACATTATTGCTCTAAAAACAGCGTAATACACTAATATTAGTAAGAATTACGAGTTAAAGTAACATCCACAGTATGCTTGACTGAAACTCGATTTTATTTTAGACCTTTACATTGCCAATAGTCAGTCAGTACAGTACAAATGTCAGATGCCACAGATAAGATAACTATAAACCATAGGGTATAGTAAGTGCTATAAACTAGTCGGGATTTAGGGATGTAATCGATAAATCAAAATCTTTAGGCTGAGAAAATCTATTTTGTTGCAAATAGCAATAAACCAAACTAAATCGATTTGGTGTACTGATCTTACTTAATTGTAATTAATTTTAGAGTCCGCTTGACAGACAAGGGTTTGTTCAATTGAAACGGAACGTCATTTATATTCAGTTGAAACGGAACGTCATATAAAGGGAGTAAAACAATATTCGTACTTTTAAACTCGAAAAGTATATTTCCAGTTCAAAAATCAAATCCCCGACGCGTAATGCCGTAAAAAAATATGAAACTAATTACTATAATATTTTGGTTTTGAGGCGCGAGACTTTTTGGTACCAACTTTGGTCATTGTCCTTTGGATGGCACGATTCAGTTATCGCGGGCGAAAAAGAGACAAATATAATTTGCGACAGTGCATCGTCTCGTGTACTAGAAACTATACAGAATAATAATCAGATATGACATTTTACCGCAAAACCGTGATTTTTGCCTAAAAATTTGATTCACTCATGAGTTCATGTAGTAAAAGTAATAAAGTAGGAAAATTGCACTGAAAGTAGGTAGTTCATTTGTTGGAAATCTAGAAACAATTAATAAAAATACTTACACCCAAAGAAAACATTCTCCTTTACGACTCACTAAAACAATTAATGTTTTGATTTGAATATAATAGTGTTACATACACTTTATGTATGATATGTATGTATTTAATTTATCCTACGTCATCATAACAAAAATAAAATTACATTTAAGTCTAAACAATGTGCCACCATTTATACCTACCTACTGTCAGGCTGACTTGTCTGTTCTTAGGCATAATTTTATACTCTATGATCAGTAATGACGTCTATCTCTATTTGACGTCTATTCTTTTCTGACGCCATATTTTACGAATATAATGTTTGATTTTTTGAAAATATTAAGATAAATAGTATACTAACGAATGATATGTGATTCCTCGAGTTTTAGAAAATTTTCTTGTATAATTTGTGCAATATCTCATAACACACGACGGCATTTTCGGTGTTTTTGGGTCACTTTTAATGCACTCGGTACGTGAAGTGCATCCGTTGACGTCGGCGACGCGACACTGAGGTCCAGTTTGGTCACTTGTCTACATTTTAACGTGCCGCTTGCTGAGCCCTTATGGCCTATCTACACCTTTTTACTTATAATATCATTGTATATATATATATAAAAAATAAAAAACAAAAAAAAATCTTTTATTATTTATTATATGTATTTCGTTTATTATTTTTTTACATATTATTTGCATTTTTAAATATTCAAATATAAAACAATATAAAAACATTTAAAAATATAAAAGATAGTAGCCCACCAGCATCGGGAACAGGGTCCGAGCTACCGGTGGTCAGGGCTCTTGAGAGAGGAACCTCCTAACAATACGCGCCGTGTCCAGAAGAACTGCTTTCTGAATCAAGCCCTTGATCCAGCTGCCAAGCGAAAGCCTCTTCAGATGATGGTCGAGGCTATTGGCTATTAAGCCATTGGCCGACACGACTATCGGCACAATGACTGCTGTATTCACGTCCCACATGTCGACAACCTCGCGAGCCAGATCGAGTTATTTGAATTGTTTATCTTTCTCTGCTTTCACGATGAGTCCGTTTGAGTATGCCTAAAGAATACATCAAAACCGGCATGACCCAACCGTTGAGGGCCTAGGCGCACCTTGTTTCTGCCTGAAAAAAGACTGTTTAGCACCTTATTCAGGCGGCCAAAAAAGCGCTCGCTCAATGATTTTTTCATGTCAGCAGTGTTGAAACCTAATGTTTCCGACATACCCAAATACTTGTAGGTTTCTGTTGAGGAGAGGGATCAAAGGTGTATGGAATCCGAGAGTTGAGTTCCCATGCATGACTGCACATTTGTCCACACCAAATTTCATCCTGATGGCGCTACTGACAGTTTCTGTTAACTTCAGTAGCTTCATCAGTTGCAAATTGTTGGGAGCAAAGAGTTTCAGATCATCCATGTAAAGAAGGTGAGATATGACCTGACCACCTCTCCTCAACTGATAGCCTAGACCTGAACCTTCCAGCAGTGTGCTGAGAGGGTTAAAGACTAGACAAAACCACAATGGACTCAGTCTATCACCCTGGAATATACCGCGCTCTATCTTTATCGGTTCGCTGTTCCCCTGGATCTGTTGACATCCTGGATAGCGAAGGACCGTTTTCTAGTGCCCCATACATGACATCAAGAAGGTACGCAAGTTGCATCAACTTTATACAACTCCAGCACCCTCATGAGCCATGTATGAGGCACAGAATCATAGGCCTTCTTATAATCTATCTAACATGTAGACAGATCCCTTCGGGAGTGGCGAACCTGTTGGCTAATGGCCATATCTATGAGGACAAGCTCCTTAGTACCGCGGGATCTATTCTGAGAGGCAGACATGATACAATTACTTTCAATATGTTGATTGATTGGTTGACTTTAGCTCTCAAAATGGATGTAAGAACTTTATAGACCGTTGGTAGACAAATGATTGGTCTATAATTTTTGGGCTCCGCAGTACTATCTGATTTATGGAGCAGGTGGGTAATTCCTGTCGTCAAGAACTGGGACAACGACCCTGACTCTAAGGCTGATTGAAACTGGGACGCCAAGCGAACGTGCGATCTCTGAAACCATTTGATCCAGAAGTTGTGCAGTCCACCCGGCCCTGGAGATTTCCAGTTAGGCAACGGACGGACTGCACGAGCTACGTCTTAGGGGCTGATGATGATTTCCCCCATTTCTGTTATTGGATCACACGCTCGTTCAACCTCTCGTGTCCAATCGCCCTCAGTGTGACTGACAGGCACCGACCAGATGCTGCGCCAGAACGAACACATGGCGTCATCATCTGGCAGACGCGTGTCAGACACACCTTGGTCCGGTCGTTCCCAAGCCCTACATACCCACCTTTCATCGCTTTGGAATGTGCGATTCTGAGTGTATTTGTGTGTGCTCCACTCGCCGCTTGTACCGACGAATACGGCTTGTCCATGCACAGATCTTCTGCTTCAGGAAGTCGATACGCTCTGTGACGCGGGCCAAGTAGTCTCGAAAACTAATATCAGTCCCCGAGAACGCCCGCCTCACAAAGCGCATCACTCTAGGACGAGTATTGCCCTCCCTGAAGCAGATTAACTTGCCGATGAGTGCTCTAGCCTCACCGATGCGCCGCTCAATCCTGCACTGCCAAGCTGGAATAGCTAATTTTGGTCGTGTAGCTCTGTTATTGTTAGGAAATTTGACCTGAGCTACACGACATGCCGCTACAGCTCCACAGTACAATATTGAGTGAGTATCGGCGAGGTCTTTGCTGCTGTCAAAGCAGTTTGACAGCTGCGAATCTAGAGCACACACCAGCGCCTTGTTTTTCTTGTGTATAGGCAAACGAGGTAGTCGTGGTCTAAGTTCAGGCGGTGTGGAACGGTACTCCCGGAATGCACCCTCCAAAGCACTCCTCAATTGTGCATTGCACTGTTGCAATCCTCTTCACCACCGCGGTTGGATCGCGGCGAAGCACTGGTAACATTTTGCAGCTGTATCGCGATCATAGGTGAAGCAGGCGTAACTAGGTTACTCCGTGATTCGGAGCGTAGTCGATCAAATACGGTTTCATCCAACATATGGTTACGCTGGATGACCCGCACCTGATCCGACAGTCGTTGCGCCAACACGCTGACACCTGGCTCAAGCACCTGAAACAGAGAGAGCATCCGACCACGGTACGCAGTCAAGTTGCTTCCCCCGTCAGTAGCCCCATAATATGCGCGCATGACGTTCTCATTAATGGCCTGAGTCCATCGCATGCGCGACACATTTCCACCGGCAGCGGGGACCCTGTTCGGGGCCGGTTGGCCTCGAGGTCCCAAGCCCGCTGGTGGCCGTCCTCTTCCTCGTCGTCGTGGTGGTGATGGAGTCGACGGCGGGGAGAAAACCAACTGCAGCGACCGGCGACACGGTGTTCATGGGTGTGGCGCGTCCCGGCGGCTGCAAGGCGGAACTGAGCGACGAGCCCGGAGATGGTGGGTGTGCCTTCTGTATTTTGGCTTGGTGTCTCGTCAGCATCGGTGACCTCTATTACGGAAATGATATGAAGTTTTGATTTGTATTGTGTTCCATTTTTATTTAATGTGGTCCACTTTTATATTATTCGATACGGTTTTATTTCCTTTTCATTATTTGTGCTTGAAATCAGTTTTTGTAGAGGTAATGTGGTAAAAAAATTAAATTAAAATCGGTTAGAAAAATTTTACGTCACTTCAGTTTGACATTCGAGCCATGGATTATCTTAATTATCTTACTTCTTACTATCTTACTACTATTATAAATGCGAAAGTTACGATGGATGTTTGTTACTCAATCACGCCAGAACGGCTGAACGGATCTGGATGAAATTCGGAACAGAGATAGATTATAGTCTGGAATAACACATAGGCTATATATTATCGCGCTATTAACTTAGGGGGATGAGCAATAGAGCATTACAACCATATTCTTGGCCACTGTTTGACAACTGACAACTGACATAACATGCTGTCTTAGGAATAAGTTGTCTGAGGTATAAATAGCCTATCGGTTCAGCGACCGCCCTGTAAACCAGGGCTCACAAGTTCGAATCGCAGTCAGTATCCACTTTTTGTAATTATTTTGTTTTTGGTTTTAATGCTGTTAGATTTCCAAAAATAATAAACATGGTTCGCGAGTTCAATCCCAACTGGTTTTCACTTTATGTAAGTTCTAGGTATTTTGTTTCATTTTAATGCTTTATGATTTTCAAATCACAAAATGGATAGTATTAGTTTTTTTAACCATGCAAAAGACAGGTAAACATAAATGAATGAACAAAAATTGACCAAAATACACTGTACGAAAAAAAAAACTTTAAAAAGTTAAAAAAATCGAACCTGCGACACGCAGCACCGCAGTCAATTGCTCGGCCAGTGCGTCAACTGTGCTGTCACATAGAATTTGTGTAGTAAAAATAAAATAAATAAATAGAAGTTTCTCCTGTATTGTGGGTGTGTTTACAAACATTTAAACTCTAAACAGCCAGACCCGGAACTGTATGACATACAAAAATTGGTTCAGTGCGGGCATGCAACCCGATACACGCAGCGCAGCAGCCATTCGCTCTGCCACTGCGTCGTCATATAACAGTGACGTCATATAACTGTGCTTGTGGCTTCCTCAGGCATTGCTACAACTTTGCTTAAGGGTGGCCGGACTACACATTCCGTTTTTAAATTGCCACTGAATCATCACCAAAAACGGGGGAGTCCTTTTGCAGTAGTGGAAGTTAATAGTATGGGACGAGAGCACAATGTCACACAAGCATGTATTAGAGGCGTTAAACCGCAGTTTGCAGGACATCCGCGGCAACCAGGCGCTGATAGGTGGCGTCGTCATTTTGCTTGCAGGCAACTTTAAACCTTGTGGACAGTGAGTAATGGGCTAGCTCGCCGTCCAACCTTCTTATGACGACGTTTTAATTCCCCGCATACCCATTATTCCAAATAACTTGCCATTTCAATTTAAGGGGGTACAATTTCCCTTAATATTGACTTTTACAATGACGATCAACAGATCCCAGGGCCAAACCATAAAACTGACAGACATTCAATTGTACACTCCATGCTTCTCATACGGTCAATTATATGTTGGTTGTTCAGTGCCCAAAACTTGCACGTGCTTGCGGAAAATAATAAGTCATTTAATGTTGTATAAAGAACGGTATTAGAATAAATAGGGACCAACAAGGCGTTTCATGGTTCACTTCAAAAATAAAGTTGTATAGCGCCAAAATAAACAGTTTTAAGCCAAATCGTCGCCTCAAGTTCATTTAATTTTGTTTCGGAGCTCTGCCGCCCAGAATTACAGCACCCAAAAGGACGCCGTTTGTAGTCATCAGTGTCATCACCCACATTATCAGGTTTGATCAGCCAGTCAGTTCTCACACATAACATAACATCACGCCTGTAGTCCCCGAAGGGTTAGGCAGAGGTGTACCTAATCGTACACCCACATTTCACCAGTTATGTTGAAGTCCCATGTAATAGGGGGCGACCCTATTTCCACCAACCAGGCACAAATCCAGATACGTGGCTGCTACTGAGAAATTCCTGATGGAATAACCCAGGAAAACTATTATTTATAATAGTTTTTCAATTGCATGCATTGTTTAATGTTAAGTGAAACTGCCTAGTCGCCTAACACAAGCATCTCCTTGCTTAAAAGGTCATCTCCAAATCATGTGCGTTATACCTTTATATAGGTAATTAAAATAAACATTTTTTTTAACGCTGGCCGACCCGGAAACGATCCAAGGATCTCATGCTTAGTAGGCGCTCTTGCGACCTCCCGATCGACGAGGCAGTCTCACACATACACACCAAAATTTATACGCGAACGAAGTAGCGGGCAACAGCTAGTATTTTTATATTTCTGCAACGACTATCAGAAGATTGGCATACGCTTTTCGATTTTTCGATAGTCTACGACAGACCCAAACAGTTTTAAATTTTTCATCATCCTAACCGCCGCCGCTAGAATATAATTTTGACTTCTAAACTAAGCTCTTCATAGTCTAGTTTATCGAGTTTTAAGTTTGTTATTGAATCGAGGTCCACTATGTAAAAAAAAAAACTATGTTAAATAGTACAGCTACTTTAGTCAGGACTATACAATTGAGACTGTTTCTGAAAGAAACAATAAAGAGAAACATAGGGTCCGGCTACCATAGCCAGACCCTATGTTTCTCTTAGGCAGTATCGTTTATAGCAGTTATTGCAAGCCTCATTTGATATTGTTATTTCCTCCCTTCCACCAGGTATACAAGCCACAACAGAATCCGGCCTGACTCCCCTGCACGTGGCAGCGTTCATGGGCTGCATGAACATCGTGATCTACCTGCTGCAGCATGAGGCGAACCCTGACGTTCCGACTGTGCGCGGGGAGACGCCTCTGCATCTAGCGGCTAGGGCTAACCAGGTAATTGCATTATTATAAACAGAAATAAAATAAGAAAGAGGCAACCAAGGTTATAAGGAGACAATCTGGATGAACTATCCTTAATTTAAAGTTCTAGATCTTTTTTTTTTGATGACGTGGACCGTATGCATAACGACCGCGGGGCAAAGCTCTCAACACGATGGGTGCCTGAGGATGGACAGCGCCGCCGAGGCCGACCTAGAAAGTAGCACATCACGAAGGCTGATTTGAGGTGGCGCAAAAGAAGGATACCTGGAAGACTATGGGGCCTTTGCCCAGCAGTGGGACATATAAGACTGTTAAAAAAAGCGCTTTGATGGAAATCCAAAATAAGTTAATCCAGAAGTAGTCGAAAGAGTTTTATGGACTGCTGGGATAATACTAGTAGTGATTTTGGGCTTCGTATGGGGATGGATTGTTTTTTTAAAATGAGATACTTTCTGTGCACGCTGCCTCAGTGTTACCTCAGAGCTATTTCTGTAACTATTTAAGTAATTCCTTTTTATACCAACCATTGCCTAGGATTCAATGTATAATCAGTGCTCTGCAATATTTGACTCCTCTTTTTCTTAGAGATCAGGTAATTTGAGGTACTGACCGTAACTTCAAAGACTGTATTTCAAATCCACAGTTTTCTCTTGACTTACCCATTCTCATGTTCCAGACCGACATAATCCGCATCCTACTCCGCAACGGCGCGGCAGTGGAGGCGAAGGCCCGCGAGCGCCAGACTCCGCTGCACATCGCGTCGCGGCTCGGCAACGTGGACATCGCAGTGCTGCTGCTGCAGCATGGCGCTGACGTCAGAGCTATGACTGCTGACCATTATAACCCGCTGCATATTGCTGCTAAACAGCATAATCATGATGTGAGTAGTTTTCTTTGGTAATATTTTGCTCATTTGTGTCTTTATTTGGATCGTTCACCAAAGATCTGGTAAAGTTTTGTAATACTCGTATTTTCTTCTTTTTGGGGACTAACACTAGTCAGGTGGTATCTCGAAAAGTTGTAAAGAAAGAAATCTATAGTTAAATAGCACCTTTTTAGTTACTTTTTATTCCTTTGAGAAGATATAATCAATGCAATTAAATAGAGTAGGTACTCCAATGAGTACCTACTCTATTTAATTGCACTCACATGAATTAGTTGTGTCAATCCACAACTAATTCATGTGAGTTGTGTGTTCTGTGTCATACCTTTACAGGCCCCATAATTTCCAGGCCTTCCGATCCAGTGCACATAGATGACATAATTGAATTCTAGAAAATCTTTGAAGATGATCTCTAACGAGTGATTGATTTGCAGGTTGCAGCAGCTTTGATTGAACACAACGCACCACTGACTGCGACTACCAAGAAAGGATTCACGGCTTTACACCTCGCTGCTAAATATGGCAACTTGAAGGTACAATATTTTTATTACCCACTATGAAACTTTCTCCGTTTCTCTGATATCTAAATCTTTCTAGACAATTTTCAACCTTATTGACGCAATAAATATGATTTATATACTTTATGAAAGGAGAATGGGCAAAAATGTATGGGAGTTGGTCTACCTACTCAACATTAACTTCATCTATCTATCTGAGAAATATTACAAAGATATCTACATTTTTTTTTTCCAAATGGATTCTAATCGTCGCATCGTGTGTCCAGGTGGCCAACCTGCTGCTGGCGCACGGCGCGGCGGCGGACCAGGCGGGCAAGAACGGCATGACGCCCCTCCACGTGGCCGCGCAGTACGACCAGCAGGCCGTCGCCACCACGCTGCTGGAGAAGGGAGCTGATGCTAAGGTCAGTCTGTGAACTATTACTGCTTTACTTGAAAACTTTTTTGAGGTGTGACAAAGTGAATGATAGAAAAACTGTGACTAGATTGTTCAAAGAAGTAAAGTTAAAGGAATGACCGTGACGTAGGTACCCAGGGGGTCTAAAATGGCAGAATCATAATAGGATAATAATATGAATTCCGTTTAAATTCTTAAAATAGTTATAGACGTACCTACTATTACCTACCTTTGGGTTAAATAAGAAAACATTGTGGTAGGGTACAAAATAAATATCTAAAAAATAACTTCTTGTTTTCGAAAATTTATATACTTATATTGATACACATATAGCATGCACATGCATATATTGCTTTTGTATTCAGGGTTTTTATAATACTCATAATAAACTTTTTACATTATTGGAAAATTTAATAATTGTATGTAAATATCAACACAACACTATTAACCGTACATTGTGCGTTAGGAGACTACAGACTTTTGGCAAAATGATAATGACGTCTTAGTATAATTCTTGGTTGTCATAATGATAAATCATAGAAAATAGCAAAGATATTCAAACATTTACGAGCGATAGGTCCCGTCTATCGCTCGTAAGACGAAGAAAATCGTAATCCAACACTTGTTACTACTTAGTAACAAATCGTTCTGTCTAGTGTCATACGCCCGCTTGTCAGGTAGCATTCGTGTGTCAAAATCGAAAATGTTCGGACTCAAAATTTTTGTGTGAAAATAAACCCAATGTCCGCTCTATAAGTCTTTTAATTAAATCTCTTTGAAAATAGCTGACTTGGTCCCCAGGATTATGATGATACTGGCAGAAAATATTAACTATGTAAAAGTGAAAATGTTCCTTTATTCTAAGTATTTTGTTTTTGATTGCAGGCTGTAGCCAAGAACGGGCACACTCCCCTCCACATAGCGTCTCGTAAGAACCAGATGGAGACGGCCGCCACTCTGCTGGAGTATGGCGCACTCACCAACGCCGAATCCAAGGCTGGCTTCACGCCGCTGCACCTTGCGGCTCAGCAGGTTAGTTCAATCTTGCTTTAGTTAATTTATTTACAGGTTTTTAAAGCAAGGTGGAACAGGTCAGAGTGAATTTACCAGCTTTATTTTGATTGTTAGCGTGATCACGGAGCCAAGAAATCTTTCGGGATTACTGTAAATCAGTTTTTTCATAAGAAATATGGAAAGGAAGGAGGGAGGCCTTTGCCCAGCAGTGGGATATTTCAGGTTCATTATTCTTAATGGAGAAATTCTTATTTGTAGCCCAGAGTCTGTATTAGTTCCTGTCATAGTTAATGGCTATGTGCTTTTCCCTTATTCATGTTAGTTTTGATTTTTTTTTACTGCATGCCCTGATGGTACCTTTTAAAAGAAAGACAGTCAAGTTCCAATATTTTAGGACAGTGTTTCACCAAACAAGCAAAATTAAAGCATTAATACTTCGATAAAATTACCGTGTTTGATTTCACTAGGGTCACACCGAAATGTGCTCATTACTCCTGGAGCATGGAGCTGAAGTAGACCAGCAGTCCAAGAATGGATTAGCAGCTCTGCACTTGGCTGCTCAAGAAGACAGGGTGCCCGTCGCTCAACTACTTGTCAAGAATGGAGCAGAGGTAATACATTATTATTATGTAGGTACTTTGAGAAGTTAAACTTATTTAGATAATTTAATAGTGTATGAGAATTTAAGGGATTATTGCTTCCAAAAAGTAGGTAGGTAATCTTTTAACTATTGTCCGAATACTGAAATTGTAGCATAATGACGACGGACGGATGAAACAATAGAATGACAGAGATTGAAACTTTTCGTTCATTCAGACTCAAATATATTCAGGCAGTAGCATCCTTCAAAACCTGAAAATGAACTCGTTAAAGGAAGGACTTTTAAAAGCAAGAATAAAAGTCCTATAAGAAAACCTTTGAAAGAACAAGAGCGTATGCTAACCTACTAAATTTATCAAGATGAACCATGATGCTCATACTCAAAGTCAAAAAGTCAAAGCATTTATTTCAATTAGACCATTACAGGCACTTTTGAACGTCAAAAACAAAAAGCTAAGCTACAGTCACAGTCACAAGGCATAATAACTTGCGAAAGTACTGTACACATTCCAAAGCGTAGATCTCTATGGAGAAGAATGGGCAAGAAACTCCATGGACTGTACTCGTATTTGTTTCTCAGGTGGACATCGGCACTAAGGGCGGGTACACACCGCTGCACATCGCCAGCCACTACGGGCAGGCCAACATGGTGCGCTTCCTGCTTGAGAGCGGCGCTTCGGTTAAAGCTCAAACAGCACACGGGTAAGACCTTCATTAAAAATTTAAACTACAGAGGTGACGATTAATAGAAAAGTATGGAAGAAGATGATTTACTGCGCTGATCCGAAATAAATAGATGCAAGAGAATGATGATGATTCCACGCACAATGGTCCACTTTAAGGACTAAGTGCGGAAACCAAAATCCCTAACATAGAACATAGAGCATGATGATGATTCTGGAGCAGCGACCGCGAACTGGAAGACGTTGCGTTGGAAGGCCTCCCATAGGTAGACCGATGACCTGGTGAAGGATGCGAGGATACGCTGTATGTGAGTGGCACGGGACCGGTCAATGTGGCGACACTTGGGGGAGGTCTGGTCTATGGGTCTATGGTTTTTTTATATTAAATGGGCCTACTCTTGACCTCAATCTAGTCCTGAGGACAGAGATGAGGTCGACGATGGAACGAGTAACTATCCAGCGACTAACGTTAAATAATTGTTTATTTACAAACAATATGAAACTGGTTTTGTAAGAATGTAAATAACATTTTAACGAATACTTTGTTATAACAGATACACAGCACTACATCACGCCGCTCAGCAGGGCCACATCAATATCGTGAACATCTTACTGGAAAACAAGTCGGATGCTAATGCCACTACTACGGTAAGAACTAGGCTATACTTATTTAATATAATTTTGAACAATAGCTTAGTGTAGAATTTAAATATATGGCAGTTTAAACGCATCAACGAAACTATAAAATCTAAATATAAAACTAAAAATATGTCCCATGATAAAGACTCCGAAAAGTTGAAAAATACATCTTGAGACTCAAGCAAAAGTTTTGCATCTTGAGAAAAATTAAAATTGATTGCGTAAAAAGTAATAAGAATAACACATCTGAATGAGTAATATTCTTTTTAGGCTTCACTATGTTTAGCTTTATTATAAATTGAATCATTTTAGGTGTACATACACAAACGAATTATGAATTATTCGGTTATATCTCTAAGCTTTCATACGATGTGTGTTTTCAGAATATGCCATAATTTCTCTATCTGAAACTAAATAGAAATTATAACACAAGTTTAAGTATAACATTCAGGCTAAAGAACTGTTTTACAATCCTATACTGTCACTTACGGGATATCTTCCGTGTTTATTTTGAGCTCCCGATATTTCGACGCAGTTGCAAGCGTCATGATCGCGGCACGACTACGAAATATCGGGAGCTCAAAATAATGAATAATCACCGAAGATATCCCTTAGGTGACAGTATAAGTTTAGTTTTAAACTGTGAAAGTTTAAAACAGTGTGTGTTACAATGTCAGGATAAGCATTATCCTCTAGATAACTTAATCAAAAATTTAATAACAAAAAACGTTTGGCTGTAAGTCCATCTAGTTAGTTTTACTGAACTTTCCAGCATTCACGACTTTAATATCTTTTTTATCTTTCCAACAGAACGGCCAGACACCCCTAGACATAGCCTCCAAGCTAGGCTACGTCACCGTGATGGAGACTCTCAAGGAAGTGTCGGAGCCTTCCGTCGCGCCAGTCTCTCAGGAGAAGTACAAGGTGGTGGCTCCGGAGACCATGCTTGAGACGTTCATGTCTGACTCTGAGGAGGAAGGAGGTGGGTACTCTTCTTCAATAGTAAAATTACATTTTACAGCTTGTCTTCGGGTTCCTAACTAATCAGATGCAGCTAAATATTGTACAGTCGCCAACGCATCAAGTTTCTACAAACTATCAAATTTTCTCATTAGGTTTTGAACTTAACCAAACATATTTTATGTTTTAAAATCGTTTGGAAAAATTTCACAGTTTGTGATAACGTGATGTATGTACATGGAGCGATTGCCAGTCTGATCTAAAAAATCCGGATACTTGGTAACTTGATAAATAAACTATGAAAGTCTGACAATCAGTTTTAACAATGTACGAGTGGCTTATATACTTTCAAGGACACGTAACCACCATAGTGGGAACAAATGCTAACATGATTTGATATGGCTACGATAATGAATTTCTTAACGAAGCCACATAGTCTGAAACCAGTTTGATTTTATAAAATGTCAATTTGGTAGGCTCAATTTCCGTCTAATTATTCTCTGTGTTCTCAATCTTAATTATACAGGGTGTTTGGTGAATCGTTTGCCAAATTAAACGGGCTACAAGTATGAGTCATTTAGTGTTTCTTCAGCCCCAATAACCTAGTACCCCGGTTTTTTTTTTTTTCGTAAAATCGCAATTATGGACATTCTATCGCTGATTGGCTTGCGGTAACACTTTTATTTTATTTTAAAAGTCGATAATTAAAGAAAACTAACCAGACTATGTTTGCATAACTTCTAATTAAATAAACCACCTACTTTCTGTTCTACCCCAGGTGAAGACACAATCCTGAACGACCAGCCATACCGTTACTTGACGGCAGATGACATGAAGTCCTTAGGAGATGACTCTCTGCCCATTGATGTCACCAAGGATGAGAGGACCGAGTCTGCGATGAGCCATAAGAATATTATGGAGATGTCGACAGGTAAGATCTGAGATTAGAAACCGAGGCTTAACCGCTCAAAAAACCAACCGACATATCAAATCAAAAAGATGAAGCGTTATTTTAATGTTTTTTTTTTTTAAACTCACAAATAATATTCTTTAAGAATTCATTTATAATTTTTTTTCATTAAAGTCATAAATCGTAGTACTTCACAAATTCTCAATCTTCATTAAAGTTTTTAACACTTTATTGCCAATGCAAGCAGTTTTATACATCCAATCGTTGGTGAAGTTTATTTTGTGCGTATTTTCCAACAGCCTTCTTGGGAAAGGAGCAAAGTGCCCTAAAAATTCGTGATTTTACCTAGAACCTAGTTTTTCTGGCATAAAAAAATGCATTGTTTTTTCTCCAGGCTCAGTGAATGGCATGCCGTACCAGCCTCAGCAGGAGGTGGTGGTGAAGAGTATCAGCCGCTACAGTACTGCGCAGGCCCCGGAAGGATACTGCTACAATGTAGATCCCACACAACCCAAGTCAGTATTACCTTCTATATGCAAATGTTTAGTCGACCTCACAATAGTATCACTTTTGAAAAAAAACTTCTCTGAGATTGTAATTACTTACCTGACTGTCATAATCGTTTTGAAGCAAAAATAGACTTTATTGTAAATAGTGAATTACAGGCCGACATTGTTTTGCTCTTTACAATACGACAATAGAGGTCTAAATATGTTACCTTGAGGTAACCCAAAAAAAGAGATAGAAGATTTAATTATTATTTTCCCGTTGTTATTGCATAAAACACCACTTAGCATTACTAGTGGTCCAATCATAGTACCCTGTAGAACTCCATCCAATATCAAAGTCAAAGTCAAGATGTTTTCATTCTATTAGTACTTTGGACTTGAATAGTTTATCTATATAGCTTTTATGGGTAATTTATTTATACAAAATCCATGTAAAGGTTGCAGTAGGTATATTTTAACACTTATCCAAATTCAATAGTTGACTTACGAAATGCTTTAATTTACGAAATGCTATAACAGTATCAAGATACAAAATGATTCATAACACGGAAACGTTTATGTAAACAGAATTATGTAAACAATTCCAAAATAACAAACGAAATCGTAATGATGCTTAA
Source organism: Eurois occulta (assembly GCA_950022335.1). Classification (NCBI taxonomy): domain Eukaryota; kingdom Metazoa; phylum Arthropoda; class Insecta; order Lepidoptera; family Noctuidae; genus Eurois; species Eurois occulta. The sequence continues at coordinate 5,093,332 of OX465502.1, forward strand.
TATAAAAGTTATTATCGTTTTCAATGAAACAGTTTATGATTGTAACGTCTATTTCAGAATGTAAACATTTATTACGAACTTGTTGCGCATGCTCACTTGGATCGACAGGAAAAAGCTGCAATGGAAGAAGTAAGTGTTCTCTCTCTTATTGTTTCTTTTTTGTTATTTTTTTAAACTGTTGTATTGTTTAAGTTGACCTTTGTGTTTATGATAATAAATGTGCTTTGAGCCGTTATGTATTTAATTCAGTTTGTTTTCTTTTTTCCTTTGTATGAATTTCTTTTAGTAAGAGAAGTACTGATTTTGTATTTTAAATTACATTTACTCATTGTTTTCTTTCTTTCTAAGTTCCTTCATCACAGTATTGTTTTTAACTTCAGAATATTAATCTATCAAATTCTCTCACTAACTAAAAATCGAGTTTGTTAATTGTCATCTAATCTTGTCATTTTCATTATTTGCCTGTTTGATATAAAATTTCCTTTTCCTTAATAAAAATGTCCACCACTCCACATAGCTCTCATTGCCACATAAACTTTAATATTGTTATTGTGTATTTCAGTTTCCTGGTATCATTCCTGGTGGACGCTCGAGGAGGAGCGATGCGAGGATGTCGTGGTGGAGGTGTGCGCGTCATTGTGCCGCCACTGTCCGCTCAACAACCTACCAGAATTACTTGCAGGTGAGCTCCAGTAGCTCTCAAACTATCCCGAGCAAAAAAAAAAGTAAAGGGGTGACGTCAACCAATCATCCCAGCCTTTCCGGGCGTTTCATTTGAACATTACATAACATTCTTACTGGTGGGACACATGCTTCCTCTCTGTGAGAGCGTCATCATTGCATTGCCCGTCGGCTATGTTTGTCTTATAATGTGATGATGACTATTTCTAGGTACCTGAAGCCCTCCCGCATCAATCACATGCCACCCCTGATGGAGGGTGAGGCTCTAGCGGCCAGGGTGCTCGAGATGGGCCCAGTCTCTGCTAAGTTCTTAGGGTAAGTAACTCAACCGTCAGATAGAACGCATTAACAATGAATGAGACAACAACTGTCTATCATTTATAGGGGCTATGAAGAACAGGGCGTAAAATTATTCATCCTTCATAGAAAAGGGAGGATCCTCCGACCGGACGGGTGTTGTATCTGGTGGGCTACCGCCCAACAGTTGTTGTATGGTCTTAAGGATAACTTTAATAGTACGATTCAGCATTTTAATGTTAATTCTTCATTTGTGTCATAGATGGCCCTGTTATACTTATTGTACAATGTTGTTGTAATACTTTTTGTAATGCTACTACACATGCTGCTGCTGCTGTGCTATGCTATCATTACTTTCTTTATCAATCCAGACCAGTGATCCTTGAAGTACCCCACTATGCGTCACTCCGCGGCAAGGAGCGTGAGATCGTGATCCTTCGCTCCGACAACGGCACCAGCTGGAGGGAACACAACGCTGATGCTACTGATGACGTCGTGCAGGACATTCTGCATGAGACTCTTGAGATTGAAGGTGAGTTCAGTAACAATATTCTAGAACAAAGCAAAAATTTAAAAAAAATCAGTAGGCAGATTGATTTTTCATTCAGAATCATAATTAGGGATCGGATTTTCGGATGCATATTTACCTAAGGTACATATTTTCCCGGAAAACGGTACAAAAGTGTGGAAGCGGCTTCTTATAAAATAGTTATTCCAGAATTCGCGGAATTACGTAAAAAAACATAGTGTTTAAACTAGGCAAGAACGGCTTAACCTAAAAATCAACTCGAGCGGCTGTTATTATTTAGCTACAAGTTCCTCCTTTCTTTTTAGATTTGCTGATAAGTGTCATCTATTTATCACAAATCAGTGTGAAATTTACGCATTCTGTAGCTCATTTCATATTGTACAAATTTTAAACCACGATCCTGTAAGATAGAATCAGTCAAATAAACGCAGTCTAAGCACATTTATACCTATAACTAAATATGATATTTCTTTAACAGAGACAAACGACACAGACGAGAAAGGTTGGGACGCTCCCCGCGTCACCAGGATCCTGACGCATGACTTCCCGCAGTACTTCGCTGTTATATCGCGCATACGACAGGAGGTGCACGCTATTGGGCCAGAAGGTCAGTAATCAATTCCTCATCATGATATAGTAAAATTTCATATCCTGGAGAGGAAACCTATACTCAGTATGATAGAACAAGACTGTATATATTCTACTGGTAATTAAAAGGGAGTTTTAAAGGAATATTTTATTTGAATCAACGAACTCTAAAATGACCGTCACCATAACATCTCAGGCTATGTAAAATCAAATGTTCAATAGGTCTAAGGCAATATCCATTACTGGTCGTCAGGTTTGTAAAAACGGAGACTACACATTACAGCAATAGCTGGTAAAGACTTAAGATGTTAGTCGTTTTTGTTTATTCCCTTTGTTTGTATTTTAGCCAATTCACAATTAATTTCAACTATAGAGGAAAACGAATCAATTAATACTGTCTCCTAATTTCCAGGTGGCATGGTATCCAGCTCCGTCGTCCCGCAAGTCCAGGCTGTCTTCCCGCAAGGTGCTCTCACCAAGAAGATCAAAGTCGGCCTCCAGGTAAACCTATTCAAACCACGAAAAGGCGTTAAGGACAAAAACCTCAAAAAGATCACCGTTAATAACGTCTCCAAGAAAAAACGCTTCTCTCTTATTTGGTAGTATTGTAACCTTAATATGTACTCGAATGAATTTAATCATATAAGCTGACATAGTCAGACTAGCTTATGAAATATAACGAATATTTTCGATAAGGATTCCATTTTTATTTTCTTCACTGTTAGATTTAGGCACTGTGTTCATTAATTTATGATTGTTTATTCTAATTGTGTTCTCATTGTAATTTTAGTCATAGTAATAGGTTCGGCAAAATATTTTCTGAGAGATTTCGTAGCTACTTTAAAATTCTAGTCTTCGTGTGGTAGTCAGCAAAAGCTTTAGACGGTTTTTTTGTCATCTAGGATTGCTGATATAGTATATTAATAAAGCCATACTTTATTAATATTTAATATAATGTTTGTGATGTAGAATGCGTATGTGCTTAGTTTTAGTTATACTGTTCGTACGAAAGCAAATAAGGAAATAAATGCAAACAGCAGAAGTAGTATTATTGCGAAAAGCTCAAGCCTTTAAGAGAACAAAAGCGTTGTGAATTTAGTATATTTAAATGAAGACAAAATAGGGAAACAGGGAAAACAGGGATGTTGAATTGAAATAAGTGAATTAAATAAGCCAGAAATAGTAAAAAATTCAGATAATATTTTGCCAAACACAGTCTAGTCATTGCCATATTATAACAAAAGTACAAAAGTGTGAATGCCAAATTTTTTTACGATAATTATTTTGTACCCGTTTATTGGTGAAGGTATTTTTGTTTAGCGTTTTACATCATGATGTATTACCACATATCTTAGACATACATGACATACAGTTCACTAATATTTTAATAACAATGTACGTGATTATTAACAATAATAGTAGACTTGTTTCATCAAATTCTAAATATTGGAAATGTTAGAAAAATTTTAGTGTCTTCTTAGCTAAATAGAATGCCAATACATTTTGAAAGATGTAAAGAACTTTGGGGGATAAATTCAAGGATTTTAAAAGATTTGATGAGACATGTCTTCTGCCATTAGAATAAGTTTCTACGTTACTCCTTTAGGGATTATGTCATACCCAATAAATTTAGAAATTCACTTAACTATTTATTGTAGAAGGGAGTTTCAATAAACCATTGACAACAAAATTTGTTTTCAATTTAAGCAAAATTGAATTCTATGAAATCACAAAAGAGTCCAAAATCGTAGGTTTTTCTCACACTGCGGTATTTCATACTGGTTGGATTTTCTCTAGTTGGTCTTTAGGCGAGATTATAAGCATGATTGAAATTATAACTACGGAAAAATATATGAATGACTATGTGATATTTAATTATTTAGTAATACATTTTGTGTGTGTTAAATGCGATATTTTTATGTATTTAAAATTGGAGTGACGTAATTTAACTAGTTAAGTAGTATTTTAAGGATTGCTAAATTTATTGGGTAATGTACTATGCTTTTATGTTGAATTGTTCCTGGATTGTTATGCGATTTTGTACTTTATTTCCTAAAGACCAAACGTGAGACTTGCATGATGCCATATATTTTGTTTTGCTATATTATTTTGAGCTTGATTATATTATCGGAGTGTGTTGCATCTTGTTTTCAAAGCGCATGTGTGAGAAATAGATGAAAGTCTGAGTTGACATTGTAATAAATGTGTATAATTTCATTTTTATATGCTTTTCCTGTGATTTCATAATGTTCATATTTGCTTAATTTTGCACCGACCGCTCTTCACCACCCTCCTACCATTTCGTTTGTAAGATTTTAGCTGGTTTTGTCAATAAACTGTAGAAAATGAAAACTACTTCACGAAAAAAAAAACCAAAATACTATGATTAATTTCGTAAAACTTGCAAAATCTCTTCTGCTTTAATTGTTCCATGAACAGGTAAGTACTGAGTTTAATCTATTATTTCCACACACTGGCTTTTAACTTTTAAACCAACACCAGCATGAAACTTTGGCAGCGATTACGTTTGGTCTTTAGAATGTAAAGCATACTTAAGGGTTAAAACATGAAAGAAAGATGTGTTAATATAACAAAACAACATAATTATCAGCTAAAAATAAGAGTGTTTTGTAGAAGTTAAAAGAAAAAGTTAACGAGTTAGTTTAAACTAAAAACAAGTATCGTATACTAAATACAATCAAACCTTGAATCTTTTCAGGCCCAAATTATTGATTCAGAGCTTACTGCTAAGCTACTCGGTCGTGGAGTAGCTGTATCGCCAGTAGTTACTGTGGAACCAAGAAGAAGGAAGTTCCACAAAGCCATAACCCTGAGTATGCCAGCCCCGCGACCTCATACCCAGGGTATGACAAACCAGTACAGCACCTCGTCAGCGCCAACATTGAGACTACTCTGTTCTATATCAGGTACAATTAAAATAGTTCGCTTGTATTTAAAATAGCAAATCTGATTTGTTACTGAGAAACTGTTTGGAGGCAGATCATGGGTATTATCAGATACCTATAAATAATTAAATCACTTATTTCTCAAAATCAAGTACAAATATTCATCATATATGTCATGGCGATACACATATGTAGAAAAATATGCCAAAAAAGTGTTTCAGTAACAAAGAGATGAACGCCATGTGTTGCAATGGAGTATGGCTTATGTTTGCTATCTCGATGATATGCTTTGCCATGGAAAGGTAAGTGTGCCTACAGTTAGGTATTAAGCTTACAAACAGTACCCTAAAATGGGCTGGAATTTGTATTTTGATGTTTATTGCAATTTTATAGTTCTCCCAGCCTATAAAAAGAAAGCCCGTAGGTTTTCAAGAATAAATATAGAATATTTGCCTTCGGAAGCCGGAACGGAAGAATTGCAATAAATACAAAATACTGATTACGGTCTATTTACGGTTATTGTGGACTTTGCTTTTAAGTTCGCTTAACAAATAAACTAACAGGAAATACAATTCTAATACCAATATTCCATTACAACACATTGGTAAAGTAGGATATAGACAAAGAGAAATCATTACGAATCGATTTGTAGGTAACGAATATAGTTCTACAAGAGATCGGTAGACTATAGATTTTGAAATTTTCAACTTTTTAACTAGAGTATTGATAGTAATCGGAATTTTATAGTCTTTTTATCCTAAATCATATTGGTTAGTGTAGAAAAGAGAATTACGGGTTTAGTCTGACTCCCTATTTTATAGACAGCAGGATGAGCATGTTATTGAGACATAGCGTAGTTTGAAATCATTTCATTCGATACAAAACATACATGATAGTGGAAGGGAAAAGAAAGTATTTAAGACAGTGCAAACAAGCAAACCGCTTATAGCAAATACACAAGCAGCTGAGGGACGACGTCCCTGTGTGTCCGTTATGTGCGTGTCTACATTGTCTTTGTTCTCGTGTATTTGTGTGTGTTGCACGCTCACCGTGTGTGGCGCTAAATAATGTGCTGCCACCTATCGGCGCGCACCAACAGGGGTATTTCGCAAAAGATCTCTCGAAGGTAAAAACATTAGAAATATTATACAAAAACAAAATCAAAATGTCGGTTTAAGTTTCGTTTATTTTATTTAAAACGTTAATTTGTCTGAAACTCTTAAACTTATCGTGTTTTTATTTCTCATAAATCATTGTTTTTACGATACTTATACTCTTCAGCGTGGCTGTTCGAGTATAAATATCAGTTACATTGTTTTTTTCCCTCTATCACTTTTTGAATGCTTTTCCATATCTTGCTTCTCATACATTCTTCCTCTATGCACGGGCTGATTTTTTACGCTTTGTTAAATCACGTTCACTTTGTATCATAACCATTCAATGAATCTTGGGACATCAAGACTTTGCACAGCGATACGTTCACAGAAACATGTCGGTTTAGAACAAAATGTACAAACATTACTAGAACTAAAGGAACTGCAACTGTTTTGGCACATTGTATATGATTGAGACACGTTAAATACCTGTTTTTGTTTAGTATAAGCGTAAAGATAAAATATTTCGAATCGGTGCCATCTTCATCCTCATGATCATTCGACGTCAATGTTCCCTTTTTGTTACTTTGCTTGTAAGAATCAGAGATTTATTTCCAAAACGGCCTGTCAGTTTTGTTCACATCATCTTCTCTTATTTTGTCTCGTTCCTTTTTCTTGTCATTGTTTCACCGGACACATTTTTATTTCCATGTTTTGGTTTAGTTCGTTTGGATTTTTGGATTTTATTTCAGTGAATGTCCTTCGAGAGATCTGTTTTTCGAAAACCTGAACAGCAATTTTGATGATTCGTTTTTGATAAAGTAGAGTTCATTTTCATTTTGTGAGACAACAGCACTATTTGTAAGAAACAGGTGACAGTTCACAGTGTGCCACATTATAGTCACATTTTCATTTCAAAAAGTATTAAAATGGTACGTTATTTTATTATTTATTTATTTGTGTGATGTGTTGTCTTTGCTTGTTGTGTGTTTGCTATAGGCCGTTTTGGAAACATTTTATGTTTAGTTTTTCTATTGATTTGTTATTGACCTGTCTTTCTTATTTCTGATCTTTCTTCTACATCGGTTACTTACATTACTTATAAAACTTCTGTGTTCTTATGTTTAGGTTTAATATTAACGAAATTATATTAACTTGAGCTCTCTGAAATCTGTATTTATAACTACACTTAAATCTTTTTACAAGTAAAATTAGTCAATTTAGTAGAAAAAATAATAGATTGTATAATACTATGATGAAAACAATACATGTACTGTGTAGATAAATATTCGAAAGCCTGCTTTGGCATGCATTATAGGGTAGACCCATCATCATGGCAGTTGGAAAATAGCGTTTTAGCCGCAAAATACTGCCTCATAGCTTTCATCTGAACAGACAAACAAAAGAGCATTTTAAATGTAGCAGTACAAAGTATATAATTGCAGAGCATGTATTTAGTTGATATAAAGCTTACAGGGTGTAAAATATAGTTTTTATGGTGGCAGGTGGAACAAATCGAGCTCACTGGGAAGATGTCACTGAGAATACTCCTCTAACGTTTGTGAACGACTGCGTGTCATTTACTACTACTGTATCGGCTAGATATTGGTTGATTGACTGTCGACACGTAGAGGATGCTACAAAAATGGCGACGGAATTATACAGGTATGGTAACATTTACGTAGTAGGTACATTAAAGACCAAGATATCTTGAGAGACTTAAAATCTTTCTAGCTGTAGAAAGTAGTGCTTTTTAGGATGCGGTGATTCTTAATAAGGCACCTAGATCATTGCGAGGCACCGCCAAAAGTTATCCTTTGCTAGACTTAGGCAGGTGACCAGTACTGGATCACAGAGTGTACACTGTAGAATTTATGACTATTATAACGCCTCATCTTGTTTATCAACGCAGCCTATATCTGTTATCCAAGATGGAGACGACAACAAATGAAAATACTGGCAATACCATGTTATAGGAATATTTTTAAACTATTAAATAAAGCTTAACATAGTAATAATAAAAATAAAAAAATCAAACGAACTACATAGCATACAAATTTAAACGAAATAGAAAACCATCTATAAAATATTGGTTCCAGGCAAAAGGTATAATTTGCTCTAATTCCCATCAAGAAATAAAATTTAATAACGACATTGAAGTAGCGAGTTAGCAACATGACGTGTTTTATGGTTTATACCGATACGGGGCACGTTAACCTGTCGGAGCCATGTAGAAAATCCAATGTAATGTCCTGTGACTAAATTACTGGATATATATTTATTCTACTGCTGTGCCTCACAATCCGGTTCCCTATTTGTCTGTGTGTATATAAGTCGTTCTAATATTCATTAATTAATTAAATTTTAGGGAAGCCATCCACGTACCGTTCATGGCTCGCTTCGTGGTCTATGCCAAGCGCACTGACGAGTGCCAGGCACAGCTGCGCATGTTCTGCGTCACTGATGATAAAGAGGACAAGACTTTGGAGCGCATTGAGCGGTTCATTCAAGTGGCTAAGAGCCGGGATGTTGAGGTATGCTAAATCTGGTGATTCTGTCTCAATAGACAATTTAGTAGATATTAAATAGAAGCGGAGTTGCTTGTGTCCCTTAAAATATTTGAAAGCTTCAAATTTCGGATTTTTCAACAAAGTTTTAATTTAAATAAGAATAAATAAGTAAATAAGTAAGCAAAGTAAGTAAGTAAGTAGTAAGTGTTTAAGTATAAATTCCATTTTGAAAACTTAACAAAAATTAAATAAATATGTCAGGTAGTTTAAGGGAAAACGTTTTATGTAGTTTGGCTTTCATTGACGGATAAAAACTAGACATGAAAATTATTATCTTCGCTGTTGTCAACCATTTGAAAATAACCAAAAACGCTTCTTACTTTCATCTTAAATTAAATATAATGTCAATTTCAACAGGTTCACGAGGGCAAACCAGTATACCTAGAATTCGGAGGCAACTTGGTGCCAGTAGCGAAGTCTGGAGAACAGCTGTCGATACCATTCCGTGCCTTCCGCGAGAACCGAGTGGCCTTCCCTGTCATGATCAAGACGCAGGACCTGGAACCGATCTGCAGGTGCCAGTTTATGCGGGATCCTAAGGTTCCGAAGGGAGAACCTTCGCCGACACCTGTAAGTAGTTTTTCACCAACCACTTGACTTTGACGTTGAAAATTCAAGGTCGTACCTGAGGCTCTAAGTAATAAATCCTCTAAACCTTTATCAGGGATGACGTTGCCTTTATTTTGAATGGTAATAGTGACTTCAAACCTCATTACACTTCGGCACTTTCCAATATGATAGTTGGCATTATAATGGCTGTAAAAAGTCCCTTAACGAAGCCGAAAGGAGATTGTTTGTGAATGTGTGAACAGTGTAGGCCTTGTAGACTCCTAGATACGTGCTAACTTTTGTTAACCTCTTATCTTGTGTTACGTTTTTTGTGTAGTTAAGCAACGACTTATTGTCCGGCTTATGCCGCCCCCCCCCCCCCCCCACACTTAAGTAATAATGCTGTAACATGATATTACTGTAAAACAAAATCATTTTAAAAGAGTAACCATGGAGTTTCTTGCCGGTTTCTCTCCATTGGAAACTACCAACCCGAACCGTGCGCCTTTTTGTCGACATTTTATAAGTGCCCATGTAGGCCTATGTGAAATAAAATATTTCGTTTTTTGTTCTCCCCGTCGATGCGATCATATTTTTGTTGTGGACCTTACCTGGGAACCCTCTAGTTACAGAGATATTGGAGGTCAAAGTTTTTTTTAATTCAAGTTTTTATGTTATAACTTTAGTTTAAATATCTCCATGACCCCTTACTATTCAATGCCTCAGCACAATGTTTTGAGTGCGTTACATTGAGTCCTACCGTAAAACATGATTTTTCACCTCGTAAAAAGTCGTTTCCCAGCAACATTTTTTGCGTAGACTTACTTAGTTTGATGTACACAATGCTTGGTTAAAGGCTTCGTGAAGAGTCCGTTTACTACTTGTATAAAAAATTAAACTAACATCCTTAATTACTACATTATTCCAATACACACAGATTGCAGTTCTCAACATTATGGTACCGGATGAAGAGCGGACGTCTCCAATCCCCACAGAAACCGTGCCGATGCGCACTGAGGAGCAGGAGCTCATCTGGCGACAGAGGCTCAGTGATCCAAGGTAATGGGTAACTTTAGAACTACTATTATAGTTTTAAGGTAAACCAATTATTTCGCAATCCCCAATGATACTTGGCCTTATCATCTACACCCTAACATTAATAATTATACCACAAAAAAGGTAAGGCCAAAAACCAATCCAAAATATTTAGACTATTTACCAGAGGGAATTTCAATGTAATATTTGTTTCTTGAGTGGAGGCCGCGAATCGACAAGCGTAAGGTGGTATGCCCTTCAGGTTAGCGAAGCGACGATTTCCGTAGGGTGGCTGGTAGCAGTACGAGAGGTGCCGATAATCGAGTTCAATGGCGTGCAATCGGAGAAGCCTATGCCCAGCAGTGGATTGCGATCGTCTCAAAACAACATTAGAAAATATCCCAGAATTCGTTGATGTAGCGATATCGTCTATCATTTAAAAAAAATTGTACATTTTCGCGATTTCCACATAAGAGGCATATGACGGCGTTTAAAGCATTTTAATTTTTTCCTATATAATACATATCTAGTACTAAAATCTTTGGTTCTCACAGGTTGGAAGACATTTGCAACCTTCTCGGCAAAGACTGGGTGGCGTTGGCTTACGAGCTCGGCGTGAGTGTAGCCACCGTCAACCAGATACAGGCGAAGAGGATAACCGCAGCTGAACAGGCGCAGCTTATGCTGAAGCTATGGAAGACGCAGTCTGGTACTAAGGCTTTAGGTAGGAATTTGAAGTATTTTGCAACAAACCTCAACGACACTACCATAAAAGAACACCAGAATAAAGTAAATAAAAAAAACGATCGTAAGTTTTTAGCCCGAGATAGATAAATCTTTATTAAAAACGAGCTATTTCTGTCACTGTTGCACGGCTTTCAAATTTGAAATGCAAGATAGAGACAAAAATAATAATACCTAAACCAAGAGATATTATGGCCTTTACAGATCAAAAGGTAGGCTCACTCGTCTTAGTTGTATGAACCAGAGTACTCTAAAACTTTGTAGCGTTTAGAAAAACTAGGATGCTGTAGCTAATACTAGAGTCTGGACTGGAATAATGCATCACAGATTACAATTTGATGTTATCGCAATCAATTCAAGCAATAAGATACCAGCGATGCATAGTTTGTGGCTCATCGATTATGACACAACTGTACTGTTACGTCTTCTGGCTAATAAACTTTACAATAATAATAAAATTCCAGTACTAATCAAGCTATCTTTGCAGATAACTCTCTGGAGCTGGCGTTATGTCGTATCGGAAGGGACGACATCATCGCACCGCAGTCAGAGTTAACCAACGAAAGACGAATTCAACGAAACATCTATCAGGAGAGACAAGCTTCAGAAGAAATTGAAGCTTACAAAGGTACCGGTTATTTACCCGTTCGTTTCATTTACGAAGGGACAAGGTGGAAAAATTCCCTATCTTCCATTAAACTGGGAGCATCTTACGAGCAGATGAGTATTACATCTGGTAGCTGCTGCCTAAAAATTGTTGCAACTCGATAACTCTGATATCACGGTATAGATTTCACCACCATAATCATAACAAAAACACGTTTTTAAGGTTCCGTACCTAAAAAGGAAAAAAGGAACCCCTTATAGGATCACTCACGTGTCTGTCTGTCTGTCTGTCCGTCTGTCACAGCCAATTTACTCTGAAACTAATGTACCGATTGAGTTCAAATTTAGGACACATATGTATGTTGAAGACCCTTACACGTATGTGTAACGTAAATTAATGAATTTTAAACATAGGGTCACTTTTGGGGGGTAAATTAGAAAATAAAAGTTTTGCGAACTATATCGTGTTAAAGGCTCAATGTGAGCATCTCAAATATATATTTTTTTATAGTTTTAAGATAAATAGTTTTGATGATATTTAAGAAAATAGGCGAAAATTTAAAAACAAAAAATAGTTCTTTGTTAAGATTACAGGAAAAATTATAAAAAAGCTATAACAACAAATAATAAAAATAAATAAAAATTAAAGGGGGCTCGCCTACTACGATGGTACGAAACCCTTCATGCTCGAGTCCAACTCGCACTTGGCCGAATTTTTTAATATTTACTTTTTTTTTGTAGAATTTTTAAGTAGAGTTTTCTTTTAGAACCATAGTTTTACATTAAATTCAATTCATTTATTTAGTCAGACAAATAAAAATATCCATAAAGACAGTACACATACACAAATTCGATAAAACATAAAAAAAAGATTAAATAACTTCTTACAGCAGAAGAAGACAATAAACTTAAAGACAGAATTTACGATGAAGGCGAAATTCCTGAACATAGAGAGTCAGAACATGATCAGGACGAAGCCAAGTACTCGCCCGAAGAGAAGTCGATAGTTGAAAAGAGTGAAGTAGAGAGAACTCCTTCACCTAGCTCTCAGGAAGAGAGTGAAGAAGATGAAGGTAAGATGTAACGCAAACATAATTCATTTGAAACTAAGTACTAATGACCAGATACTAAAGTAATTCCTTTGGGTACAGACGTAAAACGCAGTGTAGCAGAACGAAAAGAACAAATTACGAGGAAGTTAAGCTCGAGCAAGATCCCGGCGTCGAAACAAAAGAAAGAAATAAGAGAAGAAATCATTGAGATTAGAACTCAGATAAAACCTGACATTAAGAAGTTCCAGGATATTGAACAACAAGTGAGCACAGTGCCTTTGTACATTAAAGAATTTAAGTTTATACAGTATTTGAGGAGCTCGTGGCCAAATAATAACAGCCGGTCGGGTCGATCTTTAGGTTAAGCCGTGCTTACCTAGGTTGGTCCGTGGATGGGAGACCACTCATTACATACCGAGTTTCCTCCGTGCCTCGGAAAGCACGTTAAGCCGTTGGTCCCGGCTGTTATTTGTAGATCTTTGACCGTCGTTACAGGTATTCAGTGGCACGAAAGTCTGACAATCAGTCTACAAAGGGGTATCGTCTTACCTAGCACTAACTGAGTTGTGGAAGTCAGATATGCAGTCGCTCTATGTAAAATATTGGTATCCAGCTGCATCCGGTTAGACTGAAAGCCGACCCCAAGATAGTTGAGAAAAGGCTGGGCAGATAATGACAGCATTTGACTAATAATGTATCTTTCATATTTTACAGGTACTGGAAAAAGACCCTAAATTAGAAAAAGCACGTTCAAAAACTTCTCCAGACACGGTGGAAGAAGAGAGCGAACCCGAAGTTCAAGCAGTCGTCGAGCCAAAGAAAGAAGAACCCAAGCCAGCAGAACGACCAGTTGAACAGTTCAGAAAGTTCGACCCGTCATCGCCGGCTAAACCTACTCCTAAACACTTGCAAAGACATATGAGGAATGAATCAATGAGGTTCCCATCAGGTGACTTCTCCAACGTCACTATTACTCCAAGGAAGTCAGTGACAGCTGAAACTTCTGAAGTTAAAGTGACTGAAGCCAAAGATACTTTTACTAAAGAAGCTATTTCCCAAAAGGAAATTGTTAAGTCAAGAGTAGAAGAGAAATATGAAGATGGTGACAAATCACCCGATTTAGTGGTAGAAGAAGAAAAGGATATTGCTGAAGCGCCGTTGAGAGCTAAGATTAGCTCGTTTGAATCGAGAATGTCGAAGGAATCTTCTATTGAGTTACCTAAGACAACTGTTAAATTAACTAAAGAAGCGTTGAAGAAACATACGCTGGAACAGGACCAAGGGATTGAGTATACACAGGAATTTGTCAGAGAACAATCAAAACAGATCTCAAGTATTGAAACTCATGTTACCCATAAAGTTTCTGTAGAATCAGAGAAACATGTTGAGGCTGTAAAATCTGTTAAGGAAACGATACAGCACTTTGACTCTAAAATTAAAATGGATGATAAATCTAAACCATATCATAAAACGATGAGAACTGACTCTACATTAGTGCAAGTTTCTTCTGAGGAAGATAGCGAGTTTTTGAAGAAATCCACTGACTCAGAGACTGAGACTGAATCTCAAACTACCGTCAAAGTAGATAAATTAGAAAAAAAGAGCAAATTTAAAATTGATGGAGATATATTTGAGAAGAAGCCTGATAGCAAGGACTTACCCAAAGAAGTTAAAGATAAAAAAGACGACCAAGATAAAAAACCAGGTGATGACGACAAGAAAGATCAGCCAGCGATCATGAAAGAACACAAATTAGAGAAACAATTGACTGAAGAATTGCGAGCTAAAGTTAGTGAAGAGGAACTTACAGGAGCGTTCGAAGAAAAAGAAGTTTCTTTGAGTGATAAGTTAGCTAAAGAAAAGGTAAATTGGGGCATTTTTATTATTAAAAAATGTTAAATAGCTAATTAATGATTTTGGGAAGATAAACACTTTACATAAATTTCAGATGGAAGCACAAATGTCAGTGACAAGTATAAGATCTGACCTTAGCAGACATACCAAGACTGATTCCATAGGTTCTGAAACTACGGACCTGATCAGTAAGATGACATCTCAAGAATCACCAGTACAATCAGCTATTGACAAAGCAGATTCGTTAGCTGACATACAACAGAGCACAGAGAAAGATTTCAGCTTTGTTTCTCAAACTGAATCGAAGGTATGTTTCTCAATGATTGTTGAGTAGTTTTTTGTAAGAACACATTTCTTTGGTTTACGGCACTATGTTTTTATGATGTTTGTAAATATTTATCCCCTTCATGGATAAATGTTTTAAAAATAATCTATATTTAAAAAAGTTTTTATAGTATAAAAAGATAGCACACCTTTTTATACTAAAAATAAAAGTAGTAGATAGTGGCTCTATAAATGTATTTGTTTAGAGCTGAATTTCTTTTCATCAATTCATCTTTGTCATCACCAGGTGTATTCAAAGGACTCAAAACACCGCAGTGACTCTTTAGATGAGGCTTCACAGTTCTCAGACTTGGATGACCAGATCGGCACAAGTCCAGCACATAAGCCACATTTTGACAAAGACTTAGAACAAACTGTTACTAAAACTGAAGTTAAGACTGTAACTACTACTGTATCAGATAGAAAAGAAACTAGAGACCAAACATTAGAATTTCTGAAGTATGAAAGTGAACACAGTTCACAAGTACTTGAATCTGCTTTGGGGGCTAAAGAGGCAGAAAAGGTAATTTGTGCTTACTAGACGGTAGTAGATTACTAGCTTAATCAGCATTATTTTATAGCTTTTCCATGTTGTACAAAATTCAGTTTACCATTGTTATTTATACAATTTATATTTTTAGGTATCACCAAAAGAATCACCAGTTATAAGCGCTAAAGCACGTCAATTTATTGAGACAGTACCAGAAGATGACTCTGTACAAGAATGCTTCTTCTCTAAACGTATCTACTCAGACTCTTTAGAAGACTCCGAACACACAGACTCACGCCGACATTCAGAAGCTGAATCATTGAAATCAGATCAATCTGATGTTAAGGGTAAAGTATCATCGTCAGATTTTGACGAACGAGCGGAATACGAAGAAACTATTGACTCAGGAAGTGGATTTGGTGACGAGAAGTTTGAAGAAAGCGTCGGTTTCACTTCAATGAGAATTGATCCTAAACCTTTATCACTTGAGAAACAAGACTCTGGGTCTGATAAAGAAGCAGAACCTGTCTTCAAGAAAATGACTCCAAAACGATCACACTCAAGAAGTGAATCGATTTCAATAACTAAGCTAAGTGATCTACAACTTGACTTAGATCTTCCTAAAGCTAAACCTGTTACAGAATTTCAAATAATTGTTACGGAAGCTGAAGAAGTCGACCGATCTGACAAAGATGAGTTATCAGACAAAATATCTTCTGAAAGTAGTCGAGAAGTTGAAATGTCTGACAGGAAATCATCAGAAGGTATTTCAGATAGAATTAGCTCTGAAGATGCTGTGACAGAGAAAAAAACTTCTTCTGAAGAAGATGCGACAAGAGAACGTGAACCAGTATTGGAACATGAAAAGACAATAGTAACTGCAATCATTGAGACTGTTAGAGAAACTGAGCCATTAGAAATGAAGACTCAGGTTGTGAAAGATGATGTTGCAGGTAAGATCTTAGCTGTAATATTGTTCTTTTCAAACTTTCTTAAAGTTTAAGGTAAATGAAAATCTTTGGCCGATTATATGTATTTCAACTAAAACATTCGATTTCAGTTGACGCAGTAAAACGTCAATCAGTAACATCAGCTGGCTCTGGATCAGTCAGCGAGCTGCGTTTAGAAGAGAAACGTTTATCAGATGCTCACAGTCTAACTGAGTCCAGGGACTACACGTTTGAAGAGTCTGAAGACGATATTGCAACACAAGGAACCCACGTCGATATATCCAAGGATAAGATTGTGGAAGTTAAACCTGAAAGCGATTCTAAGACAAAAACTACATCAGGTTAGTTTGGTATTCATGAAGTATATAATATTTCGGATACAGTCTGCCAACACAATAAAAACTTATTGACTGTTACAGGTAAAACTGATATCTTAAAACTTGCCAAACTGACTCATGGAGACTCATTAGACGACGTTGAAGGTTTCCCAGAAGACCATGTTACTGATTATGTTCACAGGCTACCACATATTGCTGAAATGGGGTAAGACACATTTTCATCAGTATTAACTATAAATATTATTTTACAAGAGGGATATTTATAAAGATTTTTATTACAGGTCTATGGCAGAGAAAGACATAACCCATGATTTCTTAAGTAAAGAAAGAGAGGCACAAATGAAACGAGAAAATGTAACAGTTGTCTCAAAGACTGTAGCTGATTCTAGAAAACCAGGAAACGTCACTAGTGTTATTACTGAAACTGCTCAACCAGTAAAGGAAGTAACCAGCGGTATTTCTGGGATTGTTCAACCAGTAAAAGATATCACTAGAGCTGTAATTGAATCTATGGAGCCCAAAGTCACCACTAGTGTCGTAACTGAATCCGCGCTACCAGAAAGTGTGGTCGCTACTGTT
Source organism: Eurois occulta (assembly GCA_950022335.1). NCBI lineage: Eukaryota > Metazoa > Arthropoda > Insecta > Lepidoptera > Noctuidae > Eurois > Eurois occulta. Next base: position 5,110,518 of record OX465502.1, read on the forward strand.
GTCACTGAAACTGTGCTACCAAAGGAGGTTACAAGCGTTGTAACTACGACACAAGAAAAAGTGGTCACTAGTGTTGTTGCTGAATCCACAGAACCAGAAAAAGTAATCACAAGTGCTGTAACGGAAACAGCGCAACCAGGTAAAGTTATTACCAGTGTTATAAGTGAAACAGTTCCACCAGAAACAGTAATCACTCGTACCATATCCGAGTCTGGTCAACCAGAACGAGTTATAACAACTGTTTTGACTGAAACAGTGCAACCAGTAAAAGAGGTGAGAATTATTGAAACGGTCCAGTCAGACCATGATCAACGACCTAGAGAAATTGTGTTTACAACCAGACAGACAGAGACATCATATACTACTTCAAGTTCATCTTTTAAAGATGATCCAGCTATCATATCAGAAATCACTACCATTATTAAAGATGGACCTTCTTCAACCGTTGAAGAAATAATTGAGACGAAGAAACAAGTGATTCTTAGTTCAGGAAGCAAATTCGATGTTTCTAAAATAAGGACAGACACACTTGGTCACTTTGATGTTGGCGATATAGACGAAATTAAGAAGTTTGTACCCAAAGACTTAAATCTCGTAGAAACAACACAGATTACAAAAGAACAAGTGAAACCTGTGATCGATGATATTTTACATAAAGGCACTATTGCCGCAGCAGCCAGAAGCCCGATACTAGACAAAGATATCAAGACTATAACAAAAGAAATTGTAGAAACTGAGAAGAGATCCTACGATGCGAAAGTTCCGCATAAAGAGGAACGGAGACACTCCTGTATCAGTCCAGCTATCTCTCTAGAAAGAATAGCTGAATCTGAAGTGGAAACAGAAGAAGAACCACCTAAGAGAATAACTAGTTTAACTGCTGAGACACACAAGGTTACTGAAATGACAACTGAAATGAAGAAATCCGATTCAGCCATGAAACAAATGGCTGACAATATTGAAATAATCATCAAACAGGCATCTGAAGATTTTGACGTTTCTTCAGAAGAACATCCAGTCGATGATGAAACACAAAACATTGCGGGACGAGTCTCAGTAGACTCTATAATTGAAGAAGCAGTGACTACTGTTGAAGGATATTTAGATGAAAAAGAAGCAAAAGACTTAAAGGAACAGGAAATCGAAGCAAAAAATGAAATTATATTTGAAGAAACGAAAAAATTCGCAAAGGATAGACCAGGACTAACAAAATCATTGTCAAGGGATAGCGGAGAAATTGTAATAATGCCTAAGAAAAAACACCCAAGAACATTTTCGGTTCAAAGTTCTCCTGAAGAAGTTGAAGAACAGATTTACACTGATTCGGAATCTGGTAAGTTACTTGCTTTTATTAAATGTAGTGATTTTTTCAGATGAAAATTATGGTTTTTAATCGGTGTGGTTACAGATATGGACAAAGCCAAAGTACTAGAAATTATAGAACCCAGTTCAGATTTAGATGGAAAAACTGCAGCGTCCAGTTTTGATACGAGAAAAATCCGCACCGACTCTCTAGATGATGCCGATGATTTCCCAGAAAAAGAGGTAAATCCATCTTTCCTCTCGCCGGTCTGCTGGAAGAAATTTCTTATGAAATAAGCAGTACCTTTGTGCTCGTCTATGTTAATATATTGTCCTGCTAAGTATCTGTGTGTACATAAAAAAATAAATAAATAAATTCTAAAATGAAAAATTAAATGCGTTGTTAAACATATGCAATCCTACTAGTAACGTACATATTTTTGGAAAAAATTGTGACCGACTGTAAAAATGTGTATTTGATATTTCAGGCTGAATTCTTCGGCGATGATGAAAAATACATGGAAGATGCGCCTGAATCATTCCAAGTAGTCAAATTTGATGACTCTATACATGGTGACAGGGCAGGACCCAGCACAAGTGCCCTCCATGACGGAGAAGAAGACGACAAGTTCAGTGAGAAGTTTGTCAAGAAAACACACTTTGTGGATAGCTTAATGCGTTCAGATCTAGTCTCAAAGTCAACCACTGAGTCATCAGTTACGACAGTCGTATCGACTTTAACTAAATCCTCGGATGAAGATCAGAAATCAGTACTTGAAGATGGAACATCTGCAGACTTCTCAAAAATCAGTGGAGCTGACTTAGTAAAAGACCCTTCTAAAACATCAATGGAAGCAAAGGAAGATTTCAGAATGGAGGAGCAAATAGAAGACCGTGGTACTCCTGACTTATCCAAGAAATCGATAGACTTAACAAAGGATTACTCTAAATCGTCAATCGATAGTAAAGACACTTCCAGAGATTTTGCAACAAATGAGTTGTCAAAAGACTCGACTGTTGACCTTACGAAAGACTTCTCCAAAGCTTCCGTAGAAAGTGTTAAGGAAACTTCAAGATCCATTGATGAAAAGACTTTCTCAGAAGACCATTCGTCATTAGACGCGTCGAAGACATTAGCGTCAGATGCCTCCGAGGGTATCACAGTGAGTAAAGAATTTATTGAAGAGGAGAGATCACTATCAAGAGTTGTGAGAGTATCCACTAGCTCTTCCCAAGAAACGTCTATGCTAACAGAAAGCAAATTATTCAGCGAGCAAGATGAAAAATCCTACGAAAAGACGAAACCCTCCGACAGAACCGAACAAGATTTTATTGGTGAAATGGAAGAGAAAATTGCGCAACTGCAGTCAGAATTTAGAAAAGAAGAAATGGCTGATAAAGAGCCTGAGGTAAAAATTGAAAAATTCATTACTACTAAAGAAATTATCAGCGAAGATGGTACAAAACAGATAATTACAGAAACTCATGTAACCACTGAAAAATTACATCAGACAATTAAAGATGTAAATGATCTCATCGATGGCGCAAAAAGCGTTACTATAGAACAATTGAAAGGCAAAGTCGAGGATGAAGCTGTAGCCGATGAGACTGACGATCCAGAGATTCTGAAGGAAGGGGATGACGAAGTGCCTGACATGAAAGAATTAAATAGAAGGTGTTCTAATCTTCTTGAAGATATTTCACAAGGAGCTCTTATTAGAATTGATTCAACTCATGTCACACATGGTAAGTTTCAATTGCTTTAAAACGTAGCGGGTGATCCACATAAGTCAGTAGACTTGTTTTTTACGCACATACTAAACTGTAAGGTTAAAATAATTTGATTCGATTACATTTTTCTTATGTGTCGTATGTGTGGTTACATTTAATAACCTTTATTTCCATTGGTTCTATAGATCTTGTGTCAAAATTCTCCAAAACTCCACCACCGTCCCCAGTCGATTTGACCCTGAAAGAGAAATCCAAAGTGGAGGATGGTACTGGCGATAAGTCTGCCGGGCTACAACCCAAAGGTATTGTTTAGTTTACATTGACAATAGAACAGAAGAACGCAAAGTAAAATAAATTAAATTGTCAAAGATTACACAATACTGGTACTAGTTTTTTTTTTTTTAACTATAAAGAAAACCTTAGAAATTCTTAACAGTATGATGGACTTAGTCTCCATTAAGGCATTAAGTATTATTAATGTTATACCTGATATTGCCTTAGACAGAAACACTACTTTTAACCGTGATCTTTGATAACTTAATAATGAAGTTGTAGTTAGTATTATGTTGCTACCTGCAAACCACTAGTGACCACAGCAATCACTGAATCACTATAAACAATAAGGCCTAACATCAGTAACACTTCATGACATAGACCATGAACACAAAATAATTGTCCCCGGATACTTGAACGTCACTCAACATTCAACATTCATAAACGTGTTCCTTCAGGCAATATGAGAAATTGAGTTGCGTTTAAGTATTCGTTACACTGTCAAAATGCAAAGAGTTTGTCACTTCTATGAAACAAATTGAGCGAAGATTACAACATCTTCGCTCACTAGTAACTATGCTAGAAGTAGGAGCTAACTCCAGTCTTCAATCTAGGCTCCGATTCGTCGTTCCTGGACGCTAGCCGTCAGTCACCACGAGCTTCTTCAGCCGGAGACAGTGTCATCAGCGAAACAGAAGCTCATCAGAGTGGTCAGTAATATGTATAAGAAACAATATATGTATTCATTTACAGTACTTTTTACTTTAACTGTATCTAAAAATGTTCTAATGACTTTGGCATTTTGAGATTCTTTATAAGCTAAGTTCAATGTCCCGTAAAATGGATTGTGACAAAATTATTGCAAGCTTATTGCAGTAATGTAGTGGCAAAGTAGAGTCACAGCGAAACTTTACTCTTAATTTTGTAGTAAACAACCATTATAGAAAGCCTTATTTGCCACACTCTTTATTTGTAAGCCAATCGCATGTGTCGTGGTTAATTTTCACACTAAGGACTTGACTTTGTTTCTAAAGACTATGGAACGAAGCCAGTGAACGGACAGCACTAAAGTAAAAGAATGCACTAGGACTGACCAAGATAAATAGATTTTAAAGCGACCCCATCGTAAATAAAAGATAAAAGAAAATTTGTTCAGTTGCAACAGTCACATAATGTATGCAAATATTCGTCAGCACAGTAAATTTTACTTTCTTTCTTGCGGAGCCCTTACGTTGCTATAGGTAAGTGGACCCACGAGCAAACGAAACATCACTTTATTTTATTATCGCTTCTTCTGACGGACAACTTGATTTCTCGTAATTTAATTCGCAATTTTTTCATCTACTATCATTCACATTTGGGTAACGTTTCGCTTTGATTCTAAATCTTTATTTATTTTAACCATCTTACTATCATGAGCTTCCATCGCTAATTTCTGGATATCTTCATCACATTGACATTAATATTGTAATATAAACACGCTTTAGGTGCTTCAGGTGCATAGAAGTAAATTGTCAATGTTTTCCAAATTATGCGCGCTATGCACAATGACTTCACATTTCAACGAGTTGAACAATTGGATCAAATTATTAATACCACGTCTTTAATGTTTAGCACAATGAACACACAAAATATAAAAAATGGGAATGTAGCTGTTTAATACATATTCTCATTTCTCTTTACAGAAGTACTGATGGAAGCGTCTAAGGCACTAACTGAAGCCGCCAGGCCCAAATCTCCAACTAAGCATGTAGCTGATAATCTTACATTTGTTAATGTCGACCAGCCGACCATTACCAGTGGCGCTAAAGAACTTGTTGATCGAACAATAGAAAAAAGCATTGACGTTATTGATCAAATTAAGAAAGAACAACTCGCAGTTCAATTGGAAGACATGCAAAAGTCTACCTCAACCGACACGTTCTATAGTGAGTCTAGAGTTGAAACTTCATCTTCGTCAGTCCACAAAACATTTGAAGGTGGCGAATTAAAGTTTCAATCCATTGACCCTGAAGCTGTTATGTCTGATATGGTAGCCAAGTTTGGCACCAAGGATGATTTCACCACAATATTAACATACAAAGAAACTGAAACAAGAAAGATTTCTGGCCAAGAATTCTTCTATGAAACAAAACAAGTGTCATCTTCCGACGACGACTCGTTGGTTATTAAAACTGAAACAAAACATGAACTTCGAGGACAAGAACACGAAATGAAGGAAAAGACTGTAGTTCGAAAAGAAGGTGAGCAAACTGAAACATCGCAAAAGAATTTAGAAAAAGCTCATGAAGCTTCAGCTAAAAGATCTGATACTGAAACTAAGACTGTTAGAAGTACGGATGATAATGATATAGTAAAAGTAGAACGGGAGTTCTCCGAACAAGGACTTTACACTGGCCGACAGACTAAGTCTGAAGAAAAGATGACTGCTATAAAAGACGAAACTATCAAGAAAAAGCATGAGGTTAAAATATCTGAACGTGATTTGTATCATGAACAATGGGGTAAAGAATATTTCACCGAACCTGGTGAGCTAGAAAACATCGTTGAAGATGATGATAGTAAGGCTAGAGTGGCATTTGTGGATTCCACTTTGAAGATTGTTGAAAAAGATGAAGTTGTCTCAAGTGTAGAATTTTCTGAGAAAGGTAAGGTGGTTAGTTCCACAATCGAACACCACAGAGAAGAGTCGGTCATAGAAAGTAAGGAGCATGATGATCTTAGCTCAGATGCTTCTCATGCACCAAGTTTTAAGAGTGAACCAACTGAAAAACGAGATTCATCAGAGGCAAGTCCCAAGAGCAAATCAAAGTCATTCAAAAAAGACGATGAAACCTACGAAGTGAATTTCATAAAGGAAATCAAAGTTACCACTTCCCCAGTTAAGAGTACGTTTAGTCGAACTGGAAGCCAAGACACCCATTCAGAGTCTGAAGCTGCACCTGACTTACCACATGATGACAAAACTGGAGACACGCCGAAAAAAGAGAAACCCACAAAATCTCCCATAAAGTTACCACAACAACAAATTCAGGATCAAGTTTGGGAGGTTTCTTTACAGAAAGCTGATTCATTCGAAGTAGCTGATGAGATACCAAAACCTAAAGTAACAACGAGTGTGGAAACATCTAGTACTACTACTAAGAGTTCAGACAGTGATACTATTCTGGAGATTAAAACTGTTGTAGAGACAAGAACTGAAGTAAGTAAAACTTCCAAAACTGACATGTCCCCGATAACATTCGAACTATCGGACGAAACAAGTACGACATCCAGAGATATTATGATAAAATCCGGTGAAAGTGCTGATACGGAATGTATGATTAAGTCTTTGGAGTCACATGAAGGAGAAGTGTTACAGAAATCCATGGATTCTACTGTAAGTGCGGAAACTCTTCATGCGTCTGATTTTTCCACAGAAGCTGATTCAGCTTACTTAACAGGAACTGATCACAGAAGAGAGGAAATGAAACTAATAAAAGAAAAAAGCCTGGAAGACATTTGCAGTAGTGGATATGACACTGATCTCTCCTCTGCCGAGTTTCATGGGACGAAACTCGAGTCAGAAAGGGTGGATTTCGATTCACTGATGTCTGCTCAACCACTCACCGACTTGTCAGTTTTGGAAAAAACTATAGATGAAGTCAAACAGTCACTTGAAGCAGCACAAGGTGAAATTATTAGCGAAAAAAGTGATGGGAGCAGCAAATACAAGCAGTCCCCATCCGAATTCCAGTTCAAACTGTTGATAAGTCCTGATAGACCCGAGGTTATAACTGAAGAAAACCACGATGACCATGATAAGACATTAGTATCTACTGATAAAGAAGAAAAGGTACTCGATAGTCAAAAACTTGACAGCTCCAGCTCACCAAAAGTAAGTTCACAAGATGATACCACGACGTCTGATGAAGAAAAAGACACTGTTCATATTAAGGAATCCAGCCCCCCCTTAGACAGTGCTGATATCTCAATTCGGTCAGACAGTGGCCCACACTCGATTATTGAAACTGACAGCGAAATTATTTTATACGATAGAGATAAGTCCATAACCAGCCTTGAAGTAAAGCTTAGGGAGCAGAAACACATCAAATCAAAGCTGGGTGTTGGAGATAGGCGATCGGCATCTGAAGTCGAAGGTTGGTCTAGTTCAGGGGAAAGCCACTATCATAGTTTCGAACATTCAGAGGGTAGACCTCTATCTTCGGATGTTGAAGTGATGATGACCGCACAAAGTGGAACTGAATTTGAGACTGCATTAACTAGTCATGACATTTCATCACAGTCAATGAGAACATCCAAGGATTATTTCACAGCAGGTAGTTCTCTTGCTTCTCGAGACAGCATGAAGAGCTTAGATTCTGACGGATCTAGCCATGTAGCCAGTATCGATATATCAGATGCTTCAGAGACTCTAGTACCCTCCGCTAATGAGCTTAAAGAAGAACTAATGGAAAGTAGCACTTACGTAGAACAATTTCTTCATGAAACAGAAAAAGAACAACAGAAAGTGAAAGATGTTAGTGACGAAGAAGTGTCTGCTGATGAGGAAGAGGGTAAAGTTGATGATAGCGAGCCTGTTGGTAAAATGAAGAGGTCCCATGAAATGAGATTCCAACCCAAGGATTTGATACCAGAACATTTTCCAATCGAAAGTGCTTCAGAAAGCGCTGACGTTGACGAAGATTCCACTAAAGAAAAAGACGGTTCCGATACTACAATTTCAAGTCAATTGAAAACAGATGAGGTTTTGTCGTCATCAATTTCAAAATTGGACATGCCATCTTCACAGTCAGACCTAGATCTAGTAGAAATCAAAGAAGTAGTAACAAAGACAACAACTCACTCACAAGAAGCTATACCATTCTCTATAACAAAAATAGAAAAACCTCAAAGGGAATTCGTTGATGTTGAAAGCGAAATAATCCCTGTAGGATCTTCAGAATATGAAGATATAGTGAGATTTGGAAGTATTACTCCTGAACCTAGAAAGCTTTCAAAAGAAGATATTATTATAACAAAGACAACAATTCATGATGCTGAAAGTGTACCAACTGGACCAAGCGGAGAAAGTGGATCAAGTGAGGAAGTGTGTGAAGTGGTTGAGGAATGTTATAAGAAATTCGTGAAAGAAGTAAGTGTTATTCCTTTCCCTAAGACCGAAGTACCGCCTAGTCAAAGAGAATTTGTTGATCTTGAGGCTGATATTATCCCAGTGGGGTCAAAACAGTACGAAGAAATTTTAAAATCAAAAAGTGATTCATCAGTTCCTAAAACTAAGGTTGAGAAGTCTGTTGCTAAAACTCCTGATTCTCAACTTGACAGTAAACAAACTTCAACATCTAGTCTTCAGACACATGATCATCAGTCGACACCACATACTCCTTTGTCAGCTCCCAGTCAAAGTTCACTCTCTACTGACAATGGCAGAGAGTACGTCCTTGACGACATGTATGATATTTCTGAAACCCCGGAGCTAAGATCAGATCTTGCAGAAACCAGCAAATCAGAACTTATGATAACAACCGAAGAAAAAACAATGCATACTTATGAAAAAGAACAAGAGTCACCTACAAGCGACGAATTTGAAATGGTTGATAAACCAAGTGAGATGGACGACTTTGTAGTCATCGAAGAGGTTGCTAAAGAAGCTCAAGAAACCGATACTGAAGGCAAAAGTGTACAAATAAAAACACAGAAGTTTGAGAAGCGACATGACACTGAGATTGAAGAGTATTTATCTAAAACTTCTAAGAAACAAGATAGTACTAGCAGTGCATCGGGTTCTTTATCTGATGAGGAGTTGATGGCATATGAATTAGAACAAAAGAAACTACAAGCTCAAGAATTAGCAGAAATAGAGGCTGGAAGGCGCTGGATACAAATGCAATTTGAAGGAGACCCACGATATGACTATGAAAGAGTACCTTTAGAAGACATCAAGGAAGAGGAAATGACAGACTTTGATGCTAGCAGAATTGGAAGTTTGACATCCCAAAAAGAGTCGATAGGAAGTTACGGTAGTTTTAGAAATTCATACGGTAGCCTTTCTGAATCTGAAATGGCTTCACGAATCAGGTTTAGGGTAAGAGGTGATAATGATGACATTTCAATTAGTTCATTGCAAGAGTTTGAAAATCTGGAAAGGGCGTTAATGGAGCAGTACCAGCAGCATTCATCATCTTCTGCAGAATCTCTAAATGGCTCATTGCCAAGACGCTACATTCTGAGTAGGAGTCAAGGCGATGATATTTCTGTCTCAAGCTTAAAAGAATTTGAAGGCCTTGAATCGGCTTGTTTAGAAGCACTGAAAGCAGAAATACTCGCTAAACAAAAAGAAGCACTTCTTATGGCCGATCCTAAAGAAGTAAGTGGCAGTTTCTTGGAACGAGAAAAACGATCTTACAGTGGCAGTTCGGAAAGCAGTCCTCCGCAAAAGGGAGGAAGTCCAGGTCCAAAGAGTGGTAGCCCCTCTCAGAAGAGTGGCAGTCCATCACAAAAAGTGGGCAGCTATGGTAGCCCAACACAAAAGATTCTCACAGAATCTGCTAGTATAAGAAAGCTGATCGACCAACAAATGGCAATAGAACAAAAACTACAACAGCAACAGGTGATGCCAAAGGTGATAACGGTAAAGAAATTTGATGATAGAGGGGCATTCTTTGTGCCAGAACCAGAGCCTGGACGATCAGATAAAGAAGGTGAAACATTAGAAGTTACAGAAGAATGCAAGAAATCATCGTCTTTTGTTTGCGCAGCAGCACCCCACCACAGTGACGGATCTGCTGAATCCATACCAGGAGATTGCGAAGAAATGATGAAACTATTAGATCAGGAAGAAAAAACCAAGGAAAACCAGGCAGTAACGAGGACCTTCACTGATGGTGGTGTAATAGAAGTTGTTAGAACAACAACAGTCATACAGCAGCGCTTTGTTGATGGAAAGAAAGTATCAGAGACTGTGACGAGTACTGATGGCGAAGGGGCTGTTGATATACCAGCTAGACCAAGACCGCTTGAAGAGAGTGCTATGTCCTATGGCTCGGAAATGTCTTCTTCTATAACATCTCAGCCTTCAGAGATGGATAGTTTAATGACGGTGCTAGAAAGACATACAGATGGGGAAGGATTGACTGTTACGCGACAAACGATTACTATGACTGATAAACCTGAGGACCTGGAGTTCTCGAGGGAAGGGAGTCTAGTCCGTGAGCTCTCGCCCTCTTCAGGGAGGTCGGTGGCTCACAGTGTAATCTCGTTCTCCGGTAAACAATTTACAGATCCTGCTAGTGGTTCCTGGAGCGGCCAGGATGAGGAGTTGAGCTCATCTGGAAGTTTTAGCAGGTTGGTCTAATTGTGTTCTAAAGGTTCAGGTATGTTTAGTTAATAAAAAATGGCGACAAAACAAGAGGCTTATTCCAGAACTTCTGTGCAACGAGAAAAAAATTAGGCGGATAAGAGAAATCATTCTCTTATCCGCCTAATTTTTTTTCCAACTGCATTGATTGGGATTGACGATCAGTTTTACAAAATACGACTAGGTATAATTCTACTGCATTAAGGCTCTCACCCATTACATGGGACTTAAAATAAAGACTACTGATTACTTAAAAACTGTAATTGGAAAAACCTAATAACATTTCGCCCGATCTGAGGAATAAACCCAGGAACTTAAGCTCAGCAGTAACGCTTGCGACCACTAGACCAATGAGGCATGTAAACGAGAATCAGGTTCCAAACCTTTAAAAGCCTTTTGACTTTCTCTAGGGGTGCTCGTGCAGACCTGATGCTGGGCAGTACGGACAGCTTGGAGGCGACTAGTTCCAACGCAACTCGCGCTACTTACAACTACGAAGTTGACACCCCAATGACGGGCAGTCTTACTTCTGGAGGTGAGTGAGGGGAAATGGTTAATTTTCTTCTGATCTTTGAGACTAGTCCGGGCTTCGATGATTTTAGGAAGATTTTGCTATGTTCTGAGAGTTCAAAAAAATCTATCTATACTAATATTATAAAGTGGAAAAAGTTTGTATATAGGGGGTAAACTCCGGAACTAATGGTATGTAGGTAATTATATAAATTTAATTTAGACTGGAAGCCGATTCCAAGATAGTTGGGAAAAGGCTAGTAGACAGGTGAAAACAGAACAAACAAGACTGAATAACAATTTTTAAATTTTCGAAAATTTGTGCTACTAATCATTTGTGACTTTTAGATGAATTGTCGAATCCCGGTCTAGTCCTTGTCGTTCTATGGGTGATTCATTTAGAGGTTGTTTTTTGAACATGTATTTTTTGGCAGAGGAAGCGTGAATCGTGTTAACCTATCACGGTATTTTTGTTCAGTCTATATGAATAAGATATGGATAAGCCGCGTATTATTGAGAAACTAGTAGCCTAGCCTAAAATTACTCGCGTTATTCGATAAATACCACTCGAAATGCTCGGACGCATCATTGAAAATTAAAACTGCAGAATGGACCATTTTAACCGCAGTTAAAGATTATTTCATTCAAATAGTGTCCATATTTGAATGAAATAATCTTTAAAATGTAAATTTCAAGAATGGTTATTTTATATGATAACAAGCATAACCCGATAAATTTTAATTCTTCACAGTTCCTCTAAATGTATCACCCGTTATACACTAACCATAACGTTTTTATGAAAACTTTTAACCTTGCAAGGCTTTTTCATTGGCTTACATCTTATCCCTTATTATATGTGCCAATGTCTATTTACCCTGAGAATGATACTATAAAATGCAATTCTCAAGCTTTCATACGTTACCTAAGTAATATCTTTGTATGAACTATATTAACCATACCTTTATTTATTAACAGCATGAGCTATCATGTAATCATCTCTTTGTATTTTACAGAAAAGCATTGCCCTCATCCCCGCTTTTATCTTGAATGAATTTATTTATTTAAAATAATTAGAGTAATTTTCTCAAAAATGTTCTGACAGAAACAAATTAAAAATTTAATGTCGTTATTTTCTGTTTACCAAAATGCTTAAGCAAAATAGAAAATGTGGCATTACATTTTTAATCATGATCAATCTCTTGCCCTTATCTCGATTTATTTGGGGTCGGCGCAGCATGTCTTCTTCTTCCAGACTTCTCGATTACTCATCATCCCAGCAGTCATCTCCTTTCTAGCCATATCATTCTTCATACAGTCCATCCACAGTTCGTCATGCTTTCCTAAGTTTCTCTAAAAATATTTTTGAGAAAATTAAGTATTTAGCATTATTTTAATTTATACCTACATATTGCTACCCCGCCAAGCTTGATACTAATCAGAAAGATAACAGCGGTGCCCCCTCCAGGATCAAATACCATGGTATCATCCCTGGACACCCTGGATCCCATCACTGCCGTCCAGATGGAGAGCCTAGAACACCAGTCAACCAGTGAACATTGTTCACATGATTATGAAGTGCAGGAACCGGATTCTGACACCGAGAGATTGGTAAGTTCAGATTAAATTAAAATATTTAACCGAAGAGGGGAATGAGGAGAAGTGGCAGATTTGATTTTAATAATTATGAAATTTTGTAATGTGTTTTCATCGTTTAGCAGCCCTATAACAACAAGAAAGACAGCAGAAGAAATACTAGGTATTTTTGGTATCTTCACCATCACTTGCACGAAAGAGATTTGCGCGAAGGACACATGCGTGAACCCACTTGCGCGAAAAGACATATGCGCCCATGAACTTTTGCGCGATTGGACTTTTGCGCGAATGGACTTTTGCGTGCATGGACACTTGCGCGACTGGACTTTTGCGTGACTTAATGCTAGTTAGTAGTAACAACTAGCATAAGTCACAGGGTCTACATTTTAAAATGTACCTTAAACCTCAGTGGCCAATAAGTCGCGCAAAAGTCCAGTCAACCAAGTGTCCATGCGCACAAAAGTCCGTTCGCGCAAAAGTCCAATCGTGCAAAAGTCCAAATCTTTCGCGCAAGTGTCCCAGATCCGATATTTTTTTATATTGAGGCTGCAAAAGTTCACCAAAACACCCATTTTTATATACCCCTATATTGCTGAACAAAAACCTCCAAAGCTAGCAAATTAAGGGACTTTAAAATCCAAAATCTTTTAATGCATTTTTCCTCCCTCGAAGCAGGTGACGGAATGGAAGTACCCTGAATAATCGTACTAGTGACCACAGCATCTTTTATTAAAACATAGAAAAATCCTACAGTGAATCTTTTTGGTACCACTATGTTATTGCCTTCTATTATCAATTACTCTATAGCTTTTGAGAACCTGAACAACTTTTATTATCAAACTTATATCAATTACAATCTTTCTAAACTTACCATTATACTGTCACGATTATTTCTAGGAACTAGACAGCCGAACTCCTCGAGCCAAAGAGCGCACCATAATGTTTGACAGCACTGATACGCTCAGCGCTGTCAGCGGTGACGGCTCCGTCAAGGAAGCTGCAGTAGAAACACCAGCACCAACCTTCTATATTGGAGACACTCCTATAACGAGAGGTATAGAGTTCCACCTTGAGCGTAGTAGTGCAGTATAATTTTATTTATAATCCGTGTGACAATTCAATCTCCGTATGACCAAAGAAACGATGGATGGACTGTGTGAGGGATGATATCGTAAGAAAGAAGACTGCTGAGATGACGAGTAATAGAGAAGTATGAAAGAAGAAAACATGCCGCGCCGATTCCAAATAAATTGGGATAGAGGCAGGAGAATGATGATAATGACAATCCAATGTTATTAACATCGTCACTCATTACAGTAACTTAAATGAAATGGATGGTTGTTGTAGTTGTACGCTGGACGATAATGTTGCGAGTTCTTTATCAATCGAATTTTACTACAATTTTCGCTAACATACATACATAGGTCTAGTTTTAACTATGTCAGCTAAATCAAATTCTTTACGTTTTTATGAACAAAACATCAGGTTCAAATGGGCTTGTATTGAAAGCACGAGTATACTAACATTTAACCCACAAATATGTATTTTATATCTTTTCAACTTAAATTGTCCGACAGCTAGACAAAGCTCTTCCCAATGCTTGTCTCATCGCTCTTTCTGTTCTCTTCTTCAGCCAGTCAATCATGAATTTGCTTAATATAACCATTTTTTCTCTAGGAGACCGACGAGAGGATGACGACGGTTTACCAACTCTCTCTGGTAGCGCTCCAGCTTCATTACCACCTGCCACTCAACCATCACCGCCTGTACCTGCTCAAAGAAGGTAATACTCTTTTGCTCCTAGTGTGAAGGTTTCTCCAATCATCAAATATATACATCTAAAATTAATAAATAATTGTTTCTGCAAATAGAAAAGTCTTTATTGCTTATCTCTGCATTATGATTTAAATTCTATCTATCTTCATCTGTATTATTTTGCAAGCAAATGATTTTATCAAACATGCTACTCATAAGGCTTTCCTCTTCTTCTTTATCATGATTTAATTTATTATCAGCTTTTTAATATTTTATTTTGTCAATTTGTGCTTCATTATTTATGATGTTATTGTCATCGTTATTGAATTTAAAATGTTCAATACTGTACCTACTAAATATAAACATATTATCATTGCAGCTGCTATTGCTTAAGTCACTCTCCAGATAATCTCGACAAATAGGTACAACCCTTTATCCTTTTTTATTGTATTGCTTCTTATTTTCATTTGCTTTATCACAGTTTTGACTATCACCTTTATAATCATAGTATCATGGTTTATTTTGCTTTATTCTGTCATTCATTTAATATTTATTTATTTATTTATTTATTTTATTTGGCTCTTCAACAATGAGTACACTATTACATAGATAGTAAAACATTTCAAACTTAAGTCTAAGTGCCCCATTACTTAAAGAAGAGCACTACATGCACTATATTATGCGCCTAAATAGCCAATTTAACAGTGAGAAAAAAAAAAGAATAAAAACATAAAATGAACAAACATAAAATGAAAACAACAACAGTATCGCTTATAATAGGTTAAGCCAAACAGAATCGAACTTAATTTTTTTGTAAATTTCATTTAAACAATTTCCTGAGAGTAGGCAGAGATGTATGATGTAAGTCGATGTCTTCATCGTGTTCCTTGTAAACAGCATACATTCTATTTAATGGGCAATGTTGCCTTAGATTTGTATTGCATTTTGGCATGCAAAACAATTTTTTATTTGATTTTCTGGGGAGATTTCGTGGTACATGGAAGGATACTCTACTAAGCAATTCAGGACAGTTCAAAGAGCCTGTTACTAGTCTTTTAAGGAAAATTAAATCCAACAAATCTCTTCGTTTCTCTAACGAGGCAATTCTAAAATATTTTAATCTTTCCCGGTACGATCTCAGACGTTTACCCATACCACAATGATAAGTAAGATGCCATAAGAATCTTTTCTGCAATCGTTCGATACGCTTGATGTGCACATTATATTTAGGAGACCAGACAACACTACAATATTCTAGGTGACTTCTGACTAGCGAGTTGTACATAATTTTTTTGGTTTTAATGTTTTTAAAAGTTTTGCACTCTCTTATGACGAAACCAAGTATTTTTGTTGCCTTTAATGTAACTTTGTCAATATGCTCAACAAAACTAAGCTTTTTATCAAATTGAACGCCCAGGTCTCGTATAGAATCCACTTCTTCCAGCTGTTGACCATTAAAGTTATATGCTGTGGGTGAGATATTTTTTTTTTTAGTAAATTTGATGTGCCTACATTTCTTTATATTTAAAGACATTTTATTGTGCTCACACCACTTACTCAGCCTATCTAAATCGTCCTGAAACTGCACCGAATCCGCAGGCTTTCTAATTGATTTTATGGCTTTAAGGTCGTCAGCGAATAGAAATATACTAGAGTTCTGGAAGCACTTGTATATGTCGTTGATGAAAAGGAGGAATAAAGGTGGTCCTACATGAGATCCCTGGGGGATTCCTGAAGTGGCTATGTATGAATCCGAGTTGCAGCCATTCATCACAACCCTAAGCGTCCGCTTTGTCAGATATGACTTGAACCAACTCAGCAAGGGATCCGACACACCATGCATTTTCAGCTTTTCAATAAGCAAACTGTGATCAACTGTGTCGAATGCCTTGCTGAAGTCGGTATAGACTGCATCAACCTGAATACGCGCATCAACTGCTTCAATAATACATTCAGCATAAGTGACCAAATTTGTAGCAGTTGATTTACCTTTCATAAACCCATATTGGTTATCTATTATTAGTTGTGACATATGTCTGGACAATGCAGGACATATAAGTGCCTCAAAAACTTTTGCTAGTACAGATAGAATAGCTATGGGCCTGTAGTTGGTGACGTCAGACGGATCACCGGTCTTGAAAATGGGTACAATTCTAGTTTCCTTCCATATGCCTGGAAAAACACCCTGAAGTAACGAACCATTGAATAATATGCTTAATGGCAACGAGAGACTATCTGATAACTTATATAAAAACAAGGAAGGTATATTATCCGGGCCAGCGCCCTTGTTAACGTCTATTTTCTTTAACTCTCTGAGGATCTGATCTTGGGATATTGTTATTTGACTTAAAATATTATTACTCAGGCAGCCATCTAAATTTACATGCTTATCACTTTGATCAGTACTATACACTTTAGAAAAGTGAGCTGCGAAATAATTACAAATTTCGTTAATATTCTCGGAACTGTTCACACCATCTGTCATAGAACTAGGGTAGTTACTAGCTCCACCTCTCTTCATCTTTAAATAACTCCAAAAATACTTTGGATTTGATGTAATTTTAGCCTCTATATCAGCAATATAAGTATTATAGCAGGAAGTAGCCATACGGTTGCATCTTTTTTTTAGTGACTCCAAAGCAATAATGTCTAAGGGATTTTTGTATTTTTTAATTCTAAGTCGTAAGCGGTTTTTCTCATTTAGCCTTTTAATGAGGTCTTTAGAGAACCAGTATGGATACTTATTTTCTCTAATTACAACTTGTGGTACGTATCTCTGTATTAAGTCATACAATATATTATAGAATTTGTCCACCATTTGATCGACAGTCATGGAAAACTCCAATTCTCTCGTCCAATCAACCTCTATTAATGCTGTTTCAATTGCCACATAATCTGCCTTTAAAAAATTTAATCTAGTTCTAGGAATACATTTCTGTGGTTTTAGAACATGAGAAAATGAGAGTTCACACAGTACAGGGGGGTGATGTGGATCGACTTTAGAGAGAACATCCACTGGTGAAGTTACAGTAACATTTTCCAAACTTGTAAATACCAAATCAAGAATTCTATTATTATGATTGCACAAATAGTTATACTGAGATAAATTGTTAAGCAATATGAAATCCCAAAGAGTCTGTTCCAAACTGGAACAAGTCCTCTGGGGTACTTTGATCACATTGCCATCAGCTCCGAGCCAGTTTATCGATTTCATATTAAAGTCACCTATTATTAAACAGTCACCAACACGCTCCAACACTTTGTTTGTATTGTCAACAAAGTGCTCCAACAATCTGGGCTGTATTGGTGAGGGTAAATATACAGTACAAAGATAAATGTCTTTATTTTTTCCACCCACTCCAAGTGATAACTTAACCCAGAGATCATCGCATGAGCTTTCAAAATTGACCACTCTGTGTGAGTTAAGTTTTGTAGAAATAGCAATAAGGACCCCACCACCGTCGGTTTTGTTGTTAAACATATTAATGGTCCGGTCACGCCTATAAATGGTATATCGCCCATCCATGATCTCCGAGTCAAAGATACCACTCAGTAACCACGTTTCAGTAAACATAATAATATCGTATGAGCAGCAGGCGACCTCTTGATAAATATTATTTAGTTTTGATCTAATACCCCTGACATTCTGGTAGTAAATTTTTAACTGATCGAAATTTATAATCTTAATCTAATACCTTATAGAAACTCCAATGTGGCCTATTGTAGTTTGTCTAACGTTTCGGTATCCTTAATATATTTGTAGTCTGCGCCATCAGTTCTTCTTACAAAAATCCTTCCGCCACGAACCCATACATACTGATAACCCAAACCTTTGGCTTTAATTCTAGTAGCAGCATGCAAGGCTTTGTTCGCGGGAGACAGATGTTCTACAATAAAAACATTTTCCTTTTTACCTCCAATCCCAAGCAGAGCAGTGTTGAGCTTCTCTTCCGTAGTTTTATTCTTATTGAACCTAATAGAAGCAGCTAGAAAATTGTCTCTAACTCGCGGACAGCTGAATTGAACAACAATAGATTTTGGGCGTTTGCTCGATTGTGCTTGTTTTGCAATTCTAGTGACGTGATGTATACTGTTCTCTGTTAAATCACCTGATATAACTCTGTTGATATTCATAACAGTAGACACTAGATTTTCGTTGCTATGCTCCGGCAAACATTGAATTTCCAAATTCGAAGAACGACTTTGCTGTTCCATCTGGTTCAATCTCCCACTCAAGTCTTTGACGGTGGCCTTGAGTTGCTCATTTTCTTTCTTAATGTCAGAGACTACTTTGTTGTTCAGTGAAAACTCTGTCCTCATTTCCTCAAACTTCTCGTTCATGAATCCCATTGACGCTTTAATTCCCTCTATTTTGTCCGTTATCGCCTTCAGTTCTTTGTTTACATAGTTCGCCAAAGTTTCGTTGAGGTGCCGCATAAGATCGTCTATCTGCTTCTTCATGATGTGGTTAACTTCGGTTGACGTAACAGGCGCTTCCTTGGGCGATACATCGACTGATATATTTGTCGATGCTCCTTTTTTCCTTAGCGTTATGTTCGGATCGCCACCTTGGCTGTTGCGTACGGGGGTGTTATCTGCGTTTCGCATCTTTGGCTTACAGGTCGGACACAGCCAGTTATACTGTTGACTTAGTTGGAAATCGGAGCCCAGCAAGTTTGTAAGACATGCTTGGTGGTAGGGTTTCTGGCACGACGAACACTTAAAAATGGAACTTCCTTCGACTATAATTTCTGAACAACAATCACAGTTCATATTGATGGTTAGCCAATGAAAATGTACTTGAAAAAAGGGATAAATAAAGTCTTGTGCACGTTAATTAATCGCACGCTAATAAAGGCCCTCAACGAGTCGACGCGACGTGAACCGGCGAGAAGAACGTCGTAAGCGCCGTGGGATTCGAGTCGCTTACGCGTTTCACTCAATCGGCTGGTTATCAACAGTTAATGTCGGTATATTATGATTACTTGCCAATTGTTTTTTGTCACTACACTGTTGTTTACACTTAATAGCACAAAATTTATACCAATACGCCTATGATAGTCTTAATGCTTTCGGTTTTTATCGAACCCAAATCACTGGAACAACTTTTTGCACGGATATCCTTTTTTTTCTGTCGGAGCAAATTAACATAAGTGTTACGCGCACTCGAGTTGACGGTATTTGATATGTAATATGATTTATTAAGTGTATCATTGTGTTTAATATGATTTATTAAGTGTATCATTGCTGTATTATTACATAAATGGCATGTAGTGAAGGGTGTCTTTTACTTATATGGAATGTTGAAGATTTTAGCATTGAACACACTGTAACAACACAATAATAATTATGCTACTAGATAATCGCTTTATAATGAAATCTTCGTTTTATCATTGGCAAAAAACTCAAAATTATTTACATAGAAACCAATCACATTGAACAAAAAATAGGAGTAGAATGTTACAATAAACTAGTACTGTTGTAGAGAAAAGCAATGTCTACTAGCATCTTCATCATTTCATTACCAGTATTATGTTCTACCGTATATCAATAATTATTATGTATTCTTTTCAGATCATTATCAATGCTCGCAAAATCTCCTCCATCCAGTCTTGAAGATCCTAAGAAGTAAACGTTATCTAGATTAGGCTGACACAACTGTGTCTAGATTTTCACGCAAAACACTCAAATTTTCTTTCAAGTTCCTAACATTTTGTAAGCTAATTCCTAATTCTTGCTTAGGCAATGATGCACTGATCGCTGATAAAATTATCTATTTGCAGTTTCTTTTGAAACTACACTGATTTAAATAAAAGATCTTTAGATAACAATGATACTTAAGACCCAACTGTGACGAAATTCTGATAGACTTTTAATCCTATCTTAAATAAATATGACAAAATTCTGACTCAGACAAGAAACCAAAATAATGGTGACAATATAATGATGAGCCATTATAAACTTTTAAAGAGCTTAAAGCTCAAATGACCCCGTACTTGAAGATCAAGACAAAATAAGTCAAAACAAAAATTGACAAATTATTCCGCTGCTACTAATACTCGGAATAAATTAAACAATTTGATGTATTTTAATTAAAAACTAAATAATACTTCTCTCAAAGTAGAAAAATCTATGACTCTGTTTAAAGCGTCTAATGTGATATCTCCTACTAAACTGACTCTTATAGCTCTCGCAATTAAGTCCAATCTTAATAGTCGACTTCTCGAATTGAAAGGACATCGGTGTGTATGGCGAATGTTGGTCCAAACATTGGCCATATGCACCGAACATTTTTGGATACTATTTTGGTACTCAACTTTTGTACTGTACCGTCGGAAACGACACGGTCCATCTTACTTGACCTGTAACCCATAGCTTAGCTTAGACATCCTATGCTTACTCGTGGTGTTAAAATTGTAGAACTATTAACTATTTTATAAGTAAATTAAGTAGGTATCTGAAATGGATTTTGATAACGCATTGGCAACATTGGGAATTCCGTTCACGTGAATATAGGCAAACTATAGGATCTCCATATCCGATTCTTGCACAATTTCTTACTTAAGTAGGTAGATAGAGATACAATATAGGATAAGTATTGCTATTTCTGCGGCCAACTGAATTCTGTTAGCTTAAACGGCTTAGCGATGGAAAGGAAACGGAATGATATTAGGAAAGCTTTGTCCTTTTTGTATTTTCATATTTTTGTAGTAGTGGATACTACAATATGTTAATGATATAATTTATCGTTAATCTTATTTAGTATTTTTTTTTTGCTATCAGTTCTTAATTTTAACATATTAATTCGCCAGTCTAGTCATTACTTGCTTTAAGAAACTTCTAGTCATATTATTACATTGTTTTAATCTTTATTTATTTATAGATTTTATTTTAGGAATCTCTTCCGTGTATAGTTGTTGGTATTTCCATATTATTTTTTAGATTAAGAATTGTATTGTATGTAGTTAAGATTTGTATATCAACTAATATGAAAACATATTGTTAATCAAATGTAGTATAGAGTCATAATAGTCTATCGTAAATGTATAAAGACAGTCATACTTTTCAAATGTGTTTTCATATTAAGAATGTCTGTACATTTCAGTTGGTCGTAGACGATATTACTTCAAAGTTAGAGAAATTTAAAGGGGCTTGCTCACTTCCAAAAATTATTATTATTGTCTACGTAAGAATCATGATTTATTAATGTGATGGTAATGTTAGGTTTTGGACCTAAAGTAACACGTTTTGTATGCAGTTAAGCGACGGAATAGCGTATTTAAACGCCGATACGACACTGTATTACTAAATACATACTACATTATAAATAATGTGTCGTCTAACTTAATCAAGTGTCGTAAAGTTAACCAACTGTCGTATGGTCTGTGGACAAAAAAGAAGTCCTAATTGATAGAATAATTAATCTAGATCTATCGTTGATAGACATGTTATGGGATGAGACTGAGAAGAAAAAATGTGTTAGAAACGACTTGCTTAGCTAATTACACCGCGAGGCTGATTCAATTCAAAGCAATTGTTTTTCATATCAGCTCTGGAAATCCCCTTTATGATTAGTCGTAAGGGTTCGCTTAAATGTAACTATTTATAAATAATAGTTATTTTTTTTTTAAAGTCTGTGTGCTTAAGATGTCGATGTTAAGGATTATAAGCTAGTGTCTCTACAGTTGCTATGCTATAATATTAAGTTTCAAAAAAAGAAATTAAGTTGCAATGTTCAATTGTTTCACGTTGTATTTGTAATATTGCTGAATATTCTATCGATTAAATAATTATTGAATATTAAATAAAAACGCTATGTCTCATATTTATATACTGTGTTTTATTAAAATTCCTAAGTGTTGAATACTATTCTTTGTATGATAACTGCCTCGTTGGTTCATTCTAGTGGTAGTTATGGCTACTGCTGAGCATGAGCTCACGGGTTCGATTCCCAGGTGGGGCAAAATGGTATTGAGATTTTCCATCTGGAATTTTTCAGTAGTCATGGAGTCTTGATTTGTGTCTGGTTGAAGGTAATTGGCTCGCCCCCAATTACATGGGAATTGAACATACCTGGCGAAATGTGGTGTACCATGATACCCCTGAGCCTTACCCTTCAGGAAAATACAGGCGTGATCTTATGATTTTAATTATAAGTATAACAACAGAGATTTTTAAATAAAACGAATTAATTTTAAATATAACTACAGTTTATTAACAAAAAAAGTATAAAAACCTCGAGCTATTCGAGATACAAACCATTAACCATAGTGTGATATGAGTTTTCAATATAATAATTTTATAACAATAACCCATTGTAAATTATCACCATGCCTTCTTTGTAGAGTATATAATAGTAAAATATTTTAGGTCCACATTGGTTTCTATGTGTAATCTATAGGTACTAATATAATAAAGAGGTAAACTTTGTTTGTATGTAGGGGGTAATCTCCGGAACAGAAAGAAAGCTGGCAGAAAGCTACATTATTCGTGGGTGCATATTAGCCGAGCCATCACAATTTTTGTGGACAAAATCGCGGGCGAAATGCTAGTCTGACATAAAATCATTAATCATCATCATTTCATCAGTTGCATGAAAAGCTTTGAGCTTTAGCTACTCGTATACCCACCGACTTGGTGCCGTTGGTCCCGGCTGTCATTTGTAGATCTTCGACAGTCGTTACAGGCAGTCAGTGGCCCGAAAGTCTGACAACCAGTCTTACCGAGGGGTATCAACGAAAGGGGTTTTGTAACAATATTTTGATTAAAAAGAGTGTCTTGTCAGTACATCTATGAAAACATCATGTACGTTAGGAAAAATTTGCATTTATTTAGTAAAAAGAGGTGGCCGACACCACTATCATACTAGAAATAGGGACCAACTAACTCAACCAGGTTTCAGGTTAGCTAAAGTAGACTCATCTTTCATGGGGTACTGTTTAAAATGTTACAATAAAATACCTCCCCACATTCTACAACTGAATGAGACGAAATTTAAATCTTGTATAAAACGCACACTATGTAGGCAAGCATATAAGTTGGGGGATTATATTGATGATAAAAATGCTTGGCTCAATGCTGGTCCTGCTCCACAACCATAGGGGCAAAATAATTGATTACCATGTGAAGTTATTGTGGAAGCTGTAGAAGATTGTAAAAATCCGCGGCATTACTATTATGTACGCTTGGCACCGACTTCAAGCAGACGTATAGATAGCATATACATATAATATTGTATAAAGATTGACTAGGTAATAGATTTTGGCGATTATTGTTATTGTAAATAAAAATTCTTAGTTTTGTAATTAATTGGCTGCAGTATATGTACTTGTAGAATATAAAATACACGTATATATAGGTAATTAATAAGTATGTAAGGTTCAAGTGTAGGTTAAGTATTAATACCTAATGATTCATGTACATATATTACTTTTGTGTACAGTCTAAGTGCAGCTTATTTTTCGCTTTTTAGTAAAGTTGATTTTATTTTTAATAATTTTGTGTTTTTTGTTTGAAGTCGGTTTTATTTTTGTTAAAAATTATTTTATTTTACGATTTTAAGTGATGGGTAGACCTAACAAGGATCCTCCTCCTCTCGAATGAGGAAACGACGACTACTTGAGACGGTAAATGATAGACGGAAACGTTTAGAAAAAATAGAAAAACACTAATGAAAAGAGAAAAAATGAAACACTAGAGGTGCGCAAAAATAGATTGTCGGGTATGAGAGCTTATATATCAAAAATAGATTAACTAACGAAAGTCAAGAAGACCGTAAACATCGTTTGTCTTTGATACG
Source organism: Eurois occulta (assembly GCA_950022335.1). Lineage (NCBI taxonomy): Eukaryota > Metazoa > Arthropoda > Insecta > Lepidoptera > Noctuidae > Eurois > Eurois occulta. The sequence goes on from OX465502.1 coordinate 5,134,838, forward strand.
CGATAACTTAACAAATGAATCCGATGAACACCGTGCTCATCGGCTCAGTTTGATTCATGAGCGATTGTCAAATGAATCTGCTACACAGCATTCTCAACGGTTAAGTTACTTACGTGACCGTTCCGCACAGAGGGTGAGGGAAACTTCAGAAGAAAGGGCCAGCCGATTATCCGTTCTAAGACAAGTCTCAACTCGCTTAAGAAATACTCGCATATTGGGAGTTGAACAATTTCGAGCAGCGGTTAATGTTTTTGCAGATGTGCCGTGTGTTATATGTAAAAAATTACTTTATCCACAACAGCGTATTAATTTACAGACAGCTGCATATACCTCAATCTTACCTTCAGAATTAATTTACGGTCAATAGGATAATAACGTGTTCTCGATGCTCTAATACGCATACTATAAAAAAAACGAAAAATTCCATCTCAAGCCTATTGGAATAATATGGTTGTTGCTACTGTGCTACATGAATTAGCCAATTTAAACGAAACTGAAAAAAGATTTCTTTGCAAAAATAATGAAACTACAGAACCAATCTTGGCTAAATCAGCCAAGATTGGTGTAAAGGTCAAGTAGTCTTATTTGCCAAAGATGTCCTAGAGTTAGCTGAACAACTACCACTTCACCCAAACCAGGCTGAATTGTATAAATTGAAAATTGCATTAAATTGGTTAATGTCTTATAATGTTCTTTATAGGGATGTTCGACCTCATTTTAGTAACGCAATTAATATTTCGGAATCAATACAGGTGACCGGTGAACTATCCAATAATGAAGAAGAAACCGAGGCGGTGACGAGAATCAATAGATCTATTGAACATTTTAAGCATTTAAATAATGATACAAGTATTTAGCGCGGTTCATATCATCAAGGTAATGCAAGATTCAGTTCCGAATCTCAGGGCAGACAATGCCGCCCAGAACGGGAGGGGTCATTTGATGATTTCCCAAACTCCAAAAAAAAAAAGGGCAGACAATGTACTGCTATTGCAACAGTTTCTTGTGTAGCTTTTCATCTAATTGATCCCAACTCATTGTGTCAAAGTGACATTGACTACATTTTGATTATAGGTGATAAATATTATTGTGATTGCATAGCAGCTCGACCTGAGCCTGATGCTATCGATGATTTAAATTCAGAATATTTAGCAGCTACGGAACTTTTGCCATGTGTAACATATAATAGACAACAAGTTAACATTAGCGGTAATGAGCAACCTATTTATAACGGTCATTTAGTAAATGACGACAGCGAAAATTCTTTCCCTAATTTAAAGAATGCTCTCAATAGATTTTTCAATGATCATTTGTATGGTTTGATAACCGCTAACCTCACAACAGTAGCCGTGCATTGCAAACGTCAATTAGAATCTGTTACGTATTTTTTGTTTGATTCTCATGCACGTGGCGCAAAGTGTTTTAAGGTACCCTTGCACGGAGCAGCTGGTTGTATGAGATTCCAAAATATTGATAGTTTGTGTAACGTTTTGCTTAGGAATTTGACTGTAAAAAATGCTTCTAATCAATACACATTGAATGTTTATTCATTAACGTCACATATATTAACATCAGTACCATTTAATGGCAATCAACCTAATCGGTTTCTTAAATCCTGAGAGTCTTACATTAAAAACATTGGTAGAGAACGTACAAATCCATAAGCACACTAGCAGTTGCTATAAGAATCGTACTAATCAATCCTGTCGATTTGGTTTTCCTAGGCCACCTAGTGATAATACTGTTTGTTTAGGACCCGATGAAGCTCTAATTAATCATGGGAGATTTTGTAACCTGAGGCGAACAGCTGAAGAAGGTATGGTTAATAATTATAATGCACATTTGTTAGAACTATGGGAAGGCAACATTGACGTGCAACCTTGTGGTAATGTTACTGCAGTTTCTTATTACGTCGCTAAATACGTTAGCAAATGTGAACCACACGATAGTGGCGATGTAGTACGCGAAACAATTTCCAGGGCTAAGAGGCAAGGGGGCAAAGTATGGCATCAGTTATTGACAGTGGCAATGGCAATTTTGTCACGTCTGGTAAGCACCCCTGAATGTGCTTATAGGTTATGCCATTTACCTTTTAAGATGAGTTCACGAAAGACTGTGTTTGTTAACAGTTGCAAACCAAATGAAAGATTTCGGCTTTTACGAGTTGAGTCATCAATTTATAACAACACTTTTGACCGCTACGTACAGAGAACCGACGATCTCGAAAACATGAGCCTGGCTGAATTTGCTATACGTTTTGAAACAGTTTCACACCCGGGGTGGAATGAAGAAGATGGCGACGAGGAGTTGAGAGAAACGCATAATGATCCCCAACGTTTTATTACATTAAGAGATAACACTCGGATGCGCATACGAAATAAGCACGCAGTTCTTCGCACTAGATACTACACTTTAAATAGTGACAAAGAAAGCTATTATTATAGCTTACTTGTATGTCATCTCCCTTTTCGAGAGGAATCTAGCCTCTTACTGGATGATGAAACTGCAGAATCTTGCTTTTAGAGACGGCAAACCGAATTACGGCCTTTGCAAGCTAATGTTAATCCTGAAGAATTTGCTCACGCCGAGCAAATAATGCAACAAGCATTAGCTCAAGCAGCTGCATTAAATGCTGCTAGACGAACGCTTGCCACTGAAAATGAAGGAGTTCTATGTGCAGACGAAGAAGTTATTAATAACATTAATGACAATTGCGATGATAATGGTGAAAGAATGATGATGCCTAATGATGTGTTCACCAATACTATACGTGGACTAAATATCCAACAACAAAATTTGTTCCAAAAAGTTTCTGCTGCGGTCGAAGCCGATTTAAATGGCGCCGAAGATCAATTGCTGCTTTATATAACGGGAGGTGCTGGCAGCGGCAAGTCATACTTGTTGAAATTACTTGCAGAACACATCGAACGTTGTTACCGTCCGACTGGTTGACCCTCTGCTTAAACCCAAATTTGTGGCAGTAGCATCTCTAACAGGGGTCGCTGCCCGACAAATATTTAGAAAGGCAACACCATGTCTTATAATTGCATAGCATATGTGTGAGTACTATGTACTGTAAAGCTACCATTTATATTTTGTTCTCTTCTATTGACTTGAATGTGTCCTGGTGGCTGAGAGAATGTCATGCTCACTCAAATGTCTCGCTGATGGTGGCGGTTGTGTCGGGTCATTTAGTTCCCTTCAATATGGTTGAGTTGAATGGCGCTGATCCATGCGTCATGTTCGTGAACGGGCGCTGTCAGTTGGGACTGGTCATCTCTTACCTGCCACGGTTTATTTTAATTACTTTATTTTTAAATTGTTGGTTTAATCTTTTACTCTGGACGCTCTTAATGTGCACGTCTTTGTACACGGTGCAAATTAGATCGGTTTGCAGGGCACACCACAAAGATGTTGGTGTGCGTAAAATCAACTGGTGTATTACTTCGCCTATTTGTTCGTGTTTGCTTCACTATAGTATATTGTATAATATGAGGTAAAGAATATGAAGCATCAATTTAACACTATGACTAACCGGTGTCGTGGCTTATATGTGTAATCATTCGGCTGGTAAATCAAGTGTCGTAGGATCGAATCTGTGCCGCTGGCGTCAACTTTTTGCATTATTAAAAAACTTTTATTTTCATTTTGTTGAATTTTTATTGTAATTTACCTGATAATAAGAACATTATTCGAAAAAAAATATGGAAGTAAAAATTAAACAATTTGTATTAAGAAATCAACAACATTTATTGACTAGGTTTTTTTTTATATTATAATTACAAATTATAAAGTTTTGTGCATGACAAATATTCTAAGTCGGACAAGAAATAACGTTACTTTTCTTATTCAAGTGGGTAATTTATTTATTAGTGAAATGAATAAACATGTTAATAAGATAGATATTAAGATACAGGTATCCTAAATTGTTATCTCACTAACAATAACATCACTCACATAAAACAAATCGAATTACCCCCTGATATTTTTATTAATAGCCTATTGGTGCGCCTTCGCTATCTATGACTTGTTCATGCACGAAGTAAATGTCTCCACTAGACCTGCATGGAAGAATATTTTTTTTTATGATAGCGCTCACCATCTTTTCGCCACAATATTTTGCGACCGTCCTTGTCTGATTTAAAACATTTTTCATCTCTAAATATAACTATATTATTGCACCAATCAAAATCCAAATATTCTCTTGCGAAGCGTACCCGGTTTTGCCTGTGAATATCTGACATTCAAATTTTCTTGGCTGGCCTACAACATTTCACACCAGCTGCTCGCAAGTGGTTTCGTACAGTTTGTAATGTCACGTCATGTTTAGTTGCCGTGGAACGAGTAGTGAGGAAGGGCTCAGCGGTATGCATAGCAACTATATCAGATGCCAATCTGTGAATGCAAATCCAGCCTTTGGTCCCGGTCGGCAAGGATCAATGCTTCCCGAATCTGCATAACGATGGACCCACAATTGCACAGTCCTTCTCTGTGAACAATAATAAAATATTGTTACAAAAAACAACAATCAATTAAATAACATGTGGATTATTTAAACATATTAAACTTCTAAACATCATAATAACATTTTGTTACTCACCGATATCTTTAAACGTCTCGCAATTTCACTAATTGAAACATTTTGCTCATGCAAAAGAATTATTTCAGCTCATAAAAGTGTGGTTCAATGATTCATATTGATTCACAAATAAAAGCACTTCTCAAAAAACGCAGGGTATAATGTCTAAAAACGTAACGAAAGCCCGATAGTCAATAGCATTAGCCGATAGCATTATGACGATGAACTTAAACTACTAACTTAAACATGATTTGTCATTTTTAGAGGGTAGACAACTAATACATTCTAACCCAAATATAAAGAGACTTGCTAATAGTTAAGCAATGAATTGAACAAACAAATGTAAAATATTTTATTAAAACATACAAAAACATTAAGCTGTTGGCAGTCGGATTCGATCCTACGGCGCCGGCGCAGTAAGTAATTATTTATCGCACGCTCGACTAATGCGCCACGGAGACGATTGTATGATAAGCTAAATTTATGCGTCATATTCCCTGCAACATTAGTGACAAGAAATTTTATTGTGTGTGCGTGGACAACGGGTTATTGTGAAGCAAACACTAATAAATAGGCGAAGTCAGACGGCCGTTGATTTTACGCACACCAACATCTATGTTGGTGTGCCCTGCAAATCGATCTAATTTGCAGTGTGTACATCGTTCTCACATAATTATATGTATAATCTCAACATGAATGATGTAACCAAGATTTTGTAACAGAATTTTGATTTAAAAGAGTGTCCATGGAGTTTCTTGCCCATTCTTCTCCATAGAGATCTACGATTTGGAATGTGCAACTACAGTACTTTCGCAAGTTATAATGCCTTGTGTCTGTGACTGTAGCTTAGCTTTTTTGTTTTTGACTTTCAAAAGTGCCTGTAATGGTCTAATTGAAATAAATGCTTTGACTTTGACTTATAAACGTTTAAGTGGAAATAAGCTCGAACAAGAAAGACGTAGATGGCGTCATATCAATTGGCTCATAATTGATGAAATTTCGATGGTGTCGTATGAAAACTTGCGCATCATACATTTACGTTTACAGGAATACAAAAATAACGATAAGTTATTTGGCGGAGTCAACTTACTACTGTTTGGTGATATAATGCAACTGCCCCCGGTCAAAGGAAACTGATGTTTTTTGCAACCATCGTGGTTTGAAGCGAAATTAATCTATGGCATCAATTTTCATTTTGCGAACTTACAATAAACATGCGCCAACAAAATGATGCTGAATTCATCGACTTGCTAAACAATTTGCGGGTCGGTGAATTGACTACGAGTCAACTTGAATTGCTATGTGAACGACGCAGAATACCTTTGACAGGGGACTTTGCTGATGGAGTTGCTGTGCGAATACCGTTAAACAAGTTGATGATTATAATGATTTAATGACAGCAAAAAATTCTAAATCACATAAAGTTTATACCATAACTGCTGTAGACGAGTCTCGTGAGGTCGCCACTTACGGAAAGACGCCACCGCCCAACGTAATACCGAGGGATGTTAATAATTGTGGAGGTTTATTATCAATGCTAAAATTAGCTGAAGAATCTCGCATTATGCTAAGGCGAAATATGTCAGTTTCAGATGGCCTTGTAAACGGAACAATGGGCATTGTTAAAAAAATTAAATGGCCTGCTCTTCGAAGAGAACAAATTGAAGAAGGAGAATTACCGGAATGTGTTTTAGTTCAATTTGATGATGATACGATTGGAAGTAGAATTAAAGATGAAAATGGCTGGGTACCGATAACTCCTACTGTTGCAACGTTTCAAGCAACTAAAGGATACGGAGATGTCGAGCGCCGAATGTTGCCTTTGATTTTAAGTTGGGCAGTTACAGTTCACAAGTTATAGGGAACTACACTAGAAAAAGCTGTTATTGATCTAGGCAAGAAAAATTTCGCCAAAGGACAGGTGTATGTTGCTCTGAGTCGTGTTAAAACTTTGGATGGAATAGCGTTGTCTGACTTAGATTCTAACAAATTATTGAGTAGGCCACACGACGAAAGAGCACTGCTAGAGATGACTCGATTACGCAATTTAAATTTGACCTCAAATTGACGCATCAACTATAACGATGTTGATGAGTAGTAGACTCATTACTACTCATCAACATCATTGTTAGTTGTCCAATATAAAACTTCGATCTTTAAATTCCCTCGATTATCTATGGTCTCCATCATCAGACCTGTAATGGCACTTGTAACCCAGATGGGTGCAAAGTTTTAATCAATATACATGAATTAAGTCCAAACGCAAGGTAGCTACTGTAAGCAGTTGAGGAGTTCCCTTAACTGTCCTTCGTCTTCATCATCAGACCCCTTATGACAGTCACAACCCATCTAGGGGTAAATTTCTCAAAAATACAAATTAATCAAACCCAAACACAAGGTGACTGCTGTAAACCCTTGAGGAGTTCCCTCGACTGTCTTTCGGTTCCATCATCAGAGCGACTCCAGACCTTCTTTAAATTGTAGTGCTTTACTTAATCAAAAAATTTACAAACGCACTAGTCGCCACTACAATTTTTGAAAGCTCCCCTCAATTTCGGTTTCCTTATCATGGGACCACCCTTGAAGTATCTCCTTTCCAACAAAAAAAATAACGACGAAGTTATCCGCGAACACACATAAAAAAATATATATCGCATAGAAAAATACGGTGATAGAATATCGAAGTCATGCATAATAGACAATGTGTTTTTCTCAATGTTAGTTCATTTACCATTTAAACAGCTATTGTTAACATCGCACCGGCCGATCCTGCATAACCGGTTGTGCGATAACGAACGCGCTAAACAACATTGGCTCACACTCAAGTCAACTTATAACAAAAATTGATAATCGCAAAGTGCACAGTGAACTAAAAAAAAACTTTTTTGCAAAAAATAAAACCGACTTCAAAAAAATGGAAAAATAACTTTAGCTTCTGAACTCGGTGACTTGTTTGTTTGAGTTTTTTGCCACCGACTTCTAAAGCTAAAGTTATTTTTCCATTTTTTTGAAGTCGGTTTTATTTTTTGCAAAAAAGTTTTTTATTCTTCCATTTTTAGTTGTAAAATCTTATACAAATATTTGCTATGCATTTATTTACATTCTTAACAATACATTTCATGGTAATAGGCTTATCCCCAATAAAATGGAACTTAACATACCTAACTGTCGAAATGTGGGTGTACTGGCACATCTGCGTACCCCGTAGAGCATATAGGCGTGATGTTATGTTATGATGTTGGGTAAACAATAAACATCCAAGTGATTGCAGCAATCACGGCAGATTTGCTGTCTATTATTGAAGAGTTCCATAGCTTATCTCCGAAGATCAGCATCAAACCTTCACCAAATTTAGACGGGACCACCGTGAAGTACTATTCTTCCTAGGTGCCCTAACGAAATAATTAATTTTTTATTGCTTACATATTATTGGCTATGTTAAAAATAATGGATAATACAATTACACTCATAATTAGTTAGTAGTTGTTATCCATTGCATTGGATGCTTCGAACATATCTTACTTGATGCAGAAGCTAAACCACTTAGTGTGGTCATATTATGCTGGAAATATCTCGTATTTTAAGTATGTAAATTAATTAAGTAGAAGGTTAAAATGGCAAGTCTGGCATAACCAAAATCAAAATAGCCTAAAACATGTTATTGGCCTGGTGTTTATATTAGATACATATTTATAACATTAATTTATAGTCAAGGATGCCTCTATGATATCATATTTGATGCAGAAGCTAAATAAAGTTCCATAGCTCGCTGAGCGACCTTAAATTTATGGACTTGCCGTACCGACAGTGTCTACGTTTCGGCTCCGTAAGTCATAACAGGCAAGACGCACTGATTAAAGACTTTAGGCTCTGTTGAATACGCAACGAGAAGACCCAGCGAAGCTTCCCAAACGCAGCCCAGCCCAGTTGGATTCTTCTATTAGTCTTCCTCTCAAAGTTGTTCTGCAGAGTTTGCCCGAGGTAAACATATTCTTGAACAACCTCGAGAGGACCACCATTGACAACAATAGGTCCTGGGGTGACGTGTTCGTTGAACCTAACGTGGGTTTTGTCCAAGTTCACCCTGAGATAAAGCGTATTGAAGAATCAACTAGGCCATTCAGCATCTGCTGCAAGTCGTGCAGCAATTTAGCCAGTATGACGATGTCACCTGCAAATCTCAAGTGTGAGATGTACTCGCCGTTGATGTTAATGCCACGTTCTTCTCATTCTAGCGTCTTAACACACATCCTCCAGTGCGTTGCTGACAATTTCGGTGATTATTTTCGGGGAAATTACGTCCCCTTGCCTCACCCCCCGACGCAATGGGATATGCTCCGTTTGCTGGTTTTGAGTTTAGACGGTCATTGTGGCGTTCTCATAAAGATTTCTCAACACTTAGATGTATCGCCAGTCGACTTGGCATCGCTGCAGAGACTCCAAAACTGACCAGGTCATGAAAGAGTCAAAAGCCTTTTCATAGTCCACAAATGCAAGATACACCGGCCGATTATACTCTTCGGACTTCTGTATGATCTGCCGCACTGTGTGGATGTGGTCTATGATGCTATATCCTCCCCGAAACCCAGCCTGCTCTGGTGGCTGAAAGTCGTCAAGCTTTCGCGCTAGACGATTCGTGACGACTCTTGAATTCAGCTTATACTCGTACACGTGGCTAAGGAGCGAAATGGGTCTGTAATTCTTTAGTAGGGACTTGTTCCCCTTTTTAAAGTTTGGACTCTTGCTCTTACGCCGCATTTTACGAAAACGCGTGCCTTCTTCCCTGAGGATTTCCACCATTAGATCGAGCGCCTGGTCAACGTCATTTCTCCAGATCTGACTGGAACGCTTCAGACCCTAGCATGGTTTGGAGCATATTTGGACGGAGCCTAGACTTCATCAAACGGGTTCGCTCTAGCTTGAAATCAATATTCAGAGTGCTTTGAACAAGTCTGTGATCACTACCGGTGTTGAACCATCTCTGAATATATGCTTTTCTATCTCATTTATGTGGCATAACATGCTGTAAGTATCTCGTACATCCAGCTAGTAAGGTCATCAAAATAAGACTCACCTGCCATGCCAATTAGATTTTCAGTGTTAGCATTGTTCAATGACTTTGCTAAGGACATCTCGTGACACGCACTGATAGTTTACCATCCAGCTAGTAACATAAGTATGTTGTGTCACGCACCCACTGGGAGAAAAAAGCTCTAACAAGCTTACAGCACACATATAATTCACAGTGTTAATGACCACCCTATCACGTTTCCGGAGGTGAGTTAAAGCCAGGCACTCTCACGAGTTACATCTCAGCTGTGGTCAGGAATCCGCGCTTATACTCTTGATTCGTCTCTTGCATTTGATGTCCACAGTCGTGGTCGGCAACAAGCGTAACCTGAACTTGCTCAGATTTCTGCGTCTCGGGTTTACGATTTTAACTATCGATGCACTTAATACACTTCCTGACACTCGACATTTTGTTATTTTGGTAAAATTTAATGTAAACTTAGTTTTAAATTAATAATTTGACGAGAAAGAACTTTTTTCTTGCGATGTCGTTAATGCGCGAAAAAGAAAAGTGATGTTTCGGGTCATGTGTGTCAAAACGATAAAGGATATTACTAATGTTACAATTCTTAAAAAAAATATCCATTTTTACCATCAAAAATTCTCGAGTTTATACGTTCGTAAGGGAAATACACTGATATATGAATTATTTACACTGTTATATTAATTATTTTTCAGATTATCACGAAATAAAATGGGAAGGACGTGGCATTAATATCAATGGCGAGTACACTCACTTGCAAAATTGCATGGATACCTTATATCTATTTTCCAGTGAACGTTTGAGTTCAAATTTTCAAAAATAAAAACTAGTTGGCGTTGGTTTCTTCACAACTATGGCTAATTTACGAAACTTATTAACTCTTCAATTTCCAGTATCACTGGTAGGTGGCAGAAGTTAATGTTTTTTTTCTACCACATGGCAATTTTAATTTTAATTTCTACCTAAAGAATAATAAAAATCACATGTGTCCTTTAAAATTTATTTTACACAATGACAATACCTAGTGTCAGTTGTAAATGAAATAAAAAGGGGGTAGATTAAATCTATTCTGTTGAGATACAGGAACATGTTTGACATGGGAATTAAAAAATTAAGTAAGGAGTTAGGAAGAAACGTATTAAGTAGGATTAAGTGACTGAGTGAATGATTATCTATGTAAGCTTTAGTGCAGCATTACATTTAATAGCATACGTAGCTTATCATAAAAACAAAAGAAACCGATAGAAATATTTTCAAAGCCAAAGCCAACGAAGCTAGCTAGTGGGTGTTATATTTAAAAATATAATATTCGTGTTAGTAGTTAATTAGCAACAGGAAAAAAGAGTCATCGCAGGTAAACAGGCTCACCAAACAAAAAGACGCTATTACAAATTATAGAGGCTTATTACTTACATTTTACTTAAATTTAACAGTCAGTTTATTAATTATCATTATAACCTTGTAATATTGTGTAAAACTTCTTATTTATTTATTTATCCACTTACATCTACCATTACAGCTAACCAATGCAGTAAATGCGCCTTAAACTAATTTAATTGCTAAACTTAAACCTTAACTTAACATATTTGTGATTTCTTATTGAGGCCATAGCTTAAGTATTCGTTTCCAAAATCGGAAAGAGGATTGAAGCTCATGGAACCTCAATAAAAACAAACAGGAGACCAGATTATTTTATCACAAAAGTCAAACGGATTAAACAGGTAGACTTAAAACTACAAAATTGCACAAAAACATACCAAATAGATAACATAAAATCTAAAAATGATGTCTGCGAACTTGAAGTGTTCATAACCTTTTTAAGTTATTAAAAATACGTAAGTAATAGGTTATACACAAATAACCTGGTCTCCAGTTAACATAAACAATAAGTACTAAGTAAATGAACTTATTTAAGTATTATCAAATAATTATTAATAGCTCGTGTAACCACCTTTCTGGTCGATAACAGCTTGCATGCGGGAACGCATTGAATTAATTAAATTTTATCCTGCACAAATTTTATGTGTGGTTATTCTTCTCTCGGATACATATTTCGAACGTCGTCAGAAATCCATTTTCTTCATACTCCCATATCATGGTTTGACGCTGCAATGTGTTTGTAAGTCGTGGTCTACCAGTTCATTGATGGTGTTGCAAAAAAACCCTCCTCTTCAAATCGTCGTACCCATAGAACACTGTTTTTCTCTGCAACAATAAAACAGAAATAAATGATTATTATATAGTATATGATTGTATAGTAACTAAAAGTAAAGGAGTTTTTTTATATTTAAAAGTGTCTACACGTCAATGGTTTAAGGAGACTATATTAAATTTTTCGTGAAATGTTACTCCCAGTGATTTAAAAAAAAAACTATGGTTAGCAAGAGAATTGCCATTTTACACAATTTTGTTATTGATTCCAATCAATCCTGTTTCTAATACTGATCAAATACTTCTATGGACCCACTTCTAAGCGTACAGACAGCAGTGTTTTATACTATGTAAAGATTATTGAAATCATGACATTATTATGAAAATATATGGTAACGTATATAAATAAATAATAGTGATTACGCTAATTGGACCCCTTTTCGGGTAAAGGCCTCCTCCAGAGAATGCAAGTTGTCTTGATCTTTGTCGACATCTGTCCAGTCTTTTCCTGCGATTGTCTCTACTTCGTCTTATATATATATATATACTAGCTGCTACCCGCTACTTCGTTCGCGTGGCTATTTAGGTGTGTATGTGTGAGACTGCCTCGTTGGTCGAGTGGTCGCAAGTGCAACTACTAAGCATGAGGTCCTGCGATCGACTGACGGGTCGGGCAATATAAAAAAAAATGTTTATTTAAATTACATAAAGTTATAACGCACATGATTTGGAGATCACCTTTTAAGCAAGAAGATGGTTGTGTTAGGTGACTCCGCTCTTCCACTTAACATTAAACAATGTATGCAATTGAAAAAATACTTTAATAGTGTTATTGGGGTATTCCATCAGAAATTTCTCAGTAGCAGCCACGGGATCTGGATTTGTGCCCGGTTGGTGGAATAGAATTTAATAGGCTCGCCCGCTGTCACATGGGACTTCAACATAACGGACGGCGAAATGTGGGTGTACGATAAGGTACACCTCTGCCTAACCCGTAGGGGATTTCAGGCGTGATGTTAAATTTTGTGTGAGAACTGACTGGTTGATCAAAATGTGATAATGTGGGTGATGACTTCAAAATGTGTCCTTTTGGGTACTGTAATTCTGGCCGCAGAGATCCGCAACAAAATTAAATGAGGCGAAGATATGGCTTAAAACAGTTTATTTTGGCGCTATAAAACCTTCTTTTCAAAGTAAACCATCAAACGCCTTGTTGGGCACTATTTATTCTAATACCGTTCTGTATACAACATTAAATGACTTATTATTTTCCGCAAGCACGTGAAATTTTTGGGCACTGAACAAACAACATATAATTGACCGTGTGAGAAGCATGGAGTGCAAAATTGAATGCCTGTCACTTTTATGGTTTGGCCCTGGAATTGTTGATCGTCATTGTAATAGCCAATTTTAAGGGAAATTGTAACCTCTTAAATTGAAATGGTAAGTTATTTGGAATAATGGGTATCCGGGGACTTAAAACGCTCTCTCCTTTAGCAGCTCAGCTCTGTGATACGTAGCCTGGTGCCGTTGCACAGTCTGGTTGCATCAAGGTTTCGTATCACCAGAACTGGAACGCCAAATTTAAGTTCCAGCTGATGGGACGGCACGCCCGTTAACTCCAGGGAGTTGAGAAATTCAACGGAGTAGGCAGTACTATCATCATCAGCCATCACAGTGATATGGATGTGTATACTTTTGTTTTTTTTTTTATTGACCCACTCGTTCTTTGGCGCTAGTACAGCAGTTGGATGGGAAAATTCTTCGGAAAATAGAATTTTCCCATCTCCGTCGGATTCCAGACGACCCTCTCTCATTTGCAGCAGCTTATTCGCAAAGACACCTGCTTCGTGATCGTCGTACAGTTGGATGCGCATGTTGCACGTAATATGGAGCTTTTCAATCCAGCAGGTTTTCACAGTGGCGACGCCATAAGACATGCGTTTCATCCGCCGGTGTGCCCCTTTTTTATTACAAAATGGCCCCTCTTATTAACTGGCAGTATCTGTCTAAAGTCGGCTTTTCAAATGACCCCTCCTCCCGCGCTGGGTGGAACGGAAGGGAGTGTCATCCATGTTCCTTCTTAGCGCATTGTGTTCCAGAGCCACAGTATATCTTTCGAACAGTCCCGCAGCTCCGGCAGGCATCGGCCCTTGCGCGCGTAGAACACGAACGCACTTTCGACACGGCCCGTCGTTATAAGACGGTCGGACGGCGAGCTAGCTAATTACTCACTGTCCACAGGGTCTAAAGTCACAGCGAACAAAATGATGACGCCACCCATCAGCACCTGGTTGCCGCGGATGTCCTGCAAGCTGCGGTTCAACGCCTCTAATGCATGCTTGTGCGACATTGTTCACTCGTCCCAAACTACTTCCCCCGTTTTTGGTGATATTGCATGTTGGGACGTATCTTCGCATGCAAGATTCAGCGACCATTTGAAAATGGAATGTGCAGTCCGACCACCCATAAGCAAAGTTGCAGCAATGCCTGAGGAAGCCACAACCACAGCTATATGACGACACGGTTGGCGCAGTGGCTGAGCGAATGGCTGCTGCGCTGCTTGTATCGGGTTTCATGCCCGCACCAAACCAATTTTTGTGTGGCCTACAGGTAGTTCTTCCGGGTTTGGCTGTATGTTTGTGAGTTTTAAATGTTAAATGTTTGTAAACACACCCACGATACAGGAGAAATTTCTAGTGTGAGGCAAAGTTTAAAAAAAAACTTGCATGCTGTACATTTCGGTCCTTGCGGAGTTTGGCCAGCTGATGATTCAGCACAAATGCTATGTGACGGCGCAGGTGGCGCACTGGCTGAGCAATTGACTGCGGCGCTGCGTGTCGCGAATTTTATTCCCGCACGGAACATATTTACAACGTCGTGGATATTATCAAATTTTGGAATTGAGCGCACCTGTTCACTTGTTGTTCGATGCGTTTACTATAAGTTCGGGAGTTTGACTCCGCGAAATCGTGGCCTTTATTCCGCGAATCCGCGAGCCCACGCAGGTGTTCTTCGGAGAAACACGGGCGCGACAAGGACGAATTATTTTGATTTCGCGTCCTGTCTCTTTTCTGAGAGATCACTGTTTTATTTGTTTACACTGCACTCCACAATAGTTTTTCTTACATAGATCATAAGTTCGTTGCACTTTATATTGTATATTTGCGAGAGAGATGAACATATCCGTTTCTCAGTTAAGTAGCTCTAGATCGACACTCTCGGTTTTCACATTTTAGTTTACCAATCTTTGTATAAATCCTTAAATGACTACTTTCGTTAATTTGTTATGATAATTACAACACAAGTTATTTTAATTAATAAAATAATTGAGTAAAATAAATAACAGATTATTATATTTCCTTTACGATCTTAAATGCTTGCGTTGACGAATGGTCATTAATGACAAGTATGTATTTAACAGTAAGCGGGTTTTACCTGTGAAGCAAGTATTAATCGTAGCCGAAATGAAGGAACTTAATTATTAACTTTTACATTAATTTGCACAGCATTTTTATGGCAACTATGATATTATGCTATGGTATAATAAATGTTTGTAGGTGACAGACTATCACCTGCAAGGAAGGAATCTAGAAGTTGAGAATAACGTAAATTATAAAACTAACGGTACTAAACGAAATCGCCATTTTACTATTCAGTGCACATAACATCTCGCCTGAAATCCCCGAAGAGGCAAAGATGTACTTAGTACACCCGCATTTCGCCAGTTATGTTTAAGTCCCATGTAATGTGCATTTCAGGACCGAAGGAACCTAAGAAGCCAATTCCTGCCGGCTTCCCTTCGGGAACAAGGCACTCGGACGTAGTGTCTAGGTATCTACTGTAGTCAAATAGTATGTTACAAACACATCTGTGGGTATCACATCACAGTACAGCCATTTAATACATCATTGGATTGAAAACATTTCAAAATTGAAATATTTTTTTATGAAATGATTTTTGGGGCCGCTGATAACGAAAATGAGGTCTTATCGAAAATTCAAAATGGCGCCAACAAATTTTATTAGTTTTTTCATCAAAGTTATTATTTTCATGGTTTTTGAGGTCACTGATAACAAAAATGAGGTCAAAATAAACATAGAAAAAAGTTAAAAAATAATAAAAAAACAAAACAATTCTTACTTTTTTTCTTCGGCTTCACCTGACTTAATTTTCACCCTTCGCCACTGGCGCCTTTGCCATCAACCGGGCACAATCCAATCTCGGTGGCTACTACTGAGAAATTCTTGATGGTAAAACCCAATAAGACTTAAAACTTTTCACTTTTTATTCAATAGAAGGTAGAAGAGCCAATCTACAAAAGGTAACCTTCCGAGGAAAAACTTGTCCCTACGCTAAAAAATTTCCCAAAGCTCATGCTGACTAGTTCTGCGAAGCTATAAAGTGGTTTGGTTACTTACCGTTTCTAGTTCAGGCAGACCTGTTTCAAACGAGAATATCTGAGGTAGACTCGATTCATCGTCGCAGAGTTTAGCGTGCGATCAAGGAAATCCCCAGTTTCTCTTATTGAACAGGTTACTCAACATCAACAGTAACAATAAGACCTCCAAGCGAGACGGTCGCTCGCAATATAAGTGGCCACAACTTTACAATGTGGACCTTATTGACTATTTCATTTGTGATTATTTGTGGGACTTCATCGGAAACTGAAGTTTGCGGATTACAAAAAAGTGTACAACTAGTAAATCGAACATATGAAGGCCTTACATTCGGGAAAAATGAAACTATACTGGATCCCGAAACTAAAGAAGAGAGAGGATGTGTCTGCCTTAAGAAGAAGTGCGCTAGAAAATGTTGCCCATTTGGGCTGGCATACAATCTTGAAGCAAGGGAATGCATTAAGATAAATAAGACATTCGCACCACCAGTGACGGAAGAGAAGAATTCAAAGTTTATATTCAAAGAAGGATTTAATGCAACAAAGGAGTTTATTTTCATCACTGGCAAAATGGTTTGCGTCCGGGAGAAAAATGAGAGAAGATTACCAATAAGGGCGGCTGTTCAGAGCTTCAATTTGACGACGGTGAGACGAAAACCATTTTAATATTTTCTGTTATTTGATTTTGATTATTAATTAAGCATCATAGATTATTATTTTCTTTATTCATTTTTAAACAAATTATTAAAAAAAAAATACATAATAAAAAATAGTGGTCCACCGGTGTCGGGATCAGGGTCCAAGTTAATGGTGGTACACACACAGGCCCGCAAAATACCATTTTAAACGCTGAATGACAGATACTCAAAATATCAAATACGCATAGTGCCATGATTACATGAATACATGAACGATAGTCAAGAGAATTTTAATAAAACACCACAGACTCTTATTAGAGTCAGAGTCTTATTTCCGTCAGTTTAATCATCCGCTTAAATATACATAAAAAAAAAACATTTCACAATATTAACTAATAAAATCATCACTACTGTCGTAATGTCATTATAGAATTGTAAATCATTTTTAGAAAAATTTGCATGAAAGTAATTATTGATTTCAACAAAAATTTGCTGTTAATATCAATAGAGTAAATGGAGATATATAATTTTTTGCACAAATGGTACAGGTGTTATTTCAAATTTCCCTAGATATTTCTTATACATCCGATCAAATTCGATATTGAAAGGACAATGCTCATGGAAGTATGGAATCCCGTACCATGCTGCATCAAAATCAAACCTTGTTTTTTATAGACTACATTGATCGTATTAACTCCTACAAAAATTATTTTTGAAAAAAAAACCCGCGTTTCAGAGTTATTTTATAAAATCGAAACTAACCTAAAAAGTAGGTCTATTTTTTCGACGCTACCAACGACGTATTTTAACACACATACATTACATTATTGCTCTAAAAACAGCGTAATACACTAATATTAGTAAGAATTACGAGTTAAAGTAACATCCACAGTATGCTTGACTGAAACTCGATTTTATTTTAGACCTTTACATTGCCAATAGTCAGTCAGTACAGTACAAATGTCAGATGCCACAGATAAGATAACTATAAACCATACAGTATAGTAAGTGCTATAAACTAGTCGGGATTTAGGGATGTAATCGATAAATCAAAATCTTTAGGCTGAGAAAATCTATTTTGTTGCAAATAGCAATACACCAAACTAAATCGATTTGGTGCACTGATCTTACTTAATTGTAATTAATTTTAGAGTCCGCTCGACAGACAAGGGTTTGTTCAATTGAAACGGAACGTTATATAAAGGGAGTAAAACAATATTCATACTTTTAAACTCGAAAAGTATATTTCCAGTTCAAAAATCAAATCCCCGACGCGTAATGCCGTAAAAAAATATGAAACTAATTACTATAATATTTTGGTTTTGAGGCGCGAGACTTTTTGGTACCAACTTTGGTCATTCTCTTTTCGGCGGTTGTTTTGACTTGATATATTTTAAAGTCAACACGTTTGGGCTCTTTCAAAATTGCATGTAAAAAGACAAGATTTTAGGCGTTTAGGTATTTAACGTTCAGCCGATGGTGTCAACCCTCAACAATATTGGTGGTGCGTTGCCTTGTTATTGAACAACTTAATACCCTCATAGGAAATTATAAATCCACTAATTTTGAAAATATGATTTAAATTTAGTCAGTTCTTCACTTTGAGGACACGCTTCTAAAATAGAAATCCAGTCTCTTATTATGTCCTCAGGCAATAGAGGTAGGTGCGCATTGTGAGCAACTATTCTACTAAATTTTCTACCAACAAAAAAAGAAACCAATTTTTCAAATAACTATCGTAATGTTCGATGTGAACCTGTGCTGGAGGAATACTTCTTCTTAAAAAAGATTATATGACTGACGGTTGCTGGAATGAGAAATTATTAATTCCTTAGAAGAATGAAATCTCAAAGGTTTACTTTCTAAAAGCTTGGTAAACAAGGGATATCAAGGTTGTGAGTGTGACGGCCATACCGGGACCGCAAATAATCCTCTAGCTTTGACCCTAATAATCTTTCTCAAACTTATGAGAATGATTTGATTTTGCGAAAGGAGGAAATCCACCCAACCCAGAAATACCATTTAGACCAACATATTGAAAAAAAGTTTATATTATATGCGTCGGGGTCTTTCTGCCATGACGTATCTAGCACATTTTTTATTTATACGACTAGCGAACATATTATCTATCTATATCAAGCTGAATGAATTAACTAATTCTTGAAAGGCAAAGTCTGATAATTCCCATTCAAAGTCGGGGTGAACTCGGCGATACTGTTCTCAATTGATGGAATGTACAGAAGAGAAACGAAATGTTGCGACCCTCACACCATTAATATACTTTTAGTAAGTTTTGTTAAATGGGGAAACTGCACACCTCCCATGCGATTTATATAAGAAATCGCAGGCGTATTGTCTATTCTTAAAATAGTTAAACAACCAAATAAATTTTTTGAAATGATTTTTAGACTGATAAATGCAGCTGTTAATTCTAAATAATTAATATGTTTCCTCCTGACCTGAATACCACTGACTGTTTTTCCCTCATAAGCTACACCACATCCCGTAGTTGAGGCGTCATTCTTATTTTCTTTTTTGGCATGAGAAATCATCAAATAACTCCTTCCGCTCTGGGCGGAGCGGAAGGGAGTGTCAGACTTTTACTGACTAAAACCCATCCATGTTCCTTCTTTTGCCCTTTGTGTTCCAGGGTCGCGGCATCTCTTTCGAACAGTTTCGCAGCCCTGGCTGAGACGTCAGTCTGAATTTCTAAATTGTATTCATCAAAATTTTATTTTGCTAACAGATAATTATATCGATGGAATTTATCCACCAATTAAAATCAGAATCTAATGTAGGCGAAATAGTCATGAACTTCTCATAATTATTATCGCCTTTTAGATTTAAGAATTTTTATCGCTATTTAGTATAAAGCTAACCATATTCGATGGCAGGGCAAGAAGTTGTTAAAAGTGCTACTAAGCGAGCAGTTTTTTTCATATAAATGCTGTACTGGTGCCATAATATATCATCAAAAACGTCATTTTTACACTTCTGCAAAGCTATGAACACATGTTTTTTTTTTATTCGCAAAACATGTATGATTGCTTTTCCGAATAATTTGATCATTTGCAGTCCGACCGATTAACGCAGCGCCAGTTGGTTGTTCCGTTTTTGTTTTTATTATTTATGTTATAACGATAACCACTATGATACACAATGTATTTTCCTTTTTGGTTCAGTGCAAATTGTAAATCTTCCTGAACATTCATGTTTTCTAATAATAATGACTTACTTTACTTAATGTCCTATGTCCCCTAGGGTTCACTATCCATTTGCATAAAATGTTAAGACCTAATATAACTTAGCATAATTTTGTTTGGCATAATTATATTTTCGCATAATATAATTACGCATAACAGCTTACGCATAATTTTTAAGCATAATTTCTCTAACCATAATAATGATGAAGCATAATATTCTAAAGCATAACTTTTTTATACGCCCTAGCTTTTTTGCCCGAAGAGGATAATTATACCAATTTATTTCGACGATTGGAAAAAAGCCATATCTCCTGAATCAGGTAATAAATAACATATTAATATAATATACCGTATTGAACAATTTTGTGGGTTTTTTTTTCGCTGTAGGAAGCATGAAGCAAGCAAGCATACAGCACGCAAGCAAGCATGCAAGCAAGCATGCAAGCAAGCATGCAAGCAAGCATGCAAACAAGCATGCAAGCAAGCATACAAGCACGCAAGCAAGCATGCAAGCAAGCATGCAAGCAAGCATGCAAGCAAGCATGCAAACAAGCATGCAAGCAAGCATACAAGCAAGCATGCAGCCAACAAGCAAGCATGCAGCATGCAAGCAAGCATGCAGCATGCAGCATTCAAGCGAGCATGCAACATGCAGCAGGCAGGGTTTCTGTCACGGCTCCGGCGCTGCGGGCCTCCGGCGGCCCCACGCGTACTAATCGTCGCAGACGGCTTTCGCTCACCACCGCAGCTTCGGCTTGTTGGCCGGCTTCGCCGGCCAGCCTCAGCCGCGGCGGCTCGCTCGCAGCCACTTGCTCCTCAGCCCGCGGGCCGCCTCGCCCCTACGCGCCTACGCGATTTTAAATTACACTCTAGGGGTAGGACAAACAAGACTACGTGGAGTCGGTTTTGGAGCAATTCGGTTCTGTCACTAACTTTTGTTGCACAGCATATTAAATTTTTAACCAACAATATTTTGTATGCCTAAATATTATTATGCTAATAGTCATTAGGCCTACTAACGTTATGCGAATCAAATTTATGCCAAAACAAATTAGTCTTTAAGATGATTATGCCAACATAAAATGTATGCCTGAAAAAATTATGCCGAAGTATTATTATGCCAAAACAAATTGTGCCAAAATCGTTATGCCGAAGTATATTAGGACAAAGAACATAATGCGAAAAGAAGGGATCCCGTCCCCTAGATGGGGCAGAGAACGTCCACACAATGTCCTCCATCGCGAACGGTCTTGAGCTTCACGCTTCACCTCGCTCTACGACATTCCGATGCTCGCCGCTTCTGCCAATACGGTGCGACGCCAGATTTGACGCGGACGGCCACGCTTTCTTTTCCCTTGGGGATTCCAGTCCAAAGCTTGTTTGGGTATGTGGTCGGGGTCCCTTTGGAGCGTGTGGCCAATCCATCTCCACTTGCGGCGCTTGATCTGGCGATTGATCAGGCTCTCGTGGCATTCCTCCAACAGCTCTATGTTGGAGATGGTCTCGGGCCAGTAAATTGCAGAATGCAACGAAGACAGCGGTATATTGGAACTAATGGCAAGGTGGTCAATTTGGTTCTTGGTGACCCCATCGGGTGAGTTCCACGTGTACTTATGGTGGTCACCATGAATGAGTAATGTTCCTCCGATGGTAAGGTCATGGTTCTGACAAAACTCAATAAATCGCTCCGGGATCCCTTCTTTTCGCATAATGTTCTTTGTCCTAATATACTTCGGCATAACGATTTTGGCACAATTTGTTTTGGCATAATAATACTTCGGCATAATTTTTTTAGGCATACATTTTATGTAGGCATAATCATCTCAAAGACTAATTTGTTTTGGCATAAATTTGATTCGCCTAACGTTAGTAGGCCTAATGACTATTAGCTTAATAATGTTTAGGCATACAATTAATATAAATAACGTCAGGGGCACCCCGAGGTTCGGTTAGTTAGGTTCCTGTAAACCTTGCAGCCAGAAATAGGAGGCCCGCGCAGCGGGGCTCCGTCGACCTGCTGACGGAAACCCTAACCCTAGACGGTTGACGTCAGGGGCACCCCGAAGTTCGGTAAGTTAGGTTCCTGTAAACCCTGTTATTTTTTAATAGTGTGCTTAAAAAAGTTATGCTTTAGAACTTTATGCTTAATAAATTTATGCTTTAGAATATTATGCTTCATCATTATTATAGTTAGAGAAATTATGCTTAAAAAAATTATGCGTAAGCTGTTATGCGTAATTATATTATGCGAAAATATAATTATGCTACCTAAATAAAATTATGCTAAGTTATATTAGGTCTTAAAATTTTATGCAAATAGATAGGGAACCGTCATCCTTGGTATCCTCAGGTGATGCGTTGGTTGCAGCGTAGCACTAGACAATGGAGACCTTCCGGGCTCTTGAGTTCAAACGGGCATACATGATCCGGTCTGAGATCGGTTTCCAGTCTAAGAGGCTATTCTTAGCTGTTTTAGAAAGGAGGAACCCCACGCTATACTCGCGCACATCTTCCTCTCTTTCTTTACCAGAATATAGCAAAGACAAGCCCCCGGACGTTCTCAGCTCACCAAAACCGTTTCTCCTCACTTCGCTTAGACCGAGTATCTGCAGGTTGTAGCCAAGCATTACTGCTTCTGCTTGGGCTAGTCGGCTGTCATCGCTAAGCGTGCGTACGTTCCAATAAGAAATTCGTGTCCGTTTTTTCATGCCAAAAGTCGTCATTAAAAGATTGGTCCGGTTTCTATCTGTTTCAGTTTCATGAATTAATTATTGTCGAGCAAGCAGCGGTTAGCCGGTAACTGTGCCTTAATCCGCTAGCGGGGCTGCCGCTTTAGAGCCTTCGGATGTGCTCGGTTTTGTTTCGGGTATCCTCCCTAGTGAGGCGATTTGGTTTTAAGGCGCAAAATATTCGCCCTGCGCCCTGTATCCGTTAGCTCAGCTGCAACTCGAGGTGGCGGGCGCGCGGTGGTGTGGTTGCAGCAGGTCCCAGGGAGAACGACGGGGACGTGGATGACTCGGAATGGCTAGGATTCTGCTTTATACGGTACTCCGCCACGAGTGAAGCAGAAAGTATTGATGGCACTTAATAGGTAATGCTGATCTCACCAACAGCGATTCCCACCATACATATCCTAGCTTCAGTAGCTTCTCTCTCCAAATAATAATAATAATACACCAACAATAATGTCTACACAGTCGATGAGCAAATTGTCAACAATTTTTCAAAATACTCACATAAATCGAATGTTAAGGAAACTACGGTGCATTTATGAAGATAGATTGTATTGTTTCTGTGCATAAATTATAATTATTTTACAAATTTATTTAGCTTTGTCAAGGAAAATTAACTAATTAGTATAACACAAATAACATTATCAATACAACAACAACTAAACTAAAGCAAAATCTCTGCTCATGAAACGGAATGTTAATACAGTTTCGCATTTATAATAAGGATAAGAATGCCTAGAAAAAGATTTCTGAGTACCGATAAATTGCACTTCACTCAATTGGCCAACATTCAATTGGTATACAAACGTACTTCAAGCAAACTTTAAAAAAAACGAAAACTGATATAAAATCTGATCCATTTCTGACTTTTTACGTATGCGCAAAAAGTCGGAAATTTTGCGTTTCTGACTTTTTGCGTAGCTGGTATTTTTGCGTATCACATGATGTGTATGTAGACATATCATTTAGATTATTGTAAATATTTGGTTGTTATTCAAGCTTTATATCATTTGAATGACTATAAATACTACCCTCCAAGAAAACAAAGTTTTTTAACTTACATTTGACTTTATTATTCAACAGGATGGCAATCTCTACGTAGAAATTTCGTCCTACAATGTGTTAATCTACGGTCCGGACAAGTATTGCATAGATACTTTTGTTACGGACGACGAGGAACCCCACCTAAATGCCCTCATCTGCTTTGTCGCAAAGCCTGTCCCAGATTATACTTTTGTTTACATCACAGGTGGTAAGTAACCTGCACAGTCATACGCATACAACACACTACGCGTACAGAAATTCATACTGTTACGAGCTGAGTATGGGATAAATATCAAACGTTCCACGCGAACGAAGTCGCGGGCAACAGCTAGTACTTTAATAATTGTTATGTCGGCGAATCTTGCATAATTATTTCTCGAAGAATGTAAACACTACGGCACTGAATGGTATACTATGGACAAGCGACGCACAGAACCGGGCTGTGTAGCAGAAAAAAGGGGAGGCCTATACCCAGTGGGTGATTCCGATTTCTTGCCTGTGGATACAGTCGTACCTATGAAGCTTATTATTGCATTGTGTGTCACATCTGTCACTTTCATTTTCAGTCATTCGGATTAAACACGAAATAACTTTATTAATTACAAAACACTTAAAACTTAATCACAAAACACTACTGATCACTATTCACTTGGATATTGCACTCCTAGTTCACTTCGATTCGCTTCGTTGTGTAGCCAAAATGACACGACGAAACACGACGGCTATTTATATGCCGACTCCACAACTGTTAGGAACCTTCTTCACAGTTCATAGTGGAACATCAACTTTCGAGAAATTTCGAAACTTTCTCGAATCTTCTAGACAGCTCCATAGTAGAACATTGTCCTTCGAGAAAGTTCCAAAACTTTCTCGAATCTTCTAGACAGTTCCATAGTGGAATATTCTAGACTCTATTCTTCTAGACAGGTCCTTACTGGAACATTCGAGACTCGTACGTAATCTAGAATGTTCTCGTTAAGGCCACGATATTCGAGCGCAGTAGGCATTTAGCGTTACTTACCTACGCGCGTGGCAAGTCGCACGAATAGACATTTCAAATGAACTCGGTGACCGCGCTGTGCAAAACTTTGGGTCACACTATAAAATTGTAACAGAGTGTACAGTCAACTTCGTTTTACGCAATTCATGTTAATTTTCGTGGGTTTATTTAGTCTTTAGAAAAATATAAGTAGAAGAAAGTCATTTTATTGTAATAAAGTTCCTTACCAAGCAAGGAAAGTCAATTCAAAATATACTGAAAGAGATGGAATCCGTTTACGGGGACTCTTGCCCGGGTAAAATCATGGTATACAAGTGGCACAGTCTCTTTAAACAAGGCAGGACCTCACTTGAAGACGACCCACGGCCCGGACGGTCGATCGAGGTGACTACTCCGGAAATCATTAAAAAAGTCGAAACAATAATGTTGGAAGGTCTCGACTAAAGAAGAAACAGCTTGCAGAAATGGTTGGAGTTTCGGATACGACAATTTTCAACGAAACATAAATTCACACGATCATCTTGGCATGACAAAGGTCAGTGCAAGATGGGTGCCAAGAATGCTCACGCCGCCTCAAAAACAACACCGCGTGGAGTTTTCTCGCACGTTTTTGGACCTCTGTAACGAAAATAAGGATGGACTATTAAGTCGAATTGTTACTGGAGATGAAATGACATGGCCGGAATTTGTATAGAGCTGTGCCCTTACAAAAAATATTCATGTACATTGACATACAGTACGTCAAATTAAAGCTTACAGGTGTGTAATCATAATAGTTTAAGTTTTATGATCAGAGAAGAAGCGAGAGATACTATAAATAGGATACAAAAAATGTGCCTAAACATTTTGAATAGCAATGATCATAAATTCCGAAACGAAACAATACGAGAAATGCTATTACCAATGGATTTAAAGGCCGTTTCTTCACTATCCGACACGACATTTCAAATCGAAGCTAAGAGCGAGTACTAGTCGTCTACAGATATTTCTGGATATTATGACTTCCAAGCGACCCAAGCGACTAGCAAAAAATATACAATTGGATAGGCAATAAAACACTAAAATGGTATTTGAATTTTTATTTAAGAATATCTAATTAGGTAGGTAGTATTTAAACCTATATTTGCAAAAGTATAAAATACTCTAATCTACTTCTACTTCTTTTACAGACGTTTTAAGAAAAACATCATTGCAATTACTCAGACAAGACACATTCATTGTTTTCATCCACTTTTAAGCCTATTCATCTTCAAAAATAAACAAAATATTTTCAAGGAATGAAGCTGGTGCCGTTATATTTGCTTGATGCCTGGCCCAGCCTAAATACCATAACAACGTCATGACATGGCAACAACATCCAACTGTCCGTTTACCAACTAGGCAACTACAACAATAGCCTAAAATGGCATCCAAGGGGTTGGGGCTAAATGGCTCCCTGTCATGCAAAATATATGAAAAATATTGCTTCCGGCTTATGTGACGTGACTTTATTCTCCCTCTCAAAAGATAAGGGCTATTTCCACGCACTTGTGCAATCATGTTTTGCGCATTTTGCAATTCTGGACACACAATTCAAGCACCTTGACATCGTGAGCGTCAGAATCCAAATCGTAAACAAACAAGTCTAATAAGCACAGCAGAATATTAACATTAGAAGCATAAACGAAAGTCCGATTAGCTTGGGGTCAAGTGAAAATATCCAATACAATAACGAAAAGACAACACAGTATTACGTGATAAGATCAATGCAAGACTGCACAGATAGTTTTGAGCTGAGTTCTGAGCGTAGAAACGTCAAAATACCTCTAGGATATTTGGATACACACTCTTGAAAATAAACATTTGAATATATTCATCAAGACGCGCGGCAGGTCGAAAACTGGTGTCTGCGATAATCGTGAAACCGTTAACTTTTTAAGGTACCCTAGCAATACAATTTGACAGTCACAGGTGTTTTACATACATTTTAGTCTGACCTTCAGGCGTAATTCAGATAGATACAGTGTTTGTCTCATGCGTGTATCCAAACGTAGATGCATTTTGTATTGCATTCAATGAAACAAAACCACAAAAAAACAATTAACACACATATTATTTTGAGATTTTTTGTCGCCTGTTCTAGAGATATGTAATTGTTGCGATTAATTTTTATTTATTTTAGAAGTAACTTTAATATAATAATAATTAGTGTACATTACGAATTATGAATTGATTCTGAGGGCAGGATTCGGCCATGTCCTTTGGGTTCATCATTATGAACCTGAGTCGAAACAGGACTCTATGCAGTGGCACAAAAAAGGCACACCACCACCCAAGAAGTTTAAAGTGTCACAATCGGCTGGAAAAATCATGGCAACAATGTTTTCGGAGAACAGAAGGGATCCTGTTGACCGATTATAAAGATAAAGGCGTTTCTATAACCGGAGAATACTATGCTTGCCTCGAGAGGTTGAAAGAAAGCATTAAAGAAAAAAGGAGGGGTAAATTGACCAAAGGTGTCCTTCTTCTTCACGATAACGCGCCTGTTCACAAGAGCCGTGTTGCGTTGGCTGCCCTGCATAAGGTGGGCTTCGATATTTTAGACCATCCACCCTACAGCCCAGACCTGGCTCCCAGTGATTATCACCTCTTCCCAAAACTGAAAAAAGAACTTCGTGGGAAGAAATTTTCAACTGATGAAGAAGTGAAGGACGCGGTTTCAGCTTATTTTTCGGACAAAGACAAAACATTTTTTATGTAGGTATACATAAGCTAATTGAAAGATCTGAAAAGTGTTTAAGTGTAGCAGGTAAATTTATTGAAAAAGAAAAATGAATTTTTATTTTCACTTCTCACCCTCCATTCCGCGAACTTAAAAACGCCCCCTCGTATGTAGTTTAGAAAAAATAAATTCAGATAAAACTAAAGCAAGGAAAGTCAATTCAAAGTAATGAGTGTTACCCAGTAATTGCGGTGGGTATCAGATAGGCAGTCGCTCTAAGTCAAATACTGGTACTCAGCTGCATCCAGTTAGTCTGGAAGCTGACCTCAACATAATTGGGAAAAGGCTACGCAGATAATGATTACCTATATACCTATGGTAAAAAGATGTAAGCTTAGAATGTATTTCTAAATAAATAAATACCTCAACGCACCCTATTACTAAGCCTCCGCTGTGCGTCCGTCCGTCTGTCTGTCAACAAAAAATACATCAATAATTAAAGGGGGCTCTCCTACTACTATTGTACGAAACCCTTAAATGCTCGAGCGCCGAATCGCACTTGGCCGGTTTTTATTTTCTGTTATTATATTTTTATCTTAACCATCATTAAGCTGGTTTACTTTCTTCCAGCCATTTTCCAAACTCACAAGATTTAGACATTTTTTTCAGAACTGCCATATATTCTGCTATAATTTCGTTCACGTTTTGTTTCCGTTGGTGCAATTTGAATCGCTCGGCTAACAAACACACTCGGTTTTGGCTGCAGGTATTTTTCCATGATGGCCGTTACATATTCCAATGTCTTTGTGCTCGGTTTATGCGGCGTGCACAAATTTACCAACAATTCGTAACTTTCCGCTCCCATAACAGTTATCAACGCAAATGATCCTTGATATCGTTGACCACAAAATAATTTTCTAGACGCTCCACGTACAATTTCCAGTCATCCGATTATACTTTGAACTCTCCGATTTTGCCGATAGTCATTTCAATAGTTTGTGGTAACACGCTCACAATAACGACACACACGCAGGTTTAAAAGTCCTCGTTGCCACTAACGTGTTTGGAGCACACCGGGATGTCGGGATACAGAGTCCAGGAAATAAAACAGCTAATCATGGTTACAAGTATATTCCGACTGACACGCGACAGCGCTCGGCTACATTTTAGCCCACACCCACATATTCCCACCTACACACCACACATATTCCCACATATTCTTAATATACAGTTCTTAACAATAAATTTACATCTACCTTAATCCTAATACATCTCTGGAAGCATACTTTGTGATACCTATCCACAATGATCATTTAAAGTTTTTGAGATTTTATTTTGAAAATATTCTGTACGAATTTTGGGTTTTACCTTTAGGATTGAGCTCAGCTCCTCATGCTTTTACAAAACTATGAAACGAGTTTCTACTTTTTTTTGCGATCTCGAGGTTTTAAATCAGTATTCTACTTAGATGACAGTGGTTACTTCGGAGACAGTTATAAAAATAATATTAAAAATAAATGTCACTGCACTAGTATTCTGACGGGTAATAGTGATGTCAAATCAAATCAAATCAAAGCATTTATTTCAAGTAGGCCAGTTACAGGCACTTTTGAACTGTCGAAACGAAGACAACAATGAAATGTAGCTACAGTCCCAGTCACAAGGCATAAAAACTGTGAAAGTCCTGTAGTTGCCCATTCCCTAACGTAGATCTCTATGGAGAATAACGGGCAAGAAACTCCATGGACACTCTTTTAAATCAGAATATTTTTATAAAACCTTGGTTACATCATTCATGTTGAGATGGTACATTATGTGAGAGCGATGTAGCAAGATGTGCACGTTAAAAGTGTTCATAGTAAAAACAAAGAAAAGAACAATTCAAAAATAAAATAATTATGATGTCACGGGCAGACTGCGAAAGTTATGATATAGATTAGGTACGCTAATCCTTTTTTTCTCTTTTCAGCTGTTTGCATGATGATCTTCTGCTTCTTCACCCTGCTAACGGTAGCGGTCTACGCATGGTTGCCGGAACTCCGTAACCTGCCCGGCATGGTACTGATGGCCTATCTCCTCTGTTTCTTCGTGGGTTTCCTGATGCAGGCAACCATGCTTATCCTTCTCGCGAATAACCAGATAACTCACGAACTTTGCACTACCCTAAGTATGTACTTTTTGAGTGATATAGGTTACCCAACTACGGCCCAAGTCAAGAGTAAAAGTTTTCATTTAGCAGTTTGTGTGTTTGTATCGTTTTTATGTTCCACTGTAGCGCTTAAAATATTGAACAGATTTTGATTCAAATTCAAATTGACGGCCTTACTCCAAAGCATTTGAAAAATTTGTTGAGTTCAGGCGACGGGAAAGCTCTTGTCAGTCAGTCAGTCGCTCTTGAAGGAGCTTGCGGTTCTGCTCTTCAGAACATCCTGTATAATTATAACACATTTTATGCAAATAAATATACTTATTCTTATTATGTTTTTCCAAATAAGGGCTCCTTATTGGAAAAATACAATAAACCTCTTCCCTTAACAGTCTTACGTCTTCATCCTCAAACACGATGACAGCCATAGCCCAGCTAGATCTACAGTTCTGATCAAGGTGCATGAATAAAAAATAATCATTCAAATCGGACTTCTCTGTAAATAGTTACGCGTGGTCAAACATAAAAAAATATATACAGGGTGGAATTTTTCAACCTCACCTGGAAGAACATCCTGTACTTTTATGGCATCAATTGATAGGGTCAATCATAAGAATCGAATCTCTCTAACGAACATAGTCAATTAATTGAAAGGAAAACAATAACATTTAAACTTATAAAATCAATGGGATAAGATAGAGTACTTTCCCTAGCCGGGAATCGTGGAAGGCGCATCAGTTCCCATGATCCCCGGTGCAAGTGTGTGAAGGGAACACTGGGGTGGTTTTTAGTCGGTTAGAGTGCGACAGACCCCTCCACCCGCCCCAGGGCGAAGGACATCCGTGTGGAATTTCCACGCCGTTAACAAAAAAAAAAAGAGTACTTTCCCTCCATGTGAGGTAGAAAAATTCCATTCTGTATGTACATTTATACGTGTCGAATTGAGAACATTCTCCTTTTTTTCGTCAAATACAAATACATAATATGCGTTACTTTTAAGAATTGAATCATCAGGTTGAAAAAATACGTATCTGTTTATTCATCTTTATTCCAAAAATTTATAACAAAATGTCTGGTATTATTAAAAGACGTGTATTTAAATGATCGTTTTAATTCTGCAAAAACAACAAGCAGAACAATCTAAACTGTCATATTTTTTAATCATTGATCATCTTTCTTTGACACATAAAATAAATTAAATCAATCAATGTTTTAATTTATTTAGAACTACGCAAAAAATGTTTAAGATATAGACATTACGTCTAATAGTTATTTGTTGGGCCCCAAAACTAAAAGAAATAAGCATTAATTAACTAATATTTTGCAACTTTTTAAATAATTTGATTTATCTAAATTACTTTTTGATCTATTTATAATTCAATTTCAGTCATGGTCGAACACACCAAAAGTCAAGCTCAATCGGTCAAGGTAAACATCAAAATGTTGTAATAAGGTGTAGTTGACGTAGCTTTGTTCACTTTTTAGACCACGCCATTCCCTTCGAACCTAACCTGTCCGGAGTCAGGGTACCCCAAGTCCCGCTCTTACCAAAAATGTAAATAACAAAAAAAGCGGATCAAATATAATTTTTGTAAACCAAATATTAATTGAGTATGTTTAAACATAATTATCACGTTGTCTTAAATGCAGTTCATTTATATTATTTATCCGTAAATCAATTAATATAGACGCAATAATTAATATGAACATTAAACATAAAAAAATACATTTATTTTTAAAAGTGCTCATTTACTGTCCCTTATTAAAATATCTTCATCACGTTTTGTTTTACCGGTAAGATATTTTGGTTATAGCAGTTACTCTACGCAAACCGATAAAATAAAAGACGACCAAATCTGCATATGCTGTTCATGACATTGGGTCTAAAATTGTGTGTTTTTTACAGCGTTCATCATCTACTTCTCTCTTCTGGCAGCATTCTTCTGGTTGAACGTAATGTGCTACGACGTCTGGTGGACGTTCAGGTAACAAACCATTTCGGTCGTATTTTTTAAGTATCATTATCATCCACATCCGACTACACTAACTCCTGGGCCAAAGTTTACTGCCCCGGAGGCGTTGTTTGACGATTGGTTGCTAACGGCAAATTACGGCAGGGGATTGTACCGTAAATATGTCCACTTAACAAGCTACAAAACGGTTCAATTTCTTTCAAGTAGCATCGTGGAAGCAAGTATTTTTATTGAGAAAATGTCAAGAAACGATGCAGATGCTTTTTGTTTTTTTGTAGGGCCATTTGCAGTTCAACTGTACTGATACTGTACTGATAACTGATATAGTTGCAATACTGCTCAACCGGACTATCCTTTTTTTGTTCCCGTGGTGGAAAATCCACACGGATGTCCTGCGCCCTGGGGCGGGGAGGGGTCTGTCGGACTTTAACCGACTAAAAACCACCCCGGTGTTCCCTTCCCACACTTGCACCGGGGATCATGGGAACTAGTGCGCTTTCCACGATCCCCAGCTAGTGCCGCGTCTGCGGTCCTCCTCAAGTCTGCAGCAGGAGGAAGGTGTACTCCCCCCGCAACGCCAATAGGGGCGCGTGCGGAACACTACGCACCACCACCTCGGGTCCAGTTATACGGGGGGGCGGCGGACATCCCCAAGTCCGCCGTCCGACTGGACCCGTTTAGGGGGGCTGGAAGAGGGCGTTGTCTGCCCTCCGTCGACGTCCGGTATGCCCGGTCTGCTACGGATCGGGAGAGTGGTTCCGATCTTTTTTTTTTTGTTCCCGGCGTGGAAAATCCACATGGATGTCCTCCACCCTGGGGCGGGCGGAGGGGTCTGTCGGACTCTAACCGACTAAAAACCACCCCGGTGTTCCCTTCCCACACTTGCACCGGGGATCATGGGAACTAGTGCGCCTTTCGCGATCCCCGGTTAGTGCCGGCCCGCATCTGCGGGCCTCCTCAAGTCTGCGGAGGTAGTGAGGTGTACACCCCCCGTAACGCCAATAGGGGGGCACGCGGAACACTACGCACAACCGAAACATACATACATATTTTTTTTTACATTAATTGGTAGTTACACAGCTAGTTAGGTTAGGTAGTTGCGCGGCATTTTGCCGAACTATATAGGCCCATTTGGCACAGCCGTGAGACACAAAATAATTATTTTTTGTGTATAATGTTGTGTGCACATGTGGCGTGTACCAAATGAACCTATTCTCTTTCTTTCTATATCCAGTTGTAGACTGTAGCTAGCATAACTAGCATAACTTTTTTCCTTTCTATTTCCCAGTGGCAAACGAGCAAAAGATCCTTCAGAATCTCCACACAAACGGTTCACGTTTTATACTATCTACGCATTCGGCGTCCCAACCGTCTTTACCATCATACTTGCGGCCTTGGAGTTCTCTGACCTGCCTATGCAACACCCACTGCTGCCTAATATCCGACGGCATGGATGCTTCTTATATGGTAAGTGTTATTTTTGTATAGTTTTGTTGTGCGTGTTGTCTTGTAGGGGTCCGACGAAAGGAGGTGCAAAAAAGCTTTGGTTGAATGTACTGATTATTTAATTTGGTTCTACAATAATTTGATCCGTTATTACCAAATGACACGATGTGGAAATAGATAGGTGATTCATTTAGAAGTTCTTTTTTTAATTTGGATTTTTTCACAGACTAAGCATGAATTGTGTTAACCTATGTGTGTATTTTTATTGTGTGTTCAGTATAGTTTGACATTTCATCATGGAACCTAAGTCTTTCCATCCCGGCACAGTGTCTACAAATTATTCAGCTGTATTACGAAAATCAGCGTTCTACAAGGAAGGTGTTTCGTTCACTTTGAGTAACTGATGGTTAACATAATCGACCTACCGAACGCACAATTCGCTATTCGCAATACGCACAGCACGTGAAACCATGGCTTTATCGAGAACATTTAATGACCAGTTATTTACGCGCTTCAAACCGGTGAATTGGTCACCTAGATCCTGTGACATCACACCCCTAGACTTTTTCCTAGATCTATGTGGATAAGCTGCGTACGATTGAGCAACTGGTAGCCACCATTACTCGCATTTTTCGCCAAATATCACTCGAAATGCTCGGACGTGTCATCGAAAATTGGAACTGCAAGATGAACTGATGATGGCGTGATGTGTGAGAACTAACTGGCTGATTAAAATGTGATAATGTGAGTGATGACTACAAAAAGAAGTCATAAACAATATTAAATGGCGACGATATGGCTTAAGAACCGTTTATTTTGGCGCTATGCAAATTTCTATTCAAAGTGAAACAACACATACCGTACCGTACCGACAAGCACATACCGTATCTTATATGCTACCGTAGTGCAATCCACGAAAGTAAGACTGTGACTCCAGCCTTTTAGAACTTTGGAAGTGAATTACGGTTGCTTGCATATTTATCACTGGAACTCGCCCTGATGCTCCACGCAGTGTAACAGATTATGCGAATGACTTCCCGGTACCATGCCGGTGAATTGCGATATCTACGTGAATAGTGATTAGTAGTGTATATGATTGAGTTATAAGTGTTTTGTGATTAATAAAGATATTTGGTGTTTAATCGGTAGTATTTAATTTATTCCATACCCAGCTCGTAACAATATTAACTCTTAACAATGTGCTATTGAAAGTTACCCTGACAAAAGTCCTATCGAACTGCTTAACTCAGTTGAACTGTCAGTTCATCACTCCTATATCCATGTTCTAATATTTTTCAGGATATGCCAGATTGCTTTACCTAAGTGGACCGATTGCGATTATCGTCATAGCAAACTTGACATTCTTCGGACTGACTGCCTTGAAGATCTGGAAGATCAAGAAAGAGACGAAGATGCTGCGAGACAAGGATAGCTCCACTCATGACCAGGACAGGACGGACACTCAGAGGTAGGTACCTGAACCTGCTTAAAACATAACAACACGCCTATAATCTCCGAAGAGTTACTCAGGGATGTACCTAATAGTACACCCACATTTCGCCAGTTGTGCTTAAGTCCTATAAAAATTGAAATTTTCTAAAAATAAACCCCATAACACTGCCCGACCTGTGAATCAAACACAAGACCTCATGCAAAAAAAATGCTGTTGTAAATAAAAACTTTTAAACAGTAATTTAACTGACGAAAACACAAACTGAAAAGCGAAAAATACAAACCTTTTACTCTAGCTAAGCTACTAAGTTAGAGTAAGAAATATATTTCAAGTCGACGCCGCCAGCAGGCCACTAGAGGAGAGTGAAAAAACTCGATGGCATTGCATTAAAAACTAAATAAGGTGTACTGACAGGAAGAAAATACGTAACACTAGCTACACATTAGATACAGCACGTGGTCCTAAAAGCTTTAATCTGGAAGTAGCTCAAGAAATTGTAAATTTCTTTACCGATATACCGTTAAGAACTACAGAGGCTCTTAATTCCTTTCCTGAAGTCTCAATTGGTTTATTAAAGGCGACTGTGTCTAGCTGCCCGGCTGAATTTTAAATTAAACACATAAACCCTATGATAGTTGTTAAAGCTGTCCGGCAAATAAAAGTCAAACTGACCGAGGATCTTTGGGGAATGTCTATCAAAGTTTGTACATCCATAGTTGAGACTATAGCACCGTATTTAGCTTTAATTTTTAATTTGTGTGTAGACCAAGGACTTTTCCCTGATTTAATGAAATACAGTAAAGTCATACCTCTTTTCAAATCCGGGGATAGTAAAAATACTAATAATTATAGACCTGTATCCGTGTTGCCAGGTTTTAGCAATGTGTTTGAAAAAGTAATGTTTAATCAAATGCACAATTATTTTTACACCAACAGAATCTTAAACGACCAGTACAGTATAGGTTTTTGTAAGGAACGTTGTACAACTGACGCCGGTGTAACCTTATTAAAGCACATATTTTCTGCGTGGGAAGAATCCCAAGACGCAATTGGATTATTTTGTGACCTCTCCAAAGCATTTGACTGCGTAAATCACGAAACATTGCTTTTGAAACTCGAGCATTACGGACTAGGTAAACTTTTTTATGTGCCCTGGCGGTTAAGAGTATACAAAATACAAAATAGTTTATTGTTACAATTAGCAAAATCAGTACATATAAACGTGTTTCGAGCCTCCTTTTAAGCAAAACATTGCCACTATTAGGAGACTCCGCGTTTCCATATCATTGCCGTATACGTATATTAACTGTGAGTTACAAAAAAGTAGTGTACTGTGACATTAGGAGTACACTTATTAGTATATTTATTATACGATGTGGGTATGTAATTATGTTGTGGTATGTATAGTGTATGGTGTGGTGTGTATAGTGTATGGTGTGATGTGGTGTGGTGTGGTGCAGTGTGTACTCGTAGTGTGGCTATATCTGTGGATTGTAGTGACGCATGTGTTTTCGTGTGCTGTGTGCTGAGGTGAGTGGTGTAGTGTGTGTGAATAAGTGTGTGGTGTAGTGTGATGTGGGTGGTGTGTGGCATGTGGTGTTAAAGGTTATGGTAGATTATACGTGATATGTTTCGGCTACTCAATGTGTTCTAGAAGTTCCTCGGTTTCCTCATAGGTAAGTGGTTGTATCCAGTCAACTATACTTTTTTTACAGTCTCGGTAATTTTTATTATATATATCCACATGTCCATTAATTTTGTTGTATAGTTGAGCAGAGCGCTTATTAAGTTGCCTGCATGCAAATCCAGATTTAGTTTTGGGAATTTGAGCAACTGGATCTATTCTCCTTTTTGTTTTTTTGCTTTTTTGGTATCGTAGGGTTTTGTGTTTTTAGAGCGGTTTGGGTTATATATAATTTCCTAACTGAAAGTAGGCCACTTATTTGGTATAAGCTTTCAGTGGAGAATCTTTTATTTTTAAAATACATTATTTTTATTAATGCACGTTGCGCTCGTTCTAAATGTATAAACTTTGTTTTAGCTACACCGCCAAATTGGGATACAATATAGTAGTGCAGACTGGGCCAGAGCCACATATATTTCATTGAGAAGATTTCTGAGACGGTTCTTGAAGTTAACCATTTTGGTTGGAACAATATGTCTGAGGGTTTTAAAGATCCAACTGAGTTTCCTTATTCTCGCAGAAGTTTGCTCAAGTTGGGGGTACCACGACAGTGCCTGATCTACCATAACACCTAGATATTTAGTCTCAGTGACCTTCTCAATCAATGAGCAATTGCAGATTGAAGGAGACATGTCTGCACATGTGTGCACTTTTAAATCTAAATCTTTAGTAGGCTGTGTCCGGTTACTGATACTGAAGCATATGTAGTTGGTTTTATTAGTATTTAGTGAGAGTAAGTTATCTTTTAGCCATACAGCTACTCGAGCCATACCTGCCTCTGCACTCAATTTTACTTCATGCCAAGAAGAACCCGAGAACACAATGGACGTATTATCAGCGTACGAGAATATTTTCGCATGTTTTATATCTATGCTACAGAGATCGTTTATGTACAGGAGAAAGAGAGTAGGCCCTAAAACACTACCCTGTGGGACGCCATATGATACATCTACAGTATGTTATGCTCACTCAAATGTCTCGCTGATGGTGGCGCGTGTGTCGGATCATTTAGTTCCCTTCAAAATGGTTGAGTTGAATGATGCTGATACATGCGTCATGTTCGTGAATGGGCGCTGTCAGTTGTAACTGGTCATCTCTTGGTTGCCACGGCTTATTTGAATTAATTATTTTATTTTTGAATTGTTATTTTTGTTGTTTTTACAATGGACACTTTTAACGTGCACATCTTGCTACATTGTTCTCACATAATGTACCATCTCAACATGAATGATGTAACCAAAGTTTTGTAAAAATATTCTGATTTAAAAGACTGTCCATGGAGTTTCATACCCGTTCTTCTCCATAGATATCTACGTTAGGGAATGGGAAACTACAGTATTTTCACAGTTTTTATGCCTTGTTACTGGGACTGTAGCTACATTTCATTGTTGTCTTTGTTTCAAAAGTTTTCAAAAGTGCCTGTAACTGGCCTACTTGAAATAAATGCTTTGATTTTGATTGATACTGAGAGGTACCCAGTCTATCCAGATTTTTTTTTTTTTTTAATTTTCAAGTAGGTAACAATTAGTTTCTCGGAAATATTTGCATTAATCGCTAAAATCCTAACTATAATATCATAAATGCGAAACTAAGTTTGTTTGTTCCCTTTTCACGCCTAAACGACTAAACCGATCATCCGTATATTTGCATATACGTTGTCAGGTGTACAGAAACCAACATAAGGTATCTTGCATCCCGAATATAAGTACAGTTCCCGAGGATAACAAAAATAACGTTCTTATGATAATAGATGGCGCCAGGTGTCTTTCGAATCATAATGGAATTATATTATTACAAGCAGTGTACAACCCGGATTGGTTGGCAAATTCTAAATTAATGCGAGCGAAGTCGCGAGCAAAAGCTAATATTCTTATAATGTTTTTCCAAATAAGGGCTTCCCTTGAGAGCCTTCCGTCTCCATCGACAGACCTTCGATGACAGTCATACTTCAGGTAGATCTAAAGTTTTCATCAAGGTGCATCAAATGAGCCGAAACTCGGTATAGCTGCTGTATACTATTGAAGAACTCTTGCAACTGCCTACCGTCTGCATGAGGACACGGTGGAGCACACCGTGGAGGTCTGCTCCGCTTGGGCGGAGCACCGCCGTGTCCTCGTAGCGGTGATTGGCGGCGGCGACCTCTCGCGTCCGGCCCTGGTACAAGCCATGGTTCGGGCGAGAGGGAATGGGAAGCCGTCACCTCCTTCTGCGAAGCAGTCATGCTAGCGAAGGAGGTGGTGGAACGTGAGAGGGAGAGAACCTCACGTCCCAGCCGCCGCGGGAGAAGCACCGCTCTCGGCCTCCGTAGGCGCGGACCTGTGGACGGTGAGTAATGGGCTGGCTCGCCGTCCATCCGTCTTATGACGATAGGCCGTGTCAACGGCGCGTTCGTGTTCCACACGCGCCTCAAAGAGATGTCAGCAAACAGGAGGGGCCCGCAGGGGCCGATGCCTGCCAGGGCTGCGGGACTGTTCGAAAGAGATACCGCGGCCCTGGAACACAAAGGGCAAAAGAAGGAACATGGATGGGTTTTAGTCAGTAAAAGTCTGACACTCCCTTCCGCTCCGCCAAGAGCGGGAGGAGTCATTCGATGATTTCCCATCCCAAAAGAAAAAAAAAGGGATGCATATTATTTTTCAATTATAATGAGACCAATTTTGAGATATACGCTCTCTAATACAAAAGAATCATTCAAATAGGACTTCTCCATAAAATTTAAGCGTCGTCATACCTCCTCCTTTTTTTTTCGTCGGTTAAAAAATTACATGCTAAAAAAATGTATGTTTATGGTCAGTAAGAGAGAAAAAGCTTTTGTTCTTACGATTTCGCCCACATGCTTGCGAGATATAGACGGTGATGATATAAAGCAGGTTATACACCATCAAAAATAAATAAATATCACCGTACTCAATTTACGAGTATATCCAATGTTATATTAATAAAAAAATAGAGAGTGTTTTAATTCAGGCAAAACACCCATATACAACAAAAAAAAAAAAAATTGCAATGAATTAAAAAAAAACAGTAAAGTATATCATAAAAACCACTGAAAAAAAATAAAAAAAACAGCATTTAACGTTTTCACTGCTAGATTACATTTCTCTTCTCTGATTTGGCTGTAATTCACCACCCGGGCCCATGCGGGCTAGTTGGCGGGAGATGTACAATGCTTCTGGTTTCCTCACAATGTTTTCCTTCACCGTTTTTGAGAGCAGTGGTGATGAAAACATTTATTATTAAGCTTTATTTATAAAGTTAACATAAAATTAGAAGCCAGAGTGAAATATTACTAGTTATTATTAATAATAACAAATGTTCCAGGTTCTCTCTGTACGTGAAGTTATTCACCGTCATGGGGGTCAACTGGCTCATAGAGTCGTCGTTCTACGTCGCCAGCAGCATCTACCCTGAAGATGACTTCACATGGTACTTGTCTAACGTCTACGACGTGCTCGTCGGACCGATCATGTTCATTATATTCGTCTGCAAAAAGAAAACTTGGAAAATG
Organism: Eurois occulta; assembly: GCA_950022335.1. NCBI lineage: Eukaryota > Metazoa > Arthropoda > Insecta > Lepidoptera > Noctuidae > Eurois > Eurois occulta. Next base: position 5,174,548 of record OX465502.1, read on the forward strand.
ATAAAGAGCGCTTGGGCCTAGCGCGGGACGTCAAGTTTAGGTAATTCAAGTATATAATTCTGATTAATGTTACAATGTTTTTTTATTTATTCAAACATGAATTTGTTGATCTAAAATTTAGAAAGAAAACGCACTTCAATTTATTATTGTACCTAATAGTAATGCGGGTGGTAGACCGAAAACTAAGCTATGCCGAAGCTAAACCAAGCCAGCTAAGCTAAACTAGAAATATGTCCCGTGCAGCTCGGTCAGTGTTGTGCAGTTCAATTTGACGGATAAAATGAATAAATGAAAAAATAGAAAAAAGAAATATAATAATATGAAAAAAAAATGAAAAAAATAAATGAATGAAATGAATGATGAATATTATAGAAATGTTGAAAGTTCCGATGATGAATAATTGAATACGCCACACATAGGAAAAGAATATTAATACTGACTTATTCTTTTCTAAAGAAAAGATATTCACCGTGGAAATGTACCTTCAATCTCGGCAATCAAGACATTGGACAGCACTGGCGAAGGAACTGCGAAGGGGTACCAGGGTAGGCGGGAGGGGCTTTACTTAGCTCGTGTAGCTGCGCATCGGCACACCGAACTAACTTAACATAGCATATTTTAGGTAGCTCACATAGCTTAGTTTACAGTCTGCACACAGGTATACAAAACTGCGTCAGCTTTGCGAGCTAAGCTGAACTAAGTTGGCTTAGTTTTCAGTCTGCAGCCCGTATTATGATTTATCGGTTTGTGATTAAAAATGTTTTTTATTCTATTCAAATAAAACACTTCATGAGTACTTACTTACGTTTATTTTACATTATATTTTAATCTTTTTTTTTTGGGATGGGAAATCATCAAATGACCCAGTGTCAGACTTTTACTGACTAAAACCCATCCATGTTCCTTCTTTTGCCAGGTGTTCCAGGGCCGCGGTATCTCTTTCGAACAGTCCCGCAGCCCTGGCAGGCATCGACCCTTGCGGGCCCCTCCTATTTGCTGACATCTCTTTGAGACGCGCGTGGAGCACGAACGCGCCGTCGACACGGCCTGTCGTCATAAGACGGACGGACGGCGAGTTAGCCCATTACTCACCGTCCGCAGGCTCGATTACATTTTAACCTGCCGTCACAATCTTCTTAGGGCCGATGTTTTAATGGAAAATAATATAGCTTCCGAAAAACAAATTAACATCTAACAATCTGTGGTTGACTGTAATGCTAACCTTGGTTAAAATGAATTACCGAAAAATTCACCGAAATTAACCGACAGAAAATGTTGTATTTTTAACAAACAAACTGTACTAGTAAATATGTATTCTTATATTGTATTTAAATTCGATCTTTGCTTTATGTTTTTATGTATTCTATTTTTACTTCTTCTTTTACACGCTATGCCTCTTTTTTCTACTCTCCTTTCGCATGCTAGAAGAGATTTCTTTAGAAATAAGCATCACCTTTGTACCTATTTTTCTGTGCCTTTCTTCTTTTCTGTATTTAGTGTGTGCATAAACTGTTGAACAAAAATAAATAAATAAACATGAGCTTATTCAAATTACAATAATACGAAAAACAATAAACTAAATTTTGAAAAAAAATTACCAAACATCCGAAAAAAGTTTCCGAAAACGTGTTCTGCTAAAACAATTGTTTTCTTAAACTCTATAACTGAGGATGCAAGAGCGAGCGAAGTGAGGTCTAGACTTGGGGCACCTACACTAACTTTAAGCCCAGCAGACAGAAATAGGAGCGTAAGGCGTGATATTTATCTTGACGTTGATTTTATTCCAGTTTATTTATTTTATATTAAAACGCAATTTAAGCTGGTGGAAAAATAAATCGTCAGCGAATGCTGTATTTATTCGGAGTTTTCAGTATTTTATTCGGTCGTTTCTTTGTCCTTTCAGTTTTCGGAAGTAATAAAGCTAAAGCTTACATAGATAATTAGATAAATGTATTAGCTGTGTAACTCCTCACTTAATCCTACTTGATACGTTTCTTCCTAAGTCCTTGCTTAACTTCCAATTCCCATGTCCAAGTTCTCCATTTTTAGGGTTCCGTACCCAAAGGGTAAAACCCTATTACTAAGACTTTGCTGTCTGTCTCCAGGCTGTATCTCATAAACCGTGATAGCTAGAAAGCTGAAATTTTCACAAATGATGTATTACTATTGCCGCTATAACAACAAATACTAAAAATTAAAAAAAAAATATTAAGGGCGGCTCCCATACAACAGATATGATTTTTTTGCCGTTTTTATAGATAATGGTACGGAACCCTTCGTGCGCGAGTCCGACTCGCACTTGGCCGGTTATTTTTTTCCTATAACTCAACAGAATAGGTTACATTTAGTTAAGACAAAAATCTACCCACTTTTTACTACACCTACAAGTGACACTAGGTACTCGTATTGTCATTGTGTAAAGTTAAGATATTAAAGGACACATCTCTCTGCCGCGTCGTTTCGATCTCAATGTTTCAAACAGATGGAAGTTGGATTTGACAAATACTGCTGTCTCAAAAACGTACAAACAGGTTCCTCTCGTGTTTCTTTTTTAAGGCCATCTTTAGGAATACGATCCCATCGCTTTGATAAATCAGCTACAATATCTGGACCCCAATCGGCGGTTTCAGCTTCGGAATCCCCTAGAGCCCTTAAGAGCTCCTCTGCAATGGGAGGAACATTATCACCATTCGTATTAGCGTCATCGGCCGGGGCTGTCACACCCTGGGGGCCAGCTGGCTGCGATGCACTTCACCCCGTTGTAGAAAGTTCGGGTGCCACGGGTGACGCAGAGCGTGCAGAGGTGTCTGGCTTCTCCACTGGCCTTGCTGAGTCAGCCACTATGCCATCCGCCGCCACAGCCATCGGTGTAGGCGAGCGGTCAAGAGACGAAGGCCTAGATGCACCGCTGTCCGGTTCCAGATATTCTGGAACTTTATTTTCTGTCAATATCTCGTACTGACTCGAAATTTTAATGTATCGTCTAATATCTCTTGTTAGATCTAAGGTACCATTGTACAAATAATTATAAAAGGCCTTGTATCTTAAAGCATAGAGTAATATTGTTATGCACTATAACAATGACCACTAAAATTATGTAGGTAGTAAGTACATACCTTCAATTGACACACGTCGTGATGACGTCTTTTCTTGAACAATTTCGCCATGTCCGTCTGTCTGTCTGTCCGCATCTTAGCTCAAAGACTCTTAGTACTAGAAAGCTGTAATTTGGCATGAATATACAGATTAATAACGCCGACAAAGTGGTAAAATAAAATCTCGAAAAGTATTTTTTTTAATTGTATTTCCAGTATCTACATGTAAAGTGGAACATTTTATTCTCGCGTACCCCATAGTGTGGGATGTCGTTGAATAGGTCTTTAAAAATATTGCCTGTTTGCTGGGATAATTTTTCGATTAAGGGATTCGTTTGTGAAATATTAAGCTTTAAATTGCAATTTTTTGTTATACTCAATTGTCCCCCCTCTACCAGCTAAACGGTTGTGTTTGGGTACGTGAAAAAATTTACAGTGATAGCATATATAACGAAGTTAAAAGGAAACCTATCACAGCTAAGTAGGCTTTTCAAGTTTACAAGCAATAGTCGACCAACTTATAAAATGTACTTGGATAACATATTTTCCTAAACACCATGTTTGTGTGCTCCCAGCACAGGTTTTTCAATTTGAAAAAAAAACATACAATAAAAATATAAAAATCATCGTTCGGAGGCAAATCGGACCGTAGGGAGTGGATTAATAGGGCTGCGGGACTGTTCGAAAGAGATACCGCGGCCCTGGAACATAAAGGGCAAAAGAAGGAACATGGGTGGTTTTTAGTCAGTAAAAGTCTGACACTCCCTTCCGCTCCGCCCAGAGCGGGGGGGGTCATTTGATAATTAGAATAGAATAGAATTTATCTTTATTCGAGTATCCATGACTCAAAAACTGTTAGTAAAACTTACGACTAAGTTAGTAAGCACATAAAAAAAACAAACAACATAAACAAATAACGGTAATTTCCCACCCAACAAAAAAAAAAAAAAAAAAAAAAAAAAAAAAAAAAGGAGTGGATTAAATCAATGTTGTAAGAGAGAGAAAACGAGTAATTCTTCTTTCACTATGTGCGGTAGCGCACGGAAACGAATGAGGAATGTTGTGGTAGGGTGATCGGGCGCCTATGGAGGTAGGGCTATCTCGTTCTTTTCTATGGTGCTACACTATGTGCGAGTGAGTCGAAGCGTAGCGGGGTTACTACAGGTGAATATTTAAATCTCGAAAGATGAAGACAGGATAATATAATGTACATTACTGATGTGCATTTTATTGATGCACGCTCGGGAAATTAAGATGCAATACAGATTATACAATGTAATACAGATTATCTTTGTAGACAGTTCAATAAATTGTCATACAGTTTGATGGTCTATTTAAACTCATAAAATATGATCTAAGTAAAATACTGATATTCAGATGCATCCAGTTAGTCTGGAAGCTGACCTCGACATAATCGGGAAAAGGCTACGCAGATAATGATCACCTTTATACCTATGGTAAAAAAATGTAAGCTTAGAATGTATTTCTGAATAAATAAATACCCATTCAAAGATTCCACGCAGGATCCTCAAATGCTGTATACAACATCGTATCAGGTGACGAATCCTGGATATACGCGTACGAACCCGAAACAAAAAACCAGTCACGAGTTTGGGTGTTCGAAAATGAGTTAAAGCCAACAAAAATTGTTCGTTCACGGAGTGTTGCAAAAAAAATGGTGGCCACGTTTGTCTCCAAAACCGGCTATGTTGCGACTATTCCTCTTGAGGGACAAAGAACGGGTAATGCAGAATGGTATGCTAGCATTTGTTTGCCACTGGTCGTTTCTGAACTCCGTAAAAAGAACTGCAACCGCCGCATCATCCTCCATCACGACAATGCTAGTTCTCACACCGCGCACAGAACAAAAAAGTTTTTAGAGCAAGAAAACATAGAATTATTAGACTATCCGCCGTACAGCCCCGGCCTAAACCCTAATGATTTCTATACTTTCCCTAAAATAAAGAATAAATTGCGTGGTCAGATATTTTCATCAGCTGTGGACGCCTACAAAACAGCCATTTTGGAGACCCCAATTTCCGAATGGAATGGTTGCTTCAATGATTGGTTCCATCGTATGGAAAAATGTGTCAAATTTCGCGGAGAATACTTCGAAAAGCAATAAGTAAATACATTTTTAAATAGTAATGTTGTGTCACTTCCTTGATTCCCGAAATTTTCAGTGCCGCCAGAGCTCAAAAACGGTGTATCAGATCGATGCGTAATATAAACCAAGTGGATTCATGCAGACCACATTTCACAAATATCAAAATATTAACTCACCCTAATGTATACATAATATGAAACCATATTATGTTCATAAAACTCGTCTAGCCTACTAAGCCTCTGTGCGTCCGTCCGTCTGTCAGTCAACAAAAAGTAAAACAAAAATTAAAGGGGTCTCCCTACTATACTCCGTACGCTGTAACATGGTGCGTATGACAGTTTCAGTAACATTTCATTTCACTCTTGAAAGTTGCCGCGATTTACAAATTATGACTTAGTATTTCAGCTGTACCACATTCGTAATATATTAAATCATTAATAACTGTAGTAAATTAATTTAAACCCAACCAGAATGTTCTAGTCCACAAATAAAATCAAATTGAATGAAAAATTAAGCAAAGTGTTATTCGTATAACGTAACGCCATAGACGTATTTAGTGATGGGATGTACTGCTACGATGGAAAGTCGATATTTTATATAATAAAAAACGTATATTGTGTGTAGGTCAATTTTTTATTGTTAAAAGCTATAGACCTTCCAGATATGAGTTTAGATGAATGCGCCATAGAGCAAAAATGTTGTCACAAAAAAAACATAAACCCGATTTTGATTATTTTATAAAGGTACAAAGATACTTATGTAGCCATAATACATTTATCTTGACAAGTTTATACACGTAGTTACACTGCACAACTGAATAACACACTAATTTTCGTAACAATATTAAAGAGAACTAGATCTAAGCTGCGAGTATCGTTATCGAAAAAATGAATTGCATAATGTCACATCCCTAGTCATGTGGTACTGACAGACGTCAACGTCATACAGGCACCTGTCATACGCACCATGCTATAACGCACGGAGTATACTATGGTACGAAATCCTTCACTCTCGAGCTCCGCCTCGCACTTGGCGGGTTTTTATTTTCTGTAATTATATTTTTGTTAAACCATCATAAGCTGGTCTGTTATTCTATTGACGCTCCGTTGGCAGGTTAGGTCAGCGCAAAGTAGGAGTATTGCATTGTATAACGGGCTGGTGTCCGCAACTCCACGTCCAATGCGCGTATTATATTACAGCCAAAGTGTAGTCGAATGTTCCTGGTAGAAGGAAAATTGTGTAACAGGAAAACAACAAGTCAATGTACTAACACATTTACACAGTCATTCCTAATTCTAAATTAGTACTTTAAAGATGTGCCCAAGTTTGTACTTCACCCAACATTAATAATATTAAAGAATTATTTAAGCTTTGAAACTGAGTATTATCATAGTTATTGTTAAGATGAATTTGATAATATTGTATGCTACATTTTGTTTTCCTACAACTCTTGCATTTCAAGTGTCGTTTCATGAAGGCAATCAAACATCATTTTCATGTAAGTACCTGTCGCTTTCATTATAACTTACAAGTAGTTGCGAGCAACTTTGTCTGCGATCCAGGACGTAAAGTAGCTTTTGTAGTCCACCAGTTCCCAGGTTACCTGCCTCTCAGACAGTGACACTGTTCAGTGGTTCAGGCGTGCAAATTTAACAGACAGACAAAATTACTTTTGCATTTATAACATCAATTTAAAATCATTTTAAAAGTCTCTACTTCTTATATCTTGCGAGACCCCTCTTTTTAGTTTTGAAGGAACCATCAGCTACGTGGCCTGCCACGATCCCGCTGTCTCATAGCACCTGTGCTGAGCTGCTTTGGCTCACAGTTTTTCAGGCATGCGGCAGACATGTCCTGCCCAGTCTCATTTCAGTTAAGCAGCCTTTTGAGCCAGGTCCGACTGTCCTGGTTTTGTGTCGCAGCAGTGTCTCGAAACTCCATCTGATATTGGTTGATTGGTCCTTTGTCAGCCATGTTAATTCAAGCCCAAACCATTTTTGTTCTAGATGATGCGGTTGGATCACTCGTCTGCACTCCACACAAATTTATGTATCAAAGAGGTGACAAGTTTGCTATGGATATGTTAGTACTGAATAACAGATTGACTGTGTCTGTGACCGAATATCATGCTTTTATAAAAACATGCCAAGGTAAGCTTGTGTAATATTCATAATTTTCATAAAAACCTACATTAACCTAACTACCTAACCTAGAATGAATTATAATTAAAAATCCATTTATTAAACGTCGGGTTGTCAGGATTTATTCCGTTAGGCACGTACATCATGTGGGCAGACGATGGGTTTCGTGCAATGAAAATACACTGGGTGCGATACACTGTTTCTATTAAACTAACAAATTACTTGAAATTACAATTTAACACAATAACACGGAGCACAATGAATCTGGGAACAGTTCCAGGACGTCTCAACTCCGCTGCGATCTGACACTCAATATCCTCGTCGCCTGCGAGCTGAACATCAGGGCTCTGTCGAAGCACGCAGTGGTGAGGGCGCGTGATGTCACCACTAGCGTACTTGCGCTTCATTTTAAGTCCATACCAATGACCGGATCTGAAATAAACATTCTTAGGTATCAAGGGTTGCAGAGCTAGCTATAATCCAGGGAGCAAGATTATTTTGCAGACCCAGCAAATTACAATTGATGTAGAACTATTAACCAAAGATGGGTGTCTTCGGGAAACAATTTTGGAAGGAAGAGAAATGCCAGCAAATGCTCCAGACAAGGGAAATAAATACAGTAAGAGAATGTTAAGCCAGTTATAGTTGTGGGTAGCAGTTCGCCGAGCCAAGCAGAGTAGGTACCAATCCATAGATATAGAAAGCCTTGCTTTGCCCAGCCCTTGCTTGTGTTGCTTGTCCAGTTGACAAGAGTAGTTAATTCATTTCACTCGATGGAACAACAAGAAGCTTTTCACCTCCTCTTCAGAGCTGCTACCCGTATACACGGTTATACTCGTGTTTCCTCCGCGAGACAAGGCAAATGGGCTGTCTTCGCTCGCCTTATCTGTGCTAGCTATGACCAACATGTATAATATTGTACATAAATGCCATTAGAAAGTGTAATACAGTACAAGTTACGAATTAATTTATTGTTTTTATGAAGAAGAAAAATTTGCAGTACTTATTTTTCTTTCAGACGACATTTGTATAAAGGAAAACGATTGCATTGCTATTGTGAACAAAGCTAAGGAATGTAGAAGTAAGTATTCAGACAATTTCCTGCTTTTCAAACTGGAACCAACCAAACACGTCCAATATATTCCATTGTAATTGGTTGGGTGGTTGCAGAGATTGGCTCTTATTTAGTTCGAACAAGCTTTTCTTCATAAAGCCAATAGTTATGGCGTCTTGCAAAGCAGGAACGGGTCGATAGTATTTTATATTATGTTTTAAATGATGTGATATGTTACACTGATTGTTTATTACACAGTTCTTTTTTAATCTGACTTAGACATGAAACCCCAGCCGTGCGAAGAGACCAGTAACCGAATGCCTCGCTCCTCGACCCCAGCACCACTGGACAAGCACGACGAAAGTTTAAATGAAACCGTGAAAATGTTGGAAATATTGTTTACTGCAATAAATATCTTTAATTCTCCAGAAAGTCCAACACGAAATATTTCGATGACTTCAAGTTCAACAGGTAACTCAAAAGAAGATTTGTTTGGCAGACACTCCAGAACGCCAGCTGCTACGATCCTAATATACTCCTTTTGCTTCGTCTTTCATATATCTAATCATACATGCACCCGGTTGCGAGTACTACTTACCTAACCTCTCTGGACTGAACATCATCAACAAGGCCAACGTATCATCATTTCCCCTTATCCCAATTTATCTGTGGACAGCGCAGCATGTGTTCTTCTTCCATACTTTTCCATTAGTCGTCGTCTCACGAGTCCCTTTTTAGTCATATCATCTTCAAAACATCCATTGTGTGTTTTGTTTTCCCCTGCTCTTACAGCCATTCATTCCCAGTATTTTCCTCACGGCGTTTTCCTCGATGTTCAATAAGTTACACATGAATAATATACAAATTATGATTTATTTTCAGGCGCAGAAACTTCTTACTTTACAGTAATGATAGTAACATCAGTAACAGCTGCTGTTGCCCTAATCTTGCTGCTTGTAATTGCATTCAAGCGCTTTTGCAGGAAGACACACAATTCTCCAGGCTTACCACAAAACCCTGCAAATGAAGTAAGTTAATGAAATTTTCACATCGTATCACTACATAGTTTAAAACAAAGTCGCTTCCCGCTGTCTGTCCCCATGTATGCTTAGATCTTCAAAACTACGCAACGGATTTTGATGCTGGAGTTTTTTAGTTTAGTAATGTGAAGGAGCTCGCAGACGATTTTAAGTTTTCTTATTATACGATTTTTTCTGTACGTCGCGTCGTCGTGTCGTCGATTTGTCGTTTCTAATTACTTTTAAACATAAAAAATACATGTTTTTGTAATTCTTATCTCATTCTTCATCTTGACTCAACAGGTTTGGTAGAAACAAATCGAGATCCACAATATGGCGGCCAAAATAAATTAATGCCTAAATATTATTGAACTGTTGGAATGTCAACTGTCAGCTCTGTTCCGAGTTTTGAGAACTCAGCCTAGTGCTGATGAAAAGGGCAGAAGTCATCTTCCTAGTTGACCACAAATATTATTCACGCGTAAAAACCATTTTATCCGTTTTTTTCTTTCGTTCTTGTATTAGGTTCTATTTGTTTAAAAAATATAAGCTAAAATAGAAAAATTATGAAATAATATACCAAATAATCTTAAGCATATTACAAACAATATTTATCCATTTGAAATTTACAGAATCGATATTATGAAAACATGCTCTTCCGAGAGGAATGCCAACAACAAATCGAACAGCTGGAACAACGAGCACTTGAGGACCCTCAACCCTCAGAACTGCAGTATGAGGAAATTGATAACCGCAGCAACCGTTGGCGAGTTTTAAATGTAAACCTCTCCGCGCGGCGTATCGCCAATACATTTGGTTCCCCGCCTCCGGCCGACCGCGCGGACGAGCGGTGTTCTGTGAGAATCACCTAGCAGCGCCTAACTCTAAGGAGTTGATCCTGCTAGTAGTTTTAGATTATTAGTTTAATGTTTTGTTTATCTAAATATTAAGAAAATAATTTATTTTACTCAATAGAATAATTAGTGTTTAAAAGTAAACTATGACTAAAACATTTTTATAACAGCTGCAAGTTGTGAAAATGAGGACAAAACCGATTGGTTGCGACCTGCCCGATTTAGGTTTATTCAAACCTGTGTTTCAGGCTATCGCTTTACATAACCTATACCGCGTATAATGCTTACGATGCTCAACGCGCTCGTGGAGACCAACCCTGGATTGGACTAGTCTGCTGATGAATGGAAGACGATAATGTTAGAATGTTTGTGGTTCTGTGAGAAAACCGAGTTAGAGGATTAATTAATTTAGTTTTAATGGCTTATGCTGTACTAAATGTAATAAATAAATAACACCATATTAGAATTGACAAAATAATTGAACTGGATCAGTACTGTAGATGGTTAGGTTAGGTTAGGCTACCTACTCAGTACCAGAAGATAATGGCCGAAAATCAAGAGCTGTTTCACCACAATTATTGTATTGTGCATGGTCTTGTATACCATCATCGTTCTTTTGCACTCATCCAAATTTATTTGGGGACAGCACAACACGTCTTGACCTCAATATTCACCCCGTTCCTAGCCATAATTGTATTATCATCTTTCACACAGTTCATCCATAATTTTTTAGGTATTGCCCTATTCCTATAGCCGTCATCCACCTAGGTATTTCGACCACCTGGTCGAAATAAATCTATAGCGGGTGGTGGATGGTAAACAACAGCTAATGTTAGAGATAAATGGAGACAGTTTGGAGGAGGCCTTTGCCAACAAAAGGCACACAGACGGGTGTAATTAAGATATTATTAGAATTGTAAATAAAAATAAAATAATCAATATATTATTAATATCAGAATTAAGCTATGATCAAGATTGTATTCTATTTTATAAAATTAAATTATTATTTAGCTATATATGTTAAAATGTATGTAATTATACTATCACTACTATTAATGTATATGATGTCTGAATAAAGGCTATTTGAATTGAATTGAATTGTATAGCCGTCATCATTCATACTCAAAAGTTTCCTCTAGACAAGCATTCTATGCGTAGTTATAACAAGTTGTAGCTCAATCGAATACAACTATTTATAGAAGTGGACCAAAACTCACTAGCAAGATGTCGCCCAATCGTGTTCAAAGTATTTTGAAAGTAAAATAACATTGTAATAGTCGTCCACCTGTCCTTATCTGGGTTGGCGTTGTATAAAAAAGATTATAATAAATAAATATTTAAACATACAAGGTAAGTTTTTTTTTCCTTAAAAAGAAGAATAAGTAGTAACAAAAAGTTTAAGTGACAAGCCAGCCTCACTATTCCCAACCAACCACAATAAAAGCGCCGAAGCAATGAAACTAGACAAGTCCCGAAGAAACGATAGCATATTAGATTCCGCAACGAATTTAATAACAAAAAAATCTCGATACGCAGTAAAATGACCTCAAAATGGTGGCGCTTCCCTCTCCATACCGCGCAATGTGTCACAATCCTTACTTGGCGTAATTAATTCTTTGATTCATTAGCTATCCAATGGTGTAATTAAATTTAGGATGGAGATGATAGATATAAAGCTGCAACACCAAATTGTATCCCCTGATTTTGTTATCATTTGTTTTTTGTCTTGCCTGCCAGTAATTCGTAATTAATAAAGTTATTTCGTGTTTAATCCGAATTACTGAAAATGAAAGTGACAGATGTGACACACAATGCAATAATAAGCTTCATAGGTACGACTGTATCCACAGGCAAGAAATCGGAATCACCCACTGGGTATAGGCCTCCCCTTTTTTCTGCTACACAGCCCGGTTCTGTGCGTCGCTTGTCCATAGTATACCATTCAGTGCCGTAGTGTTTACATTCTTCGAGAAATAATTATGCAAGATTCGCCGACATAACAATTATTAAAGTACTAGCTGTTGCCCGCGGCATCGTTCGTGTGGAAATTTTGATATTTATCCCATACCCAGCTCGTAACAGTATGAATTTATGTACGCGTAGTGTGTTGTATGCGTATGACTGTGCAGGTTACTTACCACTTATGATGTATTCATAATTAATATTTAAGACAGGCTTTGAGACATAGCAGATGAGGGCATTCAGGTGGGGTTCCTCATCGTCCGTAATAAAAGTATCTATGCAATACCTACTTGTTGGACTGTAGATTAACACATTGTAGGGCGAAATTTCTACGTAAAGATTGCCATCCTGTTGAATAATAAAGTCAAATGTTAGTTAAAAAACTTTTTTTTCTTGGAGGATAGTATTCATTGTCATTCAATTTAAACAATTTTTTGTTCATAATAGTTACGGCACTGATGACAATATTTGTGTCAATTTTTAATTTTTGATTTTGTGTAAAACTCAGAAATTCACAGCAATAACAAAAACAAATCGTATGTGCGGGGACCTCCCCCTTTGACACCAGAAGTAGGCAAGATCCCATGAGTTGATTGATTGATTTTGTAATTTCTTAATTTTAACATAAACAGTTAAAAAAAGTTAAAAGAAAAAGTTAAAGTTATTCAGATCTTATTCTAAAATCATCAAACAATGTGATTAGGTGTTTTGTGCACAATATGGCGCCTATATAAAACATTTACGAATACATACAATATGTAATGTTTGAAACTTATTAGTTGTTATCATGAATCAGAAGTATCATATTACTTACGTTAAACAAATATCGAACTGTACAGCGCTAGCGCGATGATTAGACACAAACGCACTTTATAACACTTAATAAACTACATATTTTATAAAAGATTGTAACAAATAACATTGATAACATTTAAATTCCTTTGACAGTTTAATAATTTGTATCTAAAATGCAAATTACCTTCGTGTATTGAGTGTAATTGATTGTATGTGGTGTCAAAGGGGGAGGCCTTTGACACCAGAAGTAGGCAAGATCCCATGGGCAATTCCCGAACTGCACGCAGGCGAAGTCGCGGACATCAGCTAGTGTAGTATAGAGTCATAATCGTTTGTCGTAAATGTTAAAAGACAGTCACACTTTTCAAATGTGTTTTCATATTCAGAATGTCTGTACATTTCAATTGAACGTAGACGATTAATATCGTCTAAGTAATAATATAGTATTGTATAGTAGTATGGTGTATAGTCTAGTATAATGCAAGTAATCTTCAAAGTTAGAGAAAAACGGGGCTTGCTCACTTCCAAAAAATATTATTATTGTCTACGTAAGAATCATGATTTATTAATGTGATGGTAATGTTAGGTTTTGGACCTAAAGTAACACGTTTTGTATGCAGTTAAGCGACGGAATAGCGTATTTAAACGTCGTCGATACGACACTGTATTACTAAATACATACTAATTTATAAATACTGCGTCGTATAACTTGCTGGTAGCAACTGGATGAGAGTTGCTGAGAATCGAGTTGAATGGCGTGCGATTGAGGAGGCCTATGTCCAGCAGTGGACTGCTATAGGCTGATGATGATGATGATAACTTAATCAAGTGTCGTAAAGTTAACCAACTGTCTTATGACGTGTGGATAAAAAAGAAGTCCTAACTAATAGAATAATTAATCTAGATCTATCGTTGATGGACATGGGATGACTGAGAAGAATAAATATGTCAGAAATGACTTGCTTAGCTAATTACACCACGAGGCTGATTCAATTCAAAGCAATTGTTTTTCATATCAGCTCTGGAAATCCCCTTTATGATTGGTCGTAAGGGTTCGCTTATACGTAACTCATCATCTGCCTAGCCTTTTCCCAACTATTTTGGGGTCGGCTTCCCATCTAACCGGATGCAGCTGAATACCAGTATTTTACGTGGAGCGACTGCCTATCTGACCTCCACAACCCAGTTAATACTAGGTAATACGATATGCTTGGTAAGAACACTGGTTGTCAGACTTTCGGGCCACTGACTACCTGTAACAACTGTCAAAGATCTACAAATGACAGCCGGGACCAACGGCTTAACGTGCTTTCCGAGGCACGGAGGAAACTCTGTATGTAATGGGTAGTTACCCATCCACAGATCAACCTAAGCAAGCACGGCTTAACTTTAAGACCGACCCGAGTGGCTGTTATTATTTAACCACAAGCTCCTCGCTAAACGTAACTATTTATAAATAGTAGCAATTTTTTTAAAGTATGTGTGCTTTATATGTCGATGTTATGGATTTTAAGCAAGTGACTCTACAGTTGCTATGCTATAATATAAAAATAAAAAATAAAAAGTTGCAATGTACAATTATTTCGCGTTGTATTTGTAATATTCTATCGATTAAATTATTGAATATTAAATAAAAACGCTATGCCTCATATTTATGTATTGTTTTATTAAAATTCCTAACCGTTGAATAGTATTCTTTGTATGATAACTGCCTCATTGGTTCCTAGTTCTAGTGGTCGTTATGGCAACTGATGAGCATGAGCTCAAGGGTTCGATTCCAGGTGGGGCAAAAAGGTATTGAGATTTTCCATGTGGAATTTCTCAGCAGTCTTGATTTGTGTCTAGCTGAAGGCAATAGGCTCGCCCCCTATTACATGGGACTTGAACATACCTGGCGAAATGTGGGTGTACTATGATACCCCTCTGCCTTACCCTTCAGGGAAATACAGGTGTGATCTTATGATATCAATTACAACAACAGGGATTTTTAAATAAAACGAATTAATTTTCAAAATAACTACAGTTTATTAACAAAAAATATAAAACCTTAACGAAAAGATACAAATCATTAACTATAGTGTGATATGATTATCCACATTATTGTATATCAATAACCCATTGTGAATTATTACCATGCCTTTGTAGTATATAATAGTAAAAAAAAAAACTAGGTACTCATTGGTTTCTATGTGAAATTTGACATCTATATAAACAATTAAAATTCTAGACGGTTTCCTTTGATTAACTGTCATGTTTGAGAGTAAAGTGTCTGTATATTAATATACTACACAAATCAAAAAAGCATGGCGTACTTTCTATAAAGAAATACAAAATCAAATTGGCACTTTCGTTTGCACAATTTTTTGTCACAAGTGAAAATTCTTCAAATAAGAAATCGTTTTATAAAAAATATCCTAAACTACAAAAATGACATGATTTCTCATTCAAATTATTTTCACTTTTCTCGCAAAACTTAAAATCTAAAAATGCTTACATTTACTATGGCATTTTTTTTAATAATTTCATTTAATCGTTCCATTGGATACTAAGATGAAATACAACAAAATCTAGAAATTGAAACTTAAGCATTTAACATTTAAATAGAATAAATAAGTTAATAAATTAGATAAAGTCTTTACTTTGGTGGTAAAAATAAACGCCCCATGAAAATAGCCTTTTTTAAAAAAAAAACATGTACGTATTTTAAACTGAAGAAAAATTACTAGACTTTGCTTAAAAAAACAGCGCAATTTCTCTTAATTTCAGTCTTTAAAACTTTTAATTTATTTCGATTTAGACATAAAAAGGGTTTAAAGGTAGACTAATTAATGCGATTAGCAAAAGTAATACTCGTTTAAAATAATATGACTGAATCTTGATGTTCACAGGGAGTCGAATTCTGACACGTCACTGGTCTGGAAAACATAAAAAGAACATTATATGGAACCCATCATAATACAACTGAATTCACTTATTCTGGAAAACGGTGTAACTCATTTGCGAAGCCGTCACCAAATATTCTGTACATCAAACTAATCTTCTTTTTCGTTCTTGGCCCAGAACTGAGCTACTAGTTTGGCGGTGCGTCCATCAGTTCCTGTAGTGAACAAACAACAGGACACGCAGGACACGATATTAAGTGTCCCACCCTTTGTGAACCAGCACCACATTTACACTCCAGGGCAGAGTCATTAATGAATCTCCAACTGAGCAGATTTTCCTCAAACTAAGTGACTAAACGTATGCGTTTAGCTAGGAAACGACTTATTTTTTTGGAGTGAACATCACATTTTACGGTAGAACTCTAACGCACTCAAAACATTGTGTTGATAGATGCATTGAATGGTAGGGGTCCCCCCTTACTAGTAAAAAAATTACTGCAATAGCGGTGAAAACAAGTGTCTTTCAGCTTCGTTAAGGTTTCATATACACCCATTATATAACAAGGTATTCAACAAACTAAAATAAGGTATAATAGCCAAGGGCATTCATCATCTTCTGCTTCGCCTTTCTCTACTAATCACAGGTCGACTTTTAGCCTGTGAACCATCATCTCATCTGAATACCAGTAATTTACATGGAGCGACTGCTTATCTAACTTCTACAATGCATTTACTGGGTAATATGATACCCCCTGATAAGGCTTGGACTGCCTCTTTAGTGTAGTGGTCGCAAGCGCGACTGCTGAGCATGGGGTCCCGGGTTCGATTCCTAGGTCGGGCAAAGTGTTTTTCAGTAGCAGCCACGGAGTCTGGATTTGTGCCCGGTTGCTGGCAAAAGGCTCGCCCCCAATTACATGGGACGTTCTAACATAACTGGCGAAATGTGGGTGTACTAAGGCAGAAGTGTACTTAGTACACCTCTGCCTAACCCTTCACGGATTACAGGCGTAATGTTATGTTACTATGTTGAAAAGGCTTGTTATCTGACTTTTGGGCTTATGAACCAAACCTTTAACGTAACGAACCAAGAATAATAATAAATTTAAACTATGAACTATTTATAACTATGCTCCACATATTCGCACGAAGCGCTTTGCTACATCGTTTATTATGCGCACAGCCAAAGAGTGGAATTCCCTGCCTGCGTCGGTGTTCCCAAGTTCATATGCCCCCAACCTATTTAAATCGCGAGTTAATAGGCTTCTTTGGGTTAGCTCGTTCCATCGTCGACCTCATCTCTGGACTAGATTGAGGCCAGGAGAAAAAAAAACTAAATATTCAAATACGAAGTGCAAGGATACTAAAACTATAAAGCAGAAAAACTAAGACGGTGCTGGATACCCACTAGGTCTGGTTTGTAGAGGTGTACGTGCGGCAGGAGGAAGGTGGAGCCCAGGTCTCGCTCGGCCATCGTGTGCTCCTGAGGAGGTGGTGCAATGGTTATACAGTGCCAGAGGAAGCTTGTGGAATTCTACGTGTAATATGTATAAAGGCATAATTGAGATGAGAGCGACAATCATTTCTATTTGTACGACTGCCCGAAAAGCAAGTACAGGTGTGTGTGTAATTTTTGACTTCATCCCATGATAACTTGTAACGGTTTTCGCCGATTACGATATATAATTAAAAATTTCTTATGAAATAAGCAGTACCTTTGTGCTCTTCTATGTTAATATATTGTCCTGTTAAGTATCTGTGTGTACATAAATAAATAAATAATTTGTATCGTTGACTTGTAATCCTTGCATTATTCCCGGTTACATATAAGCTACATAGGTATACAAAAAACCTAGTAGATATTTTTTTCATTATTTCATGTAACATTTATTGACTTCCCAGTTCAAGTATTTACTTGATTAATTTAGTATTTATGGGCAATCGTGTTTTTTATTACAGGATATACCAGCGAGGTTGGATCAATGAATCCTTCACGGCGATGGATGTGCTCAAAAGTTAATTGAATATTTTTCACATACACAATGTATCATGGCATGAACAAAAATAAAAGTATTCTTCAGTTCGAAATCGCCAAAAAGTTTCAAAAGTTTAAATATAATTCAGACTAATCGTGTTACTGCCGCTGTACACACAACAATTGATAAGATCAACGTTAATTAAAAAGTAAAAATACAAGATGATCGAAATACAACTACGACTACTAGGAAAGGTGATATGGATGCTCTAATTGTGTAAATGTAATCATTGCAGGTACCTGGTGTGTAAGTCGTGTTGATGAAGCCGCTCTCCCGGTACTGGCTGGTAAAGTTCCACCCACTGATCTAGCCTCTGATAAAGTCCTAGAACAAAGATATAGATCAAAGTGGTCTAATAAAGAAAGCCAAAAAATTAAAAAAAAAAACAGTTTTGAAAACCGAATTCTACCAGTAACGTTTGATGATGATAAAGAAAAACTCTGATTACTACTTTGTAATGTCAAAATTTCATGATAAATCAATTCAAGTGAGTTAGTCAGAGTTTGACAGATAAGCAACTAAACACAGCATAATCAGCCTATAATGTTCCCACTGCTGGGAAACAGGCTTCCTCTTTATGAGAGGGAATGGGCTGGAGTGTTGGTAGATGTCACATGTCTTCAAATTTTTCGTTCTAGGATATGCCGGTTTCCTCACGATGTTTTCCTTCACCGCTTTGAGAGCAGTGATGATGAAATAAATTACACAAAGTAATGCGACATTACTGCTCGTAAGTCGGGGCTGCCACCACTGGGCCACCGCTGCTCTAAACTACTAAGCACATAACTACTATATACTTACAATTCTCCAAGTCTTCTCTCAGCATCCGTCCATTCTGATAAATCTTCTTGACTGAAATATTAAAGATAAATGGTTCTTCCTTTAACTTTTGTAAATGTTAGCTATAAAATCAACCACCTAATGCTACAGCGTCAAGTCATCACAGAAAAAAATTAGGGTACGTTTCTTATGCCAACAGTCAAAGTGTGGATCTGCCGGTATCTGTGTTCCCACCCACATTTAACCCATCTGCCTTCAAAGCAAGAGTGAACAGGCATCATCTGGGCACGCTTGTTCCATCATAGACCTTATCCATCGCTTTCCGTGGTCAAGAGCAGCACCATTTTGTAATACAAAAAAAAAACAATTAGGTACCTGTAAGACTTCCTCAGCGTATCAAATCGTGCTAGTTCGGCCTCCAAGTCTCCTTTAGTGACAGAAGACATGTCATCTCTGTCGTCTTTCATCGCTGACTCGTCTGGTCTGATTGTGGTTGAGACCTTGAATCCTGCTGATACTAAAGCTCCTAGAAATGAAAATATAGGTGTTTTTGAATTGATTTTTCCTAAAGTGTCAGCACTTAAGGTACACTTATTTAGGGCAAGGACTATACTATATATACATACTATAGTCCAGGAGTTTAGTTTAGAGCTACTATAGGCTTGAATTGCATATAATGGATGTAAAAGTGACCTTAACGAAGCCGAAAAGCAAGATGTTCTCCCCGTCATTGAGATCATTTTTTTGTTCTAGAATTACCTGGGAACCTTCTAGTTACGGAGATATTGGGTTCAAAGTTTCAGCTTTTTCGCAAGTTTTTTTAAAATACAATTTTAATGTCATAACTTTACTTTAAATGTCTCCACGACAGCCGTACTATTCAATGTATCCATCAGCACAATGTTTTGAGTGCGTTACATTGAGTCCTACCGTAACACGTGATTTTTAACCCAAAAAAGTCGTTTCTCAGCGATAATTACTGATGTACAGACTGCTTGTTTGACGGCTTCGTTAAGGGTCCGTTTACACCCTGTATTTTAACCATGATTGAGGCAAAATACAGTAATATAAAAAAAAAAACATTTTTTGTCGATAAATTACTTCAGTTTATTACCTTGTTTGTTGTGTCTATCTTTGTTGGCACTGTACGAAGATTCTAAACTATGCTTTCTCCGCATCTGAAATATCAATTTTTAAAGGGTGTTACACATAAATCTTCTTTCACTAGTGAAAAGTTATCATCTATGAAAATAAATAAAATTGAAGTGTCTGTTTGTAACATCAAAATAACAGCCTTTTACTGAATGCATATGAAAACATATATGGCACTTGTAACAAAACACATTTTTTTCACTTTTTGTTTGTCTCTCTGTCCGTTTGTGGCGGCTAATTTCTGAAACGGCTGGACCGATTTTGACCGGAGTTTTACTGGCGTTTTACTGGCAGATAGCTGATGTTATAACGTCTAACATAGGCTACTTTTATTTTAGGAAAATAATTACGGTTCCATGCAAAATTAAATTAAAACCTTTGAAAATGTTAACAAAATACGATTCAAAAAGGGAAGTAACTTTTTTTTAATAATATTTTCGCGGGATCGAAGGTTGCGGGTAACAGCTAGTTACTTATAAACTTTTTCTGGTTAACTTGTCTACTTGCCTCATCATTGGTACTTGTTGCCCCTGATTCCAAATAACTGATCAGTTTCGCTTCACTGCTTAATTCCAAACTTCTCTTCCTTGCGATATTTTCACGACTGAAAATAAGGAAAATTCTATTTAGCATATGTCACCACACACCACACACGACCGCAGTATGGGTCAGTCACAGTTCGCTGGGACTAGACCACAGACCTGGAGACTGTCGCCGTTGTCGCGTTCTCATTATTCCGATTCATATTCGGATTTAGATCAGGCTTAGACTCCACTCAATTTGCTCCAGTTAATCATTCATCCTAACCTACGGTGCCCAAAGTTGGTCACCTACTAAACAACAAAAGTCCGTAAGATTTGCCAGCGGGCGATGAAGCGCAGCATAATAGGTGCCAAGCGATTACATCGCGTTGGAAACACCACCCTGCGCTCCATAACTCAAGTAGCTGGCCATCCATAACAGCCGAGCTAAAGTGGGAGTGAGCTGGCCACGTCGCTCGGATTCGTGTGACGATCAGAAAGGGTAGGCCTTTGCCCAGCAGTGGGACAAAGTATCGGCCATGAAAAAAAAATTCATTCCCAGATTAAAAACGACGTTTACAAACATACCTGTCTCCATGATGCGGATGCAGTCTAGCTCTGGGGATCATAACAGCGGGTGCGGGGGGTGGGGGAGGGTCGTGTGCCGGAGGGTCAGACATCACGCACTTCTTGCCGCTGGATGATACTCTCTGCAATAAATACAAGATTGTTAAGACTGTTTAAGGAGCATGCGCTAAGATAGCTCGCGAAATTCAAATTTTCTTACGTTTGTCTGTTTCATGGAAAAGTCATTAAATGGGATTTAACGAACTTAGAGGGTTGTATTGATGATTTGAATGATTATAATAATAATAATAATAATAATAAGCCCCCTAAACAACCACACGTCCTGATTGACCATCTAATCACGTGGGGGGCGGACACACGAATGAAAAATTACTGGCGTGGCTAACGTGGCTCTGGAAAACCCACTAAAAATGGAGACTCGTTCAAAGAGAAAACGTATAGGACCGCTGCCCGGGGGCGATCGCCGGGGCGCACCTGGAGCTGACGCTGGGTGTCTCAGCATGCGAACCGTCAGCGGTGAGGAGTTGAACAGGCGGGCTCCCACCGACAAAGATACTACAGCCGAAATCATTGACGATGGTGACAGATTGACGGACAGGATAGACACCCCTGTAGAACCGTACAGTCCAAGCACAGTCTCATACACACCTTCTAGGCCATCATCACCATCCATACCATCGTCACCAGCACTATCATCAATCAAATCAAATCAAATCAAAGCATTTATTTCAAGTAGGCCAATTACAGGCACTTTTGAATTGTCGAAACAAAGACAACAATGAAATGTAGCTACAGTCCCAGTCACAAGGCATAAAAACTGTGAAAGTACTGTAGTTGCCCATTCCCTAACGTAGATCTCTATGGAGAAGAACGGGCAAGAAACTCCATGGACACTCTTTTAAATCAAAATATTGTTACAAAATCTGGTTACATCATTCATGTTGAGATTATACATATATGTGAGAACGATGTACAAAGACGTGCACATTAAGAGCGTCCAGAGTAAAAGGTAAAACCAACAATTTAAAAATAAAGTAATTAAAATAAACCGTGGCAGCTAAGAAATGACCAGTCCCAACTGACAGCGCCCGTTCACGAACATGACGCATGGATCAGCGCCATTCAACTCAACCATATTGAAGGGAATTAAATGACCCGACACACCCGCCACCATCAGCGAGACATTTGAGTGAGCATGACATTCTCTCAGCCACCAGGACACATTCAAGTCAATGAAAGATAACCCAATATAAATGGGAGCTTTACAGTACATAGTACTCACACATGTGTGTTATGCAATTATATAATTCTAGGAGATGGAATCTATACATTGCAAGGATATTTTTACAATCTTCAGCAGCTTCCACAATAATTGAAATGGTAATAAATTAGTTTGCACACGATGTGGAGATAAAACAGATAAGATATACAATTCAACCCCTAAGTTTCCAGAAGAGAAACAAGAAAGAAAATATGTATATATATATAATTAAAGAATTAAAGGGGGAGCATCTCTTCCAAACAATAAAATCTTAGTTCGTGAGCCCAAGTGGCTGTGGAGCAGGACCAGCATTGAGCCATGCATTTTTATCTACGAGATAGTCTTCCAACGTATAATATGCTCGTTTACATAGTGTGCGTTTTATGCATGTTTTAAATTTCTTCTCATTAAGTTGTAGAAATCACCCCCCATTATTAGTTTAAATATTGTTTCATCCAATCCAACCTTGAATGCTGCGCGGGAGGTATCTACCTTTTTACCCGCGTCCACCAAGGCTGGAAAAGCAAGAGTTCGCATGAAATGGAGCAAAGAAGTAAACACATTTATCATGCGAACTTACCTATACATCACTAAATTAGAGACAGATATGACCACCTACAGACAACAACTACATGAACATTTTACACGTCGATATCCAGAGATTATTGTCTCTGAACAGAGGATTTCGGATCAAAGAAGAACTATCGTTAGAAATAAACTGTTGTCACCAGAAGAAATAGATAGATTAAAAGTAGAAATACGCACACAATTACACCTAGAATCAGTAAATGATGAAGACACTAACAATATCGCAGTTACGCTTAACACGATCGAAAATATTCAACAAGAACAACCACAGTCATACGCTCAATCAGAACCTTACACACAATCTCAACCTTACTATCATCTATCATCACAGGCATATTCACAAATTTCGCATACATCCACACAAACTGAAAATGTCACCATAACGTTAGAAAATGACATTGAGGTCCTAGCGAATACAAATCAAAACCCGCCCACAAATACGCGTATCCGAGAAATACACGATAAATTTAAAACAGCTCTCACTCAATACTCCGGGATGGACCCGACAACTCGACCAAAACTACCCAAACTCAGGTACACACCAAAACTTGTTCAGCTTATTCATGTATTTAACCAAAATATTCTCACTCAGTATGTTAGCGAAGAAACTCAACTTACAGATGTACATACTTTAATATATTGCACAGCATTAGTTATTTCCGAAGAACTCAATTTTAAAATCACAGAATACACAGGCAATGCCAGACAATCAAATGTTAACAAACCTGCATGGCAGCAGAGGCTTGAAAAAGATATAGAAAAACTTAGAGCAGACTGTGGTAGACTAACCCAATATATAAATAACAATAGATCAAACAAAGTAGTCAAAAGAGTAGAAATAATTTTCAAAAACATGGCTGTCCATACTAGGCACGAAAACCACAATAGAAGACCGGAAGAATTTTTAGATACATTAAAACAGAAATTAGCTCTAAAAGTCCATAGGTTGAGAAGATATAAGAAAGCACAAGAACGTAAAAATGATAACGCTTTGTTTGCTACAAACGAAAAGAACTTTTATAGAAAATTACAGCAACCAGAAACTGACACCGTCATACCGACAACCGAAAACAACATAGAACTACCAACAACGGAACAATTAGAAACCTTTTGGGCTGGCATATGGGAAGAACAAGTACATCATAAGGAAACATCGGAATGGATTCAAGACGAAGAAACTAAATGGAGCTCACTTGAAGAAATGGAATTCATCGAGTTATCTGAGTCTGACATAACTAGTGTTACAGCGAGACTACACAATTGGAAATCCCCTGGTATTGATAAAATACATAATTACTGGTATAAAAAATTAGAATCCTTACTCAAAATCTTAGCTAAAAATCTAACAGAAATCATTCTAGGTAAACAAAACATTCCGGAATTTATTGCTACAGGAATAACTTACATGTTGCCAAAAACCCATTACTCACCACAGCCTTCCCAATACAGACCGATTACCTGTTTACCCACAATATACAAGATCTTAACGTCAGCAATCACTACAAAAATCAATAAACACGTAGAACATCACAACATAATAGCAGAGGAACAAAAGGGATGCCGGCGAGGACACATGGGATGTAAGGAGCAATTAATCATAGATTCGATCATACACAAGCATGCTGCCACAAAAAATAGAAATTTACACTGCACTTATATAGATTATAAAAAAGCTTTTGATAGTATTCCACACTCCTGGCTTATCCAAATATTGCACATATACAAAATAAACCCAAAAATCATAGAATTCTTGCAAAATATAATGTCCCGATGGAAAACTACACTTCAATTAAATTATCGCGATAACGCTGTCACAACTCGCCAGATTGCTATAAAAAAAGGCATTCATCAGGGAGACTCCCTAAGCCCTTTATGGTTCTGCCTCGCTCTGAATCCCCTATCTCACCTACTACAGCGTTGTCAGGCTGGATACTGTCTTAAACAAACAACAGAAGAAACCACTATCTCTCATCTTATATATATGGACGACATTAAATTATACGCAAGAACAGAAAAAGACATGAAAAAACTAATAGATATCACAACAGAATTTAGCAAAGACATAAACATGCAGTTTGGACTAGATAAATGTAAAACAGTACATATAATAAGAGGCAAAATTAAACCTGGTGACTATGCAATTAACACTACTGACACAATTAAAGCTATGGAACCCACAGATTTGTATAAATATTTAGGATACAGGCAACTAAAAGGATTAGACCACACCATAATTAAACAAACATTGAACACAGAATACAAGAGAAGAGTGGTCGCAGTATGTAAAACCCAACTTTCCGGAAAACATTTAATAAAGGCATTGAACACATATGCGATCCCAATATTGACATACTCGTTTGGAGTGATCAAATGGTCAAAAACTGACATCCAGCAAATCGAGAGAACAACACGCACCACGCTAACTAAACACAATAACCTACACCCTAAATCTGCAATAGAAAGGCTGACCATCAAACGGCAACACGGAGGGAGAGGCCTAATTGATATACATCATCTTTGGCAAAAACAAATAACGAGGTTAAAAACATTCTTTCACAGTAAATCTCACACAAGTAAAATCCATAAAGCTATAGTAATGAACGACAACAACTACACCCCACTTAACCTAAATGAACAGACAGATACACAAAACACCAATAATGAAGACCCACACAAGCAAAAGTTAGAAGATTGGAAGAAGAAAGTTTTGCACGGACGGCATCCCCATGATCTTGAACAACCTCATATAGACACACTAGCATCAAATAAATGGCTTAAAATTGGTTCTTTGTTTCCGGAAACCGAGGGCTTTATTATTGCAATACAAGATCAGATCATAAATACTAAAAATTACAGGAAATTCATCATAAAAGACCCCACGATAACTAACGATAAATGCCGCAAATGTCACAGCCAACCAGAGACCATACAACACATCACAGGAGCTTGCACAACACTCACACAAACAGATTATACTCACAGACACAATCAGGTAGCAAATATCATCCATCAAAACCTAGCACTCAAACATAAGCTCATTCAAGACTCAAACACTCCTTATTACAAGTATGTACCACAACCAGTTGTAGAAAATACCACTCACAAACTCTTTTATGATCGCGGCATATTAACCGACAGGACCATTCACTACAACAGACCAGATATAATCCTTCAAGATAAAGTAAATAAAGTCACATACCTCATAGATATAGCAGTCCCTAACACACATAATTTACAAAAAACAATAGGTGAGAAAATTGGTAAATATGCAGAATTGAAAGAAGAGGTGACCAGAATCTGGAGGCAAGAAAAAGTGTACGTAGTACCCATAGTAGTCTCCACCACGGGTGTCATACCCAACCACCTCCACCATAGCCTCAAATTAATAGACCTCAAAGACACAATTTACATTACACTTCAAAAAGCCGCGATTTTAAACACCTGCAGAATAGTGAGGAAGTTCATGCAATACGACGAAAACGAAACACAAGAACACAACTCATACACACACACGCTACGTTGACTTGGTTAAGGCCCGTTAACGTAGCTTAAACTAGCCAAAGAGCTAAGAAACATAACATGTTTTCCAAAATAATAATAATAATAAGTTTATTTCTAGAACTTCAATAAACATTACATCAATGTGGTCTCAACTCCTGAACTAGGACAGCCTGTATGACAGGGGTTGAGGTTTTATCCGGTTACATAGATCTGAATGTGGAAGCTTAGACAGTGCTTACTGTAACTGTATAAATTGACCTAAAAAAAAAAAAACAAAAAATGTCTACTGTTAAAACTTACGTAATATACAAACTTAAGATTGATTGAAAAAACTAACTGAAAAACAAAAGGAAAACAAGATAAATAAAATAAAATAAATTAAAGGCACATATTATATGGAATAGAGGTAGCATATGCGCGGTGAGATGTGAGTTGGTGTGTGTGTTTGTGTGTGTGTTATGTGTATTTATATCACTAGGTTAGAGTACTGATGAGGGTTTCTGTGTCATCGAAGCTATAGTTTTCCAGCCAAAGTAATATTTCCTTTTTTATCTGGAAATTACTGACATGCTTAATTAATTTAAACTGGCTGATTTTGAAGTAGAGGCGTGGCGCTAAGCTGTTATAATGCTTTCTGGCAAACTTGCTCCTGGCCCGTGGTACAGGATATCTGTCTGTCCTTTTGTTGTTTTTTGGCAAGAAGGGGACCGTAAGTCGGTGATATCTCCGTAGGCACTCGTAAATAAATATTTTTCTTACGCTCAGCACTCGAGCTTGCTCATACACCAATCTGGTTGGGGTTCTGAAGTTAAGGGACAGTAGGACCTTTAGAACTGCACGCTGGGAACGCTCTATTTCTATCATATGGGATTTGCCAGCGCCACCCCATGCACAAATACCATAGCCCAAGACGCAGTGACACAATGCTTTGTACGTTTGTATTAGAAGTTTCTGGCTAGCAACATGTCTCAAGGTTTTAAATATAAATATAAGTTTGCGAGTTTTTTTTGCAGTGACTGAGATATGTGGACTCCATTTCAAGTTTTCATCGATTGTAACACCGAGGTATTTTATGTTGTTCACTCTCCCAAGCCTAGGGCAAGCACAAGTAGCTTGGTAACATGAACCTCTATTACACGGGAAGGTGTGAATGGGCACATTAAAGTTTGGACTGGGGCTGCCTGACTTTGACATACTAAAGCAAAGGTATTTTGTTTTACTGGCGTTTATGGATAGAAGGCTGTCTTCAAGCCAGGCAGTTACTCTAGCAAGCCCTCGTTCGCTTACCTGTGCCAAGTTTTCCCAAGAAGTGTCATGGAACAGGAGCACTGTGTCATCAGCAAACATTGTTATTTCGGCTTGATGTATTGGAAGGTCACAGAGCCGATTAATATATACCAGGAAAAGTGTTGGGGCTATAGTACTTCCCTGGGGAACACCGTAAGTGCAAAGAGCTTCGTCACTCATCTGCTCATCAATGCGGACTCTTTGGTGCCGGCCAGACAGGTAACTTTTGAACCACTCCTGGGGTACACCTCTTACGCCGACGCTTTCCAAACGACTCAATAAGATGGGAATTGACACAGTGTCGAACGCTTTTTGAAGATCGAGGAAGATTCCGACGCACTTGTCTCCTCTATCCAGGCAGTTCGTTATTGCCGTGGTAAGCCTTAGAACAGCGTCATTTGTAGAACGTCCAGCTCTGAACCCGTATTGTTTATCCGATAGCAGGTTGTTCTTTTCTAGGTATTCTACGAGTCGCCTGTTTGCCAGTTTTTCCATGACTTTTGCGAGAGTGCTCAAGAGAGATATTGGTCTGTAGTTGGTCACTTTGGATTTATCGCCGGCCTTAAAGATGGGAGATACAACGGCTTTTTTAAAGGCTGTTGGAAAGATACCCTGCATGAAGCTCATGTTGCAGAGGTGCGCCAAGGGCGTAGCAAGTTTATGCTTATATTTTTTTAATATGGCTACATGCACGCTATCCCACCCAGGGGCACTTCCATTCTTAAGTCCAGAGACCACCTGAATAACCTCTATCTCATCTGTTGGTCCAAGTGTCATCGAGTTCAGAGAGCTGTTTGACCTCGCGCTGAGATCCACCAGTGTATCTTCGGTCATGTTTAGCTTTGTAAGCGTTTTGCTGGCCCTATTATATACTCGTAACTCTGTAAAGACATATTTGTTCCAGTCGTGGATCATGTTTTAATCAACATAAACCGCACTGACCTGCTAGTTGCAAAAATTTTAAAAAACAAATACAAATATTTTTATTTGTTGAACATAGCTGGTTAGGTACAGATGTTTTTATTATTAATAAACGCTATGTCTAGCCGTCATTGGCGTACAAATATTTAAAAAAAATATGAAAAAATAAATTAAAAAAAAGACATTAATTAAAAAAATATGTGTGTGTTATGATAAATTTCGCGGGCTACCCTGTCGCTTCGACCTTAATGCAATTGTTTAATATTTGAGCCTCTCTGCTTATTCAAATAAGCTAGTAGTACGTTAAGTAGCTTAGTGACCGTATGATGGCAACCTACTAAAACCAGTCCATCTGCGCAGAGCGGCCATCATGCCTCTCTTTTGACTCACTATCTTCCACTGCGAAACCCGTACTCTTAGGAAACACGGACACAGACCGCCGTCATTCCGACCTCTCCGTCGAGGTCCGCCACGACGTCCCAGTAACGTTCCCCCCCGTCCCTTGCCAGAGCCAGCCTGCGACGCTGAGCCAGTAGCTTTTAACCAGCCCCTAAATAATCTGAATCCGATCTAGCCTGTCCCCTTGCTGCCCTCCCCAGCGACGCGCTAATCCGAGACTCGTACCCCACAGGGGGTGCCCTTAGCGTGTGGTCGCTTAGTTTATAAGTAGTTTTAAGCCCCTGGCTGGAGGCCTTACATTCAAGGCATAGGACTTGCCCGGTTAAGCAGTAGCCAACCTCAGAGGTTGAACTGCCAGATGTCTTCCCAAAAAAAAAAAAAAACTGCGAAACCCGTGTTAATCACTCGACACAGGTTATATTTTCAGATGTCTGGCCTCGCGTTCATCTTATAGTAGACATACAATAATGTCTTTACGAGTAAGTGTTTGTCATGGTGGACTTATAAAAATTTCATAATAAGTGTATCTGGTTAACTCGAGTTCTGCACTATTCCAGCCACCTCTCGGCATGCCACTTTTACTCTTAGCAGAGAGACCTGTCCTCCTGTCAAGCACAACGGCGAAGAAATACCTCAAGAAGAACATGCAAAGTACCTTGGGATGCATCTCAAAAGACGACTCAATTGGCAGAGGTACATTTGGACCAAGTGAGTGTACGGCAAGTGCTCACCTTTGCTGGTATGTAAGGCAGTGACGCATTCTGTATGCTAGAGTTATCTCCTGACTCTCCTCGTTCACTGATCAGCGCTCTCCTGTCTTGTCTCTGCTTTGGCATTGCACCCTGGAATCAAATAATCTGAGATGAGGACAAAGTTAAGTAGAAGTTGCATAAAAAAGATCCCAATACAATTTTTATCCAGTCTCAATAAAACGTTACAAATTCCGACCAATCCAAGTGTTTGATTTTTTACCGCGACTTGCAAAGCTTTGTACTGTTAGCCTGCATGTATCATCCCACTGCTGGGTCCCGTGCTTTCCAGTTATTCCGATCATCATCACCTGCCTAGCCTTTTCCCAACTATTTTAGGGTCAGCTTCCCATCTAATCGGATGCAGCTAAATACCAGTATTTTACGTGGAGTGACTGCCTATTTGACCTCCACAACCCAGTTAGTTCTGGGTAAAACGATACCCTTTGGTAAGACTGGCTGTCAGACTTTCCGGCCACCGACTACCTGTAACGACTGTCAAAGATCTACAAATGACAGCGGGCACCAACGGCTTAACTTGCTTTCCGAGGCACGGAGGAAACTCGGTATGTAATGGGTGTTTACCCATCCACGGACCAACCTAGGCAGGCGCAGCTTAACCTAAAGATCGACCCGAGCGGTAGTTATTATTTAGCCACGAGCTCTCTTTATTCCGATCTAATAAGGACGGCCTAGATAATATATACCACATGGTCATTGGTTTGTCATTGGCAAAGCTTAAGATTTTGGTAATCAAACAACCCAAACGGACACCAAAAACCTGGAGCACAACACCTTTCGTTTCTACTGGAGTCATACCTAAAGTTGAAGATATTTATTATTGAAACAATAAGGTATTATCCTTATTAGATGATAATTACACACCTGATGTAAACTAGGCATGCTCTGTATACATGCCACGATAGACCGCTGCGGTCGCGGAGCCCTGCGCGCGCGCCGCGAACAAGCCAGCACTGCGCAGACTGCTAGCACCACTGTTAGAAGAGCGCCGCATACTACCAGGGAGATGAGGACCACTGCAAATTAAATTGTTAAGTGTTAGAAAAATATTAGTAAGTTTTCAGGCAGCATTTTGATTTTAATTTATTTTCAGAGGGCGGGCCTATTTTTTGGCCAAAGAATCAGCATTGCCGTCCAACGTGGTAATGCTGCCAGCCTTCTGGGCACTTTTCCTGTTGACAGCGATGCGGACGAATTTTTGGATGCCCTGTAACCCTTTTATACTTGTACATATTTAGTTCTATTATAGTTTTGTAGTTTGTAAATATTTAATATTTTGAATAAATAAATATTGTATCTTTTAGCTTTTGATTTTAATTTATTTTAGTTTTTGATTTTAATTTATTTTATTTTTAATTTCTGATGTTGGTTTCAATGTTAATTTATTTTAGTTTGTTTTTACTTAAATCGAACTGTATGGATTATCAATTTATATTATATTATATTTTTTTTATTAATTTAATATCCAATATTAAATCAATAAAAAAAAATGTAATAAAATCCCTCTTTAAGAGATCCCTCTTAGGCTGGTTATATTGTTGTGTGGTTGTGTGTTGTTCTCCTTGCTTGTACCATCTCCATATTGCTTTGCTAGCCTTTTTCTTAGGTTGGGTGATTCTATTTGAAATGACGGAAACCTTTAGGCACAAACT
Source organism: Eurois occulta (assembly GCA_950022335.1). Taxonomy (NCBI): domain Eukaryota; kingdom Metazoa; phylum Arthropoda; class Insecta; order Lepidoptera; family Noctuidae; genus Eurois; species Eurois occulta. Next base: position 5,205,910 of record OX465502.1, read on the forward strand.
TGCTTCAAGGAAGGAAAACTTTTCGCAGGATTATCAAAAATAAAAATCGGCTTCCAAAATAAACTCTAATTAAGTTAAAAAAAACTTGACTTTCAGAAGTCGGTAAAAAAATAACATTATGCTACAATGCAAATTCCTAGGTCGCGTAGATCTCAACATAATGCTAAGTGACAAGCAGGAAAAAAGTGAAGTTATTAAGATTTCGATTTTCGATTTTTTTCGATTTTTGTTTTGTTCAGAACCCAAAAAAGCACAGAATGACAACTCACCCTTCAGATTGATCTGGCAGGAGCTACCAGAGTACCACTGGAAGCACTCACACAGCACCCTGCGGTCGTCCCTTGAGTAACACGCTCCGTGGTAGTTGCATCTCTCGCAGCCAACCGGCTCAGCTGAAACGTAAAAACGAATGTGTCAAACCTCACATAGTGCTGTAGAGGTTTGGTCTGGGACTGACCTCCACAAATAATTGATATGTTAATGGCAGATAATATTATGACAAATAATATTCATATTATATAAGTAAAAAAACTGTGATCCAAGCCCTGACGGCATTGGACTTCAGATTGTAAAATTTACGTGCCTCTTAACTAAAATGACTAAGTATTTAGTTTCCCGATATCGCTGAGTTCAGTTTCCGAAGTCTGGTTTTTCAAAGGTGCACGCGCACTGTCACGTGCAAGAAGGCGAGTTCCTAAGGATTACTTAAATAATCTATTTGTTCCATTATTTTCATTATTTATTACTAGCCTTTACTCGCGTTTTCGTTCCCGTTATGTACAGAATGAACTTACGGGAACGTTTTAAATGCATCCTTTAAAATTCAGGGATAATGTAGCTTCCCGTTAGCGAAAGAATTTTCGGAATCGGCTCAGTAGTTCCGAAGATACAAACTTACAAACAAATTTAACCCATTTATAATATTATTAGTAAAAAAGGACTATATTACTAAACTTCGAAGTTTAAAATACCGATCTTCTTAGCGTATCGATGGCCATATAAATTGTATCAGCCCAGAACTGAGCTACTAATTTGGCGCTTTCAGCAGCGTCCTTCAGTTCCTGTAGCGAACAAACAAGGACACGCAGGACACGATATTAAGTGCCCCATCATTTGTAGAACAGCACCACATTTACACTCCAAAAAATACCGATGAACCGTATACATAAAGTTCAGTATAGATATAGTTGTATGTAGTCATGAACTATTGTGGAACTGAATAGATCCTTCGGTTTATCTAGCATGCTATAAATTATAACAACAAATTACCAGAGCATATCCTGCCAGGGTACAGCGCATTGACGCTGAGGTCTGAAAAACCCTCGCGACAGCTGCAAGTGTAAGTACCACGGAGGTTGAAACACTGAGCATGTTCTGAACAATCGTGGAAGGAACCGCTAACACACTCGTCGAAATCTGAAAAACATTATTAAAAGATCATCTTGAAGTTTTTCTTAATCTTTCTCTCGATAAGAAGTGAAAGAAACGATAATTTCTTTGTTATACGGTGATCTACTATATTTTTATTTGCAATAACACAAGTTTCTTGCTCAGTAAATTAACTTATTTCTCAATAATAGTGTGCAGTTTCAACTAAGAGATTTCGTACTAATCGCTCTCTTAATGTCTTTTCAAAATCAAAATCAAAATCAAAGCATTTATTTCAAGTAGGCCAGTTACAGGCACTTTTGAATTGTCGAAACAAAGACAACAATGAAATGTAGCTACAGTCCCAGTCACAAGGCATAAAAACTGTGAAAGTACTGTAGTTGTCCATTCCCTAACGTAGATCTCTATGGAGAAGAACGGGCAAGAAATTCCATGGACACTCTTTTAAATCAGAATATTTTTACAAAACCTTGGTTACATCATTCATGTTGAGATGGTACTCGTACATTATGTGAGAGCGATGTAGCAAAATGTGCACGCTAAGTGTCCATAGTAAAAACAAAGAAAAGGACAATTCAAAAATAAAGTAATTAATTTAAATAAGCCGTGGCAACCAAGAGATGACCAGTCACAACTGACAGCGCCTCTTACCGCTAACATCCAGTTTCTCCATGAGCTCACTAGCAGCATGCACCTCGGTTCCTCCCAAACTGTAGTTATTGTTTCTCAGGTACTTCTCAATAACTTCTTTGAGTCGGCTCTCATGCGCATTGTCTGAGAGCTGAAATGTTTGGAAGAAGACTTTGAGAGCAGTGATGTTTTTGCCATATACTTTTGGCATAGCTAGATTTATATATATATATATTTCTAAGCCAAAGCTCTTCAGCCTATTAAGTCAACAGAACCAGAACTTGTGGAAAGCAACACAAAAGTCGTGGCTAAGCAACGCATGCAGCTCCGCTATATGTACAAAAATGTACATAAAAGCAAGCATACATACTGCTGTAAATATTTTTCTGTAAACTGCCCAAAAGATTTTATCTAAGCATATTCATGAATACTGAACAGCCGAAAGCAACGACAACGAAAAAGGTCATAAAAAGTATTCTGTTGGTCTTACTTTACCCCAAAATTCCTCGAAGGCCTAAAAATGTCAAATAAATTCTAACAAAAAAAAACTATACTCTTGCCTCATCTATTGATACCGTTACCTGAACATAGAAGTCATTCATGACACCCTGATACAAGTCTCCTCCAGGACTCTTCAGCTCGATTGGATGGAAGCCAGTGATGTGGACTCCATGGTATACGTCCCTCAGGTCTGACTGCATGATCATCCTGTTGATGCCCTCATGGGTAGCCATAGCGAGTGCATGGTACTCCTTGCTTGAGTTGTCTGATAGATTTTCTTGGAATTCGAGACGCTCGGTTCCTTGGGATCCGAGGGCTAACTTCACTGAGTAAGTGTAGGTTGCTGAAAAGGACATAGGTCGTGTTCAAAATTGTGAACAATTTTGTTATCAAAACTTAAAAAAACCATTAGGAAGATCTTGATTTGGATTTGGTGCGTGATCTTGGTCACATGAATTTGGAATGCGATATTCAGTGAAAGTGAATTTAAATTCTATTGTATTGAATACTAACGTTTACAAGGTCTATCAGGGAACATTCGAGCAAATCCAGGTCTGCAAACACATTTCATAAGTCCATCGATTCTCTGGCAGCGCTCGTTCCTCGAGGCCTTGCAGTCAGGTTGACATTCTTTACCGTATGGTACACCTGTAATATTTCAAAGGATGTTTTATCAGTATCCAAAATAGTAAGCCTAAGCTTGTGATCTATTTTTAACTCACGGAACTTACCATTAGGATTAACATTTGTAGTCTCCAAATAAGGTGTACCAGCCAGCAAAATTTCACCAAACAGAACCTGAGATACACCATTGTTATTTACTTGTTCGTTCCTAGTAACATCATAATCTCCTGTTTCCACATCATTGCTCAAAGGAGGTGCTGGTCCACCATTCTGAGATTTATTCATCACAACGAAGAATGTATCGTTTTCATTTTCAGTTTCATTCTCGTTCTCAATCTTTTGAATGATATTATCTGTTGTTTCTGAATCTCTTACGATGAAATTGTCATTCTCTTCAGATGACATAGTAATATCATCAAGTGACACTTTAGTTTTTGGTGCAATTTCTTGAACTGGTGTAGGTTGAACTTGTATAGGTATATGTTTAGTCACAGTCTCTATAATCGTTGTCGGTTGTACTTGCGTATGTACTTCTGTTACAACATCAACGATCGTAGACGTTTGTGTGTTTGTTAATACCAGAGTCTGTGTTACAGCACCTTCTGATTGGCTGACCAAGCTTGTCTTAGTGTGCGTTACCGTTAAAGTATGCGTAATGTTGACGAATCCGATACTTGATACTGTCTTCGGTGGCTCGGACAACGTCTTTGTTAGAGTAACTACAGTAGTTCTGAACTCAGTCTTAGTTGGTATTACTTCGTCTGATATTTTAACTTCATTTCCAGCATGATGAATAGGCTGTATTACTGGAACCTCTTCTATACTAGGAGTTGGCATACTAGAAGATATTATGGCTGGATTGCTAGTTGTCTCTGGTTCTACCTCTCTAGTGATCTCAAAGTCAGATACTGTTGGTACAATATTTTCCTTAAGAACTTCTGTTGGTCTGATAAATTCTTCGTCGACTGATGATTCAGAACTTTCAATGACACTCGATGGTATTATAGGGGGAACTCTTGTAATTGGTCGAATGATCTTTCTAATAGAAGTCTGTCGTGTAGGATATAATATTTCGGGGCGAGAAATTGTCCTAGTTGGTCTGATTATAGATGTGGGTTTAGGAGGCAGCTTGTATTTGCTAGTAGTAGTCTTCTTTTCGTCAATTCGTACAGGGTAAGGCTTGCGAGTTCTGTACTTATTACCTAGCGGAATTACCTTCATTTTGTCAGTCGTTGCTTCTTCTTGACTTGATTCAGGTTCAGAATCGTTTGTTTCGGTTACAGGTGTTACTTTAGCTGTTGAAGTTGATTCTGTGCTCGATTCTTTAGAAACAAACTCCTTGTCTTCCGTAACTGGTTTCTCGTAACTAAATTCATCAACACGTTCAGAAGACGACTCAGTTTCATACGAATACGAGTTTTCAGAAGATGATACTTCTCCGGAATCTGGTGTCCTGGATGGTTCTGATGTTTCAGGGAATTGTATGGATGTCGGATTGAAACTAAAGCTTGATGAGAAATCTATGCCAGATGACGTTAACCAGCCCGAAGAAATCGGAGTTGGGAAGACCACGTTTGGCACTTCCGGAACGCTGACTGTAGGAGCGGGCACTTCAATAGGATTGACGACTCTTGATGGTATATCTCTTGGAGGAGGCAGTAGTTGTGATGAGGGTTGGTCTCGATTGTAAGCAGGTCTTCTCATGTTATTCAAAATATCAAATGCAGGCCTGTAAGTTGATACTTCATCTCTGTTAATTGGTTTTCTAACAGGTCTCTGAGTAGTTGCTCTTGGTGGGCTGGGCCTTGGTGGCTTCGTCCTATATGGCGGTGGAGTTCTAATTGGAAGAACTGGACGAGGAGTCAAAGGTACCCTCGTTGGGTGTCTGATACTTGGTGGGGTTCTACCTGGCGGAGGAGGACTCATTCCCATAATCATCTCATCATTCGTTGAGGGCTTGAAGTTATAATCCATTGTTGGAGGAGGCGGTGACAGGTCAATGATCTCGCTCGAAGAACGATTCAATTCCAAGTTAGATAAAGTGAAGGTTGGTAAAGTTGCTTTTTCCGTGGCCTTCTCAACGATCAATGGTTTTTTATCTTGAATGTGAACTGTTGATGTTATAATTGATTCATTATGCACGTGCGTGTTATTAAACCGATTAGCAAATACAGGTCTATTTGGTGGCCTTTGATATCTTACGTCTGAATCTGTCACATAGACAGGCCTTGAAGATGAACTGGGTCTGTAAGTAGATGGTTTATCCATTTCTTCTCCAATGTTCAAATCTATATTGTCTTCGTATGATACGTTAGTAACATTCTCCATCATGTGATTGATTTGCCAATGAGGTTGCTGCAATTGATGATCAAGAACCACCGCAGTGTTAATAGTGAAAGGTCTCGGCTTGTTATAAGGGTTATTTTCGTATATTGGTTTTATGGTATTAGATTGGAAGGTTGTTTTGTTTTGAGAACTGAATGGCTTTTCCGTTTGTGTTCCAGGGTTGAAGTTTACTAGAACTTTATTGCTGTTTTCATCTTTCTGGCTTTCCTTTGGAGGATTTAATATTTCGTCTTGTAGAAGAGTTAACTCAGTTGATATTTTAGAATTACTGTCAAGTTCACTCGAAGAACTAACAACAGGAACTTTCATAGATTCCGAACTAACTTCTCCATCCATCTCACCTGGGTTTTCTGGTTCTTCTTCACCGTCATATATTTCTTCAGAATTTTCGTACACAGGTTTTACTTTCTCTGTTGTGTGCTGTGATTTAGTAGTGGTAGTTTCATCACTATTATCCCTAATTGGAATATCATAAGCTGGTTGTCCCATACCACCAAAGTTGGAAGGAATATAATTAATATTAAAAGGTTTAGTTGTAAACGATGGGTTAGTGGATGGCTTTTCTGTTGATTGAGGTTTTGTGAAAGGCTTTCCAATAGTAAATCCAGATGGCGGTGCATTCTGAGACCAAAATCCAGTAGGTGGTTTGCCAACGCTAGTAATTTTCTGTCCAAACTGAGGATTATTATTTTTCTCATTGTAATCATGAATCAATGGAATAATGTTACGAGTTGTAGCTTCTACCTTAATATTATTGATATTGTTTTCTTTTAATACACTGGAGTACCAGCCGTGAGAGTTTGTTGGAATGTTTGGTATTAATTTTGCGGGTCTTTTAACATCTCCCGATTTTATGTTATCAGGATATTCAGTGACTGGTTTTACATTTTCAGTATCAGCTGAAGGTGTCGAATGATCGTTCATCATAGGGAAATTTGCGTGGCTATTAAGAGACGGTGGTATCGACGGGCCAACAGGTTTCTGTACGTTTTTATCTCCGTAGTTTTGATATTTATTGTCAAAGTTCTGCTGTTTGATATCATAAGTAGGCTGTTTATTTTCGTAATTGGGATTTATAATTCCTTGGTTTTGATTCTTTTCGTAGTTTGGATTTACTCCGTGGTTCTGATTCTTGTTAGCGTAGTTCGGATTTGTGGTACCTTGATTTTGTTGCACGATTCCATGATTTTGATGTTGATGTTCAAAGTTCTTATTGTTGGTTCCGTAGTTTTGTACGTTTCCTTGGTTCTGTTTTTTGCTGTCATAGTTCTGATTTATGTCTCCTTGGTTCTCATTCAAGATGCCTTGATTCTGATTTAGAATTCCTTGGTTTTGACTCTTTTCGTAGCTTAGATTTACAATTCCGTGGTTCTGATTCTTGTTAGCGTAGTTCGAATTTGTGCTACCTTGGTTCTGTTGCACGATTCCGTGATTTTGATGTTGATGTTCAATGTTCTTATTGTTGGTTCCGTAGTTTTGTACGTTTCCTTGGTTCTGTTTTTTGCTGTCGTAGTTCTGGTTTATGATACCTTGGTTCTCATTCAAGATGCCTTGATTCTGATTTAGAATTCCTTGATTTTGATTCAAAATGCCCTGGTTTTGATTCAGGATTCCTTGGTTCTTCTTATTTTGGTTTGCGTGGTTTTGGTTTATGTTTTCCTGGTTTTGGTAATTATTTGCGTAATTCTTGTTTATGTTTGCTTGGTTTTGGTTATTGTTTGCGTAATTCTGGTTTATATTTTCATGGTTTTGATTTTTGTTTGCGTAGTTCTGATTTAGTATTCCTTGGTTTGGTTTTTGGTTCGCGAAGTGCTGATTTAATATCCCTTGGTTCTGATTTTTATTTGCTTGGTTTTGATGGACGCTTGCTTGGTTCTGATTATTATTTGCATAGTTCTGGTGTTGGTTGCTGAAGCCTTGCTGTTTATTGTCATAGTTTTGATTTTTGTTTGGTTGGTTTTGATTCTGGTTACCATACTTCTGATTTTTGTCTTCATAGGTTGGTTTTTTATCACCATAGTTACCATTCTGGTTATAATAGTTATGTCCCACAATTGTAGATTCAGCTGTGTCCGTAGAACTCTTGTTCCATCTATTATCACCGACAGAAACTTGCGTTACGGGGCCATTTTCATTAAAAGCAATAGAAGGATTTCTAGTTCCTTGTAAACTATACGTTTCCAAAGGTGTCGTATTATCTTCAACTCTTATGGCAAAGTTTGTACCAACAGGTATATCAGTGTTGAGTTGGCTTACATGATGTGTTGAAGTCCCAACTGGCACAGCAACACTAGATCCGACCACTTGTCCAGCATCATTGTTACTAGCTACATTAGTAGCTGTGTTCAAAGTCACTGTATAAGTATTATCCTTATCATTAGTTACTTGTGGCACAAACGATTTGTTAGCCATATTTGGAGAAGATATAATAGAGAAAGAGTTATGGGTTGATCCGACGTTATTTCCTTTAGGAGGCTGCATATTATTCGGAGACTGATTGAAGTTATTATAGTTGGGCGATGCAGGTGGAATGCGGATGGTATAGGTAGGAGTAGGATTGCTATTTGGCATTTGAGCTGCGAAGTAGACTTCGGAGGTTACTTTAGGAGGCACTTGCTCAGGTACTGGATGCTGAACATTCAAAAATACTTTCATGTCTTGCACTGGTTTAGTATGAACAATAGGACGGGAACTGTAAGGCTTGCTTTTGTCGTAAATACCATCTTGATTGAAAAATGGTTTTTGAGGTGTTTGTTGCGGTGGTGGTGGCACTGCCAAGAAATTTTCATATTCTTTGTCAATAACATCCTTTCCATCCTTCTGTTTATCTTTATTTCTTACTTTGTTGTATTTATCAAAGTCTCCATTTGCGCCAGTAGGGTTGTATACTTCTGGATCATACACTGTAATTTGTGGGCCAACTTGGACGTGAGTTTCTTGGTTGCTTGTAGGAGGTGGTATGTTGTAGTTGATAGGACGCTTGTTATCCTTCCATTTTATTTTGAGGTCGTTTCTATGTGATTGGTCCTTATAAGGTGGTAGATTAGGTTTGTAATTGTCTGTAGGTGGATGAACATTTGGTTTTCCAACATACTGTTTGTTACCATTAGGTGCTACGTTGTGCACATTCGTCATTTGAGGGGCATCAATACTAAAGCTGCCAAAGTAACCAGGTTCAGGGTATGGAAGGGGATCATCGATGTAATCTCCAGTTTTGTGAGGTTCAGAAGACCCAGCAAACACTAAAGCTGTTGAGCTGCCATGGGGAATCAAAACATTTGCGACTCTTGAAGGCTGAATATCAACTAAGAAGGGCTTGTTGGACTCAGTGTTGCCTGCAACTGTGTAGCCATGTTCAGTTCTTATTTGCGTGTTTACTACTTCAGAAGAACTAGGACTGTTGTCAGCTACGGCATCTGTGTTAGCCTCATTCACAGGTTTATAGTCAATATGTTGCTGCGTAGGAGCATTTGTAGGTTTGGTTAACGACGGAATGTAGTCTAAAAATGCTGGTCGACCATGATTGCCTAATACAGGTCCAGTGTTTTTAATTTTCTCAGTACTCAATAAATGGTCATGAATGCTAGCTGGCATGCGATACGGGTATTTGTCGTTAGGAGCAGAATTTTGAAGATTAAACGATTGCATTGGTCTCGGCATAGGTCTGTTTGGTTTAGACTTTTGCTGAGGTGGTTCTGGTGGCCTTAAATCATAAGAGTCATCGCTATGAGGTTGATCACCAAGAGGTTTCTCGTTTACGAAATATTGTTCATTCGCTGCTATGAAGCTGTCGATAGGCGGCGGATTGACCGAGTTTTGTAATTTGATTCCACTTGCGGCCAAGGTTAGAGGTCCACCCACGGCTGGTTTGCCAACAATGACATCGGAGTTGGCCGTAATTATTTCACCAGGACTAATGGGTATACCTCCATTGACAAGTGGACTTTCGTGCACCATTTTAGGCGGGACTATGTGGGCTTTAGGCTGCTTATGCTCCGCTGCCCACGCCAAGTTCTGATGTAATGTAGCGTTAGTAAAAACTAGTTGAGATTCCGACGTTTCTAGTTCATCTACAGGAATGTAAATCGGAAAGTTACTATATTTTGCCTCTAGATCGTTGTCCACTCTTTTATTTGCAGTATAAGCTGTCAGTTTAACAGCAGGCTTTATAGTCGTGGTAGTAGTTTTATTTACGGTATCTTGTCGTTTGATAAATCCACCTGTCATCTTCTCAATGACAGGTGCTAATTGCGTCAGGCCTTTAATTCCAAGAGTTCCTAATTTCAAAAGATCGGCAACAACAAACTTGTTTTTATTCGGTTTCTGTGGTTTCTCTGGTTTTGGTTTTTCTGAAACTTTTGTGTTTACTTTATTCGTTTTTGGTGGCGCAGGAGCTTGCTCATTGGTTAATAACTCACTTTCTTCAACCGAGTTCGAATCTTTTTCTTCAGAATAATCATTTATAACTTCGGTATATTTTTCAACGACCTTGTCGGTTGGAGCTAGTTGAGAGTTACTTTCATATTCGTAAGGTCCATATTGCGTTTTCTTATCCATAGATTCTTTGTTCGTTGGTCTTAATTCTAGTTTCGTAGCACCGTAAGTAGTTTTGATTCCATATTTAGTCGAAGATCCAGAGTAGTCAACGTTACCGTATTTAGTCTGTAATCCTTCAGTTTTTGTATTACTGCATGAGCAGGAGCTTGTGCATGGTGGGTTACTGACTTCTGATGGTTGGATGAGATCAAAGCTGTTGCTTTCCTCTTCATCACTGTCAATCCGTTTGTCAATCTTTGGGTAACTGCTCATGAACATGTTGGTTGCAGCTGTCGGTTGGATTGTCTTGACTTCCATGTATTTGCTCTGAAACATTTAACAAAACTAATTAGTATCGTGTGGTTCGGAATATTCTTTCAAATGGTTAAAATGAGGAACATATTTACTTGAACCCTGAGGACTTATTTAGTTTACTGTCAGTATTGATGAGTAAATGGCGTGTGTTAGTGATATAGGTGGCTAACTACGATATAGACTAGTAACTACTGAGGTTAAGGATTTAGACAGACATTTAAGAAGATGATAAGTTAGATAAATGAAAAGCTACAAAGGTAAAGGGCTATCTACGTAAGTAAAGGATCCCATAGCTCGGAATTTCTGGAATCATTTAGGATTTGACCAACCAGGGTCCCAAATCTTACTTTTGTCGGCTTTAAATCTGGCAAAGCATCAGTATCATAAAGATTAGTTAAAGATTCAGTAGTGACTACTGAAACTATAGTTTCGAACGTCGAAATAGCACTTCTTTTGTTTTGAACCACAGTAGTTAAATACGTGTAAGTGGTCATACATGTCTTGATGATATAGTTATGTTGCATGAGCTGGTGTAAAGGAAAGAGTGCGCTTATTTGCTGGCGACTGACGACTGTGGCGACTGCTGAAGATAGCAATTGTTTTGTTGCTGAAGATGAGCTGTGCGGTTGTAACGTGGTTTCGTGAATGAGCTTTAGTTTGCGCTGAGAAAAAAGCGTAGATAGAGATGAAATTTTATGAATGATGATACGAAAACTTACTATGAGTAAAATGAAAGACGAATGAGAATTTTCTACTTCTAGAATAAAAGATATAATGATGAATGAATCTAAAAGATGATTTCTACAATAACTATAAATAATAAATTATTTATTATTGAAGCAGTACTAACTCATTTATATCTAAATGTAAAAAAAAAATTTTACCTGTTCCTGCTTTCCGTCAGGATTTTTGTCCTTAACTAAGACTTCCACACCATTAGACATAATCCTTGTAGCAAGATTCTTAAGTCTTCTCTCATCTTCCTCAGATTCTTTTTCGACTAAATCCATGTCTCTTCCAGGCCTCCATGGCGTGTTATCATATACTATACCGTTTGTATTGAATGCTGGAAAGTTAAATATAAAAGTAAGTGAAAGAACTTTTAAGCAAAAGTTGGTAAGATTTGAACATTACATTGTATTTTTTATGTCTAATGAAGTAATGATTTATGAAATTACATTTAGAATAGCCAAATATATTCAAAGCAAGGCTTAAAATAATGTATACAGTAATTAACTCTAAATAAGATGACTCTAATGATGAAATAATTTAAAATAAAACAATTAAATTAGACACCACAATTGTGCACTCAGGTCAAACACAACAAGCTCTTTCTACAGCGTTAACAAATCTGAAAAACAAACAACATTTGTGCAAAGCGGTTAGTAGTAATTATATTATCATCTAACTAATTCTACAGTTAACAGAAGGCCAAGACAAAATAACATTGTATCAGCGGCAACGCTGAATAAAAAGTTTAAAAAAAGATCTAAATGGACCTAACTAGGATCTGTTGGAAGTTCATGTAAAATTATAGCGGCGTAGTACAAAAAGTACACCAACGCGATCTATGACACAAATGACGAACTAACATCGGTATCCAAAATGGCGATATGGAAGTTCTCCGCGACTTAAGAGCATTTAGGCAGTAGCCCACCAGACACAACACCCGTCTAGGTGGAGGATCCTCCCTTTTCTATGGGGGATAAAGACCTTTACATTGTTCTAGATACTCCTAAAGAAAAACAAAACACTTTGAAAGTGATGTTAACTTGTCTAAACCCTCAGGATAGAAATTACAAAAGTTTTCGTGTTCCGATGTGCTATATAAATTAACAGCCACATACTGTATGTACTACATTGCTTAGCATGATACTATTGCAATTATGCGGAATCGCGTGTTGGCCTGCGCGTGAGCCGGTGTCGTTTCAAACATTTTGCATCATGATGTTTATACTTTTTACTGTAATACTTATGTAATTTCTATCATGGATCAATTTTATTAGTCTATTCTAAATGTCTATATCTACAGTTATTTCTGTATCGTATTTATAACTTACTTCTATTACTATGTGTGCAGTTTTAGTGTTTATTATTGTTATTTTATTTACATCTAATTTGTTAGGTTTATTGTTAGTTGCTCTTGAATATTCTACATACATTTTTTATTTTAGATTTCTGTTGCATCTCTTATGAAAATAGGTTAAATTATTGTGTATTTTTGAATGTTAACAGAACGTTGGAAGTAATTTTAGCGTATATTCAAGAACAACTAAAGAACGATTTAACATTATTTTATATTGATTAAACACTAATTACACTCACCTCCAGATTGGAAGTCGCAGGATGTGGGTATGGAACCATCTTTCATTGGGGAACCTTCGGGATCTTCGAGTTTCTGGTGGTCCAGTCATCATCATCATGTCTTTGGTCAAGTTTTAAGTCAAGTTGTGGCAGAATCTCGTCTCTTTTTGGTCTTTTGAAGGTTAGAAGGTAGGATGGAAGTGTGGTGTAATTTTCGGATGTTGGTTTTTTGTAAGTATGGTAAATTATGTCTGTAGAAATTGTGTCTTTTGTAACTTTGGATTTTGTGAATAAACTTTTTCTGCAGATGTTTATGTTTTTATAATCTATAGGTCATGAAGGAATAAAGAAACAGAAAACAAATTTAATTTTTGAAATATTTATTGTTTTTAATTTTAAGTCGTATTTGCAATGTACAGTCGTAAGCGAAGGAAGAACGAGTATTAAAAGGTAATATTTTATGATAATCATAATCTAGGCTTATTCTTAGGCAGTGAGTAATCGTTACCCAACAATTTTATACCCCAACACGTCGATTATGGTAACATAGGAAATAACATTTTTGGTGAACTTAGAAATAACATGTTAATATCTAGTCAAGTACAAAAGAGTATTTCGTCCTTAAAACTAAACTAAATCTATAAGGCACTATTCCATAGTTAACTTACTATGATACAATCGAAATAAATAACTAAACCATTACTATACACCTAACCGTTTGTATCTTTCACGAGACATCATCAATTGAGCTTTGCCTTAGGTCCCTAGTCGCGGATGGGCTTGTTGCCTTCACAACAAATGTTGGTGACGCGTCATAACTAATATGCTTGCTTACTTCTCCTACTATACTCTCCAGACTTTGCGTTTCCATTTGATTTTCGACTGAAGCATTGTTAAAGTACTTATCACTATCTGAAACTATGCTACTGTCTGAATAAGATCCGGTTAGTTCGCTTATTGATGGTAGTAAGGATGGCAGTATTTGGACGTGGTCGTAATATATGGCTTCACGTTTTCTAACTGTCTGTGTGTCGTCTGATACGACTGTTGACAGTACTGTGCTGAATTCACCGGGATGTCTACCTGACACGTAGAGAGTTACTACGCTGGTCTGTTTCGGAGGGCCAACGGGGGCTGCCGCAGCTGCAGGCTTTGGCCGAGATTTCCTACGGAATGGAGCAGCTGGCGGTGGTGGGGGTGGAGGAAGATCTTCCTCATCATCTTGAGCATCTTCAGAAAAGTCTTCGTTACTATTCAAGTCGGAAAGAATGTTTGGCTTTGGACTGTTGCTGTAGATGTCGTTGTTCAGATTTTGTTGTTGGTTTCCATTCGGTGACAGATTCAGATTGTTAAAGTTGTTAAGACCTCCTAAAGCAGAAAGATCTGCTTGACCTAGACCGAGCAAGGGATTGGCTGTTTGAAAGTTAAGAGACGGTTGCTGTTGCTGCTGCTGTTGTTGTTGGAGAAGAAGAGGAAGTAACAAGGAGTTCAGCTGTTGAGGTGATTGACCTAAAGCGGTAGGTGTAGTGACAACTGTGTCAGTAACAAATTCAGTGGCTGTGATGACATTAGTAGTAGGATCCACAATAGTGGTCAAAATAGCTTGACCTTTGAACGTAATAGGTAAAACTGTTTCCCTTGCATCAGTAACTGTTGTCACATATGTAGTAGTGCGAGTTTTGTATTCAGTAACTGGAGTTTGTACTATTTGCTGCTGGGGAAGGCCTGGGAAGCCTTGTCCTTGTAAGGCAAGCAATGGGTTGAACGCGGGCTGCTGGTTGCCCAGTAGCAGTTGAGACAGTAATAAGTTGGCAAGAGGAACATTTGAGTTTATTTCTGGTGCAATAGTCTGTGTGACGGGCTCTACATTGTAAACCGTACTGGGAAGGACGTGGGAGAAAGAAGTCTTACGACCTCGGATGGTGGTAGGTGTGAAAATTACTGTAGTGGTAGGAGTTTCGTGTAGGATGTATTTGATGACTTTCGTGGCTCCATTCTCAGCTAGTTCAGTAGATTCTGCAGCGAGAACAAGTTGCTGATTACCCAAAGATCCGAATGTTGTAGATACTTGGTTAAGCAGTAATGTTTCTAGACTAGGTGTTGCTGATAGCAAGTTTTTGTACTCAGTAATTTTTCCGTTCACAATTGGCACTGTTACTTCAGTCGGTATTTGATGTGTGATGGTGATTTTTCCATCGTTTAGAATGTTTTTGAAGTTGAAACGTTCACCGCTCAAGTTTTCGAACGAACTCCTTTGCCTGCTTGAGGCTCTGCTGGTGGTAGTGCGTGGCCTTGATCTTCCACCTCCTGAACTACGAGAGGTACTAGTCCTAGAGCCCGAAGAGTTCTTATTTAGTCTGGGTGCCTTGGGGACTTTGGGTGACTTTGGTCTGGAAGCAGAAGTGGTGGTTCTCGATGATGGTCTAGATGACTTTCCTCTTCTGTAAGCTGGAGTTGAAGCAGCTGTTGTAGTTCTAGTTTCTCCGCGAACAATAAATGGTTGCCTTCCACCTGATTTAGGCGCAGCAACTGTAGTCGTTCTAGCAGCGTTAGTATTGCTGCGTCCATTGTAACGATTACCGGGCCTCACTTTTTGTGTAGTAGGTGCTTCAGTGCGCTCTGGTTCAGGGCGGCGAGTCGTTGAAGTCTTAGTGCCTGGTCTTCGGAAGTTTGTGTATTTTCTGTTGCCGTAATCAACTTGACGTTTTGCACGCCTTTTAAAAGCAAATGGCCTTATTTGTACTATGTTTCTCTTAGGTGGTGAAGTAGAAGGAGGTTGTGCGACTTGACGTTCTTTCCTGTCTGAGGAATCGTAATCATTGTCTTCCTCGAATTCTTCTTCTTCTTCTAAAATTTCGTCACTGTCTTCTACCTTCTGTTCGTCTTCTTTAATTTCTTCTTCTGGTTCCGGTTCGGGTTGTCTGAACAGATTTCGTCTTGGGAACAGTGCATTATTAGGTCTTTGTCTACGTAAAGACAGAAGTGGACTCGATGTAGCCCTGGTTGTAGATCTCTTAGTGGTGGTGGTCAGTCTGCCACGAGGTGTAACAGCTCGTCTTGAAGAAGCTGTGGTTGACCTTGGAGTAATAGCGGTACCAGGCTGCCTGGGAACAAGTGGTCTTCTGAACCTGAGAAGAGGGTTGTTTGTGGTTCTGGCGGGAGTCTCAGTAATCTCTTCTAATGCTTCAGTTGCGTTTTCATCTTGTTGAGTTGCGAACGTTTCATCGTTCTGGTCAGGAGGGAATGTTATTGAAGCAGTTGGCTTAATATTCCTGCCTGGTGGAAGCCGTGACGAAGCCCTTATTCTCGGTGCAGCCGCCGATCTGCTTATATAATCTAAGCTGGCAGGCCTAGCTGCACTTCCAGATCTGAAACCAGTTCTTCTTGAAGTAGGTTGAATGCTTCCACGTCCTGCAAAACCTCCTGGTCTTGAAGCTCCAGGTGCATTCGCAGATGGATTGTTTGGACTGTTGTTTCCACGCCCAGGGAATCTCTTGGCGCTATTTGTTGCACCAGGATAAGCAGTCTGCTGTTTCCTGCCTCCATTATATCCTCCTGACGATTTAACAGATTTCAAGCTTGGAGTAGCAGTTATAACCTGTGGCGTAAAGTCTGCGCGAGTGATAGTTGTGGCTCCGCTTGATAATGGTACACGTTTTGGAATAAATGTAGGTCGGTTGCGAGAAGCAAATGGTATGATTACAGGCGTAGTGGACGGCTTTTTGGGAGTGAAAGTAAGACGAGATTTCTTCCTAGTGTTTGAACTATCGTCTTCTTCCTCTTCTGATTCGTTCGCAAATTCAGTCGTAGGGTCAGCTTCTGAACTCTCAATCACATCGGGAGTAGGACTGACAATATTACTTTCAGTTGTCGTAGTTGATGGGCTTGTAGTGTTATTTGCGCTAGCATCAATGTTTAATGACTTGTTGTTACTTGTTACAATAGTCGAATCTCCGGAAATGACAGCCACCTGAGAAAACAGTATCTTTTTCTCTGCTTCAGGAGCTGGTGTGGATGGCTTATCTTCGGGTTTAACTTCAGCGAATAAGTTGTCAATGTATGTGCCTAGGAGTTGTGTTGCTGGAGCTGAAGAAGCATCAGGTAGTTTTGTGGGAATGATCGCCTCTTTCACTACTGTTGGAGTTATGTGTGGCTTTTCACCATTATCTTGTATCAGGTTCTGGTCAGCAGCACCCAATGGTACTTTTCTACCAACCTGATTGTCTTCAACCAGTTTCGTATTATCAATAATATTAGTGACAGTCTCTAAACTACTCCTAATCTGAGATGAGTTGCCTGCGTAAAAAGTGGTGAAATAGGTGTATGTTGTGTAGAAAGTGGCTTTACCATCATCTGGTTCAAGATTATCAGAGACTACAGATGGTTTTAATTCAACTTCTAGATCTTTCGGAGGTAATGGAGTATCAACATCAATGGGCGTCGTATCAATAGGACTGATAGTAGCAACAGTTTGAGCCACAGGTGTTATCACATTAGAAACAATCTCTTCACGACTAGTGATGGTTGTAGACTTGTCTTTGTAAAGAGTTGTCCAATAAGTAAATGTTGTGTAGTAAGTAATAGGTAGATTACTTTCTTCTTCTGGTTCTTTGTTAGGCATGATTGTTTCTGTGACTACGTTTGTAATTGTCTCCAAGCGACTTTTAACTTTGCTTGAATCCTTTCCAATATACATAGTTGTGAAATATGTAAATGTAGTGTAACTTGTTTGTAATAACAAAGTGGGTGATGGTAAGATTTCTTCAATGTTACTTTCTGAGCTGATCTGATCATCTAATATAATGTTGTTACTGTCAAGGAACTTTCTTTCTCCCTTCGAAGATGATGACTTTACATCAGTAACGAAAGAGCTTTCAGATTCTAGAGGATTCGATTCTACACTGAACAACATGTCTACTTCAATTGGGCTCGGATCTGGTGTAGCCTCAGATGTAGCCTCAGGTTTAGTTTCTCCAGGAGATAGTTGCTTATCCTCTTCCATACTAACACTGGTTTCCATTGAAGAACTTACATCCTGATTCGCTGGTTGTGCCATTTTCACTTGTTTGCAGTGTCTAAAATCAAATTGAGCTCTAGTATTTTCCACTGCTAACGGGTTAGCCTTTGTGGGAATCAGTTCATCCGGTCCAACATAATTGGTGTACACTTCATTTCTGCTACATACATTAGCATCAGTGCCAACGTAGATGGTCGTAAAGAATGTATAAGTGGTGTAATAGGTCTTTACTGCATCAGGCTTGATACTTGCGACAACATCGTCACCTAATGACGGTGTGGGTGTTTGAGAGCTGTAAATATCATCTATCTCAACTGACTCAATGACATCTTTATTCTTAACAAGATCGATGATACTGTTTATCGCAAAAGATTCCGTTGGACGGCCTATACCCACACTGGTTGGTGCAATTTCATCTTCATTGAACGCTCCTAATAGTGACGTATCTAATTTAGAAAGATCGATTGTCGATGTAATGATGTTAGTGACAACCGATTTGTGACTGGCAACACTTGAGGTTTGATCACCGAAGAATGTTGTGAAGTAAGTGTAAGTCGTGTAAAGCGTTTTGTAGATCACATCAATTTCGTTTTCTTGATCGTCTTCTTCTGGTTGTGGGGTTGTTGCTTTTTCTGTTGTCGTGGTCATCTGTTCTGTACTTACTGATACTTCGACGTGACTTTGAGTTGTCGTTGTTTTCTCAGTAGTAGTCGTGGTAGTTGTAGTGGTTGTAGGTTCTTTCTCTTCCACAGTTTCTTCAACCTCTTCTTGATTATTTTCCTCAGTAACAGTATTTTGTTCTTGTTGTACTGTGGTTTGTACTTCCTGTTGTTGTGGTGTAGTTTTGGGAGATTCAGTAATAATTTCGGCTTCAACAGGGGGTCTGTAAGGTTCTTCTGTAATTGGCTCAGGAGCCTTCACTCTTGTCTCAACAGAATAGTTTACATCAACATTTACTACTGCAGTAGGCTCAATGTTAAGGTTTGTCCTACATACAACATTTGTTAGATAACCTGTGTTAGTTTCTACAACAACATCTGATTTGATAGAAGTAGTCGTTTCTGTGCTTTCAAGAGGGATGAAGTAGGTAGTAAGATAAGTCAGTGTCTTGTAAGCTGTTGTCATAGTAGACTGAGTTTCTAGACCTTCAGTGCACACAACTTCTTGCGTATCTTCGTTACTATCCTCATGTGTTTCCTCGTCTGTATTCTCATCTTCAAGTGTATCAGGCACAGTAAATTTAGATTCGGTGGTCGTTTCCATTTCTTCAGAAGACTCATCACTATGTCCACTTTCTGTGGTCATCATCATCATAAATTCTTGTGGTATTTCTGTTGTTACATCTTCTTCCTCCTCTTCTTCCTCTTCTGGTTCCTCAGTAACTTCAGCAGCTGTATTTTCAGACTCTTCTTCTGAATTCGTGAACATTTCTGTCATATCCCTCTCGGTAACAGCTGATTCCTTAGGTGCTTCAAGGATCGTTGACGATGGAGACAGAGTTACGAGTGGTTCAGTGGCTTGTGAATTGAAATCATTGATAGGTAAAACGCCTAAATCATCCGTGATACGAGTACTTTCTGTAGTCATCACAGGGGATTCTGAAGGTTGAATAACGTCCACATTTAAATCAAAACCGTGGTCGTATTGAACACTAATAGAGTCCGGTAGCTTATCATCAACTTCGTATAAAACCTTTTTCAGACTTTCTTCATCATTGAAAAGAGCTTTTTCGGACCTGTTCTCTTCAACAACAGCTGGTCCAGTAATTCTGGTAGGTGTTGGAGCCTCATGAGCCTTAAAAGTGGATGAGGCAACGGGAATATCAGCGGCAAGGAAAGTGATTTTAGTGGAAAGTTTGTCAATCCGATTGGCGGATGGAAAAACATTAACTTCGTCAGGATTTTGGGGTATACTAGTTTCGGTATTAGGGGTAAAAATAATGACAGTGTCACCAACAACGGTTGTGAAGTCAGCAAAGCCACCGTAAGTGAATGTTTTCTTTGGCCTAGGTTCGCTTTTCTGCCCAAACAATTTCTTAGGTGTTTTGGTTTGCTGCGCCGCCTGCTGCTGAGGTCGACGAGACTCAACATTATCTATGTAATAAAATATCGGGGAGAATTCGTTCTTAATAGTGAACGTCGGTAAATCGTAGTTAGGCTTAACCTTAACTACATTTGCTTCGTCTAAAACGTCCGGTTTTGAAAGTGGTTCCTCTACAATTGGTTCAGTGACCGGTTCGTATGCCTTACTTTGTCTATAGTACGTATTTACATTGTCAACTACGGATGGCTCTACAACGAATTCGAACTTTTTATCATTATCGATTGTTGGACCGTCAAGGAAATTTAAAGCTTCATTTTGAACGTATCGCGGAATCTCTTTAAAAGGCTGTACTCTACGACCAACAGGTTCCTCAAATATTTGATTATCAGCCTGGTTTTCAGGAGCCGACGGACTCCAGAATTTGTAACTTTCTTGAGCGGGCTTGCTAGCGTAAACTATTTCCATTTTACTGCTAGGTGCCAGATAATCAGTATTTTTAAGCACAAACTTTTCAGGGTCAATGAAGCCTAAATCTTGCTTGACGTTCCATTCTCCATCAAAAGCGGAATGGACTCGAGTTGGATTAACAATTACTGGGTCTTCTACATTTGACGGCTTATTGTAAAGTACGAGTGAAGACTTCGTGAGGAGCTGCGCGTATATGCGGCCGTTATCTAAGGTGGTGCCCAGGATCTGAGTGGCGTACTCCGTGGTAACACCATCTTGGATGAACGTCCTCGCTGTCGATGTCAGTAGGCCGATGAGTGGTTTGACACTGTGGTACCTTCCGATCTTCGTGTTATAGTCATTCCTCTTCTGGTTAACGAGGAGGACGGTCAAGTCTGCGGTCAAAAGTCAGGGTCAGCGTCATGTGGGTAGGATTTCGATGGAGGTGCGTTATATTTGTACAAATTCCATTTGAGTTGTTCCACGACCCACAGGATTAGATTTGAAAGAGAAAGAAAAAACATACAATTAATAATGCAATTTAAATAGAATAGGATAAAGATGCTAATAGAGACACTTTGCATACAGTTAGCACTTATTTTGTACAGCTTTACGGAATTTTAGATTGAGGTTTATGATGTTTTAATATAGTCTTTATAGATTTTATGAAGAAGAGTTAAATGGTTTGTTTGTATATTTTAAACGGTTATTAAAATTAAACACAAACGAGTAGCAACGGTAAAACTAAAATTAAACTCAATTAATCCTGAATCAAAACGTCAGTTAAAAGCTTAACAAACATTCGGTTTAAAACATCAGAAACCTCTTCAAAATGTACACAACATTATAGTTTTAGGTTAAAGTAGGATTTGAAAAAGGTTAAAAGTAGAATAGAAAAAGGAATTGCAAAATTATTGTCATTTCAATATTAAGAGAAGATTTTATTTACTTCAGCATTCAAAGAAATCATTCAAGCATAGCATATTTTTACAGAAGTATTTTAGAATGTAATGGACGAAAACTCACCCCTGTTTTCGGGAACTCCTTCCCGCTTTATTCTTGAGGATTCTATTTGTTCATCGGTATTTATTTCTGTAACAAGAAAATGTAATTGTGTTATAAAATGTTTTTACAATCCTACTAATATTATAAATGCGAAAGTTTGTAATGATGATATTTGTTACTCTTTCACGCAAAAACTACTGAAAGGATTTGGATGTAATTTAGCACACAGATAGTTTATAACCTGGATTAACATATAGGATACTTTTTATCCCGGTACTACGATCCCGTGGGACAGTGCCGAACACCACACACTATGTATATATATGTATAATACCCGTATAATAGGGGGCGAGCCTATTGCCATCAACTGGGCGCAAATTCAGACTCCGTAGCTGCTATTGAGAAATTTCTGACACAAAGCCCAATAACACTTTGCCCGTCGAACCCATGACCTCACGCTCAGCAGACGCGCGACCACTAGACCAACGAAGCAATCCTCTACATCAACTTACTCCATTTCATCATTTACAACTTCAACCGCTTCTAAAACCCACCTTTCATTACCACTTCATTTAACTGTCTCCTAAACCAAATTATTGGAACCACTTAACGCCTTAAGCAACTGCAGATAATATGTACTAAATGCACTAGTTCCATAATCCGACTTGGCTTGATTTCATAACGATTCGTACGATAACCTAGATGCATTGTAGAAAGTAACTAAGTGAAGCAAGGTCGATTGGAGCGAACTCGTTAATTATTTCTTCGTAAAAATACGGTGTTGTAAGTAAATGTGTTATATCACAGCATTTTCAGGTGGACCGAAAGTGGACAATATGGTCTTCTCTTTCTTAGTCGAGTAGTTAGTACCTTTTTTTTTTTTTTTTTTTTTTTGGGGGGTGAGAAATCATCAAATGACTCGTCCCGCTCTGGGCGGAGCGGAAGGGAGTGTCAGACTCTTACTGACTAAAAAACACCCATGTTCCTTCATTGGCCCTTTATGTTCCAGGGCCGCAGGGTTCGCAGTACCTAACCTGGTGTCAGAGTTTTACGCCGCCCATGAGCCTCTGACTTGGTATTACATGCCGTCGAGAAATATCTCTCAGGCATGCTGGTTTTCTCACGATGTTTTCCAGCACCGAAGCAAGTGACAATATGGTTTAATTAATGAATGGCTCTTCTTCGCTAAAAGTACATTAGGAAATTCTTGTTTTGTGGCTCACAATATAATTATAACCCTCAGTTACCGACAAATCTAAATGAGCTTTCAAATGTGTCTGTTAGACATTTTATTGAGAATCATATTATTTTGCGAACATATGACAAGAGTTGCTAAAAACATTTAAACCTGTTTTTTCTGTCGCGCAGTCGTTCCTCTAACAATATTTTTTAAAGCATAAATTGAGGTTAATTGATGGAATCAATTTTGTTCTTTGTAAACAAAAAAGTGTTGACATCCGACAGCCAGTAATTTTACCGCAAATACAGCAAATTCAAATAGAAAAAAAAATGTTTATGCATTAGAAGAAAATATGTTTATGAACTTGTCCAATTAAACAACGACTTAATGCCTTCGTGTTAAAATCTACATTATAGGAAACGAAAATAATCTCCCAAATCAACACGTACAAGAAAATTACTTTCCAGTACAAACAAGCAGACTAGATAAATACAAAAGTACCTTGAGGAAATAGAATTCTGAAAAACAGAAACTCTCCATCCAATGTTGTTGGATGGAGAGGGAGAAAAAGACCAAGGAAACGATGAATGGATTGTATGAGAAATGATATGAAAGAAAAAGGTGTAAATGATGCCGTGACGTCTGACAGAGGAGAATGGAAGAAAAAAACGTGTGGCGCCGACCCCAAGTAACATGAGACAAGGGCAGGAAGATAATGATGACCACAACAAAATAGAATTAAGCCAGAAAATTATCAATTTAAGGCCAAAACACAGCACTACACCATTTTCTTCAATCTCACGCGTTGAGGGAATTAGACGCCTCATGAATAAAGACGGTGTTATAATTACACGGAGACAATAGAATGGTAATATATGACTTTATTAACACGGTGGTAGGGACGATAAAGTTGATTCTTGAATAATAAAAGCAGTAAACTCCAAATGCATGGATAGAATATAAGAATATATGCATTTAGTACATTTAGTACAGCATAAGCCATTCAAACTAAAATAATTTATCCTTTAACTCGGTCTTCTCACAGAACCACAAACATTCTAAGATTATCGTCTTCCATTCATTAACAAACAAGTCCAATCCAGGGTTGGTCTCCACGAGCGCGTTGATCATCGTCCTGAACTATAAAGTAAGAGTTCAATTACCTATATACATTTTGAGAGGAAGCGGAAGACCAAAGACATGACTGAATTGTATGAGTGATAGGTAATAATGAAAGAAACAAGAGAGAAAGCCTGATGGTTGAGGAGAATGGAAGAAGAAATTGAGTCGCACCGACCCCCAGTAACATGAGGCAAGGGCAGAAAGATGATTATTATGAACGTAGAGAAAAAGTGTATACTAATGATTGTACGTGCCTTTGTGTAACTTACTCCCACGAGAAAAGTCGTGAATTTATGTATGTATGTTAAGAGGTTGATTATGTTTTTAATTAAATTATCTAACAACAATTTGCCTAAGAATTTCACTTGCGAAAGTGCACATCGCAAGCGCCCTTTGGGAAAAAAAAGATGGTTGCGCAAAACCACAGACAATGGTTGCGGGCTACCAACGATTCACCATTACAGAAAAAAAAACGGTTACAAATGGTTTTTTCACACAATTACTGTGCGTTTAGACTTTTATGCTATCTCTGGCATGTCTCGTAGATTAGACATGGATAGTTTTATCCAATTCTTTGGAAATAAGATTTTCCAAGGCGATTTTGAAATGAATGAAATGTCTTTTAGTAGTGCATCTGATAATAATCTCCTTGCAAATACGGTTAGCTCTGCTGATTTATAAGAAAGAGGAAGATCACAATTAGCTACTCAGTTGCTATGATGTCCATCTAAATCATCTGATCTGATTTGATGTTCATTTGCCCAAACTACAAAACAAACAAACAAGAACTGTACTGCGTTTTTTGCGTTTGCATAATTATTTCGTAGAAAAGCTTATATTGTGTACTTGTCAGAACAATATCGGCATATTTGTTTTCGGCAAATCCTTGGTTCAACTGTCATTTTCCCACGAATCAAGACCAGACCATCAGTACTCCAACCTAGACTCATTATCATTCTTCTGCCCATAAGCTAAGTTAATATTATAAATGCAAAAGTAAGTTTATTTGTTACCTTTTCACGCCTAAACCACAGAACCTATCATCCTGACATTTTGCATATACGTTGGCGCCACGTGTCTTTCGAATCATGATTGAATTATATTTTAACGAGCAGAGTACAACCCGAATTGATTGTCACATTCTAAATAAACGCGATCGAAGCCACGGGCAAAAGCTAGTCTCAATATATTTGAATTCGGCACAGCATGTCTTCACTTTCCATATTTCTCTATTACTCGACATCTTAGTAGTCTGTCCCTTTCTGGTCTTATCATCTTTCACACAGTTCACCCATCGTTTCCAAACCATAAACTCTAGGTGTGTTTCCTAATCTATGTCACTATCACACCATTAAATCGACCTGACCATTTCCACCACCACCCACATTCCCACCACACGTTTTCACTGGCACACTCAGTCAGGATGTCAGCGCGGAAGCACGCCTCACGCATAACGATCGACCTGACGTCTCTGGGTCACTGGATTGATGTACGGGTGACCCACAGACCGTACCTAGTACGTGGTGCATTGTTTTTGTTAATGAGGACGAAGGATTTTTGTTATTTAGGTTGGAGTGTGATGGTATTGTCACGTTTTATGTCGTCGAATGGGGACATGGCAGGCTCGTGTTGAATTTTTATTTTACAGTTATGGATGATGTGTAGAAAAACGTAGACTTCTGCAGGGTTTTTCAATTACATTACATCACACCTGTAATCCCGAAGGGTTAGGCAGAGGTGTACCAACCTAATTGTACACCAATATTTCGCCAGTTATGTTTTTTAAGTCCCATGTAAGGGCGACCATATTATGGTCAATCGGGAACAAATCCAGCCATTCATAGGACACTTTTTGAGTAAAGGGCTGTTTGGTGGGATTTTGACTTCAGTGCACCTTGGTGGCGTTTATAGGGATGCTGTTCCCACTGCTGGGACACACGCCTCCTCTTTATGAGAGGGAGGTTAGCCTTTGGCCAAGTTCGGGATGGTTGATGTCTCATTTCTTATGTTTTAGAAGATAGAAACCTTTTGCTAAGTTTATTAATAATAGAAACTTGAAGAAATTACTGTTTAAAGGCGAAATACACAGTGTGAATAAAAAATATCTTGCTTAGTTATTAAAATACCACAGAGTCATTATGACAGTGACACAACGTCATTCAAAAAGAACTGACCTACTGAACAAAATATTACTCATCGGAATTTCTTCAAAAATCCATACAATTGTACGTAACAAGTTAATGGCCCGTGCAATTACCAGAATCTACACCCAAACTTTATTTGTCACTTGCATAACTGTGAAAATAAGAATGTCTAAAAATCCTCTTTACACAAACAAAATGGCGTTTCCCATTTCAAAACGACTTCCGGACAACATCAATTCGTACAGCAATCATTTCTTACAATATACCTATTACACTCCACCAAAAATTGTGGCAAGCCACTATGACATTAAACTGTTATGAAATAGAGACGAGAATCATCTCAAGATAATCTTGTAGTACTATAAACTTGTGTGAACAGGTGTACACTACAAAAGAACTAATTACACATAGAACTGTCAAAACATTAATTATTTCGCACGCTCTCCTTTCTAAAAAGTTTGTTACTTCATGCCTGATTGATATATACATACTTTAATTGTAAGGTGATAAAGTTCATAGTTGAAAGGCAAATGATTTACAAACGGTAAAATTCAAAGTTCTAAATTCAAAAGGGGAATAGTGATGTAGATTGATGTGAGTGTTGTAAACTTGGGAACGTAATAGTTCACTAACTCATTCATTGATAATGATTAGTTTGCAAACATTTTCCCGCGAAATTATAAGTTTTTTTTTCTTTCTTAATTGCTTCTACCTTGACCGTCTTAACCGCAAAATGCGTCAATTAAAATCAGTGAAAGTATTTTAATCCATTACAGTTAGTTTTATAGATATTATGACACAAAAACAAGTCGACAAAGTCATTTATTACAGTGAAGTTACTGAGAAAAAAGTTGGTCTGTAGATTCCAATCGTCTTCCATTTTTACTTTTTTTGAAATTTCACTTTTTCTCTTCCCAAAGAAAGTACGCTGTTTCTTGTTTTTATCAGCTTTCGAAACGACAGATCTTGACCCTATCTTTTAACGTAAATTGTGAAAAGCAAAGACTAATTTTATTAACAAATTTTTTATTACTTGAATAGCTATTAACTTAATTATATTTATTTAACCTACAGTATTTCTTCTCCTAACTCCTGTTGTACGATTCAGTAGAAATGGTTCATTATTATAAAGCAGTGGCAAATATGAGTAACTAGCTCATGCCCGCAGCTTCACCCGCGTAAGTTCGGTAATTGTCCCATGGGATCGCACTACCGGGATAAAAAGTATCCTATGTGTTAATCCAGGTTATAAACTATCTGTGTGCCAAATTTCATCCAAATCCGGTCAGTAGTTTTTGCGTGAAAGAGTAACAAACATCCATCAATCCATACTCACAAACTTTCGCATTTATAATATTAGTAGGATATTTGCCACTGCTCTGTACATAATGAATTATTTCCTGCAGGAATGAGCTCATCGTAAAGGCATTTTACAAGTTTTGTTTAACGATATAAATATAAAAAGAATGAACGATTAAACGAACGAACGATATCCGAAAGTGACGTCGTGGTATCGGTACCAATAAAGTGCAACACTATTTTCTTGGAATGTCAATAAATGAAGTCAATGAGTGAAAGGAAAGCTCTAATTCTACAAACACTAAAACAAAATAGGTTGCAAAGCCAATCCGCCATTTTGTAGTGCACTACCGCTTCCTAAGTAGCTTAGCGTTTCGAAATGAGTACTCAACTTTTATGGTTAACGGCGGGAAAAGTGTCAAGTAAAAACTTGCATGAGGGAGCGAGATGACAATAGTGGCTTGTGTGGGTGAGAGAAAGAGGGAATGTGTGTTAGTGGGTGAACGAGCCCTGAGTCAATGCACTTGCATTTGTGGTGTTGTGGTGCAAAAACAACTTGTGAGATATGAGTTCTTAATTATTTCATGCGGTGACTTTCTGAATGATTAATATTATTTATGTAAAATGCAATTTAATG
The DNA here is from genome assembly GCA_950022335.1 of Eurois occulta. NCBI lineage: Eukaryota > Metazoa > Arthropoda > Insecta > Lepidoptera > Noctuidae > Eurois > Eurois occulta. Next base: position 5,233,449 of record OX465502.1, read on the forward strand.
TGATATAATCGTAATAGATCATGATTTGACTAAATTGATTGAAAGGCGCAGAAATTAAGAGAATGACCGTTTTTGGATAAATTCACTTTCATGTTAACACGATTCAGTTCATCCAAATTGAAATGTAAGAAGAAACCGCTCAATACCAACGCATGGTATCTGACACTACTTTAATAAAAAAAATCAAGTAATTTACGAATATTGTAACACGCTTGTATTCTTCTAAGGGATAGATAGGCAGATATGTGTCTACTATTACCCCAGTAATCTTTAAATCCCATGTAATAGGAGGCGAACCTATTGCCGTCGACTGGGCCACAATAACAACCATTAAACTTTAATATTAAAACACTAATTTGTAATATTTCAAAGTCATGAACACAGTAACTAACGCCTTAAAAATGTTGCTGCTATAAAAGAACTTTTAAAGCGTTTATGGTTTCCAACCATTTGAGTAAGTAATGGGTCCCCGTCTCAATACCTCAATTGACCTGAATATCTGAACGAAGCGAATGGATGACTTTACATTAGTAATTACTGTTTCAAACGAAGTTCTACAAACTCATTAAATGAATGGAACATGGAAGGAAGTAAAAATCACGACTTCGCTAACAATTTGGTATGATCCTAAGCCTTGAACAGCGAGATTGTCAAGATTTTTAATCTAGGACGCTATTCAGAGAAGACAAGTCATGTCTGTGTTCCCCAAATGGGTCAGAGAGATGTATAAAATAACATAGCATTTTGCTACATCGTTTATTATGCGCACAGCCAAGGAGTGGAATTCTCTGCCAGCGTCGGTGTTCCCAAGTTCATATGATCCCAACCTATTTACGAGTAAGTCGCGAGTTAATAGGCTTCTTTTGGGTTAGCTCGTTCCATCGTCCACCTCATCTCTGTCCTTAGGACTAGATTGAGGTCAAGAGTAGGTCCATCCATTTAATATTTAATAAAAACAACGCCTGTAATCCCCGAAGAGTTCGACAGAGGTGTAGGTCCGTAATAGTATATCCATATTTCGCCATTGAATCGAACCAGGACCTCATGCTCTGCAGTCTCGTTTACGACCACTCGACCAATGAGGCAAAATAATAATAAAATTATCTTAAATTTCGCAAGTTATGTTTAAAACTTTCACGAAAAAGGGGAGCCTGACGCCATCAATTTTACACAAATAGAAATACCAGCTTCCAGAAAAACACAATATCACTTTGTAAACTCTAAAATCAAAGACCCTACGTTCAATGATAGTGCCATCGATTGCTAGACTAACCACGCAAACACATAAGCAATGATGAAAAATACCGTGAGAAAAATGTTACGTTATCAACCTGCCTAGACTTTTCCCAACTATGTTGGGGTCGGCTTCCAGTCTAACCAGATGCAGCTGAATACCAGTATTTTACATGGAGCGACTGCCTCTTGGTAAGACTGGCTGTCAGACTTTCGGGCCACTGACTACCTGTAACGACTGTCAAAGATCTACAAATGACTGCCGGGAGCAACTGCTTAACATGCTTTTCGAAACACATAGGAAACTCGGTAAATAACGGATGGTCACTCATCTACGAACCAACCTTGGCAAGTGCGGCTTAACCTGAAGGTCGACCCGTACGCCTGTTATTATTTAAATAATATCTGACTTATTGGCCAATTAAACCAACAAGTAGCACAGTGATCAATGCTCTTGGTATTTTGTGTGGACGTCATGTCTCTCATCATTCTCCTGCCCTTATCCCAGGAGAATGATGAGGGGCATAGCATAATCAGCCTAAATGTTCCCACTGCTGGGATACACGGCCTCCTCTTTATTATAGCGAATGGGCTATAATCCACCACGCGAGCCCATTGCGGGTTGGTAGATGTCACGTCTTCGAATTTTTGGTTCTAGTACATGCCGGTTTCCTCACGATGTTTTCCTTCACCGTTTTGAGAGCAGTGGTAATGAAATAAAGAGGGGCATGAGGTGCATAAATTGTCTGCGAAAAATATGTTTTCTTTCTTCTCATTCTTTCTCTTTCGTTCTCAGTAGAAGAACAAGCTTTTGTCCTGTCCTAGCCTACAAGCTATTTTATCTAACGGATCTCTTATGTAATAGCTATGTATATACAAGAAATTACAGCTTATCGACTTCCAAGTAATTACTCATATAACTAGCTCGTGATAACTACAGATTGGTCCATAGCTGTAGGCGATAAATAGCTCGTTTAATCTTAGTTGACTTTAGAAATAGTCTCTCGCCTATTTTCAGTAACACTTAGAAACACTTAATGAATGCTTAAGAATTACTGCACTCTTGGATTATCGACTTTAGGCGCTGAGTTGAGAGAGTTGAAAATCGAACTTTTATTACTGCATTCATTGAGTATCATCTAGTGAGGGTACTAAACAAATTGCAAGCGGTATAGCCTGAAGGTATTGATAACTATCATGCTATCAAAAATTTAATCATTATGATCATGACATTAATGATAGGTATTATTAAAACTATTAAGTTACTTTTTAAAGCATGCATATATTTCGTAAGGATACACGTAGGAAACGAATTTTAAAAGTAAACTTAAATTAAGCGATTAAAACCTTGTATATTTCTTCCTCCGGATATGTTCTCTTTTAGCATATTCAAAATAAAGAGCAATTTTTGACATTGCATTGCATTTTTTGTATTTTTTTAATTTTTTAAGCATCACCTTTGTACCTATTTTTTCTGTTCCTTTCTTCTTTTCTGTATGTTAGTGTGTACATAAACTGTTAAATAAATAAATAAATTGCTCTGCATATAATTTATAAATTAACCGAATCGACTCAAAAGAATTATGAAAATAACTGCAAATGGTTCCGCCATAAATCGCGTAAGATCACAGGTACTGCATCCATATGATAACTCATATTTCTGTTTCCCCACAAGTCATTAAGACGTTTCAAAAACAAACACTTTTTCTAACAAAATTACGACCTTACCCTACATTCAAATCATCATTTAAATACATAAAATTCTTCTTAAACCATCTTTATCATCAACGTTATATTTGCCTATATCGTTTCGTAGTGTTTTCTCACGTTTAACTATATTATAATGGTCTGTTTAAGACATTGGTTCTCAACTAGTGGTCCGCAAAAGTTGAATGTGGTGCGTGAAAAATTTCAAATTTTAAACTTTCATTCGTTTTTTTTTTTTTAATTTGTGCAGTAGATGAGAAAGATGCAACGTTTTCTCTGGGACTTCGTCGAGCTTCATTGTGTTGGCGCTTTTCTGGTGGTCGCCACTGTTGATTCTGGCTTTCAGGAGTTGCAGTGGTTTGGGAATAGTGTGGCGGGCAGATCCTATACTAAAGATTGACATTAAATTTAATAACCTTTTCTATATCACTGTGTACAAAAAGGTTGAAAACCCCTGGTCTAAGATGCTATTTACACAACAGAACTCAGTTGATGACACTGCTTGCGACATACTGCCCCATTCACATGTTATTAACGAAAATTTTGATTGTTTTAGCCGACATGTTCTTGAGATGTTTAGTTTTAAGCTGGGGCAATTCTAATTGGTGTTGTGCAGTAAGTTTTGAGGCTAAAAATAAGCAAAACATTGTTTTATGTTACAATCTTTTTACTTAGCTATTTGAAATGTATTATTTACTAGTAGCGAGACTGCTGAGATTTGTGCCCGGTTGATAGGCTCGCCCCTATTACATGGGACTTAAACATAACTGGCTAAATGTGGGTGTACTATTAGGTACATCTCTGCCTAACGCTTCGAGGAGGACAGGCGTGATGTTATGTCATGTTATTTAATAGTTTTTCTTGGAAAGCCTTATAAATAACGTGAATTAAGTAATTTTCTGTGTAAAACGGAAAAGTTTTTTTAAGAAAAAGATAAAATAATAATACAATTGTTATTTCTAAGTTGTCGATGACCAAATCAGAATCTAGTCTAGAAATCTACATTTAATAAATAAAAATATTGTTTAGAAATCAATCTCGAAATATATCACCTAAAAAAATTACCACACCACTCCACTTTTTATTTGCACGAACAGCCTTTCAAAATAAATTAAAACACAATATCAAAATTCTTATCTCTAAAACAAATAAGTATAATAACTAAATTATATTCTGACCCAATTCAACACTAGTGTTGCAAAATCGGTACCAGATTGTTGAAATAAACCGGTATCGGTACCGGTTTCAGATAGATAGGCTTTCGTTTCACGTCACTACTGCTGTAATATTTCACTCAGTATTGAGAAATGACCTTGTTTATGTATTAGTGTTGTCAAAAGATAAAAATCTTTTTCTTGATGTAAGTAGCTTGAAAGTCAATTGTCTAAAAAGATATGCAGTGATAATTGCATTAGTTTATTCCCAACCTTTTTTTTTTCCTGACTAAAAACCATCCATGTTCCTTCGTTTGCCCTTTATGTTCCAGGGCCGCGGCATCTCTTTCGAACAGTCCCGCAGCCCTGGCTGGCATCGGCCCTTGCGGGCCCCTCATGTTTGCTGACATCTCTTTGAGGCGCGCGTGGAACACGAACGCGCCGTCGACACGGCCTGTCGTCATAAGACGAACGGACGGCGAGCTAGCCCATTACTCACCGTCCACAGGCCAGCGCCTACGGTGGCCATCACGACGTGGCCCGCGACGACGCCCGGTGCTTCTCCCACGGCGGCAGTTTATTCCCAACCTGATAATTGAACCCACTAACCTCTCACTCCAACGCTTGCAACCCCAACTCTTTTGCCAGATAAAGGATATTACACTTTCGCTATTATCCATAGCTTTAACATAACATCACACCTGTAATCCCCGAAAGGTAAGCAGAAGTGTACCGATAGCACACCCAGATTGCGCCAGTGATTTTAGTCCAGACGAGCCTATTGTCATCAACTGAATAAAATCATGCCACCTATCTTCTAATCCATCATTACCTTGGAACACCATCTAACAGTTCGACTTTATAACTGTAAAGTCAATCAAAACATATAATTTTGACCATTGACACCAAAACAACATAAAATACGTTTTCATGATTCCGATCATTATATTAATGCCATTGGTTTTAGTGTCATCTTGAAAAGAAGAGAGCGTAAAATTATAATCACCAATTTATTATATTCTAACATAATGGTTAGAACTTTGACTTGAAAAAATTACTCCTTTCCGAATATAACACCAGACTTATCTCTGGTTTAATTTTAAAATTTACAGCCAAAATCCTGCTAATATTATAAATGCGAAAGTTTGTGAGGATCTACGGATGTTTGCTACTCTTTCACGCAAAAACTATTTAACGGATTCGGATGAAATTTAGCACACACATAGTTTATAACCTGGATTAACACATAGATACTTTTTATCCAAGTAGTATGACCCCGTGAGGCAATTATCGAACTCCACCCGGGCGAAGCCGCGGCCATAAGCTAGTAAAGTATGAGAGATAGGAAATGAAAATGAGCTTTTCGTAAATGAGTTCCTTCGAAAAGTAGCATTTTGTTAAAGTAGTATTATCAAAATTATAGGTGCATGGCAATTTACATTTACATACACGTTTTACGTTTTTTTTTCTTTTTTTTTTAAATATGGAATTGATTCTGAAGTAAATGTTTATTATTAATTTAAAACTTTGTTTCTAACATCAAATGAAAAAAAGCCGTCGTTTCTTAAATCTAATTTAAAACGAATTAAGTATTTCGTTCATAGCATAAGCATAATCAGCCTATATGTTCCCACTACTGTGACACACGGCCTCCTCTCTATGAGAGGGAATGGGCAATAATCCACCACGCGGGCCCAGTGCGGGTTGGTAGATGTCACATGTCTTCGATTTTTTTCTTCTAGGACATGCCGGTTTCCTCACGATGTTTTCCTTCACCATTTTTGAGAGCAGTGGTGATGAAATAAATTACACAAAGTAATGTGCCTGCCTGGGTTCGAACCCACGGGCTCTTGTTCGTAAGTCGGGGCCGCCACCTCTGGGCCACCGCTGCTCTCGTATTTCGTTCACCTTAACTATTAGTTACGGAACATTAAGCAAACTGCAAATAATCGTGATCACTCTTTGAAATTCACAAAAAACATGTTTTAGGTAACTTTAAATTAATTTATGTTTATATAAAGCCATTAGTGTCCTCTGTCAAGGACGTTGACATTGTTAACATGGCCGAGACACGTATTTAATTACTAGTAGATTTTCTGGTCCTTAATCATATGAAGACATCTTGAAAAAAACAATCCAATTTAGAGATTTTTATCTTCGACATTATGATATTTGCCGCTACTGTAGGCGATCAAAGTCAAAGCCATTTGTTTTGTTAAAAAAATTAGTACATCTTTATCAAGTTATCATTATTTGAAATCTAGCATGGTTAAAAAATAATATAATAAGAAGTAAAACGAGCAAGAAACTCTCTAGTAACCAAATATTATCTTAAACAAAAATCTGGAAGTTCGAAGAATCACATAACGCCTATCACGCCTGTAATCACCGAAGGGTTAGGCAGAGGTGTACCTAATAGTACACCCACTTTTCGCCAGTTATGTTTAAGTCAGACGTAATAGGGGCTCAAATCCATCCTCAGAAATTCTTGATGAAAATCCCAATAACACTTTGCCCGACCCGGGAATCGATCCCAGGACCTCATGCTTGCGACCACTAAACCAACCCGGTACTTAGTCATCGAAGAATCAAGAAGTCACAATTTTCAATCTAGGAGGTAACAACATCTAGTCAGAAGAGACAAGGGAATGTTTTTGCCCATCCCCTTTACGTAAACCTTAAGTGGCATACACGGAGAAAAAGCATGTTAAATATGGATGTTTCATTAATTTCCTTAACCATCATGCATTCACACACTCATTTAATTAACCAAACTTCCCAAGCAATTTCTTATTCATGCGTTATTTTTAATATCAATCACGATTTTAGCCAAATTTTAACTTTATCTAAACATATTCTATATCCTAAAAATTGACATTGTGGAATACTTATTTGTAGTCTATCAAAGTGTACCACACCTTAGATGACTAATGATGCCCATTGTAGTATTTTTTTAAATAAAAAAGATGGCCAGACTAACCAGGAAGTGTCGACCTGTTGAACTTTTTGCAATGGTCAACTTTTTTGTTTAGTCGCGTCTTCGGTTCATTGCAATAAGGGGTAAAACCGGTTTTACATTTTACATGCCTGATCAATAGTAAGGTAAACGATTATTTTATTCCACGAATTAAAGCTGTAAAACATCGTCCGCTAGAATTAATAATAATAATAATAATTTAATAATAATAATTTATTCAATAAGTAATTTGTACATGGTATACAAAGTTGTCTTATACAATTAGATGTTATCAATAAATAGAACCAGTACAACATAAATAAAATGTGTCATAGGACTCCCTTTCCTAAACTAGGCAGAAAATCTGTCTGTATCTTAGGAAAGCTTTGACACTTGTACCGGATTAATAAAAATTATTCGACATATATTTAACCAATTTATCATAATTTTGGTCATATCGATTTTCCATTCGTCCTTCAATTGTGCTTTTATAGAAAAAGCGTCTATTGGGATATTAATGCAAGAAACGCATCACAGAAAAAACAAATATGCCAAATGAACCTCGGCTCATCAAAAAAAAAAACCACACTATGACCGCACAAAACAAACACGGAACTACTATAACCTTTATGGTATATTTCACATAAGATACATATTATAGCGAATCCGTTTCGCCCTTGACTGAATTTAGTTGTGATGACTAAACGTGAGGTCATCGGTATCTGTCGACATCGGCACACGCAGCTGAGATTGGGGCTAATGCAGTTCTACTTGGACCTGCATATTATGGGCTATATGTGTCTGTTGACTCTTATTGCACACATAAACACGGCCACACAGCACAACACAGCCACCGCAACAGTCTGTAAGGTATATACTCATATCTATGGGTAAAAATTACCTGAAAATAAATGAATGTTTGTTTATTTGTTTGATATATCCCGAAAGGTGAGTCGTAGTTCTTTTGAAAATTCACATTTTATCAACAATGTTTGGAACACTAGTGATGACGGCACAGCTTCTGAATCCGAACTCCTACAGAGATGTTCCACACTATACTGGCATTCGATAGCGAGCATTTGAGCTGTGGTTAAGCTCTGCAATCACGGACTGGACTTGATGATAATCTTTTAAAGAGCATCTCTCTTTGGAATAACTATAATTACTTAGCAAACTGAAGAGCAGCGGGGGCGCACTGGTGGCGGTCCCGACTTACGAACAGTAAGACAAGGGTTCGAACCCAGGTAGGCGCGTTACTTTGTGTAATTTATTTCATATCCACTGATCTCAAAACGGTGAAGCAAAACATCGTGAAGAAACTGGCATGTCTTAGAATCAAAAATTCGAAGGCATGTGACATCTTCGAACCACACACTGGGCCCGCGTGGTGGATTATAGTCCATTCTCTCTTATAGAGAGGAGGCCGTGTGTCCCAGCAGTGGGAACATTATTGATGCTTACTTAGCAAACTAATGCTAGAATTTTCATGTCTCCGGATGCTCGCTTGGTCGAAAGGTCGAACCTTTACATTTTAAGTTGAAGAAGAAACCTTGTACATTTATGTATAGGTCCCCATTTTGTCATAGTTCAAGATAAGCTGGATACAGTCACACGCACAAGTGTCGTTATGCTCTTAGTAATGTTAATCAGTGTGTTGCAATCCGCTGAATTTAAATAGCTACTTAAATTGTTAGATATTGTGGGATGAATGACTGAGTTGATTAGTTTTTGGTGTGCGGTTTATGATATATGTAGATATGTTTGTTGTTTTTTTGGAGTCCCAGAGATGTCCTTTAGTTATTTAGTGTTGCACTTCTACAGAGCTGCGGGACTGTTCGAAAGAGATACCGCGGCCCTGGAACATAAAGGGCAAAAGAAGGAACATGGATGGGTTTTAGTCAGTAAAAGTCTGACACTCCCTTCCGCTCCGCCCAGAGCGGGAGGAGTCATTTGATGATGACCCATCCATAAAAAAAAGACATGTCCTTTAGTTATTTAGTGTTGCACTTCTAAATTCTCTCATTGGAGCTCGTGGCTAAATAATAACAGCCGCTCGGTTCGATCTTCAGGTTAAGCCGCGATTGCCTAGGTTGGTCCGTTTATGGGTGACCACCCATTACATACAGTTACGTACCGTTGGTCCCGGCTGTCATTTATAGATCTTTAACAGTCGTTACAAGTAGTCAGTGACCCGAAAGTCTGACAACCAGTCTAACCAAGGGGTATAGTATTACCCAGTACTAAATGGGTTGTGGAAGTCAGATAGGCAGCCGCTCCATGTGAAATACTGGCATTCAGCTGCAAAATATAGTTGGGAAAAATCTAGACGGGTGAACACTTCTAAATACTCTCATTGGTAACGTGAGCAACGTTTCAGGAACATCACTCCTACAAGTTAACTGTATTCTGTCCTCTGACATCTCTTACTTTGCGCCAAAAAAACTAACTATGTTATTAGATCATATTGATCGGTTAAAAAATATATATAAATTCGATCCTTATAAGGCATCCACTGTAAATAACAATTGAATATCGCTGCTTCCGATTAAATAAATTGGACCGATTAACAAACAAACGATTGTTACGATTATGTAACTTCACATAATATATAACATTTCTTATCATTCCTTATCTCAATCTATGGGATGTCTAAGTTACTCAAACAAAACAATAAAAGAACGACCTCACTCACACCGCAACTAGCTCATTCACGCGTGCTATTACAAAATTATGACCAACCCGACAAGCTCCATTGAATGGTCGGAAGTAAATGCTTCCTACACTCGCGAATCTCTTGGAAAATGTTACGATGTTACACAACGGTGTGATATAAGGTCTTACGTTGGTTTGCCATGAGAGATGTAACTATTGTTTGGGGGTTTCAAAATAGTTATTAAGATGATGGATGGAATGGATGATCTATGGTCCAATGACTCAATATGATTGCTTGTGAATGGGTTCCCGATAGCAAAAACTACCACTTATTTCTTCTTGTTTGCTCTTTATCATTAACTTCGACGACACGGTTGGCGCAGTGGTCAAGCGATTGACTGCTGCGCTGCATGTCGCGGGTTCGATTCCCGTACGGGACAAATATTTGTATGACCTACAAGTAGTTGTTCCGGGTCTGGGTGTTTTTCTATCTATAATATGTATGTATTTACAAAAAAAAAATGTATATATGTAGTTTATAAGCCATCTAGCTACCATAACACAAGCATTAAGTTGCTTAGCTTGGGGCTAGATGGTGCTGTGTGAAAATGTCCAGGGATATTTATTTATTTATTTATTATAACTGCTGGGTGTAGATCTCTCATTTTCTATGCCAGTCTCCACGGCACAAGGGACTTAAAACATAACTAGCGAAATGTGGGTGTACTATTAGGTACACCTCTGCCTTACCCTTCGGGGATTACAGGTATTATCATCATCTGCCTAGCCTTTTCCCAACTATGTTGGGGTCGGCTTCCAGTCTAACAGGATGCAGCTGAATACCTGTATTTTACATGGAGCGACTGCCTATTTGACCTCCACAACCCAATTAGTATTGGGTGGTTTGATACCTCTTGGTAAGACTGGTTGTCAGACTTTCGGGCCACTGACTACCTGTAATGACTGTCAAAGGTCTTCATATGACAGCCGGGACCAACGGCTTAACGTGCTTTCCGAGGCACGGAGGAAACTTTGTATGTAATGGGTGGACTCATGGACCAACCTAGGCAAGCGCGGCTTAACCCAAAGATCGACTCGAGCGGCTGTCATAAGTCAATCTTCATGAATCACGAAACCCTAACCTCACGCGTACCACTCCGGGAGACAAAATAATGATCCCTATTAAATAATCAATAGCATTATATGCTAATGTTACAGAGCGCTTCCCATGGTGGGCCATTGTTCGCCATCGTTCGCCACCGTGTACAGGGGAACAGTGACCCAGAAACAATTGTTTGTATTTGACCTTGTCTGTGGTGTAGTGCAGTATTGGAGGGAAAATATAGAGCGTATGTAGAATATTCTAATGTGTTTTTCGTTCACGAACTATAGAAAAGATTATAAATGATAAATGATCGATCCGTGATATTCCCACTAATCAAGGCTGACTTTCTGTGAAAGATTGTTTTTTTTTTAACGTGGGCCCTATGTTGCCAGTCTATAAGGTTGAATACCTAAGCCATTCTATTAATTCATTAACTCGCAGTCAAAATATCCACTAATGAAAGAAAAAGCTGTGTCTAGTGGTTGCAATCGCGACTGCTGGGCATGAGGTCCTGGGTGCCATTCCCGTGTCGGGCATATTGTCATCGGGTTTTTCCATCAGGAATTTCTCAGTACAAGCAACGGAGTCTGGATATGTGCCCGGTGGATGGCAATAGGCTCGCCCCCTATTACATGGGACTGACATGAGGGTGAAATATGGATGTACTATTAGGTACACCTCTGCCTAACCCTTGGGATTACAGGCGTGATGTTCCATTATCAAAGAAAAAACTGAATTAGTTAGCCCTTTGTGCCCACCTTGTATTTCGGGACATAGCCAAGCAATTGGTCAGCCTTCACAGGACCAGACGGCCGGCCTTATTTTGATCGAAGAATCAGCACTACCATCCGATGTGGCTATGCTACCAGCCTTCTGGACTCTTTTCCTATTAACAGCAATGCGGACAAATTTTTGAATCCTTTTGATACTTAGTACATTATCATACGCAAAGTAGAAAAGAACACATTTACGAGTGTGTAAAGATTTGCCGCGAAAGGATTTTTTAAATGACTTCAGGATTTAAGGCTCTGATGAATAAATAATGGAGTATTGAATATGACAAGTAAAAAGGAACAGTATATTCGTAGTTTTCCTTATTTTATGTAAAATATTCATAATGGTAGATACCATTATGAATATTTTATATTAACCGGTTTTGCATTCATCGATATTTTTTAAATTTTATGTTCCACATAAAAGTGATTTATTACTGTGAGATGTCATTAAACTTTTACTAAATCATAGACGAGACTAACCGACCCCTAAAGCCACTTTAATTTTAATAACTGTAGAATTAAATCGAAAGTGTACATTTTGGTACTTGTCCACTTTAGTTAATCTATTCTCAGACATCTAAAATAAAGCAAACTAGTTAATTAGTAACAGAAAAAACTATTAAATAGATTTACATACTAAAAACTATGTCAAGATATCAAGTTGCAATATTAAAATATAAAAATGCATGTGTAGTCGGTGTAGGTATTGCCAATTTCAAAAAGCGATTACCCCAAATTCAATAAAAAGGAAATCATTGGCATTCCGAATTCAAGTCTTTATTTTATTCTATTCGCGCCACAGACCACAGTGGTCAGAAAGCGACATCTAAGTGAAAGTAGAAAAAAGAAATATTTTATTTAAAATTTCACATTCCTAAAACGTTTCGTTCACACGCGTAATGTTATAATCATGTGTTCGTGGTCTAACAACCACGAAATCTTGTTACTAAACATGTTGTCATAGAAAATTGAAATATACAACTTCAATTTGGCGCTCTTTATTGCCACCATTTTGGACTTTAGCGCGAAGACGGACCGATGTTGCCATCACAAAAAAAAATCTTGATTGCACATATTTGCTTGCACAATTACAATGATTTCTATTGTTGGTTTATCTGCAAATAAATTGTTGATGGTAAGCAATGAAGTTTTATTGTGTAACTGCGAGGTTTGGCGGACAGAGGTCGTTTACCTTTAAATGTATGAATTCAAGTCATAACTGATTTTATAACCATCGCATACTGTTATGAGAAATGTTACTCGTTACGCTAGTCTTAGTTTTACGGTTCTAGAGAAGAATAAGGTCATATTTCGATATAAATGAAGAATAAATCACACAAGAAATTGAAATATTGATTCATTCCTTTTATGGAAAGTCTAACAGAGAAAGAAGAAAGTTCGTAAAATTTTATAAATCGAATCACATTCCTTCCACGCCTTCGAAATTCAAAATGAGGTAAAAACAGATCGAACTTAACCCATGCGCCTACGATTGGTGTCGCATAGCAAATAATTACAACTTTACTTGTTTTGTGTCAGTATGAACTATATTGTTACAGTAATAAGGGATAGTATCGCTTGCTTTTTCTACTACTTAAAGAAGGCGACGTGAATGTCAAGTACAAGAAATCGATTATAGTGGTTCGCTAATTTTCGGTCACTTTCAAGTCGCGGCCAATAGCATCGGCGAAAGACCATTTGCATTTTATTAAACGAGTCTACTGTCCGTGTCACATATCCTATCAGTTTGTTAAAAAGTATGACAATCCGTATAACCTTTTTTATGAAAAAAAAACAAATAAATGTGTTGTCATAAGTTTTTTTTAAGTAATCATTCAATGTATTCGGGTCGTAGGCGTAGCGCCAAGTTGAGAGTGAAACTGCATTTTTTTGTGTACACCCAGATACCGTCTGTCGCACAGTGCTTCGAACTGGACAAAATATTTGATCACACATTTGTGTAGGTACTTTTCTACGGTTTTGTCGAGATATTGCGAATTTTAGTGCGTAAATAGTTTTTTTACGCTAAAATGAGTATAATATTATGTTTAATGTGAGTTAAACTTCACCTTGAATCTGTTAAATCGTGTCAATATTTTCAAGTTCATTGGGGTATTCACATTACTATTTGATGTTTTTATTTAAAAAAAAAACACAAATTAGCATCTTAGGTTTTAATTTCGTGACTTAATTTCAATCTAGAAACAGAAAAACAGTGATATTATATTACACCTTGATAAACAGAATTTCCCTAAACAACTCACAAAACACAAACAATTCAATTACTTTGTCCACAAACTAACACCAAATAGCCCACAGTGCGTTACCAGTTACGTATTCGAGTTAATTACAGAGTAATAACCATAAAATTATAGGTGAAGCCAGCATTCTAGGTCAATGTGGCTGATCAGATGTCTATAGCCGAACGTGATCATTTTGAGCTGGTTGGCTGTGGGTAATGGAGCCTGATTACATGCTAACTTGGTACTTTGGAAGCCGTGATCTTGATTTAAAATAGTAGTAGTTGGTAGTAGATTTGAGTGAGAAAAATGTTTTTGTAGTTGTAGGGTGAGTATTTCAATGTGCTTGTAAGTCTCCCAATATGTACGTCACACTGTTCTGGTCACCTAACCCTCAGTCTAGGACAACATCATCATCATCATCTGCCTCACCTTTCCCAACTATGTTAGGGTCGGCTTCCAGTCTAACCTGATGCAGCTGAGTACCAGTACTTTACATGGAGCGACTGCCTATCTGACTTCCACAATACATTTAATACTGGGTTATATCTTTTGGTAAGACGAGTTAGTCCAGGATAACATTAAAGTTTAAACTACTATTACATGAAGGTTTTAAGTACACATAAAAGTCCTTGCAGTATTGGCCGGAGAAGGCGAAACACAGAGAGAACTGCAAGAACTGGCTGAAGAATTTGGCCCAGCAATAAGACTCATGTTGAGTTAACAAAAAGAAACTCAAGGTTATTTTGATCAGGTTAATCTGCGACCTGAGAACTTAACAGTCAGTTCCGAAAATCTTTTCCTCGACAGGATACCACGGAGATTAATAAGGGGAAAAAATGGCTTAACCTTTTGACCATTTAATGTATGACATCTGGTACATGGTGTTAAAAAAAGAAAGCCTCATTCAACAATCATAATTCGTTAACTGTATAATCGGCAATGAAAAAAACAGGTCTGGTAAACTTGAATGAGATGGCCAACACAAAATTTACTTTCGACGAAATCTTTTCTACAAATCTTTTACACAAGCTACTATGAAGTGCTGTAATACTAACGGCTTACTATAGAAAACTAAATAGTGACGTCTTTCACGATCTATTATACCTTTCATTCGTAAATAAAAAATACTACAACAAACATTCTTTCTCAACTTAGCAAAATCGAAAGTGTTTGAAAAGTGTGAATTGGGAAAAAAGTTTGCGTCTGCGCTGGCAATTGTCGACCTACGGGCAGGGTTGCCAGACTTTTAGTTAGTAATTTTCCCCGAATATTGGGTAATACGCAAACAATGACTAATTGAACTTACAATTATTTGAGATTTTGTTCAATTATAGCTTTTTTATTTGTTTTATAATAATTGATATAATTCTATTTAATTTATATTGTCAGCTTCATTTTTTAAGTTTTTATATAAAATCACAATGTTAAAAGTAATTGTGAGTGGTTTCGTCTGTGTGAGCTTCTAGAGAAGTCTTCAAAAAAAGTTATAATTACTATCATAGTCTACTTTTTGTCTCTAACTCGGTCCCATTATCAATAACCTTCACAAGAACGGCACCATGTTAAACATAATAGGTATAATAATTACACGAATGATCGCCCACACGGCCATTATCCATTGTAAATTGCTCAATATTGACCTAACGACCACATCTGATGCAACTATACCAGATTATAAAAGATTAATATTGACTTTAAGATTGATATCGAAATTTTGTCGGTCTATTCGTTAAAAGATGAAGAAAGTAGTGAAACATAGGTAAGCTTATGATCAGAAAGTGAGAGTTTTTCTTTATGGGTTCAATTCGATTCATGGTTTTTATGGTGAAAATAAAAGGTCATAAAGTCATCGATTTTATCAAGCTAGAGTGATGGAGAAAATTTCGGAGTACTTGCTTTGGTAATTTTAAAATATAGCATAACTAGAAGTTTTTTCTAAAAACAAATGCTCACTATAAGGAGTAACACTGATATATCCACTATTTAGGTTATCTTTCTCAAAGATTGGTATATTATTCGCACCCTGAAAGACTTAAATATATATATATTTTTTTTGTTTTCCCTTTTTTATTCCTTACAGAAAGTGGTAGTGGCGAGAAATTCTGACAACCAGTCTTACCAAGGGGTATCGTATTACCCAGTACTAACTGTGTTGAGGAGGTCAAATATGCAGTCGCTCCATGTAACGTACTGGTACTCAACTGCATCCGGTTAGACTGGAAGCCGACCCCAACATAGTTGGGAAAAACCTAGGCAGATGATGATGAATACTGTTTTACCCACAATTAGGGGAAATAAAAATGAACCATCTGGCAACCCTGAACAATCGAGGTCATAGTAAAAGCGAAAAGCGCGAAACAGGTTTTGATTCGAATTTGGGATCGTGACAGGTTGTTTTCTCTTGCCCCGAGGCATCACCGCAGCTGGCTGATCGAGATGCCAAGCACGAGCTTGGCAAACAGTGAGGAGTTTATTTATTTCATTGTTTTCACTGGGTGACAGTAATTTAAACATACTGATTTGAAATTGCGCGAAGGTATTCGGTTTACTTCGGTCAGTGACTTTACATGTCTGCTTTACTCGTACAGTTCCATCAAATCATATTTTTGGGACTGATTTATACGAAGTTAGGTAATTGTGCAGACAAATTTCTTTAATAGATTTTCAAGGGCTCAAGGTTGATAGGGAAAATTTGACAGTTTCGGGTAGCTTATTGTGGCGTTTGTACATCATATAAAGCCATTACGGGGCTTTACTTTATATGGACTATAAAACATGTGCTGTGATTAATTTGATCAAAATCCATCTTTTTTTAAGTATTTGTACGAATATTTACGAAGTCTAAATGCGATACCAAAATATTGCATACTTTCGAGCCGAAAATAATAAAAAAGGTTTAATAAAAACAGGAATCCATAAGGAACCCTAAACAATCATCGCTAAAAGTCAAGGTACATCATACTCGCAATATTTAAAGCTAGCAATTACGTATTTATTTTTATTGCAACACTTGACTTCACGGATTTAAAATAATTTGCAGGTATTTAAGGTAACTTTTCCTCGACTTGCATTCCTCATATGTGTTAAATGTGGCCATCAGACTTCTACAATCTAACCTTTACGTACAGCAAATGCCGTAGGTATGACAAAAAATCTTTCTTTCAGACTTCAGTTTGTCTACTTAGCAACTATCCATTATATAACCGAATGCAATCTGCCTTTACTGCTGAAATTGGGCCACCAAGATACAGGCTGCGCCTAGTTTGGGACCCACGGGTACTTCTTCTTTTGTACTCATTTAACTTTGCTCATGTATCTTGTTTGTCTATGTTTTTATGTTACCTAACTTGTGTGTGTCAATAAATATAATGTATGGTTAAGAACAATAAAAATATTGTATTGAAAAAAAAAACTATTCGAGTCTGAACATGATTATCAAAAATACAGAACTTGATAACGATTTTTAACAAGCCCTAATTCAATTCACAACTTTCGTATTTCAAATGAACTCGGTGAAAGAGGAAATCTTGGCCATAACCAAAACATACTTGGTAATACTGTAGAGGCATCCAAATGAACTGGCCGCTGGTTTGACGCACGTACCAAAAACGTCTCAAAACACTCCAACTCTGCCAAACTGCTTTAAGTACTCAAGACTGATTGCAGATACAAAAGAAAAAAAAAACTTTCGTATTCCAACAGATTTTCAAATCATTACTTCGAAATTCAAAATGTAGTAACCTGCCATGTTTTATTTTAAAATCATTCTATTTTCAAATTGTCTGCTGTCAATTGAATGAGGTTTCAAGTGAACTATGGAAGTCTTTGAAGACCTTTTCCTAGACTATTTTTCACCATCGACGCTTTGTTAAAATCAATTATCCTTCTACGATTAAAACAGTAACACTTAAACTGACATTTAACAAGCTTTACGAACAGCTTTACAATGTGGTTCTAACGAGTGCGAGTAGGTGAGCAGTAGGTACAGGAAACCCAGTTATTCTCAGATGAAAGTAAGGCCGCGACGAGGTCATTCGAACTGGTCTGATCTTATTTGTGTTATTTGTAGTCTGAAGGGACTTTGCTTGTGTCCCTTTTGCATGTTAACGTTTTTACTGATTGGGTATCTACTTTTTTGAAGGTATTTTGAGGGGTAGAGGGTAGATACAGAGAACCTAGGCAGGTGGCAATCGATCACATTCCATAACAAAATTTCAACAAAACCAAAGTATGAAAATATAAATACATTTTTTGTCATATTTTGTCAAGTTGTGTTCTTTTTACCCAAATAATACGACTTATAGGGATAACTTACTTCTTAATTTAACTCAAAAGTAAATAATCTAAATGTTCCTTTATCGTGTTCTCATGGAGTGTACTATGGTAATACAAACCCATTCTAATGTTAATAAAATATAAGACAATCAGCTAAGTGGCAACCAAGCAACGGAGGGACCCACAATGTGCATTGGACGAAAGTTTTGAGTAGATACTGCTAAAGCAAATTGCCTGCAAATACTGCTGCAAATTTTATTTCCAGAAGCGACTTCGTGCAAATTATACTTTAGGTTAGTGAACCAATATTTTTAAATGGTTAAGATTATTTTTCGGTTTTATCTAGTTAACAGTTTTATGCTATTTAGTTTGTTTAAAAAAAACTTTTTTTTTAATTTAGATTTTAGAATTTATTTCATAATTTAAAAATCGTACTTCTTACTAATATTATAAATGCGAAATTTTGTGTGGATGGATGAATGTTTGTTACTCTAAACTGCTGAAAGGATTTGGATGAAATTTAGCTCATAGACAGTTTATAACCTGGATTAACATACAGGATACTTTTTATCCCGGTACTACGATCCCGTTCGACAGTACCGAACACCACGCGCACGAAACCGCGGGCATAGGCTAGTATTCCTATGTGAACTAGTATCACCAGTGTTTTCATTTATTGTCGTATTGTCGTCTTCACCTTGTATACAAAACCCATAAACTACACAACATTGACATTGATAAGTTTGATTCAATATCTATTATTATATGCCAACTATTTACTCATTACATTCCACATACCACAGTATAATACTCTCTCTAAGACCATTAAAACTCCATCAGTAGGTTTTCTAAAACTATCTATACCCTCACGGATGAATGCCATAAGCAATGGAGGCATTCTTTGTATGCTATAGGCAATAATGTTGGTCATTTCACGCAGAAATACTTGGCAGTCTAGGTAGTGTGGAGAAATGAGTTGAGTTGAGGTAGGATAAGCGATTATTTTGTGAGCTTATGTCATCATCATAAAGAAAGAAAGAAAGAAAGAAAACACATTTATTTGGCACATGCCACAAATGCACACAACATAAAATAAAATCATCTGCCTAGCCTTTTCCCAACTATTTTGGGGTCGGCTTCCAGTCTAACCGGATGCAGCTGAATACCAGTATTTTACATGGAGCGTCTGCCTATCTGACCTCCACAACCCAGTTAGTGCTAGGTACGATAGATATGATACCCCTTGGTAAGACTGGCTGTCAGACTTTCGGGTCACTGACTACCTGTAAGGACTGTCAAAGATCTACAAATGACAGCCGGGACCAACGGTTTAACGTGCTTTCCGAGACACGGAAGAAACTCGGTATGTAATGAGTGGTCACCCATCCACGGACCAACCTAGGTAAGCACGGCTTAACCTAAAGATCAACCCAAACGGCTGTTCTTATTTAGCCACGAGCTCCGCCACGATTTTGTGAGCTTATGTTGTGAATGGTAATTTGATATACGACATAATGCTGTGTTTTGAGGACATTGTATACTGTTAAATAATTATATTAAAAAAAAAACAAAAAGGACTGCAAACCGATTTAGACAAAAAAAAAACAGATAAACTGTTCAAAAGTCTGATAGAAGTTGTTAGCTAACACCAACAACTTAACCACATTTTCCTTATCTTCTAGTTCAATAGAATTATAATTCATTTATCTTTTTTCCGAGCTCGTTCCTACCACAATTTTCCAAAGCTTTTCGTCAATTATTTTCTATTTCCCACAAAACTTTCCACATTTCTTCACCTACATCGATCTATCTATAAAACAGTAATGATGATGAATGATGATCGTCAATTGTCCCGTTGATCG
This sequence comes from Eurois occulta, assembly GCA_950022335.1. Taxonomy (NCBI): domain Eukaryota; kingdom Metazoa; phylum Arthropoda; class Insecta; order Lepidoptera; family Noctuidae; genus Eurois; species Eurois occulta. Next base: position 5,253,412 of record OX465502.1, read on the forward strand.
ACGCGTGCGCAGCTGCCTAAGGTGGACATTAGTGGCCGCCTGTAACACCGTACCGTAACTAAAGCGTTGGGAATTGATTCGGCGAACAATAGGCTTGATATAGAAGTGTGGATTGTGTGATGATACGGTCAATCTGTTGTTGTGTTTTCTAATCTCTATAGATTAGTTTGTAATGGTTTAACTTTCACTAATGAGCTTTTACTAAAACAAAACCATGATTGGCAACGCTTAATCAAAAGAAAACGTAAACACTTGACTGTAAAATAAGTCGATTGTTAATTGCTTTAGATATAACTGAATCTGAAGTTCAATTTTTGTATTAATATTCAACAAGGTACTTATTCAACAATCATAGAATAGGGTCAATATTAGAGCCTACGGAAAATAAACATTGATTTTTTATTCAAGAACATTCCAGGCTTCTTATTCGGAATACAGCCAACTCCAGCCTTTGCGTGATTAAAGTAGCATCATCAATCATCCGACATCATGCATGTTTATAAAATACCCTCACAGCATAACATACAGAACCGATTTGCTACATAACGGTGTCATAGAAGGAAATACAAGAGTAATGTAACCGATACCACAGACATGTGGAACATTTTGTATATATATAAGCGTTTCCTTTTACCGGCAAGATATCGGTATGTGGAAGTATGTGGTGGTATATCTTAATGATAGCAATTGCAATGGACTTTCATGGATTTTTGTACTTGAATTAAGATATCGACTGAGGATGAAAATGTTTTTTTTTAATACTTGGCTTGGCTATGCTTGCGTTTGGCTGCAACTCGCCTGATGTGAAGCGATGACGCGGCCTAGGGTGGAGCACGCTTGCCTAGAAGAAACCGATTCACTCGAACTTTGAATAGATCCAGGTTATAATGATCAGGGAACAGAGAAGCCGGCAGTGAATTCCATAGACTGGCAGTCCGCAGTCCTCCCAATAAATGTGTTGCAATTGCAAAATCCTGCATATGAAAATCCGATAATATTAAGACTGTCGTGTAATTTAAGTGGAAACACTGCTAAGTAATTTTCACTGTCTCTCTGTGAAAAAAAAATCCGAAACAAATCATTCAATAAGATAACAAGAGAAACAAAAGACGAGTGCTGTTCTGAAATCTGATGTTTCTACCTACCCCTTTACGGAAAATGCGTGACTTTTATTTACATTATAACTACATGAAGCGACATTATAATTTTAGTTAAGGAATATCTTTGCCTACTGCCTCATTGGTCTACTGTTCGCAAGCGAGACTGCTGAGCATGAGATCCTGGGTCTGATTCCCGGGTTGGGCAAAGTGTTATTGGTTTTTTTCCATCAGGAATTTCTCAGTAGCAGCCACGGAGCAATAGGCTCGCTCTCTATAACATGGGAGTTAAATCATAACTACGAATGTGGGTGTACTATTAGGTACACCTCTGCATAACCTTTCGGGGATTACAGGTGTGATGTTATGTTATAATGTATATAATAATACCTTTAAAAAGGAGTCTACCCACTACACCGTATCATACCATGCTAAGAACGTGTCACGGGTGTACTCCTTTATGGATATCAACCATCACTTTTCAGTATTATTCGTTTATATCTCACCTTTCCTACTATTCCAACTTTTTCTCTATACCTCTACCTATCCTTTACGATTATCAGTCGTAAGTATACAAGCTCTTCAACACAACAATACGCCTTTCCCTTCGTATCACTCCCTCAAGAGGAACGTTCTCGAAGCATCAAATACCAAGGCCAGGCAACCTCAGCTCGCAGTACAAGGCTACTAATACGGAATATACTGCACAATGCACTCTTATGCGAGACATTTAAGTTATATTATCCGTGTTGGTTTAAGTTATAGTGGACTAAAAGTAATTATTATAATCTTAGAACTCCCCTCGTTTGTCTAGTGGTGGCCAGGAAAACAGCTGAACATTGGGTCCTGAGTTTACGCGGGTCGACTTGTAATGTGTTGAACGGATAAACACAAGTGTCTGTAGGTATCGGGTCTTTTTTGTTAGTTGGGACAAGCCCGCCACACTATTCCTAAACCACTGCAATGCTCCTGAAATCATCAGCAGTGGCGACCACCAGAAAAGCGCCGAAACAATAAAGCTCGACGAAGTCCCAGGGAAACAATTTAACTGTCTTGGATTCCGCAACGAAATTAATTAGAAAAGAATAGCGGAGGAGTAGGAAAAACATAATTTTCACTTCCCTCCATATTGACGGCACGGTTGGCGCAGTGGTCAAGCGATTGACTGCTGCGCTGCATGTCGCGGGTTCGATTCCCGTACGGAACAAATATTTGTATGACCTACAAGTAGTTGTTCCGGGTCTGGGTGTTTTTCTATCTATAATATGTATGTATTTACAAAAAAAAAAAATGTTTATATATGTAGTTTATCAGCCATCTAGTTACCATAACACAAGCATTAGGTTGCTTAGCTTGGGACTAGATGGTGCTGTGTGAAATGTCCAGGGATATTTATTTATTTATTTATTTATATCAGCAGGAGACAGAACAAGGCCAATAGGCACAAAGGGACGCTTACAACTGGGATAAGCCCAGTTGCCTATGGTAAGGCCTATGGTATCGGGTCTGAATGTGTCCATGGCTAATGTTTATTAACACAACTTTTAATATCAATGGCAAGTGACTAGTTTTCCACTTCTAGGCTCTGCCGAACCCTTCCGGAAATTCAGGAGTAGCAATAGTCATAATAGTAAAACCTTATGAATGTATTCGTGGTTTGTTAAAAATAGTATTAAGTATACTTCCTTGTAATTTATCATGAAGATCAGGATGCATTCTTCAGATTGCATCTTAATGTAGAAAATCTCATTTTATTACCTGTAACAAAGAAGAAACATTATCATTATTAAAATAAACTTATGAATTTGTTAACTAATAAAAACATTGAATTTTAAGCATCATTTGATGTCATTATTCGATATGACATCATTATGATGTAGTATGAATCACACTACGAATTAAATTTAAATCCTGCTAACAATGGCAAATATTTATATATTTTAAGTATAAAATATACAGTAGCAGCTACGGAGTCTGAATTTGCGCCAGGTTGATGACAATGGCAATAGGCTCGACCCCTAAACTAAAATAAATTTATTCGAGGAATTAAGTTAGATCCCGAGAGCAGCGAAGGCTTCTAGAGAAGAATCCCGAGCGTAGCAAGGGATTCTAGATCAGATGAGATGGGATATAAACACTACAAAATTTAGTGAATTTGAACAGTTTTCGAAATTCGAAATAGTATAATAAGTGTTATGTTCTTGTCAGCAGGTTTTATTTAATTTTGTACGTAATTCGTATAATTCGTGCTTCTTCCAAATTCAAAATGTTTTTATTCACTGAGTGACTAAAAAAGTGTTTTATTCACTGTTATCGTTGAATCAAATGCCTTTTTTCGAGTGGCAATGGTAAAAATTACTTTTAGGGATTAATTAGCAATTTATTTACACTCTATCTGCAAAGGTGCAAAAGTGCATTTCGCTCATTAAATATATGATACAAACACCCAGAAACATTAGCCTCATACAAAAAAAAAATGTCACATTGTCCTCAAAATTCCTTATAAAAGTATCACAGTGTTTTCTTTTCCAGTGATAGTAAAAGTACATAAATATTCAGTGAATGTGGCCAAAAGGCAATAACCCCAATGTCTAGCGATACGTTTTTAGAATATTAATGATCGAGCGAATCCTTATGTGACATAGATAGAAAGTTTGTTGATCTTGAGGAATTTATATTGTAAACATTTTGGACCGGTGAGTCAGATGAGTGAAATGCTTACTTAGGACTAAGGTTTCAGTTTGTCTCTAGTCCCTAGTAAATATCCTAAAGACGAAGAGACGAACAACGCAGAGCCTATATTTTAGAAAAAAATGGCACAAGAGCTTCTTTCTTCCCCACGGAAAGATTTTTGAAAATGAATCCCGTTCAGGAGTTAAGTAGAGGATGAAAGGTGTACAAAACTTCGTCAATACTGCAGATGAAACGCATGCTACTAATAAAGTGATGGATGTGTTGATGGATAGAGAGCCAGAATAAGGCCAAAGAAAAGATGAATGGATCGTGTAAGAATGATATGAAAGAGAAAGGAGTATATGATGCCGTGACGTCTGACAGGGGAATGGATGAAGAGGACATGTTGCGCCGACCCCAAGTAGAATGGGACAAGGGCAGGAAGATGATGATGATGAATACTGCAGATAGGAAATCAGGAATTTCAATTTAATATTATAAGTGTATCTGTCTATTAATCTTGAAAGATTCCACGGCTACGTCACTAAAGCTAGAAAACATTATAACAATTTTAATTATAATAGATTCGTAAATAAGCTTACTAGGACAGCTGACTGATGTAGGAACTTAAATTATATTTGAAAAACCATCTGTGGAGATGCATACTTGTTTTCTTAAACTCTTTAAATGTTAATAAACTTAACTTTGCAAAAATAAATAAAAGTAGAGCTCACAATCAAAAAGTAATCTCAAGCAATTAAAACAAAGATGAACATAGTTATTAAAATCATATCAATTTTAAATAATAACAGTATGCAAATATTAATTTAAAAAACTTGAAAAAATAATCGTTTAGTTAATCGCTTGTTTCCGTAAACACTTTGTAAATATTTGTTGCGCTATAAATTATACTGATTTACATAACAATAAAGACTATTTTACACTGAAGCAGATTGTGTATGTTGAAGACGAATATAGTATTAACTCATCATCTTCCTGCCCTTGTCCCATGTTATTTGGGGTCGGCGCAACACGTTTTTTTCTTCCATTCTCCTCTGTCAACCGTCACGCTATCATTTACTTCTTTATCTTTCATATCATTCCTCACACAATCCATCCATCGTCAAAGATATAGAAATGACAGCCGGGACTAACGGCTTAACGTGCTTTCCGAGGCACGGAGGAAACTCGGTATGTAATGGGTGGTCACCCATCCACGGACCAACCTAGGCAAGCGCGGCTTAACCTAAAAATCGACCCCGAGCGGCTGTCATTTAGCCACGAGCTCCTCATATAGCAACACTATAAAACGATTAAGATGATCAATTACTCACCAACTGCAAATTATCACTCACTCAACACTCTTATTGTGACTTCAAGCGTAAAACTAACGCTTTTATTATACAAGTATGGCGAAGAATGAGTTCATGAGAGATTGCAGCATCACATAGTGTATTTGTTCGCACAGTATAGCAATCGCGTGCGCATCGATTTACACCACGTAGAACGTGTGTGGTCCAAGATATGAGGTATAGCGTGGATGAAAATTGCAAAAAAAACTATAATTCTGTCTTCTGCCTAAAGTGATAGTAAGAGGTATAAAACTCATATAGTTCTTCAGTTATATTTTAAGTCTCATGTTAAAGGGATCTTTCATCACTACACTACATAGTATAAAACAAAGTCGCTTTCTCTGTCCCTATATCCCTATGTATGCTTAAATCTTTAAAACTACGCAACGGATTTTGATGCGGTTTTTTTAATAGATAGAGTGATTGAAGAGGAAGATTTATATGTATAGTACATGTACCCGCGCGAAGCAGGGGCGGGTCGCTAGTATTGGAATAAAACCCGGTAGTGTAAATTCACTAAGAGCCTTTTTTAATAGGCGCTCTAGCTCTTTTTTCTTTTAGCCCGTACTGTCCCACTGCTGGACAAATACCGGCCTCAATTCCTTCCATGAGCTCTTTTCCCGTGCCTCCTCGAACCAGCCCTGACGGTACGCGTCCAGGATCGTCTCGCCACCTCTTTCTGGGTCAGCCTCAACGGCGCCGTCTAACTTATATAAAACCTATTTGCAGACTCATATTTATATTGCAGCCAGATCCTTGTTCAGTTACGGAAGTCATATGGTATTCGGCCTACATTATAACAAGAACTGGTTGTTACTAGATAAGAAACTTGTATAAACTGCATGCCAATAGACGGACCAGTAAATACCTAATTTGAAAGCAGACTTTAGATCCATTAATTTGCAGGGGAAACCCAAATGCCTATTTAGCTAATCTAAAGACACAGAGACAAAGAGTAGTCTCAGTATAAGTGCCTATAAGTGTACGCATGACGACCAATCAAGGTATGCTAAAACCAATATAAGCGGATTTCTCATTGTACGGGAAATCTATACAAAGCGAGGCCATGTTATACTGAAACGTATATCAAAACCACACATCTTGGTTTTCAATGCACTTCATAAAAAACATTAATATTCACTATCAAGGTCAACCTTGTCAACGTTTTTTGAGCGTCAAATGATGCACTGTCATCATCATCATCTGCCTAGCCTTTTACCCAACTATCTTGGGGTCGGCTCCCAGTCTAACTAGATGCAGTTGAATACCAGTATTTTACATCGAGCGACTGCCTATCTGACCTCCACAACTAATAACTGTATGGCTATAATTTTACTAGCAACAATACCCATTTAACCTAATAATAATGATCTCTGAAAAAATATATTATTATGATTCTCTTAAAACTCTTCGCTTATACCATGAGCAAAGCTAATCATAGAGTTGTATCAACGACGCATGCACAGATAGTCCATTGGCACCACTCTCGCGCATCGCCAACCGTGAAAATGACGTTATCACCTTTTTCCGAGGCAATCGGCTAAGATGGTTCTTGTTATAGAATTTGTTGTTTAAAGAAAGCTTAGGAAATTCTATTTATCTTGTTTTAGCTTCTAGAATTGAAAACAAACGAAATAATTCATCTGCCAAGCCTTTTCCCAACTATTTTGTGGCCGGCTTCCAGTCTAACCGAATGCAGCTGAACACCAGTATTTTACATGGAGCGACTGCCTATCTGACCTCCACACCCAGTTAGTACTGGGTAATACGATATAAACTATTGGTAACTAAATCCAACGAACATAATATTTGCAACCAAACAAAGGTCAACAATATCTTCTTTAATAAACAGGCTTGAGCAACAATGATTCACTCATACTTTCTTCTCAACCTGTAGGGCAGACTGCTAGTACTTTCACTTGGCCGTACATCTCTAAACATACATGTGTAATATGCAAAGTTGTTTTATGTACATAGAGTATTTCCTTTAGCGAGGTATGGCTGCGAAGTTAGTGCAACTTTTACTTCGTTAGGACGAGAATGGTGAGTGTATTAGGTAATGTTTAGTAACTTCGAATAGACACTGTGGGTTTTCTATTTTGATTGGAAGGTAGTGGAATTCGGTGTGGGCCTGCAGACTCGTCTCCTGAAATGAAACGCAAATGAGGAGAAAATTTTTTTCTTGAAACCCTTTTTTTTCGGATGGGAAATCATCAAATGACTCCTCCCGCTCTGGGCGGAGCGGAAGGGAGTGTCAGACTTTTACTGACTAAAACCCATCCATGTTCCTTCTTTTGCCCTTTATGTTCCAGGGCCGCGGTATCTCTTTCGAACAGTCCCGCAGCCCTGGCAGGCATCGGCCCTTGCGGGCCCCTCATCATTGCTGACATCTCTTTGAGGCGCGCGTGGAACACGAACGCGCCATCGACACGGCACCCCTGAAAGAGGCTTTTTATACATATAATCTAACGTTTCACATCAGTGTATTAGGTCATCACCTAGCAGAGTTCTACACTTTCAAGTAACTTGAATCACAGAGCCGTTCAAACATAAACCAATGTTTTTAATAAACTGTAGCACCTATATGGTTCTAGAATTAGCTCCCTGACCACAAAAATATTCTACTTTTCAAATATAAAATAAATTTCACCATTTCAGCGTCTGAACGTGATCCATCAGACACTCCTCGAGAGTTACCAAACAACAAAATTACCCCTAAAAGAATTTATCCAACTAAATGACTGAAACTGTCGCAACGAACCAACAAAAGACCGGAAGATTTTGAAACTTCAAGTAAAAAGATAAAGATATTTGATACATAAATGCGTTGCTCAATGAACGGATACAAAAACTTGTATTGGGAACGATCACGACCGAAGTTTTACGTAAAAACTGACGAGTAGCTTGAGAAACTTTGTTATTGCATCTTATACTTCTTCTTGGTGTATTCCCACTATCCCCACCGCACGTGTCCCAACTGGTGGGGACAATGGGAATTGATTTAAATAAATGACAAAAAGAAACATTTTTATTATTTTTTTTAATTATAATTGTGATTTAATTGTATGATCCAAAGATAGCTGAAATAAATAAAAAAAAATTTCATTCGGCTACGGAACCCTAAAAATTTTCATGGTCTACAATTTTATTAAAAGATGTTATGAGTTATGAAATCGTGTTTCGATACGCCTTTTTAATTACAAGAATCTTAAAACGTGACCAAAAACGACCATTTTAACGTTTCTAAGAATCAATAGGAATTAGGTGTCAACAACAAAAAAATTGTTTGACTTTGACCGTACCTCTATTAAGATTTTTTATGGTTTTATCGTACTTTTTGCTGTGGAAGTCTTTAATTTGATTATTTTCCTCTAACAGCACTGAGAAATTGATTACGTACAGCGATGACAGGGTTGTCTTTACTTGATTGGTAAATATGCTTTTAAAATAGATCATAATTAAAAATGTAGTCATGAAATTGCTATAGGATTAATATTGTAGGCCAGAGACCTCTTTTTTGAGCGTGGAACCAACTCTTGCGCTTTCTAAACGAGCTTTAAGGTCATCTTGGGTGATATTCTAGAAATCCTCAGGGAAATTACTTACAAAGATATCAATAGAATCACATTAAAGGCCTACACACGTCTCTATGACGATAAAGACGTATTTAGGCCTTTACTCAGATATCTGTTAGGATTTTATGAGTCATTCAGCCCTGATGAGTCTGAAATATGAAACCCTATTCATTATCATGATAGTAGTTTTATTTATAGTAGTTTATTCCCACAAAACGGCACAGAAGAGACAAACATCGGAGGAGTTGAGTGCGCATCTTCGACGGATACACCATGGCTTGTCTGTTTGGAATAGCGCTACCTCTGAGCTTCTAGCAAATCTTCGTACAGCAGGTGTAGACCGTTATGCAAGGGCAGCAGCATCCACCGCAGCAGCCACCCCAACATCCGCAGCCGCCGCTCATTTTTATTTTATTGGTAGGTAACGAGTACTTAAGAAGCCTAAAATAGGTAAGAATAATAGAGGAATCAAGGAATCTAAAGTTGTGGAAAATCACAATTTTGATACAAGATAACATAATAATTTTTAAATAAGAGCCAAGCAAATTAAAACATCCAATCAAGTAGAGATCCAATCATCTAGAGGACAAACAAAGATTCTAAAAACTATTTTTTTTTTGTCCCAAATACCAGACAAAACCGCGTTAAAAAACTAGCGTAAACACACAAAGAATCACCAAATGGCATCATTCTTTAAAATAAATTTTAAGGCTGGGTCTTCTTCACGTTAGTTTTTTCAAACAAGTCACGTCTTCGAGCGCTAAATTCTAACTCCAATGTGTTTTGTTTGGATAAAATAATGTTGTTTTTAATGGCATAGTCTTTGGTTTCAAAAGAAAACTAGAAAAAACTAATTATAAATATGCATTTTCTATGCCTTTTTGTGCGTACGATGCAGGATGATCTTACAAAAAGATAAAAATGAAAACTCTAACTGTTGCACGTGTAGAGCTGCCAACGGTTTTTTTTTTATTAATTTAAGACGTGACTATATATGACTTTAGCTGACAAAGTCAGTATTAATGACTTCGTAGAAATCTAAATTTTTGTAATTCTTGGTATCTACAGGAAAGTGAAACTGGCGCCGGTGACTGAAAAGTTATGTGGTAATAGGTTGTCGTGGTATGGGCATGTGATGCGGAGGAATGAGGAAAATGTCGTGAGGAAAGTTTTGAGTATGAATGTGGATGGGTATAAGAGTAGAGGAAGACCAAAGAAACGATGGATGGACTGTGTGAAGGATGATATGACAAGAAAGTAGGTGTCTGATTAGCTGACGAGTAATAGAGAAGTATGGAAGAAGACATGCTGCGCAGACCTCAAATGAATTGGGATAAGGGCAAGAGAATGATGATGAGTGTCCTCAAAGGACTGCGTGATGTCTAACGGAAGAGAGAGAAAAGCCCTTAGTTTCCTGCCAACAAAAACGTCCAGTAGTAACCACACTAAAACGACAATATAAACAAAAATCAACCCACTTACGATAACAACGAAAACTGTACATAATTTACATAAGAATTAACAAACATAATAACACAGTCACTGTCTAACTACCCGTGACAACAAGATCGAGTTAAGTGCTCTTACTACATTAGTTTTGCGACCATTTTCAAGGTTAACTGTCTAGTTGATCTAGTTGTCGCTAGCGCTACTGCTGAGCATGAAGTCCTTGGTTCGATTCCCAAGTTGGGCTAGGAGTAATTGGGTTTTACATTATCAGGAATATTCACAGTAGAAACAGCCACGGAGACTTACGCCCGGTTAATGGCAATAAGCTTGCCCGCTATTACAATGTGTCTGAAACATAACTGGCGAAATGTGGGTGTACTAGGTGCTGTGCTCTGCCTAACACTTCGTAAATTACAGGCGTTATGTTATGTTTCAAGGTCAGAACGAGCTGTGTTACATGCGTGTGCGCATCGTTCGTGCGTGTATGGATATGCATGCATGCGTGTTATGTCTTTTTGATATTTCACGAAAGATGTTTTTGAGTATGGCGATTTATTTATCCATATTTATAAACTGTGCGGTTCAATTGGTATAAGTGTTCATATAATTATGGACTTTAGCTTAATTTTGAATACTTAGTTTCCTTTCTGAGTTAGACAGTTTCTATCTAGGGTTTTGTGATAATTTGTCTTAAATATGCAGATTTTATAGCATGATAGGTTAGGATGCTTAGGTACACAGCGTCCAACCTATTTAGGTTGACTGGTAGAAAATGCCTAAAGGATTAAGTACGCCTCTGTACTGTGTGCAATTGTACATATTTATTTTTTTGCTTTAACCTCTAATGTCCCACTGCTGGGCAAAGGCCTCCCCATAGCTTTCCAGTCGTCTCTCCGTGTGGTTTTCTCTGGCCAATCTCTCACAAACACCTCTAGGTCGTGACGTCAACGTTTTCTAGGCCTCCATATGTGTCAAAGTCTAAGTCAAAATAATTTATTTGCAGTAAATGTGGTACAATAGACGGTAAAAAATAATATGTGCAATGACACATTTCGCCATCAAATTGCCATGCAAACATTAATTAATAAGATGCTAATTCGAAAACACTACTAATACCTAAGTGCTCATTAAATTAGGTAACTAAGTGTGTTTCTAAATTTAATATACTAAGTTTTATATATGTTTTGTATAGTTTTATTTTATATATAAAACTTAGTATATTGTTTTATTTATTATGGATCTCTGGTCCGAAAATAAAGATTTTATTATTATTTTATAGTTTGAAATAAATAAATCTAGTAAATAAAATCAGGACACTGAAAATCAATCAATCTAAATCAGAAGACTGAACGTGTCATTGTTTTATCATACCTTAGGGATTATTTTCTGACATGACAACAGACCAGCGTTATGTTCGGGTATGCGCAAGAGTGCCTCGAAACTTCGAAGCAGGTCAAAAAACTTTAAAATATCTGACAACTCGACACTCGACAGCCTTACTTTTACTAAAGAAAAGGCTTGTTTTTGTCAGCAATACTACTTAAATTGTTACCATAAATAGAGTTATTGGCAAAGCACAGCAGGTCAACAACCTCTCATTAAAAGTAGCAGTTTACGAAATTAACAGAATTATTCAATGATTATGATCTTAAATTTCACTTTTCTAAGTAACGGAGTAGTCGTTTTGTTTGGCTAGAAAAGGTAGTATTTTTAAAATTTACGGTATTTCTTTAAAATGCTGTTAAGTTCTCCTAACCTGACAGACAGATCTGTAGCTGGGGAATGTGATCCCCGACTTCTTCTTATAACCCTATCACTAACTGTGTAGTTGGAAGTGACGTTTTGGGACACTTTGTTATGTTTTATTTTGACGTTTTAGTGGTAAGTGTGACCAATTGAATGTAAATATTCGTATGCCGCTTCTAACGGCGGATATGTCCTGAACCATGCTATTGTAACAACTTTGGGCCTACCGTATCCTTCGAATAAACATCTTTGTTTTTGTCTAAAAAGCTGCTGAATCCCAGCTTTTCAATGAGATTGGAAATCAGCACTATTTGATATTATAAAAGTAAATGACTTTCGATTTTATGGAAAAGTTAATTCCTTTCAAAAAAACTTATGCCACATCACTTTTAATTTTATTCGAGTTAAGGCATATGTTTGTATGTTTTATTGACAAAAAAATAATTAAGACCCAGTCCTATTACGGAATTAATAAAATTCTGTACAGATTATGCCTAAAAATATAATAAACAGACCAAATAACTTCAAAAACAATATCGCAATACTTCCCAAAGTACATAATGAGAACAACTAGAGTACATAATGCGTACAGTGATCTAACAGCAATGACCTGATAACCCACACGTTTGCGACACCATATTACATTAAAACTGCGTATTATATAATACACAGATGATGATTTTTGCTTTAAAAGCTGTGGTCCAACTACGAGCGGAGCGATTTTTACACAAATAATGTTTTAAGCCTGTAAAAGGTTGTAGAAAAAAATACTGTTGTTGTGAAAAAAATCTTTCTTTCTTTGTTTACTTACCAATTAACAATGACAAAAAAAAGCTTTTTCTTACTAAGCATACATCTAAGGGTAAGTCATACAATCCGTATGAGCACTACAATATACCAGACACATTAAAAAAAAAGCTGTGTCGCGCAAAATGACCCGAGTAGTTTTCTTTGTTATGTTTTTTTGTTGTTTTTTAATTGTATTTTTTAACTATATCTACAGCTTATTTGTAACTTACTGAACTGTGCAAGGTTGTTATTTTGATTTGCCAAATAAAAAAGATTTTTTTTTGTATTTTGATGATAATGTGAAACTACGAGTATGTACTTTGTGGAATGGCTTTTGAAGTTATTGATACAATCAGTCAGATGTTTTTTTAAGAAAGTGTATGCCACCGGGGCAGACGACTTTGTTGCTATCGCAGGTAGAACCTGCTGGCTGGCACTTGGACGTGGAGCTTGACACAAGCAATGAGAGGTCTATACTCAGCAGTGGGTGACGTGAATAATGATGATGATGATGATATGCAACCTGTGTTTTATTACACCAATGGGAAGCCGGGTTGGGTCACTAGTGTGTAATTAATAATAATAAATTAATGCAGGAGGTCAAAGAGTCAACTGAGGTCGTAAGCATCCTCCGTTTCCATTGATAGAATAAATAGAATGATAGAAATCTTCAACAAATAGCCATTATGGCGTTTAATTAATATAAAGTTTATTCAAGCCCTCATAAGTTGCAATAACTTAGGTTAAAGATCAATTCGTACTAGTTACTTTTGTGAGTGGTCTTTCGAAATGTGTTTAGTGCCTTTTAGATTATTTTGTGTGTACTATACGTGATATTGTAAAAAATATATAAAACAAAGTTCTTAGGATAATCCTATAATGTTCCCACTGCTGGCCTTTTGTCTGTGAAAGGGAATCGGCCATATTTCACCAGGTCAAGGACTTAACGTATAAAGATGGTCAGCATCGGGCATGTGAGGTGAGGCCCAGTGATTTATTTTAGTCTGCCAATTAGAGCTATTATTGTATGCCCAACAATTAACGTCTAGGGTGAAATACGATTATTAATTAAATTGAGTAATCTCAACCTTGCACTATACTAACTTTCCTCTATCGTATATGCGTAGCATAAGCATAATCAGCCTTTAATGTTCCCACTGCTGGGACACACGGCCTCCTCTCTAGATAGGGATGATCCACCACGCGGGCCCAGTGCGGGTTGGTAGATGTCACATGTTTTCGATTTTATGGTTCTAGGACATGCCGGTTTCCTCACGATGGTTTCCTTCACCATATATGCAGACAAATGCAAATCTCAAAAGCACAAGCAACCCGACCCTGAATAATTTTATCTGCAAGCAATGTAAATATTTTTGCCAGGTCAGAATCCGCAAGTGTCATGTCGAACAGATAATCAAACATCTGGCTTAAGTCTTTCAGTCACTACTAAAAGGTACACAATCTTTCAGTAAATTTGTAAAATATTGAACATTCATACAAAAAGATCTTCACGATAAACTGGACATATTCTCTCATGTGTTGCAGAATTTACAATATATATAAGTAAAAGTGTAAATGTCAAATATTACAATATCTAATACTGTTGCATGTTTTCATAAAACGTTAGATTTATCTTCCGTCTTTACATAATGATGAGATGCATAAGTATTGCAAGCTAATGTGACCTTTAGTATGTGTAATATTGAATTGTGAAATAAAAGGATATTATTGTTTTTGATATAACTTCAATGACTACGAGTATTATTCGTATAACTATCATGACTTTCACAACGCATAGTGTAGGTTTAGGTCATTGAACTGTCTTAAGTCCACCTTACATACCAAAATATCAATTGGTATTATTAGTGAGAATAAGTAATTGATTTCAGCTTAAATTACTGATAAGAAAATATCGTTCATTAATTTTAAAAGTTCAGCTCTTCACGCCCATATATATTTTTGGGGTCATATTATCACTCCAAAGAAGCTAAAACTGTTTCAAACGACACTCAAAACCCACAGTTTGACTAAAATTTTTAATAATAAACATAACTGCACATTAGGAATTCGCTGTTATCATAGTCGTAAGAGGGAGAAATAAATAAAAATAAATGAGTCAATAAAACTCCTTCAGCGTCCCGCTAGTGGTGGGACCGCGCCTTACGTTAAACTTGCAAACTCACCGGTTAATGGTAACACGGATAATTAAATTACTAGAACGGTTTGTTATTATTTAATTGTTTCAAATATTTGTACGCTATTATATTACACTATTTGTTTTTGTGGTAACATTATAGAGCAGAGCAGCAGTTAAAAATGAAAGGATGTTTAAATAATATACAAACATAAAAACACGCCTTTTGCAAAAGATCAGTGGTCGAAGCAAGATTAATCTCTTATTTTATTTACCGTGGTCAATGCAGTCTTCTTTATCGTGTGGTTAGTGCCTAACCTGGTTTCAGAGTTTTTATGTCGCCCATGGGCATCTGACTTGGCTTTACATGCCGTCAAGAAATATCTCTCAGGCATGCTGGTTTTCTCAAGATGTTTTCCTTCACCGAAGCAAGTAATAATTATACAATACGCACATGAATCCGAAAAATCAGAGGTGCGTGCCTTGGGTTCGAACTTGAGACCTATGACTTGGCAGTCTAACGGTCACACCACTAGACTATCACTGCTATAACGGTCAATGCAATAGTTTCATTCTTTAAACATCTTTTCGAAATTCGAACGATGTCTCGTTTTGAATCTGCGATGATTTTTTTTTTAAACAAATGAGTTCGCATTCGAATTGGTTAGTTTTGAAATGAACTTAATAATACAGAATATCACTTCAACGGAAGTAAAACGTTATTATCGACCAGTTTCTTGTTTATGTATTGTATTCAATTATAAACTACTTAAAGTCTAATTTAGGTGTTTCCTGCAATGTAATAGCACTCGAAATTTGAAATTTAAGCCTAAACTTTAATTTTACTTGCATCAGAAACCGGCAAAATATCAATCATCAATTGGTAAATAAGTATCTTCAAATCAAAAGAGAGATCTATCTTAGTAATAAATAACACTTGACCCAAACTGAAATCGTGAGAATGAATAAATAGTACGATATAATTAATTATTAATCAAACCAACATAAATTATATGATGACAACTTTAACACTAACTATATTTGTATTTCTAGTTATCGACTTAAATATTTTTTGTAAACTTGATATACTAGGAGATAATTTTTGTAAGTTTAGATGTTGTACCTAATCTCCGAAACTGCTCATCCGATTTCAATAATTCTTTCTCTGACGGGAAGCTACACTAATGTAGAGTGCCATAGTATGTGTTTTTCACGCGGGTGAAGTCTAGGGCACAGGCTAATGTGCAGTAAAACCAAGGTGGCTTTGAATAAAAACTCTTAAGTTTAATGCCGGAGTAATGAACATTTTTTAGGATCAAAGAACGTGTGTACCGGGGTCTGGACATAAGAACACTAGGTACACGAAAATCTCCAGGAATGTTTATTCTTTTTTATTGTTCTTTCATTATCTTTCGAGAAGAATAAACAAATAAGTCTCGCTAAAAAATATATTGAAATCGTAAAACTTTTACCAGCCGCTTTTTTTAAAGTACCAAATTAATTAGGTATATGAAATTGAATTAATTTACATTAAAACATGTTAAATGGTAAGGTCGCCCGCTCATTAACATTTGACAAATCGGCCGATCTCAAATAATCATAATTATAAGTATTACAGAAAGTGACATTGAATTATTATTTGAGTGTGAAACGCAATTAATTATATGAAACAGCTCTTGTTATAATATATTTAGTTTAAAATGAAAAAGAAAATAAAGCATAAATAATGCCATTACCTATTTCATTTTATTTTATGTCTGTACCAGCTTATACCCGCGGCTTCGTCCGCGTGGATTTCGATTATGTCCCACGGGATCGTACTACCTGGATAAATAGTATCCTATGTGTTAATCCAGGTTATAAACTATCTGTGTGCCAAATTTCATTCAAATCCGGTCAGTAGTTTAAGCGTGACACAAACTTTCGCATTTATAATATTAAAGTAGGATTTCCGATAAACTAATAAATAAAATTCAAAAATCAAGGTTAAATAGCACTTCAAACAAAATGCATTTTATTAAAAAATGCACCCACAATTTAATATGCATTTTGACCTCCATACAATTTAAGCAGAATGTAAATCAACTCATTTTATATTGAGTGAAATTAATAATGTATTATTAAAATGGCTACTATACTAAACAGGTTCAAGGTAGAGTAATAGTTGATTGGGCTTGTTGCATAAATTTATTATATATTATTAATATGTTTGCCTACCCACTGTCAATCTACCAATACTTAGTTACTAGAACAGATTTCGACGCTTGGATTATTTTTTGAACGCTCATTAAGTTTTGTAATTATTGACGATTGAACAAATAAATAACGTTATAAATACTTAAGAACTGTCTTATTGATCTAGTGGTCGCAAGCGCGACTGCTGAGCATAAGGTCCTGGGTTCGATTCCCGGGTCGGGCAAAGGATAAATTACGGACGCAACTCCGGATACGGCAATTTCCTTGTCCACTAATTGCAGATACGGATATCTCCATACAAATTATTGAGGCACCCTGGTGCATGCTGTTTGCCGACGACATTGTTCTAGTCGGTGAAGATGGAGATGAACATTTATCAACATCTAAGGCTTTACAGTCGCGGTTGGCGTTATCCTGATCGGGTATATTTTTCCTCTACTATTAATCTAATTTTAAGTTTCTTTTCTTTTGTTAAGAAATAAATGACTTATGACCTCGCTCACACACAAAAGCCTTTTTTCAGTACCAGTTTGATTTATACGTGATTTTCGATAGCCAGTTTCCGTCAAACTGGTTAGTCTTGTCAATAGATTGTGCTACAACTCCCATATATCTGTCAAGTTAACTTAACCTTGCTGTTAAAAATTGTTAAGTTGCCAATACTACTCGTAATTTCATATGAAGATACTAAATTCAATAGCTTTGTGATACTTAAAGGTGCCATGCACAAATGTCATAGAAGCAATAATTCGAAGACTAGACATAGTTCAACGCGCAATGAATTCGCGTGGTGAATTATGATGGCCCACTCTTTCTCCCAGAGAGGAGGACGAGGAGTCAGCGGTGGGGACGTTAAAGGCTGATTTTATTTTACGATACCAGTGACTGAACGAGTTGGCTACATATTTGTACTAGTACTGAGTGTTTAAAGTCTGTGCAATGAGAAGCCTTTAAAATCCATCAAATGTCACGTTTATTCATCCTCACTTAAACAGCTATAATTATGGAATTTAATGAACTTTGAAATGTCAAATGACATGGCCGTTTGACTACTTGCCGGTTTGAAATATATAAATAACTTGGTATTTTGTAGCCACATTTGTAAGTACATGTTGTAAATGTCAAGATCTTTATCACAAAACAGATAGTACAGAAGAATATCTTCATACAAAAAGCGGAAACGCGCGCACACATACAAGACTAGCTTGATGTACTTACAGCGAGTGCAAGCACCCTTGCGACTGCCAATTGTTTGAGATCTCCACGCATACATAGACACTCTTCACGCACAGCGAGTGCAAGAGTCCTCGCGACTGTTCATCTATTTGTGATCTCCTCGTACAAATAGATACTCTTCACATAAAGCGAGTGCAAGCGCACTCGCGACTGTCAGTTATTTGACACCGTCGTACGTACGCGTCTATGTGCGTGCGCCGATTTTCGCTTGTTTTATGGAGCTGGCCTTCTGTCTTCTAACAATTCTGTGTCCTCTTTAAATGATTACTTCTGCATAGGTTATAATTTACTGTCAATTGTTAAAACTTAAATGGTTTTTATTCTGGGGTTTACTTGGTGTTCGAGTTCTTTTTTGATGCGACACGATTTAAATTTAGGTCGCGTTTAAAGGCATTTTGCGGCTTACGATATATTTTTTTATTATTCAAGATGATATAAATTTTCATATTTAGGTATGTTTTACTACGAGCAATACGATCTTAGTTTTGTCATTATTTTACTAAATACCTCTAGCTCCAATATAACCGAGAACGAGCAGGTACTTATTCTTATCTAAAAAATACTGGAACCTCTCCTTCATCATCATCTGCCTAGCCTTTTCCCAACTATGTTAGGGTCGGCTTCCAGTCTAACTGGATGCAGCTGAACACCAGTATTTTACGTGGAGCGACTGCCTATCTGACCTGCACAGCCCAGTTAGTACTGGGTAATACGATACCCCTTGGTAAGACTGGTTGTCAAATTCGAACCTCTCCTTGTGGTCTATAAACTGACCTCATTTTCTAAGCAAGCACAGAAATCTAACAAATTTATGGAATAATGAAGTATGTTTAATATGGGCTAAGATTGTGCAGTTTGCTTTATCATAAGCCCTTTCTTTCCTTTGGCCCTAAATGGCACATACCTTCAAATATTGTACCAATAATGTCACAATACCTTGAAAATAAGTATACAGGTAACAATTGAATGATAATAACAGAGTCACTGTTTAAAACCTTGATCGATGTATACAACAGTACTTTTGTTTCATAATCTTCGAAAAAAGTCTTCAAGGCTAATGTGTTCGAGATTTCTCGAAATTTTCGAGTTAATGTTTTATAATCTTTTTTGAAAATGTGCCAAAGGTTAACAAACATTATTAATTAGTTTCTACACATAACATTTTTTTTTTCATGTTTATTATATTACAATCTAACCTAATAATAGCCTTATTAGGTTAGATTGTAATAAGCAATTTTAATCTAACTTAATTTGCTAAAAGTAAAATTATATCTAAGAGCACGTCCATTGCGTTTACTTAGCGTCTATTAAGGCGGAGTCACTTTGTTCTTGGGTCCATATAAATAGCTAGGTACACTACACTATATTACACTCGCGGTAAAGTCCCAATAGATTAAACTACACTAACTCAAAAGGCTTAGTCCTTTTGAGCCTTCTTACTATGTCCGTGTTATACACATAATATATGAAAAATAAACGGTGTTTTAGTAGCTGGCTGTAGATGTAGAAACTTATATATGTCCAGTAGGAATACTGCTAAACATAGGCCTCTCCCAAGCTCTACCACAACGCCCTGTCCTCCTCTCCTCTTTTTTCAAGTTCTTCGATCCATCATCTAGCAGGGAAGCATCCTAAGGTACGCTTGCAGATTCACTGTCTCCACTTCAAGCAAGGTTTAAAGACATGGTAATCAAACATTCTGATAATACGATGATGGAAAATCTGCTAAAATTGCCCTACGTGACGTACGACACGCTATAAAATTGCTTGGCAACCTATTTACAATCTTTAAATACAAGTTCTGTACCTAACCAGTTTCCATAATCGACTTTTACTTTTCGCGAAATGATAAGACTTTTAGACTTGTTTTTTTTTTAATATTTATTTAACACCGTTAAGCATAACATGAGAATTATTTTAGCACGTAAACCTCGCAACTATTTGCCGACTATCTGCTAACAATTGAGAATATCATAACATTCATTAATATTCAGGCAACTCTGGCCCATAGATATTATACCTTACAGACTAACATACAAAAGAATAAAAAACATAAAATGCTAAATCCTACTAATATTATAAATGCGAAAGTTTGTGAGGATGGATGGATGGATGTTTGTTACTCTTTCATGCAAAAACTACTAACGGGATTTGGATGAAATTTGCACACATATAGTTTATAACATGGATTAACACATAGAGTACTTTTTATCTCGGTAGTACGATCCCGTGGGACACTTACCGAACCACGCAGGCTTAAGAAAGTCATCTATAAATGCTTTGAGTTCGAGTGGTGTTCAGTCTTAGTCATAGGACTAGCTAAATATGTCGAAACAAAACAAGTTTCCGTAATAAAATCCATAAATACAATATAATATCGGTATGTGGAGCGACTAACAGTTTGTCGTGGGTCTGACCGTCCTTGCTGCGCCTACGCAGGTCCAAAGACGTTTGAAGTGTAACTGTAGTTTTGTTGCTGGCTTTGCTTATTTTTTGGGGACGTAGGACCAGATTCCTAAAAGGTGCATAACGTATACCTAGAAGACATATTCTTTCTATTAGACGTTTCCTCAATACTGAGGATGCCACTAAATGCGGCAGTAACGAACTCCAAGTTATACGATGCATACTTAGAAAAGGCTTGAAAGAGATGCCTTCAACTGCAATAAGTTGTGTTTCTAGATTATTTACATGAAAAGAGCTTCGCAACTACCGTATTTTGTCTATTTTCAAGCCCCACCAAAAAAGGGGGTGTCATAAGTTTGAAGTGTATATGTATGTCTGTCTGTCGCATCATAGCTATAGAATAGATAGACATACTAACCAACTAATATTTTACAATAACTGTTTCTTTTATAGCAATTTTCTTTTACGTTTTGTTATATCTTCAGTGAATATCTCAAAAATATTTAGATTTATCACTCGCCCTACAAATAAATTATCAATCCCTACAATTTAAATAATAAATACATAACTTATAAGTTAAAATAACATGCAACAGTATACAGAATCGGTCCGGTCGTCTGTCATTTCGTTTACGTAACGGCATTCGCTTGCAAATTATGTTATGCAACAAACTGCAATACTTTGCAATTTGCACCTACCGTAAGCTTCGAGAAACTGTCGGTTATGATACTTATGATACTAGATCCCAAAATAAAAGCTTAAATCGTTTACTGAATAAGTAGCGGTCAATGAAAAAGGGACATAAACAAAGAGATTTAAGGCGCGAAATATACAGAAGAGACGTGGCTAGGACGCGGATAATCAAAGAAACCAAAAATTTACCTTATAGCTATATCGCATAGCATCGTTTTTGTCGATAAAGATATTTGCGTCCGCGCTTCCAGGCGACGCGGACGTCTCCGCCACCGGCGACTCGCCCGACAAAAACGACGCTATGCGACATAACTATTAGGTTCATTTTAGGTTTCTTTGATTATCCACGTCCTCGCCACGTCTCTTCTCCATAATTCGCGCCAAAGGTGGAAGCGTCACGGTAGCCCGCGAAATTCAAATTTTCTTACGTTTTTTACAATTTGCAGGTCAGAGTCAGGTTGTGTGTTGATTGAAAATGAGTCGCGCCAGTAACACGTATGTAGTTACAGAATTATAATATCATTGAAATTCCCAGGAACTGCCACGGAGTTTAAATTTATGCCCGATTGCAACAGGCTCCCCTCTAGTACCTGGGACTTGAAACATAACTGACGAAGTGTGGGTGTACTATTAGGTACACCAAACCAACCATCATTGATTATCTGAACCATCTCCTGCTAAGATATGAAACAAATCTTGTTCCAATTTAAACAGCTGTGTTGTAAATCTGTCTTCCACGGTTCCATCGCCTCCATCAGCTGTAACAAGAATATTTCCACAACACATACTAACCGTCTCTGCTCATTCACTATACAGGTAGAAGATCAATGCACATGGCGGCATTACTCTTTTTGTGGCCACCGCATTGGGTCATGGGAGCGACCGCGTGACACAGACTGAGTGTAGGGTGACGACGTCGGCGGTGAATGTGGGATAGTGTTGAATGGAAATGTCGTGATGTTTGTAAAAAAATATTATTATTTACTCTTGTGTAAAGGAGGCCGGTCGTCAGTGGAGCAGGCCTAGCGTTTAAAATTTAAACTTTAAATCAAGCTTTTATTAAAATAAAAAGAAGTATATTAGGTGTATAACTATCAATATTGAAAGTGTAAATAAAGTTTCGTGTCCGTGCTATTAACCGTTGAGGAATTCTCTCGTGAGGAGGTGATCCTGGTTGCAGGATCAAGTCATGTCTGTCCTAAAAATGTATTGTCATTAGAACCATAGGTGTGTGCAACATTTCAGCTCAATTGGTTCGGGGAACTGGTTTGAAATACAGTTGCAAGATTTGACCAATACATGACGTACTAACTAACAACGCCAGTTAAATAAAAGCTTATACATAATAATAATAAAAGGAGTAAGAGGTCAGCTATACAACCTACCAGTACCGTACCTTGGTTATTCTCGTGTGTTTATTGTGTGACTCCCCTGTAGCGGCACTACAAAAAAGTACTACAGCAATATAGAACAAAAAGTACTACAGCGCCATCCATGACACAGAGGACAAACTAAACATCGAAATACATCGAAATCCTACATCGCGCAAGTAAAGTTATTCGCGACTTAAGACTATATAGAAGAACCCGACAACAACTGTCGGGCAGTAGCCCACCAGACAATAACACCCGTCTGGTCGGAGGATCCTCCCTTTTCTATGGGGGATGAAGAACTTTACACCCTGTTCTTCATACCCCCAAACCCCCAAGTTATTTCAATCTCAAACAGTGGTGTTTGTCATAAGCTCTCCGTGGGATGAGGCCCAAAGAGGAGAGTCAATGATCTGTGTGATTAACAAGAACTTTAGTTAATCAGGTACCGGTATTCAGTTAGCTTAGTGAAGCTAAATTATGTAAATACATAGTCAATTACATAATAATCGAAAAAAATAAAACAAATGATCCACGTTCTTGAGATGCCGAAATGTGCCACAGCTAAATGCCATTTAGAACTATTAAGCAAATTCATAATGTGACATCTTTTATTCCTTTAAGTAACCAGTATTGCTTACAAATGACAAAATGTTCACACATTGCATATTTTACCGACATGCATATTCGCATGCAAAACAAAAGTTGATGCAACAGTGCATTTATTAAAACTGTTAAATATCAAGGCTTTTTGTTTGTCAAGAATTATCTTAAAATAAACTTAATCATGGTCACTAACGCGTGTCAAGTTTGGATGCTCAGGCGCACGTTACGGCGCCTACGATCATCTATTGTTCTAGGAGCTAGTGTTGTGTCTGGGCTTTCACGTTATTATCGATAAATTACATATTAATTTATCATCGAATTTTAATATTAAAACTAAAAGTTAGTCAACATCAGGAAATACAAAGTTGAATGTTATAACTCCTGCACTTTTAAATTAGTGTTAATTAATTTTATGTTAATTACTTTAAGCATTAATCAACACTGTTATTAGTGTAATTTTTTTTGTCATGATAATTATGGTTACTCTCAAATTATGCACACAATAATATCTATAAAATATATTGACACTACAATAAATATTACATTCGTGACACAAAATAGCAATAACAGATATCTTGTATTGAGGACAAAAAAATATGATCGAAAGTATGTATTGTCAAGAAATGTTACAAGGACTTTTTTATTCGACATTGATCCGAAGTTTCTGTCATTGTTATGTTAGAAAACAGGTTCGTGAAAAAATATATAAACGTAATCTGATAAGGTTAACAATACTGTAGATTTTTTTGTTTGTTTAAGTTGAGCTAAATTGAATTAAACTTCGTTTTTCACGCGGGTTTAAGTTTAAATTTGATTTAATGCATCATGACTAACTCTCAGCCCGAAACTAAGAGAATTTACTTCAAATATACCAGTTTCAGACGCTTTTGAATTGTCTTTATAGTGTCTACCTTAAAAAAATTGCAAATAATTAACTTACATAAATGACTAACTTACACAAAACTCAAAAAATAAAAATAGTGTATTTGCCCCAGCAAGTAAAAAATATAGTTCACAGTAAACATAGGCCTTAAAGTATGGTAAAATTTTATGTTAAAGTTGCAACCAATACCTAAGTCAAGATAACTTCGAACGCAGCACGCAACGTACATACAAATGTAGCCAATAAGATTTACTTTTGTAAATAAAGTTCTGATTTATCGATACTTTTCGATACAACCGTCCCCTCCCTATTCTTTACTCACAAAGAAGCCTAAGGTGTTCAAAAGTGTTCCACCGTTACGTTTGTTTGTACACCCCACCGCACAAGTTGCCGGTATATGGAAATTAAACGCGAAATAATTGCTGTACCTACTTACCTTTTACCACCTATGTTCGTTTTTGGAAGAGGTTGGTGTTTTAAAAATAAAGGCGGTAATGAATTGTCGTTATTTACCTGTAACAAAAATAATGGTATTGTTAATACAGAGTTGTATATTATTTACATATTTAACACCAGTAGTCTATGGGCTACCTTAATAAGCGCATCGTTTGCATTCAATACAATATTGCCTGCGGAAGTCTGATGAGGATTTCTTTTTTGTAATGTAGGTACTCCATTAGCCAAGTTGGTTGATGCATTTCTTTTGAATTCGTAATTTACAATATTTTTTAAGAAAGTAGCCTCAATAATACTTACAAACAAAGCATGGATTTCATCAATCCTTTGAAAGTCATCATCATCTGCCTAGCCTTTTCCCAAATATGTAAGGGTCGGCTTCCAGTCTAACCGGATGCAGCTGAATACCAGAATTTTACATCGAACGACTACCTATCTGACCTCCACAACCCAGCTAGTACTGGATAAGACGATTTCCCTTGGTAAGACAGGTTGTCAGATTTTCGGGCCACTGACTACCTGTAACGACTGTCAAAGATCTACAAATGACAGCCGGGACCAACGGCTTGACGTTTATTAATATGAAAATGGTTAACTATAAACTACAGATTAATCGACAGAATTCTTTATTATTCAAACACAATATTAATTACAAATGTAAAAGATTTATCTGCATAGGGTTACACAATTTGTCGTCATAATGTGGTGGAAATTAATTAATTCTCTATCAGTACAACAATAAACACATTAGTCTTCACTATTATCGAGAAATATTATCTAACACATCGACATATCGTATTCATCGCATCAATTTGCACACAGCATTCATGTGATACCTATTGCAATATACACCCATTATGAAACAATAAAATTCAGTGAAGAAAGATCTTTACAAAACCTATTCAATCATAGACAGGTTATCTTTTATCTTTATCTGACCATCAGAACATCTTCTCTAAAAGGTTTGTCTTTCAAATGACTTCGCTTCAGTACCTAATATTTGACAGTCATTGTGGTCTTTTTGACATTTGGCCCAGATCTAGTGTTGGCTATTTCAAAGTAATGGCCAATATTGGCTGTAGACTTAAAGATGATTTTCACGTTTATTTGAAATACTAAAAACAAATACTACGTCTGCTTCGTTGGTTTAGTGATCTCATGCGGGACTGCTGAGCATGAGGTCCTGGGTTGGATACTCAGGTAGAGCAAAGTATTATTGCGTTTTCTATGAGGAATTTATCAGTTGCAGTCTGACATGGCTGGTAGTAAGTGGCGTGCGATTGCAGAGGCCTATGTCCAGCAGTGGACTGCTGTAGGCCTGCTGATGAGGATGATGACCGCAATAGGCTCACCCCTATTACTTAGAACTTAAACATAATTGGCGAAATGTGGATGTACAAACTATAAGGTACACCTCTGCCTAACCAGTGGCGTATATAACGTTATGTAAAACGATATAACTGAAGAAGTTAGTGATGTGCGACAAATATTGGCCCAGCTCATCGTACTATTGCCGTGTATTATGTCTCTTTTACTCAAATTTGTAACTGCAGGAAGTTTGCGGTTTGGCATTTTATTTGTAGCATTGCCAATGACTGCATGATATAATATCACTCTAATGACCTCTATGTTTTGACGTAATGAGACTAAAAAACGTGTGAACAGATTGTCAAAAGCGGTAATTGTTATATCTACCACCGAAATTGTTAAAATCAAAAAAGGGTTTCTGGCAAGAGAAAGTGGTTCTATGTGATAATGAAACACATTGACATCTTTGGCTGTAAAGACTCATCATCGTCTACATCATCGTCATTCTGTCCTTATCCTAATTTATTTGCGGTCGGCGCAGCATGTCTTCTTCTTCCATACTTCTCTATTACTCGTCATCTCATCAGACACCATCTTTCTTGCCATGTCATCCTTCACACAGTCCATCCATCGTTTCTTTGGTCTTCCTCTACTCTTATACCCATCGACATTCATACTCAAAACTTTCCTCGCGACATTTTCCTCATTCCTCCACACCACACGTCCATTCAAATCCAACCGATTACCACACAACTCTTTAGTCACGGGCGCCACTTTTATTTCATTTATCGTCTACAAAGAGCCTTAATTTAAAAAAAAAAACCGTACCTATGTGCGTTGTATTTAAAAAGCCTGATGGTTTAGTGAGAATAATCACCATGAAGTATCATAGACAGGATTCGTCCACACTAGAAAAAGATAGGGAGAATTGAAGAGAAGAAACTTTTTCCATTCAAGGGCAAAGTGTCGCCTTTGTCCTTGAATGGAAAAAATCAAAATAAAAAAATAATCACACAAACTCATATTCCTTTCAACATTTCCTACATTGTTATGGTACATATATAGGTAGTACCTTATTATAAAAGAAAAACTCATCTAATCTAGAAACCTAGATATTCAGTACGGCCTAGGAATCATAATTAGTAGGACGTCCAGTTCCTGGTATAGGTCTCAAGCTAGCCTTATAGAGCGCTGGATGGACCAAGATCTAGGACATCTACGTCCTACTGTCGTGTCCGGTAACTTGTAGTGATAAGTATATCAAAAGTATGATAGAGAAAATGCCTCGTTGGTGTAGTGGTCGCAAGCGCGACTGCTGAGCATGAGGTCCTGGGTCGATTCCTAGGTCGGGCAAAGTTTTAATAGGTTTCTCTATGAGGAATTTCTCTGTAGCAGCCACGGAGTCTGGATTTGTGCCCGGTTGATGGCAATAGGCTGGCCCCCCATTACATGGCACTTTAACATAACTGGCGAAATGTGGGTGTACACCTCACTGTTCTACCTTTTGGGGATTACAGGTGTGATGTTATGTTATGTTGTAATAGAGATAAAGTTACTTTAGATATTGATACTGAAAGGTTTTTCTGCTAACTTTAGACCCCAAGCTGAAAAGTCTTATGGGCCTGTAATTTGGGAGTTGAAACCCCTTTCCATAGTCCTCCTTTTTTTTAAACCTTACGAGGAAGCTTTTGAGTATGCTTAAAATAATAATAAAATATTGTAGTTAAAAAAACACGCTTTAAAGTGACGTAATTTTATCTTTTTTTTTCCTTTGTATTAATCATACTTTTCTCAGCAAACCCTATCAATTGATACCCTGTTCATGGAAATGCAAAAAAAAAAAATGGTTGCCTGTAAAGTCGGTTTTACGGGCGAAGATTTTACGTGACAACGTCTTTTTCTCGGTAGAATATTTATTGATATGAATATAATTAAATTGCACAATAGGAACAAGGAATTGAATGAAAATAAGAATTGCACAAATTTTAACTATAGAAATATATTTTGTTTACTAAAACATTGTACATGTAAACTTAAACTTAACTAATTACCGATCATAGTTGAGTGGGAGAGAGACGCAAGGCATTCGGCGGGCCTCTCTCTCGTTCGGTGACTCATCGTAACGTTACCGAGCGTTACACTTTTTCATAAGTGACTCCCAGCCGCAACCTAATTTAAGACGTTGTCACGTCAAAATAACTAGTTCGCCATCTTTGGGAGTCCGCCATATTGGATTTAGAATGACGTCACTTAGCTAACCATGCATTATCATCCAAACTGAACATGCGTGCAAAATTTCAGCTCAATCGAAAACCGGGAAGTGTATCAAATTCGATTTCTAAGATTTTTTTACATAGTTAATTTGTTATTGGTGAAGCTAACCAAAGCGTGTTCAAAAAGGAACTGCAATGCTGCTTGCGCAATTGAAATGAAAAATAGTATCTTTACTCTTAAAACGCGTACATATTACAAATACAACCTAGACCGCCGAAATGCCCATAGAAATTATAACATCGTTTACAGATCAATAATACTGTTTTTGGCACAGTAAACTGTGCCCCTATCTTATCTAGAATCAACATCTTTCCGATCAAAATCATATCTTAAACTACCGATTAACAGCAAAAGCAGCAAAAATATCTAAAAAATCCAATAGAAAACCATAGGAAACGGATGTAAACTGATGACACTTTCTAAATCCTTTTTAGTGAGTTGCAAAACTAGTTTCCGAGACGGCAAGCCGAAGACGGACGTACATTACTAATGTTAATAGAAGATACCGACTTTCTATTGTTTATTAAGCGCGATTTATGGTCACAAATGGTCGTGGACACCATTCTTGCAACCAATTTTGATGGGTTACCGTTTCGCGTCATTGGTATTCATAGGACGATAGATACTTGTTAAAATGAATGTGGGTGGCAGAGATGGAAAAGATTATGGAAAAATAGACGTATGGAATATAGTCGTGGTATTACAGTACATTTTCCTTGCATTTCCAAGTATCAGACAGTTTATTTAGTCTACGTCGGTAAGAAGAGCTCGTGAGTAAGTAACAACAGCTGCTCAGGTCGATCTTCAGGATAAGTCGTGCTTGCCTAGGCCCCTGGATGGTTACATACCGAGTTTCCTCCGTGAAAGCACGTTAAGCCGTTGGTCCCGGCTGTCATTTATAGATCTTTACAGTCGTTAAAGGTAGTCAGTGACCCGAAAGTCTGACAACTTGTCTTACCAAGGGGTATCGTATTACCCAGTACTAACTGGGTTGTGGAGGTCAGATAGGCAGTCGCTGCATGTAAAATACTAGTATACAGCTCAGTCCGGTAAGACTGGAAGCCGACCCCAACATAGTTGGGAAAAGGCTAGGCAGATGATGATGATGATGGACAGACTGGATTCGAAAGAGCGGAGGACCAGGTGTTGGGAGAGACCTATCTACAGCTGTGGAATGTGAAATGCTGAGTTGAATTATTTAATCTAGGGTTAAGGGTATATTGTTTCCTAAGGGAAGCATGCATAGCATATTCATGCTACCACAAGAAGAATAAAAAATAATAAACTCGACCAAAACCATTGCCAAAACTAAAATAAAATGACGAATTAACGATAGCGGAAGCTTACAAATATAATTTGTTACACGGTGTATGAAAACTAGTGGAAAAATTCTCAAATATTTCAATATTTTAGCAAATTCCTGTTTTTTATATTGACCTTTAGAAGATCTTGTTCCAATAATTGTTTAAAAATAGTAAAAATATTGCAAAAAAAGCTTGTTCTACTACGCCTGATCGAAACGACCTTCCTTTAAAACATCGAAAAAAAAACCTTTAAACACATAATTTAATTTTCTCACTCATTGAGAAAAACATATTAATTGATCACCACTTATATACATATAAACTTTGACTTGAAAATCCGGTTTTTTATGTAAAATGTCATATGTCAGAGGCCAGGCAGATTTGTTTAATAAATTAAGTAGAAATCTTCCAAGGTCAACGGTGAAATTTTTGACCTTCATTATTTTAAGAAGCCGGTGAATAAATCTTTATGTGGTTAGGGAATTAAATTAAGAACATTTTCAGATATATTTTTGTTAGGAAATCGTTTACCAGAATCGGCCACCACCATGACGGCTTAAAGCTGGAGTATAATTCCATTGTGGGAAAGAGATGGCGCTAGACGACCTGTATAGCTCTGTCTCTTTTCCACACTGGAATTACTCCTGGTTTAAGAAGTCATAGTCCAGGACTAGGATTTGTAAAATATGGTTGATGTAGTCATATAATAAACATGAATTAAAACAACCGGACCCGGAAACATTTTAAGAAGTTGGTGAATAATCTCTATGAGGTTTGATAATAAAATTGAGAACGTTTCACCTCGTTGGTCTAGTGGTCGTAAGCGACTGCTGAGCATTAGGTCTTGAATTCGATTCCCAGGTCGGGCAAAGTGTAATTGGGTTTTACCATCAGGAATCAGTAGCAGCCACGGAGTCTGCATCTATGCCCGGTTGATGGCAATAGGCTCGCCCCCTATTACATGGGCCTTAAACATAACTGGCGAAATGTGGGTGTACTGTCAGGTACAACTCACTGTTGTACCTTTCGAAGTTCACATGCGTGATGTTCTGGTCATGAAATCAATTAAATAAAGTGCCTGGATTGGAATCCACGACAACAAATGAGTTGAGGTCATCACAAACATTCAAATTGACATATTAATATGACTGTGATGTTCTCATTTTCTTTACGAGCTCATACATTTAACATACTGGTCAAGAGTATACCACTGACCTTTTGAAAGGACATCACCAATAAGGTCAATGTATGTCCTTTTAAGGCGACCTGACCTGGCATTTCTTTTTTTATTCATTAATAATGTAACTGACTCTTAGCACCTGGTTTAAAACAATCATCTTTGTGTGTAACATGCCTATGGAATATCTCATAGGTCATGTTATTTTCTACGTATGCAATGATGCATTTCATCGGTCAATACCTTCTTTGGAAGGCAGTCATAAAGTTCAAATAAATCATATTATGCCAGTAATCCTTACTAATATTATAAATGCGAAAGTAAGTTTGTTTGTTACCTTTTCGCGCCTAAACCACTGAACTGATCATCCTGAGATTTTGCATATACCTACGTTGTCAAGTGTACAGAATCGGACATAGGGTACCTTTTACCCTGAAAAAAAGTGCTCTTCCCGAGGAAAACCACAATAACATTCTTATGCTCATAGATGGCGCCACGTGTCTATCGAATGTGATTGAATTACAAGCAGAGCCAGAATTGATTGTCAAATTTTAAAATAACGCGAACGAAGCTGCGGGCAAAAGCTACTCTGACTATATAAGCAGCAATACTGGTTGCCATCAAAAACCAAAATAGTGAAATCACTTCCTAAAGGGAACTATTCACGCTAGGGTGTACTTGACAGGTATTCCTGTACAGGTACACCCATCAGGTAAGATTGAGCTGCCTCTTGAGGAAACCTGCACAGTTACCATTTTGTCACATATTTGTGTCGTTTGGCGTACAGGGCACGTGCTTGCTTGTCACGTATATGTGACAATGGCGTTCTACAGGTTAACAAGGAGCTACAACCGTATCTATAGTCAAGTTAAAGTAATTACTTGAGTTTAAGTAAATACTTGTGCAAACATTTTAGTGCAATAGACAAGAATTTAAACGAATAACCGTCAAAGAAATTTGCTTTCTTCGACAGTTCATACTTAGTTTAAATTCTTTTCTTGCTAAAAATTCTAACTTTTGACAGTTCGAATTTCAAACAATTATTAAACTACAGAGTAAACATCGTATCTTAAGTTATTCTTATTACTTTTACTCAATTAATCACTGACTTGTTTATAGATACGTGTGTTAATATTGTAACAATCGAAAAATCTTTACTTGGGAACTAATATGTTAGTACGCATGACGACCAATCAAGATAATACAAAACAGTACACGCTAATCTCTTATTGTACGGGAAGCTATACAACCCCGTACTAACTGGGTTGGAAGTGAGATAGGCAGTCGCTCCATATAAAATACTGGTATTCTATTGCATCCGGTTAGACTGGAAGCAGACCCCAACATAGTTGGGAAAATGTTAAGCAGATGATGACTCATTTACTATGTACTACTTAACCCATTTGGATAGTAATCTTAAATTGGGATAGTAGCAGAAATAAATATGATGAGGATGATGCTGTAACCAAAGTATCTAAAGACAAACAAAGAACATAGTCCTCTGCCAATCAGGGTACCTTAAACAATTCACAGAATCA
Organism: Eurois occulta; assembly: GCA_950022335.1. Taxonomy (NCBI): domain Eukaryota; kingdom Metazoa; phylum Arthropoda; class Insecta; order Lepidoptera; family Noctuidae; genus Eurois; species Eurois occulta. The sequence goes on from OX465502.1 coordinate 5,285,674, forward strand.
CACCGGTGAAATCAGACACATGAATGGGTTCCGCATACGGTCATTGGCCTTACCTGAGAAAGCGATAGTTCGCAAAAAAAAGCGGTCAAGTACGAGTCGGCCGTTAAGGGAACTACATTTCTCTTGATTTTATTGTCAGGTGGTATATCCACCTTTTTAATGCTGATATTTTAAGCAATGTAAGTCTCGTGGAGCTCAGCCGCTCGGGTCGATCTTTAGGTTAAGCCCCGCTTGTCTAGGTTGGTCAGTGGATGGGTGAGCACCCATTACATACCGAGGTTCCTGCGTGCCTCGGAAAGCACGTTAAGCCGTTGGTCCCGGCTGTCATTAGTAGATCTTTGACAGTCGTTACAGGTAGTCAGTGGCCCGAAAGCCTCACAACCAGTCTTATCAAGGAGTATCGTATTACCTAGTACTAACTGGTTTGTGGAGGTCAGATAGACAGTCGCTCCATGTAAAATACTGGTATTCGGCTGCATCCGGTTGGACTGGAAGCTGACCCCAACATAGTAGGGAAAAGGCTAGGCAGATGATGATGTGATGTGTCTTATACATATTAGTAGCAGATATTGGTGATGGCAATGGAAAATGATTTGCAAGATCTGACGCAATTAAAAATTGTTTTTTTTTTTTTTGTTACGAAATGAGCCTGCTCTTCACCTCGATCACGCCTGATGAAAAGCGATGGATGAGGTCTATGATGAAACGAGCGTGCCCAGAAGATGCATATTCACTCTTGCTTTGAAGGCAGACGGGTTATATGTGGGAGGGAACACAGATGCCGGCAGAGAGTTCCACACTTTGGCTGTGCGCATAATAAACGTGAAGGAGAAGCGCCGATTTGTTTAGTCAAATTCAGATTAAAATATGCTTACTATGACTTCGATTGGAAAATGTTTACGAAAACCTCTGCAAGATTAAGGCATCGTCTTGCAGAGAAGAAACGAACATTAATAGTCAATTCTCTACGTTAGCTTATTGCAAGTGGGAGATTTAATATTTATTAAAATCAAAATATTTTTATTTCACATAGGCCTACATGGGCACTTATGAAACGTCGACAAAAAGGTGCACGGTTCGGGTTGGTCGTTTCCTATGGAGAAGAACCGGCAAGAAACTCCATGGTTACTCTTTTAAAATGATTAGATTTTACAATATTATCATGTTACAGCATTATTACTCAAGTATGGGGGGACAGCATAGGCCCGACAATAAGTCGTTGCTTACTACACAAAAACACGGAAAACAAGATAACAGGTTAACAAAGTTATTAAGCTTTGTATCACAACTAAAGCATAAAACACCCATTTGTAATGAATCTAGGCCGCGAAATCTCAATATCAATTGAATTTTAAACCAATTATTTATACAACAATCTGAGTTGTTAAAATAATCAATTCTTCAACCACTTTGATAAATAAATACCAGTGTTGAACAAGACCTGAATTGGATTAATTGAATTCAAAATAAAGCAAGCCTTTATTTTTAAAATGTTCATAGCATTGCATAGTATAATCAGCCTATAATGATCCCACTGCTGGGACACACGGCCTCCTCTCTATGAGAGGGAGTGAGCTATAATGCACCACATGTTGGTAGAATGTCACATGTCTTCGAATTTTTGGTTCTAGGACGTGCCGGTTTCCTCACGATATTTTCCTTCACCATTTTGAGAGCAGTGGTGATGAAATAAATAAAGTTATTCACCTGGGTACAAAACTGCAAACCCATGATTTACACTCGTAATTCCGAACTGTTACTGGCTATAATTGCTCTCCATTTCATTTTAATTCAATAACATTGAAATATTTTAATTACGTGTATATTTGTCGTAATTACTGCGCTTAAATCAAATTGATGCGAAGCTAACTAATTGGTCATACTGTTCTAATATTAGGTTCGCTAGTTATTTGGGAGAATGACGTAATTAATTAAATCTAGTACGCTAATTAGTGTTATTGACTAATAGAGTTTCGTTGAAAATGAAATGGTGTATCTATTTAAATTGTTGTTATTTATTTGCAGGCTTTTCGAATCTGGGATCTCCACATTCCTGAGGATCCGAGGGCACGTCAGAGATCCGTTGTCATCATTGTCCTGCCTTTTTTCCAGTTTATTTGGAGACGGTGTAGTATATGTCTTCTTCGATACTTCTAATGAGACTAAAAACGTGTGAACAGATTGTCAAAAGCGGTCATTATTATATCTACCACAGAAATTATTAAAATCAAAAAAGGGTTTCTGGCAAGAGAAAGTGGTTCTATGTGATAATGAAACACATTGACATCTTTGGCTGTAAAGACTCATCATCGTCTACATCATCGTCTCCTGTCCTTATCCCAATTCATTTGGAGTCGGCGCAGCATGTGTTCTTCTTCCAAACTTCTCTATTACTCGTCATCTCATCAGACACCTCCTTTCTTGCCATATCATCCTTCACACAGTCCATCCATCGTTTCTTTGGTCTTCCTCTACTCTTATACCCCATCCGCATTCATACTGAAAACTTTCCTCATGACATTTACATCATTCCTCCGCATGGCAACCGATTACCCTATTAAAATAAGACTTTTAAATACCAACTAATGACTTTTACTTTGATCTGTATATGATCCACCATTAAAATGCCCAGAATTAAACTTATTCCTGTTGCGTTGGAGAGCCTTTCCTTAAAATACACGGCCATAAGAAAGCAGCTCTTCAAGAAATTACCTTTAAAACACGAAAAACTGTCCCCATTCAAAGAAAATTCACCTTAATCATCACGTGTCATCAGCGGATGACATAAAAAAGTAAGTCAGCTGATTTTGACCCATTGACGCTACCCATGAACCATGTTACAAACCGAAGTGTCACTGTGTTTTCTAGCCACCCAAAAACCAACCTTATCTCAGAAAATACATGGTTTATTATACCATGTGATGTGATGTCACTTGTCCGGCTTCCAAGCCAAAGGAAATTAGACCTTATGTAGAAGTTACATGGTACATTGTACCATGTGATGTTATGTCACTTGTATGTCCGAAGTCATAGGAAATTGAATCTTACAACAAAGGGACATGGTGTATAATAGCGTAAGGTGTTACGGCACGTGGTCAGTGTCCGGTTGTGACTACTTTCGATTCATGAATCAAGGCCGCAGGGTAGAAATTTACATTATGTCGTGTGGACAAGTATTTTATATATTTTTAGAACAGGAAAATGTTCTAGAAGAAATTATTGTGTATGTTAAAGAGCTCAAGAAAAAAGGTTTGGAAAAATCTATAACCAACCGGAAGAAACCTTAAAGACCTTAACCAAAAGAAATCTTCAAATCTAAAAACTATTCAAATTCTGCCGTTTTTGCAATTTGCAGGTCATTGTCAGGCTGCATGTTGAACACTTACACATTGACATTATACACAGCATCAGTAAGTGCTAGCCCCTCCAGCTTTAACATTTTAAAGCTTGAGGGGTTAGTACTTACTGACGCTGTGTGTACGTGTCGCGGTCGCGAATCATATTTTAATCAACATTCAACGCGCGCTTTCAAATTGGCGCTTCCCCCTTAATTTTGTTTTTATTGTATTTGTATTTTTATTCTTTCCTGTGGGTCTAGGCAAAGTGACACCATATTAGATTTATAGACGATGGAAAATTCAAAAACGAATTGTATTGACATAAGCTATCGAAAAGTTGCAAAGCTTTTCGATAGCTTATGTCAAAACAATTCTTTTAATGAAAAAAAGTTTTTAATGACAAGAAGCAAGAAGCCAAATGCATGTAGAAAAAGGCATATCCAAGTAATTAGGTTACTGTGTCAACCGTAAACTATTTAACTATGCACAATCGTGACATTTACAAGCTCATTGACACAATTGTAACCTTTGTTTACATACTTGCATAAATTCAAGCTTACACGGCCAATGTCAGAGGAATACCTACTTTGAAGACACTTGATTCGACATAACCTAAACTGGCTGCTTTTAAACACGACTTTAGAAAGCTCTATATATATCTACATATACTTTTTTTTTTTTTTTGGTGCGTGGGAAAGCATCAAATGACCCCCCCCCCCGCTCAGACTCTTACTGACTAAAAACCACCCATGTTAATTCTTTGGCCCTTTATGTTCCAGGGCCGCGGTATCTCTTTCGAACAGTCCCGCAGCATCTACATATACTTCAAATTACGTCAGTAAAAGTCAAGATTAGTTAGCTGATGTCTATTTGAAAACCAAAACTAAACGAGATAAACTCATACTTATTTTGAAAAAATTGTCCTGGATGTTCAAACTTTTAAGACAAAGTTCTTTGCTGCTTCCACCGATGAAGACATCAATTGCCTGGTTGTCCTACAGGTCGGATGCGCTACTGTTCAGCATAAGGTCGGGCGTCCGATTCCTAGGTCGATCAAAGTGCTAGTCTAGTCTTACTTGGCTTGCTTAAGGAGCTCGCTCTGTCACATGTGACCCTAACTAGCGTAATGGGAGCGGAGGAAACACTCATTGAAAGAAGAATGAGCCACAAAGTATGGGTATCTGTCAATCTTTAGCATTCTGCTTAGCTATTGGGCAATTATAAATGATAATGAGGTCCTGGATTCGATTACCATTTCGAGCAGTGTTATTGGGTTTTTCCATACGGAATTTCTGAGTACAAGCCACGGAGTCTCGATTTGTGCCCGGTTGATGGCAATAAGCACGCCCACTATTACATGGGACTTAAAACACAACTGGCGAAATGTGGATACACCTCTGCCTACCCTTTCGGGGATTACCGGCGTGATGTTATGTTATAAATAAGTTAGGATTTCAGTTTTCCCAGATGCAGCTGAACCCAGCATCAACAGTGCTACCCTGGCACGCCATAGTATGTGGCAAACATGTCTGAACCAATTTTCTTCAATTTTATCCTGCATGCACTTTTTAATATTGTATGTGTACACATGTTTGGAGCAAATAAATTATCTTATCTTATCTTATCTTATCTGGCCTAGCGGTGATATCAATCAGCGACGACTCGAGACGTTTGGCGACAAGCTACCGAGCCGATCGTAACTGCAACTAGCTAACGGACCTACTAACGGACGCCCGTCAATGTATACGTTTATGCTTATTCATGGAACCTTTCATCACTTTTAATGGTATTTACTGTATTTTACTATAAAATGTGTAATTACTGCGTAATTTCCATTACTGACCAGGTTCCAGGCTCGACTTTTGTCGGAACATGGCATTGAAATAATGTAAACAAGGAGGTCATCATCATCTGCCTAGCCTTTTCCCAACTATCTTGGGGTCGGCTTCCAGTCTAACCGGATGCAGCTGAATACCAGTATTTAACATGGAGCGACTGCCTATCTGACCTCCACAACCCAGTTAGTGCTAGGTAATACGATACCTCTTGGTAAGAGACTGGTTGTCAGACTTTCGGGCCACCGACTACCTGTAACGACTGTCAAAGATCTACAAACGACAGCCGGGACCAACGGCTTAACGTGCTTTCCGAGGCACGGAGGAAACTCGGTACGTAATGGGTGGTCACCCATCCACGGACCAACATAGGTAAGCACGGCTTAACCTAAAGATTGACCCGAGCGGCTGTTCTTATTTAGCCACGAGCTCCTATGTAACCAAGGAAGTCATGCTATTTTATATGGCTGATCACATACAAACATAAATATACCTTTTTCTTCATGGGGGTAGGAAGAAACCATAGAATGCCACTTGCTACATTCCTTACATACCTACTCCTTTCGCCTCATTCAGATTCATAAAACTCATGATTTTTTTAAACCTAGCTTCACACTAGGAGTTACTCATGTATCGTGGTTGCGTATACAAACATTTAAACTCACATACACACACAGCTAGACCCGAAACACTACCTGTAGGCTTTACACCTTGTACAGTAAAAACTACCCAGTTAGTTTCCTGGGTGCACGGTGCAACTACAGAACGAGACCTGCAAGGATTCTTTTGCTTCATTCATGTTCATTCATCTGGCTCTACACACGCCGATTACGGAGCCGTTTAACCCTGAAATCAGCCGAAATTTACCGAAAGATACACTCGGGAAAATCCGCCGTACCTGTAACATGATTCACAAAAGTTTTACAGAACAAGATTTCGGACAAAAACAGCTTTCGTAAGAATCATATACAATTCGAAGTGAACGTTACTGAAAAAACAGTAAGAAACAATGTATTAACACATCATTACAGTCCACATTACATTATTTCCTCCATTAAAAACTACATTACAAAACTTCACTTGTACGCTTCACGTCATTATTTCATAAAATCGTTATTTGCTTACAGAATAAGCAAGCTGAAGCGGCAATGGGCCGGTCAATAAAGTGATGGTACTTTCATATAAGTCTTAAAGCTTAGCATAATCAGCCTAAATGTTCCCACTGCTGGGACACACGGCCTCCTCTCTAAGAGAGGGAATGGGCTATAAGCCACCACGTGGGCCCAGTGCGGGCTGGTAGATGTCACATGTCTTCGAATTTTTGGTTCTAGTACATGCCGATTTCCTCACGATGTTTTCCTTCACCGTTTTGAGAGCAGTGGTGATGAAATAAATTACACAAAGTAATGCACCTGGGTTCGAACCCACAACTTATTAACCTAAAAGCCTTAGCCTAAAAGCTTGGCTTGCCCTTATAACCTGCTATTCTTCTTCTATAGGGTTTTCTGAACAGTCTTCATGCCTTATGGGCTCGCCATATTGTTGGCTCCTAGACACGCTTCAGATTAGTTGTAGAACCGACGACCGTAGGGATAGACGACTTCTTGAGTGAAGACCAGACATCGCCAAATGTAAGTGTGAGCAACGTTCTTCGCAGGGTGGCTGGTGCTGGATGAGACTTGCCCAGAACTGAGTTGTATGGCGTGGGGTTATAATAATATAATAATAAAATTTATTCAAAAATCTAAAGTACAACTTTTACAGTTTATCTTAAATCTATATCAAGTTCACTCATGAGTCGTGCCTGAACTAGGTAATCCTATGTTTCAGGCGATTGAAAGTAACATTAATTGATTAAATAATCACATATCATACTAATCTTATTGGTACATAGGTAAAAAGTTATATAAAAATTATATTATCTTAACTTAGCTTACTAATTTAAAAAAAAATATCAATAATACGATCAATATTTACTTTAGCACAAGTAATAACTTCTCTGTATCTTCATAGGACATATTCTGAAGGGCTTCTTTAAGGATTTACTTGCATTTACTATGATTTAAGGAGTAGATGTTTCCTTTTTCATTTAGCCTGTTATAGAGTAGCGGTCCAAGGTATATATAAAATTTGGCTATGAAAGCATGTTTTGTACTTTTTTGAGGGCAAACTATATCTTTCCGTCTTTTTTTAGTAAATTCAGTGCTGTTAGAGAGGCCTATGCCCAGCAGTGGGAACGACATAAGCAGATAATGCTGTTAAGTTATGATAGTTTACTTTCGTTTTCAGATTCAATAGCATTTATAGCAGATAATATCTTGAGATTAAGAGGCGTGACGTTGCATGTTCCAGGGTGTGAAGTATCTACTTTCTTCTTAATACAGTTCAGCTGTGAATTGAACGTAATCATAATTTTATAATTACGCGACTTAGTGCTAATTGGAGTTTTAAATTAGGGTAGTATTTTGTACACAGTTTCTTTTTTTTTTCAAAGTTCTAATTTTTGTTAAAAGTTTTAACGATGTCGCCCGCCTAAAACCTAAAAAAATCATTTGAAGCTCAAAATTAAAACTTAGAATTCTACAGCAGAGTATAGGGTTATCTTATTAGCTTTCGCATTCCGGTTAAGAAGCTGCTAAAATGGACCCACATATTTCAGACAGATGACTGTCCCTGATCACTTCTTCTTCCTTATAACACTACAAAATTATGAAGACCAGGCTTTCTGGAGGACTATCATAATACATGTAATTTTTACGCCCAGAAAGTGCTGTTACTCCGCTTTTGATTTTGATTGTGGGCGCTGGTATGCAGACCAAAGACTACGCTTTCAGCCATTCATCATCATCATTTGCCTAGCCCTTTCCCAACTACCTTGGGGTCGGCTCCCTGTCTAACCGGATGCAGCTGAATACCAATATTTTACATGGAGCGACTGCCTATCTGACCTCCACAACCCAGTTAGTCCACTGGGTAATACGATATCCTTGGTAAGACTGGTTGTCAGACTTTCGGGCCACTGACTACCCGTAACGACTGTCAAAGATTTACAAATGACAGCCGGGACTAACGGCTTTAAGAACAGATATTTTAACCTTAAAATGCCTAAGTATACCACGCGTGAAAAACACACATCAAGTGACAGATTCATCGAAGCATCATGATTGGTTGCCAAACGGAACTGAACACGCACCACTTGGTAGAAAGCCGCTCACTGACCTCGTTGGACTAACTTCATTAACCACTGATAGCTACTGAACCGTAGGACGGTAGTTAGAGAATATTTTTATTACGATTTTCGAAGAGGAAAATTAATTGGAAAATTACCTTTTATTATATGAACTTCATTTTGAGACAAACCAAGACTTGAAAGCTCATGTTTCAAGTAAAATCTAGATTTCCTTGAGATTCCTTATTTTGGCATAGTTGTCGAAAGATAGGTTAAACTTAAGTCAGGTAAAGGAATTTCTGTGACAGCCCGAGGTCCGGACTTTTTTCAGGATCGATATATTTCATTAAACTGGGCCACAACTCTACTTTATGGGGCCCAACGTGCTAAAATACACCTCAGCATTTCCATTGAACTTTTTCTGTCAACAAACTATCTACCATTGCCAATTTTCCTACACAGAAACTGTTGGTAAAATAAGCCGTATTTCTGCATAGATATCAACACCTCATGATGAAAACAAGATACATTATGAAACTATGCAAATTATCATGCAACCGACGCATAGCAATAACATATTGAAACGCAACAACTAATAGTATTTAAATGTGAACAGCGTCATGTTTAGCATTTTCCCAAATGTGTTGAGGTCGGCTTTTAAAACAAAAAAAAAAGAGTGAGATTGTTAGATTTTAAAACTTTGAATAGAAGTAATTACTCGGGGAATTACCTACTTTATGTAATGCCTACTCGTAATAACAAATTTTGAGACACCAATTATTCCATGAAAAAAAGAATTCGGTAAAAGAATTTTATCTACATACACACTACATGCACAAATCATTGCAAAAACAAGAATTTAAATCGTAGATTCGCCAACGCATCAAAAAAGTTCACATTTCTGTTTCGTTGACAATGATATTTGATTACTATTATCTAACTAACTCATACCGAAAATGTTATGTATCGTTCCACGTAAGAAGTGCGAACTCACTTTCTCACGTGACCAAAGTACGGCGACGGCACGTCTAACGATTTTAATCTTTAAGGAAAAATATCCATCGGTTAGATACTGTGTCTGTATTTGTCGCAGTTAGAAGCCTTAACAAATATCCATCTACATGGATTAAATCCATTACCTGGGGCCTGATGCAGGATCTAGAATACCGCTCCCAGTTTAACAACCGCACCCATCAAATCAAATTAATGCAACCTGAATCTAGATTAACACAATCATTTGATTTTGTATGCAGTAATAGCACTACTAATAATCCACCTGTCCCATTCAGTTACCTTGAAAGTCTACTGGAGCTTAATTTTGGCCTTCAATGAGGTGTCAGTGATTTGTACCTAACTCGTAGTTAAACCTCTTAACCGGACAATTACAATAAATGGCCTTACAAGGATCTAGGGACAACTACATAGTAAATAGTCTTTTAAGGATCGAGAGACAAGTTTGTATCTGTGTTAGGTACTGGACTAGTTGTTCGATATCTATTGAATACCAAACTTTAAAGCACCTTTAGGCTTATTTCAGAGCGAGACCGGCGCCGCGCCGGTCGTTTGCCCCGGCGTTTTGTTACGTGCGATTTTAACGACCGGCGCACACGTTGAACAGTGAACACCCGACCGGCGCAGCGCACGCGCTGGCGGCTCGCTCTGACATAGGCCTTCGACCAGTTTCAGAAAATCTATTGTTTATTGGACTTGATACTGTTTATGTTTCTGTCATCATTTTTCTGTTTGTATGTTACAGAACTGTTTCTCGAGTTTAGTTTATGTACCAGCAATATGTTTTAATCACACAGAAAAAGCTTCCGCTCATACAGAGGAATGAACGTTGCTCAAAAGTATATCATAAAATCGAGTCAATTACCTTACGGCCATGAAACTAAAAATATTATCCAACAAAAAAAATGTAAACAAAACAATCGAGGTCATAACACACATAACATAAATCGCAGTCAAATTCGCAGCAAAGATCTAGGTTAAAATAACAGTAACTACAGGTAGTTGCCTATCTTAACTACAAACATTAAGTTGCCATTAACTTGGGTTCAGACGGTTTCACTGTAAGGCTGTATCCACACGATCAGGCTGCCGGGTACTGTGGCAACAGTTTGTAAAATTTTACATAACTGCTGTATTCCTATTTAAGTCTAGAAAATGTGTTTAGTACCATTACACTAGTCATGTAATAATGGGTTTTGTTATTTGACTCTTCTAACCGATCAAAAAGTTCTGGCTGCTAATAAAACACTAATCTTATATATAACACATAACCCTCTCAAGAATTGACCCACCAGACCTTGTGTAGTGCTGTAAAGATAAGTATGACAGCTTTCGCATGAATTATAATTATACATAATTATACTTGACGCGACTTGTGTCGACACCCTTGCGCCATCTCACGTTGCAAGCACTGCGGGCTGTGCGGGCGCTGCTGCTGCGGCTGCTGAGATTCTCAAGCAGCGCGAATACTGTTTACTGTACCTTGGTAACTACAGTTTTGAGCCGTTTGGGGTCGAAACACTCTGGTCATGGGGCCCGAGTGCGCGTCTCCTTTTTAAGGTAATCTCTCGCCAACTGGTCGACACTTCGCGTGATCAGAGGCTTAGCTCTTTCTTTGGCCAAAGAATTAGCATTGCCATTCAACGTGACAATGCTGCCAGTCTTCTGGGCACGTTTCCAGATGACAGCGATACGGAGGAGTACTTTGACGCCTAAGACGTGTCCTATTGTCGTCTTTGTCTAAATAGGTACTTTCTTTTAGTCTGGTTTTTATCATTAGTTTAGTTCTATTCATTTGTAGTCTGTATATAATGTACATAGTAATTATGAAAATTAAATTCAGAAGCTAGATACATAGACTATTACATAGATAAAAGTATGCAAGTAGCTTACGTGCCTCCGTGCCATAACACTAATTGGTGAATATCACAATAGCATACAAGATACCTGCTGACTTTTGCGCAAGTAACAGGAATGCATGTGTAAAGGCAAGCTTTATATTCGCGGCAAGCTCGGTTATCCGGCCGTGTGTAGCGAGCCTTATAGAGTTTGTCTCGTAATGCAGGAAGATAACCAGTGGATCAGGAAGGCTAAAGTCGTACTGGAAAGAAAACTCTTTACATAAAATAATATTCTTCCGGTCAAGCGAGAGTGAAGTTTGATATCTGTAGTACTTGCACCTTTTACGATGCTGTTTATAATATCCGTCTAAGACGTTGCTAGTTAATTACTTCGAGTGAATTACCGTCGTTCACACGCTCTAAGTCGACTAAATCACAACCAAAAGTTTGAGCCATACAAGTAAAAGGTACCTTTTTTTTTGGGATGGAAAATCATCAAATGATCCTCCCGCTCTGGGCGGAGCGGAAGGGAGTGTCAGACTTTTACTGAATAAAAACCCATCCATGTTCCTTCTTTCGCCCTTTGTGTTCCAGGGCCGCGGTATCTCTTTCGAACAGTCCCGCAGCCCTGGCAGGCATCGGCCCTTTCAGACCCCCTCCTGTTTGCTGACATCTCTTTGAGGCGCGCGTGGAACACGAACGCGCCGTCAACACGGCCTGTCGTCACAAGACGGACGGACGGCGAGCTAGCCCATTACTCACCATCCTCAGGCCCGCGAAGTAAAAGGTACCTAAGTAAGCGATTAAGAAGCTTGATGTATTCTCCTTGGCCTTAAAATCAATTAATGCAAAGATTAGTCATTAACACCGTATCTTACTAATGAATGCTGATTTAAAAGGTCTGATATGGCTATATCAGATTATCCACACTTGACTACAATTAATTAAATGTTTTTTAACATCAATACGATATTATAAGAAAACGTTTTAAAAATAACCACCCGTTGGTACGTTTGAGCTTTTTTAAGAGCAACTTATCATCTTCCTGCCCTTGTCCCATGTTACTTGTGCTCGGCACAACATGTTTTTTCTTCCATTCTCTCTTGTCAACCGTCACGTCATACCATACCATACATATCATCCCTCACACAATCCATCCATCTTTTCTTTGGTCTTCCTCTCCCTCTCCAACAATATTTATATTCATAAATCTTCCAGTCACTTGCATTTTATACCTCCTCATTGTCCGTATTAAGATACCGACGATTATTTTAGAAACTGTAAACGAAATAGAAAACAGCAGACAGATACATAGAAAAACATCTCCCTACCCTCCTCCGGAAAGAAACCTGCCATAACACTACGACTACACATAACATACACAGCACACTGCATACATAATAATTAGTATAATTACACACTTGCATTAAACACCCTATAAGGTGCGCGGGCGCAAGCATCTACCATCACCGGTGCGATTTCTACCTATTTCCTGTACCCCTCTCTCGTACTGGTTGCACATAATGTTGTACATAGTTTACATACATCACATAATTCTACTCTCCTTTCAGATGAATAAGTGACTAAACTATTGTCGATATTACGGGAAATAAACAACTAAAAACCGGCCAAGTGCGAGTCGGACTCGCGCACGAAGGGTTCCGTACCCGTGCCGTTTTTATCTATAAAAACGGCAAAAAAACCATATCTGTTGTATGGGAGCCCCCCTTAATATTCTTTTTTTAATTTTTAGAATTTGTTGTTATAGCGGCAATAGTAATACATCATTTGTGAAAATTTCAGCTTCCTAGCTATCACGGTTTCTGAGATACAGCCTGGAGACAGACAGACAGACAGACAGCGTAGTCTTAGTAATAGGGTCTCGTTTTACCCTTTGGGTACGGAACCCTAAAAAGTTTCCTGTTGAATAAGTGTCTTTATGCTGTTGAAGATCTATAACGAAATTTCTATATACAAGTATATGTTGTATTTTGTTGTTGTATTTATGCATTGTTGTAACATTTGAGTGTTTTTTTGTTTTCTTTCTTATGTAATTTTAATTTTCTATGTAAATTGAGATACAATTGATTGTTCATGAATAAATGACTATTGACTAAATAATGAAACAGGTCGAAATTAATAAATGACATAACATAACATCACGTCTATTAACCCCCGAAGGCTAGGCAGAAGTGTACTGTAGTTAATCAACATTTCACTTATCTAAGGGACCCTACTGATGTCAACCAGACAAGAAAACAAACTCCGACTGACTCATACTGAAAAAATCCTGATTGAAAAACCCAATAACACTATGCCCGACCTGGGTATCGAAACCAAGTCTTCATGATCAGAATTGCTCCTTCATACGCATGCTAACGAGACAACACACTTGTAGCGGCACTACAAAAAAGTACCTTCAGCAACATTGAACAAAAAGTACTACAGCGCCATCTATGACGCAGAGGACAAACTAAACATCTAAATCCTGCATCGCGCAAGTAAAGATATGCGCGACTTAAGACTATATAGAAGAACCCGACAACAACTGTCGGGCAGTAGCCCACCAGACATAACACCCGTCTGGTCGGAGGATCCTCCCTTTTCTACGGGGGTTGAAGAGCTTTACACCCTGTTCTTCCTACCCCCAAACACTCATAACTTTAAAACTTTTGAGTATGAATGTGGATGGTTATAAGAGTAGAGGAAGACCAAAGAAACGATGGATGGACTGTGTGAAGGATGATATGGGAAGAAATTTGGTGTCTGATGAGATGACGAGTAATAGAGAAGTATGGAAGAAGACATGCTGCGCAGACCCCAAATGGATTGGGATAAGGGAAAAGAATGAAGATGACTCATAACTCCACACTACGGTCATAATATGACTACTATATGGTACAACAAGAGCCCATCTAAGGATTTCTAAGAAGAGTATCGTCTTCATAGAAACGGCTTGAAGCTAGCCACTAGAAAGTGACCCCATTGGTTCAGTGAATCATGGCAATAGCTTCGAAGATTAGATTATGAGCATGCTGTTCTATAATGCAGTTGCACTTTGTTTTATCAGCTTTTTGATAACATAGTATGTTATGCGCCGACATTGGTGTTAAAGTCAATTAGTAGATAGTTATCAAATTGCTAATAGTCACCGAAGAGTTAGGCAGATGTGTGCGCTCATTCCAAAAAAGTGTAAAAGCAGATGAAGCCGCGGGTACAACTAGTTTATAATTAAGATATCCATCTATAAAATAAATTCCAATATTGAAAAGAATTTCGTAAAAACTGAACAACATTAATAAGACAGACCCTTTTTGAATTAGTTATAATAAAAAAAAACTCCCATATTTCGCGAATTATGTTAAACTGACATCTATAGAGGGTGATCGCCAGCAACCGGCCACAAATCCAGACTCCATATTCTAGGTTCTTCGAAATTTGCATATATTTAGGAATTATACCTGCGCATGACCTATAATTGAATTATATTACCCCTTTCATAATCATTTCGTCAGTTTTCTTCATAAGGTACTCGTATGCTAATAAAATTAATATCTAATTAAACAATCTTTATGCACATAAAAAAGTTCCATAATTGCCTGACTTTATAACGAATTATATTATTAAAATGCTATTGCTTTGACCTGGATTGGGTAAACCATCATAATGTCCAAGAACTAAAGTCCGAAGTCATGACGTGGCATCTACCAATCCGCACTGAGCTCGCGTGGTGGATTGCGGCGCACTCTGCCTCGCAGAAAGGATCTCTGAGGTGGATTATGGTACTCTCTTAATAACATGTCATCCCCTCCCCTGACTGCTGAAGGCTGACTGAAGTTGGTCTCGTGGTCCCAAGCGCTACTGCTGAGCCTGAGGTCCTAGGTTCAATTCCCGGATCGGACAAAACTGCTATTGGATTTTGCCATTAGAAATTTCTCAGTAGTACCCCGAAGTTTGGAAGTTGGCGTATGATAACTCGTGCCTTTGAAAGCACGTTTAGCCGTTTTGGTCTTGCGCCTGGTCTCTCTCCGGTCGTGTCGGATTGCCGTCCTATCGGACTATGAGAGTAAAAAACACAGAACAAAGAGTGCAGCTGTACCTGCGCACACACTTGTGGACCATAATATCTCCCGCACCGAAGGCTCTGCTAAAACGGTCAGGAGGTACATATACCAAGAAAAATTAAGTTATTTTTTTATTTTTCTGTACTTATAAATGCCTTATAATAATAAGGTCATCATAATCAGAAAAGTAAGTAAACAGGTTGAAGTAAAAGCGTTTAATCGATTCAATATCGAGTCATCAAAGTGGAGTGAGAAATAATGATTTGATAGAAACCAATCGATTTAGCACAGATTTGTTTTTAGCCTTGATCTATGTTTGTTTAGTGGATTATACAGTAAGTAACAAAAACCCTGTTGTTTCTGTTAGGGACGTATACATTTACCTACAAGCACAACATTGATGAAGTTATAATTAAAAAAAATTAAGCATTGGCCAGTCGAGAGGCCAAAATCAAATAACTATTAAAATCGAAACATTCAAAAAAATGTTTCGAGTATCTGATTTTACAAGTACATCTTTATTTCGCTAAATAGCCGAGCTCGGCGGCTTCCTTTGACGCGACAGAAGATGCCTAGAAATCAGTTAAACCTTACAAATATTAAAAATTAATTTTTTTTTTTTATTATTTTTGTTGACCGTTTTTTATAAATGACTTCCTTTATTACGTGTGTATACCGATTCTTAAAACGTAGGTAGAAGGAACAACAGGGTTTTTGTTACTTACTGTAGAGATTATTATCTACAGTTATTCCATTATTGGTTTTTGCTGTGTTTTAGTTATTATTTTGTAGGGCACAGATAATTTTATCTAATGGAACTTTTGATGTACTTATAGTCATCCATCATCGTCAATTATCGCCCTTGTCCCAATTTATTTTGGGGCCGTAGCATGGCTCTTCTTCCATACTTGATGCATTTAGAGTCTGTGCATTTTTGCGAATGATGAGGCAAGTTTATCACAGGTTTAATAACTACTTAAAAGGTAAGTTTGGGTGTAGGTAGTTATTGGTTGTCTTGGTATGGACATGTGATGCGGAGGAATGAAGAAAAGGTCGTGAGAAAAGTTTTGAGTATGAATGTGGATGGGTATAAAAGTAGAGGAAGACCAAAGAAACGATGGATGGACTGTGTGAAGGATGATATGGCTAGAAAGGAGGTGACTGCTGAGATGACGAGTAATAGAGAAGTATTAAAGAAAGAGACATCTGCGCCGACACTGAACGAATTGAGATAAAGGCAGGAGAATTATGATGAGGTAAGTTTGGGTTTGATTTGATCAACCGGGTATAAATAGAAATTCCGGGCTGCTGCTGAAAAAAATCCTGATGAAAAGCCTTTTTTCCGAATGGGATCCATGTTCCTTCTTAGCCCTTTGTGTTCCAGGGCCGCGGTATCTGTTTCGAACGTACCGAAAAGTTTCGAAGCCCCGGCTGCCTTGTGGCATTAAGTCCGCTTATGAACCACTATTGTACATGAAGTTTAATAAATAATCTTCTAAAATTCTTAAAATGTTCACGGACACGGTAATATTATGAATTGTCACTTTGTGGCCATTTTACGAATTCTAACGTAAGTCATATTATTTTCCTGTTATTATTCTGCTAAAGATACCATTTCAGGCCCTTTTTTTTTCGGATGGGAAATCATCAAATGACTCCTCCCGCTCTGGGCGGAGTGGAAGGGAGTGTCAGACTTTTACTGACTAAAAACCATCCATGTTCCTTCTTTTGCCCTTTATGTTCCAGGGCCGCGGTGTTTAGGCCCTCTATCCTGACAAGTTTACTGTACTGTTACGTTGCGCCGACGCAGATTTCATACGTCAGTTTCTCGTAAATGAGTTCATTGTATACAAAAACAAAAGAATACTACAGATTATGTTGAGTATCCTCCATACTGTGGGAATCTTGCACTTTTACCAAAAAAACATCATTTAAATAGGTGCATTAAGTTTTTAATTAGAGTTTGTTGTTAACAGAAAGAATGATTAGTTTTTGTTCCCATCTTTTTTTATGTTTTTTAACAATTCTGCTTTCGCTATTTAATAGCGGGTTTTTATTTTTATTACACCATGGATTCGACATGGTTTTAATACGCTATGGTGTTTTAAAGTAATTGTCTTACATTTTAAACTCTCATCAAATGAAATAAAACTATCTGTGGGATATTTTTGTACGCATGACGATCCAATCAAGGTATGCTAACCAAATCAAGCTGATCCCTCTCTGTACGGGAAGTTCATACAAAGCGAGGTCAGGTTATACTGGATATGTATAGCTTGATGTGTGGCCGTGTGTACTTAGATTGTTATAGTAGCGCAAGAGTTTAAGAATGAGAGGTAGATTATGACAAGATCCTTATCAATCTTTGAAAGCAAAAACTTTGTGAGTGCCCGTTCCTCAGTCCTTGCTTAAGTTTGCTTGCCAAATATTAACTTAGATGCACTTGTTTTTAATTAGGTATTGTTACACCAAGTACATAAAGAGAAGAAACAGATGAAGAAGGATTTTCAAGTAGCGACTTGACAACATGTGTTTAGTGTTGATACCTATGCGGGGGTCGATAACCTGTCGGTGCTAGCCTATTGATCTACATCCTGTAGAAAATACTGAAACTGAAAAACAATGTCCTGTGACTAAACTACTGGATATTTTCGATTGAATTTTTGTATGCAGACTGGGAACGTCATGAGGTATACGCAGTTAAAGAACATTGTTCGGCGTCCATACATCGTTCGCCTAAGAACCAACAGAGACGTGAATATACTTTTTATGTTCTAAATAATGCGTTAATACGATTTAATCTAAATTAAAATCACGGACACTTTTGAGAATTGTAAAAAAATCCAAAACATTTTAGGTATTTGAGGTTATAATTAGGCCAATAGAACCGTAATAATTGCGAGTGACAAACTTGCGAGACTGTCATTCTATCATTACTAATTAACTTCAAATGTCATCTGTCAATTCATCGACTGTCAGTGTCGATGTTGCTCTTTTCACATAGCGCTTTCAATCGCTTTATTCTGTTTGTAGCTAAAAATAAAAAAATAATGGCACCCGCACCGGGGAATAAGACAGAAGGAAGTGAATTACTTTTTAAAATGTTTTCGAAATTATGAAGTGTCCGTTCTATTGTAATAATTGTAATGTAAATTATAAAAAGAACTAGTAATTATTGTAAAGGTTTCATACGTGTTGATGCATAGGCCATTTTTTACAATGTCCTTTATTGTCGTAATATCGGCGCCACCCTGTATAATGCTTATCAAATTCCCTTTTAGTCAATTACTCATTCGCTCTTTTTTCAGTCGAAAATTACGTCGATTATTTTCTTTGAAAACATGCACATGACAAATTTTCCGCCCCGTAATTGTATTTTGTTGCTACAAAGACATCATCGTCATCTTCCTGCCCTTGTCCCATGTTACTTGGGGTAGGCGCAACATTCTCTACTGTCAACCATCACACAACCATTGACACCTTTTTCCTTCATATCATTCCTCACACAATCCATCCATCGTTTCCTTGGTCTTCCTCTCCCTCTCCATCCAACAACATTTACATTCATCACTCTTTTAGTCACACAGATGAGCTGCTACACAGACAAAAGCTCTACAAATGCAACTTCACCGACCCCTTTACAATTCCCTACAAAAAAAAACTAAACAACCAGCCCATCAACCAGCTCATCCACAAATCTTCACACCATAAGAAACCACAGCCAATCACACGCAACGAAACCAAAACATACCTCTAATAAAAAACATTAACGATAAAAGGTAGTAAAAGAACTCGATCACTTTCTCTATGGAGGCTGGAGAAAGTACCATTTCGTCACTATGGCAGATCGACCGTCACTTGTTTGACTGTATAAAAGGTTGTTGCACTTGTTTTTGGGCTATTGTGTAGGTTGAATCATTATTATGTATCAAGTGCCTTGAGGACAATGGATATGATGTTGGAGACAGCTGTTTGTGATCATAAGGCGCAGGTCAAATATAAATGGCACGGGTGGCTTCCTATTTTATTCAAATTGCATACAAAATGCATGGAAATAAAGCGCAATTTAGGACACACGGTATATCGTCGCTCAGACGTGGTTATGACGTGCAATTTGAATAGAATAGGAAGCCACCCGTGCCATGTCCGCGCCCGACGCCAATTATATGTGGCCTGCGCTTAACATAACATGACGACTGTTGTCCCCGAAGGGTTAGCATAATCAGCCTATAATGTTCCCCTTCCCACTGCTGGGACACACGGCCTCCTCTCTATGAGAGAGAATGGGCTGTAATCTACCACGCGGGCCCAGTGCGGGTTGGTAGATGTCACATGTCTTTGAACATTTGGTTCTAGGACATGCCGGTTTTCTCACGATGTTTTCCTTCACCGTTTTTAGAGCAGTGGTTATGAAATAAATTACACAAACTAAAGTGACTGGCTGGGTTCGAACCCACGACTTATTGCTCGTAAATCGGGGCTGCTACCACTGGGTCACCGTCTGCTCCCAAAAGGTTACAGGTATACAGATGTGTACCCATTATTACATCCATCATTTCGCCAGTTATGTTTGCAGCGGTTTCCCATGGGGCGAGCCGATTGCTATCAACCGGGTACGAATCCAGACTCCGTAGCTGCTACTGAGAAATTCCTGACGGAAAGACCCAATAACACTTTGCCCAACCAAGGAATCGTAACCAAGACCTCATGCTCAGCAGTCGCGCTTGCGACCACTATACCAACGAGGCCCAACCATGCAGGACCAACGTAACTAAAGTCACCTTTAAATACTAGAATCTCGATAAGTATTACCTAAGTTAAGTCATTTCAGGTTTAGCAACAGTGAAAGGTACCTAGATTGTCACTTAGGCCCTTTTAGTTTATTTCCGTCAATCGATTGGAGCTTGGGGTATTCGAGTAAGCAGGTATGATTTTATTTAAATGAACATAACGGTAAAAGAAATATTTATTTCAAAGATAATTAAATTATTTACAAACTACAAAACTACTCGTATAATAGTAATAAATATGTACAAGTAGAAAAGGGTTACAGGGCGTCCAAAAATTCGTCCGCATCGCTGTCAACAGGAAAAGTGCCCAGAAGGCTGGCATTACCACGTTGGATGGCAATGCTTGATTCTTTAGCCAAAAAATAGGCCTTCCCTCTGGTCACGTGAAGACTCGACCAACCGCTTGGCGATTTCCCGAAATACTAGGTGGGCACTCGGACCCCATGGCCCTAGTGTTTCAACCCCAAACGGCTCAAACACATAACTACCAATTAAACATTTAACATAACGGTTAAATGTTTACGGTATTTCAAGATATGATATTATGTAGATCAATTTTCCGAACCCGCTGGTCGAAACCAAAGATGTATACCTACCCAGGCATACATATTTAAAACAATCGTTTAAGTTGCAAACATTCGTATTTAAATGAAACCTCCAGCTACTTTAAATGCAATCAGAATTCATTAAAATCAAAATACAATTTACTTAACCTAGTAACTTTAGACAAAAACATATAGATTTTATTCAAAAAACCCGTTGACAAGCTAGCACAACGGATAACGACTTTGCTAATATATTCTAGAATATTTTAAACTGTGTTTGCAAGTTTGACATTTTATTAACCTAGATTCTTTGAGATCCTTTTGGTAGGTAAATGATTATATTCAGATTTATAGGTATTAGCAACGAAGATTAGAAAACATGGAAAACATGGAGTCTTAAAACATTAATAAGTGTGAATTATGAGTCGTGAAGCAAACCTTTACAATCTATTTAATATTTGAAATCTACTGCCTAGTTGGTCTAGTGATAGCAAACACCACTTACTGCTGAGCATTCGTGGGTTCGGTTCTAAGGTCAGGCCAAGTGTTATTGGGTTTTTTTAACAAGTATTTTTCGTCTGAATTTGTGCCCAGTTGATGGCAATAGACAGTCGCTCCATGTAAAATACTGGTATACAGCTGCATCCGGTTAGACTGGAAGCCGACCCCAACATTTTTTTTTTGGGTAAAGGCTAGGCAGATGATGATGATGGCTCGCGCCTGACATCAAAAAAAGGGTACAATTCTGTCTTAGCCGTTTTGAATTACTGGCGCATAAAAATACAATCACGAATCTTTAAACCCAACTAGTTTTAAGTACATTGCACTGATTTCAACTATTTGATTCCAACGACCTTAAAATTCACAGAAGCAAATAATTTCCAAGTTTTACGCAAATCCTAGATATGTAGGTGTGAACCAATTAGTGTTTATAACTAATCATTGTGCTGGCATATTCGGGTGATGTACTAATTGCTTAACTTTTCATTCCAAACGTGTGCAATGCGTTGCTACACTTTAGACATAATTATCAGTATTAAAAATAAAGTATTTCAAATAGAAACAATATATACAACAGTAATTCGTACTGGACGGATCTCTCGACTGTTACGCGATGAAGAAGAGAGATGAAAATAGACAATAGAAAATACAACAATACAACAGAAAATAGCTTGCGATGATCAAATCAAAAGTAATTTATTGAAAAGCTGATAATCTAAACTTTTTGAACATCAAATTTTATATGAGCCAGGCCCCAAAAACGCTGACAGTCACGTCCTTTGCTTTTTGGAGATGAAAATGTTTAGATGGATGTGGAGTTGCCAAGAATGGACGAAGTAAGAAATTATTATAGGAAGTTTGACAGTTGCGCCAGTTTGTGGCGTCGAGATAAGTGTATGTGTTTAGAACAACGTTACAAAAGGTTAAGTTGGCAAAACTAATACCTACATTTGATTTCATTAAAAGAACTGTAACTAAATTAAATTTAAAGTTAGATTAAAATACTGGAATACGGGGGATGCAAGTTTTAGTGCATGAGTCGAGCGAGGAAGTCGTGGCGATTGGGTAGTTCAGGGTCAGAGAATGAACCTGCGTTTATCTTCTACACGCGTTCATCAGATAATAATATTAATAGATAGATAGATATTTAAGATTACAGATTAAAATAAATAAATACATCTTCTAAAATGGATAAAATGGCTAGCTAATTAAATTCAAACAAATTCTTAAACTAAAAATATAAATCTATTCGATTGCCAAATATGACGTGGAAAAAACCGCATAATTTCTACATTCTCACAAAAATATATTTACGCCACAAAAGGAAAGACTTAAAACAAAGATTTCATATATGAAAACATACATTAGCAAGCTGATACAATCGGGTGAATAAAACCTCAAGGTCCATTGCGTGGCGACAGCGGATGACTCCGTCCATCTTAGGAAAGAACACAGCTATGCAATCGCGACATGAAATTGTATGTCGTTATTGTAAAACTGAGTTTTTTTCGATACCTGTATTTTGAAGCATTTGAAGGCACGTGTGCGTTGCTTACCTGGAAGAAAGAAAAATGGTGTTGTTAATATTTTCATCTAGCACAAAAGTTCGAGTACATTTAAACAAATTGAGAGAACATCTACGATTTTAATATGTACCCGGCATATCCTGGACAGTCAGCCTAGGTGGGTCCGTGGATGGCTGACCATCCGTTACATACCGAGTTTCCTCCGTGCCTCGGAAAACACGTTATCCCGTTGGTCTTGGCTTTTATTTGTAGATCTTTGACAGTTGTTACAGGTAGTCAATGGCCCAAAAGTCTGACAACTACTATTACTAAGGGATATCGTATTATCCAGTACTAACTGATTGTGGAGGTCAGATAGGCAGCCGGTCTATGTAAAATACTGGTATCCAGCTGCATTAGACTGGAAGCCGACTCCAACATAGTTGGGAAACGGCTAGGCAGATGATGCCCTGGACAGTCAGTCCGGCTATGGCATTTTTTTTTTCGGATGGGAAATCATCAAATGACTCCTCCCGCTTTGGGCGGAGTGGAAGGGAGTGTCAGAGTTTTACTGACTAAAAACCATCCATGTTCCTTCTTTTGCCCTTTATGTTCCAGGGCCGCGGTATCTCTTTCGAACAGTCCCGCAGCCCTGGCAGGCATCGGCCCTTGCGGGCCCCTCCTGTTTGCTGACATCTCTTTGAGGCGCGCGTGGAACACGAACGCGCCGTCGACACGGCGTCCGGCTATGGCCTGGCTTACTAATAAATCTTTCTCATGTGATATAGCAAAAGTTGGAACTTTTTATACAAAGATATAACTTTAGCCTAGGCCTATGCTAGTTAGCAAAAGAGCTTATAAAAACCGCTAACATATAAAATGGCTAATAAACACTCATTATCGTCCTGCCCTTGAGTTCGGAACAACACGTTTTTTTTCTTCCATTCTCCCATGTCAACCGACACGCTATCATTTACACCTATTTCTTTCAGATGCCATTGTACTGTTTATTAGCCATTGTATGAAATGGCCAATATACAGTACCGTCACTAACTCAAAAATAAAAATACGTATAAAACTACTGACTCGACCAACATACTAAATTCTCCTCTACCACACAGTTACGACCAAGAAATTACGGGACACCTCTAGTAAAACCATAAACATAGTTCTTCAAGTATTAAACATAAAAGTTTATGGTGATACACAGTTTCTTCATAAGTTTCACCATTACTGACAAATAGTTGTTGCATATTCGCTTCCAAGTAAATTTGTTTAATTTTAACTGTACAAGCAATATTTGCTTAACTAAAATTACTTTAGTATAGCGGTTGACAGTTCTAGACAGGATTATGACATCTGGAAGTTGAAAAGAAACTACTGTACTGTATCCTAGTGATATATTCTACCAGAAATCTAAAACTTCCTCTTTGGTCTAGTGGTCGCAAGCGCGACTGCTGAGCATGATGTCATGGGTTCGATTCCCCGGGCATAGTGTCATTGGGTTTTTTCATCAGAAATTTCTCAGTTGCAGCCCCAGAGGCTGGATTTGCGCCCGGTCGGTGACAATGGGCTCGCCCCCTATTACATGGGACATAAACATACCTGGTGAAATTTGGGTGTACTATTAGGTACACCTCTGCCTAACCCTTCTGGGATTACAGGCGTGATGTTATGTTTTATGTATGAAATCTAGGAGTACCAATTAAATAGCTCAACACACAAACAATATAGGTTTAGTCTGAAAATCGAAAGTGACACCGACACTGATATCGGTAAAATCAGATTCAACTCATAATTTCGGTTCAAATAAAATTATTTTTTTATTAAATTGAAATTGAACTATCGGGCAGTCAAATCTCATTTCTGTCTCTGTAGCTATATTCTGATATTCAAAAAATAAAAACTTTTTTTTTCGCAATTTACAGTCATGGGTATGTGCGGCTTTAAAACCACGTGCAAGTAATTAAGCAACATTTTCACCAAACAAATCAAATATTTGTAACTCCTCAACTTTAACCTACCCACATTATCCAAACACATAATGTATTTAAACACAGTACCTAAACACACGTACATAAACCATTAGCTTACACACGATGAGCAAACAAATAGACTTTCACCCATTACGAATTATGAATTAATATCTATATTACGTAATAGTAATTGCATTTCCAACCACGGACGATTTTGTAATGAATCATCTTTTTCTACTTCATTTAACTTGAGTTTAATTTGAAGAAGAAAGTGTATCGTGGATCGTGCCTCGCACAGATCGCACCATTTTTTGGTCAGAGAAATGGTAATTAAAACTTGATCTGCAGTCATTAGAACTGGCTGTCATTTGTAGATCTTTGACAGCCTTAACAGGTAGTCACTGACCAGAAAGTTTGACAACCGTATTACCCAGTACTAACTAAGTTGTGGAGGTCAGATAGGCAGTCGCTCCATGTAAAATACAGGTATTCAGCTGCATCTGGTAAGACTGGAAGCCGACCCCAAAATAGTTGGGAAAAGGCTAGGCAGATGATGAGACTGTCACAAGAACTAGAACTTTATCCTAAACCAGAAAATCGACCACATATTATTACTATATTTAATCTACCAACCCACACATGGCCACCTTTGTGGATAAGTACCTCAGTTCCCTTCACAGCGAGAAGGTCTTTGTAGTATATATAATAGAAACATTAAAAACTGATTATGATACTGTCACTAAAACTATATATCTAGTATAGCATAAGACAAAAAATAAACAATGAAGTGGTGTTTCAAAACTCCAGTCAAGAGGAGAAAGTCGAGAGTCATGTGATAAAAATTGCGTTTAGGAAACCCATTTATATTGAACACGATAAGAAGATGATGCCCATTTAAACTAAGGTTTAATAGAGTATAAAGTAAAATAACACTAGAAACCGAATAATGATTACAATTAGCAAATGTGCGCGAATTAAGAACTGCAGTAGAGCGGAAATAATAAACACAACAGAAATGATTTTGCACATAACGGTTAATGCTGATTACTAGTGTTTATTTTTAACATACATACACTGTTAAAAAGTTATTAATAAAACAAGCTTTGTAACCGAGAAAAAGTAAATAGTTTACGGACATTAAAAGGTAAAGCTATAAAAAAAGAAAGGAGGCTACGAGTGTTAAGTACTTTAGACCATTACATGACAATATGTAAAAGAATGATGTGGAATAAATAAAAGAAACGTCATCCAGAGAAGAAATCTCTGAAAACATAATGTAAAGAAACACTTATAAGTAAAAATAACATAAACGACAATGCTAAAAACAATGATGCTGACGAAGAAAATAGTGATTTAGACAATGACAACAATCTTCTAGAAAGGAAAACAAAATAACGGTTTCATTAAAACGAACGAAAGTGAATATCTACAATTAGTTATAGTAGTTACAAATTGGTCTTCACAAGGGATAGAAACAAAAATATAATAAACTAGCTGCTGCCCGCGACATCGTTCGCGTGGTAATTTTGGTGTGTTTTTCTTTTCTTTTAGTAGTGAAAAGGTAACAAACAAACAGAGTTACTTTCGCAATTTTAGTATTAGTATGGATGTTAAATTTCAAAATGACAATACCAACTACAAAAATATAGCAACAGAAGAAGATAATAATTTAGACAACGACAATAATCCACGAAAAGCGAATAAAAAGAACGGTCATAAAGTAGTAAGGAACGAAAGCGAAGAGCAATTATCACTACTATAAGTTACTATAGAAGATATTCGCGTAGGGCCGTTTCACCAGCCAAGTCAAGTGGAATTCACTTTCACTGGCGCTCCCAATACCGAGTTCCTTATTCACGTATTTCTCGCCAGATTTTATTGTAGATGATTATATTTATCTGTTTATTGATCTATGGGTTAGATAGATTCGATTTAACTAAACGAGCTTTTACATTTACTAGTAAGCATATGTGTGTAGCTACTTTTCCTTGTCCAACTGATTTTTAAGTTGACTTTGATGAGATTTTTAGAACTTTAGTGGCTGAATTAATATCTGCTTGTTATAATTTTTTAATGTACACTATCTTTGTTGATTTTGTAGATCAAAGTCATAATCTATAGACACATCTTCATTTACAGCCGTCAAAGTATCCTATTGTTTAATAAAAACAATTCTGGAACAGCAAATTAATATTCAAGTACTTAGAAGTGAATGGAACAAAAGATTATTTAACTTAAACTGGGCTGACCTAAACCAAATACAACAATTGAGCAATTCCGGTGCTGAGTCACGCTCGCCCAAGCATTATGCCCTAACTCCAATGGCTTCACGTATTCTCTCACCTAACTAAGTAAAATAAATCTTCAAAGTATCCTACTAAATTGATCTTTTTTACTGTACTGTGATCATATCATCCTCATCCTCTTCATCACAATTTATTTGGGTTTAGTAGCAGCTGTTTTATAACTAAGTTATCATCTCCGAAGTCACTCCCTTTCTAGCCATATCATCTTTCAAACCATCCATCGTGATCATAAACTTTTACTTAACTATGATAAATTGCAATTATTAGACTATAGAGTCTGCACATCGGATAATGAAAGTGTTGAGAAAGACAATGATGACCAAGTTCAATTGCAGGGATTCCATGTAAAGCATATATCACTGACTGCTGACTTGGCCACTATACCCCACCTATTTTATAGGAAGACTTTGCGTAATCAGTATATACAACTGCTGGAACACAGGTCTGCTCTCTTTGAGAGTGAGTGGACCGTTATTCACCACGCAGGGACCTGCGTGTGGGTTGATAGATGTCATATGACACATGCCTTAGACTTTTTGGTTCCAGGATATTTGGACTTACTTAGGAGATTAATCTTCCTGGAAACCAGATACAAGACAAGAGACGGAATAGAAAACAACGTTTAATACACAAAACCAGTGACGAAAACTGATCGCAGTAAAGAAGGTTCAATTAGCATTGACGATATATATCATAAAATGTCTAAAGGTACTTATAATAAAACTGTCGCAACAGTCAAACAAGAAACAACATGATATGTAATTAAATATCATCTTGCAGAATGGCATACCGTTCACTTAGTTGAGCGCAGCCGCGCGTGTAGACTAGTCTGCGCCGTGGGAATCGAACCAGAGACCGTAGCGACCAATGACATGCAACGACACGATTTGAACCGACTGACAAAATTATTATTAGATTTTAATGATTTATTTTGATGGCTCATTGCTGGGGATTTTATTTGGTTATTGCTCAATGAGCTGTAATCGATTTGGGTTGGGGTATTAAATGTCGGTTGATTTGATTTAGGTTGAAAAGGGAAAGGCTGCAAGTAAATATTTTGATTTTGTTCCATTGGAGATGTCCACTTGGAGATTTGAATAACTCATCTATAAAATGTCTGCTGTTAAAAAACTTAATTATACTTCAATACGTATCTTTTTAGACACATTCAATTCTGTTTGCAAAACAGTACACATTTTACTTTTACCCAAAGCTTTTTACACAAATTTATTCAAAATAATTTCTAATGTCACCTTTGACAACAAAAACTGTATCGATACTGTCCTTGAAATTCCTAAAAGTTAACGCATTTCACACGAATGAACTGCCAGTAAACCACTACAAATAGACCAAGTAATAAATAATAAAGTAATTATGCGTCCAGTTACAGTTAAGCCAGTAAATTGGCAAGTTAACTGTAGAGTAGAGCTGGTAAAAAACAGTTAAATGACAGCAAGGTCGACTGTGGTCCGTAAACCGCTTAATAATGCTGCAATCACTGATAAGGTGTTTAATTTAGGGATTCCAAGTAATGATGGTTGAGTTTTTGAGGTTGATAAAGAAAATTGTGTGACAGATGATGAGATGTGGCTGGTAAAAGCAGTGAATACGAATGTCACGGCTTATACAGATGAATGGAAGAAGAAGAACATGCTAGGGCGACCCCAGATTGGGAAAGGGCAGGAGAATGATGGAGACCAAAAAATGGAGGAAAATAATACGTCTGATGAGACTATCCTTATGATGATTCACACAGTTATTGATAAAACTGAACAAGAAAGTAACTAACAGTAGACATGGTAAATATCCCGTTTCTAGTGTTAATTATAATGTTAGTGACCATGACAGTTTAAAAACTTATATTAAGAAAGTAACTAGTTGTAGACGTTGCAGTAGCCAAAGAGCAAAATATAATAGAATGCTATCAAGTAAAAAGGATAGCTTTTGCAAAATCATATAGAGAAATAGCTGATGATTTAAAGAACGTACCAACAAGGTTAGAAGAAGATTATACAGATGAATTAATTAATAACGTATTACCAATTGATAGATAATGTTAAGAAAATAAAAGATATTTGTGAAAGGTTTTGACCAAGAATTTTCTTTTATATTATCATCGTCATCATTTCAGCCGAAAGACGTCCACTGCTGGACATAGGCCTCCCCCACGTGTCGTCACATTAATCGGCCCCGTGCGTCTCGCATCCAGCGGATCCCCGCAACCTTTACCAAGTCATCGGTCTACTTAGTAGGAGGTCTTCTATCGCAACGTCTTCCGGTTCGCGGTCGCGACTCCAGAACTTTTCAGCCCCATCGGTCGTTCTGCGAGCTATGTGCCCTGCCCACCTTCGTTTATGTACGGGACCTTAAACAACTATGTAATATCTTAACCGGTACTAAGCTTATGTATGTATGTCAACATTCAAACGACATAATGACTGGTTACACTGCAATTATAATTGAAAACAAAAATAACACGAGCAAGGTCGAACCCGATATAATTGACGTAACTTTGATAAATAAAATTAAGATAGAATTGATATTTGAAGGTTTAATGGATTGTTAATCTGTTGAAACGAAGGGAATATTGTAAGACTTGTAAGTATGTCGAAACCAAGAAATGCTATCAATTTTAATTTTTGCACTTGCTTGTTACAGGGTTTTAGAGTAGAAAGGAAGATAAATGGACCATGTGAAGGATGATATCGCTAAAAAAGAAGACCAGTAATAGACAAGTATGGAAGAAGAAGACATTGCTTCGCCCAGCCCTAAATAAATTTGCATAGGAGCAGGAGAATGAAGACGCTACTGAAGGTGCCAAACTCATAACCAAGTTGTAAGCAGACTCAATGTACCAGGATAAACTAAATGAAGGTTGCTTTATTGTTTAACACAATAACTAACAAAAAGAAATGGAATTTAATTGATGTGTCTTTAAATAAAGTAAACCTAACTTCAGAGACAAAAAATATTTTAAACATTTCACACACAATTTTAACACAACTTTTACATACATAAAACATACACTTTTGAAACGGTAAGAGTAGAATAATTTTGCAATGAAAAGAATTTCTATGATGTTAAGTTGTTGAATAAACATAACGACAGTTAAGTAACTATAAGAATTCGTTAGTCACGCTTTTTCTCTCTATTTATAATAATAATTTTTCAACAGATGACATATGCGAATTTTACAATTGCGTCTTCAAGATTGTATTCGTAATTTACTATTAGCATTAATTAACAAGAAGAGCTGTTTAACTAAAATAGTTTTTTATTTGATAACAGTGAAGTTTATTGACGAGAAAAAAACAAAACGATAAAATCAGACAAGTGTCATTAAAACCACAGATTTTGTTGCACAGTAATTGTTGCTCTTGAAGCAAAATACTAATCAGATTTTGAGACAAAAAAAAATACAGAATGTTTTCTGGAAAAACTGTTTTCCCTCTCTATTTTCACTAATAACAAACGAAGAATAAATATACAAATTATAAAACCGGTACATACATAATTATAATTCGTTAAAAGGATTTCCTCAAAAACCTATCCTTGAAAATTGATCTCTTTAGCAACTTTGCGAAATCGAAAGTAAGGGCGGGTTTTCGATAATTTATGCGTGATTTTTTGCCCAAATCGCGAAAATATTTCCTAGTACATACCAACATTCAAGGCCAATCGAATTACAAGGAAACGAATACATGTTTATTTATACCCACTGTTGCTTTCTATGAGAATATGGTAAACATGTCTACGTCACGAACGTAGCTGAGAAAAACAGATTTTAACAAGGTGATCAAATCAATAACATTAATATTGCTAAAGATGCTTTCATAGGGTTGTATTGGCTGCGGGACTGTTCGAAAGAGATACCGCGGCCCTGGAACATAAAGGGCAAAAGAAGGAGCATGGATGGGTTTTATTCAGTAAAAATCTGACACTCACTCCCTTCCGCTCCGCCCAGAGCGGGAGGAGTCATTTGATGATTTCCCACCCCAAAAAAAAAAACTTACTATGTCATTACCATAACTAAAGAGCTTAGACTTTTAGACAACCATTCTATCGACAGAATAGTCAAAAAATATGGACTGGCCTATGCTACCGATAAACTCTTATATCAATGTTATTGAAAATCGTTGCAGTAATAAGAAACGCTTTGAAAACTCACCTCTTCGGAATAATGGACGACAACTTAAAAAAAAAAGTTTCCCGCCCCAAAAAGGTACAACAAACCAAGTATGTAAAATATCAAAAATATTTTGACTATCTTAAAAATAACTAACAATAACGTGCCATGTTATTACAGCATTAACCAATTCATTTTCTAACATTCTCAAACAACCAATTTTACAAACCTTGTCCAACCAATAATAATCGAATTAAAATAAATAAACCACAAACGCATTCCGTGTCTAAATAACTTCCTAGTATATAAGCTTATATATAAGCAATTGAACTATTTAGCAACCTTCAAGTGGCCTTCATGAACGAAATTGTACACATCAATTAAAAATTCGTTCAGACAAATTGAGTTTTTTTAAAAAAGGAATGCACTTCCCGACCTCCTTGAGAAAATGTCTCAAAAAGAGAAGGCTACAAAAACTTGACATTATAGGGTGGCGCTGCTTGCTACGGTAAACGTCAAACTTATGTCAAATTCAGTATATTTTTCAATTTAGTTCCTCATTTTGCCGTCTGTCAAATAATTCGGACAGTTTTTTTTAAGGTGAAGTAAAAAATTCTCACGTATATGTGTATGAAGGGGATTTGACTATCTTTTTTTGTGACCTTCGTAATTAAAACTTGTTGCATTTGATTGGATAAGTAATAGGTCTGGGAAAAAATCTAGATTTGGTTCTGTCAGTCATGCGAGTTGTAATTAAAACTGTCTGTTGGATGTCCTTTAAATTTATTAGTTTTATTTTTCTCTAATATTTTTTCTAGTGCAACGCTTTGCCCGACCCTGGAATGGAACACAGGACCTCAAGACCAAAGCGACAGTTTGTTTTATATTCTTAATTCCTTTATACAACGGTTCAAGCATCTCTAAGGCCTAAAACCTATAATTACTCCTTAGTGAGGTAACTGACAAATAATTACAGGGTTAGACAAATTCCTCAGGAGAAAGCTTTCTCTCTACGTGGATTCTACCACGCTTACATAACCCTATAGTTACCGCTTACACCCACACAATAACACATAAGTAACTTTTTATTTTGAAAACCATCTGCGATCCTAAGTTGACAAATGAACCATAATTTGTATATAAGTGAGGATACCTCGACAAAACGGCTAAAGGATGCGGATGAGGAGGCATCGCAAATTGTGCATCACCTCCTATTGTGCCCTCCGTGGCCTCTATACTCCACTGCAGTTAAAGTGATCTGCCCTCACCGAAAATGCCATGAAACTGGAGAAGTATTGGACCAATAAAATTGAACAATACCATTGCAATGAAGAAGGAAACTGCACTTGAAGCTTTTAATTTAGATTTTTGTACTTCATAGAAACCAAGCTCGTGGCTCAATATCGTGGCTCAGCTGCACGGGCGACCGTTAAGGTTATGCCGCGCTGGCAGAGGTCGGTCTGTGGATGGGTGACCATCATTACGTACCGAGTTTCGTCCGTGCCTAGGAAAACACGTTAACCGTTTGGTCCCGGCTGTCATTTTTAAATCTTTGACACTCATTACAGGTAGTCAGTGCCCCGAAAGTCTGACAACCAGTCTTACCAAGGGGTACCGTATTACCCAGTACTAACTGGGTTGTGGAGGTCAGATAGGCAATCGCTCCATGTGAAATACTGGTATTTAGCTGCATCCGGTAAGACTGGAAGCCGACCCCAATTAATTTGGGAAAAGCTAGGCAGATGATGTGTTCATAGAAACAAAATAATATAATAACATGCTGTTTAGCAGTAAAAACAAGCCGTGCTAAAGATAGCCCGAAAAACTTCTTGACAGACAGCTTATTACCACTGCAAAAAAGTTTCTAATAACTATAAAGTACGTGTTAATTTCACAATAACGTGTATCTCAAAATCTCTTACAAAGGGTGTCAATTAAAATCGTTTGTGATTGGTCGACACAGAAGTGAAAGTGGCCAGCATTTGTTCTATGGTTAGACCAGTCAGAGAGAAGTGCTGTGAGAATATTTATACAGCTGTTGTAGTAAGGAATATATTGTGTTAGGTTAAGGTTTTATTGCCATGATTTGTTAATTAAAACTTATTAATTCGACGCTGCCTTTACAAGTGATCGTTGATGACGTATATCGGGAGCTCAAAATAACGTATGTTAAGTAAAAAGATAAACGTAACTATTTGATACTTGGTACAATGTTTTTGCCAACATAGATTGTAAATTTTGACGATCATTTGTTGATCTTTGACAGTTGTTAAGGTAGTCAGTGGCCCGAAAGTCTTACAACCAGTCTTACGAAGGGTATCGTATTACCCAGTACTAACTGGGTTGTAGAGGTCAGATAGGCAGTCGTTCCATGTAAAAAACTGGTATTCCGATGCATACAGTCAGACTGGAAGCCGACCCCAATGTAGTTGGGAAAAGGCAGATGATGATGATGACATTGCAAAATGTGCTTGTCAAAGTTCCATTTGTTATAAAATCATATACATGTTTGTAACGTATGTTATTGCTCTTACAAATAAGGTACCCATAACATTAGTAAAAAAATACCATAACGATGCACACACCACAATTCCAGTAATTTTACTAACCACACTGCATCATATTTTATTTCTCTCTTTCAAAAAATCATCTCAAATTATCCTACGCAATTCATTTTTAAGTATGATATAAGTATATAACACACAATACAGAGAGATAGCATTATGATCCAATATATAAGTGACGTCACAATGGTACAGCCAACGAAATAGTAATGTGCTCATTATAGATGACAATGTGATTGTCAAATAAATCTGTGACGGAGCTTTTGTAAGCGAATTAGCGTCACTTGCGCTCGCGCATTCTAACGTACGTCGATCTTGGGTATTGTACAAGTGTTAGCTATAAATAAGCAGTAGTTAGTTAGTGTTTTTTAAACTTTATTTTGGGATTACACAGAGTGATTCTGTTAAATGGGACTGGTATGGGGATATCCGAATCTATAAGTGGTACCGCAAAACTTTCTTATTAGATATTTTTTTTCCAGAAAAATCAGCATTCCAATTTAATTTTTGATCAAGTGTGCGTTCATAACAGTGTGTAAAATTGACATTATATATATGAAAAAGTGACGAAAGTCATAAAGTAAGAGACAAATAACACATCACGGTCCGCGTTCATATCAAAAAAGCTAGATATACCATTGAAACAGATCTAACAAAGATATTATATTTTCGACTACAGTAAAACAAAATGCGAAGATCAACATCTCTTTTAACGCGGCTGCATATCAAAGATTGCCAATCAATCCTCAGAATAACCGGACATAATTAACTCATAGACATTACTATTGGTAAAGAAAGTTTTAAACAAACTGAGAATTTCATTGAGGTCAACCACACATCGCAGATGAAGTCACACATGAATGTATTTGCTAACTTCGAGGGAAAGAGATAGCAGTATTTGAACAGTCATAGCTATAAACTTTACTTTCGTGGTTAATACCTGTGCGTCTAAAATGGTCGCTTTAGCATAATAATAGGATATTAATATGAATCAGGGGTAAGGTGTGGCGCCCTCAGGCTCGGTGGAGCGGCGATCTTCGCAGGGTGGCTGGTAGAAACTTGATGAGAGTTGCTGAGAATCGACTTGAGTGGCGTACGTCCTGTGAGCCTTTTAAAAAGCTTTTTTCTTGTGAAAATCGCACTATTAAGCGTCGTCCTTATGACGCTCTATTCAAATATAGGTACTACAAAATATTCATTTAAATTCTCATAAACTGAACTCAAGTGACTTCCACAAAATGCCTAAGCCAGGATACTTCATCATCATAGTCAAATGAGTAGAGGAAGATCAAAGAAACGATGGAAGGACCACTGGTGACTGCTTAGATGACGAGTCGTAGAGAGTATATGTCGACTCCAAATAAGTTGGGATAAGGGCAAGAGAATGTCAGTGACTTTTACTAAATGCCTAAGCCAGGATTATTAAACCAATATATTCGTAATGAAAGACTGACGCATTCCCAAGTATCCTATCCATGGGAAACACAAACAAAATTCTTTGACATACGACTCCTACGCACTAGTAAAGATAATCATATTAATACACTTGTCAAAACCAAACCACAGGTGTGTCAAGAAATATTTAAATAAGACGCCGAAAAATTAGAAAGTCGATAACATTGGTTTATTAGGTGCGCATACGCATCTACGCGCACACGGACTAACACACACACAGACAAACGTTTGACCTTTCATTGGAGATTGTGAAAGCACAATCTGTGCTTAGAGTTGGGAGTCTGCCAGCATCTGGTATTGAATAACTTTAATGGTGAGGTTTGGGTCTTCTTCTATACAGCGAACATTTTTAAAGCCATTTATAGCCTTTAGGCTTCGTAAAGGACCAATCTCGTTTGTCTTATTTTAATTTTACTTAAACATAAGAAAAAAAAACAATATCAGTCTAAATTTAAAAAAAAATAAAAAACACTTTTTTATATTTATTTTTACTTATTGCTAGCTTTTGCCCGCGGCTTCGCTCGCGGTAATTTAGAATTTGACAATTAAACTCTTAACACACTACTAAAGTTTCTATGATAATATAATTCAATCATGATTCGAAAGACACGTGGCGCCATCTATTATCATAAGAACGTTATTGTTGTTTTCCTCGGGAACAGTACTTTTTTTCGGGATAAAAGGTACCTTATGTCCGTTTGTGTACACTTGACAACGTATATGCAAAATTTCAGGATGATCGGTTCAGTAGTTTAGGCGTGAAAAGGTAACAAACAAACAAACAAACTTACTTTCGCATTTATAATATTAGTTAGGGAGTTAGGATAAGGATCTAACCATTATTTGTTTTGTCCTGTGCAAGACAAATAAATACTTACATCATTCTGATTAGATTAGATGGACACATTTCAGCGACAACGATGATAGATTATTCTCGCAGACTTATCTTACCCAGATATAACTTACTGTGATATCATCACACACTACGCAGTCGATGAAGCAGCTCCGAACTGACCTGCGCAATTGAAAGGCTATATTTCTGTGTCAAAACGAGTAAACGTTGATATCTCATGATATAGTGAGTTGCGTGTTAAATAATAACATAGAATAATCGCAACAATCAACGAAGATGTAATTAAATAAATTCGAAGTGGGATACAAACGGTTTCTATGTTTAGGGTCGGAAAATTGTGATGCTAAATTAATCCTTATGCTAATGCTCGTTATGTTGTTTTTCGTGTAAAATTATCAGTATTTATTTATTGTTCGATTAAATAAATAAATATCTTTATTTCCCAAAAATACAGATAACAAGTTTACAATTTTGAATGCTTGTTAGAGAACACTATACTAAACATTTGGATGCTTCGGAAATCTGTACACAATAGATTAAACTCTGCCTCTTAAACTAGGGTATCCTGTATCTTAAGAGATTGATGTATAAGAAGTAGAAAAGGGTATTTTCTTAGCAGTGGTGGTTGCTGTGGCAATTACATCACGAAACATTAAAAAAATACATTTCTAGCTAAGTGGTTACCGGACTCAAAAAATGTTTAGTGGCTGTCGTAAAAGACTTTTTTTAAAGTGAACAATGCCTAATGAATTCTCAAGACACAGATCTCTTATAAACAAACACTCGAACCCGGAACAACTTTGCATTTGTAGACCAAACCATTATTTGTACTACGCGGACATTTTTGAGTCACGAGAAGAAAAACATTATTCTTTATAAGTCGAAAGTTACTAAAATTAATAGCTTTTTACAGCCTGAAAATCATATCAAACACTATCTTTTTTTGAAGGCCGGTTAATCTATGCTTCTATACAAATATTATAAAGAGGTGAAGTTTTTAAGTTTGTATGTAGAGGGTAATCTCCGGAATTAATCAACCAATTCTAAAAATTCTTTCAATGGCAGAAAGCTACATTATTCGTGGGTGCTACAGGATATAAATTATATTTATATCATGCAAACTAGCCGAGCTACCACCATTTTTGCGGATGAATTCGCGGGCAAAGTGTTAGGGAATGACAAATTAATAACAGAGATTAAAGATCCACTGCTTTGTTGTTGTAGTCATCGCAGGGATACTGCTGAGCTGGTCCTGGATTCCATTCCCTGCAATGTACTCTTTTCCATCAAGAATTTCAGAGTAGCAGCCCGGAATTTGCATTTGTTATTTCAATATGCTCGTTCGCTTCATGGGACTTATACATAACTAGCCACTAGCCATATTTAATAATAATATCTTGGGACAACCAACACATCGCCATCTGATCCCAAACTAGGACCTAGCCTGTACTATGGCAACCAGACAACTGATAAACATACTTATATATTTCTAAATATATACATATTATAGATAAATTACACACCCAGATACAGAACAAATAATCGTACTCATCGCACAAAGATTTGTCCTGTATGGGAATCGAACCCACGACCTCCGTCCTAGCAGTCAGGGTCATTAACCACTAGACCAACAGGCCTATCAAATTTCGCGGCTGTACTATGTGTGTTTAAAAGTAAACAGGTATAAATACGTGGTCTTCTAAAATATTATAAAGTTATAGAGCAAGAGACCTAACACATGCGCATGAGCATCCATTTTATTTACACTAAGGCCTTGGACCGCTTTGAATATAATGTCATGTGAACCCTACATGGTTGGACCTTTACGAATCTGTAGGCAATTTATCAATAGCCTTTTATCATATTTGGACATTACCATCTAATGCATTGGTTCCCAACCTGTGGTCCGCAGATCACCGGTGGTCCGCAAGAGTTTTGAATAAGGTCCGCGAAAGGTTAAAATGTTATTGTTACTTTTTATCTCGCATAGAAGATGCAAGCTCAACCCAACCTAATTGAATCACCTATCAGAGGCGAGGAGCTAAAATTGTTTCTTTCTTGCAAGATTCATAAGTATTTCTGAAAACATCTACTTACTTATTCCTATTTCTGTATGAATGATTGTTTAATTTTTTGAGCTCACTTCGATCGCTCTTGTATCCTTCACTATCTTAATTCTAAAGGTTTTCTTCAGATTTTCCAATTTTTCCATTGTGTGAGTTAAAGATTCACCCCCGTAGATATAATCCTGTCGATGTCCATGTTTATCTTATAGGTCTTGCAGACACCAAAGTGGTCCCTGGTCCAAGAAAGGTTGGGAACCACTGATCCAATGGTAAAGTTGTTATTTCTCATGGGTCTACCTTTAGTAAGTCGTTTTGACATTAACTACCAGTAACTTAGTAATAGCGATGTTTTACTCATCATCACCATTACCCTACCTTTATCCCAATTTATTTGTGGCCGGCACAGCATGTCTTCTTCTTCCATACTTCTCTATTACCCGTCATCTCAGCAGATTCCTCCTTTCTTGCCATATCATCCTTCACACA
Source organism: Eurois occulta (assembly GCA_950022335.1). Lineage (NCBI taxonomy): Eukaryota > Metazoa > Arthropoda > Insecta > Lepidoptera > Noctuidae > Eurois > Eurois occulta. The sequence continues at coordinate 5,324,105 of OX465502.1, forward strand.
GTCCATCCATCGTTTCTTTGGTCTTCCTCTACTTCCTCTACATTCGTACTCAAAAATTTCCTTGCGACTTCTTCCTCATTTCTCCGCATCACAATAGCGATGTTTTACTATACATATACAATACCACATGGGCAACATTTTAATTACAAACAGCTTTTCATTATTAAAAAAAAAATACAAAGATGTTGCTAACTATTTAGGTAGCAACATCTTTTTAGTTGTTGTTTGTTGTTGGTCTTTTTTTTTTAGTATTTACTCATTGGAATCAAGATAGTTATAGCATAACATAACATCACGCCTGTAAGGCTCAAAAGGTTAAACAGAGGTGTACCGGCGGCACCCTAGCACTCTCAAAATATGACATAAAGCCAATAACGTAGGTGGTCTACAAAACATTCTGAACTATCTCCTATGAAAACCTTATCACCAAGGTTCACCTCAATAGCCCTGTCAATTCAATTTTGAAGGTTCAATAGCTATCAATAATTGTAATCTATTTCCGCTTCCGTTAAAGTCTATAACTGTCCTTTTAAGTTTGCTATCTCTCCTACGTAATACGTCCATTGATAATAACTATATGTTTAATTCTTATGTTATTAAACTAAATGTTGTCCCCGACTTTGTCTGCGAGTATGTAACTTTTCCAGTTCCCAGGCTACCTATAAGTCATAAAAATCGATTCAGTAGTATATTAACAGGCAGACAGAGTTAGTTTCGCATTTATAATATTTATGATCCATCCACATCTGTTTCAAACAGTTTACGCTCGCAATCAATTTGTTATTTGCAAGTTTCTACTGCGCCATTCTATTTTCTATTCAATTTCACCATGAAAGTTCCATGTTAAATGGGACTGGATTTGAACCGGCGACCTTTTGAACGAGAGTTCACGCTACTCAAATGCCTCTTAAGCTACTGCTATTCTAATTTATTTTAATACTAATGGCGAACCATGAGTAGCGTGGCTATATGAAAATAGAGTCTTGTTTTCAGTTGGTCACATTTGTGAGACTCTCGCCTTCCTATAAAACTTATACAAATATAATTAATGCTAATCAGGTCAGTAATATAGCAACATCAATGACAGAAAAACAAAAATCTAATTTCCATCTGCAAATTAGACGAAGAAATGGCTCATTCCTAAAGCAATTAAAATCATATAAATAAACACAACACTTAAATAAATACACCACTTTCTTCTTTATATATTAGCACGGATACATTATCTATAATAATCTCAATACATACGTAATTTAAACTTTCTTCAAAGAAAACAAAACAATACAAAACTTATTGAAAACACAAAATAATAAGGAAGTGAAAAAAAGTACAATAATATCGGTTTTTAAACCGTAAAACACGATTATTTTTGCATTCAAAATTCACTGAAAGTGAATGGAGTTTTGTAATTACAATCGATAAAGTTCGTCTAATTGTATTACGTGTTTGCGGAAACAAATTAAGTACAATCTTGATTTTACTAAGGGGGTAAGCAGTCATGTAATAAGAGATAACTATGGTATATTTGAAACCACAGTTAGCTGCATATAGTTTGCAAAAGGACAAGCACAGTTTTTTAAGATATTTCAATCTGTCTTGAGAAAAGCTTACTTCTTGGTGGCATTTTATAGTCTACTACTGAAGATCTGGGGTTCTATGTCATGCTTTTCAAAGACCTAACATCCTGTATTATATTTTATGAAGCATGATTATAAGAAACCAGTATCCCATCATCATAAAAAAACTAAGGCCACAACATCAGATCAAACTGACACTATATCCTCTTTAACCATTTTAGAAAAATCAAGGGCTGGAAACGGGTTCGATAAAAAAACTCTCACATACAGCATGCCCATTTATCGATATATCGGCATCCGCACATCACTACGGCTCGCCCAGTCCGGTGACCTAGTCAGGGACAGGTTTCGATAGCTCGTAAGGTGGGGCAACGGTGTGAGCGCAAAGAAATGATTACTAAACTGATTTACGATACGGTTTCGTTGCGAATTTCAGAATTATGATAATATTATAGATTTTATATCAAATTCTATTTAGTCTACTTTTCATTTGGCTTGAAACAAATTATTATTTTTAGATCTTAAAAGATGTATTAAATAAAAGAAAGACCGCAAAATCATTTTCAAAAACTAGATTCTTACTAGCTTGGGTTGCTAATGCTACTATGGCCCTCTGTCAAGGAGAAGCAGAAAAAATTAACCTCCTCAGCAATTTGTGAACGCGTAACACTTAAATATGTGAATGGTATGATGTGTTTTAAAATTCATAGAAGAAACATGGTGAAAAACTAGTTATAATTGGGGCTAGAGCATTCCTGAATACGAATCAACATCCTCCAGTATTCATTGATTATGTCAATTTCCTTTTGATTTTTCTTGAAGCAGACTAGGCTTTTTAAACAGTGGTCGATTCTTCATCAGTTTAAAGACGGTTAAATATCTAAAGGCTCATTCCCCGCCTTCACTTAGACCGCACATAACGCATCAAATATCTAAGCCGATGTTCCACATTTTAACTTGCGGCCATAAAACAGACATACCACAACTACACTAACTTAGCTCCTAAGGCTGAGCGCAGACTTCGGTCAAATGAATCCCTGAGACTAGTTTTTCATCTATTCAATCGTCGATTTTGACAACTTTGTCTCAAGATCTGCCGAGACTTTTTGCGACTATGCTGGGGTCAGCTTCCAGTCGAACTGGGTACAGCTAAATACCTGTATCTTAAATGAAGCGACTTCCTATATGACCTCCACCATTTTCTGGGTACCACGATAGACCTTGACAAGACTGGTTGACAATTTTTCAGGCTTTTACAGAACAGAATTCCTCTGCCTGACTCCAGATACGAAACCATAATCTTCTACCTTGCAGTTGCACTCGAGGCCATGTATTCTAGACACCAGTCAGACCACCATCCATCTTGCACCCCATCCTATCACCTGCGCACTTGATGATCTATTTACTGCATCAGTGAGCGAGGTTCGCGTGGCTGAGTTTTGGACTAAACACATTTGAACTTTTTGCTATCGACACTCTAAGAAGAAAATCAGTCAGGCAATTTTTCAGAAGATTCTGACAAGTTATCCTATAAAGGATGATTTCCACCAAACGGCTCTCATCGCATAGGATCAGAACGGATTTTACAATTAAATAAACGATATTAAATTGTGTACACAGTGTTTAAAGTCTACATTACCAAGCCGCGCATAGCAGCTTAACCGTCTTCCGCAACACGCGATCGTAGCCGAAAATATGCTGCGACGCGCGATCGGCTCCGTTCGCCTGTCTTCGTATCCCATCGGATCCTTTCAGCTGTCAACACAGTAGGAATGAAACTATTTGACTAGGTGCAGAAACGGATACGTTCGCAAGCGTCGGTACGGAGCCGATCGTATCCTGCCGGACGCGATCGGCTGCCGCCGCATCCGTTCGTATCCTTTCCGATCCGATACGATGCGATCCGTTTGGTGGAAATCATCCTTAAGACTATTTTGTTGTAAACTTGTGAATTTACGTGCCATTATGCATGTGTGCTTATGCTGAAAACGATAGTCTGATCAAATACTATCTTGATTAAGGTTTAAGCGCAACCTAAATACCAAAGATGAGTGCCAAATTAACATCAGATTTTGGTTAAAGCAAAAACTTGATTATATTAAGAACCTTTGCCTTTAAAGGAATTCAGTAAAACGGTGTTTAACTATTTGAAATGATGAAACCAAGGTAGGTAGGTGGTAAGGTAGGTATCTATTTGGTCAGTTATGGCGGATCGTTGTGACATACAAAATGTTATTGCTTACAGTTATGCGTTGATTATTATATTGAGCTATTAATTTTAATAGTACAGACGCCAGCAAATCAAGCTACCAATCTGTCAAATTTCTTTAGTATATTTTCAACTTTATCAATCATAAATTTGACAGTTTCGGGTAGCTTGATATGCTGGCGTGTGTACATAAGCAATGACGATTGGATGCGAGATTTTTAAGAGATTTTGTAAATGTGTCTTTCAATCATTTTGTATTAAAGGAGAACGTGTATCAGTGAGCCCAAAAGAGGGTTCAGAGAAGTGCCAGACCCTTTCCATGGGTTTGTATTTCATATTCGTCAGCACCAGACATTTTTGACTTTTCTATCATGGACCTCGCTGATCATCATCTGCCTAGCCTTTTCCCAACTATGTTTGACCTCGCTGATATAATATATATATTTTTAAGGCCCTCAAGTGAATCAATTATCTGGTGAAGTTTGCAGGAATTAGATGGACGCTAGAACTCAACTACTAAACTCAACTCAACTACTAAACATTTTATTTACATTTAGTTTCTCAGTAAGTGAATCATTGTTAATTATTGATGAGGAATAATAAAGTTCTTACCATAACTCGACTAGCATCGGTCAATTCTTGACGGCATATGACCGAAACTTGGCTTGGTTCAGCTCCATGACGATGATGATGGTACATCAGAGTAACACCATTGGAGTCACAGGATTGTCAATCAAACTAAAACCAAGATCTAAGTACAAGGTAAAAGGCACCTTCAATAATTTAATTATATCACAAATGGTCTTATCTACTCGTATTCGACCGGAAATCATCGGAAATATAATCAACTACGTAGGTTTGGTATATTTTCCATAATTGGTTTTCGTGTCTTTTCATATTATGTTTCCGTGTTAAACCACGAAATATGTACGAAAACACGCACGAGCATCGATTTCCGGTGATAATTTTAGTTTTGAGGGACAGTGCAACTATCGATTATCGCACAGTTCCCTAAATACATAAAGTAATAGTTGTTTTTTTCTTAACTTTTGGCAAAGATAAAGATATATTTATTGCAAAACTGTGTACATTAAGTTCTTATTAATAAAGACATTACATCAATCAATCAATCAGACGTGGGATACATCTTTTAAAAGACACTTAATTAAAATTTTTGCCTGGAAACATTCTACCGCTTATGACAAACGACCTCTTAGCAAAATTAGCTTGATTTTTACATAACATAACATAACACTACGACTGTAATCACCGAAGGGTTAGGCAGAGGTGTACCTAATAGTTTTACTGCCTCGTTGGTCTAGTGGTCGCAAACGCGACTGCCGAGTATGAGGTCCTGGGTTCGACTCCTAAATCGGACAAATTGTTATTGGGTTTTTCTATCAGGAATTTCTCAGCAAAACCACGGAATAAGGAATTGCGCCCGGTTACTGGCAATAGGCTCGTTCCTTATTACATGTGACTTAAACATAACTGGCGAAATCCGCTGCTAAGCAAAGGCTTTCCCAATGACTTCCAAGTCTGGGTTTACCTATCTATTAGTCCGGGAGAAGCTCGCAGTCTGGATTTCTGTCCAGTTAATGGCGTAGCTTGTAAAATGGGACTTGAAAATAACTGTCAAAACTACGGTGTACGAAACACACCTTCCTGCCCCTTCCGAAGAAGCTGATAACTAATAATGATGTCTAAAGATACAGAAATCGACGAGCACTTTAAATTAAAACCTACATACTTCACGGAATTTGAAGATCAAAGCAATTTTAGTCCGTGTATCTCTGCAAATTCTCAGCCAATCATAAATGACCTTTTGAAAGGCCCCATAGACTTTCAACAAACAATTTGCTACTTCCGTTTCCTACCTATGTACTTACTTTTACATAATATATGTACACGGATACCAAAATACACCAATACAGTGCTAAAAAAAACTTGTGACGTAAAAAGCAATTTCACTTATTAAAATATATTCGTCGTGACCAAGGAACACGATTATTCTGCCTATTGTGACATAAAACCTTTACGATTGATATGGCTGTCAATCAATTAAAATGTAGATTATCTTAACATTTACTTAATCACTTGGTATGTGGTAATGAGAGTATTAAGTAGTTAGTTGCTGCGCGCTTTTTAAGTGTGGTCATCATCATGAAATCGCAATAATGATTTACATAATTATTTGTAGGAACCAACTTAATGGCAGAAATAATGAAATCAACAATGTTTGAACTTCTTTAAGTGACTGCGATTTGGGTAGACGACATTGTTGCCATTGCGGGAATATCCTGGATGAGGCTGCCACAAGAGCGTGGAGTTTTGCACACGCAAAGAGAGGCCAGATGAAGGGCTATACCCAGGTGAAGTCAGGCTTTGGATGATGATGATGATGAAGTGGCTGCGACGCATTTCTGGTTATATTCCTAGTTCAGACAGATTTATTTTAATTTTTTATTAAGAATTGTCTGCAGTAACCCCGGAGTCTGGATTTGAAGTCGGTTAATGTCGAGAGACTAGCCCGCAGCAAGACTTTGGGCCTCAAAGTTTGTATAATATTAAAAAAAAACAGTTATTAAACATAATGTAGGTAAGTCAAATACCATTCATTTAAATATGCAACTACAATAATTAGGCTATTTCATCAAAAAATGATAAATAATTGGACGTGACCTTAAACTATTGTAACTACATATACTATTGTACATAAAGTAGCACATTTCTAATAGTCCGCTCAGAAGATATGAGAATAGAAATGTACCGTAACCGTACGATATTGATATCTTTTGTTAAGAAAGATAAAAGAAAAAGATTGACGTGAAGAACGTTAATGGAAGACGTGAAGAAAGGGCTTTTTTTTCTTAAAATAATTATGATTTGAAATAGTACACATCGTATTCTTAAGTTTTTTGCTTTTTACTGGGCTGCCAGACACTTTGTAACGACAGATATGTTTTTTTTTAATAATGTAAATTCTTAGTAATATTTTATTCGGCCATCCGAGTATCGCTGTGCAATTACTGGCACGAAGGCACGAAACCTTTCAACTTGCATTCTGGATGATAATACACCGCAGAAGGCTAGAAGAATTCACTGAACAGCGCCTAGATAAAGTGACAATCTATCCCTTTGCGATTAGGGAAAAGTCAATAGTGTATTGGCTATTTATAAGCTACCGAAAACTTTATATAAATCCTCCACCTCATCTGCATCATCCAAAACTTTGTTAGCATCACGCCTGTAATCCCCGTAGGGTACCTAATAGTACACCCAAATTTCTCTAGTTATGTTTAAGTCCCATGTAATAGAGGGTGAGCCTATTGCCATCAACCGGACACGAATCCAGACTCCGTGGCTGATACTGGGAAATTTCTGATGGAAAAACCCAATAGCACTTTGCCCCGGGAATCGAAGCCTCACGCTCAGCAATCGCGCTTGCGGCTACTCGACTGATTTTCCATTGCTTCTTCTCCAACGAGTTTTAAAACAACCCGAACTATTCAAACATAATCATGTATTAATCAGAAAAGTTCGAAAGAGGTATCACGCTCATCAATACTTTAGAACACGTTTCTTAATTACTTGAAGAAAGTCTTTTAACGATAATTACAACCTACTATTAATACTTCGCAATTATAAGTAACATATAACCTTTGGGATGGGAAATCATCAAATGACTCCTCTCGCTCTGGGCGAAACGGAAGAGAGTGTCAGACTTTTACTGACTAAAACCCATCCATGTTCCTTCTTTGGCCCTTTGTGTTCCAGAGCCACGGTATCTCTTTCGAACAGTCCCGCAACTCTGCATCGGCCCTTACGGGCCCCTCCTGTTTGTTAACATCTCTTTGAGGCACTCGTGGAACACGAACGCGCCGTCGACACGGCCTGTCGTCATAAGACGGACGGACGGCGAGCTAGCCCATTACTCACCGTCCACAGGCCCGCAAAGTAACATATAACCAAACATCATGTTATTTTGAAGTCACATGTTATAGAAGCGAGCCTATTGCCATGGACCGGGCTCAAATCTAGACTGCAAGCAAATCATCATCATCCGCATAGTCTTTTTCCAATTATTTTTGAGGTCGAATTCTAATCTAACCGGATACAGTTAGGTCCACCACTACCACTACCACCACTACCACCACCACCACTATGTTACATGGAGCTACTGCCTATCTGACCTCCACAACCCACATACTCTTTAAGTGATCTGTAACAAGATTCCCTTTGGAAAGACTGGTGGTCAGACTTTGGGACTATTTTGTCAGAAATTCATCATTATTGTTATCATCTGCCTAGCCTTTTTCCAATTATGTTGTAGTCGGCTTCCTTCCAGTCTAACCGAATGCAGCTGAATACCAGTATTTTACATGGAGTGACTGCCTATCTGATCTCCACAATCCAGTTAGCACTAGGTGATACGATACCCCTTGGTAAGACTGGTTGTCAGACTTTCGGGCCATTGACTACCTGTAACGACTGTCAAAGATCCGAGGCACGGAGGAAATTCGATATGTAATGGGTGGTCACCCATCCATACACGAACCTAGGCCAATTCATCATTATTGTAAAATCCTAAAATCACTGCCTACCCGGGAAATAGCACTCAGAATCCCACGAACCCAAAGCAGTCATATTTACGACTATTAATCTGAAGAGGTAGTCAATGATAACTACTACTTAGCTATTAATTTCTATTTCTTAACTACGAACAACTAGTTTCTACATTGCAATTGACACGTAGTTAGCCATTTGCCCAGGTCTAGTTTGACCTCAATTAACCTTTACTTGAATTAATAGCAGATTTAACCTTTGCCGTTACGTAGTCAGTTTATCTTTAGTAACTCTCATTGACTAACTGATTTTGATGTATGCTTGCAGTGAATTAAAATTCAAGTCCTTGTAAACGGACATTAAATGAATTTGACCAAATGAATATGAACTTGACTATCATTGTGCCGATTGCCGTTACGGCCAATGGCTTGATGGCCAAGAACTTCGACGAACATCTTTCGAGGTTCTCCTTAGGCGGTTGGATCAAAGGCCTGATTCTGAAGGCGTACAGCCCTACTACTCCTCAATACGGCTCGCATTTTGAGGAGGTTCCTGTCTCTGGAGCCCTAACAACCGGTTGCTTGGACTCTGCTCTCGACACCTACGGCGGATACCTATTATTAAATGTTTTTTTTTTTTAAGAAATAAATGTAAATATGAATAAACGGAATAAAAAATTTGAAAATCCAACTCTTGAGGCAGTACAATATAAAAGAAAGAAAGCCATAAGTTTTGAAAAACCAACCATTTCGCATAAACCTATACAATGAATGAACCTATGTCATATTAACTTGCAACAAAAAAAAACGGTAATATTCCATGTTGTTTTAAAACATGTAAATGTCAAAAAATCAAATTCGGAATCCTCTCTTGACATTTTCGTCTGCCAATATAAAACTAATTCATATTTATATGTTAAACACTAAAAATAAAACTCTAAAAAAAGTTGTTTGGTGTGCCAGTTCTGAGAGTCGTTAAATCTTTAGAAAATGGACACTGATATTTGAACGAATGATGTAGTCAAATATAACTGTTTTATTTTCTAAGATGAGAATACTGGTTTAGTAACTCATGGTCTAGTAAACCCAATAATTAGTAGGTAATGATTTGCGAATTTTTAAAAGCTCGGCCCATATATGCCGTAGACTAGGTAGAAGATGGGGCAAGAAAGTGCTGGAGTGGAGACCACGGACGGGACAAGGAATGTGGGAAGACAACCAACTAGGTGGGCAGACGATCTCATTACAGTGGAAGAAACTGGATGACACAAAACGAAGTAGAGAAGACCTACACTCAGCATTGAGTGGCCAAAGATTGAAAAAGAGAAAGACGGTCGCGTACAATTGTGTTTGCCTAACCTCTGCATATATTGAGCTTCTTATCTGTGTTAAGAAAGTCAGATAGGCAGTCGCTCCGTGTAAAATACTGGTATTCAGCTCCATCCACATACACTGGGATCCGACCCCAATATAGTTTAGAAAGCGCTATTAAAGATATTGAGCTTCTAGTCTACATATTGAAAAGAAACATCAGCATAACTTAGGTACAAATATTAGAATTAATTTAAGTATAGAAGACTACTACGTCGGTGGTGATACTTTGACCTTGAGCTGATCTAGCCTAGCCTAGTCCGAATTTTCAATAAAACACGAGACCAGCTTATACTGGTTGTGTTCCTACGACGTACCTCGATGACGTACTTCTATTTTATCTAAAAATCTATCGACACAGATGGCTCTAAAGTCATTCGAACTTGAAATTCTACTTTAATACCAACAGTAGTTGAAAATCCAACATTTCAGCAAACAATATCAATGTCAAGGAAAGTCTTAGTAATAAAACAATACTATTGTTATTTTTATTACTTATTATTTAAGTCATAACCGTTATTATTACATTTTATACTGATAATTATTAAAACTACTAACATTTGTTATTATTTGTAAAATGTTTCAATAGTCGGGCGATGTTTACTGTTTTATATTAACTTTGATCTTGAAAATAACAGTTGTTTTTTACTTCCTTACATTTTTTTCTTTTTTAATATTCAATAGTTATTAATTGGTTATAAACTTACCGGCTATATAACATACACTTCATAATTATGTTAAAAATATTACATACGTAAATTCTATACTTCCATATGATGAATACGAATGTATGACTGTCTTTCACGCCTTGACAGCTGAACGGATTTGGATAAAGTTAGGCACACAGCCATGACCTGGATAAGGACAAAGGATAATTGTATCCGGGTAGTTTCCGTGAGATAATTTACAACCACTACTAAACTCAACTTATTATAATTCAGCCTATATTATCCCACTGTTGGACAAAGTTCTCGACTGTTAGAGAAAAAAAATAAGCCTGTTCACTGAACTCTGACCATTTCACACCGTAAATATCTTAAATTCTAACAAATCTGTGTACATTTGTACAACTTTCAAATGGTAGAAGTTGTTACTTAACTCTTAACTGGCAGGTTATAAAAATGGCGTTCATAGTCCCCTATGACATTTAGGTACCTGACCATTCACCTACGTAGTTATGCAAGTGATTTCCACATGATTGATTTATTGTATATACGTTTATATATTATGTATTTGTAGCTATTTACTAGAAGGTATATTGGTTATAATTAGTTTAATTTTATTGTTTTTGTTTTTTTAATTTAAGTTTTGTTTCCTTTGTTTTATTTTTCATATTTTATTTTATATTTTTTGTCCAATAAATACTTATTCTTTATTTCTCCCTTAAGGTATGTTTTTTTATAGTAAATGGGCCTACTCTTGACCTGAGGACAGAGATGAGGTCGACGATGGAACAAGCTTACCCTTAGCTTACTTAATGTAAGTATTTTGATAAAATAATGTCGGTAACAATTAGTTAAGTAAAGAGTTATATGTAGATATTATTTGACTAAAACAAATATATTGTTTACATTTTCAAATCGCAGTCCAAAAACTGATTAAATTATAAAAGTACCAATATCTAGATCAAAAAACCACATGAAAAACCAACAGGAAAAAGTATCTTAAAAAGCAGTTAATTCACAAAATACAGTTTTGAAAAATACTGCAAAATTCAGCGATCAAATTGGACTGGACGTGTTAGGTCTAAAGATCACTAAAATTACTAGTTTTTTACTATTTTTTAACCTTTCATCTTAAAAGCCGACGGGGGGTAATGGATGCCTGACTGAAATATAATCTGAAACTAGAGCGTTAGACTGAAAAATTATCGTCAGGACCGTGAAAACCGAACAAAATATTGTATTATCGATTAAACTGTCTTTTCTTATTTGTGAATGAATTATAAGCTTTTATTTAACTTACCTTGCTAGTTAGTTAGTCTAATATGTATAGGTCAAATCTTGCAACTGAATTTATAAGCAGTTCCCCAACCGATTGAGCTGAAATTTTGCACACACCTTTGGTTCTGGTGACAATACATTTTTATGATAGACATGACTTGATCCTGCAGCCAGGATCGCCTCCTCACGAGAGAACTCCTCAACGGTTAATAGCACGGACACGAAACTTTGCGCATACACGTTCAATGATAATGATGATGATGATGAGAAAACTAATTTCTTCCTTTTATTTTAATGAAAGCTTTTTTTTTAATAGTTTAATTTAGTGTAAGAATGTTTTTGCTTATTGTTCAAATACCATCTATTGCATGGAACATAACTAGCGAAATGTGGGAGGCACCCGCTCAACCACCTATTATGTTATTTGTTCAAATATCTGATTAGGAAATCTGCACTCGAATCTTTTATTGATGAGTTTCTTATTTTCCCTTGACTCTTGAATAGATTTCTTAATCATTCTGTAATCAAAATGCTATTTATTCAATAGAATGCAGATTTCCTATTTTATTTATGTCTGTTTTGTCATTCATTTGCTGATTAGTCAAGATTTTATTAATTTACTGAACGATTTGGGATGTAATTATAATATCATATTTTAGTATCTCTTGTGTCATAATGAGGTATACGGGAATAGCGCTTGTCGTCGTAAAAGGCCAGTCAGGAGGATTTAAAGCGAGAATTTGACCCGTTACTGTACGTTTTGTACTTAATGAAGAACCTATTCTTCACTCTTATTCTTTACTTATTTCTTCTTCTTTTATATTTAGTCAAACTAATACGGAGAAACGGCGGACTGGCTGAAGACACCGGACTAACTGATATTTCACTTCATTATTTTGCAGAGTCCGGTGTTCAGAAGATTTGTCTGTACCGGTTTGACCGGACCGTTACTTCTAAAAACTTTTATGATATTTACACGCACAAACATTTAATCCAAAATAACGATTTTGCATAGCTACTCTTAATTTAAGCACATTTTAAATCACCTTTCACAAAAAGTTGCAAATTAAATTCACCATCTCAACTTTACCTAAAAACCTTGGCATTATTAAGTCTCCATTACCAAACTTATCTGTAATGCTTATATAACGTAACGTTAGTTAATAACTTAATTCTAACTTAAAGTATATGGTCTTTTGGGCAATCGTCATGACACGGTTTCTTTAGGCCGTTAAGCGTATTGGATTAACATAATTTGAATGTACGGTAATGTGTTCATGTTGGCAATATACCTTCAAAAATCTTGCTCTTTATACCCTTTTTTTATTTAACATTTCAAGCATATACGTGTACAAAGCTGGTCATACCCACATTAGAATTTTCTACCAACTTTTTATTAAATAATACCACCCAAGGGCTATTTTAATGCAACCTCCTGTATACCAATACTTCTGATGAAAATGTGGCAGTCATTGCAAAGGAATTTATGTCGTCAAACAGCCTTGTGTAAGAAGGGCCGTGATGTATGTGACGTCTTAAGAAAGTCCGTATGTAAATATTATGTATTTAATAAAGGTTCCATCATTTATGTATGTTTTATTCTTTGGCATTTTTCATGGAATAAAGGCTGATGAAGATGGTTCGTCAAAAACTTGCAATTCAACTTTTACAATCAATGTTCTTGACATTCACTGTCTTGGCTCAATATAATTAAATACAATATGTAACTATATAATAGTGACCTTTAATCAATTGTGTTTATAGTACATATTATACCAGTTCTAGAACATGACAAAAAAAGGGGAAATCTGAGCTGCAACGCTTCAAAAAGTTCGCTCTATGCTACGAGCGCGTCGATGTCTTTTGTACTAGAGCTTTATTAAATGTATTATTTTGTACAAAATTAACGATTGTGACTATATTTTTACGCTTACAAATGTTTCAATTAACTTTACATTATATTTTAAATATATTTCTTAGAAATTATAGTGATTTCAATTTCGTTTCAGACGCAAAAAAAATGTGACCGATTTTTTTAGAAAGACTTATTACGGTTTCTATTATTAAGAATTCAATTATAAAATACACTTTCGAAACTATTGTTAGTTATTTATGCAACACCGAATTAAGTGGAGTATAACCTGTATAGCAACAAAAAACCACACGAAATCGTGTTCAAGTATTCGGTTCACACTTTGACATTATGAACTTTTAAAAAACTCACCTTGACATATTACTAGAGTCGAGCTCAGCAGTAACGCGACGAACAAGACAAAACTCCTGAAAGGCATCCTGTTGCAGTTTCCTTCACAATATAACCTGGGCTGCAGCATTTTCACAGCACTATAAATTCATCGATAAAAAAAAAAATTTTTGTTCAAAAAATTTTCACTTCACTGTTTTTTTTATTTATATTTTCGTCACTTGGTTTTCGTAATCAGAGCGCCATGATATGCGCGGGCGCTGTACCGTTGTGATGTGAAAGTGAGGAGCTGTCGGGTCGTCCGCTAGGTGGCGCTGTCGGCGCTAGACTGACGGGCCTGCGCGCACGCACCGCTACCGACGGTTTCTTCTCTGTTAACTTCTTGCCCCGAGTGGGGCAGAGGTATGCAACATTTTTTGTTTCGGACCCTTTTGCCAAAAAAGTTTTTTGCAAGGCTGTTGAAAACCAGCTCTGCTTGCACTTTACCAGATTCAGAAGAAGGAATCAGAGACTATTGACCTTCTAACGACTTCCAACTTCATAAAATGTGTGAATGTTATAGAGTCATACATCAAAAGTGCGTATTGTATAATTATCACTTGCTTCGGTGTAGAAAAACACCGTGAGGAATCCAGCATGCCTGTGCGCTTGAAAACTCTGACACCAGGTTAGGCACGAACCACACGATAAAGAAATAATTCATCAAAATTATCTATTACTTAAAGCACTTTTTTCAGATCACCATACTTTTGAGCTACAACCACGAAGAGTGTTCATGGAAATGAAATGCCAATCTTCAAAAGGCATTCATCATCAGCAGCTCAGCAGCCCTCTTCGACCCATCACAGCAGGCTAACGCCGTCTCTCTTTCTCTTTGCCCAACACTGATAGTACTTCCCAACCAGCCTAATTATGTCGTTAACTCATATTGCCATCGCAAGATTAAGTGCGGCCTTTCTATGTTTTTTGGCCCCACCCTCGGCTTCGATTCCATCAAGAAACGACCTCACCTGCATTCACCATATATGTGTGGCTCTATACTTTTAAATCGTCCTTTTTTGATGCGAAATATTTACATTTTCCTTCTAGAAAATGTTTGCATTTAATACACACTGTCGTGCGGCCAAAATGTTGTCAACTACTGGGGCCGAACCCACTTCACTTTCAAACTCGGTCGTGTCTCGCGGACGTGGCGCGTAAGTATCACCCAAATGGACACACTACGAGCTTTCCGCACCACAGGTTCCGGGTTCGGCTCCCTATTGGTCACTTATGAACGTCCGTGACTCGTACTTTTGAAAGACTGAAGTGATGTTTTTTGAGGTAAGCAACTTTTGGGTTACCAAAAAATCTGAATGAAGTATTAAAACGAAGGTATTTCACCTTCGTGCATGACGGACAGGAAAGGCATCATTGTGTGTCCTTAACAGAAAACAGTGCATGGATGTCAGAAATATAATCCCATACATAATAAAAACTTCTTTATTAAACATAACACAAAATATTTTAAAATTACTTAATTTTTTTATAATTTTCCTTTTTTGTCTTTTCTACACACTGTCTACAATTATAATCCAAGTTTCCTCTCGCAGGTCTGCTGGCAAAAAAAATCTTCTGAAATATACAGAACTTTGTGTAATGTCCTGTTAAGTATTGTGTGTGTACGTAAATAAATAATAATGTATTAGGCTTGCATATGTAAGTCTTGGTATTTTTTTGAAAGAAGCCCGCCAGTCACAACACTATTCCAAAATACTGCAACCCTCAAAAGCTAGATCTGACTGAAAAACGCAGGGCTATGAAGCTCGACGAGGCCTCGAAGAACGATTTAACTGTCTTGGATTCGACAGCGAAATTAATCAGAGAAGAACAGCGTAAGAAAAAACTATGTCTTGGATGTAAAGCCTACCCAAAACAGACATGCAAATCTGTACGTACAAGCACCCGATTATTTGTTCTACTCATAGGAAAATTATGGGGCTCGTAGAGGAAGAATCTTGACTAGCTCGTGGCTAAATAATAACAGCTGCTCGGATCAATCTATAGGTTAAGCCACGCTTTCCTAGGCTGGTTTGTGGATGGATGACCACCCATAACATACCAAGTTTCCTCCTTGCCTCGGAAAGCACGTAAAGCCTTTGATCTCGGCTGTCATTTGTAGATATTTGACAGTCGTTACAGGTAGTCAGTGGCCCGAAAGTGTGACAACCAGTTACCAAAGGGTATCGTATTACCAGTACTAACTGGGTTGTGGAGGTCAGTTAGGCAGTCGCTCCATGGAAAATACTGGTATTCAGTTGTATCCGGTTAGACTGGAAGCCGACCCCAACATAGTTGGGAAAAGGCAGGCAGATGATGATGAGAGTAAGAATCTTGGTGGTCAATTGTTTTGCCATGCTTAAATTTTTATGGGTGTTTACACCTTCGATGCTCTCTTTGTACTGTCGATTACGGAAGTTGAAAAGCTGTAACTAAACACTGCCTGCCATTAACTTCATAATAAATAAATAAAAATAAAAAAGCCTTTTAATCCCATTAGGTATTACAATTACATAACAATAATAAATTTAATCATAGTCATGCGAAATTAGAATTGATTTTGTGTGTCATACCCGAACAGGGGTCCATTTAACGTAATAACCATTAACTTCATAGTGAAATGTTTTCACCATTTGCCTGTTTAACCATAGTTAATATCGGAAATGAAACAGTAGATGATGCTTTCTTCTACCCTGGTACAAGATAATCAGACTTGTCTTATCTGCTTTTATATTTCTTAGATTGAACCTAGATTAAGCTTAGGTTCAATCTATCAACTCAGCTTATCACTGTGAAATTCTGGATATAGCTGATATAATAGATGTTTCTTAAGCCATGCCACAATACTCAAGTCGTCTTTATATTCAAGTTCTAGTAGTTTAAAGTAAATAATATGCGCAATTTCATTCTGTTTTCTTTTCAGTAATAACCCGGAGAATGGATTTGGGATATCTTATTTATTTAATTATTTAATTATTTGATTTATTTAAGGACAACCAACAAAACATGCACCAAAAATACATGTTAAAGTACTCATTGTACACATATTTTTACATTTTATAGTGTAGCCTTAATTAAAGGCTGCCACAGCATGCATTGAACATAGGAGTACACACACAGAACGGATTTTACTTATTTACGGGTACAAAAACACAGTTAATTGTTACATAAATCCAATATACAAAATACTTGAAATGAAAAACTTATTAATTATTTATTTATACCATTGTACGAGAAATAACCCTACTGCACCTACATGTACACTTTTAAAATAATTTTTGGTTAAATATTCTTATTCTTAATACTTCATGACCCCCACACATAGGTTTGATACCTATATGTCCCCGAAGGTTTAGACAGAGGTTTGGTGGCGACATTGTTGCCATTGGGGGAAAACCTGGATAAGGCTGGCACAGACCTAATCCGCCATAGGAGGATATGCTGGCGCAGGCAATCTTGGTGTCACCTAACCAAGAGCCAGCGGGACGTAGACCGGGGAAACTACCGTCCGAATGCACGAGCTCATATGAGTCGGGTGATGTGACATCAATCCCATCTAAGCAAGAGGAGAAACCCACCGCTGAGGGGTCGCGAAAGTCATGCAACGCAGTGCTTGGGGCCGGTCCAAGAAAAAAGCGAGAAGTTGTTAAAGAGGACGGAGTTTTTAATGGGTGCGAGACCCACATAACCACACCGCCCCGAACGGTGAGGAATACTGTATATTCTCCGACGGGAAAAAAAGGGAACGTGAAGATTGTTAGAAAAAAATTGAGGCCTATACCTAGTAGTGGGAGAAATCAGGCTGTTGATGACGATAATGATGAGGCTCTTTGGCAAATACAAGCATGATGGCATACACGGTGTAAACGGACCCTTTACGAGGCCAGCAACGAAGCATTCTGTACATCAAATAAAGTAATTTCACACATTTTTTTTTACTTTACGGTAAGACTCAATGTAAACTCAAAACATTGTGCTGATGGATGCATTGAAAAGTACGGGGGTCATGTAGGTATTTAAAGTAACTTGTAAAAAAACTTCTGAAAAAGTTGAAACTTTGACCTCGAATATCTTCGTAACTAGAAGGTTCTTAGGTCTAAAATAAACAAAAAATATCGCAATGACGGAGAGAACAAGTGCCTTTCGGCTTCGTTAACGGTATTTTTACATCCATTATTTTATGTATCCCCATTTTCCTCGTACAAAACCCAAGACATTAGCATAATTAAGATTTTTGGCTCTTACATCTTATTTTGTAATGCGGATGCTGAACAAATCAACTGGCTCAGAGAAGTTAACCTAGCTTTAAAAATAAATAAAAAAGTTAGAGTAAACGAACTTTACAAGGTATTTTATTAAACGTACAATCGATCAGGTAGTATGATATCCGGATTCCAGACGTTATTTTGTAAACATTGAGTTTCAGAAAGAGATTGTAACAGGTATAATGGCAAAACTAATAGATGCTCTCTACAAACCTGAACTTTTTTTCACCCGTTGTTATCAGAAGGATTACTCTTCAAATAATATCGTGTTGCGAAGTCCTAGGGGGTCATTATGCCGTTAATGCCGATCTGAGGATGATTGCTGATAGGTTGGACTGTCCTTATGTGCAACACTGCTGTGATAGACAAGTCACATATAGTGTCGCCCGTAAGAGACTAATAAAATTGTAATTAATTATTGTTTTTATGAATTAATTTGAATTGATTTGTATATTTGCACCCATTCCTTGTCGATGTTCCACACATTCGCACGAAGCGCTTCGCGACATCGTTTATTATGCGCACAGCCAAGGAATGGAATTCCCTGTCTCCGTCAGTGTTCCCAAGTTCATATGACCCCAATCTATTTAAGTCGCGAGTTAATAGGCTTCTTCTGGGTAAGCTCGTTCCATCGTCGACCTCATCTCTGTCCTCAGGACTTGATTGAGGTCAAGAGTAGACCCATTTAATATAAAAAAACTATATTTATTGATTTTGTATTTGTATTTGTTGCAATATGGGTAACTACCTGAATTAAATGAATTTGAATTTTGAATTTGATTATGGGCTGTTTTCACAGCCGGATACTGTTGGAAATGTTGCCGGATAATCGTAAACATTGGAGAATCCTGATATTAAGGTTTCCTACAGTCCGGTCTTTTGCAAAAAATCTTACTGAAAAAAAAATATAACATAACATGACATCACGCCTGTAATCCCCGATGGGTTAGGCAGAGGTGAACCTAATAGTACGCCCACATTTCGCTAGTTATGTTTAAGTCCCATGTAATAGGGGGCGAGCCTATTACCATCAACCGGGCACAAATCCAGACTCCGTGGCTGTTTATTGAGATATCCCTCATGGAAAATTCCAACATCACTTTGCTCCACCCGGTAATCGAACCAAAGCCTTCATGCGAATTTACATAAATATACATCATCGTCTGCCTAGCCTTTTCCCAAGCATTTTGGGGTCGGTTTCCAGTCTAACCGGATGCAGCTGAATACCAGTATTTTACGTGGAGCGACTGCCTATCTGACCTCCACAACCCAGTTAGTTCTGGGTAATACGATTCCCTTTGGTAAGACTGGTTGTCAGACTTTCGGGCCACTGACTACCTGTAACGACTGTATATAAATATACGATTTTACGAATTACCATGTTCAGGTACCTATGTACTGGTGTAATATGTTTTCCGTCTGGCCGCACAGTTCCGGGTTCAGTTCCTGTGCCGTTCTAGGTGCTGTGGCTGCGCTTGCGTCGGTAAGTGACCGGAAAATGTCAATAAGATTGATGATCAACCGGTCTGTAGCAAAATAGATAGTATACATTGTGGCATTTTTCAAGCTAGGCATCTGGCGGAATTTTCGTAGATTCGTATCCCTGCGGAAATTAAATATTTTCTTTTTTCTTACTCTAAATACTGGAGATATCAAATTTTACTCAAAAGAAACATTCCTTTATTTATAAAAAGAAACAAATCTGCATTAAAAGATTTCCGAGAATTCACTTGTCACACTCGGGAATCGAACCGGCTAAACCCATAAAAAGAACACCCTGTTCTTTTATGGCATCAATGTAAGTTTAGATTCCATGGTTTTCCTTTAATTTAATTTATCATACTTTTTAGAGAGATTTGATCTATATTGACCCTTTGATCTATATCGATTGATGTCATAAAAGTAGGTACAGGATGTTATTTCTGCGAATTTTAGTCGGTTCGATTTCCGAGTGTGGCAAGCGAATTTTTGAAAATCTTTGAATGCAGATTGGTTTCTTTTTAAAAATAAAGTAATGTTTCCTTAAATTTATGATCTCCAGTATTTAGAGTACTTAAAAATTCCACCCTGTATGGCGTGTGACGGGACATCGACACAGACTGTTACCACGAATTCGGTACATAAGCTGCGAGCTGTGGAATGACTCTCCCTGCATCTATTTGTGGGATCTTATCTGAAACGAGGTAATCCGGCAGAGAAACAAAGTTTTTGACCTAGCTCACAGCATTGAGCAAGCTGAAATGGCAATGGGCCGGCCATGTTTACCGTAGAACCGATGACCGTTTGGTTAGACGTCTTCTTGAAGCTTGACCAGGGTGGGATGCCTTCAGGCTAGGTGAAGTAACGAACCCCACAGGGTGGCTGGTAGCAGCCGGATGAGCCTTGCAGAGAAGCGAGTTGAGAAGGGCGCAATTGAAGAGGCCTATGTCCAGCAGTGGACTACTGTAGACTTGTGATGCATTGCTTTTAAAAGTTTCTTTTTAACTAAATAATTCTTTACAGTGTAATTTAACCTTTCGTATCGTAGATCTACACGAGACACAATCACTTTTTAATTGTGTCTATATACTCGGCATACGAGTGGTTAAACAGAGACGCGATAATCTCAGTTTTATATCAAAATAAACATACTCGGCTCTTCAAATATGAATATAGGACACCAAGATATGCATATTAGCTCTTTAATCTAATATTTGCGTGATCTAAGAGCCGAAGTCATGATATTATGGTCACGAAATGCTTTGGTATAGTTTGAATGAGCACAATCATTCCACTCATCTTTGAAAGCTCACAGAACACAAATTAACCACTAATGCCAGCAATGCCATCTAGGATTTAAACGGCAAGTGTAGTCAACAAAGCTGGTACACATCTTAGTTGCAATAACAAAGTATAGATGGCGCTTAATGGACCGATGGAACCGGACTGACTGAAGTTCTAAAATTGTGATACTAGATGGCGCTTCTCTTGAGGTCTATTCTGGCGGAAGCGACATCTAGCATTAGTGTTGTTAAACAAACATTTTAAACTTTGCCCCTTGATAATAGATGGCGCTGTGTGTCGTTTGATCTGTAAAGTTGAATAAGTTCTTAATGAAGTAAGTAGAATAATAAAACGTAAACAAAATCTTTTGGACTTTTTTGTGAATTTCATTTTTTACTTCTGTAATCAATGATGTGGTTTCTTGTCACCAAACAAGCGTGGCGTTACGTAGTAGTGGCGATGCGTAAAATCTGATCGGTCATGGCAAATTGCTTCGGGCTCAGATCTTGAAAACCTTACCAATCACGATAATCGGTTGAAATTATTGAGCCGCAGACGACTGCGTTCACACGGTGTTGAACTAATGACGTTCTTTGATGCACTGAAAGTTTATGTTACAATTACGTATTGATTACTTTTGAATCAGTTTTTAAATGAAATATTCAAAATCCTATCAGTACTATTTAGTTAGTAGGTAGGTATCTAAGTGCTAGATTAATCAATCAGACGTATGCACAGGTACCTATTCAGTTAATGTTAGATTGGATTGGATGGATGGATTTTATGAAACTAACCTTCCATCCTTAGACAGGTCACGGACCACGGTTTTTATCCAAAGTAAAATGAACAACAAACAAAAATACGAGTAGTTACCTACCCTCATTTACTCTCGCAATACCAGCAGGTGTTATTTTTGCACTTAAATGCCCAAATAAAAAAAAATGAAATATCAAATACACTCAAACAATTTATGATCAATCAATCATTATTTTCACACAGCACGCGCGATTTAAATAATCAAAAAACATAAAATAAGACACAACTGGCCATTTATAAGCCATAAAACGAAGAAATTCACGTGCAGCATTGAATAATGCCCATTTTAAATAACGAATGATGACCCAAGACTGGTTTTGCGTGGCGGGCAATTATTCAGTCAAAATTCACTCATTGATCGCTGGGACGGTGGCAGAATGCTTGCGTGTCTTTACCTCACGAGAATATCTTACCATAAATATGGAGGCTGACGATTTCGCGCGAATCGAGAGCGTCGAGAATTATGGAGCTGTTAAAGACGTTATTTTTTAAAGAATACTAATAAAATTCGCATGTGTGTTTTAAATTAAATGTCTGACTATCTCTTTGCTAGTTAATTTAAACGATTCGATAAGTGAATGTAATAAATATCCGTTGTCTTGTCAATGTGTCGTAAAATACACTTAAGTATGTGTGATGTCCTTATGTCAAATTGTTGCGTTGATAAAACTGCACTTTGCTAAACGTTGCTTTTACCTTGCTTTTGTCAAAGCTATCTACATATTTTCACTTAGAAAACTTTATTACTATTGCTAGGGGCTAATTGGCAAAGGCAGCTGATGCATTCAGCCTACTTTTTAAGATGGTATAATCATGCATGAAGGCATTTATGGGTGTAAGTAGCCAGATGAGTCATGCGACTGATTATGTTCAATACGATAGGTACTACTTACTACCTACCTCCACAGTCCACTTACGGGTTCCAAAGTTCGAAAACATGCATTTTCTACGATCTACAAATTGGACCCCAACTGTTTCACGTTCGATATTTAAAAACGGGAAAAGGTCCCGTATTCCTGCTGCAGTCATTTATGAGAAGGACTATGAGCATTAAACGTCACACACGGTGATTTAATATCTTTTTCTGAACCTGCGATTCCCCCCAATCTTATTTAGGAACTCAAGCTTAAAAAATACATATAAGTACCTATTTAATTGGTAAGTATTTCTCATTGTTTTAATGGCGACTGGCTATGAACATCTCGATAACACAATCAGATTACCACGCAGCTTATTACGAGCGTGCGAAGCTGCTAGTTTTGCTAAAAAATATTAAGTAGTCCTAGTTTTCACTAACATCCAAATAAACGCCTGAATATTTTTGGACTTGGAATGTCAACCCTCGAAGCAGAGCCTAGCGTTGAAACTCCAACAACGCCCATTTACTTAAGAATACTTTTTAGAGTTTTCAGACTATAAATATTAGGTAACTGAAACTTAAACAAACTCAGCTTACCACAATAAACAGAAGCCACCAGTAGCGAAGGGTAAATTTTTTAAAGAGGTAAGCCGGAATAAGTACATGTCTTTAATGTGATTATATTATTTGTCTATAAAATACTGACTGTGCCATTTTTCAAAGGGATGCCGGTAGGAATCGAGTTGTATGAAACCTTCGGCACTGGTAGCCACGAGTACATACAACCGTCAACAAATTCTTCAGTAACAGTTAATACTATTGTTACTAGTTATCGTAACGAGTCGTCACGTGGCTGCTGCGACTTGCGACAGATCGTAAGGGCGAAGGCACACGGCGCGTTGCGGCGCCGCGCCGCGGGGATTTCACCGTATCAGCGGGCAGCGGGCTAAGCTAGCAGCGTTCTGATTCGGTGAAATACCCGCGGCGCGGCGCCGCAACGCGCCGTGTGCCTTCGCCCTAATCGGCGGTAATGCGACCCGCCGCCGACGGCGACGTTCTAACTAATGAAATCATTGTCGAGTTACGCCCGAAGGCTTTCTGCACGCGTCGCGACTTAGCGACTTGTCGCAGCGGTTTTATTTTATTTGTGAATGAAGGTTTTTTTAAGGATTGAAAAATGGCTTATGGTTTTTCGTACTAGGTACTTACTTTAGGATTTTTGTTTTTAAACTAGGTTTTGCCCGCAGCTTTACTCGCGTGAAGGTGAACAACGTCCTATCGCGATAATAAGGTATCCCATGGCCTAAGTTCCTAACCCAGGTATCCGTAGTGTATCCATAGTTTTTTAGACGACATTTTACATATAATAAAGAGGAAAAATTTGTTTGTAAGTTGGTATGTAGAGGATTTAATCTTCGGAACTACTGATTCGATTCCGAAAATTCTTTCACTAACGGAAAGCTACATTATCTCCCGAGTGTCATAGGCTACATTTAAAAAGTTCCCGTGGGTTAATTTTGTGGAAGGGGAGCGAAGCTGCGAGTAAAACATAGTAACATAATACCAATATTAAAATAGTGTGTATGAATATTAACCGCCGCTATCGATCTATCGATTGAAATCATTAGAAAACTAGTTTGGCAAGTAAATATTTTTATTGTAACTTAATATTACTTACTTACCAGTTTTTGCCACATTTGTCCATGACCGTGACGTCAAATTGAAACGAAATATCTAAACGTGGTAGCCAAGCTACTTCTTCCGTTGACAGGATATTGGAAACTATAATGGATGAATCTTGAGAAGTTCCATCGTCCTTTATAATGAGGCCTGTCAGTCTTTCATTTGTTTTTGTCTACTAAATCCTTCTGTTTTAAGAAATATCTATTATTAAATTATGCTTTTCTAATCTACGAAATATATTAAAAGAAAGGGGAACATTTTGTACTTATTAAGTAAGTGGGTTTGCACAAGTCTGGAATGCGAAGCAATTTCCGAAGCTGAGAACAAACATTATAAAATAAAATTATTTTTAATCAAATAAATATACGAACCAAATCAACACTATCACTTGTAAGTACCTACAATCCTACATAATTATAATGATACTTAGTAGTTTTCAGGATTTATATTTTGAGCAACCGGCATTGCTTTGAATATTTTCTTTCTGCTTTCAATCTTTCTACAGCACAATTTTCATCAAATATCCAGAATTTTCTCCGGTCCAGTTCAGTTTTTTATAGATCTGGAAAGCCTACTTATAAGTGCCAACTTGACAAGCCATGGTTCCGACAGGAATTTTCCATCGACCAAACAGAGTAACTACGAGTATTACGCTATTGTTCAAAGTTTCATGCTTCTACGCATCTATTCTTCTTTCATGCTGCTTTCTTAGTCTTTTTGATGTCCTCTGCCCTGGGGCGGGGAGGGGTCTGTCGGACTTTAACCGACTAAAAACCACCCCGCTGTTACCTTTTCACACTTGCACCGGGCATCATGGGAACTAGTGCACCTTCCACTATCCCCGGTTAGTGCCGGCCCGCATCTGCGGGCCTACTCAAGTCTGAGGGGGGAGTGAGGTGTACTCCCCCCGTAACGCCAATAGGGGCGCTAGCGGAACACTACGCGCCGCCGCCTCGGGGACAACGCACAGCCTAACCTAACCTAACCCTGCGGGTGTAAGGCTATGTGTTGTCCGTCAGTGACGTGAAGGAATTAATGCATTTACAAACATTGAAAGAAAATACAATATACATCGTCAAAATGTAGGGAACAGCTGTTTTTTTCGCGATTTGAGAGGTTGTTGGTGTTTTACAAATATCCCTGTATACCAAACTTATTAAAGGAAAGAAATTTTAAAAGCACCTAATCTACAACCGAAATACAAAATACAGTCTCCCCGTTTGTAGCGAGCCTAAAAGGGACCTATTGTGACACCTACGTGTTTTGGTGGAAACTTATGACGTTTGACATTAGGTACCGCTGGATTCGATTTATAGCCCGCCTGGTTCGCATTTATTGCGTGAATTTTAGGTATACTCTCTTAACAGGCCATTCCTGTTATTAGACGACCACTCCTTCTTTTCTGGGGTCTTAAAAGTTCACTGAATTTATCAAGATGATTAGTAACTGCAAACCGTACTGTATGGATCGGAATGCTGGGCTGTGAAGAAGATGGATGAAAAAAGATTGCATGTAGCGGACATGAGAATGTTGAGATGGATGTGTGGTGTGACAAGAATGGATAAAGTAAGGAACGAGTATATTAGAGGAAGTTTAAAAGTTGCGCCAGTTACAGAAAAGTTGAAAAGGAATCGACTGTCTTGGTATGGACATGTGATGAGGAGGGACGAATCGCATGTGACTAAAAGAATGATGAATATAAACGTTGATGGATGGAGAGGGAGAGGAAGACCAAAGAAACGATGGATGGATTGTGTGAGGAATGATATGAAAGATAAAGAAGTAAATGATAGCGTGACGGTTGACAGAGGAGAATGGAAAAAAAAAGTGTTGCGCCGACCCCAAATAACATGGGACAAGGGCAGGAAGATGATTAGTAACTGCAACTTCTTTAAAGCAATTTTACTTTATTTCAGTTTGAAGAAGGCCGTTGCTTCTGTTTAATCTTTTGAACGCCAGAGCATTAAACACGGCCGCGTAACCCTCCACCTCCACGCCAAGTTACAATTTTACCTACCATTTAGTCACATATTTGTGTCGTTTGGCGTATAGGGCACGCGCTTGCTTGTCACGTTACTGTGACAGAGGCGGTCAAAAGGTTAATAGTAATACTCCTCTAACACCTAAGGAGACTCTCCTTAGGCAGCTGGATCAGAAGGGCTTGATTCAGAAAGCGGTACTCCTGGACACGGTGCGTATTGTTAGGAGGTTCCTCTCTCTGGAGCCCTGACCGCCGGAAGCTTGGACCCTGTTCCCGATACCAGTGGGCTACAATTTTTGATATTTTTACATATTTATTAATTAATATTTAAAAATGTAATGAATTTGTTTCAAGATGAATAAAGGAAATAATATACTCCTCCTAACCGTTTTCGGTCACAGCGGCCAATCTTAGCGCAGATTAGCCATCGGCGCGGGAGATATTATAGTGCTCAAGTATGTGCGCAGGCGCAGGTGAAAGAAAAATTATTTATTTGTCGCAAGGACATGACATGCATACAAAAAAAAGAAATAACAACAATCATAAAGCGCATCAAACATTACAAATACAACAGGACGGACAGCAACAAAAAAAAAAACAGCTTGCACGTCGTGACTGCGACAAGCAGGTTACCACTCAGCATGATGCTGTGCTATGGAGGGCCCACAGCACAGCGCTGCTGGTTTTCAGGTGCACTCTCTATTCCTTTTCTCTCATAGTCCGATGGAACAGAAATACGACAGAACTGGAGAGAGATCAGACCAACATCTACGTGGTTTCCGAGGCACGGGAAGGGGTGGGGGTATCATACCGCCAACTTTCAAACTCTGGGCCAATAATGAGAAATTTCTAATGGAAAAACCCAATAGCACTTTTTGCTTGACCCGGGAATCGAACCCAGGACCTCACGCTTAGCAGTCGCGCTTGCGACCACGATACCAACGGAGCCATCCTCCATATTATTATAGTTTTATATTGTATACCTGACCATATACAGATACCTAATTAAACTGTTCGTACTACCGTACTGATGAGACAGTCTTATAATTACCTCGAGCTACGTAATTGATTAAATTAGTGTAACTGGGGCATCCGTCCGCAACTGCTGTGCGTTCTGTTCGGTGAGGTTCGATTCCCTGGTCAAACAATGCAGTGCGGTTTATAACATCACACGTTATTCCCGAAGAGTTAGACAGAGGTGTACCTAATAGTACACCCACATTTCGCAAAGTCCCATGTAATAGGAGGCGAGCCTATTGCCATCAACCGGTCACAAATCCAGACTCCGTGGCTGTGCTACTGAGAAATTGCTGATAGAAAAACCCAATAACAATTGGCCCGACCTGGGAATCGAACCCAGGACCTCATGCTCAGCAGCCGCGCTTGCGACCACTCTGTAAATCTGTTAGCGATGCAATCACATGCAAACAAGCTATTTTCCGAGGGCGGGTATCGAACTCGCTACCATAATAGCGCGTCACTAATTAGGTACTTTCACACTCCCATCCTGTAGGCTATACAGCAGTCTACTTACTTTAGGCTAGACTGCAGTGGAACCATATTCATACAATGATCCTACTTATATTATAAATGCGAAAGTTTGTGAGGATGGATGGATGTTTTTTTACTCTTTCACGCAAAAACTACTGAACGAATTTGGATGAAATTTGGCACACAGATAGTTTAAAACCTGGATTTAACATAACGGATACTTTTTATCCCGGTAGTACGATCCCGTGGGACACTTACGGAACTCCACGCGGGCGAAACCGCGAGCATAAGCTAGATAAAAATAAGGACTCATCCTTTAAAGTCTGGCACGCAGGGTTCGATCGGAGGTTACCTAAGCTACGCTGGTCCAGGGTGGTACGCGGATGGGTGACGATGATCCACTACTTATGGACCCTGAGCCTAAGAAAGCTAGTTAAGCCATAGGGTTGAAGTGTAGCAGGGCACTGAGGAAAAAAGACAGAAATTAGTCCAAAAAATGTTAGATCAAAGAGCGAGTGGAGCGAGCTTTGGACCCGACGTTAGGTTAGGTTACTTTAAACCTTAAAGTAACCGTAAAACTTTAAGTAACCGGGGATTTTAGAAGGCGCACTCCGGGGATCGTGGAAGGCGCACTAGTTCCCATGATCCCCGGTGCAAGTGTGGGAAGAGAACATCGGGGTGGTTTTTAGTCGGTTAGAGTCCGACAGAGGACATACGTGTGGATTTTCCAACCCGGGAACAAAAAAAAAAGGTTACTTTTAACCTTGCAGATAGAAATAGGAGCCCCACGTAGCAGGTCTACGTCTTTTTCATAGTGCGCGTTTCCATCCACTGATCAGCCAAAGCCAGAATCGGATATTTGATAGTCGTTACGGGAAGTCAGATGCACAATAGTCTGACAACCAATCTTTCCAAGGGGTAGGCATAAGTTGTGTAGGTCAGATAGGCAGTCGCTCCATGTAAAATATTGGTATTCAGCTGCATCCTGTTCGACTGGAAGCCGACCCCAATATGGTTGGGAAAAGGTTGGGCAGATGATAAGAACCCATCATCAGAAATTACGTTCAATAAAATAAAAGTTACTTGCCCATAGACTCGCATAACTCGCGTACTTTTGAAAGTGCTCATTATTGAGACTTAATTAGTCTGGCTAATTACATAATTACTGATGACCCCATCCATCCGCGACGGCTTGTTAGAGACGATACGTTTGTTGGACAAGGTTCGATTCCCTGGTCATAAGGACAGAACTGAGAGGTGGGGCTTTCATAGCAGCTGTTTATAAAATTGTTGTATTTATAATTATTATAAATATATTTTTGGGTTACTGGTTTTTTCATCAGGAATTTCTCTGTCCACGAATCTAGATTTGTGCTGGCCCCCTATTAATTAACATAACCGGCATATTGCGGGGGTAATACCTACCTGAGCACACCTCTACCTAACCCTTCGGAGATTGCAGATTATTCCGTGTTAGAAAATTCCCAAGCCATTCCCAAGCATGATACATAGGTATTTAGTATAATTAACGCCAGTTCTTCATTCCTTTATGTATTAAGTTTTTCATAAATTCGCCTCTCCTGATTATATAACTTAGGTACCTACCTACTTTAAATATGAAGCCTACTAACAAAAAAAATATTAAGATGCACGGCTATCAATACAGCCAATGGCAACCATTGAACCGTCCTCAATATACCTAATCGGCTAGGTAGGTACTAGAGCAGCCTTCTCGTGTTTCGAAGACGTCAATGGCAGTAAAAAGGTGACACTTCATTCTTGTATCCAAAAGTATTCGTACCTAAATAAAATACCTACCGACCCGTTCACCACCTACCTACACCACACGAAAGGATAATGTAGGTATTGAAAACAGTAGGCATCAACCGGCCCACGCATACCAATATACCACACAAACATACTTACTACTAGTACTTTGCAACACATACAAAATCTCGAAACTAAAACACGCTAAAACTAAACGCACGCCATTCATAGTAACCATTCACAACGCGCAGCCCGCCAAAACTAGCAGTGTTGCCAAAATAACAAGCCGAATCACACAAAACAAACTATAAACATTAGCGATCATTATAATTTTATTTAGCCTCTGGCGAAACTGAGGCGTAAGGATTCGAGATGAGAAAAAAATGAACCCCTTCCGCAAAGAATTTAGGAGTGCCCGCGACCGGGACCGAATACGACTTGCTCGTTATAAATTTTGTGTAAGATAACAATGCGTACGTGTGGGTGTGTGGTACAGTCGCTGACGAGTATAGTTACGGCACGCAATAACGCTAACAAGCGTGCGATCGAGAGGGAAACAGCGCTGTATAGCGGCGTCCCGCTTCCCCCGCCGGCAACATGGCGCGCTGACTCGGGCGCAGGCTCGAATCGTATCGCCTGCCCACTCAAGGTTCGCTGACTGCCGTTCTTTTGTTTTTAATGTTGCCATGTGAGAATTTCTCCCCAGACTCGTGTAGTTTCGTAATTATTATACTTTAAGAAAATTGTCTTCGTCTGTTTTGAGTGGGTAATTGTTTATTTTTAAATGGTGTATTACAAAGTGTGGAGATTGTAGAGAATTAACTGTACTTAATTGAATTGTTAAGACGTTAGTCTTAGCATTTTTCAATGCTTCTTATGCGAATCAAATTGCGTATAAATAAATACATTTAATTAAATTTAAAATCTCATTCTAAGAAAACATTTTTTTTTAACATTTCTTTTGATGTTCCATAAAAACCAATATTATTCAGTGCTTTTACCATGAGTACAAAATAAAACTTTCTTCCAAACAGGTAAAAATCTTTTGATCAATTTTAAACTGCGCCAGTTCCAAAATAAAAGTTTAAAAATTGCCTACTTTTCCATTTTATTTTTATCTGACATGAATAATTAGTAACTTAGCAAACTTAATATTTCTAGATCTCAATAACGAAGAAACCTTCCTTAACTTCTATGGTTAGGTACTTATTAATTTTTCAAAAACTTATCCCCTTATAATAAAAATATGTGGAGAGTGTCGTAAGTATTTCGGGAACCCTGGACCGCAGACGAAAACAGCGTCAAGCCGAGGACCTGCTCAAACCGAACGTCTGCATACCGATCGTTGGTTTTTTATAAGCGCGCGTCGGTGCACGCCTTGGCCCACTGTGTGAGTGGGAGTGCGCCAGTGTGCGTGGCGGCTCGTTCTC
Organism: Eurois occulta; assembly: GCA_950022335.1. Lineage (NCBI taxonomy): Eukaryota > Metazoa > Arthropoda > Insecta > Lepidoptera > Noctuidae > Eurois > Eurois occulta. The sequence goes on from OX465502.1 coordinate 5,355,067, forward strand.
GCGCGCGCCGCGCTCCATTGTTGTGTGCAGTATACTCGCGACTCTCGGCCGGCCGCGGACCGTATCACGCGCTCGCCGACAACTACTAAAACTGCCGGCGATAAACAAAATAATGACCAGTGTACCACATTACGTGCATCGCGAGTGCAACAAGCGACAACAGTGTGTGATAACAAGTATGTAACGTGCGTGTTGTGTCAAACGGTGTGCGTTTTTCGACGTGTTTTGGAGTTTGAAGGCGCGTGGACAGCGCAATGCACGTCGTGTTTAGGTATGTGCCGACCGATTAATTATGGCCCATCAGTGAGGGGTCGCTGGCCTGCAATTTCGCCACTGAGATCGTTTAGTGTATTTTTATAATCGGTGACAGATTTCGCGACGGTACGGTGCGACCACGGCGGGTGGTGGCGGGCCGTGCTATTTACACGTCTCTGTTTTCGTTTACATATACAGAACTGGCTGGCGTCAACGTTTTCTAGTCACATCCGTCGTTTCTTGTGGTGTTTTATGTGCATTTGGCGCCGTCGGTGTGTTATCAGTTGTCGGGAAGTGTGTCGAGTAATTTATAACGTAATTAATACGTTATCGGTGACGGTGAACCGATGTAGCCGCGTGAAATGTGAACTTTGCATTCATTTGAGACCGTTCTGAACTGGACACATGCCATGCTGCTTACACGCTTTTCAAAACTCGCGTTTGACGGTCGTAAACGTAACTTACTGCATCGCAGCAGCCATTGGTTGAACATGCAAATGCCTGTGTCATAAAAAAGGCAATAAAAACACAGTTGATAAAGTACGATGCCCATCTAATCACCTCCAGTTGTTGAAGATAAAAATGTTACACAAATAAACTTAGAATTCACTGGTTTTTATCTCTATATAAAAGTTACATTTATTTTCACGAAGAATAAACAAAAGTTTATTTCTGGATAGGTTTAAGCCTTCGAAAGACGGTACGTTAAAGGTACCAACCTAATGAAGTAAACCCTTTAGCTATTGTTAGGGTAAATGTAACAGTAATCGTCCACCGTAACTTTTAAATACAATCTTCTTTGGAACGCACACAATATAGGTTAAGAAATATAAAATTTTAAGGTTAAGGAAAAAATATTATAATGTCTTTAGAATCACACAATTCCTGCCTATCTATTTACGTCAACTGTAATTCCATTAATCACTATTTTCGTAAATTAATCAACTTCATTTTAAGAATACACTTAAAAATAAGCATATGAATTCGAATCGAAGTAATTAATTAACAAGGGACATTTAAATTAAGTAAATAGTTACTAGAAATGGTAAAAATACCTCTTATGTATGTCGTTGCAAAAAGTAGTAGCTTTACGCGACAAGTTAGTAAAGCTTGTCAACTCCTCCAATATATTTCACCCTTTAGTAAATGACATGATATACATACCTACCTACGATAAACTTGCTTCTACAGAAACTATTAATTAACTTCACTATGTCCGGCGGAATTATTGAAATGTTCATTGCAGTACTAAAATGAGAACTCATGAGGAACAAAGTTGATAATTGTAATGCCATTTATTTTTTATGATCAGCGGGACCCTAATAAATAACAAAATAGCCCTACAAATGTGCGCAAACGCACCTGCTTAATGAAAAACTTGGGATGTCCTTAATAAAAATATAGTTTATTGTAACGAAATTATACACATTACGACGTTATTAAAGTTTTTGGATTAAGGCTTAATGGACTCTACTCTGTAGGTAGCCTTGCATTACTTCCTCACAAATGCCTAAAACCGATACTTTCAAAGACGTCACTGCCCTAATAGTTAATCAATCTTAAACTGGTTTTCGAGGGTCCAAAAGTATTTTTCACAAAATCCTTGTCTCATTCAGACGAAATCTTCGATGCTCCAACCATTTCTCAACGCGGTGACCGCGCGTTGCGAGCAAAAAAGAATATTATTTATAACCCCTTTATTCTTTTTAAAGAAAAAATATATTTCAATATTTTTTTCCTCTTTTATGGCGCGCAGTTAAACGCGACAACTCTGGGTTACGAGCGACCAGTTCGAAAACCGAATTTTGTTACTTTTTTTGTGTTTTAAAAGCTTTTTTATGCATTTTCATCGCTGGTGCTTTGCTAGTTAATATTTTCAATATATGAACAAAGTACATATAATTCTGTGATAACCCTTGATAGTGTCATTATTTTTAAAATAACGTTGTTGTTTATTTATTATAGTAACATATAAGCAGACTGTCGCGTCGGTGTTCTTAAAGTTCTGTGCGGGAAAGAGATCTAAACACTGATTCTCAGAAGCGAACAATCGTCTTATTTTGGTCGTTATCTCAAATGAATTATTCATATAATCGCATTTCCTACGCTCGAGGAGTATTATTGGATCTAATTATTTTTATTTGTTGTTACATTCAGAATGCCCATTTTGTCGCTATAAAATCTTTGATTTAGTAGTTAATAGTTTATTTAACGACTGATAAATAATTATAGGTAGTATAGTAGTAGTAGTAGTTATATTAAATGATGAAGTCGAGTATTTGATTTAGTATTCACTTGTGTGATCATGATCATAATTATTAGTAAACTTAATTTTGAAAGATGCAATTTGAAATCATAGATCAAATATCAACTAGTGCAGAAGAAAATGTTTTTTTAACCTTACTATCAAAATCCGGTTTTCATCAAAATAACGAGTAACATTTCGGGTTTTCCTCAATGGAATATATAAAAAAAAACTTTATATTTTAAAACAAAAGCCAGTCGCATTTACAGAGACAGCTATTAAACGCGTGCGGCTTGCTATGAGAACCTGCGCGAGAGTTGAGAATGTTAATGCGCTCGTGTTGTTCGTTGGGCACACGCGGAATACTGAATGCGTTTACAAATATACTGTGCAACTAATATAACCCACCATAAAATAAAATTGTCAATGATGTTTGCAACAATTCTAATAATCATGACCGAGACGTGTGCACAGTTTTAAACGCAAGTTCTACGAGGCCATGGTTTGACAAGTTATGATATAAGGAATTTACAGCAATTTAATTGCAATGTTCTAAAATACCTCCGAGCCTCCAGCAGTCCTAACTTGCGCCGACTTTTTTATGCTTTTTACTTACTAAGATATTTGTAGTTAGTTTAAATTTAACTGAAATCTTTGTAACTAGTAAACTTGTTGTCAACAAATACAAATTATCTTAAATATCATTAAAACTGAAGTACATGTAGTTTTGACCTGTGACCGACAACACGTTTTTTCACCCTACAAAAAACCGTCAACCTCGCAATTGTACCAACCTCACGAACTTAGTACCTACAAAACGTTTACGACCTATGACGCGGGTCTTCTACATTTCCATTCTTCGGAATTCAAATCGTCGCGTTCGGATAGTTTGTCATTGGAATTCAAATTGATTTCGATCTGTCATCGAGTGAGATTTCATGGTAGGCTGTTAATCTCGCTTTATGATTACCATACGGACCACGTATTCGTTCTTTGTCACTCTGCCCATAGGTTAGGCCGTGTAATACCTGTCTAAGTATATAGGTACTGATTGTAGCCTCTATTCATAGTGAAAATTCATTTGCATGCATTGTAATAGCAGGATGTTTTAAAGCTGATTCGACTTTCTCAACTAACTTCAGTGGCGTTCCTGGGGCCAAAATCAACACAAAATTAGCTAGCAATTTGTCAAACGCGCGTAAATCTGTGATTGGTTGAAAGAATTATCAACAGCCAATCGCATTACTTGATTTTATTTTGATTTAGTGCGTAGATAATTTTCCTTCTAGAAACCGGGAGTAAAAAGTAAATCACAGGATAGATCGTAAAGATAGCTTGTTTTTATCATAATTCCTGCTTTAATGACTGCAATTAAGGAAAAAAGGCAATAAAAATAAAGCATACATGGGATATCAACCGTGGAGATATAAATTCTGTCTCCCGACGCCCGTAATGAGCGTTTCCTAGAACCAACAGATTCTACGATACGTCCAAAAAAAGCGACGCAAAAAACTAAAAACAAATGCATTCCGAAAATTGTCTGTTAGTTCTTATTTCAAGGCCTCAAAGTTCAAATTAGGTTAAAATTCTTTTAGAAGTCTTATTAATAAAGTTGTAATGACGAAAGTCCGCGCCAATTTTTTTTCGTCAAGGGCGAACCTGTGTCCTTTGCATCTTTCTAATATTTATGTACACATTTTAATTTTCAAACAAGTCATCAACACGTAGCAAAAAATAAGCACTCAATGCTTAATTTTGATCAAACGTTATCTAAAGAAATAGGAATTAAGTGTTTAAGATCCGTTACAAAGTCGGGTAAATTATTTTTTAATCTGTCGGTAATCTAAAAATAGTACCAATTTATCTGAAATTATTTCCTTTCGTAATCGTTGTAGTGTACATGTGAATTATAAGAAGTGAGTATGTTGATAATCCTACTTGTTTGTTGATAATAATAGGTTGTGGCGAAAATGCCACGGGTTAATGCAAACAAACAGGTTAACAAAATAACCACGCTTATGATAAATATAAGGTGAATATTGATGTGAGAATTCTGATTAAAACATCATAATTTTAAGCACATCATTTATAATTTATATTTAACTAACCGAATCGAAATGCTTTCTTCATATCAGCATAGAAAAATTAAGTCCTTTCAAAAGGCTATGTATGGCATTAGTAAGTGTCACGAATAGTAAGTCCAAACCACTCCAGATCCGTATACACTTAGTCTTTTAATATCCTGTGACAGCCAGTTATTTTGTGGACTGTCTCCCAGTTAAAACTAACAATGTGGCATACGGATTACTATAGGTTTTTACACTTTTTACGCCATGAAGGCTAAGAACCACTATAAGTGCCAGATGGGACCTATCTACCTATTTAGTTTCATAAACTGTTGTTCCGGTAAACTGGATTTTTATTGACTAAAACACACAACATATTCTGCAAGATACACCCACGACAGGAGATAAACGAAAAAAAAAAACAAAACGGAAATCCTAGTTCTCTGACGGTAGACCACTTCTCAACCTAATTACTTAGGGCATAAGGGTGAAAACATGGCAGGCCGTCAGTGAACTCGGTATTACCTACGAACGTTACTTTATCAATAGTTAAGATCGGACTCATCATCTGCCTAGCCTTTTCACAACTATGTTGGGGTCGGCTTCCAGTTGAACCGGATGCAGCTGAATACCAGTATTTTACATGGAGCGACTGCCTATGTGACCTGCACAACCCAGTTAGTGCTGGGTAAGAAGATACCCCGTGGTAAGACTGTTTATCAGACTTTCGGGCTACTGACTGTAAACGACCTGTAACGACTGTCAAAGATCTACAAATGACAGCCGGGAACAACGGCTTAACGTGCTTTCCGAGGCACGGAGAAAACTGTATGTAATGGGTGTTCACCCATCCACGGACCAACCTAGGTAAGCACGGCTTAACCTAAAGATCGACCCGAGCGGCTGTTCTTATTTAGCCACGAGCTCCTCCCAGTTAAGATCGGACTAGTTGATTAAATAAAAGATAGATCAAAAATCCGGACTTGATTGGGAAAACCCGATGGCTATTTAAGAATTGATGTGTTGCAATTTTTTAGCTATTACTACTAGGATCTAGTCATTTGAAGATGATCAGATCCGGCCATAAGTTTAATAATGGGCATGCTTTGATTAATTTATGAAAATACGCTGGATTACATTTACAGTACTAACCGTGTTGTGGTTGGAGGTCAGATAGGCAGTCGGTCCATGTAAAACACTGGTATTCAACTGCATTCGGTTAGGCTGGAAGTCCAACATAGTTGGGAAAAGTCTAGGCAGATAATGATGACGCTGGGTTACATTTTTTCAAGTGTTTTTCATAGTCTTCGTCTTGTTAACTTGGGAAGTTGCGACCTTTTAAATTTAGATCATCTAAACTAAGACAAATAAATATGCGTTTGATAAAGCAAACTGAAACTTTAACAATTTCACAAGTTCTTTTAATTCTCCGAATGAATGTATTGCGTAAAAATGATTTACTATCAGATACTTAGGTAGCTGTAAAACTTCATCCCATTTTAAAGCTTTTTTTTCGCAACGATTACATTCGCCAGGAATCGGACCTCTCACTCATTTTTGGTCGCCAATTACACGTGTTCATTTAAATACCTACCACTTTCAATGTCAACACACCGAATTAATTTTATAGTTCACAAGAGTTTTTGTCTCAGTCTTTCCTTTACAGTGAATGAGATGGAAATAGAAAGTTAGTGTGGGTATTCCACTGTATTTTTACTATTCATTTAAAGTGCTTTGAAAAAAGTATGTAATAATAACTAAACACGATTATGATGACAGGTCAAATGCTGATTCTTGAACGGATGCATGCAGGTTTCAAATCCGGTCGCATCATATTTTTCACGAGAATTCAAACTTAGAATGCGCATTAATTTTATATAATTGGAATGTTTTAAATAGAAGTTAACTTTTTTATTGCATGACGTATTCATTTTTAAACGGCTTAGCCATACCGGAATGTTTAGAGAAAAAAAGTTAGGATTATAAAATGGCCAGTCATGTTTGTTTAGTTAAAACATTAGCTACACCTATCTTTTCCATAAAATTAATAATCTCACAAACCACACGCAAACTTTTTTCAACTTTTCAACAAGTATTGGCGAAGTTTTGTCTTGCGAAAGAAAAAAGTTCCTTTTGACTTACCAATTACTTAGGCGCAGTCAACCCTCTGAATTCCGACGCATTATATTCTCGTACGAGTACAATAATAATCGTTTTTCCCAACAAGCTCACGCACATCTCCTTTTCAAACCGGTTCTATAACCAACAAAACTACTATATAAAATTAAACCTTAACTTTATCCTCAAAAGGATCATTTCACAAAATCCTGCTCTTAAAACCTATCTCCGAAAAATACTGTTTGGACTGTATGTCCATTGGCTTTTCGGGTAACGTTGAGTTATCTTTTTACGGTATTAATGTATGTGTCAAAATGCAAGGAGCGTACCGTTTTAGATAAGGCCGTATCAAAATGTGTAATTACATGTAATTATAGCGGTAAGCGGCGCACGGTGAGAAATAAAACACGGATTATCTTTGCCTTTTAAAGTTTTTAGTAAAAATCCGTGATACCACCGTATAATCAGCGGCGTCAGAAAACAATTTAGAATAATCTATTTAACTATGGGTGAAGTATTATGGGGAAACGTGGTATTGGCTGAAGAAAAAGCCTGGATTGAGAAATATTCACGAATGGACGGAGTCATGAGTGTTGCTAGTGCTGAGCTGTTCCGCCTCGCAAAGGAGAAGGAGAAATATTCGGAGTTGATGGTCAACCTTCAGTAATTGAAGAAAAAGAAGTAGAACCTATTCAGCTATACTTATGTAAATAGATTAAAGAAAATAAACACTGTTTTAAGCTTACACGGCTTTTCGAGTGCTCAAAATAATGAACAATCACGGAAGATATCCCATAAGTGACAGTATAAAAACACCATATACCTACACCATATAAATTATTTAATTACAAAACGATTCATCAAACAAAACAAAAACGAAACTACATGATCATGGCCGCGGGCGAAATTCTGTTTAGCATTTTTACGACAACCAATTTTAAGAGTCGTGTTCTTTCGACCGAAAAGGGTATAATAAAAGTGTTTTACATTCGGTCGGGTTACTCCTGGGTGTCTGCGAGGGTTCAGGCCTGAACAGCTTGGTAATTGGCTACCGCTACTGGGTTTAATAGGCCGCTAACAAATGTGGTGTGAATTGGCGGGGAAGGAGAATTCTGGCGGGATTTGGGAATTGTGATTAGCTTTAGCAGCTCGTGGCTAAATAATAACAGCCGCTCGGCTATCTTCGGGTTAAGCCGTAAATCCGAATGGGTGACCAGTGACCACGCATTACACACCGAGTTACCTCCGTACCCCGGAAAGCATGTTACGCGGTTGGTCCCGGCTGTCATATGTAGACCATGTCATAATATGTGGACAGTCGTTACAGGTAGTCAGTGGCCCGAAAATCTGGCAAGTCCGTCTGGCAGTCGCTCCATGTGAGATATTGGTATTCAGGTGCATCCGCTTAGACTGGAAGCCGTCCCCAACATAGGTAGGAAAAGGCCGACGGATGACGATGGTTTGGTTGGTTGCCATGGGGTGGAAATCGCGTATCGGTAAGCGTAGCGTGTGATGCCTCTCTGCTAGATGGACCCACGATATTTAAAGGTAACTGTGTCAGACGGGATGTTGAAGGCTGGCCAGGGTGTTTTGGGGTAACTTATTTAAACCTTTAAATAAATCAATCAGTATATAATTAATAATGCATAATTTTGAAGAAATACTGGAGAAACCTGAAGACGATTGTCGTCACGACCTGGATTCTTTCTTACCGAAGAACGCGAAACATAGAGTGGACTGGAAGAATATGGGAAATACCTTTGCACAGCAGTTGGTTTACAAAAAAAAAAGAGAAACCGGATAGTTTTTCTTGGTACAGGAAAAAAGTTAACCGTCCAATGCTATGCAATTATTACAAGAGTTCTTGCTTCAAAAATTGGTCCACACGATCGTCATTAAATGTTGCAATGTATAAAATGATAATTCCACTTACATTTATGTAGTGAGGGCACTAAAGCGTCCAAACAAGGCTTCATTCAAGGCAAGTCCTACCTGCTTATGACTTAACGGACTACAAGGACGGAACAAAAAAAGTGAAAATGGCACCCATTGTTTCTTGGGACACCATTAAATTTTATACGTTATTATTTATTGCCCTTTGTTCTAATGTTTAGTTTTTGTTTATAGAAAAATATTTTTGACTATGAATCAGTTTAAAAATAAACTGGTACCATTTCTATTTTAGTGTTATATTTTTTTAGTAGTTGAAGGGTTAAAATATACATATTATTTCGTTTATCAAAATTTTTTTTTGCTCACTCTGATTTCATTTTATTCCCTGTTACAATATTCAACGTATTCATGCTATTGTTACTTTGAAACTGGAGGTTTCATATTAATTGGATCAGCCTTTTTTTCGTGATTTACAAAGAACAGAAAGCAATTATTTTTGGATACTATTGTTATTTAAGTGTTTCTGTGACACTTCAGATCGCTCTGAAATTAGAAATTTGTTTTATTTTGACACAATCAAATTAACAATCTAAGTTCTAAATTAATCATTAATTTACTAATTACTTAAAGAGAATCCCACTATTAATTTCCAATGTAATAATAGTAAAAACTTATGAGTCATTAAATTATTATTTTTACTAAAATAATAACACTTGCAGTGTTTACAGGGTTATTTTAGTACATACTAAAAAGTGAGTAGTTGTTATTATATTATTAACTAAAGCTGTAATTGCAATTAAAAAGCTAATTATAAGCTAAAAAGCTAAGCTAATATTAGAACCTAAGTACTTAATTGCTTCTGGGATATTAACTTTTCACATAAAAATGTATTTTTCTTATGATGACTTATTTTTACTACAAATTACACTAAAAAATAACAAAGGAGGGGCGATTTCAGCATTAAAACTAAACGTGATCAGCACATCTAAACCGCGTTCAAGAGCCGTCGAACGTATTGACACAGAGCTCTTGAACGCCGCTTAGATGTGTTAATCACGATCAGTTTCATTAGTGAAAGCACCCGCTTATTTAAAATAAAATCTTTCACAAGTTTTCTTTAAATAATTTCTGAACTATAGTCCGTTAAACACGTATTCTGATTAGTAGAAAAGGAAATTTCAATGGGCAAACGTAGTTCGGACTCTGACGGACCGAGTCCACCAATGGGCAAAGGCGATGCCAGGTTAAAGCGATGTAGGCGGTGGCGCTACTGTAGGTATGTGTAGGAAAATTGTAGGTATATTTATTTACTTAAGAAAAACCGTAGGTATAAATAACGATCGGTAGGTTTGAATGGGAAAAAGCAAATTGTTTATTTTTGTGCCTGGTTAAATGACCAGATACAAATAAATAATTACTATTTTCCATTAATGATAGTTTTTTAGAGATTGATTTTAAAATATTGAAACGCAAGCTTTTTAATATGTTTTGCTGTGATTTATAAACGTGGAATGGCTAGATTTACACTTGGTATACTTTTTTGAGAAAATACCCTGTCTTCGGTTTACATTTAAATAATAGACGCATTTTTTATCAGAGTTTAAAGTTAAATTATGCATGGTCAACAAATATAGCCCAAGTTTAACGATCTTGTTATGTATAATAACCCAATTATAAACTTACAAATAATAGGTATTAGTTCTGAACGCAAAATTAGAACTGACACGGTTACTCATACAAGAAAATCATTAGAAGCACAAAATGGAAGGTGTTTGTAGGGTTACCATTTCGAAATATGAAAAGTCTTGACAAAAAGTCGGCTATTCCCGTGAAGGTCAAAATAACGTTATAATCTTTCTTCTTTCGTTAATTTTTGTTTTCGAAGAGGCATCGCCAGGCCAGGAAAAGTCGACGAACGGACTAAAAATCCCAGACAATTAGTTCGCACGGATGGCAGCCCTAGGTGTGTGCCGTACCGTGACGACCACAACGCGTATGCCTAATTAAATAATCGCTATAGTAAACCCACACTTAGGTATGTAAATAAAAATGTGCGATCGGTTCGACTTCGCACTACGGAATTTTAAAACATGACTTTTATACATGTACTAAGACTTTTCTACACGAGTGTACCTGCGCCATGAAAGTTTGGGATGCTGTCTTTTTTTGTTATGTCGTGGTTTTGTGGATTTGACTACTCTGTGGTTTTAAAAAGTATTGGATGACAGTAGCTTGACAGTTTTTACGTCATAAAATTATCGTGATCATTGATCCATGAAGTATTTAATTATAGTAAAGAAAGATTATAAGTATTTGAAAAAAAATATAGTCGAGTTATTACAGTAGTCATTGTAGAAATTACTAGCTTTAATTAAAACTTACATGTAATTTATAAGTTTTTACTATCGTCGCCGTCACACACTGTGATTAGTTCGAGTTACTGTACTAATAACTTGTGTAGATTTTTACGACCCGTATATCAAATATCACTTTTTATTGCGCACAGACAGAATCAAAGATAACATTTCCTGTAGTTTTATGATTTTATTTAATGAAAAGTTCAAAGGAATTATTTCTGTTCCCACCGCTTCTTTATGTAATAAGTGCGTTAGTAGTCTGAACATGGATGTCCATCGCATGGAAAATTCTTAGAGTGTCCAGCGATGATTCTTCAAGTCAGCCATCTTCTATTCACTGCCCACTATTTTTTAATAATCGTTTGTACGTGACCCATCTTTGTAACTTGAAACTGCCACATGCTACCGTATTCATATGAAATTAGGGCTGCTTACGGCCATTTTAAACTGACATCTGTCAAAGAACGTATCCGTAAAGAATAGGGATCAAACCAAAATGGCGCCCGTGGCAGAGACAAGGGGCAAAGAATGTGACGAATTTGTAACGCGATACTAAACGCATGCCTGTGTCAATGCTTTCTTTAAAAAAAAAACACGTGTTCTTCGGTCCGCGGGTTTATTTTAAATTTGGAGTTTTGATTAGCATACGATGTTATCTTGAGAATTTATTTTTGTTTAACGAATTATGGATTACATTAGAAGTTTTTAAGTTATATTCATACATTATAAATAATGTAATAAAGCGGTAAGAATTCAATTTACGCTTATTATACCACAATATAAAAAAATACTTTTTATTTTATGCAATGTATGAAACATTGCATAAAATAAAAAGTATTTTTATTGTGTAGGCGTTTCACAGCTTCCATTGAAAAATACGGTCATCTGCATAAAATAGTCTACGACTAATTGAATGTATGAAAGACACATGAATGCGATTAGTCGTACAATTACTCAACAAATCGCAAGATCGCATCTGCTGGACGTGTGCGTCTCTGCGACTCATTAATTTGTTGTCTGACGTATTAGTGACAAACGCACTAAGAATAAACCTGCATGTTTTAAGAGTATTAGTAATACTTTGCAGACGAAATATTTAAAATAGTATCTATGCTAATATTAGACGACTTAAAAGCAGACTTCAAAGTTTGACGAAATTCCAAAATAAATCGTTGAAATTAGCTTTTTTTAAATGGTAAGGAATAATCAACCTAAATAAAAGTAAGTAAAAATAGTAACCAACATTTTTCGCGAATTTTAGACAAGGTTATTTTTCTAAAACACTCATACGAACTTCCAACACAGCTAAACAGTGCTTTTAAACACCCCACCTCGAAAGTAATCACAATAATTTCAAAAGAAATATTCATAAACACTTCTCAGTTTCAATGCTTGAACACAATGTTAGTATGCGTTGCAATATTAGCATATTAACTACTAAGAAACACGTCGTGGACTTGTGCAGTTGGCCATAGAGTAGACAGAAAACCAGAGACCAATATTCGATACAAATACAAACGTTAAACCACTGATCCTGATTCCTGGCTGTCATTTGTAGATCTTTGACAGTTGTTGCGGGCTTTCAGAAGTCTAATCACCAGTCTTGTTATGGGGTATCGTAATTAACCAATAACTGGGTCCAGCTGCATCTGATTAGACTGGAAGCTAACCCCAACATAGTTGGAAGAAGGCAAGGCAGATGGTGATTACATACCCGATGACATAGGTATTACGTTATTGGCGATATGGTAAATTAGATTCTTATTTTGAAAATATACATTGTACTTTTATTTTGGTTAGTGTATATGAAAACAGGCATTAGCACGTGTTTGCTCCACAAAGACCTGAACAAGAAGCACAATTTTGTAAAGTTAGGCCTCTGTAGTTTATTTACTCATGTGCTAAAGTTTTCTTTCACTTAAAACAGTGTAAGCTCATATTAAAAACTTGTAAGGCAGGGTAGTTTTGAGTTCTTTGATCTTGTTAGATAAGCTTATTATTGTTCAATAAAGTGTTTAGCATGTTATTGTATGTTATCTGATGCTTTTAGCACACTTGAGACTAATAAGTCTGCATCATCAACTGTTAGCCTGTTGCCAACTATGTTCGGGTCGCCTTCCAGTCTTACCGGATGCAGCTGAACACCAGTATTTTACATAGAGCAACTGTCTATTTATTTATTTATTCAGAAATACATTCTAAGCTAACAGTTTTTTATCTGATCTTCATAACCCAGTTAGTTTGGTAAGACTGGTTGTCTGACTTTCGGGCCACTGAGTTCTTGTAACGACTGTCAAAAATGTACAAATGACAGCCGGGACCATCGGCTTAATAAGTCTGCATACACATTGTAAATTGTTACTTTAGGATTTTAAACTATGGTGTCTTAGAAAAAGTCATGCATGATGCAGAAGTCAATACGCCCATATTGGAATTATTAAATAATACGTCATGGCGTAAGTTTTTTTTAATACTTATTCCGATTTTTTTTTTCTTTTCAAAAGTTTGTGATTTTTGTGATAATTAATTGTATTGAAATAAAATAAGTTCACATTTATATTCAAAAAGGATTTTTTTCATTCTCCACATAACAAAAAACTAATTTAGAGATTAAAAATATTTATTACCAAGTAATATTTTTACTTTTATGACGTGTGCTTATGTACAATATACATAATACAATAACTGGCACATAAGTGGTTATAAAACCACCCAATTGTAACCGAACCAGTTTTCTTTGATGTCATTAAAATGTGAGATTTTACGACTTAATAGCATATTATTTTATTATAATAAAACGTCATGTATTCGATTGTATTTTTTAAAGAAGTTATTCCGTAATTAGTTCTTCCATTATTTTATCATTTAGTGTTGTTTACACGTCTGCCTATGCAATTAGCGCTAGACGAAATTACAACACTATTCTGACAACAGATTTATCATTCTGACTTGTCTTCAAATGTTTGACGGACAAAAATTACGTTTCCATTTTTGATGCTAGGATGTCTTATACTTTTTCTGGCAATGAAAATCTTTACTTCGGAAAGCACGTCAAGCCGTTGGTCCCGGCTGACATTTGTAGATCATTGACAGTCGTTACAGATAGTCAGTGGCTCGAAAGTCTGACAACCAGTCTTACCCAGGGGTATCGTATTACCCAGTACTAACTGGATTGTGCAGGTCAGATCGGTAGTCGCTCCATGTTAAATACTGGTATTCAGCTGCATCCGGTTAGATTGGGAGCCGACCCCAACATTGTTGGGAAAAGGCTAGGCAGATGATGAATGACAATCTTTGGTTAGATTTTCAAAAACTGGCGATTTGTCGAGAATATACCAGGTTTACGACGACCTTCAAAAGCCGGCTAGGCTAGACTGGATGAGGAAGACCGAGGACAGGGTTTGTGACAGATTGAGAGAGGCCTATTTATGGTAGATAGGCTGAGTAGAATAAAGATCCTATATTTAATTTATTTCACGCTACTATAGCCAACATCCGAGACATCACACAAGCCTTGACAATAAAAAAAACACTTAGCAAAAAACATAAGAACACATGATTTTACATGCTTTCGAAAAATACTAACAGAAAATCCAGCCGCACCTCACTAGCAAGATGGTTTCACATAGCGAAATCGTAAAGTGCGTCATAAAAACGATACCTAAACAGGATCCCATTACAAAAACCGAGTTGCCATTCTCAGTTTAACTGTTCAGACAGTTTACTGCCCAAGTTATATCCTATTTACTGACAGACTTTTGTTGGAATTACATTTGTAATGCTTTATCGCCGTGCTATTTATATTTCTTAATATTCCTTCGGTGTTGTTAATTCTTACTGGAAAAGGTTTAAGGTTTTCGGGGAAAGTGTGTAAGGTTTTAATTTTACTTATATTTGTTTTAGGAATTTATCAATTGACTATCGAAATGACTTCCAGAATTCATAGCACATCCATATAAAGCGTTACCCACACCACGAGCTAAGAAGTTCATTTACAATATTGAATCGTAAAACATGCGTTTAAAGCGCAAATTCCACTATGTGTGGTCGGCTGGCGCTAAAACTCATAAAAATTAAAATTAAAATACAAAAGAAAACAAAAAAGAATAACTGGCGACCAAGATCAAAACTTTTTGAATTCAGAACGCACATGTTTCATTTGCTGACGTCACCAACAAACTTTTGAAAATGGAAGCCTGAACCATTTCTTCGCTGTAAGCTAAATGAATTTGCATGACGCAATAAAGTATGAATTGAAATATTATACGCACGCAGTAACATTGTTTTACGCACACAAATAAAGATTGTCAACAATAAGAACCCAGCAATGGTGGCCCAGTGGTCCCGACTTTTTGTGTAATTTATTTCATCAACACTGCTCTCAATACGGTGAAGGAAAACGTCGTGAGGAAATCGGCATGTCCTAGAAGCAAAAATATCTAATATCTACCAACCCGCACTGGGCTGGCGTGGTAGCGTTACAGCTCGAGGAGCGTGATGAGGTCCGTGTCTCAGCTGTGGGAACACACAAAATAAATTTGCATGACTCAAGAAAGTATGTATTAAAATATTTCCTTGTACGCATTGTTGTACACACACATAAAAGATTGTCAACAATCAGAACACATCTACATAAACCATAATGTTTGCATTGTGTACCGCTGTAGTGCCGTGCTAATGAATGCGAGTCCGATGACGATTATCGAACCGAGCGATACCGACCCGAGAATCGATTAGAATCGCTACGGAATATATGAATTTTTCATAAAGTATCGAGTAATTGGTTAAAAGTAAAACATGTTTGTGTAATGTATTAGTGACGGTAGATTGATTGGTTAGCAAAAAAGGTTTTATTTAACTTGCGAACAGTTCCTTGGGTGAATAAATAAATAATATTTCCGATTGTAAGACAAGACTGACTTGAAAATGTTTAAACCCTTTTTCGTTGTAAGGCATGCTTTATTCACGTGAAATTATAATTATAAAATAATATTACTTCCCTTTTTGAATCGGATTTTGTTAACAATTTCCACAGAGTTAATTTTTTTGCACGGAACCCTAATTCTTATTCTAAATTAAAAGTAGCTTACCTTACTCCTTATAACATCAGCCAGTAAAAGTCCCGTCAAAATCGGTCCAGCTTTTTCGGAGATTAACCGAAACAAACAGACAGACAGACAAAAATTGAAAAAAATATGTATTTTTGTTATGAGTGCCATATAGATTTTCATATACATTCAGTAAAAAGCTGTTATTTTGATATTACAAACAGACACTTCAATTTTACTTGTATAGATTGAGCCTTTTTAAAAATAATTTGAGGACTCGTATGGCAACATTTACCTACAGGATGTTAAACATATTGCACTAAAGATTTGTTTAGAAATGATAGTAAAAAATCTTGAATTTAAAGCGAAATTATACTAAATCTATACGTTTCTTAGAGCTTTGTTTTTAATAATAAAGCGACAGTGTTGAGTATTATGGGTGTATTAAGTTTTTTGCGCATTAACACGGTCAGGACACTCAGGACCTGTTATTTATATTTATTTTCTATGCTCCGGACATAATGCCTTGTTATGTAAGTCACCGTTTTGTTTGTCTATGAATAGAGTCGTTGTTTTTAGATAGATAATAATGTATTAGCTCATAGGATTAAAATTAAATTATTTGATCATAGTTGAGATAATCAAATATTAAAAAAAATATTTGCTTTTTGTTAAATATTTTTTTTATACAACAAACGAAACATTGATTAAGATTACTCCTATCTCAGCGAATTAACTTTTTCCTCCCAAGAATTAATTTCTAAAAACACTTCTTCGTGATTTAATTAATCATGATCGTTCATCAGATAGCAAATACTTGTTTTGCGCACACCGAAATTCCATCAATTTTGAACTCTATCTCCCTTGTTATAAGGACGTCATGCGGACTATTTGATTAGTTCTGCGTTCGGCATTGATAAAGTAAATTGAAAAATGACGAAACTAGGTACTAGAAAAACTAGTAATTACGTGTGTAAACATAATTCTTTTAGTATTCGTATACGAAATGATTATGCTGCAAAACTCTAGATTATGTTAAGCACTACTACTTTATGTTAAGCAATTACCTGTATTTCTGAGTTATAGGGTATAAATAACCATAATAAAATATACTGTAACAAAAATGGCAATATTAATCGCAAAAACTACGAAGAAAATACTGGCATAGTGGACCTAAAAATATTAAATACAAATTACAATAACAAAAACATCACCAAAGAAACTGCGAAACGATAACAATTAAAAAACATTAAAAACAAAAATATTTAAATATGTAGTATAATTTACTTATCGGAGCACTAATTAATTAATCGGGTTGCCAAGAGACAAAGATAACTTATCATAATTTGCGTTAAAAAAACATTTAAGTGTCTAAAAATGTCTTTGAAGCTGTTCCAAAGATATAATAAAAAAGTCAATAAAATATTTTTGACAACTCGACCTTTAACTATCCTAAATTTACAATTAAAAATTTTCAGATAAAAAATACTGCCGTTGAGGTTTCGTCATCATTCATAATCATCTTGACGTGCCCTTGTCCAAATTTATTTGAGGTTCCTCCTTCCACAACACATAAATATATATTTTCATACATACCTCTATGGGTCTTCACCTCATTAGTCAGCCCCTTTCCAACCATCTTTCACACAGTCGATCCATTGTCTCTATGGTCTTTCACTACTCTTACTGCAATTCATCACCACTTCCTGCCCTTGCCCCATTTTTTTGGGGTCAGCAGCATGTCTTCTTCTTCCATACTTCTCTATTACTCGTCATCTTAGCAGTCACCTCTTTTCCAGCCATACCTTCTTTCACTCAGTCCTTCCATCGTTTCCTTGGTCTTCCCCTACTCTAACTAGTTTTACATCATCATTCTTACTCTTGCCGCAATAAATTTGGAGTCTGCCAGCATGCCTTCTTCTTCAATACTTCTGTATGTAGCCACCATCATCTTTCACTCAGTCCATCCATCGTTTCTTTGGTCTTCTCATAAGTTAAAAGATTTAGCTTGTAAAATGTAGTAGCATTTAAATTCTACGATAAAATGTAGCGAATTTGAATTGAATTGAATGTGTTTGCTTATTTGATTTAAAATCCCGAGATGTTCTGAATAGATTTGACTAAACTTTCTAACTCACCACGGAATCAGGAAACCACCGAAATATACGGCAAAATGCGAATCATGAGGGAATCCGCAGGCAAAAAATCTGTCAGTGATATTTTTAAATCGCCATACATCTTAGTCACACGGAGATCGCTCATATTTTTCCGGTTATTTTTATCTTCCACTCCTCATGTGTGGCTAATTGTGGAATATAAATGATACAGTTCATTAATATGTTTTTAATAAACCACACATCTGTTGCTTGCGATAGTTTACAGTCTTTTCGGTATTGCGTAAGTTCTTTCGATGTTGGAAACCTGCTCAAATGCCGTATTACCTACAATTCCTACAAGTAGAATAGTATTTGTACCACCTGAATTGATCCTACTAAATGCGATTTTTACCAATGTAATTGAACGTGATCAGTACATTTAAACTGCGTTCAACAGTGCCAATTTTTCATAGCAATGATTGATGAAGTTTGCTCTTAGTTATTTATATGTTTGGTTCAGAGTGTGTCAGTGTTTAGCCACCTATCTTGAAGATGTGTACCAACCCAGTATTTGGATCAAACATTTTAGTTTTAGATTTGAAAAAATATAGAAATATCACGATAACATGAAATCTGTCACTATCTTTGCGAATGTCATGTGGAGTGATAAAAAAATGGGTTCAGGTACTTGCTGATAACATAAAAATAAACAATACGGTATGTTTTAAATAATAGTGTACTGATGCAATATTTATTGGTACTACAAAAGTGCTCACAATAACCAATAACAGTTATACATATATGTAGTCAATGAAGATACGAAGTGTTCTTTACGAAGTGTTGGCAAACCAACAGGCAGGTAGGTGGATGGCAGGGTGGCAGAAGATCGAGGGTAAGACCTGGTTGAGACTTGAGCAGACCTGGTAAGAATGCTACAAAGAAGAGAAGGCCTATACTCAGCTGTGGATGGAACAAGACTTCCAATTTGTGAGGATAATGACAAATATCTACAATTCTTACTACAATAGTACGTCGCCTAACCTGAAGTTTGAAAGTGGCATCCTCTTTCAGACTTTAAAGGGAGTCGTCTGTGTTGGTATGAATGGAGGGATAATACGTATGTGACTAAAAGAGTGATGGATATGAATTTTGATGGATGGAGAGAAAGATAATCAAGCTGTGACGTCAGATAGGGGAGAATGGAAGAAGAATACATGAACTGTTGCGCCGACCCCAAGTAGATAGGCACAAGGGCAAGAAGAGGACGATGATGATGATGAGTATATCTCCTAACTGTGCGAGCCTACTGGCGACACATTCACAGAAAAACATGTTGTCGAATGTGATAAGAGATTTTAGCTCCGTTAGAGCTCTAGAGAATTAGAGATTTCAACATGTTTTCGTCAGAGTGAACGCACGATCAAATATATCTTTAGTTTGTAGGTATTTATCAATGAAGGTATATTCATCTGTCACAACAAAAATAACATAAATTATAAGTTTACAATGTAATTAAATTAGATCAGCCAATAGATAAAATGCCGTGACCTTCGGGTCAATAAACTGTTCAATATTCGCATGTTATCTAACGTTCTTCTCGTATAAAATTAATGTTACGTTTAATGAGTGTGATTTAATTATTTTTTATTAAGGTTTGTCCCAATTTTCTTGGAAGTCAGTTAGTAGGGACCAATCATTTTCAAACAAACTGAAAAATACTGATCGTGGCAGCACATCCAATCAAATATTACTGTTAGCATGCACTATCCCACTTCTGATCAAAGGTCAAGACTTCCAGTTATTTCAATTCAGGGCTAATATGGACGACTGGTCGCTGTTTTAGTCCAGCTCGTCCCGCCATCTTCTACGAGGTCTGCGCGACGTCTTCCGGCTGTGTCAGGGTTCCACAGCTGGAACACTATCGAAAAAAAGTGATCGAAATTCAAAACTACTATGGTGTCCTCCAATTTCTCCCCATGACTTCCAGTTCTTTCGATCCAGAGCTAATGAGGGCCGCAAGTGATCGGTGGTTTTGCTCAGCTCGGCCCGCCATCTCCTAAGAGGTCTGCCACAACGCCTTCTGGCTGTGTCCGGGTTCCACAAACTGCCCTTTCAAAGTTTATTTACCACTAACTATTAAGTTAGCTACCTCGATGTTTGAATGATTCTTCTTTAGAACATTTATTTTGTTTACGCAATCCTCAGGTTGGCCAATTAATAGCTAGCGATAAAACATTTGTGAAGGAACAGTAGAACACCATTGGAAAAAGTGTTCGAAATTCAAAACCGTAAATTTGAAAAAAGAACTACCTTTGTCTGCTCCAATTTCCGTTACATAATCATAAACAAATAAAGTACTTAGTAGAGCTGTCATCGTATTCTTGCGAGTCATATTATACGATATATTCTTTCTATTTGGTCTGTAACCCTATCCGTATATTGTCATGCATAGCTCAGGCGAGGCGTGTCCGCCGCCATTATTCATAACGCTTCACACCTTACATACCTGACAAATGCGGCCGCATAGGAACGCATGCGCATTGTCATTACTGCATCCTGGTTTCAAAGATTTTGATTATAACTTGGGTTCGTTTTTGCGAAATTATATAATTATACTTATAAAAATCTCAATTTTTTGATGTCACGTCTAAATACTCTGAATATAACATTAAGTAAAAGAAACTCTTGCGCAGGATAAAAAAATGTAGTTGGCTTTTGTTTGGTTGCGAAAACCTAGACCAACTGTCATTTCTATTAGCGATAACAATGATGGTAAAGTCCAGGATGATATGGCAAGAAAGGAGGTGTCTGATGAGATGACGAGTAAAAGAGAACTATGGAAGAAAAACACCAGCAGCGGACCGACCCAATATAAATTGGGATAAGGGCAGGAGAATGATAATGAATGGTGAAAAAGTCAAAAATGTATTGCACGTACATTGACATTAGTTACTAGAAATCTTGTCTATATACTTATTCTTTTGAAAGTCAAAGATGAAATAAGGGATGCTTTGAAAGCGATTGTTCTTTGACCATATCTCCCTTGAATGACCTAGCTATTGTATCCATTGATCTATAACCTGAACAAGTCGTAAACAAAATATATGATAATCTGTTCCATGAAATTGAGACCAGAGCAGAAACAACAATAGGTCCTTACTATGAACTTACCATAGTATGATGTTGATTTACTACTGAGCGAATAAATTCAAGTTTAAACCTCTGACAAATACATTGACAGGATCATTAAAGGCTATCTAATAAATTGTCGCGGCTTTACCTCACATTATCATTGCTTCTGCGGTTGCCATTTTTTTGCTGAACGCAGATCCTCTTATAAAGTCTTTAGTGATTATTTGTCGCCTATTCCCTGTCCTCATGAATTCAGCACGATGATTCTAGATTCCGTCGTTACAGGTGGACAATGGCCCGAAAGTCTGACAACCAGTCATACCAAGGGGTATCGTATTACCCGGGTCTAACTGTTGTGGAGGTTAGATAGGCAGTCGCTCCATGTAAAATACTGGTATTCAGCGGCATCCGGTTAGACTGAAAGCCGACCAAAACAGCTAGGAAGATTATGATAATTCTAGACTCCCCAGAATGGGTATGTAAACTATCGAATCAAGTTCTGAATTCATGGTTTACATAGTTCATCATTTATCTTCTCTTACATCGTTTATTTTGAGAGTCCAAGTCATACACGAGGACAACCCCCAAAATCTCCAACTCTTCACCGCTTTCTAGTTTGAAACTGAAGAGAAAGGGTAGAAACACCAAGAAAGTTCCTTACTTGAATGTAACGCTGATGAACAAAAAAAGTAAATTAAACTTGATTTTCCAAGGCTCGCCCCCTGTTCCCTTCATCTCTCAGATCTTATACATGACTGGCGAAAAGCGGACGAACTATTGTTACACCTTTGCCTACCCCATAGGAGTTTACAAGTGTGATGTTATGTTCCACAGAAAACACCTATGATATGACAACTATATTTACAACTCAGCCTTATAAATCGCTAGATGCTTCTTAACAGACAATAGCCGCCATTTTTATGAAAAACTAGACCTGATACCCACGTTTGAGTCACGTCAGAGATAACCTATCAGGTCAAAAGATAGTGTGAATAACTATAAGTTAGCTACACTACGCGTCACTTCTGACTGAGTATGGAAAGTCATTTGATCTGAATCCAATCATTCATCGTCATCATCTTCCTGCCCTTGTCCCATGTTACTTGGGGTCGGCGCAACACTTTTTCTTCTTCCATTCTCCTCTGTTAACCATCTCGCTATCATTTACTCTATTTTCTTGCATACCATTCCTCACACAATCCGTCCATTGTTTTTTTGGTCTTCCTCTTCCTCTCCATTCATCTGAATCAATCATTATGGTCGTGAAATGTTGAATGATTTTAGGATTGCCACAATGCGTCCCAATTATTGTAATTTCTTATTTCCTGGTGTGTTTAGTTTTAGTTTAGTGGCTACTGCCTGTACCTCTGGTATTTCATTTTAAATTTCTGCCGGGAAATTCTGATATTCTTGAGTATCTGTAAGTATCCATCCTTTCTAAAACTCCTATTCGAAGCTTAATGAAGATGAGAAGTAGCAACGGCATTAAAAACTCTTTTTATCCAGCCAATAGACCATAAATCCTATCGTCAGCCTTTAAGTTCGTTTAACCACACTGCCTACAACCCCAAGCTTGCACTACCGTTGAAGCTCGTTACTGCTACCCTGTTAGACGTCACTAAAACCGCCAACAGCATACTGGTAGCTGTATACACAGTAATACCTTTGCCTAGTATATTTTGAGGAACGGCAGTCAGTAGTGACAGACGGGTCAATTTAGCCACTTCAGCCCCATAAACGTATTATAAACCTTCCAATATTCGATAACCATCATCATTCCTCATCATCGATCATCAGGTCATCAGCACATGTTTTTGTCATTCACCATCCTTCTTGCTATTTCACTTTTACACCATCCGTCCATTCTTACCAGTCTTACCAAGGGATATCGTATTACCAACACTAACAGACTTGTGGAGGTTAGATAGGCAGACGCTCCATTTAATACTGGTACTCAGATGCATCCAGTTAGACAGGAAGCCGAACCAAACATAGTTTGGAAAAGGCTAGACGATGATGATGAGGACCATCCGTCCAGCCTTCTTTTGGTCTTTCCCTATTCATAAAGCCAACTATTTAGTAATATTGGTACTCAAAGGTTCTTAAGCAGTAGCTCAAGCAGTAGTAACCAGTATTAAAACAGTTTCAATGAATACGTCCTCCGAATCGTTGACAGTTACTTCTAAAGTAGTCATTTCAGTAGTCACTCTTCGTTACTAGTGTTCTGAATAATGTGCCCTTTTTTATCTACATACACGGTGTTTTCCTATAGGGTAGAAACTACACATGCCAACTCCTACAATCCTTCCATTCTTCTTTTGCCTTGTCCATTTTCATACATACCTGGGCGAATCTGGGTGATCTATTTCTCAGAAATACCAGGAACCTTTTAAACAACGTCGGTTATTTAATGTGTATTTAAATACATAAATTCCTGGTACTAGCCGTACTAGTTAGGGTGATTTATATTATAATCACGAACGTGACTGACGGATCGCACTGATAATATCACGTAGGTACTTCCGAGGTCACCTGTAGAGTATATAATATATTTTATGTATTAAATAGAGTTCTATATGTGTATTACTTTATATCTTCAGATATAAAAGTGATAAAGGGATTTTATACCTAAACAAATCTTGCCACTAGTCTGTGCAGATATATGTATTGTGTGTCATTTTATTTGGTCTGATATTTGTTTGGAATCCTTGATCAAGAACTAGTAAAATAGGGCTTGTCTAATACAGTAGTATTCGTTTACAATTTAGAGGAATTGAATTATGAAGTTATTTTACTTTTACATGCAATACTTCGTCATGACGAGAAATATTATATCAATATAACATTTGTGTTAATCTTAGGCTGACAATGGTAATTGTAACCAATGACCAGGCTATAGGTTTGGTAGGTGGTTGGCTATTCTTTGCCGTGTGTGACGTGGTCATTGGTTTAATCCGGGTAATAATTTCTATGCTGTCATAAAACTTAGGTAAGAATCTTCTTTATTTTGGAAGAAAACCTCAAGTCTATTCAAAATTATTTTGAGTTGCCTACAGCTATCATTATCATACACTTAAGCTTTACCTTACCATGGTAAAATATACAATATAACAATATATTTACGTGAATTGTTCCTTACTCAATATTTCCGTGAGTTTTCTTAGCGTCACTTGGCTCACAGCCAAGAGTGCTTGTTGACGGGCACTTGACAAGGAGCTTGACCCAAAAGATGTGTCACACGACAATACAGCCACAATTCTTGCCAATCTATCGCTTGTCCTGTGAAAAACAATATCAACCTTAACTAGATACAAATAATAGAATGTAAACTGTACTATAGATGTTGGTTTTCAGCTAGATCTACTCCTAATTACTGCCTTACTGTTTCTAAATTGTATGGCATCATAATTCAACCCAGACCTTGATTACATACCCAAGACCACGCTTAAGTTATTCAAATGTCACTAATGATGTCTTTTCTTCTTTACAGGTGCAATCCAACACAAAATATAACGGAACACCTCAACCTTAGGCATTTTAAGTTCAACCTGACAAAAGTTATCTGTGATCTCATTTTAGTTTAGTAAAAAAAAAAAACAATCGCCTATATTAGTTACGTTTTAAGTGCAGCAAAAAAAGAAAAAAAAAACAATAGACTGAACAAACAAATGTCAAAATCAGGCGCGAAGGACCGTGACGTTTGAATTTGGAAACAGACAAAATGGCGGTTCAGTGAGTGGTCATGGATGACAGATAGTGGATAGGTTGTGGTGTTAGAGGATGGGATAATGGAAGTTGGGGCGTTGGGTTCGTGAAGATGCCGCATGCTCATTCGAGTTCGGCGGCGAGCTCGGGCGGTGACGACCTGGGCTCCACTGATGAGGTCAAGGTCTTCAAAGACGAGGGCGACGGAGAAGACGAGAAGCGGAGCTCGGAGAATTTACTGGAGGAGAAGTCCAGTCTAATAGATTGGACTGAAAGTGAGGTGAGTGACTTTGAACTTCATTCCATAGAACTACTCGTACAATACTACTACTATAGTTTTATTTGGCATTTACGTATGCGTCACTGTTTTCAGGATTCAAATTCTAATACATATGTGATTCGAATTTTGAAGTAAAGGTAAAGTAACTAAAAACACGAAATTCGAGATCGGTGAAATTCGAATTTGGATTTAACCAACAGATTTGATTGGACGATCACGTCATAAGCCCGCTGATTGGGTAACATGCGGTAGGCACGTAATTCGCTCCTAGCACTTCATTATGGATGCACACGAGGCATTTATTCGACGATATCGCCATCGCTGAGCCATTGTAACCGTCATAGCGTACATTTACAAGAATTGTATTACAATACTTTGTTAACTGACACTTTTGCTAGATAAGCTGTGTTTTCATGGCTGTCATAAATAGAAGGATATTTTTAAACGTGTTGGGTACTAATTTGTATCAAATCAGGATTTCCGATATTATATTTTTAGTGATAATCTCTTTTTCCTTTTCAACTATCCTGTTTCGCGTGTTTCCTTTTATTAACTGGCTTAATGCTGATGGGTGCCTGGTAACTGGCTGGCTGGCAGCCTACTAGGCTAATATTTTATGAATGGATAGCTAACGACTACGTAATCATTGACATTTATTGCTCCTGTAACACTCTCTTCTTCATCTGCTTTGCATTTTCTAAGCTTGATAATCTTTTTCAGTCATTCCGCCACTACGTTTAACGAGAAATCTACTTCATGTAATGTTTTTTTACTAATGCATCTCTCTGCTTCATCACCATCATGCACAACCCGACTTCAACTACCGTCAGGCATTGGTCTCTCAGCTTTAGTTGTGCCTGACTCATCCAGGTTCTACCCGTAATGACAGCAATGTCGCCCACCAATCTCTGGCTAACCCATTTAAATTAGAACCGTGCCAACAATATCTAAATATTGACTCTTTCATATTATCGTCTTACGTGACAAAAGAAACCGGTTTACGACATTACGTCAACTAATACCAAGAATTTGGTAATGTAATCAAATCTTATTCGTATTACTTCACATAAAGATAGTGATCAAGATAAGCCTATTGTGTTACTATTTACTTCGGAATATTTATCTTTTTTTATACTGTGCGGAGTTCCGTGTGTGACTGACAACAGACACAACGTTAACAGCTGAAGATAGATACTATTTCAGAATTTTGAATTCTTCACTGCTAATGCCCGCTTTTCTATCTGTAATTTCAAATGATTCAATATTGGTCATCTCTTTCATGTACTTTCCGCAATTTTGAAAATGTGTTCAGCCCAACGCTGTCTCGGACTCCGGCCTCCCGGGTTTCTTCAATCTGTCTTCGTCGGAACCTTACTTCATTGGCCATCTTGGCGTCTAGCCACATGACCTGCCCAATTCCACAAGACTTTCTTTCTTCTCATTTCAGTAGACTGTCTAAATAGGTGCATTATTAAATGCACCTCCTTATACAGGATTTTCTTTACCTACATTTCTCTTGCCATTTCTATTTATATCATCTTTCACTCCAGTTAATTCCAAAAGCATGTAATTAATCTAGTCCCGTATGCTTAAAGTTAGTTAACTACGGTTTACACACTATTCTAACTTCGTATCTGTTTCTAGTTCAAATGAAAACTCATTTAGATTTAATGTTAGTACAGGTTTATGTTTCCTATTACCTTTATTCTTTACTACAATAATATTCTCAAGCTAATTTCAAATTAAAATATGCAGAACATGACTCCTATTCAAGACGTTATTATACGTGGATCATGGAATATATTTGTTTGAAGAAACGGGTGTCTATTAGGTGGTCTTGCTAATACAATTATTGACCAAAGAGGTGTCGGTTTGAATAAATCGTTTGTCTTGAAATGCCGACTTCACGCGGCGCTTCGGTTTGTCCAACTTGTCCCCATATATTGGGCCAAACATTATCGTACACGTTAACAGCAGGTGCCAAACTCAGGTAGATCTCTATTGAACATATTCCTCGTATTAGTACCACAATGCATTCAAATAGCATCACAATATATTCAACTGCACTGAATTCTATTCACGCAAACATACTGCCACTGCCCCCCACTATTAATTTACAATGAAATATCGATCTTATTGTGCACGTTCAAAGTTTATAATGGCTCAATGAAAACTGCAAAGTTATGTTCGATTGAAGCGATACATTCTGCACTATTTGCTTGCGTTTACACGATTTCACACCTCCCAATATTTCCGATTTTATTGATACTCGGATCTCTGTATTGTGCAACGTTGAGTTGAGTCCATTTATTAATGTTTTAATGGAACGATTAAATATTTTAAGCACTGATGCACGCTTCTCCCTTAATAACGATGGTAGTATCACACACGATAAGGTCCGCTTCACGCTATTAAATAGCATCGTAAAGCACGACTTTTTTTACACCTACGAAAATGTGAGATTGTTAAATATTCATAAGTTGACGGCGGTAAATGAACTCATTATTGTACAATTCGATGCGTAGATTAACATCGGCGGTCGTAATGAGTCAACCGCTCAATTATCTGTACCGCTACCACGAATGAAGTGAGATGCGTCGAGATGTAGATAGACACGTCTTTATAATCGCAAATTGCTCGTAAAACAAACAAAAACAAGGTGGAGAACCGAGACGAAACAACATCGAAAACAACAATTGTTGAGGCGCCTTCAAAACCCATACAGGTACCGAACGTTTCCGAAAATCATAAAATATTGTATTCCAAGCCGACATAAATTACTTTATTCATTGTATTATTTCCGAAAACTATTATTCGCTAGACGGGTCCCGTACAATGACTTCTACCTGCGTTCAGGTATTTCTTATAATAAACACAAACTCCCACTGCTTTTGTCGAATTTACCTGTCGAGCGGTGAGGCGAGGGTGTGCAAACATGACCGAACACCTACGAACAGACGAAATACTTGATGCGCCGTCCCTGTCTGTGTCATTCAGTAAAGAAGTGGCGGAAGCGAGATGGGAGAATGATTTGTACAGGATTCCCAACGCCTTACAATCACGGTTGGTATAAATATTGGATTATACTTAGGTGCAATTCTCGTGTATGTCATAATAGCATCGATTATAGTACGTGATGCCATTACAATACACATTGTACGAACAATTTTCGTTCGACGTTTCGATTTCTTTTAGATTACAGTGTCTGTTGGTGAATTGGATTTGATGCGAGATTTTTTACGCCTGCTTACCTTTTGGAGATGTTTCTTTTAATGATTTTGTTGTTCAGTTTATTTGTTGTTTATTGTCCAATTTTGTTTGAATTGTTGGTCAAATATGTTCAAGTGTATGTTTCCTTAGCCTATATTGTCCCACTGCTGGGCAAAGGCCTCCGCCATAGCCTTCCACTCTTCTCTCCGTGCGGTTTGCTCCGGCCAATCTCTTACAAACGCTTCTAAATCGCAGGTGCATGTTAACAAAACTATATGATTGATCGTCCATAGAGAATTTAATATAGAAAACTTTGTTCCCAAGCAAACAAGATTGCCTCTACAAACGCTTACACATGTAAAATTTCTCAGATATTTACCTATAAGAGGCAGACTAATCCATTCCAGAAAATTGCTACCTTTTAACGACATCCAATATCTTAAATTGACCATTTAACCACTTTTTAGCCCTTTTAAAGAGTATGTAAGTTGATGAGGCTGTACATCGAGATGCCTTTCACTAGGGTCTAGAAAAAGTCAATGGCTTAGCGATTTCCGTTGTGGTCGAGGCTTGTATCAAATGGTCTGGACAACATAGCTGCCCATGTAGAGATGCGAAGCTTCCGTCGAGATTTACTCATGTATCTAGATTTATTATGGTATAGGATTTTGTTGTAACTAAGTCAGGAAGATATTACACAAATGTGTAAGAAAAACTAAAAGTCTGACTATACCGACGATCTGGTTTCTGTTGTCGAAACAATTGGATAAAATCGACGGAGAATTTGTAATGGATTTATTTGAAACAACACACACATATACAATCGCTATTGAAATAGAAGATAGAATGAAATTATATCTAATCGAACACAAATAAAAATAAGGT
This sequence comes from Eurois occulta, assembly GCA_950022335.1. Lineage (NCBI taxonomy): Eukaryota > Metazoa > Arthropoda > Insecta > Lepidoptera > Noctuidae > Eurois > Eurois occulta. The sequence goes on from OX465502.1 coordinate 5,384,357, forward strand.
GATTAATATCACTTCATTGAAGAATTTAGAGAGTTGATTCTAATAAGAATTCAATCCTTTCCAAAGATATTCCTAACTAAGAATCTTCCGAAGTTATACTAGTAAGTATGTTAAAGAGCATTAATAAACCAAAGACTACTAATAAATCAATGTAAACCAAGCCCGACCTACCCTCAAAATGAGATAGCTATCGCTTCATTCGCTACATAGTGTCCAGTCTAAATATAGCAAACAACGCGATCTTGTCCCGCTGTCCGCTTCCGGCCGGCATGCCTGCTCCTTACTCTCGGCCAGAATAGTGTTCCTGTGAATATTCCACATTTTATGGCCACACTTGGCGCCAAACCCGTTTTGCTGGCGAAGGTACGCAGTTTCGAAGTTGATGGTAGAAGTGTGAGGTGAGGATTTAAATATGGCTGGGCTAAAGATATGTCTAGAGAGTATGATGATTGAAAAATTGATGATAAAATAAGTCCTTTTGATGAAAGAGACACGATTGAGTGTGAATATGAATCATCTGGTGGAGCACTTAAAATAAAGGAGATTGATAAATAAAGGACAGCTGCGAATATTTTGTATCACCAAAATTAATATTACTTTTAATAATCCAGATATTGTAACCATACACCCCGCTTTTCCACTAAAGGTATACCCTGCCCTGAACACGTACGTAAAACTGAATTTTCGTTTCGCAAAACTGCGTCCAGTCCCAGTTTTAATAACGAGTCCATTATAAATAATTTAATCAACGTATTGCCGATGCCATACACCACATGTGCCGGCAAATTAAAATTTATAACACTATAAACCGCTCTACAGTTTTAATGACTCCTTAACTCAACAAATCCTTATATTAATTCGGCCTTGTTGGTATATTTAGATGATTAGTGTTCATTAATACGTATGGAGTCGCCATTTGAATTTTTGATCATACTAGATCGTAGTTTATTTAGAAATCATTCCTTGGCAAGCGTCATTCAGGGTATTGAGTCCAAAATTATTGAAAAACGATTTCGAATCTTATTAGAACGTATTTCAAAGTTTTGAGCAAAGTTGATCTGAGTCTGATCAAGAAAATTCCAAAAGAATCCCGAGAAAAGCAGATTCAAAAACCCTTAAAAATTTATCTATTCAAAAACACTTTCTTCAACAAAACTTCTCATACAGAATGTATATCTCATAGCATTTAACGATCTGCGACTTATTAACTCCCAATATGACAGCATAAATGAATAACCATGAAAGAAGCCTGAGGCAGCAAGTTTATTGAATTAACGATGCAGCATGCAGTCACCTGCCAGCAATAATCGAGAGATAAGACAAATAAAACCTTTATGATGAATACCGTCACAATATTATGATTGAAACTCATCTACAATTCAATGACAATCTATCTTTGTAAGTAAGGCTTGTTCATAAGATATTATTATTACTAGTAACTCTAACTACGTTAGACTAAGGCATTGACTGTATCAATGTCAGATTCTTCGATTTTCTCTTTAATGGAATTTGATCTTCAGATCAGAAATCATGTTTTGTACACTAGTAACGTTATTAAATGCCTTCTATCATAAATTAGGCATATCATTTTCGATGATAATTGTTTCAAATTCAGCGAAATTTACAGATGCGTGAATGACATATCCATTTACATCGGTCAACCACGAACCGTATCGTTCAGTTTACATAATGTACGAGTATCAACAATTTATGAGCAAACCAATATATTTTAGGAAGCTCGTATGATCATTCCATTCTTTAGTTAGTTTTGTTAGTTTGGAGAAGTTTGAAGATGTTCACATCTAGAGACATCTTCACGACAACAAAGATTGCAGTTTAGGTAGACCTTTTATCAGATGCAAATCTCCCGACTTCTTAAGACGATGGCTAATTTGACAAATAGCATCAACACAAACCGAATGATCTTCTTGGTTTTCGGCACCTAAAAAGCTTTGGCTATGGCTTATTAATACCTTAAGTTTTTTGTTTTCAACCTTAATTTCTATCTGAACAGCATACCAAGCTTGGCTTTTGACACAGCTACGGGCTGAATTACTTTAACTACCAACTTTGACCTAATCAAAGCCACCATGTTTATCATCAAATCCATCATGTACAAAGCCTTACAAATTATTAATTTCTCGAGCCATATCTGCTGTTAGCGTGGGTTTTAAAGTTGCCTGCTTCCTAACTACGATCTGATGATAGGTGTTACGCACGTGGGCAGTTGCATTGGCCTGCATAGTTCCTGCAGCCGTGAGGGTATGCTGCCTTGATTCATAAGTAATAGGGAAAACTTTTACTGTGTCTGATTGATTAATTGGCATTTGCGCAAATGTGTTGTTGTGTTAGGAATATTACTGTTAGACAAGTGCCAATTAGTTCCAAAGCCTCCAACGACCAGTATGTTACAGCCAGTATGTATTGGTTGTAATGTAAAATTGTGTTAACTATTCGCTAGTACATTTTTAACTTTTCTATCATAGTTATCGCTGGTAGAATGTCGCTTTCTGTGCTCTATCTATGTTCTTTGCCATGCTTGTCATTAATGAGCCAGGAATTTTAGTATTTGGTCTATTATGGAACTGATTTTGGTTTTGATAAAATCATGACTTGAGTAATAACTGGACTAACCACAATCTATGTTTAGAGAGGAGCGTGAATTTTGTTTTTAGATTTTCGAATTTGAATAGTGCATTTGGTTGTAAGGGACATGAAAACGCGCGAAACGACATCGACAGCGCGGTAGAGGGCTAAAACTAAGTTTAAATATTGTTTTTTTTTGTGTTTTCGGAACTAATTAGTCGAAAATCTAAACTAAATGGCTCTTCACCCCAATGTTGAGAAATGATGACTAATAAAGAATCATTGACAAGATGACATCCCTTTTCCTCACTTTCGAATCTTGTGTGTATTTGATCAATTCGTTAAGAAAATCTGATTCTGTAAGCTTAGTTCTAAGTTCTAACTTTTAGTTTCGTGTTCATTTTAAATCGACTTTGAAACTAGTTGCACAAACTACCAAGTTATTAAGTGGTAGCACTTTGAACCCATAACTTGACGTGAACTAAGCGGGAATAGGCTAAAATGTTGCATAAGTATTGGGAAATACAATGAGGACACTTTCAAAGCACATTTCTATTATTTGGGGATGCTCCTACCAAATACTTTTTTGCTATATCTTGCCTGAATACTGTTTTTTTTTGCATAGATAATGAAAGGGGTGTACGATTTTTGTATGTAACGTGGCCTGCCTTATTTTACCAGCTATCGATTAGTACAGGTTTCATGCATGGCCGCTATTTACAAAATACGAATACTTCGATTTCATATCTGTCCTAGGACGAGATTGAGGTCAAGAGTAGGCGCCCATGTAATATTAAAAAAGGCCGAGTTAGGCAGGTCAAACAAATCAACGCCCTTTAAATGAATGCCCCAAATATTAGATTACTTTGCCAACTACTTTTCTGGATGAAGTTTGTTGTTCGTAAAACTACAATGTGGTTCATTACCAGCAAGAAGTAAAAAGTATCATCGTAAGGTCAACAAAACGCCAATAATCCCAAGACACATCTAGTGTGAGCACGTCCGCTCCACACAACATCACCTTCGCGAATGCATTAGTTAAGCGAGTTTTGTGCATTTGTGCTCAACCATTTGTTGCTATTTACGATCGCGCCGTGTTTCCGCCTGCTTCTAACATTCAATATGGTAATGACGCGTCTGTGGGGTCTACGTCTCCTATACCTGCTTATGCAGCTAGGTTTACGTGTGTGAAGTGAACAAAAGTTACGTTAACTCCGATTAGATTATTATTTACAACACCCAATAAAACATCAGAAAAAAGCCTATAATATTCAAATAAAAATCTGCGCTTAGAAAGTAACCATCGTTATCAACGAATCAATAATGTACTGCCCAATATCCGTGATAACGTATCAGCTGCGCTCGCACAACCCTGAACAAAGACCACAGAATAAAATGTTACAGTAGCTTCGATTGTGCGTACTGGGCGAACGTCCGCGGGACGTGTGGACTTTAGCTTATCTGTGGCGTCCACAAATGTTTGGGCTGTCGCCTTATCAGTACACGGGTTGTCAGCCTTGCTCGGATTATTGGGGATAATGGCTCCGATGTTAATATATTGATAGTAGATAGTACAAATACGGACATATGAAGCAGGGACGTCACTGAAATCAATCTTGGTCAGCTAAGCTGTAATACAGTACTTAGAAGAGTTATTTTTGGAATGGTAGTTTTGAGAAATCCTTTGTCGTGTTGTGGGTATTCTGTAAAATTGCACGGTACATTTTGAGTTATGCGTGCTGTTCGGTAACGGGTTTCAGTGGTGTTTCCGCTCGATTCGTATTCATAAATGCAATTTCGGCCAAACCTGTTTCTATATGTTCCTCGCAGATTTGACCACCATGTTTCACATCTATTTCGTATTACAATGTAAATGCACCATTAGCTTCACCTTCTGACCGCATCGGCGCACATTTGATCAGATCAGATCAAGTTTCTGATAAAATCAATCATATGCTCACTTCACTACACCTTCTGGTTAGGAACCGTCCATTGATATTTGATTTTAAGTTACCTTTCACTGATAGTAGAATATTCGAGAATTTTTCACTACTACTATAAATTCCGATAAAATTGGGATCGTCGATTCCCTAAAATATTCTTATGAATCATGAGAACGTGAAGATTAGGAGGCTTAGGTACAAGTACCTACGTAGGAATCGAAGCTTCTGGAAACGAGTTCATGCGTAAATAAAGATGGCGTACAGGCGTAGGTGTATATGGCGCGTCCCCGTCTGCCAGGCTTAGCCCATCTAGATCCTCGAAAACAAAGACTCCTTTGATCCTTCTATTTTAAAACTCAGCCATCGTAAATACCAAAAATAATAACGATTAAAGAATTTTCTTAACGCTATCCCGAATCATAGTGTTTTCACAGTTAACTGTTGTCTATAATCATTATTCGGTTATTTTTAACCATTCTTTGTTCGACGGCAGTCATAAAATTCTGTACATTGTTTAACTAACGCGTAAAAACACTTTTATTGTTCTCTAAAAGATGTTTTATATTGTCTAATGAAGCTCGGGCATTGTTCTTTAAAAATAGTTGAGCCTATGTGAAACGCTTTGAAAACTACCCAATTTATTGAGTTTAGTTCGTCAGATAGACATAATCCTGTGAATATACTATGGATTACTGTATTCTCAAGTTCGTATAATACATAGTTTTAACCTGAAACAATGTTCAAAGTCCTCAACTATTAATTTGAAACGACTACGAGTCTGCACAGGAAATATAGGAAACCATAAAACGGACGGCAATTGAATGTCGACGTTCTGGCACAAGTCACAAAATTAACGGCTCTTCCTTTATATCTGACCTGAGAATAGTAAGGGATAAAGATAGAGAGATAAACAGTTAAAATATTCCAATAAAATAAATTGTGAAACATTTGGCGCCAAATTCTAAGAAAAAAAAACTCCCCGGCAGCCATTAGCACCGCGTACAGACTATAAAACCGCGAAAAACAACAAATTTTCCTTCGATTAAGACGTAAAATCGATTTGTTAGACAGATAATCAAGTCAACGCTTAGTTCCGAAAAACATCCGATTAATGTAAACTGTGTACAGTTAATTTAGTTTTACAATCGTTATAAAGTTTAACGATACGATACTGTTTTGTGAATGTATTTATTGTGATTGCGTACTTTTTTTGTCTGTTTTACGTAATTTTCTAGGATTAACTTGCTCGATCAGATTCAATTGCTGTACATTTATGTCTGACCAAATGGCCTTATTTTCTTCTACTTCTCCGAAACCATCTTAACTGTTCCCAACATCATTACCAAGACACAGAATGTCAAAGTTCACTTTCTTGGCTCAAAAACCAGATCTAGACTCAGAGATAGGTCTAATTCGAGCTAATAAATCTAGGAAGCTGTATATGGAAGTCGTTTAAGAGCCGTATATGGGTGTACAAACGCGCCCCCTACTTGAAAAAAAAACAGAGTAATAAAACATCACGGTCCATAAAATCATTCCAAGTGTGTACATATGGATGATTTGAGATGGTATTTTGAGGATACCGGCTGTTATATCTCTGGAATGCACCATGGATGCCATAACTAAAAGAACTGAAATTAGTCGTAGAATTCGTCTTTGGTGAAATTTTCGGAAATGTTAAATTTTCCTGTCACTTTTTTCAAGTTCTAATCATTGTTAGACTTTTTCTCAGTCCGTTCATGTCCAGAAAAGAGCAATCACAACCCAAATACGCCACAAACATACACCAGACATAATTAAGTTCCTCGACATCACTCAGCTGTATAATTCCTCGGACCAGCACTAGATCTTTCTCAGCAATTTCAATTCATCATTCCAAGAAATTGTAACGTTTCGTCGTCTGCCTAATATGTGGCCAAGTCTAGGGTTACTATCCGTTCGCATATTTTGTTCGGATATGTCCGGCTTCTTGACCGTCAATCCAGACTCTTCCGGACTTTTCAAATTCGGGGATTTTTTAAGAAATAAAAAAAGTTATATAAAACTTTCCGAAAGAAAAGATTGAAAAGTTAAATGTCCTGATTTTTTTGCAAATGTCCAGTTTTTTGTCAGAACTTTTCAAATTTCGAACTGGTAACCATAGCCAATAGCCAAGTCCCTTATCTTTGGTACCGTATGCGCGGGAGTCGGGAGCATTAGTCGGTGTTACTTTACGCTCACATAAATCGCCCGGGCTAGTCAATTATGCGTACTATAGTTATTTCGGGATGTTTAATTACCATTGCCCATGCGCAGTCGTCGCTTCACGAACCACGCCGTAGGGATTTTTAAATACCCACACCAATTACTGTTTATTTTACAATGAAAACTAAATCGGTTTAATTACGATGTTTCCTACTATTTGAAATTTATTTGACAGCTAATTTAAGATTGTGGTGCGATTGAATATTCATGGGAACAATGGATTCGGTCATGTATATTCATAAAGGTTTTTAAGTAAAGAAGGAATAATTTTTTTGTTTTGGTAATTTAAGAGGAATTTTGTGTCTTACTTAAGTTACTTATGGTAATGGCCATGTCTTACTTCAGGTAAATAATGTTTTTTAAAATCTAATTCTAAAGTAAAGAAATAGTCAGACTGTTATTCTAAATAAAGCTTGCTAATATATCACTAAACGATCATTCGGATTCGGAATGTCAAAGGTGATCGACAAAATCGATGCTGCTAACGAAAATCCCGTTGTTTACATCTCGAATCATCACTCCATCTAAAACGCAGCATAAATCAGACTTGATTTATGCCTGATAGACGGAAGGAACTTGGCTAGTCAGCTTTCTCTATTTTAAATTCAAGGATAAAAGATCTAGAGCTGCTGCATCATTATATCTCGATTCTCGTTTGATACATCCATTATCGATAACGTGTCGAATCGATTACAGAATGTCGATTTATTTAATTAATTTATCTCCACACGGTATTTAGTGTTCGAATTGTGAATACCAAGAATTCGATTCTGCGATGTAATAACGAATGTTTTTTTGTTTGTTCATGTCGGGTTGCCAGTGAAAATAGAGAAAAAGAAAGCTCATTTAATGTGACAAAACAAAGGTTTTATCTAAATACGTTTATGAGCAAGCCGGCTTAGCGGAGCAAGAATTCCTCAAATATTAGCTCCTGTGAGTAATCTTCAAGCTTACGCGTTTTGGGTGTCGTCAGAACAAACTGTCGCATTTTTACGTCCAAATGCCGACGTTATCATACTTTTGTCAGCTCAAAATGGCGCCCTGAGATGGTTGAAAGTTACGAAATGTTTCTACAAACACAATAAAAAGGTATGTTAAGTTTAAAACTTTAAATATGTAGTAGTAGTATATAACGATGATATGCACGGTTGTCTACTTTTATACGCATCAGCTTTTATAACACTTCACTAAGTGTCATGTTTTATTCACGGTTTAAATACATATAGTATAGGTAGGTCTCGTTTGTAAGACCCTTGTGAGCATTTTATGGCAAGGGAAACAAGGGGATGCACGTTGTGGTGTGGTTTGCGATAATATCAATTGCCAAATTAACGTAAATTCACACTAACGAATTTAATATTCGCGGTCGAAAAAGCGCGCAAGAAAATTGAAGTTCATAAAAAAACACGTTCCATTTTGGTTGCGCGCTTTTTTTGCATTTTTTTTGTAATATTTGCGGAATGGAACGCGACGGTCTCCGGATCCCGTATTCACTGGAATCACTGGCCATTTGTTCGAAACAATTTCAAATTTCGAACATGTATTTCCCGCCATGTAAACAGTCGACCCGACCCGTTGACTCATGGTCTCGAACAAATGTTATCTGTCTTCTTTTGTTTGTTTCTCGAATATCATACTCGTACTGGCCAGATAGTTTGACCTCCCCTGCCCCGCTGTGTCCCTGCACTATTGTACCGTTCAAGGGATGTCTCTTTAAGTTTACAGGGTTCATTGTAAACTGGATCATTTATTTCTGTTGTTATTAGTGTTACGTCTCATGGTTTAGAAATGGAATGATTCTTTTCGTCGTGTTTTTATAGCTTGTACCCGTTTTTAACCTTTACACCGAGGGTTCTTAGTTATTTAAGCGTCTTAAAACTACTTACTGTACTCGCCATGTCTTATCCGAATATTTATAAGAGTATTTTCTTTAATAAATTGCGCGATCAAACTTCCATAAGACGGTCTTAAAGTTATTTTTTATTGGTAACTGTATCACTTGGAACAAACTAGATACCTACATACTTAGTTGCAATTTTTATTGTAGACTTAAACTAGTCTAGCTAATGGCATCGCGTAAATTTTCAGTCTAATCGAAGGTGAAGCGTTTATCTAATAATTGGATGGCTGCTCATTTGTGATAGATAGATAACACTTCGTCTTCTAGACTATAAATCTTGGCTTAAGTAGGTAATTACCTAAGCTATGTTATAGTAGTAGGCACTAATGCTGATGTGTGTGTTGAAATTATGCTGGAACTATTTAAAAAAAAAACATCAAACCTATACACGTGTGGCCTACACGTGTATAGGTTTTATGATGTTTAAAAATGACATTGAGGTTCCTAAAGCCATTATTTTGGTTTGTAAGATAGACATTTCCAAAATGGTAAAATGTGTCCCCCCTCCCTTTCTAATTTCCAAAGTAAGAGGAGGATAATTCTGGAAAAATGTAGGATTGTAACTAGTAAAAAAAAATCTACGAAAATTTGTTTGACTAAGATTTGACGTTTAGTTTTTGAGATACTTATGGGACTTTTTCATCAAACTGCAGCAGTTTTTAAATACTTAAGCACTTATTCTTTCATAGCTGTGCTCCTTTAGCTCCTTCTAATTCTATGCAAACTATTTGAAAAACTGCAAATCTATCATTTTTGAAGATTGATTAGGAATTAAATAATCTAAAGGACAGCCATTTGCAATTATGCATGCACGACTTGCACTTTTAAAGTAGCTATATCAGTAAATGATTCATCAATCATCGATAAAAAAAAAACAATTAAAATTAATGACATATCGAAAGACAGCTAAGTATGGAGAGAGCGTTCGGTAATGTCAAAAGATTCGTTATTATAAACAAGGGCTCTTTAAAAATGTCACCCATGAACCCGTTCAGTATTATCGTTCTTTTTCACATTTTTATGTGAAAGAGATAAATAAACAAACAACTCATTCATTGAATAGTAAGATAATTTATGAATAGAAATACGTCCATTTTTTACAAGAAATGTTTAGAGTTATCGATTAAACGGACGATAATATTTTTAAGTAGTACAAAAATAAAATATTGACTGCCTCGTTGGTGCTGGACTGCTTGCTGAGCGGTCCTGGATTCGATTCCCGGGTCGGGCAAAATGTTAAACATGGTTTTCTTCATCAGGAGTTTCTCAGACGGAGTCTGTATTTGTGAACGGTTGATGGCAATAGGCTTGCCCCCTATCACATGGGATTTAAAATATAACTGGCGAAATGTGGGTGTACTATTAGGTACACCGTTCGGGGATTGCAGCCGTGATATTATAGTTACAAATTAATATAAAATATTTTTATCAACATAGGTCATAAATTATGTGCATTTCACCTGTAAAGCCAAGTCCAGAGGCCCATGGGCGGCATAAAAACTGACACAACTCTGAAGATGGCTTGAGTCGAGTTTTAAGTAAGTAATACTTGACTCTTATGAGTGATGTTCTGTAATACAAATCTCGACAGTTTTTTTTTAAATTATTTCTAAAGTAAAGCAGTGACTTTCTACACGCTGCGAAAATAAAATGTAAAATCTGCTTCGCGTTTTAATGTTATCAAATGAATTTTTACAACTGTGAGGCTGACGCACTGACTGCCTGACGCACTTAGCATTTAATAGCCAATGACAATCACATGCCATTACCAGCTGGCCCGTTCTGTTGTGCATAAATTGAAAACGAATTAATTTACTATGTAAATACTCCGCAAAGGGCAGTTTTGCACTTCATTTTGCTATTATACTAATGTTTTCAGTTTTGCATTTTGGAATGATACATTCAAACCTTTTTTCTTATTTAGTTTTATTTTTCTTTTTTGTCGCTTGTACGTTTTATGTATGCTGATTTAAATCACAATAAAAGCCTTAAAATACTAGCTAAAATTCCGATACTATTGCTTAAAATGACCATTGAATTTCATTGTATCAAAATTCCCAGCGGGGTCCCAACTTTCTACATTATTGTGTTTAGATTATTTGTGAACATTTGAGATGTCATCTCTTGAACTCACATTCTCGATATGTAACAAATGTGATTTTTATTTATTAAAAATGGGGTTCAAATGGTCGTTTGTAGCTTAGTTCTTTTAACAGTCGAAGTTTCGGCAACGAAGATTGATTGGACCGATTAATACATGTCTATGAGTTATACAAGCACTTTCACAGATGTACGTGTCGAAACCGAGATATTTGATTGACTGATGCTCGTTTAAATATATATTTCAGTTCAATTCATAGCTCATTTTTTATCCACGAACACTACTTAACACCTCCTTACTTATCTGCAAACTTGCTAAGATAAAACTAAATAGAAACGAATCGAAAACTTTAACTCAGAATTCTGTATTAATTAACAATCTTTATCCGAAACCGAACGTAGACTCATAAACATACGAGATACGATTGGTTTTTAGGGTTCCGTACCTCAAAAGGTAAAAACGGAACCCTTATAGGATCACTTTGTTGTCCGTCTGTCTGTCTGTCTGTCTGTCAAGACCTTTTTTCTCAGGAACGCGTGGAGGTATCAAGCTGAAATTCATATCAAATACTCAAGTCTATGGTCTCTTGGAGCTGTGAAAAAATCAAACTTCTAAGTCAACGCGATCAAAAGATATTCCCGTTTATGCCGCAAATTTTCGACACTCGCAAGGGAATCAAAACCTACTGGGTACTTCCCGTGAACTCAGAATCTTGAAATTTGGTATGAAGCAACGTCTTATAGCAGAGATATAGGAAAAATTGCGAAAAGTATACATTTTTAGTTATATCATATAATAAAAATATTTTTAATAATTTTAAACTTACTACCCCTTTCCTCATGAACGCGTAGTGGTATTATATTGAAATTCATATCAAATACTCAAATCTATAATACCTTTAAGCTGTAACAAAATCAAACTTCTATGTCAACGCAATCAAAAGAAACAGGAATTAAAACCGCATATTTTGAAACTCGCCACTACTCGCAAGGGAATCAAAACCTACAGGGTACTTCCCGTGAACTCAGAATCTTGAAATTTGGTACGAAGCAACGTCTTATAACACAGATAAAGGAAAAATTGCGAAAAGCATAAATTTTTAGTTACATCATATAATAAAAATATTTTTAATAATTTTAAACTTATTACCCCTTTACTCATGAACGCGTAGTGGTATTATATTGAAATTCTTAACAAATACTCAAGTCTATAATATCTTTAAGCTGTAACAAAATCAAACTTCTACCTACAGGTTTGTACGGAACCCTCGGTGCGCGAGTCTGACTCGCACTTGGCCGGTTTTTTATAATATAAACGAGATTTTTATAATAAAAACCGAGAATAAACCGATATACACAACACCTGCTCCATCAAACAAGAACGATGATCATTATGTTAATGCACCTAAAATTCAAAATCAGCATACAAATGCAAAAGAAACCTTAACCGTAACACAATTTGATCCATACTCGTTTAGACGATGCGCAGTCAAGCTACAGAAAAAATTAACCGTGTCGAAACGAACAAGGTATCAAACAGGCGCCAATTATGCCAAATGAGCGCTTATTCCGTGCACCATAAATCGATATCACGCTATACTCCGAGTAACAGTTACGCCCTTAAAGGATTCGTCTCGATAAACTGTACACCGAATTGTATTTATACAATAAAGGACCTTGTTATGAAAGCTGAAAGTGTCAGAATTACGTAACGGTGGAAGCGTCTGTTACGCCCTGTTAAAACGCCCTTCGCACTAACAAGACGGACAGAGATGAATCGATGTGGTTTTTGTGAGAGCGAGCAGGGTGGAAGATAAACAGAACTCTTGAAAAACACTTGTGAGATAACAAAGGCTGGCTTCCACGAAGACGTCCAATAATTTGTCTTTTTAATTTTACGGCGGACTGCCATAGCTTTTAAATATATATTTTTTTCTTTCTACTCGACCTCGGTCAGGTCCATTAGGTCGAGAGGCTGCGTATTGGGGAACTCATTATGACCAGTCTTTCGCTGTGGAAATTCTTTTATGACTTATTGTTTCTATAGCTTTGCTCGGGAACGAACTACATACATAAGAGTAATTTAAAAACCCTGTAACCTCAGTTTTGTTCCTGCGGCTGTTTAAAGTTCAGTCGTTACCACAGTAAGTACCATGACGTTCTTCTTTTTCGTTCAGCTTGTAATAAAAAAAAACTTACGAAATACTTTTTACTCGTACAAATAAAACAAAAGTTTCGAAAAAACGTGTCGTAATATAATAAGTAATATGAAATAAAACCCGAACTAAGCACAATAAAAATGAAACGGACGTAAAAGGAATCGAAACCAGTTCTGGTGTTCCATCGGTTTAGCTGTAAAAAAGCTCGTTCCATATAATATAACCCATTACAACCCCGAGAATCACTGTTCGGCCAATCGTCGTGAGGAATTCGAAAATGGAACGCAAGTTCGATTTTTAATTGTTTCGGATGAATTTTATGCCATTGCGGCCAGTGTTTTGTAACGAATTAAACTGGTTTTATGTTCCAATTTGTTTAAAAAAATCCTTGTTTAGTTTTTTGATAATCATAAAACTAAAATAGATTTCTACAACTTTATTGGGTATGAAGTTTTATAAATTTTCTTTTTAAATAAAAAAAATATCAAAAAAGATGAGTTCTTCCTTTAAACTGGTCTACATAATTTTAAACAACCACCATTTCACATGTCAAAAAAATCCATACATACTCGCACACTCAACAGAAACAGTACAAGCACTCATACTTAACCCATAACCAACCGCTGGGAAAAAGTCTGACACGGGGCATAAGTGGACCCCATTCGGAGCGTGGCCGGAACCCGTTAATGAGCGATTAGTACTGCCAGTTGCGGATAATACCGCACTAATAGTTGGGGCGTGCGTTTGAGGGTTAGAAATATTAGGGATGATTTGAGTATTGATATTTTTTGGGGTTAGACGCGTGTTGACATCCTTATTAGTGTGTTCGTACGTGACGATTTAAAATTTATGACAAGTATGGGGTATAAAAAATGGGGTACATTTTTTTAGTTTTTTTTAAATCGGACTTAATTCTCAGAACAAGAAATCTAAACCGGTCCTGTCAAAAATAACACCTTAAAATACACAATTTACAACTCAAAACTGTCTCGTATCATATTTTACGTCCAATTTAAGGATTCTTTCATCTCTGCTGACTCCCCTATTGTATGAGGGAAACCCGTGGTTAGTTATCGCTCCCATATAGTAGATTCTCTGTGAAAAGACCACCCACGACCGGGGCTACTACAGGAACTCGAAACTCACTATTTATTTACACACATCCTTACTTTAGTAATGTATGGAGGATACTTGTGATTTTATACTGACGTTATAAATTATCACTTAAGTGTGGTTGGTGTGAGTTTGTGGCCCGTAGTAGGGTTGTGGTTAAAATTATTTTTAATCTCATATCTAAGTGCTGTGCGTTTGTTTTCTTGTGAGAAATAAGGCTGCAATTTCACTCAAACTATTTTTGACGTAGATACAAAAAATATGTTCCTCAACCTCTATAAAGTGAACCGTCAACAGTATAAGCAACCTCACTTATAAATGTATGAGTCATCGCATGTCAAAAGAAATTCGGTTGTTGTATTTGCAAACTATGAAACTACCCTTTTTCTGAGAAACTCAAACAAAACCCTCATTACAGTAACAGAAAAAACAAAACTTCTAATAACAAAAAAAAAAATACCGTAAGAACAAATATTTTAAACGTATCATCTTACATTACCCAGTAATTAATACTAATTAATCGTATTTCTAAGAGGAGGTCTAACATCTTATAACAAGAAACTCCGTACGGACAGTCGGGACTAACAAGTCGACTAACATGGAAAATAAAAGCTATGCGTGATGCACACACGGTCGGCGCACGCGCACTAACCGACAGCAGCCGCAGTAACTAAATAAATGTCGTTATTTTTAGTCATTGTGTTCAAACCAATAGTTGTATTAATACATTTAATATTCCTATATTTCAACACACCATCTTATTAGCGTATTTATAGCAAAAATTTATAATATGTTTGTTTGTTTCGCCAAAATTCTGCTTCGCGAAGTCCGCTTACTGATGCAGTCAAAAGGCTATCAATTGGTCAGGTGACTGGGCATGCGGTACAAGATATAAAAAATATATGTCATTGTCTGCCATTTGAATACAACATTATAATGTGGACTGATTTATGATGAAAAACAGAAGATACTTTCATACCTATCTGGTATCTGTCATCTCTATCATTAACGCTACCCACTGAAATAATGTGCCTGTCTGATATTAACTTGAAAAATCATATTATTTTATTTGTACCTACTTGACTGCTATAGAAACCATGAATTTCCGATCTAAAATCTCAAGTCACTATATCGTACCCACAAAAATCCATTACCAATAAACTTCTACACTGACCCTACCCCAAAAATCCAGAGAAAAGAATATTTGCTCACAGGCGGCGGGTGACGGCGCAAACATGCGTGTGGGCAACACCGGTAGCGTCTGCAAACAACGCTGTTGACTGTACATTGTGGAGGAATTTCCACTGTTTGAGCTGCGTAAGGCACTGGCTACCTGTAATAGATCGGACGACATGGGACGAGGACTCTCTTCTATGATATTTCCGGTCTTTGAAAATTTGTGGGATCAGAAGTGGGCTTAAAATAATAGTGGATGATTTTGTGTTGGTTGGAGAATTGATGGTAATGAGAGAGATCATTCGTCATCGTTAGTATGGTTTTTTTTTGTCGTCAGGTTGATTGAATGTTAATGAAAACAAATTGATTTTGAAGCCACTCCTCCATCTTAAACATTAAATTACACAGCCTTTTCTAAATCCCTTGCTGGATTTCTATTACATTGAATAAAATTAAAAGAACCAATATTGGCATATTTCCTATCATCCTATATATTCATTAAAATATCAAAATTCTCCGTAGCAATTCATAATATCAGGAATAATGATGTCATCGAACTATACCAAGCCGGGTCCTAATTCACCCATAGCTGTTCCATCAAGGAGATGAACCGAATTCCTGACACATTAAAGATACAGGTTGGCGGTGACTTGCACAACTTATGTATGTATTTACTTATGTTATAATAGTCAGTCATTCTGTGGAAGATAATCCACGAAACGGATTGGATGTGGCTTTTACTAAAAGTCATGTAGCAACTTTTACAGAAGTTATTGAAGCTACAAGACATTTCAATTCCAATTAGTGTTTTGATATCTCCATAAAATTAGAATATAACAAGATGGTATGTTAGTATTCTATGGTAATATGAGATGTTGATTTGGTGGTAACCTGTGATAACATCAAGTTCGAGATCGTTACAAAAAACATGCATTGTGAAAAACTAACCAACCAAATTAAGTTTCATCGTGGAAAGTCCATTAGTCATTATTTATTTTAAAAGTTCTTGCCTCACGTATTTCGACTTCTTCTATCGTGTTTACACGTTTCTGTTTGTTGTTTGTATGTTTTAATCACTTCTACACTTGATTTTTTTATTGAACCATATCCAATTCTTCAACATGTGTATAAAATCCTTTTTTTTCGTCAGTTCCTCAAGTGCCACATCCAAACGTTCAACTCAGTGCCTTGTCTATGGTATCCGCTCAAGTCATGCACCCTAACGAACAGACAACAGTCCCTCTTTTTATATACATAGCATACTTACGTACATTCATTCTGTTTGTTTTGTCCGCTAGCAACACTGTTTTGGTAGGAATTTATAGGTTTCCCTTTTATTGACAAAGTTTTCCTTACAATAATTGGACAAGGGACGTTTCTATGGTTTTTTCTGTTAATTGTTTTGGCGCAAACCGTATTGTGTCAAAGTTTTTAAAATTTTATTGTTCGTGGAATAATAGTGGGGTGGAGTTGGAAATTTGGTATTGTATTTTTTGTTTTTGTTTAAATTGTACCTTTTGTTTTGTTTGGTTTTTTGTTACTGAAAAAAGGTATTCCAGAGGTTTTATAAGATTTTCCTTTCATCTCGTAACCTTTAGTATAAAAATATAATAAACATCTGGTTCAGACTTGTGGCTTTATTGACTGTTGCAATAAAAGGCGAGGTCATTGTACTCGAAACTATTTAGAAGCGAGTACTTAACTTATGATCTTGATAAGCTCTATTTAAAATGCTTTTTATTACAGTCGAAAAAAATAACGTGTGAATGATGAATGCGTTTAGCATTAAAAGGCTGTTAAGAAATTTATAATTTCGTCAAAATTTATAACTTCTGCCAAATATATTCAATATTTACAAAGCAACATAACACCTACTTACGTCTGTTTATCACATTTAATTAATTTCACAAGTTAACATTTACACCCATCCATATAAGGTTTCAACTGCATTTAAATCCGTATAAGTACATACCAAAATCGTGTACAATATGCATCCCACATATTAGTCCTTACATAATATTATAATAAATTCTGAACATGCTTTAATAAATGCTTTTAGGGCGCAAGTGGCGCCACCTCGACGGTTGTGGACGTAATTTCGATGCAATGGACACCAGGAATGCATCACACGGATCCTGATGATTGATAGTCTATCAGGTTACAGAATAATCGAGTTATGGTGGTCTGAAGACGAAGGCCGAAAGGATAATGGCTGATTATCATATTTTAGTAGTCCTTGTATGATGTCCCATATAAGGCTTAAATGCAAACACTTGTCGGTATACCAATTCCAATCTTGCTCTGTCAAATGCTAATTCTTTTAACTGCTTATATCTCTTTTTCCACCTTTCTCAATATTAAGTAAAATGATAAATACACAGAATGGTCTGTGCTGTCCAAAATTTACCCTTCGCTACTGCTAGAGAGCCGAAAGGTGTGCCCTGTCAGTCACAGGCCGTCGCCAAGGGCCTACACCGACTTAATTAAAAAAAAACTTTTGTGTTAGTATTTCAAACTTCTCAACAGAATTTCCCACCCAAAAGACCTTTTAATCGTAGTAATCATCATCCCATATCATAAAACACATTCCCATACTAAGATTTCCTCCTCCAACTTATACTTAGATGAACCCAACCAACAACTGCAATGCGACAGAATCAAAAGCTGCAGTTGAAGCTACACTCACTCAGTCTCCAGTTTGTAAATGCAACTCTTTATTTCTTAAGGTTTTTAAAGATTAATTTCCACGTCTTCAAGGGTTAGTTTTTTTGTTCTCTACTCTGAGCAAAACCACAAGTGGCTTGGAGTGTGCTGTTAGTGAAATTACTGAAACTGCCACTTGAAGCACTCTGCGACTGAGGGCTGGATTCAATACTTGAACATTGTTTTTTATGAGTCGTGACTCTGGATTTATATTCTGAGATATTTTGTTTATGAGGACTGCTAACATTACTTGGTCCTCACTCACTTTCAAATAGTCTTTCATTTCAAATTGAACATCGTTAAATATTTTATCCTAATTCCAAAGTTGACATATTCTCATCTTCTATCATTCGTCCATCTCTACGTCTCGATTTTCACAATCAAAAAAACCCAAATTATAAGAATACTTCATCTCACTTCAAACCATTCCTTTATCATATTTCCTAAAAACTTTTTGTGACCATATCTGATGGTTCCCAAGTCTTAAGTCAGGATTAAGATAGCGCCAGTGTGCGCTGGCGACAATCTGTACGCAATAAGCGTTATCTACGTCTGCCCATCCTGTATCTTTTCAAAAGCATAATATTTGGGCACTTGGGATTTCGGGCGGTTGATACTGATAGTGGGTTTTGTCAAATGCTTATGAAATATTGTTTTGATTTATTTTACCTGCGTTTGCGGCTTTGGAGTATGGCAAGATTTGTTTTTCGGTAGTGTTACTTAGTTGTAGTCAATTTCATTGTTTGAACGTGGGAAGTTTTTAGGAGCTGACTCATGTCTCCTTTTAGTTTCCAAATTATTGTCATTGACCATCTATTTCGGGCCTTTAGTTTTCCTTCTTTGGTTATTCTAGTATGTTACAACACCTGCTCACTGATTTACTCAATTCAAAACCGGACCTTAAATTCACTCACCTTTAAGACTGTTTGATATAGATCGAAATCACTTCATCCTTAAAATTTAACGCTTCTTATCTCCCCATCTTCTTTTTTGTGCATTATTTTGTCACAAATAAAGGTAAACAAAACGAAGTGTGGCCATCCGGTGTCTTTGTGGTATTATTTCACTATTGTGGGTAAATCACGGGAAATCTCCTGTTGAGATGTGGGCATTGATTCTGATTCTATTGTTGGTGTGTTTTAAAGACAAGTGGAGGTCATTAGTTGGGGATTGGAATGTCTTTATTTTGATAAGGTTCTTATGTTTAATTTGTTTCCTTGAAGGATACACCTTTGTCAAAATGCCAAGCTCAAGAGGCAAAATTGTCAACCTATCGTCATTATTGTCGTCCCCAACAGTATCTAGCTTGTAACAAAAACTGCAAGATCTTTTAATCTAGTAAAGGGTTTTTCCTATTAGAGACCTAGGGCATATGGTTTTACTTCAATTTTTGATTTTCAATAGAAGAAACGTTGAGGTCAATAATCTAGAGACCAAGCAGCTAGCCTTGATCATTAAAGAAATATTAACAGTCAATTAGCAAGATAATTTACTTAGAACCGTGTGGTCGGCTGAGTCAATAAATCATTTACAAATTGACCAAGTTTCCTGTCCTTCTGATTTTTTGCTACGAATGGTTTTGTCTGGGTGTTCATGTATTTCGTTTTTGTTGGTTTAAATGGCGTGTCGGTTAAGAATTAAAACTAGTATGTTTATTCGATTAAGTTTTGTTTTGTAGGAAGCATTGTTCTGATTCTGTTCTTTTCTCTAGAGACTTTGGTTTAGAATGTAAAATGGGAAAGAATTTTGAACGGGATTTAGTCTTGGATCTGAATTCGCAGTTGGAATTTGAGCTATGTGGTCCAGGATTCTGAATGTTTAAAACCAAAAGTTAACATATAGAAACTATTCAGCTTAATGTGTGACCTCATCGTTTAAATCTCGTTATATTCTTGAATTTTTCAAGTAAAACTTTCTTTGAATTATCTTTGAAGTCAAGTTTTGTATTCGTATGCGGTTTTGGCTACTAAAAAACTTCTCTCAAGTACTTTAGTCTAACCAAAAAAGGGTTTGAAGAAAAACCTCAAAATTACTGCATGCTTATCTCTATTTTTTAAGGTTTTGGTCACGGACACGAAGCAAATTGAACCAACCATAATGAGGGGAAACTAACAGTTATCCTAACAAGGTTTTTAATACCGAAACCATGTACCACGTGGTATCGGTTCCCGAACGGTGCACGAGCCAGGCGCCATAAATACAGGCCTCGTCTGCGCGGACGCAGGTACGCCCGCCAAACGAGATCGTTCCTTTTTTAAAAAAAACAACACCTCCACCATTGTATATTCAACCTAATTTTTAACGCTTTAATGGCGCTTTTTGTGTGTGGGACGTCCGAAGTCATTTTCATAATTCACTTTGGGCTTTCTCGCTTCTGAAATAAAGCTCCTTTTTGGGAGTGTGCGTTGGAAACTATTCTTGTATTCTTCGATGTGTTATGGATTCTAATTAGAAGGGAGTAAGGTCGTTTTTTCGTTGGAAGGTTGGGCAAGGTTTTTTCTCGCCATGCAAGATTTTGGTTGTTTTAGGTTGTTTTTAGTGACAGCGCAAGAGGAACGGGCGCACTACGGTGGGTGTTTTGCGGGGTCACCGAGGATAATAACTGTAAATTATCGTCTTTTGCTTTATTGAAATTCGTCTGTACGTTTTCTAATGGGAAAAAGTTTAGTTGGATTGTGAAGTTAAATGGAAATTGAGCTTTATTCTTAGAGAGTCCATACACCCTAGCCATGAAATCAACGAAACTGCATTTAGCGTTACTCCGCTTCTTTTTTTAAATACATTTTCCAAAATGCCTTAAAACAACTGAATGGAAACAGCATCGTCTTTCAGCTTTTACAATACATATTATGAAGAAACAAATATTACCATCACAAACGTTACACTGAACAGGAATTACTTAATCTAATATACAAGGTATTTGTAAGAGACTGGTGCCCGGAATAGGGACACAATACCTGTGTTACGAGTCACCAAGCCCCCCAAGTCTTACAGGTACACAAAGTAATTTAGTTTAATAAACTATGTACAGCACTTACATATATACACTACGTATTCTACCTACACCCAGCATATAACAGCAACATTAACTATCCAGTAGAACTAAGGCCAGTTGGGGACCACAAACGTTAGGTCTGCCGTCTGACATCAACGGCCTAACACCTCAAATTGCAGTCATTAGGATTAGCAGCGCAAACGCTAACGGTTATCCGGTAGCACGTAATGAAATGGTGCTCAGATCCGGGTGTAAACAGACCGTCTCAAACGGATATAAGCAGACTTGTAGCTAAAGGCATGGGAGGGTGAAAGATGCGTTATGCAGATGAAATGCATTTGGTAATTAGTGGTTAGAGTCTCTGAGGGTCTTGTGATGCCTAAATCTAGATCTGGATAGTGTCACAAGATCACGTCTGTAATCCCTGAAGGGTTAGACAGAGGTGTACCTAATAGTACACCCATATACGAGGTGTAGCATGATAGCTGTGTGAAGAATGATATGGCACGAAAAGAGGTGTCTGATGAGATGACGAGTAATAGTAGTATGGAAGAAGAAGACATGCTGCGCCGACCAGAAATGAATTGGGACAAGGGCAAGAGAATGATGATGATACAAGGTGTAGCATAATGCCACCTCTCGAGTGGTGTCTTGTACCATGAGATAGAACCACTATTGTTCTTCGAGTTCTTGAAATTCGCAACAAATTTTTTTTGACTTTCCATAGGAATTGACGCGATCTGCTGATCAATATATATGATAAAATAAAATAAAAGTTATGTATGTCCAAAAGTCACAGAACAACAGTGGTTCAGTTTCATGGTCTGAGACATCACACGAAAAGTCTTTCGTTTATCATGTTACACCTTGTATAGACAGTTATATTAGCTTATTGCTATAAATCTGGCACAAATCCAGACTTCGTGGCGACTATTAAGAAATTTCTGCTCGAACCACCCAATAACACTTTGGCCGACTCAGAAATCCGAAAAGCCAGGAGATTAGGATGGGTAATATCGTCAGTTTACAACACCCTAATAAGTAGCATACTTCTCTATCACAATCCGAAGGGTTTTGATAGATATTCGTATCTAGATCACATCAGAAAGTATCCTAATGGATACTTTCTGCACTCTGTTACGTAGCTAATGCTTCTTAAGTTTCATGAGTTTCCATTTCAAGCATCAAACTTGCGAAAAGTAGACGGTTTAGTCGCATAACTGCATGAAGTTGATCCTATGGATATGAGCTAGCAAGAAAGTCCATGGATACTCTTTTGAAAGTATATAAATCCTGGTAATGCTATAGTTTAAGATAAGAAAGTTGATGTACCTTAGATGGAGAATATGTGCATTAGAACAATTTGAGAGTGTAGAAGTGACCGGAGTGGATAGTAATCTGGGAGAGTGCAAAAATTAAAGCCAAAGTTTAGATATTTATTTTCTCATTGAAGGTGTACACAATTATGCGGTCTTAAAGCTAGCTTGGTCCATTTTCTAAGTGTTGTTCTTTCACCGGTTTATGCTTGATGCCTAGGTCCAGCTGTGGACACATTTCGGCTAAAATGATGACGCAGATGCTATTGATGCTGTTTCTTCAAAGAACCAAGTTGACATAAGGGTTTATAAGGATTCAGTTGGTGTTCATGTAGCAAGCAAGGTGCATTGGCTAATGAGGGTTTAAGCTCTGGCGGGATTTGCTTTGATACTCTAGTTTGGATAAAGGAGATGTGTAATGGTATAGATATATATTGGAAATCGCGTTATGGAACTAAAATAGAGTTGGGCAGGACACCTTGCAAGGCGCGGTGATGGCAGGTGGAGTAAAACTGTGACCGAGTGACGTCCAAGGAATGGAAAGAGAAGTGTTGGTCGTCCGGCGGCGAAATGGGCAGACGACATTGTTGCCATTGCGGGAATATCCTAGATGAGGCTGGCACAAGAGCGTGGAGCTTGGCACAAGCAAAGAGAGGCCTATACCCAGCAGTGGGTGAAGTCGGGCTGTGACTGATCATGTAATGGTATAGTAGTAAAAAGACAACGTAATACTTCGAGGCTGAATTTAAAATTTTGATAAAGGCCCTTGAAGATGACCTTTATTTGGAAAGTATCAAAATATTAGTAGTTAGTAGTATTTTTATCAAGTTTTGACTATGAATGAGGATGGGTAAAAGAGTAGAGGAAGACTAAATAAACGAAGGATGGACTGTATAAATAGTCTCCATAGTCCTATTTGGAGGCATTGGATTGGGCTGCACATATTATAGGCTGACTGGCGCCTTTTCCTCTTATTTGTTGTGTTTGTGTAATTACTAACATAGTTTTAAGTCATCTTATTGTACTACTAACACTCTATGGACCTAATTAGTCTGAAATAAATGTTTTGATTTGATAAAGGATGATAAGACAAGAAAGGAGGTGTCTGATGAGATGACGAGAAATAGAGAAGTATGGAAGAAGAAAACATGCTGCGCCGACATCAAATAAATGGGATAAGGGCAGGAGAATGATGATATTATTTTTAATCGAAGAGACATAAATATTTTATTCTATTTATGACCTCCTCACAGACATGATGACTTTATCAATAGTGGGTAATAGGAAGATCATGCTTATATTAAAGCTATCGATGTCCGTGAAAATGTCTTGATAATATATATTTTCGAACTGAAATCCATCAAGATCACCTCAAAAATGTGTACGCGTATAGAAAACACGGTTGCCAAAACGTATTTTATCTTTCAATCTCTGGATACACCAATCCGTATCAGTCCGAAGTGTCCACTTCTGAAATGTTCAGACATAATTAAATACTTGGCAGTTACACGGTTCGCCTTGATTTTATCTGTCTGGAGATTCATGCCAAAATATGACAGGAGTAAAAAAAAATATGGTGACTCAAAACTTGGACCTCAAGATTTCAACCTGACGACCAATAAAACCACAAGATTTTACCAAAGAGTCGTTATAACGACGTAAAACAGATATTTCATCCAATTCTCAGAAAATCCAATTCTAAAGTACACAACAAGAACCTTTATTAGATATAGATACTCGTCTATAGGTAAACGATATATTGGTAGCAAGCCCCAATGGACAAACAGACAGAGCAAACTTTCAACACCAATCGTTTGATAGAAATCCGGAATCAAACGCCAGCTAGACAATCGAGATCCTCAATCAAACGGCTAGAGGGAGATGGCGTTGCTGATTCCATAGGTGTGAGTGAGACAGGCGACGTTTACTCAGCACGGCCTCGTATACCGGTGCTAATGATACGGGAGGGGTTCTAATTGCGTGTGAACAAACAAACGATGTGATAATACCTACTTTGTATTACGTTTTAAAGCTGCTTAAAACTCTTTTAGTGACACTCTTTCAATAAAGCTCGTTATTCATTCAATAGTGATGGGATTAACAAGTTATAAAAATCGGGTATCTAAAAATATTTGAGCAGTGACGTCATCATGAACGCTACTTCCACTATTTATCTTTGGAACAGATATTCGTGACCGAAAACGGAGGATGCGATGAAAAAAAAAAAAGGCAAAGACCCCTTCGTTCCAAGAAGTGGTCTTGTTAGTATCACCATTTATTACACCACGGGTACCAATGCAACGTTAATAAATGGTACGAAATTGAAAAGTCAATTATTTGGTTATCATTATAAAAGGTATCTGAATTTGTAATAAGAATATTAATTGTTTTAATACGGCCATAAAACAACCGTTGGTCTGAATTGGATGTCCGTTCGGATGATTTTAATATGTCCTTCTGGTGTCGCCAATTTATATTTATCATCAATAAAATATTATTGTTATGGCGTAACAGTCTAATATGGTAAAAATTTAGTGGTCTTGTCAATGAAATTCTCGCATCCGGTATCGGAGATACCAAAAATATTGAGCATTTAAAAAGGAAATAAAAAATTAGTCCGATCGGTCAACGTCGTTGGTCAATGAATCAGCTTGTATTTCAATGGAGCATGTTATTGTGACAAGTTCTTAAATAATTACTAATTACACAGTACAAGTCAGTGATGACAGGTTGACAGGTGGTTCTCAGCTGAGAAACGCACGTATTTTCGGTATCGGATCACTGACGGTGATTACTGCTGTCTTCATTCGTACATGTAATTAGGTACCGAGAATTTACCGATACCACATTTCGGTACCCAATTAACATAAGAGATAAACACCACTTGCTCGAAGCATTTTAATTTCATAACGAGAAATAGCTCGTGTTATTTACGTTTCGTTTTATTTTTAAATACTTGTTACACGATTTGATATAAAATCGATTTCGTGATCAGATAAATTTGAATCGGAATCGTATTCATTTTTAAGAGACTTCTCTTACGGACTATCTTTTTATCTTTGATTTGAATTACGTCTAATATTTTAGATGTTAATGGGCATTGATGATATGCGTTAATGTTTTATTTTAATTTAGCGTGTCTGTATGATTTGTGACTGTGTCTTTCCGACTAAAATCGACAGTTTTCGATGAAAATGGAATAAATGGACTTACGTAATCTGTATTGGCATTCCACGATGCACTAGATAATGACGCCTACATGCTGTGATAAGCAAAGTTATCAGTGTCAATGGATTTGTGTTGAGGCATAAAACTAGATAACTCCCTATTTGTTATAGCATCGATCACTGCCGTCTAGGGATTAAGATATTGAGATTTAAAGATTAGTCCAACAATATAACTCAAGAAAATATTAATAAATATCCAACTTGCACCAGGTAGCGAGTATTACCGATTTCGCCTAAAGATTAAAAATGAATTACAAGCAAATGATTTTATTTTCCATCTGATAGCCGTATGACATGTTAGATTAAGATCGAAAGATGTTAATCGTTTTGAAATTCATGTGAAAATCGATATTCTAGAACCTGGTATCGGTATCTGGTATCTATTATGACGATGCCCTTCACTAACAGTAGCAAAGTTGAATATATTTTGTGATTCACTAATGACAAAAACTTGTTGATGATGGAGATTTGATTTACGTGTAGCTGACAAAATGTCGATGATTTATTGTGTTTATGATTGATAGTTTTTGTTTCGACGCCTTGGCTATTGTTTTTAACTAAATTAATGTCAAATTCTTTTTCATCTTTCAAACTTTTTGCTTTTGATTTTATTGCAGTTGTTCTTTTGACCTATTTCTCAGTCTGTTTTGTTTCTTGAACTTTTTCTACGTATCTTTCTTTGTAGTTTCGTCCCATTTAGGTCAGAAGTCTTAAAGGTCCTGAGATCCTTGATTTGGTAGCAGATCTGCTGTTCAATTAATTGGGTTCCTAACGAGTTAGATCCAACTTCTTGATGTGGTGGGTCGACAACCTGATTTACTGGGGTCTTGATTAAATACGGATGAAAATCGATCTCAGGACATCAGATATTTCTTTGGGATGGTTGATATAGCTGCAAGACTCTATGAAACTTGGCGTTCAAATATTGTTGTCAAGTGGAGTTGTATTTTTAGTTGGTAAATATTTGGGAGCTGTACTAGAAGTTTCTTGTACACCTTTAACTGATGCATTCTCAAACGACACTGATTTTGTCTTGTCTTCACGATCGACATTCTTAAGTTTTTCGTATTTAGAATAAACATATCCGTTTTTTTTTTTCTGGGTGTAACTGGCTGGCACGATGTAATTAAAATTTTGCTGACCCAAAACTTTGCCATTTTCATGACATCTGTGGTAGAACAGAGTTCACTTTGATTGCATCTTTTGGGGCACAGATAGGCTCTATAAGTAACTCCATGAAATGTTAATTTGAGTTGTCAGCGGTTTCAACGGTAATACAATTTTATAAACCGCTGTACATTGTAGTTTTACAAGACGGCTATACATTTTCATTACAACCCTTAACAGCCATACTAACTAGCTATAAAGGTTACCCATAAAACATAGTAGACTACACCCATTGAATATTAAATACCATGAATAATTCCCTTTATTAATTGACGACCAAATCGAAACTCCGACCTTATTTTAATGTCCAGGTAGGGAGCTATGTACCTTCATGTGTAGCAAAGGTGCTTATTTTTTGCCATAAACAGTGTACACAAAATTAAATGTCATTTGATAGTAGTAATTAAAAGTGACTCTTAGAAGCCCTTAATTGCATATTATCTAACATATAGACACGACATGTGTCTGAAAAAGTAAAAAAGAAAGAAAAACATGTTGACAGTTAAGGTACCGTCGCATGTCACAAAACTTTTTCTTTAGTTTGTTGTTCTTTTTTTAAAATTATCGGACAGTTTCATTAGCATTATAAAACTCTTTACAATTTTGACTTATGTAGCGACAACCTTTTTAAAACCGAAAACGATGTTAACAAGCTACAATGCGCTTGCAACTTTTTTCCGCTCCATCTATCGATATTATACAAGTACAACATTCCGAAAACCGATTTGCCGTTGACATATTTGTGAAAATTAATTCTGTCATACCAAAATGGGACTTCTCGTTATTAATTAATCGACAGGGTACTTAAAAATAAATGTTACATATATCAGTAGTATGTCAGACGTAATTAATAAAGGGTAGTTGTGTATTGAACTATTTTTTTTCTCGAGTCATCGAACCTACCCCTTACGGCTGGCTGTATAATACGGTGACCATCAATTACCTGCCTTTAAAGGTCCTTAATTGCTTTTATCATTGCATCTAGATGTCGCTCCCGAGACGAATGTCAAACGAACCTGAATCGTTTCGTTGTTTTTATCTTTTTCTTCAAAGTAATGTAAGTAATATTTATTGATATTGTGAAATAGTTTCAATGGGACTGTATTATTTTTTTTTTCGCTGGAAATGGCGATGTTTCTAACGAAGTTGGTGTTGCCTGTAATGGCGGTATTAAGTGTCGTAAAATATAGTGTATAACGTCTTCGGTGATGGGTTTTCTCGGTGCGTGAGCGGAACTCTAAACGGGTTTTATGTGAAGTCCTATTATAAACAAGTTTAGTATTCTATTACGATTTCATTTAATAACGCCAATTGTTTTTTTTTAAGACTTTATCTGTCTTTGATTATGGATTGAACGTGGTACTTAGAGGTTTCAATAAGTTAACGGCTATTTGTGATTGCTTCAAGATTGAAATTAGTAGTAGGTACAGGTTTCTATGTTTCGTATCAAAAACTTTATTTAATGATAATGACAGATATTACCAACTAAATTCGTGTAAACGAGCCTAAACAAACCAAACACAACAGTTTCATATCAATAATTAAACATGTTTTGACACTTATTTGACATGTCCCAAAAACAGGTTTGTAACAAGAATTTAATCAACGCTTTGGGTCTTATAAAAAGTTCGAGCGTTCATCCAAACTGGAGTCGGAGTTAGGGTTGCCATACGTCCGAAATGCAGAGAAATTCCACAAACTCCGGAACTTCCAAGAATAAGAAATCTACAACCACTGTGTATAACAAAATGAGTATTTAAGAAAGCAAATGATTAACAAATAATACACACATGCACACTTCAAAGATAACAAAAGTCAGTTTTTTCCAAAACTCCGAAGTCTTTTCCAAATTTCCGTATTTGCTTCTTTTTACAGATTTGGGAACCCTAGTCAGGGTTGGCACGCCTAAGTAATTGATATGAGGGAAATTCTTCGTAGGGTCAGTCGTAATTGGTCGCCCCGGGCAAGACAGCTCATCGGACGTTTAAAGATTAAGGTTGTCAAACACGCGTTAACTTATCTTGTTTATTTATAACAAGATGTAATAAGGTAGTTTAAAACTTAATAATTAGGTGATAATTTGCCTGTATTAATTTGTGCCTGAAGTTTGTGTCATCTAGCGTGTGGACGGGTCAATATTAAGAGTTAATTGGAAGTCTATTAGTTGCAGTCATGAATGCAGTGCTGATTAGTGTTTATTAATATACTGTCACTACATTAATTAGAGAGTCAATTAAGATCAATTAGAACTTTAATGAACTGTAAATAATTTAACATAACAGTACAGACAAACACGTTCAGCCCTAAAAATCAGTACCCTTACCCATTACCCAATAATTCTTTCACCAACAATTGTCTTAAATTCTCTCAGTTGCCTTGACAACCATAACTACCGAACAACCATCCGGTGTCTCGAGTGTACAACCGGCAATCTTCGTACTTTCAACCTTAGCACTAAGGATATAAGGGTGGTCAACCGTCAACTTTGTACAGAAATCATAAGATTCATTGGTTGTCAGTGTGTTATCTTCACACTTCTACTAGCGACCTCCATTTCTTGAACACCGTTTATAATATGTTCGTCACTTATTAATTCTGTTTACTGGGTCAACTGAGCTTTTTATGTGTGCTTTAATTGATGAACTGCACTGTCTTCTCGTCTTCTGTTCCAGTATACCTTTACTCCTATAGTTATGCACACTGTGTGCAGTTGTCATATTGTAGGTCAAAGGTGTCTTCCTGTTGTTCTATCAATTGAGGAAGGTAGGATTCTCCAAGTTCCGATTCTATAATGTCATCGGATGTCTATTGTCTAGTAAGGGTCAAGGAATTTTATTTCAACACGCTAAGAGTATAGCCTCGTTGGTAGCTGTATTGTATCTAGCGGTCGCAAGCACGACTGCTGAGCATGAGGTCCTGAGTTCGATTTCCGGGTCGGGCAAAGTGTTACTGGGTTTATCCATCAGGAATTGCTCAGTAGCAGCCATGGGGTCTGTAATTGTGCCCTTCGGGATTGCAGGCGTGGTGATGATATGATTCGAGAATAGGACATCTTCTCTTTCGTATGGCTCGCTTGGCTAACAAGAAAAACCTCAAAACGTGATAAAAAGATTAACCATCAGCATGATGCAAGATGTATATCCACTTTCAGTACAAACCGGGTCACCTCGTTCCAGGAAGACCACTATAACTTTGACATCATATTATTAGACAGCCCTGCAGACGAACGAAGTACACAGTGGAGAAACAAACATCCCCCCACCACACTCCATCGCACCGGCAGAAAAACTACCCCCTGGTCACGAACTACAGTGGTCGATATGGAAATCTTTAAACAGATTTCGTGTTCAACTTAGCCGCTGGCGATCCAATTTGGCTAGATGGGGCTAATCGACCCATCTCGGAGAGAATGTGGGTGTGGAGCCCCAACACCAGAAATGCCACACCTTCTCTCCTGTTGCCTGCCTGCACAACTAATTGCACCTTCTAAGACTTGAATGACTCATCATCATCTGTCTAGCCTTTTCCCAACTATGTTGGAGTCGCCTTCCAATCTTACCGGATGCAGCTGAATATGTACCTGTATTTTACATAGAGCGACTGCCTATCTGACCTCCTGATCCCTGTTAATACGATATCCTTTGGTAAGACTGATTGTCACACTTTCGGGTCACTAACTACTTGTAACGACTGTCAAATATCTATGAATGATAGCCGGGACCAACGGCTTAACGTGCTTTCCGAGGCACGCAGGAAACTCAGTATGTAATGGGGGTCACCCA
Organism: Eurois occulta; assembly: GCA_950022335.1. Lineage (NCBI taxonomy): Eukaryota > Metazoa > Arthropoda > Insecta > Lepidoptera > Noctuidae > Eurois > Eurois occulta. The sequence continues at coordinate 5,414,768 of OX465502.1, forward strand.
TCCACGGACCAACCTAGGCAAGCGCGGCTTAACCTAACGATCGACTTGAGCGGCTTTACTATTTAGCCACAAGCTCTTCAGATCCATTATTTCTATATGACACTCATGTTAATCAAAATATGTAGTTTTTATTAAAATGCCTGAACACAAGCTACGCGCAAAATATTTGCCGAAAATATTTTAACTGAAGCATTCCTGGTTAATGCCGATGGCAGACAAAGAGGGCCCATTTATTGCCTAAATAATACATATTAGTCTATGTGAATATCATATCGGACATTTTATTTTATCTCTTTCTTTATCATGTGGGTAGTACCTAACCTGGTGTCTGAGTTTTTATGCCGCCAATGGGCCTCTGACTTGGTTTTACATGCCGTCAAGAAATATCTCTCTGGCATGCTGGTTTCCTCACGATGTTTTCCTGCACTGAAGCAAGTGATAAATTATACAAATGCACTGCTAATTAAATTGATACAGATAATTCACTCAGTGAAAGAAAAATATGAAACGTCCGATTTTTCTTTTCTGACTGACTGTCGCACTCATTACTTATTAGAGGTAGATAGATTTTCTAGTTTTGGTTTTTGGTACAGGCCAGCCTGCTCTTTGACTTTGGGTCTTCTAAGTTTTTTTGCTACTGAAATCTAGAAATGATAGAGCAGCGGTGGCCCAGTGGTGGCGGCCCCGACTTACGAACAGTAAGTCGTGGGTTCGAACCCTGGCAGGTGCTTTACTTTGTGTAATTTATTTCATCACCACTGCTCTCAAAAACGGTGAAGGAAAACATCGTGAGGAGACCGGCATGTCCTAGAACCAAAAATTCGAAGACATGTGACATCTACAAACCCGCACTGGGCACGCGTGATGGATTATAGCCCATTCCCTCTCTAGAGAGGAGGCCGTGTGCCCCAGCAGTGGGAACATTAAGGCTGTAGTACACCCACATTTCGCCAGTTATGTTTTAATTCCCATGTAATACTGGGCAAGCCTATTGCCTGGCATTGCTCAAATCCAGTTTCCGTGGCTGCTATTGAGAATTATATGATGGAAAAACCTAATAACACTCCCCGACCCGGGAATCGAACCCAGTATCGCATGCTCAGCAGTCGCGCTGCCAACGAAAGAGGCAGGGAGTAACTACATAAGTAAATAAAGCACATAATAAAGTCATCTAACTATAAATAAGTTCCTACGTCCTACCTATTCAACCCACCCCATTACTGACCGAGAATGAATGAATGAAATCAATACCTTCACCCCAAAAGCTCTTCAACACTAAACAATCATTCTCTTACGTCAAACAGACAAATAGTTCAACACAAACATGTGTAATCTCACGTAAAAATTACCGGGGAATTGGGGAAATCTATTACCCTTGATTTGGGGTAAACACGTACTAGTGGGGTAAACTGATTCCGACTTATCCAATTACGACCCTCCGTTAACAGACGAACTTATTGAATGGACAGTATTCTGGTGATTGTGCGATAATTTGGATGTCGAGTGATGTGTTAGTGACGATAAGATGACGTTTGGAATCGGAGTACCTATTCGAGATTGGCATTATGTATGCTTAGTGTGAGTACGTGAGTCATAGCTGTAAAACAATGAAAAAAGTACATCGAATCGAAGGACCACAAGAACTAATCCCGAATTTGACTCCTCGTGCAACCTGCAGGTAACAGCTGCGCCAATTTCAAGTGTTCCTGTTTTACACAAACTCCTTGTTTATAATTTTGTGCAACGCCCTTAAAGAAGAACTTTTTTTGTATAATCAGTTGGGTAATAAAACTAAAAGGACCACCATAATAACACAGACATACCACAAGGCGTCGGGAATTGAATGATCTTTGATCAAAATTCGTCTGACACACCAGCTATTCAATGATATTAAAAAAAAAGGTTAACAAGACAACTTACACTAACAAACCATGGCAAACGCCCATCTATCAATGTAATTCAAGCACCAAAACACTCTCGATTAGAGTGACCAAGTGTCGATTTCAGATAATGTCTATCAATCGACATTTGCCCAAGTCTCACACTCCCAGAATACGCCACCAATAAACCAAGGTGTAGTGATTTAAACGGTCTACTGGCTCCTAAACGACGAAGAGGATATCATAGCATTCCTACCAATGCAAGCGGAAATACCTCCTGTTTTATTAGGAAAACGTGGGATTCTATCACATGATTGGATCTTTGTAGATATTTTGATTATCGTTTGATAGTTTTTATGTTGTGTTCTTTTTTTAACACGTTTTTTAAAAGATTATTAGAGTGGAGGTTTGTGAGGCGGGTTTTACCGAGTTCCTGGACCTTATTTATAGCAATCTATTTTAATGTGTTTTGGATTTTGACAATGACTGGGCTGGTGGCAATAGGCTCGCCACCTATTACATGGGATTTAAACATAACTGGCGAAATGTGGGTGTTCTATTAGGTCCACCTCTGCCTAACCCTTCGGGGATTACAGGTGTGATGTTATGTTTAAGCTTTCAATAGCCAATAGATTTTTGACTTTTCCGTCATTGTAAAGTATGGCTCATAGAACGTCATTTTGTCTTGGCCCTCAGTTCATCACTTGTGAAACACCATCTCATAAATTAATAAATAAATATCCCTGGACATTTCACACAGCACTATCTAGTCCCAAGCTAAGCAACCTAATGCTTGTGTTATGGTAACTAGATGGCTGATAAACTACATATAGGTATACATTTTTTTTTTTTTGTAAATACATACATATTATATATAGAAAAACACCCAGACCCGGAACAACTACTTGTAGGTCATACAAATATTTGTTCCGTACGGGAATCGAACCCGCGACATGCAGCGCAGCAGTCAATCTCTTGACCACTGCGCCAACCGTGCCGTCGCAATTGATAACAGCATGCGACCAATTGCTTTTGCCGCTATTGCTTTTACACCAGTTGACATTAAGACATTGAAGAAGTACTTTCGAATTCCATTACGAGCATAATTTATAATTCTGTGTCCACTCCAGAAGCCTTTATAAAAGTTATGTTTATTTTGTCGTTCCGCACCGCCATCGGACGAGCTACCACCAAGACTGACCACTCAGAGACGACTGACAATTTTACTTGTGATAAAATCGGACATTTTATGAATCCTGTCACTCTCCATACATAACATCACGCCTGTAATCCCCGAAGTGTTAGGCAGAGGTGTGCCTAGTAGAGAAATAGTACACCCACATTTCGCCAATTTTGTTTCAAGTCCCATGTAGTGATGGCGAAAACTGTAGCAACTTTTATAATATTGCTGGAGTTCGCCACTTCTTTCCAGCTAAAACACTAGGAAATCAGTAATGGCGGAGTGCGGGCGCTTTGGGGTACCGGCTTCTCTGTTTCCCGATCATTATAATCTAGATCTCTTTAAAGTTCGATTGAATCGGTTTCTTCTAGACAAACGTGCTCCACTCTAGGCCGCGTCATCGCTTCACCGGCTGGCCAAACGCAAGCCTATTTAGCATAAAAAAACCGGCCAAGTGCAAATCGGACTCGCGCATCAAGGGTTCTGTACCATCGTAGTAGGGAGCCCCCTTTAAATTTAATTTTATTATTTGTTCATATAGCGGCCACAGAAGTACACATTCTGTGAAAATTTTAACTTTCTACCTATTACGGATCATGAGATACAGCCCGCTGACAGACGGACGGACTGACAAACGGACAGCGGAGGCTGTCCTCCTGCAAATTGTGACTTTCAAAAAGTGCTGATAGCTGATTCTAGCCTAATTTGAATAAATGACTTTAGATTTGTATTTTAATGGTATTAAAATGGAGTATAACAGTGTGTTTGTATCTGTTTCAGGAGAAGTCCGGCGAGCATTACCCCGGTAAACTATCGGTTAAGTCGGACCTAAGTCCTGTATTTGGTGAGTACAACTATTTATCTATTTATTTATTATTTAATAGATTCTTCTCATAAAATGACTTTGGTAGAGATTTTCTCTGAAGTAAACATACGCTCAAACTAATGATCAAAATCAATTAGATGATATAAACGTTTTAGGCACAACTGGTTGAACATGAGCCTCTGCAGAGAAAGGTCATAAGTTCATAAGTATAAGTTATTTTGGCTGTTACAGTCAGTCTTTGTAGTCAGAAAAGTAATCGAAGTATGTTGTTATTAGTAGAAAGACTGACCTTTTCCAGTCACTCGATTAAAACCTAATATCGTTATCATTTTAAAAGCAATATGAGAACTCTTTTTAAAAACTAATGTCATAAAGAGCCATCTTTAGTAGATCCTAATAGGACTATTCAAAATATTTCTTTCATTGATAGAAAACTAGTACGGAGTCTCACAAGACATGTTACAACAGGAACTTCACGCGGGCAAACTCGCGACACAAGCTAGTGCTAATGAAAAGCCCCCGTAAAAGTAAATTTCAATGCTTCACACCATATCGGCGACACACCAAGCTATACATTTCCAGCATAACATGGCCTCGATTTGTACAGATTTCCAATACAATGAGATATCCGCATAAACTGGTTTTATATAGTTTGATTCGTCGCCCGGCGTACTATAAGCATAAAAATCGATCACGCCTCGCTAACCAGTGCCTTACCAGTAATCTGTAACAGATTTAATTATAAGTTTTATCACCAAACAGTTCTAACCCAATAAATCAGAATATCATTAATATTATTAGATTCTTCGTTGACCATGATTTACGATGAGAACCGATACTTGAAACAAGAGGTTTTTTTTGTCGATATTAGTAGTCACAACACTTTTAGTTTTTGCCAGAACCTGATTTCTCGTATATTTTTAACGTAAGCCCAACGGCTAAAGCATTGATAAGCTCGGAAGTTTATATGAATAAAGTTTCAAGTTTTTTTTTAGGATTCACCATAATTTCTCGTTATTTAATTTATGCAGTAACGGTAAAAAAAATTAACGTTTAGAAGAAATTGCTAAAATAAAATGAGGAAACGTGGTGACTTATTTCTTACTTATAATTATGAAAGAAGAACTGAAGGAATGGAAATAACCCTTTGTGCTACTGTCAGTTCCATAGCCCATCTCTCAAATCTGTCATCTTAGATACTTAAACTTAATTCAACTTCCGTACACATCAATAGTAAATTCTAGGTGACATTCTAATTGCTTGAAAATTCCTTCTCTGAAGAAATGCCTCTGTCCTGCAGACCATGGCATAGCCCATTTCTCAAATCTGTCATCTTGACTTAACCTAAAGTCAACTTCCGTACACATCAATAGCGGATTCTAGTTGACATTTCCATTGCTAGAAAATTCAAAGCCTTTGTTTTGAAGTCAGTGGCATAGCCCATCTATCAAACATTTTATAGGAGATCATACTTATAGCCTTTGGTATTATGCTCAGCAGATTCTAGGCTCCATTTCAAACTCCACCGAAAAGATTACCAAAAGCTTTAAGATTAAAACTAAAATTCTCTTTTAACCGTTAAATTATCTTCATTAAACACTTTTACCTCTACCATGTACCATAAATAAGCCCATATTACACCCAAAACTCTCCCATGTACACGATAATCGATCTTATCCATAAATCGTTACGACTAGTGATGTGAAATTGATTTCGTACCAACTCTAAGGCTGGTATTACGTGGACTTAATGCTGTATCTCGCCTGCGGCCATTAACTCGGAATTATGTATGTTTTATCGCCAGCTTATAATCATCTGTCACTATCGTTACAATATTTTCGTATAATTTCATCTTGCCCCACCTCTGTAGGGATGGGATTTTATCGATAATGATCGATTGATTTGGTATAGTGGCCTAATGATGGACGTAAATTAGATTCTGATTTATGTTGGTAGAGATTAGCGCGACATTAAATGTGAATAAACAAATTATTGATCTAACAAATAAGGTTTAAATTCGGATGTAAAAAGCAGGTGTGAATGAATAACGAGCCCGACATAATTGGCAAAACTTACGCTTTGTACCTGTCCGTAATATCATAACGGTTTAACTAACAATTTAATGAGAGCGTCGATGTATGTCTTTCAACTTGTCTACAAAGATTAATACACGCACTTCAGAGGACCACACTTCAATTTAAAACTTGTTAACATCCATTGTAACATACAAACATAAAGATGTCTCAACTACTTGACGTACTATATCTTGTCTCTCTTCGGAAGATAACGGCACATTACCATCAATCATCCGAGCATAATCTCTGGACAAACTAAGTTTTATCGATAACTTTTCTCACGTGCATATCGACACCCGTCCATCACTAGCTGTACCTCGTTATTTGTTGTTATTAGTGTTGTTTTTTTCGTTATTTTTTCTTCGGGATGTTTTCGAGAAACCGGTTACAGGGCCTAATCTGATCAACTCGCCACGACCCTGCCGTCGAAGCCAGTAAAAAGAGCATAATGAAATGACTTACAATAAAAAATGTTGAATTGTTATCGTGTTTTTTGAGTTTACGGCCTATTTTGTAGCCTTAGGTTTTAAGTTTAGTGTTGGGACTTGAATCAAACGAAATTTACTTTTATTACTATTTGGAAAATTATGTAGATTAACAAAATCTCACAACCAGTCTTATATTTAGTCTAATGTATAGCGACACTCACTTAACTGGCGAATGTTAACTAAGTTACATAATAACTAACACAGATTTATCTTTGACAGTGGTTACAGGTAGTCAATTGCCCGAAAGTCTGACAACCAGTCTTTCCAAGGGTATCGTATTACCCAGCCCAGTACTAACTGGGTTGTGGAGGTCAGATAGGCAGTCGCTCCATGTAAAATACTGGTATTCAGCTGCATCCGGTTAGTCTGGAAGCCGACTCCAATATAGTTGGGAAAAGGCTAGGCAATCGATGATGTAGATTTAAACTAATAAAGCGGTGGGCCAACGGATTATCATGCGTAAAATTCAATTATTTAATCGCTATACCCGCTCAATATTTGTTAACTGGTGCAGAAAGGCATATCAAAGTCTATCCAAGACTGTTTTGGATCAGCCTATCATAAAACAGTACACCAACTGGTTAGGAGATTAGAACCAATGATATATTTAGTCAAATTAAAGAAATCAGAAGATTATCGCAAGAACACAACATGGCTACCTGTTTATGAAACAATTTAAACACAAAGAACACCATAAACGAGTAATAAATTAGTAAATAGTAATTTATTATCAGAATCCCATGTTTAAATCACTTTAATTGAGCTTAACGGTAACAAACACGGTGTTATCAGGTCTATGCATATTAATATAAGACTACAATATTATGTTAAAAAAGAAAATAATGCTAGATTTAGTAATGAAGTTATTAATGTACCGATAAATTAGGTTTTGAATTAAAAAGATGACTGACCATTTAGAGATCCGTAAGCCACAAATCAAAACTAAACGTGGAATTAATGATTCGAAGTTCGGCGAAGATTATACTAGAGCCAAAACATAGTGTTGTCAATCATCACTTCATAATTGTAATAAAATAATCGTTTTGGTTCTCTAAGAAATAATTGGCAATTAAATAATGACGCTGTCTGATTATTGACAGCGTCATCAACTCCTCATATTGTTAATTAAGTATAGTTAAATAGTTTAGATTGTCCGTTTGTCTGAAGATTTTATACAAAAAGCTGCATAAAATCGAATTCAAAGCAGTTTTAAGTGTAAAAGTTAGGGACAGATAGAATGACATATTTTACTTCTAAGTATTGATCAACAATCAACTCTGCAATCCACTTCTGGACATAGATCTCTTTTAAGATGTAAATTATTTTAAAAGAGTAACGTTTTACGGAGTTTCTTTTTCATAAAAAAACTATCTTTGCGCATAGGCAACTAGAAATTCTATTTCCTTGTTAGGTTAGTCTGGCAAAGCCAAATAAACGTGTTAATTTAGAAGATATGCTAAAACTTGTTTAAAAAAAACTCCAACCGCCACCGCATCCCAACACTATCACCCACAATAATGTCAAAGTTGAGAATAGCAATACGCAGCCAACTATTACATGAAGAATGAACTGCATACCCGACATCCATACCTCGCAAGCTGCGCATATGTCGCGCTCTGGCGCCGATTAAATCATCTTCAGTTCAACGTGAGCTAGGCTCATTGCCAGGGTGACATGCTGAAAAGAATTATAGGCTTATTGATGGGTTAATGGGCTGGTAAACTGTCACAATAGGCGGAAAAATGGTTACATCAATGTAAGATTAAAAACAAATACTTAGGTAGACAGAATATCCTACGTTGTTCCGTAATTTAGGGCTAATTTTGTACCAAATTGTAATTTAAATCAAACCATACCAAAATGTAAGGTCTTATTCATCTTTACCCAACTACATTCTTTTCTTTCATTCATCATCATATAAAAGAATTCACTGTAAGAAAAAATAAATATAAAACCTACGGAATCCATAATACTTACACTACAAAGTCATCTTCAAACATACGTTGTCCAAATCTAATTTATAGCTCCAATTCTGATCGTAAATTAACCCAAAAATATGCCAGAGATATTTAATTAAATGGCAACACCACAGAGGTTCAACTTGCCAGTAAATACGTCACATCCGCTCCAATAAACTCGTGTTCCATTTTCAACACAGGTGAAAACAAGCATGTAGTCTTGTTTGTCAGTCTGTCCTCGGGTCTCTCATAAAGTGGTCGGTTTAAAGGGTTTCTACAAACAGTTTTAGTGTAAGCAAATTATAGGAAATACTTTAATACCTAGTAAAATAGAGGATCTTGGTAGTTTGTATTATGTTACGCTTTTTATTGGTCTAACCGTGGCATACTTGGCACTTACCTACTTCTGGGCGTAGCTTATGGCATTTGCAACTATTAAGATACTACTTCTAGTATAGCTAGCAACTGAATTTCCCCTCTTTGATTGCATAAGTTTTTGTCTCTTCTAGCAAAATCAATCAGTCGAATTTAAAATGTTGCCAAAGAGCAAAAACCTACAATTACTTTAAAACTTGCATTGTTAGAATTTTACAAGAACTTTCTTAAGAGAAATTACTTAGCAAGATTTCCGTTAATAATAAAAAGAGCCACAATCGGTATCTTCCCACAAACAGCAAACGCTAGAACAAAAAATAACCATCGTAACACATTCAAAACCTAAGAGTAACCAAGCCAGTTTTTCTCCAACTTATCACTACCCTTGAAACTCCATCGTTTTTCTCCATCCCTTTCTCTTCTACCCTCTTACCCACGCTCCATCCCTTTCACACACTCAATTTGCGAGTACCCTCAGAGTCCTCATGTTAGTACCTGTATTTGTGTCATTATATCCAAGATCTAATTGGAACTTGATATGCGTACACAATTAGAGTCTCGTCGTTTTGGATTAACGAGCTTTTTACACTTGCATCTGGTTTTGGTACAAGGCAAGAACTGAAGCGGGGCCAATGCTTGTAATCTGTACAAACACTGTAATGAAAACGAAGGCAATCAAGTTAGGAAGAACGTGATCGATGTAATTCATGCGTTTTATCAACCTTATTATCGGATAAAGAACTAAGCATGATGTAAAGGAGGATTTAGGAAAAAAATGTTGATGATCGATCGATATCTAGATAATATGCAACTCCAGATTTTCCCTTGGCTGTCGTAAGAGACGGTATCAGGTAGATCAAGAACTGCTCTTCACTTATAGCCATAGATAACACCGCACAACAATAACAATATCGTCTATGTACTCAAATCAGAAGTTTATCAGACACATGCGTTTTGAGTTTGGATACAGGGTGTAAGGGACAGCCCTCCGCAGACTGATGGGGTGTATTCAGTATATCAAACTAAGATGACCGGTATAAGAAATTATTTCAGGAACTTTATGGGAATCTAATAAATTAGATTTGTTTTATTTCTTCATACGCAACATATCGTTAGTTAGTTAGCGAACGGCAAGCGCGACGACGAGTTCTATGAACTCTGTAGCTAGGCAGCTGATTTCACGCGTCGTTCGTTAGAGTATTTCAACATTCATTGTTGGTTTTTGGACTATAGCCGTATTATTAATAATTTTATTTACATTGAAATGAAGGAATAGTAACTAAAAAAACGATGAACAAAAACCTGAGAAAAATTCCGGTGGAATATGATTCAAAATAAGGAGCTGAATGCGCCCTGTCAGTCTGCGGAGGGCTGTCCCTTATTGTGAGGTAGATAAAGCTTTATTTAAGCCAGAAATTAAATGTTATAAGGTGCAATATATAAAAATAGGATAGCTCGGAGAATGTAATTCAATTTGATAGAACCGCTCTCTCTCTTACTTTGCACATCAGTGTTGATGATATTAAAATACATTTAGAGTTCCTTAGCTTCGCTACAAAATTATAATTTGTTTCGCCGACACTTCATCCTTATTATGACCGTGTTTGCTTCGATGTTCAGCGTTTTTTTTTTGTTCTGTATCACATTAACAGTCGCCATTTTTTTTTTCATTTGTAAACATACTGGTACAAAGTGTAAAGTTTACCGAGTATTATTCAACATTGTTTATATGTTCTTTGTAGGCGTTACTTTTATTAATTACACAATATTTTGCAGTCGGTATAGAAAGAGCGGTATTTTGATAACCTACATTAGCAAGCTTGCCACTCAATCAAAATAATTCGATAAAAAACAAGGTTGACGCGACCCAATCAACGTAATTTTTGTTTGGCGTCACGGATCAAAATGTTTGTCAGTTTTTCAACAAAAAAATAAAGAATTTGTACATATTTTACGAGGCTTCGCTTTGTCATTGATATTTTGTTAACACCAATAAATGATATGTCAAAATGGCTTCCATTAACAATCATAATGTATTTTACCCATGATTTACTTACCTCCGCGTACCACACTTACTGTTATCAGTCCAATATGTCTCGCTCAAAATTATCAACAACAGAAGACAATGTGTCCTTATTGGAAACATTACTTAATATCATACCATATTTATACTGAACCCAAGCCACATTAACACCTACGTACAATATAAGTAAAACACGTTTTTTTCTCGACCCGTTTTTGTCCAACCAATCCGGTAATTGGTGAGTAGGTAAGCGCCCCAGATGTCATCAATCACTCTGAGGAAAAAGTTCGCTTTTGTTTTAAATTATGAATTAAAAAGTGAGATATTAAATTTAGTTTTTTTGTGAGCATGTTGATATGGGTCTGGTACTAGTACAACTTAATATGTAACCAATTATCACATAGCTGAAGTGAGATGCTCTACATTTTTGTTTAAATATGGAATTGATCCGATAAAGAACCTGTGTACTAGGAGTTGATGTATAAATAGCTACACTTAATGATCCCCTAACAAGTTTAGTAAAGCTGCAAGAAGAGTCAACGAACTTAATCATCACTGAAACTTAAAACCGAGCGTATTCAAGCAAATATTAAACCTTATTACATATTTGCAGGACTTAATTTTAATAATAGTAATAATTATGATTCCTCTTTTGATGAAACAGTATTTTGACCAAAAAAGTAATATTTGTATTAATCTCTTTTGCTGCCAGCTGAACTGAGAATTAGTGGTATGTATTAAATTAATTTTAAAGCATAATAACAATTAATTTGTCGTAAACGAATGATTATTTACATATTTCATGCCGTTTTTGAGCTTAATCCCGAGAGCCGACACAAATTCGACCATTTAAATGCAGATTCCGATAAAATTGCTACGAGTTAAACGCTTTGTGACATGTTTTAGATAAATGAAGGTGAAGACCTGTCCACAGGCCAGAGGGTAAATGACTAACGAGTGATGAAAGACGCTATAAGATGGGTGGCTCATGTTTCAGATTAATCCTATTCTCACTCATGTCAAGGAAGATGGAAAGCTAAGACTCCTCTCCAAATTATCGACATTATCAGTCCATCTGCTAACAGCTGAGATTATAGTTGATCATGGCGAAGTTCCAAAAGCAGTAGACATTACAGATTTGCATATTGATGAAGTAAAAAGCAGAATAGACGCAAAAAATGCATGAAAAATCGCAACAATCATGTGTAAAGTTAAACACATCGTTGAACCGAGTGATTCACATAGCCAACGTCAAAGACCACAATTACAGGTCCCCAGTTATGCAAGTTTATTATATTGTACGTTGGAGGTAAAATAAATACAGCACCTTATAATTTGTGACCACAGACCCTCTTATGGGCAGGTAGTCGAGTTTTTTTTCCACTTTTCTAAGTCCGTGAATCATTTTGGATGGGTGTGTATGAGTGAGTGATGGATGAATGGATTTATCATCGGGGTCTTCTGCTGTGTACGTTTTAGAATGTAGCCTGGGATTTAAGTGGTCTGGATTTTTTAAGGTAGTATTTGTATAGATGGTAAAAGGTAAAGTTATATCTGCGTGTTCTTTCATTTCTTTATTTGTTTTGATAATCTCATTAATAATAATTTCTCCTTCAGCGTCGACAGGATCATATGAAACCATGGAATCCTCCGTAGCGTCTGGATTATAAAGTATTTACAAGGAGCTAGTGAACCAATAATTAAACGTTGTAAGAAATCAGATAGAAATAAATAGACCAGATATCTGCAGCTGCAGTGCTGCCCATACTCTTGGTTACATTTGTCACCTTATCAGTCAACGTGGAACCTGAAAGTGAACCATCCTTAGGATTAATCTAACCCAAAATTATGCAAACAAATCCTATCTCGCCAATAAAAGTTACACGAAAACTGTAACTGACGCAAACTTTGTCATTGACGCTAAATCAGCTATGAATAAAATTATAGCCAGAGATAAGATTCCTACGATTATCATGAATGGATATGAACGATAGTTATCATTATTTTCAGAAATCGATTGTTCGATCGGGACTTTATCGATGCCATTTGCATATACACGGTCCGTATCGGTATCGATGAGATCTTTTTGCGATAAAACCCAAAAATAAGTGACATTTTAGGTGGCAGTATTGGTATCTGTTCCCCCCCATTTTTCATACCCTTGTATTGCCACCTCGTTTGATATGATTTTTTCTAGGTCAGGCTTTATTAACTTCTAGTTACTGCGCAGTGATAAGGGATTTGATTATACTTCATTATCGTTTCTGTCTGGATAGAGTTTGTATACTTCATCGTCAACATCATCAGTTTCATGAGGGCTTTCAACAAAATATGTTGTTTAAATTATTTATTTATGTACACACAGATACATAGCAGGACAATATATTAACATAAAAATGGATTAGAAATGTAGACCTATACATATACAGTGTGTAGAAAAGGCAAAACAAGGAAATTTAACTTAACAATTTAACATACAAATATTTACACATATAAAAAAAATACTAGTATTGTAAATATTTTCCTATACTATACAGGGTGTTTGGCGCATGGACCGACACAATTTTTCCAGGGATTTGGGAGGTCATTAGCTAGGTTCTACCCATACACCCTTTGTCCCAAATGTCACGGTTGGTTACATATGTTTTTTTTTTTTTAATGAAAAAAATACCCAAAATGTTTCTTTTAAGTCGAAATAACGTGTAAAGTTGTAAAATTTCATTCATTAAATAAAAAAAATTACTTTGGAAGCTTGTAAGGAATTTTCTTGAAACCAGTTGTATAAAACAAAGATGTTTTTAGATTTAAAAGACTTTGGAGAATGCAACAAAATTTGTTTTGTGCCACTACGCCCACAAACAAAAAAGTTATTTCGAATTAAAGGAAACATTTTGGGCATTTTTTTCATTAAAAAAAAAAACATATGTAACCAACCGTGACATTTGGGACAAAGGGTGTATGGGTAGAACCTAGCTAATGACCTCCCAAATCCCTGGAAAAATTGTGTCGGTCCATGCGCCAAACACCCTGTATATACACACACATATACACAATATTACCCTATAGAGGAGAAATAATGCTCTTTGACTTGCTTTTTTCTATAATTATGTTCATCTCTGTATCCTAATTCTTAGTTATCATCCTTTTGATTCTTAGAAATAATTAGAACGCTGAAATGTTCCGAGAACCTAGAAGCTTTCTTAGCAGATGGCTATCAATCAACCTACTAAAAATATTAGCCAGTCAGTTGGGCAGACCCATTATGAGTAGGTATTTACACAGGCCTGATTTTTCAAAAGTGACAAAACAATTTTAGTAAAAAAAGTAATGGGTGTAAAAATCCCCTTAAAAAGCCGAAGGCCACTTGTTTGCCTTGATATTTTTTTGTTCTGAAACATACTTGGGTACCTTCTAGTTTACGGAGATATTAGGGATGAAACTTCCAACTTTTTCACAAGTTTTCTTTTTTAATAGCAGTTTTTGATGTTATTATTATAACTTTACTTTAAATACCTCCTTGGCACCTATACTGTTCAATGCATCTACCAGCACAATGTTTTGAGTGCATTACATTGAGTCTTACCGTAAAACGTGATATTTCACCCCTAAAAAAAGTCATCCCAGTGTAGAGTTGCTTAATTTGATGTACAGAATGCTTGGCCTAGTCTTCAGATGAAAGCTAAAATCTTTAAAAAACCAGTAGCTCCAAACCTCAATACTTTCACCAATATAAAAAAAAAAACATAAAAAGCATGTTTATTCTGTGTACTGTAGTCGTTACTACACATTACACGGCCATGCATCCGACTGACAATATTTGTATAGGCCGGACCCACCGCGGTACCACGGGATTCCAGGTAACGTGCTCAGCTCACACACTTTATATAATCAGGATGAGGTTATGGGAGACGTATTCTATTTTATTTCTCGAATTTCGATAGTCGATCGTGTAAATCGAGAAGTTTTTTTTTGTGACCGACTAATTTGAGGTATAATTTATTACATATGTGTCGTTTTTTCGTTTTTGGTTTTGCATTTTTTGAGGTGTCGTTCTGATAAAATGTCTATAGGTTTCTTGTTGGTGTTGGTAATCTGTAAATCAATCAATAAAGAATATCGTTATCTGTTTTGCTTATCATAGTCAAAAGTGATGTAATTTAATAGATTATCACAATAGGAATTACCTGAATTAGGTTACCTAGCATCATTTTACAACCATATATTTTATCAAATATTAACCTGTAAATGTTTGTATTTATTTAACACCTATGTTTGCCATTGTAATATAATTGCCTGGGAAGTATGTGCAGTTGATCCGAGCGATGTACAGTAGATGTAGTACCCAAGTCCGGTCTACAGCGGGCACTACCGGCAGCTTCAATGTGGCTGTTGGCTTGCACCAAGGGTCGGCTCTAAGCCCTTACCTCTTCCTGGTGATAATGGACGCACTAACGTCGGACATACAGGAAGAGGCTCCCTGGTGTATGCTGTTTGCCGACGACATTGTGTTGGTTGCCGAGAGTGGCCTAGAGGTCCAGAGCAGATTGGAGGTGTGGTGGCAAAGACTGGAGAATGTTGGCCTGAAAGTCAGTAGGACCAAAACAGAATACCTATTCTGTGATTTCGGCGGTCTCTCCAGTCCTGTGCCCATAACTCTTGCCGGAACGCCCATACCGATCTGTTCCGATTTTCGGTACCTCGGGTCACTTGTCCAAGGGGATGGCGAAGTAGACCGAGACGTAACACACCGGATCAACTCAGGATGGATGAAATGGCGACAGGTCACTGGAACAACTTGCGACCCACGGATGCCCCTCAAGTTAAAGGGGAAAATATACAAGTCCGTGATTAGACCTGTCGTACTGTATGGATCGGAATGTTGGGCTGTGAAGAAGATTGATGAAAAAAGATTGCATGTAGCGGAGATGAGAATGTTGAGGTGGATGTGTGGTGTGACAAGAATGGATAAAGTAAGGAACGAATATATTAGAGGAAGTTTAAAAGTTGCGCCAGTTACAGAAAAGTTAAAAGGGAATCGACTGTCTTGGTATGGACATGTGATGAGGAGGGACGAATCGCATGTGACTAAAAGAGTGATGAATATAAACGTTGATGGATGGAGAGGGAGAGGAAGACCAAAGAAACGATGGATGGATTGTGTGAGGAATGATATGAAAGATAAAGAAGTAAATGATAGCATGACGGTTGACAGAGGAGAATGGAAGAAAAAAACGTGTTGCGCCGACCCCAAATAACATGGGACAAGGGCAGGAAGATGATGCTGATGATGTTTGCCATTGTAACGATAGAATTAGCAATAAAATACATCCTATTACTTAACTTTAGACTATTATCAAATACCAACGCAATATTCGGAGAACCATATTCAAAACGATATGATTAATTATCATAATTATCTGAATAAGATAAATACTAAATTCGTCTTTATCTCTAGATAACACCTCCTTTTAAATAAAAAAAACAACGTATTTTTAAACTTGATTGACATTTGTTTAATTGGGAAGCCATATTGCTTTTCAACTGACTTGGTAAAAAAGGAGGTTCTTGTTTTATAATTAGTTTGTGAGTAATGCACCGGTTCGTAGGAACGGTCACTTTTTGGTTTTTGTATAAAGTTTTTTAAGAAAAAGGATGCTAAGTCATTAATTAATTCAAACAAACCTGAAGATCAGCACTTTATGAACGTCAATTATACAAGCCCTTTGCCACTGCCTAGTGTTTTAGCTGAAGCAGAAACAGAAGTGGTGGAATAAGCTCCACAGCAACACATCGGTCTGCAATCTGCATCTGTCTTTCCAGTTTATTAATTAACTAGCGACCCGCCCCGGCTTCGCACGGGTGCATGTATTATACATATAAACCTTCCTCTTTAATCACTCTATCTATTAAAAAAAACCGCATCAAAATCCGTTGCGTAGTTTTAAAGATTTAAGCATACATAGGGATATAGGGACAGAGAAAGCGACTTTGTTTTATACTATGTAGTGACTAGCGGCTCGTCCCGGCTTTGCACGGGTGCCTATGTTTCCTCTTTATAATATTAGTGTAGAAAGAACATAAATTAAATATGCAACTTTAGAAACAGTAGAAGAGTGATGAATGAGATGAAAGAAATTACAGCCATTCAATATAAAAAATAATCATCGATACAAAGGTACCATAATAAGTATATTACTCCTTCCTATCAAATTATCTCAAGAACAGAAAAACTCACAAAATAACACTTTTAACTATCTCGTAAGATGACGTGTAAAATAAGCAAGTGCAAACTATTACTGGCGCAAGTAAGTATCCTACCACTCGCGCCAGTACGCTACTCATCAAAATAATTCCCTTACTAACTAAATTGCCTACAAATTGAAAAGGCGTGGGCTGCCCTTATTCTGTGAATACAGCTTTATTATATGAGTGTGCGTGAGTGAGTGCGTGTGAGTTTATAGTGAGGTGAGATGCGAATGAGATTTTTGTAATGATTGTGGTTACCATTTACGTTTTTTGTATTTTGTTAAGATTGATTTTAGCAGTGTTTTGTGATTCATTTAAAATCCTTATAGTAATGCCAAATACACATAGTTTTAAAAAGAATAATGCAAAAATCATTTCCTTTCTTTTGAGTTTACTTTAGTCAGCTAAAAAGTAAGTTACTAGTAAGTAGGTAAACTGTGATGCAGTAAAAATGTTTGCTTGTTATTTTTTTTTTCTTAAATTGGCAATCAAGTAGACAATTTTTCGGATTTAAGTCTAGTACGAGCTAGACAGTAGACTTATTTACAGGACAAACAACGACATAATCATTTTAATAACTGTAACAACTGCAAAATATAACATACCATTATTAAATCGAAAATAAGTTACTAATGTAAAGGTGTTATAACTCGACTCTCACACAATATTCTAAAATATTGTCCTATGAGCTACATAGTTTAGTGATATATTTGGTTCAGTTATTAAAACTACATCATCAGCAGACTAGTTAAAATGGCGTCTGGCGTCCGTGGATACTTAGGGATGTTACACATAGGTTCGGGTCGGCATTATTCTAAATTGCCGAGCCGTGGGACAAAATCGAACATTATGTAGTTAAACTCGGTCGTTCACTTACTCTTTTGTCAGACCAGATCAAAACACCTATGGGAGTCACTGTTACAACAGCCCTGAGACGAGCTGAAGACGAGAGTCGCCTAGAAGCAGCTCGTCAGCGACTCTGTCAAAGCCTTTCAAAACAGGCACGACCTTCAGTAACGAAGACACGAATAAAAAGAGAATACGTTCGGGAAAAAGCTGGCCTACTTAGCTCGTATTATGCCCAGCTGAACATGTTCAGTGATGGTGGATGTCAAACAGAGTTTGTTAATCAGCAAGAGCCAGACGAAAACTGAATATGCAGTTTTTACTTTTTGTTCGACAAACAATGAAACACAATATGATATCCTGTGTGCCCTACAGTCTACAGGAATTGATGCATTCTAGTAACATCGCAAAACTTTTAAGACTGTGACTCATGCCATCGGCATGCTAAAAAGTCTTCGGTTCGGTTCGGCTTTCTTGCCGAATCAAATACCGACCCCGTACAAGGAAAGTGTGTAATATCCCTAACATGTCCGATAGTAAATGTGTTATGCTCTTCAACTCTGCGCTCGGGACGTGGTCGCTATTATGTTATACTAGCTTATGCCCTTGGCTTCGCCCGCGTGGAGTTCGGTAATTGTTCCACGGGATCGTACTACCGGGATAAAAAGTATCCTTTAAGTTAATCCAGGTTATAAAGTATCTGTGTGCTAAATTTCATTCAAATTCGTTCAGTAGTTTTTGCGTGAAAGAGTAACAAACGTACATACATCCTCACAAACTTTCGGATTAAGTAGTTAGTAAGATAATTGGAAGTTTCAGAGGAAATTTTTGGTAACCATGGCGTTAGAATAAATTGTTTCTATTATTATTGGATAGTTATTGGATTTGAACTTGTCTTCTGCATTTAAACTGCAGTAATGTGTATGCTTTCTTTCATAGAGCTGGCAAATTGAAAACAGCCTTAGAATTTTTTAGGCGGATCAGGATCACTTATTGTCCTTCTGATGCCTTGGTATCCGATTCTATCCAGTTATTTCAAGGTATTTATGGAACAGAGTGCATGCCTACTTGCCGATGGATAGACTGAGTAAAGGATGTTAGGGCAAGAAAGGAGATGACTGCTGAGATGGCGAGTACCTAATAGAGAAGTCGACCGAAAATATGATGCGCCGACCCCAAATGAATTGGGATAAGAGCAAGAGAATGGTGATGACGTGAACAATGCTCCTCTGTATTAGAAGATTTAACTAAAGCTAAAGCCTTTACTCCGCAGTGGGCTGGTATTATTATATTATTAAGGCAAAAGGCTAGCAAAATTTTGCTTGATTCAAAAAAATACAAAAGTATTTCTTTAGGATCCCGTGTCAAAGAAAAAAGAATCTGACATGACTTAAGTACTTATGAGAGTGTTTAGAACAGAAATTGATTTTTAAACTGGACATTAATACCTTAATAACCATAAAAAGACAATCTTATCTATTATCATAAAATCCTAAAAAGTTTCACAAGTCACAACTTCGCACTTAAAGTGTTAAAACTTTTATATTTATCGGAATATGGACATCAACAATAAAGTACAGTCAGTGAAAATATTATATACACAATAAAAGTAATAAAATTTTGATTGCCCACATAATTGTTTTAGTATGGTGGATTGTAAACAGTGTAGTGTTAGAATCATGCTCGTGGGCCATTATGAAATTCTTTGAATTTTATTTTGTTATGTTGTTCGAAATTATTTTTTGATTTCCACTGGGTTTGGTAATGAGAATGTTTCGCACTTTCTTGGCAAGATATTTAGGTCTAAATGTTGAATTCTTTCATGGTATTTATTCTAAAATCGTTTGTAATTAAACAATTAAGTAATACTTTACTAGAACCCAGAATAAACTTGTTTCTTTTATACCCTTTTTCACTATCACTAAAGACTTAAAGATGCCCAAATTACAGCACTCTGTTTGATGAAAAATCAATTCTTGACTTAGCGCTGAATCCAATCTTTTTCTGCTGACTCTCCAGTTACTTGAGGTTGAGCATGAATTAAAAAAAAAACATAGTGCAATTTTAGTATTTTTTTATTAAGTTATAATTTATTCATCAGAAAACATTGTAGTACATGATGACAATTTACAGAATCTGTCATATATTTAGTTAATAGTATTATTGTATTAATTGAGTTCATAATCTGCCTAGCCTTTTCCCAACTGGGTCGGCTTCCAGTCTAACCGGATGCAGCTGAATACCAGTATTTTGCTTATTTTATTGTATTTATTTATTTAGTTATCACCCCGTGTTAATCAAGTTATTCCTCATCAAGTTTCCAAAAAAAATATTTCAATAAAAAACGCATATTTGGCCGTCAAATCAAGAGAGTACAGCACCGTCACTAGACGTCTGCAAGCGCAATTACGTTTGTAAATTACTTCTCGTCGCGGTGTAATTTGTTCGTCTGCCACGCCCCATTCCGTCTAGCGTTCTGTTTTGCTATCTGTACTTTACGTCCCTTGAGTGAGAGTAGGTTTTTATTGATTGAACTGGCAATGGTTTAAGAGAACTGGATATGGAAGGCTTTAGTTGTTGGGTTTCAAAGTTTTGAATACTTTATGTTGTAACCTCAGGAAAGTTCAGCATCATCTACCTTTCTTCCTAACCGGATGCAGCTGACTACCAATATTTTACAAGGAGTGACTGCCTATCTGACCTCCACAAGCCAGTTAGTACTGGGTAATACAATACCCCTTGGTAAGACTGGTTGTCAGACTTTCGGGCAAGGAATAACAAGTATCTGCAAAATAATGATGGTTAAGTCAGTTTCCATTGTAGTCTTTCTCATACTAGCTACCTACCTGCAGGTAATAATTACTCAAATTCTATTATGCCATCAATAATCTTTTTCCAACTCACATCATGCTCATCATTCGCCTGCCCATATCCCAATTTATTTATGGAAGACGCAGCATGTCTTCTTCCATACTTCTCTATTACTCGTCATCTCAGCATTTTCCAACACACATTTACACAAAAAGCAAAAACTGTGGTAAAAACACCAGTAACCGTCCATGCAAAAAGCAAACAACGTTAAAAAGCCACAGCATACTTAAAACAAAATGCAACAATAACTGGAATTTAATTAAAATAAATCACGTTGATATCGTCGAATTCAATAAGCACTTTGCATAACGCAAAACATTTTAATTTGTGCGTGTTATAATAAAAGGTTATCTGTATTAATTAAACGGGTGGGACGGCCCATGTTAAACAGTCGCTTTTATACCAAAACCACTAGACCGTTTATGGTGTTTCCTGGTACTGCAGTAAACTGAAAAGAAATTGATTGCGGTTTTTTGAGAAAGACAAGAAATTGAGTTGAATGTTTTGTATATCACTTCTTTGGTATAATTATCAAACTACGTATTTTTATTCGAACGTTTTGTTAGGAAAATAATTTCTTAGATAAAACTTAATCGCACTGTAAGAATTGTTTCAGTTACCTCTTTAATAATCAAATGCTCCACACTAGACGGAAAATGATATTTCTGTTATTATACTGCTAGATAGGTCCAAAGATAGTCATGGTTGATGAGTAGATTGCTATTGTAAATAAAGCATAAAACTAGAACTTATTGTATTTCAGTTTTATTGAAATTGCAGGAAATGCATTTCCTTTATAATTCCAATTAAAGTCTCTGTGTTTTTTATTGTCTTGCTATCCATTCATATTTATCATTACAAATATCAAAAATCAGTATATCTATCATTTATTTGCAAAAATTAACACCATGTCTTAATATTTCCAGGTAAATTTGAGCCGCATCCTGCTGCCAGCTTCAACATGGGATACCTCATGGCGCCGTACCCCTACCCCAACGGTGGGGCGCATCCCCTGCCCGTCTCAATGGTGAGTTTGTACGATTTCGCATTAACTAAATCGTTTTAGCGGAGTGACGAGAACTGGTGCCGTCACCCCTTGACTTGGTTCGTTGATGCTTTTTTGTTTAGTTTTTTTTTTCTAATGCTTTTATAGGACTTTAAAATATTGTGTTATGGATGTGTGATTATTACGAATATGAACAATTGTTTTCACATAAGATAGTTTTGCCAAAAAGAAACACGACTAGGTACACACAGTAATACGTCAAGCCATGCATATCCAGTATAACCTGACCTCGCTTTGTATGAGCTTCCCGTACAATGAGAGATCAGTTTAAATTTAGATTTTATAATTTGATTGGTCGTCGTGCGTATCTTATAATCGTAATTACTTACTTTACTTACCAAGTAATAACCAAGCTTCAAGTACTGCAGAAGACTGAATAATCAAAAATAAAAATCGTATTTTAGCATTAATTTCTGCGTTTTAATGTGACTTGGTTTGATGTACAGAATGCTTAAAGATGACATTTAAGATGAGTTTTTTTTAGTATAATACCTTTCTCCTTTCAAAAACTATCAAAAAAACAAAAAAAAACATCAACCACAACGAAACTTAAGTACCCACCAGTACTATCATAGCCTTATCGGTAAGATACTCTACTTATCAAGTTATCACTCCCAGATTGCAAAGGACACCAGCGAAATAGATATATCTATAGATACACATCGTAAGAATTCGCTTATCGCTCACATTATCGCTTGTCGACGCTTGTGATCGTGCTATAATTTCGCTTGTAATGCTGCTGGTTTTAAAATATATAGTAATTTATTTTAAATGGGGTGGTTTTAATGTGAGTGAAGTAGAGCAGCTTTGGTGTTGATAATTTATTTTTAAATTTGTAGTAGAGTTTTATGTCATATTTTTGGACAACTTTTCCAGCGACAAAAAAATGTGATTAGTGATTTTTTTGTAATAATGTAATACAGTAATCTTGTACATTAGTTTAAATAAAACCTTTGTAGTCTACTCACGTCTGTGATTCAATTAAAATGTCTATCTGTCTAAAATACTACAATCTGTAATAAAACACCTTAACAGCACCCCATCTACAAATGCACCTTACATAAGCCGAAATAAGATAAACCCAGTATATTTACACAATCATCTCACAAACAAACATCAAAATGGTCTTCCACATCGTAATATAATCGTCCGTGATACTATTTTTATTGGATTATTTCCCCGTAATAACCGCACCACGTGTTCGGCCCGGCATCGAACCCGGGACGCGCCGGAAACGGTAACACAAACAGTTTTTATTTCTGACTCCATCCTGCTTCAGTGTGTACTATCGGGGATATATCGTAATGAAATGTTCATATTTTATTGGTTTCCTTTGTTTGGTGAGATTTTAATTTTATAGAAAACATGAGATTTTTTTCTAAGTACGTAAGTTATTATACATCTCTCCGAAAGGTTGAAAGTAAATTACGGATAAGCCTTTTTTCCGCTAGCTTACATCTTGTCCTACTGCTAGGCAAAGGCCTCCAATTTTTCCTTCTAAACTAAACCTCTTTTTTGTCCCACAAATATAATCAGGTAAGTATTTACTAATCCCTTTAAAAGTATCCAACATGCAAAACCTTTCTTTGTACTAGACAAAATATCCAAACCCCATCCAACCATAAATTGCAATAAAAAAAAAAACAAAAAGTAATCCTCCAGAGAATTTATTCGAATCTAGAATGACCGAATGAAAAGCTTTAAAAATCGTACGTAGAACGTCGGGCGTCGTACGTCAATATCGTTCAATACCTAAGTCTAGTACGCATGCACGGGCGCGCCATTCAAATCCTTTGGAACGCGGTAAGAAACGAAAAAAGAATCCGCCGCGAAAATATGAAACTCGAAACGCAACAGGTGGACATACAACCGTCTCATTCTTTTCTATGAGATTTTAAGTTTCGTCTCTGTTGTACGGAAGCCGCCCTACAGTCGCCGCCCCCGCTCTGGGGCGGGAAATTTAAATGAAGGAGGGGTAGGGATGGAAATGCTTTTCTTTTTGCTCGCGGGGTGTATTTTAGGGCTTTTGTCTGGGTGAATGCGGCCGGCAATTTCGGGGTCGCTTGCGTTCGTTCCGTCTCGGGATTTGAAAATCGAATATTTTATTTTTTAAATTCAATTTAAGCGTTCCTTTATTGGACGTGTTTGAATGAGGTATTTAGAATAGAAGGAAATAATGAATGAATGAGTTTTTCCTCAAAGTGATTTTAAGCGGAATTTGAGGAGAATAAATAAAAAGCTATTTTAAATCTTTGCGTCCATCTTCTTCCGTCATCCTATTAAGATAACACAAATGCGCTTATATTTGAGTATTACTGTCACGTTTCTTACAAAAATAAAACATCATAATCGTCATCTTATCCGCCGGTAGACATCTGCTGTACATGGGGTTCCTAGCAGTCCTCAACAATGGGGATACTGCTATAATCACCACGCTTGGAAAACAGATTGTAGATCTCACTACTTTCGTAGTTGAAAGCTCTGGAGAGTCTACCATGCCATCCATCAGCCTTTTAAGAACGCCATAGACAGCGTTATGGATTTCTATACTTACTGACTTTGCACAAAATTGACAGTAGCTTGTCACACTTTTCCATCATTTATTGTCGCTGATAGAATCATATTTTCATTTTCATATTGCCATTTTCCCAAGTATTTTACATGAAGCGACTGCCTACCTTCCCTCCATAGCCCAGTTACTGGGTAATCCTATACCCCTTGGTAAGACTGGTTCTCTGACTAAACTTTCAGGTATAACCTAAGCCAAAATCCCAAATTTCTACAAAACTTTCTAATATCAATAGCACTAGAAACGGGATATTTACCATGTTTACTGTTTGTTTTGAGTTCCCGTTTTCAGTGTTAATGATAATGTTACTGACCATTACAGTTTAAAAACTTATAAAACTTTCTATTTATAACCTGTCCTTTGACACTAGTTCCATTACGCGAAATTAATACAATAATCTACTAATATTATTAATGGCGACACAATCGTAACAATTGCAATTAATACGGTAATTTTCCGTGACGATTGAATTGCAGTATGATAATGTTAATTAATAGTTCGTAATAATTATTGTGCGTTGTTATTGAGATATTATTGTCTGCTCTGTGGTCTCTATGTTGCCTTATTGTAACTTAAGTTAGATATATGAACTTATCGTAAGTTATCAAAATCCGTGAAATTTTAAGATATAACTTTTTTTCTGCTTCAGAATCAGAATCATTTATTTGTTAAACATTAGGGATCATAAAAATAGTTAAGGTTCTTGCTATGTTTTGTCGTTACTGACATACAAATTAGAATAGAAAATATCAATTAAAATTACCAACTAAAAAAAAAGAACATGTCAATTAAAATAAAATAAAAAATCACATATAAGAAAAACCAACAAAAATTCAAATCTTACAAATAATAAAATGTCAATAAAAGCTTCTTATTTTCTTTTTCTTTGGCATTGATACTGGCATGACATTTAGGTAGATTTTTAAGCAAGTTTTTTAATATCCAAATCAACTGAAAGACCTCTCAAGAATCTAAGACTATGCTGGACCATGCTTTTAATATGATGTCATAACATAATATCACGCTTGTTCCCCCAAAAGGGTTAGGCAGAAGTGTAGCATAGTTTACACAAACATGTTTGTGTGTGACCCTTGTATGTATGTGTGTGACATAAACCGGAAGGGGTGAGGAGGGGCACTCTATTTTTAGAGGGCCACACGACATGACAGTTAGAATGATTACACGGTATTAATTATGATAAATGAGGTGCTGGTTATTGTCAATTTGTTGTGAGTTCTGTGAAATCTTTAATTAGTAGAAAACACTTAACTCTGTTACTAATATAATAAAGCTGAAGAGTTTCATCATCTTCCTAGCCTTTCCCCAACTATGTTGGGGTCGGCTTCCAGTCTAACCGGATGCAGCTGAATACCAGTATTTTACATGGAGCGACTGACCTGACCTCCTCAACCCAGTTAGTGCTAGGTAATACGATACACCTTGCTAAGACTGGTTGACAGACTTTCGTGTCACTGACTACCTGTAACGACTGTCAAAGACCTACAAATGACCACCAGGACCAACGGCTAACGTGCTAAAGAAAAAGATAAAGCTTTAAAAAAAACAAAAAGCTCTCTTCTTATGAAGCTGAAGAGTTTAGGTTTTAAGGCTATTTATCATCACGGTACGACCCTTAGGAGCCCAGCTACACGGAGGATGAAACCACGGGGCATAACTAGTGTCTTACAAAAATGTTTTAGACTAGATTTAAAACATTATAACATAACTATTGCCATGAACGGGGCACAAATCCAGACCGATAAAGGACTTTCGAATCGGGGGTGATCGAAAAGTCTTCAAGTTATTGAGCCTCGTTATTAAAGAAATCAAGACTCCAAGACTCTAATCAGCTAATGGCATTTTTCTTTAACCCATAAACTAGTCTCCACAAAGACTGTCTACCACTTTTCAACCTTATAACGTAGAGCATAAGGGTGCAAAGTAGCAGACCGTCGGACGGTGAACTCAGTGGTACATTCAGCGCACAGTCAGCCAGACCTTTTTGTCCGGTTTCACCACGGCTTGAGCTATTCAGGGACGAGGGGAGATCATGAAGACCTATAGGGTCTGTCTGTGAGAATGGATGGAAGATGGCTGAAGACTGCTGGAGTAGAGACCACGGACGGGACGGAGGAATGTTGGAAGACCAACTAGGTGGACAGACGATGTCATTAAAGTGACTGGAAGAAACTGGATAGCCATTGGATGGACATGGATTTGGAACGGAAGACCTACACTCAGCATTAGGAGTGTAAATGTGGTGCTGTTCTACAAACGATGGGGCACTTATATCGTGTCCTGCGTTTCCTGTTGTTTGTTCGCTACAGGAACTGATGGACGCTACTGAAAGCGCCAAACTAGTGGCTCAGTTTTGGGCTGATACAATTTAGATTGCCATCGATACGCTAAGAAGAAGAAGCATTGAAAGAAAGAAAGAAGGAAAGAAAACATATTTATTTGGCACATGCCACAAAAACACACAATAAGCAATAACAAAAATAAAAAAATAAAAACTTAAATCTAAATAACAATAAAAGAAATAATAAAAAAAGAAAATAATAATACTGTGTGTCTCACGGCTGCGCCAAATAGGCCCTGGCCATTGGGTGGTCAAAGGATGAAGAAGAAGAAGAGAGGGTCTGTCTAAACCTCTAAATCCAAACACAAGCCAAACTGACAGAGTTTAACTTCAAATCCGTTCTTAAAATCCGGAACCAAAAAAAAGAAGCCTTACCCAGCCACCATAAAACAGATATAACTAAACTTGCTACAGTACGTTTATCAGTATAATATAATAGTCTTACGAGTGTATCTTCACGACGTATCGCGGACACGTCTTAGCGGCGTGAGCAGGCCGGTCACCTAAGTCAGATTACAATTTGTGCATTGCTATACGTTGGTAAAACGTAGTTTATGTTGTAACGGTATGTTGTCTCGTGATGTAGAAGGGTCAAGGTTTTTTTTGGTGCCGAAACCACGGAGTTTCGGCACCAAGAAGCACCTACTAACTCATGGGTATTTGCGGAAGTAACTAAGGGTAGTTTGTAATGCTTACCGTCGAAATCCGGGTGCTTGGGTGGCGATTAATCATTAAAACATATCATTAACATATATCATCTTGAAAGGTTCTACGTTTTTGGTTTTAAGAGAAGATATTCCTTTGTTATTGGGTATCTTCGTCAGGAATTTTATCAGTAGCAGCCACGGATTCTGGATTTGTGCCCAGTTGTTGGCAATAGGCTCGGCACTTATTACATGAGAGTTAAACAGAACTGGCGAAATGTGGGTGTACAATGTGTGTGAGTGTATGTGGGTGTAATCCCCGAGGATAAGCTAGAGTTGTTTTTAATAAGGTACACCTCTGCCTAACCCCTCGGGGATTACAGGCGTGATGTTATGATGATAATTCATGATAATTTTTAATATATGGACTTAATTCCACCCAACATCAGGTGACCTATGAGTAGAATTGTATGTATTGTATGAATGGCTTCAACACCATTCATAAAAGGTACACCCACTTGTCCACGTTACGGGGTTAAATGGCACCATTCAATCATTCACTCAATCAATCAGTTCAATAATGAGAAGCGATTGGTATTGATCACTGATAACTGATTCATGACGATATCGTATTGATGTGGTATTCAATTCATTTGTCGATGATTTTGTACTAACACTAGTGTTTAAGATGTGTATGTATTATTTTACTAACAAATTGGATTGTATTATCTGGGTAATAAATGATTTGATTTGATTTGTTGAAGTGTCTTTTAGGTCTGATTTGATTGGTTTTGTGTATCAAGTGCCTTAGTTTTTTTAGATGATTTGGTAATAATTTAGGATAAATCAATTCAATAAATTTATGAATGTATGTAGCTCAGACATCACTGACGTCGATAAAGGAAAGCATCGTAAGAAAAAAAAATGTTTTTTTTGAAAACCGACTAATAATAAAGGAGGAGGTAATGTTTTCCACATTACCTCCTCCTTTATTAGTAGTCGGTTAAAAAGTCGCTAATCCGCCTTGTAAAACCGAAGTGATTGATATAAAACTGGCATTTAAAGACATAAATAATTGTATTGTGTAAATCTAGCATTAAATATATTGTAAAGTATTGCATGCTATGTTATTATGCATGTTTATGTATTGGAAACCTTAACTACTACTACGGAAATAAGCTCTCGAAGTCGGCGTGACCAATACAGGCTTGTGCTGGATGTGCTACCTCGATCAGCGAAATATAACAAAAACTCTCTGGCTATGTGTGTACGTCTCTGTTTGACTTTTTAGTAAGTTTGCACGCTTTAGTTTTAAAAGCAACATAAGTTCGATCTAATATTTTTAATAACACTGTTTTATGCAAATAAAATGAGGTATTCCCGTTTGAGCACCTATTTTTTGGGCACCTAGACATTGAGCACCAAAGGTATTCCCATTAGAGCACCAACCGTTTTAATAGCTTGGTGCTCAATAGGGAACAATAAAAAATATTCAGCTTTATTCCCTTTATCTTATCTTACTGACTTGAAGATCAATTCTGTACCAATACCATGCCTTCTTCGCATGAGAAGAGACGAACAAATCTTCTCAGCTCATAACCCGTGGTTCCGTCGGATATCCCTTATCAAATATACCCGTAAGACCATTAAAAAGAACATCCCTGCCGGTCCCCAATCCGTCTCCGATACCGTCCATAATTCTGCCCGGGAAAATCATTACACACGCCCCGCTAATTCGGGTTTCGAGAGACCACCCGACCCCCATCTCCCCTACCCACACTGCATCTCATTTTCAAATACCATACTAAGGCGCGATTTCTATACACCCGATCAGCTGCAAGCCGAACGAATATAAACTCTATATCTTACTTCCAAAGTGCATTTTCCTTAGTTAACAACACAAAGTAGTCACGCCAATTGTAACTTTGTTGACTGGGCGCTAGAGTTAGAATTTCTTTGTGTTTTCTTCGGTGCGCGCGTACGGGGTTTCGACTCAGATGGTCGGGGGTGGGATGGGGAGCGTTTTCCACTGAATAATAGAGGGGAGATTTCCTCTTATTTTTTCGTGAATTTTTTATTTAAGAAAGGGATAAGATTTTAATGTGGGCGCTCCATGCTTTTATTACTTGCGATTGTGAGATATGTCGCTTTTGTTGTGAGTTTTGATGCGTATGGGGTTTCCGCTTAAAGTATTTTGTATGGCTGGAGGAGCGCAGTTGTATCTTTAATGACGTTTCACTTGATATACTCTAGCAGTTTTTTATCCTCGGCCATTTTGTGGAGGCTCGCGGTTAGGTATTGTGCCCATTGTTCGGCTTTTCCACTTATAAAGGTTTCCATTTTCAAGGAACCATTTTAGCGATTAGATGGATGATATCAAATCTTACTCTGACTGTTTTTCGTTGGTCTAGTCGTCGCTGGTGCTCCTGAGCATGAGGTCTTGGGTTCGATTACCAGGTCGGTCAGTGTTATTAGGATCTTCCAACAAAAAATCCCAGGATTCAGGATTTGTGTCCGGTTGATGGTGATAGCCTGGTTCCTTATTACATTGGATTTAAATTAGCGAAATGTGATTGTAGTTTACACCTCTGCCTAACCGCTCGGGGATTGCGGGCGCGATGTAACCTTAGATAAAATCTTCTACAACTTTTTCTACCGACGTCTATGGCGGTTCCTCCGATCGATCAACCTGTCACTCATCTAATAAGTATGCCGTCCGCAGACGTTGCTTGCCGGAAGCTAGGACGCATTCCCCGGCGCCGCCTGCCCTTGAACCTATGTAGCTCGATATTTGACAGCTAAGATTTTGGAGTGTACGTTGTAGGCTTTAAGATTAACCTTACTTCTTAGCTTTTGACTTGATTTTCAGTCATTTCTATGAAAATTAGGAAAAGAATAATTCCAAAAAAAAAACAAAGAATTTGTGATTCACATGTAATAGTTTACCATTCAGTTACATGAAGTCATTCATTAAAAATAATACAAACTAAGGTACAAATGAAAATACTTTTTAAGGGCCTCTGCCTGCCCATTTGTTGCGGGCTTGATGTTACCTCAGTATATTGTGAAAGTAAGGCAAAATTAAAGAAATTACCTAGAAATTGATACCTAGTTTCTCCCAAATCAAAAACCCACTAAATTTTCCTCTCATCATTATTTTTTATAGTAAACCGATCATTCCACACCTCCAAACACATAATCATCTCATCATCTACGTAGCCTTTTCCCAACTATGTTGGGGTCGGCTTCCAGTATAACCGGATGCTGCTGAATACCAGTAACCCCAGTACCAGTACTGCCTACCTGACCTCCACAACCCAGTCAGTTCTGGGTATCGTATTAATAAACCGACAAGACAGACTTTCGGGACTTTGGGTTTCTGACTACTCATAACGACTGTCGAAGATCTACAATTGACAGCCAGGACCAACGGCTTAACATGCTTTTCGAGGCACCGAGGAAAACTCGATATGGAACAACAGTCACTCATCCACGGACCAACCTAAGCAACCGCGGCTTAACCTTGAAGATCAACCCGAGCGGCTGTTATTATTTAGCCACGAGCTCTTCCTTTAGACACACACAAAATCAAAAATATTCTCAACTCCGATTACAATAATCGTCGGTACATTCAATGACGTGAGCCCCTTTGCTAATGCCGCCAAGATCGTTATCAATTCAATAACTGTTTATTGTTTCTGCTGATTGATAAGGCGACACCTTGATGTGAATGATTGTTATGGATGTATTGAAATCGGTTGCATGGCTAAGGATGTATTATTGTGATGATAATCGAGCGACTAAATAAAATTTAGTGTTGATTCAATACCAAATGTTGTGACGCCAAAATGAGATTATATCAAGTGTTCTTGGTAGGTAAATTCAATTATAAGATCGGTACTCAATAGTATCTATGTTTTCCTTGTGATGTAAATATCCTTTGTATTTATTTATTTATTTATTAATAAAGCTTTACCAACAGCTTGTGTGTACAAAATGTCTTGAGTACAGGTTTTACAGTCTTGGACTTACACAGTCGCCAATTACAAGTTAACCAGCATTCACAAAGAAAGTGATAAGTTGATAACACAAAAGAGTATAAAAATGAAACCGAGTGGCTCTAGAAATGAAATACGACTAAACTAAAATAAACAACTACGCAATTAAACTCCCTAAACTTAAGAGTATGTTTGGCTTACGAAATATAAAATTCAAGAATAAAACAGCATCGAATAAAAATATTTACACATTACTAATGCTTAGTAACGGAAAATATATGTTAATCAAAATGACACACACATTTTTTTATTAGTCTATTCTGTGCCACTGCCTTTCCCATTTCTTTCCAACTCTCTCAGTGATTTACCTTCTCTGGCCAATCAGTTAGGAACGAGTCCAAATTGTCACACCGGTGTTTCTTGGGCCTGCCTCAGCGACGACGACCGTCTTCAGGCACCCACTGTGTGACGATTCTGGCCTGTCCGTCCTGACCTCTTCTGGAAATATGACCCGTCTAGTCCCATTAGTCATATTACTCAAAGTTACCATTACATACTACGGTCAAAGAATGACAATGATTCGAAAAACAGACAAATTCCAACTGGTAGTCAATTTGCTTAGTAATTTATGAAAAGATCAAAAACCTCCCTACGTAAGAGTGAAAAACAAAACACGACAAATACAAACACTATTTCAATTAGTTACTGAAAAGAGCAAGTAAGTGTAAGTTCACGACCATAAACTAAATAGAGGACTCAAGTATTAAAACAACTTTTTACCTTAGTACGTAAACTTTAACCGATCTTTTTGGCCTACGGCTAAAAGGATTAAGGAAGTTGTAAACACAAACAAGTCCTGTATTTTGTTTCAAACCGTTAAGAGACGGTCAAATGACTGAGCAATAGTTCGTAAAGTATTGCCAGTACTTGACACTTCAAGTTTATGTTATGGCAACACTACGAGCACACATGTTGGTACTCGTTAGACTTAACTCTCACATAGAAAACCATGTTACCAGCAAGTACCCTAAACACCATAGTACTAGGAAATCCTTTTAAAACGAAATAGACAGCTAGGTAGGTACACCACTGCTTCCACCCAAGGAGATCGTTATTAGAACTCACACAAACAGTTTCTCATTGTGAATCCTCCCCGGTAGTTCAATATTCAACTACCCACTATAAAATAATCAAACACTACAAGGGTTGGGGTGTCATCACGCCGACTGGGGGTAGGGGGTGGACAGTAATACTTTTAAAAGCGTCATCCCGTCGTCGGCACCCTCTCTCTGAGAGCTTTGTCGGATATCTCATTGTGCGTACACTCGCACAGAGAAGTCGCTTCGTAAAAACACAGTACGCCGGATGCCTTTTTTCGTGGAAAAAAATGGTGTCAACTTTTTACTCCTGAATTTTTTTTGTCGATTCGCAAAAGTCAGTTTTTTTGTTTTTAATAAACCAGTGTCTATTTCAATTTCAATGCTGCTTTTTTATGGAAACCTGTTACCATTGTATTGATAATTGATATTCCATCTGATAGTTTAAGCGTTTAATGAAACGTAAAATGTACAATGTTTTGATTAGTAAATGTATTCTCGGCTACTTTAATTGTTGAATTTATATTTGTTATTTTTGTCGTATTCTGTTCCAATAAAGCAATGGATATTGTGAATAGTTCACATGTTCTGGTATGATTGAATGAATGAATGAGCAAATATAACAAAGGAACCTAGCAATTATACCATCTCTTTACACAAAGCCGGTATAAAGGAGATGCATATAATATATTTTCAATAAGATCTAGATTCCAGCTATCCGAGTCCCAGTGGATGGTAATTGCCTAGAAAGTCCTATTTCCATCCCCCTTCGTCCCCACCTCTTTCGTTCACCCCCTCTGCACCACCCCCCAGCTCCCAGTCTGGTCTAGATTTTAGATCCGAGACCTAATCTCGTTGCCAATGGAATTGCGAGAGAATGTGTACGTTTTCATTATTACTTGGTGCTGCGCTGTTTAGTTTGTTTTGTTGCATAGGATGGGTTCGCACTTAGAAATTAGAAATGTAGTTTTAGCCAGATGGTTTTAGTTTTAGCAAATCGTAACAACGTTGACTGTTAAAACAAAAATTCGAGTAAATAATCCAGAAAATTATTAAGTAAATATCACTCAACTGTTTTAAAAGCTTCACACAACAAAAAGCGATACTATCGCAAACCAATTCGGCCTTTGAACAACAAATAAAACTTCTATACAAAACCTTCCATTTTAAAAGTCCAGCTAACCGTTGAAAGGTCACAAATAGCTACCACTGGTCACCGGTAGTACCGTTTGCTATAAAATAAGACAAATGACTTTTAAATGCTAGTTTCATGGGTTATCGGGGTTGTCAAAGTCATGTCTACACATTTGCCTTTAGTACTCCCTTTGTCTCTGGTCTCTGCTTATGTGTCATAAAGTTTCATTAGTAATAAACATTAGCATAGGAAATGTACTGTTGTTATGTTGGTACTGTGGCTTGTTACAAAGGCTTGGCCGGGGTTATACGTTGTTCTGTCAGTTGATATACCTACCATGCCTGCTGTTTTTTGTTTCCAAGCTCAATAACTGCTAAAAAGCCTTTATTAATAAAAAAATTAATAGCTTCTCTGCTCGAGAAATGCAATATCTTCAATCTAAAATCGATAAGGTTATCGAATTTAAAAAATGCCAATTTAACAGTAACAAGAGAAAACGCAATAATACTTATCCCCATTATCAATAACCACTCATGTCAGATTAACCCTATACCAACCCTTAATAACTCTTAAGTGAGCGTCCAATTTCACACCGACTGTTACTAAAGATGTAAATATTAAATCCAATTTATAAACTTACCCTTCACCTAACCCCCTCGATGATCCACACAAAAAAAAACCATGAATTATGACTATTATAACCTCTCCAAAACCATTGTGCGGTATTAATCGCCAATTCGTTATAAATACGCACAGTGAGCCACCCCGCCTATTTGCGCAGACAAAAAAAATGTGAATATGATTTTATGGCAGGTTAAATCTATTTAAGGGGGATTAAGTTATGAGTAATATTTCTATTTGTGAGGGGCATTTAACGAGCTATTTGACGCCTTTTGGCATCGCGTGCGGTTCACGGGACGCCATTCAACGCGAGATAACCCGTAATTATGATCCATCTTACCACTATAGCGGTTTCATAAATGTTTGTTTTCATGACAGGTGAATTATAATCATCGGCGCGATGATTAAATGATCACACGTTTGATGCGGCTTTTTATTCGCCCGTTTTATTTATGCTAGTTATCGTAAAATGGTTTCACGGAATCGCTTTACGTAGTTCCCTAACCGATCTGATGTTTTTATTTAAATTAAGTTTACACACACACTGTGACATTATTTTTAACTTCGCTTTAATGCCATTTTTTCACATGAATATTTATGGAGTCCTTTCCGCCAGCCTAGTCGATGTTGTTCTATGTACATTAAATATGTACCCTGTGTGTGCGACATATATTAATTTCCATCGAATCCGAAATCAAAGGCGCTCTCGTCCCAGAGGACAGCCCGCTGGTCTAATGTGCCCATTCTCTGGACAAAGCGGATTATTTTCGATGTTGTCATATCTCCAACCTATTAACATAATGTGGTGACGTGATTCCCTTGTTTAGGTTTTTTGTCTTGTTACTTTTTTCTCACTTGTCACACTGTGTGGTCTAATAGATATTATGTTTTGACGTACGTTGTTTCGTGTTTCCGAGAAGGCGTTGCTTCGTTAGCGTGTTGTGGGATTATTTTACGTCATGCGAGATAAAATGTGAAGTCATTTTTCCAACAATATTGAATCGTATCATACCCCAGACTAAAGGTTGAAACTTGAAATTACTGTATCAATAAAACACAAACTTTGCTAAGCGAAGCAAACATAGTTTTCCACTTAAAGCGAAATTATTAAACCGATTACGGACTCCCTTCGTTTGCCCACAAAATACTCAATTACGTAAATAAGGCAAAGAAAAATACAAGTAAAAAAATACTACCGTGTGGTGTGCCGGCAATACTGTAAAAGTGAAAGAAAACACAACACACCATTACGTGCGTCGCAGTTGCTAAACCAGCAAAGTTTTCCCACAAAACGTGGGTTTAGCGTTAATATTTCAGTGTATTTTTTGAGAAATTGCTCGCCCCGCGAAATAACCTAATGGGCGTACTTTGAACGCAGTGAAAAAAAAATCGATTCACCCATATTTGTTGTTAATTATAGTCGGTTGAGCCGTCTTTCCGCTTCTGCTGGTTCGAATACGATTTAAGACCCTCCCTGGTCCAATTACAGAGTTCTCAAAAGTCCCCCCTCTTACCCTCCCCCTCTCATTTTTAGATCGAGCCTCGTTTTAATGACCTCTCG
This sequence comes from Eurois occulta, assembly GCA_950022335.1. Lineage (NCBI taxonomy): Eukaryota > Metazoa > Arthropoda > Insecta > Lepidoptera > Noctuidae > Eurois > Eurois occulta. The sequence continues at coordinate 5,450,586 of OX465502.1, forward strand.
AGTTCCCGATGTTCATTTGTCGCGAGGGTTTTTGCGTACGATTATTTCACTTTTTCTTTTTTGCCCCGTAACGATTGGAGAGTGAAGCACCGTGGTGGAACGCACTCGAGTCCTTAGAAATATTATATTTCAGTTAAATTTTTCGTCTAACGTTGGCAGAATATAATGTCGTCATTTTATGTACGAGAAAACACAAGAAAATGGAGGGATTTTTTTTTGCATAGTAATAACAACTCACTGGTGATCGATTTTAGCAAGGAATTTAGACTGCACTGATTAGTAAAATATAAAAATGTTTATTTGAAATGTTCATCAAATAAACATTTTTTTCCCTTATTAATCCCTAAAAACATAAAACCTAATCTCCAAACATTCTTTGTAAGCAACAACGATAAAATCTACATCCCAAAAATTGATAACTCCATACATTTTACATCTAATTGTTTAAATCTCGCTCCCCAATTCCTCATATTAAAAATTTGTCCCCATTACTAGTTCCACAGAAAGCATTCGACTACACGAGGGGTTGCCTTTGTCCTGCATGTTTAGAATCCTGTAATTTTCTATGATTCTGCAGTTTGCCCCAGTTTGCAGTAATTGTATAGGGAAGGATATTAATTCTGAATTTACTCCCTTTGCAGTCCTTTGTGTGCGATTTTTAATCTTCGCTAATATAGTCGTTGATTGCACAAATGATTACTGATGGATCAACCGTATTGACTTTATTTTTATTTGAAATTGGAATTTTTAGTTTTTTTGCCTGGCTTGATTACTGTTTTTGTCCATTGTGCAAAGTTTTACTGCGTTTGAATTAAGGAAGAATGGCTTTCTTAAAAGTTGATTATGGATTTAAACGTAAAAGGTATTTTCATACGGTGTTTCATTATTTGTTTTGAGTATTTATGTTTTAGAACATTCGTATTTTTTTTTACGATAGCTATTTATTTACGTTTCATATTTTAGTAATCAAACAACAACTACACAACTGAGTCTAAAACAAATGTTGGTAAAATTCGCTCACGTTTTAACAATTTCCTATTATATTTAGTTGATAAAACAGTCCATCGCCAAATTGCTGACAATGCAAATAGAAAAATAATATTGATTACTGAGCAAACAAAATTCGCTCTTGACACGAGATGAGTAAACACGGCCAGACATACAAATACTGATCTTCATAGACAAACAAAATCTACATTGTGAACTGTCCATACTGTACCTTCCCAGGCCCAACAAAATAACTAATGCGACTAAAATTAACAAAAATAAACCCTAACTCCTACAAAATTAGGGTGAATGCAACTGTTGTCACCCGCGTCGTGCGCTAGACGGATTTTTAAAACGACATTTTAAAACACGACGACACGACATGTGTCATCACATCATGTCAATGCAGGGATTATGATAACCATCGTACGGATGCCATCTAGCTTGGGGAATCGCCCTTTGCGATCTCGACATCACATTCATAGTACGAACTAACCGAAGTAGACTCTCCAATCTATTTTCAACTCTAATTAAAGACAATACAGTTGAAATTAAAGTGTGGTGATTATTAAAAATCCACAAGGGTGATCCAGAAAAGACAATTTAACCCTAAAAAATGGTGCATGGACATTAATCCGCATGTAATATCGCAAATTTGTCATCGGTTCGTCGGGCCGGGTTGGGGCCATCTGTCAGTCAATACGCAATTCGATTTGGTGCTATTAGAGACTGGAGAATATTGCGCCACTTGATTGGATGGGTAAAGACAATATCCCGCTGGAAATATCGTCCACCGAGCTAGAAGCTGGGTTTTAATTTGAAAATAGAATGTGAATTCTGCTTGGTTGATTGGCTTTCCTAAAAATATTTTCATGTTATTATCAATCCAAGTTTACATCAGTCAGTATATTGAGTAAGTCATTCTTCTACCTCAACCCTTCGTACTAATATGCTGTATTAAAATTGATATTCAAAGGATTCATATTCATAAAGTTACCCCTTATCAAGTCAATAATAACACCCTAAATATGAAACGCTTAATAAAATCCGCATATACCATTTCGTTGAAGCGGTAATAAATTGCCCTTTTTGACGTCTTATTCAGAAAACTCAGCGACTCATGTGTCAGTGTCAGACAGGGGGGTAGCGCGGATAATAAAAAATGTATTCGGATTCGGATATATCGGGTATTCGATAGCGCCACGCGTTTGTCGTCTTCAGGTGACATCAACTGGGCCTTCCACCCTACTTTTTGGACGTTTGGTATTTTGGTGCATTATTATGTCAAATTAAGTCATTTTAGTACTTAGACATGGACAGCATGTTTTTTATTAATGAGTATTTTGTAGTTATATCTTACTTTTCAATCGGCTTTCTGAAGACCGAGGGTAGCCCGTATTCTCTAGCTCAAGTTTGAATCTCAATTGGAACATGAATAAAATCACTGATCCTATTCGAGCATCTCTTAAAAAAATTAAGGTTTCCAAAGCTCTGACCGCTTTAGAAACTTATATTTGACAGCAGTTTTCAATAATTAACCTGTACAATGCACAAAAAAATACCAAATTACCGACAAACAACATACTTAAAATAATAATAAAAAAAGAAAATTACGAGAAAAAAATAAAGCTGTTCACACACCGCGTCGCTTTCAGACGCGTGCCGCAGACAGGCGCGATGGGCGTAAACTCATTGCGTCTACTAAGTCTGAATACGTTTTAGATAGCAACGTATTTTGTGATACGTTTTTTATATTATTTGTCCTTTTTTAACTTGTACGGATTATTTTCCAGCTCATAAGCTAAAGCAATAAAATATATTTGATATATCGCTATATATTATAAACTAGCATTTCGATCGCGATTTCATCTGCAAAAATTGTGATAGCTCGGATAATATGCATGAAAAAACAAAATTTGGAGCCTATAGCACCCACGAATAATGTATCATTCTATCAGTGTTCATTTTTAGGGTTCCGTACCCAAAGGGTAAAACGGGACCCTATTACTAAGACTTCGCTGTCTGTCTGTCTCTCTGTCTCCAGGCTGTATCTCATAAACCGTGATAGCTAGAAAGCTGAAATTAACACAAATGGTGTATTACTATTGCCGCTATAACAACAAATACTAAAAATTAAAAAAAAAATATTAAGGGGGCCTCCCATACAACAGATATGACTTTTTTGCCGTTTTTATAAATAATGGTACGGAACCCTTCGTGCGAGAGTCCGACTCGCACTTGGCCGGTTTTTTAGAATTGGGTCATTAGTTCCGGAGGTTACCCCGTACAAACTTACAAACAAATACTTCTTTATAATATAAGTATATTGATTATATTATTTGATTAGTTCATACAGATCTCTGTTTTCTTCTAGTGGAAGTGACAACTAATTGAGTACCAAAAATATGAATACATACACTGTTGAAATTACTCTCGGAAAAATCTAGCAAAGCTTATTTATCGCGTTTAGTCTAATGTTAGTGAAAACGAACATAATGTAACTCTGAATGAATGTTTTGGCCCTTTTTGTATCTTGCTAAATGAAAAGTATGCGTGGAATTTAATCATGAGCACCGAATTCCTTTCGGGTCCCAAACATTGCTCCGGAATTCCGCACGCGTCTGAATTTCATATTAACAAAACTAGTCGTTTAATCTCGATAAATCCATATCCATCCAAGAAAATGTCGTAGAATAGGTAGGTACCTGTGTTATATTCACCGCCATATTGGTGCGCGAGTCGCGAAAATCTTGGGCGAGCGCATTGATGGTCGTGAACGCGCATCGCACATGTCGGTTGTGATATTACGTTAATGTGGAGGAAGCACCAGGGTATCCAAATTCTAATTTTCTTGCGTTTTTTGCAATTTTTCATGTCAGTGTCAGGTTGTATGTTGATGAAAAATGAGTGGCGCCAGTAAAACGTATATAATCATGAAAGGTGTACCTTTGGTAACCTACCCTTATATCGCCAGTTATAATTAAGTTCTATGTAACAGAGTGCGGGAGCCTATTGCCATCAACCGGACACCAAGTGCAGACTGATACTGAAAAATTCCCGATGGACTAATCCAATAAATTACTGTAATAATATAAAGTTTTACCGTTACTGCCGCAGTTACTGTTTAAACAAAATCTCTTCCGATACCTGTATAAAATTCAGTACCATGTTGGGTAGTCGCGTGCCGGTGACAGCTCGACCGGCGTGTGCGCATTGCTGGTTATGAATGCACTTGTCGGTTTCGATCAGCTGTTGGTCACGTTTTAATGTTGCGATTCGCTGTGTGTGTGAATAAAATGTATTTTTGGAGGATATTCGGCTTTTTAAATAAAAAATATTTTGATAATTATTAACATAACTTCACGCCTGTAATCCCCGAAGGGTTAGGCAGAGGTGTACCTAGTAGTACCCACATTTCGCTAGTTACATTTAAATTTGATATAAATATAATCTATAGACTATAGCACCCACGAATAATGTAATGTAAAAGGGGCCGAGCTTATTGCCATCAACCGGGCGCAAATCCAGACTCCGTGGCTGCCGCTGAGAAATTCCTGGAAAAACCCAACAACACTGCACTGCGCTGTATTACCAGACTTCAATTTAAATGCTTAAGCTTTCTTCAAAATGAAATTTGTACTTACAAAATTTTAAATGGATAGCATAAAATAGCAACATCAGCATATAAAAAAAAATTAAGCACCGGAAAAGCCATAAAAAATCCCGCCAATCGTTTAGTAGCGTGTTCCGGACAAGTGCGATGGGCGTGATCGAATCGCGCGCTTTACAAAACATGTCAAGCTAACTGAAATGGACACATTTTTATACAGGGTAGAGGGACGCCGACGCACAAACTCAGTACATCATCCTGAACCCCTGGTAGTTTCAAGAGGCTGTTTCCTCAAAAGTGCAAAATGTATGAAGAAAGTCAAAATGTATGAAACGGCGGTTTTGCTTGATGAAAAGTTAGGTTATGACAAGATTTTCTTTGTTGGAAGAAACGATAATGATGTAAGAAGCATCGTAGAAAAACATTAAAAAAAAATTGGATTTTCACGTAGCACACAGATATTTTCAGTGCCCCATGATTGTACAGAACCTCATATACACTCAAAGGTACAATCCCATCTGAGCAGGTTTTCCTTGCTTCAGCCAACGTGGGTCCAGAGTTTGTTAAAAGACTCCCCCCATTTTATTATTCATATTATAATTATACTATTGCATATTTTCATTATCATCTACTTAGTCTTTTCCCAGCTATGTTGGGATTGGATTCCAGTCTAACCGATTGCAACTGAATACCAGTATTTTACATGGAGCGACCGCCTATCTGCCCTCCACAACCCAGTTTAATACGGTACCTCTTGGTAAGACTGGTTAACAGACTTTCGGGCCACTGTCTACCTGTAACGACTGTCAAAAATCTACAAATAACAGCCGCGACCAACGGCTTAACGTGCTTTGCGCGGCACGGAGGAAACTCGGGATCATTACATTGGACACTGGATATTTTATTGGTTAATTTACCCATAACTTTAGAGGATACGCAAATTGCAGTTGAGATATCAAATTAAACATTAAACTTCCAAACAATGAAACGAATCGATCAAATAGTTAAATAGCATGAAGGAATATAGATAATCGATTAAGAACGCAAAAGACCGTAACCCTATGTTATCTAATCGGCCTGAAGGAAGTTTACTTACAAGTTAATTTAACAGTTCTATTACTAAACAAACAAGAGAAAATACGCGGGTATTTACTCTGAATACCTATAATATTTTTTTAAATTACTATGGATAGATTATCATCAATGCATTAACTGATAAGTAAAGATTGATAACGGTAGCCAAACACTCCACTGCATACACATTGAAAAGTCCTCACAGGTGACAGTCAGAAACATTCGTTTTCACTGCTGGAGGAACTGCAAAGAAAATTTTGTATTTTCTTCATAGCAATGAAGTCCATATCTACTGGAAAGCAGGTGCAAATATAAAAAAAAAAACACATTTTCTAGTGGATTTTCTGTCGTAAAGACACTAAAAATCGAAGAAAATCAATAAAATGAAAAGGGCTTTTTACAAAAACGCACGAAGTAAATGAAATTAGCTCATTAAGTGCCATGGTAAAAATATGAGTCAGCAAGGAAGATGCTGAGTATTTTTCTAAAAGTCACTTTAGGAGGAGCGCGTGGCTAGGTTAACAACGTAATAGTCGCTCGGGTCGATCTTTAGGTTAAGCCGCGCTTGCCTAGGTTGGTCTGTGGACACATTTATCAGTCGTTACAGGTAGTCAGTGGCCCGAAAGTCTGATAGGCAGTCAATCCATGTAAAGTACTGGTTTTCAGCTGCATCCGGTTAGATAAGGAGCCGACCCCAACGTAGTTAGGAAAAGGCAGACAGATGATGAAGACTGTTGGAGCATATTTTTATTTCCCTACCATAGAATCCATGGATTAAACAACACTAAAACATTATAGTTAACCCATGCTCCAATCTAATCGCTCCATCGGAAGTTTAGTAGGTAAGACAATGTCTAGGCGGACATACACATAGAACAGTCGCGTACTCGCGTCCGCTCAGCCAAAACTAGACTTTCGTTGATAGAATATTAAATACTTCCGACTCAGAGTTCGGTACTTATTAATAGATTTTTTGAGCGGTACAGTCGGTTCGTGTGGTCTTATAATACATTTAGTGGCAAGAACTTGTGTACTACAGCATTGAATTGAAAGAACCAAAAAAAAAATTGGATTGCTTAGACTCAAAACCACGTCAAGTAAAATGACATACTTTGCACACGCAAACATATTCATATCGACAAGGAAATGCTAGACATGTTGTTCATTATCATCAGGATTCTCCTACCTTGATGCTAATTTATTTGGGGTCGGCACAGCATGTCTTCTTCCATACTTCTCTTCGTTAATCGGAATAACATCGAAAGGAAAAATATAGAAGCAGTGGAAAATATATCAATATATCCCAGTAGTGTTTACTGTTTGTCATTAACAATATTCGCAGAAATCGCTACCGCTGATAATAATTAAAATGTTTAGATGATATCAATTAAAAGCTATAACGTGTTAAATTAATTTATCTGTTGATTAATCTATTGGCGATGTTATCTAGTAGGTAATACATCAGACACACGGTCGCCACCATACCAAGTAAAAACAGTTATTTTAAAATTATCAAAAAAAAAGAAGAAAAAATTACGTTTTTCTCTTACTTATTTCATGTATTTTCGCAAAGCATATAAAAACACAGCCGGATCGGGTTTTACAACTTTTATATAGGTATTGAATATTTCCAAATTGCCACCTTTTTGCATGGCAATTATTCGGATAAAGCTAGTTTCTCAACGGCTAACTAACGCTCAAGCAATTATTTTCGGAAAAAAATCTTAATAAAGTGTAACGGAACGTAAGAAAACAATCATACCTTATAGCAAAAGAATGAAAAAGCTAATTACGAAGAAAACGTTCACTTCAACAAAAGACGGTGCATCTTTGTCTCTGAACATCAAAAAACATTTTCTGTAAAACGGAACCGCGTTCGCGTCCCCAGTTACCTACATTCGCATCAAAGACTCACCCAGTTCTTTTTACCTTGCGACTTATTACCTACATCTAGATTTAAGATCCTCAGTCTAGACTAAAGACTGAATTTTTGATGCCTACGCGCCGTTGTCGGCTTTTAGCGCTCGGCTCGGGGATTTAGGTACGAAGCTACATGTGAATTGTGAATGGGGTGAAGACTGTATCGAGAATTTTTTAGATGGCTTTAAAGCTCCGTGTCTGTGTGTAATCGTCTAGGAGATTATTTACTCACAGCTGTTTGTTGTCTAACACTGCAAATGCACCTACCTACGAAAAATTTGGATGTTTGTTGTTTGTTCGTTTGTGAGTTTGCATGTTTCTCCTATGAGAGTGATATCGCGGGCTAGAGCTTGTAAGTAATTGTAAGTGATTCATTGTACCGTATGTAAGTCCAGTAAAAACATTCAGCACCACCCAGTAGCATCGATGAAAATTCACGAATTACAATGAAAAATTAATAATTTAATAACAAAAAGTTTAACGCTCGATTAGCCGACGTAATCGTGCCGTTGTGCACCCACCCTTACAACAAAGTTGTGTACCGATCGCAAGTTACTCGTGCGTCAAAAAACCGCCCGATTATCGCTATCTTTACATTCAACACGTAGCCTTACATTAGCTAACTGTTATAGCGGCTCATTATGCGATAAATAATCACGATTAATATTCAGGCGGCCATATTGCGTATCGCGGTAGCATCGCCCCGCCCACTTTTGATATTAGAATTAATTTAATTCGCAAGAAACGACGCCTTAACGGACTCGCGGCACGAACAGCGTTTCTAAATCTTCGTGCTAATGAATTGTAACCTTTATTTTCTGAGCATTAAAACTACACCAAAGTATCAATTTAAAATGGACGTATTGTACGGTAATTGAACGTAAGACCGATCATCGCCTTTTGAAACGAGTAGAAATTAATAAATGGTAGTTTTTGCACAAAAGTTCTAGTTATAAATTGCACTGGTCCGCCCCCTCGATGCCATAAAAGCTTTTACAACTGTTGACGCTCTGACATTTAATTTGCAAAAAATACAGACGAATCGAAAAGTGATTACCATTAATTTAATTTATTGGTTTATCGGGCCAGTTTAGTTGTGTTGGGTCATAAATGTCATAATCGTAAAATTTTAATGTCCAATAAAAGTCATTCTAATCGAAAATCAGTTCTCTCAAGTATAATTTTATTTTGTACATAATCATTTAATATTGACATTTGGCCCGTTTTAAACTAGGGTGAGCAAAAGTTATGTAAAAAAACACAAGTAAAAAATATCTAAATGTATATAAATAAAAAAAGAGGCTTGAAGCGAATGCTTTAAAAGTTATTGCACCCAAATATGATAGCATCTTTCACGACCGTCCGCAGTATCTGTCTGTATGAAACATTTAAGTATGTATTAAAATATTATGTATGTAATTATTATGTAAATGTTTGGACTAAAAGAACATTATAAAATATTTATCACCTATTTTTCCGTGGTGTTCTGTCAAAAATTCTACTAATAATGCGTTTAAAAAGAAATAATGAATACAGAAGTAATTTTGCATAATTATTACATATTAATTTTGTAATAAATCTGAGGTTACCTTCATTCACTAATTCACTATAAAACTAATATTAAAAGCGTATAATGACTTACAAACAAACTTTATAATGAGTTGAATAAATGTAAAAATAAAAAAAAAACACAGCACACACATTTTTTTTTCTATCTGACCCGTCGAAGCGTCTGGAATATTTTATCTAAATGCAACAGAACATTTAAAGGCTCTGATAGCAAAAAACCTGGTGAGCCTCTTATCACACGACGAGCTTTCGAGCTCAGCTTAGTGACACGAGAAAAAACCGAGATTATTATCCGAGATAAAACCTCGGATTTTTAAAGTCATTGTTGAAAAACAAACGCCATTTATGTAACTCTTGAGTTAGGGAGATAAACAATCTTTGTTTTAAGATTCTGTAGTGAGTTCAAGTTTTGTGGCTTTTTTATATAGACTAAGCTGTGTTATCGTGCTTTTACCTCTGGACTCTTTTAAGCTAGTAATAATTTAGTTATTTAATTATATTTGGATATTTTTAAATCCCAGTCTTTAATTCCGATTATTATCAACTATTTCTCCATTTTTTTTCTCTCTCCATTCTTTCGTTTCGTTTATCTATCTTTTGGAAAAACAGACGCATCTATATTTTAGCCTATCGTGACATCTGAAACGTTTCCGTGACGAAGCGATTTCGCTTGCATTATAAACCATGTCTCTATACGAACCACTTTTAAAATAGTGGTTCGTATAGAGACATGTCTGATCTGTCTTCTTATTTTGTCACAGATTTTAACTTACTTTCCTAAATATATGCAATATAAATCAAGTTATGACGAGAAATGATGATGACTTAGTATTACAGCATTACGATTATTCGTTCAGATCTAATATATTTTCGAATTAACGTTTCCTGCCAGGAAAAGATGTAATAGGTCCTAATAAGGGGTATCTTGGAGTACTCAAGCAGTGGCTCAAGTGGCCGAAGCTGCGCATAGATATAATGTATAGAATTAAAGAGATCAGTAGTACAAAATTGCTCAGAAGCTCTTTGCTTATCGCCTAAGCCATTTAAATGCTAGTTTTCTGCACTAGTGTTTTAAAATAGGCATGCAAAGTTATGCATGTACCTGTACTGTAATTTCCTTCATCGCAAATATTTTAAAATATTTTCTCTTTACAAAACACGTGGCCAGAATGAGTGGTCGAATAAAACCGTTAATGTTGTGCGCTTAAAATTCCATATATATCGAAAATATTTATTCTGCATAACGATAAAAGTGAAAGCAAAGTCATATAGTGTAAACTATCCAATTTATTGGATAAAATACTTGAAATCCTTTTCGGCAATTTGTCGCATAACTGTTTCATTGCTGCCAGTGAGCAAGTTATTTCTTATTAGCGGTAACTTAACTTCAATTCGTTATTTTAATAAACACAGATTACCTACTTGACAAAGTGATAAGTAATGCGACAGCAAAATTAATTTAAAGCGTACAAAATATTGTGACAGCTTTTTTGGCCACTTAAGAGTATGACAGTTAGTGAGACAGCTTTTGTATCGTCTAGCATTTTGGTAGGATTTTTTTAAGCCTGCATTTATTTGTTCTCAGACAGACAGACTATTAAAAAAAAATTGTTATAAGTGCCGTACATGTTTTCATTTGCATTGAGTAAAAAGCTGTTATTTTGATATTACAAACAGACACTTTAATTTTATTTATTTATATAGAGTATAGAAGATGTATAGATGTGTGACAGAATATAACCATCCATCAAAAATTCAAGAAACATCTACTGCAGCATTGTTACTGTTATTTGCCTCATATATTTGATGTACATATGACTAACAAATTATTTACTATTTGTTTCAGGTACGTATCCGACAAGCAAACAAACATGCAAACATAATTGTAAGTAGTGTGACCACAACTCCGCCTATAAAGAGCCATGTACCGACTAATGCGTCCGCATTGCGATGCCCCTCGCGTCCAGTAGACGTGACGTTTTCGCGCCCACAGAGGGCGTTTGTGTGCAATCTCGGCTATGTAATCAAATTGCTAATGCTGGGCGCAGTTTTTGTTGGCGGCTTAGCTTCTTTCTTATATCTTGTTTTACATGTTCAGATGGTCGTTAAAATTTGAGTGTTTTCTATTTCTTGGCATTTTTGCGATGCCCACGCTTACGGGGCTTGTTTTACAAGCCATTTTCTTGTTATGTCTTGTTTTATAACGTCTTTTTGCTATAAAACTGGTGGTAATAGGTTAGTCTCCGTAAGTGAATGGAAAACCCGTTGTAAACTACGTTGTAAAGTAACGATAGTTACTTTTCTTGTATTTGCATTTCGCATATTCATAACAAAATCTAGTTAAATAATATGGTCTAATAAAAATATCAGAAAAAGGGTCAAAGGTTAACATCAAAGAAAAACGTTGCTTTGAATAGATTACTAAAATGCAAATTGCTAGATAATGTCATAATGTAGTAGCTCGTAATACGTCGTTTCACATGACGCGGTCGCCGCGATGTTTTATTTATGCTGAGAGGGGAAACGGGCGAATTATGATGTGACCCTTAGGAATGGAAGGACGCTTTCCAATAACACACCGTGTTGTTTCAAATATATTTAGTTGTTTGTAACGGGAACCACGGTTGGTAAAGCATTTCGCCATCTTTTGACGATAGACAGAAATTGAAAACTTAGTAAGATTTTATAACTCGTAAAAATGCAGATCTTACAAACACAAATTCTGAGACTTAAAAAGACTAAATAAGTGGCGAGTCTAAAATAAACTGTTACTTATTCAACGCTCATTTTACCTTTATACATTCTCAATCTGACATTAATTACAGGACACTCTAATTTTATTCCAGTGTTACCTTAATGAGAGGAATGTAGAGCACTTTTAAATTATTCAAAATAAATAAAAACCTCCAACAAACTCCGTGCACAACTGTGTCAACAGTGTTTAGTAGAAAAACAGACAAAATATTAGGTGTGCATTAGCATGTCAAAGGGCGCGATTGGCCGGACCGTCCCGAAACCCTCGCCCACCTGGAAACCCTAGCGTAACACTTTTGTCGCTTAGATTACTTTCAAAATTAAGTTAAAAACCAATTTAGTTTCGTTCAGTAATTTCCCGACAAAAATGTCCTACCCTCGGATCACGGTTCGCAAATTAAGATGTCTCGAACAGTAGTAATTTCTAAACGTCTATCATTTAACTAGAAAACAAAGCTAAGCGTCGGTTACCCAGCTTTCGCTTACAGACGCCGGCGGCAGCAACTTCAAAGGGATCCCGACCGCACCCCGTCCCCTGTCGCACGCCCGCCACCCCCTGTGCCCGAGGCGCGCTGTTGACAACCGCGTTTGTTCATTGCGGTGGCACTATGTATTTGGGAAACGGATCAGTGTGTGTTAACCTTAAACCCGCGCGTTGCTTGTGACAATTTACGTAATCACATTTTTTGGCAGGCTTTTTACATTTCTCCTTATGGCGGTATTGCTAGGCGGATTTTTGTATAATTTTTTTACAATAATCTCGTGATATTTCATGTTTCATGTCTATCTTTTATTTCTGCAAAATGTGGAAACTCGTTCACAGTTTTCAGTGTACGTTTAATTTTACATACTTTTGAAAGGAACTGTGAAAACATTAAAAATCGTGTCTAATGGAACAACTTGTATCTCACTCAAGTTAATAATAATTTTAACTTAAAATGAGAATGAAACGTGCGCACTCATGTAAAGTCATGACAAGACTAACGAGATCGCGTCGAAAATAAAGTGTGTGCAGCCAAGAGAGAAATATGGAACTACCCCCCGTTATGACACGTGTCCGTCACAGCCATGAATATTGATATGCCTCATTATACTAAGTTTGTCTCAATGAGGACTTTCAAATATTAAACAGCAATTTGCTGTGCTGAATTATATTCAAGAGATACTTAAACTTTTTGGTTTTCGATAGGTCCTTTGTTGATAAAAGATTGTTAGATAGGGTGGAGAATGTACTATTTCCTGGAAGTAAAAACAAAGAAGAAACTAAACGAATAAAAAGTTTTTACTAGACTATGGTCAATTTGCAGTCTATCTTTTTCAGTTCTGACATCTTATTCAAGATTATCTTTCAATTTTTCATCATTTCCCGAAACTCAAACAATTATAAAACTCCAATTAACACAGTGTCTAACACCACTCAATTAAACCCCAATTCACGGTAATTAGTGCGACATATTCAATATCACGCGTGGTCCCATGCTGGGCGCCATAATTGTTGGTTACATCATAATTGGACGAGTCGGTTAGAAGAATTACAGTAATCGTCGCGTGCGGTCGTCCTTTTGGTTAATGAGGCGAAACTTTTCACAATAAAATGGTTATTGTTAAATTGTTTTTGTGAAAATTGAGTGTAGGCGCAGTTTTTTTAGTTTTTTTGTACATTTATTTTGAAAGGTTCGTTTAGTTGTGTTTATATTACTAATCCGCGAAATCGGAATATTTTCTAAGTGTTATTTTGGAACTTCTACTTAAATTATCACAATTAATTTAATCTAATCGAAATAAAGCCCTTTCCGAAGCAAAATCTATGGAGGCATAAAGCAAATTATAATGATAGGGTTTGACAAATGACATGAAACCCTTCTAATTAATACAGTGGTAATGCAAGGGGTAGTTTAAATAATTTCTACCTATCTTGCAAAAGATTTTAAGATTATTTATGAAATTAAAAATGAGAGAGAGAAGAGATAGAAACTACGTTGAATAGATGACGAAGAATAGCGTTGTGAATGAAACGTAGATTGGAGATAGCATGGGACGGGTACCGAAACCACAACCCCATAGGACGAAATGCAGACGCAGACATAAATTTTGTATGTTGAATTCATACCGTGAATTACCGTGTGATAGGAAATTCAAATATAGTGGGAGTTTCCATTTTTTGAAGTTTTTACTCAGATTGTCTGACACTTAAGAAATTTTGTCTGCGAAAATCCATTTCTTACTACAGGTATTCTTTTTACTAAATTCATACATTCTTATGTTCCCCTAGTATACTTTGTTCTTTTGAAAAACTACGGTAGGGCGAAATAATAGTAGCAAAACGAAGAAAAATCAATTTGTAGCACAAAATGAGGGTAGTTTGTAGTGCGCAACACTCGTACTTGATGTAGTTAATTAATAAGACCAAATTCAAACAAATCGTGAGTATTATTGATACACTCAATGCTTAGGGACGCGGATTTATGATAGGGTTGTCAGTTTAAATAAGACTACTGTTGGTAGAATATAATATTTAGTTTACATTTTTTAGTTGCAATATTAGTATTGGCTATGAATACATTTATATGTTTCTAAAGCTTGAAAGAAGGAAAGGAATCAATCAATATGGAACTGTTTAGTATTCATACCAACTGTTATAGTCAACGATAATCATCATAAAAAATATATATATATATATTTTACATGGAGCGACTGCCTATCTGTCTTCCACAACCCAGTTTGTTCTGTAGTCAACATCACAATTATTATAAAAGTGTTAAATATAATTTCATAGGACAACATTTAAATTCAAACGTAAAACTTTCACGTCTCCAAGCCAAATAAACACACCCACCATTTATCCTGTCCGATTCGTGGCACACCTCTATTAAAAAAATATATATATTTAAAATTCCATTCGTAAAACTAAAAGACAAAGTCAACATCAGAACAAATAAATAAAATTTCAGAATTCCGGTCACGCACAGCCCTGTCGAGTGGAGGGCTTGGGTTCGATTCCCTATTGTGTGATTCTCCACTTGTTTTTTAATACGAGGGTAGTTTCTATTATTTCCCATTGTGCCCACTTGGTGTTTTCGTTCCATGACATCCACTTGGCCATTGTGTGATTGCATGGGGATCGCTGGCTCGTGGCTTGTCAATGTTCTGTCATGGGACATTTTGGATTATTAATTCGCCATTTTTGAGGGTCAAGTGATTATGATATGGTAGTTTTTGGAGGATTTGTTTGTGGTTGTTATTATGGTAATGATGCTGTCTGGTTTTAAGTTAAATGTTTTTTTTTTCGATTTGTATTAATAAATAATGTCGGAAACCGGTCATGTTCGAAAACCAAAAATTCGAAAACATGTGAGGTGGAGGCATTAGTAACGTAGCAATGAGAACATTATATGCTTATCGTTTCAAAGAAGTTCTGAACGACAAGATTCTATAATTTGCAAGATGCTGATTACGAATACTTTGCTAGAGTATCTCTTATCATCCAGTCATAGATACACGAGTCAATTACCGCGAACTCTGTGAATAATATATCATACTGATACGTGCTTTCTCATAAAATCTAATACACCGACGTCTTGACCCCACACTATCTAAAGAACCAATATCTCGCTCCAACACCTATGTTTTGTATAAACAATCTAACGACACAAACTAAACGAAACCCTAAAAGTTGCGTCTCAGAGTATGTTTTCGATTTTCCCAGTTTTCCCCCAGTTTTCTTACTTTATTTACCAAGTGTGGAAAGGAAAGGCACTGAGATCTGACCCCTGGTCGACTTCCGGCAATGTCGCCATTACTCCACCCTCATTTCCGTTCTAAATCCGGAATTTTTGGCCCATTAGGCTTTTTAGGAGAACAACGTTATTGGTTCCTTAAATATTTGAACGGATCCGATTGGTACTGTTGAGTCCGAGGGAAAATTTTCTCGTTTGAGAGAAAATAAATGGTATATTTTTGCTTTAATTTTCTTCTATTCTTCCCAGTTGTGTTTGACCTAATTATTACGAAATTAAAAAAAACGCACAGCATACGTCCTTCCCGACCGCATCGCAAGCTTCAAGTGAGACGCATTTTTAATTAAACGCCACCGGAAGCCGCCATGTTTCCGCGCATCCGTACAGCCATCTTGCGGCACCCGTTTGACAAATTGGAACGCCAGAGTGACGCGCAATTTTCCCGCCTATTGTTCGCTTTTTACCGCGCAACAAAATGAAAAGTCGCGTTCCATTTCAAGTTTTTTTTTTTTCAGCAATGTAGTGCGGTTTATTTTTGTATTTCTGCGGGTGTTCGTTTCTCGCTTTTGACTTTTATTTGAATTTTGATAGTGCGTGTCTGAATTGAGTGTTGGAATTACACGTGAAAAGTTAGACGGATGTGATTTAACATTGTTGAGCAAAAATGCCAGTGGAACGGTGTGGTTATCAAAACTGAATATTGTCACGCTTCTCTAGCATGATTTTTTGGTCCAGAACATTACAGCAGTGCTACACCTAAGACCCTAAATTATTGTATAGTATAACATCGTTGTGTTAAAAGTACCACTTATTATACCCAAAACTACTGCCGAAAATCTTCAGTAGTAGCAAAGTGGCACCTCCAAAAACCATATGATCGCTTTACAAATTAAACTAGCAAGCCTTTTAAACAGCAATACGGAACGCACAATAAACAAACAGTTTCGCGGCCACCCATTATCGTACCATAAACAATTTAGTGAGAAAATTTAAAAGAGCACTATGTGAAAAGTTAACAAATCGTTATTCCTCTAACGTTGGACAGTGGGCTAGGAACAATTCTAACTAGTTACCGTTTATATGCCCCGCCTCATTAAAGCCGGCGGCAAGATCAAAGGCGTCCGAAATACTCCCGCCACAGAGCTACGCGTCTTATAGAACCGGAATTTTTCATACAGTTTCTTTGATGACAGAAATTGCGCAGTGAAAGAATTAATTTGATGAAAATTAGATGTGTTTGCCCAAGTATATTAGGATTTGTATATGTTGGTAATTTGTGAAGTGTGAGAATAACTCTAAATTATACGAAATTAAGAGTAACATACAAGCGTTTAAATGATCCAACAGTTGAAATATTTACGGCGAAAAAACCTCACGACCCGCAATTCCTCTATGTCAAACATTTTTATATACAGTTAAACTAATGGATATGAGAAAAAAATTTGCAATTTGAAAATTAAAAACATATTCTAAATATTTTGGTGTCGCGTCAACAAGCCATAGGAGTGACACAAAAATGAATTTGTCCAGTGGAAAATAAAAACTAAGTTATCTAAAAAATTGGTCCATTTTCATGCAAGTGTTGCGTAACGGAATAGAACATTTTAGTTACATAGTTCATCACTTTTACACTGTAAATTTTGCATTTGATGATTGCTATTTTAAACAATTTTTTTTGGAACTCTTTTATTAACGTGTATTGTCCGACTGCTGGGCCTCCTCTTTCTCCTCTGGGATCCATTTCTCCTTAAGTGTGCCGATGTCTCATAAACGCCTTTAAGTCCTTTTAACTTCGGACGTTCGGTACTTATTATTTCTTTATTGAAATTGCAAAAACTTGAATAATAGTCTTGCATGCGTTGCATTTCCTTTTGTTCCATACATCTCTACCAATTATCATCATACTGTACTCTTCGAGCCATATCAATATCCACGCACACCCAGATTCACGATACTTGGTCATAACTCGACATAAAACATCACCCTCTACAATTCTTGTTAACATCTTTAAATGACGGATAATACATTTCAATGCCGTTTCCATTGCATATTTCAATTCCGTATCTATCCGATTCCTAAGTCAAATCCGCCAGAAAACAGTATGGTCGTGAAAGAAGAGATTTATACCGGTGTCGACGCGTGCGCCGGTCGTGTTTTATTATCATATCGCCATTTTGGGGAGAGCTGTGTGCTCGGAATTCTATCGATGGACTTTCCATTTCTAATGCTAAAGTTTATCGGGAATGGTTGGATTGATGGTTTGTGATTGTTTGTGCTAAATTGGGCGGGAGAATCTGGATGTGGCTGGAATAGGAGCGTGGGGATTTGCACAAGCAAAGAAAAGCCTGGCGGTAAAGAAAGAAATAAAAGAATATTTATTTGTCACTGGGACATGACGTGCATGCGTACAAACTGTCAAAAAATAAATAAACAATAAACATACAGCGCATAACTAATATAAATACAACAGGACGGAACAAAAAAGTTGACAGCGAAAAACAAAAAAGTTGATAGCAAAAGTTGGCAGATATAGGAATTCATGATGATGATGACAATGAAACTGCCGGGAATAATGTTTTAGAGAAGTAATCGAAACTATACAACTATTGCTATAACCATAAATAATTACGGGAAGGATCCTTCCCCCTTTACTCTATACAATCTCTAATCAGCGTTATCTAATGAAGTTCCCAAACCTTAACTAAATCAATTCATTTCCCCATATCTATTAACAGACAAAAATTAATTTCCCTTATCGATGCAATAAAAACATTTCCTATTCGATCACTTTATGACTATCATGTTACTATTAACTTGTTCAGCTATTAATTCCGAAGTACTGTCATATATACGATAATAAATTATGCACCGACAATGTTAATGCTATATCAGGGATTGATTGGACCTAATTGGGTCGTTACGTGGAAGAATAATGACCAATTAGTAAATTAAGCGGGCGGTTGAGGTCGAAACAACAAGGTTACAATGATTTTAATTTATTCGGGAGAACTGGTAGGTTAGAATGTTGCGGGCTAAGATGTGACCCTTGAGGAACACCCAAGTTTTTTATATCTTTGGAAAGACTTGTAGTAATAAGATTTTGATTGTAGAATTGTATGCAGTTGTTTATTTAAAATACTGTTTATGGGATTTGAAAAGGTGGATAAAAATGTACGTATTATATGATTTCATAAAGTCAACTCTCTTAAACGAATTCGATGAATCCTTCTGCAACCAATCCTTATATAGCAATCAAGTACTTATAACTAATAAAAACACTTCAATCTCTTTACTGTGGGCACCATCATCTATAAAATTAATCTCCAGCAGTTACTAAAAGAAGCGGCTGGTTTCCCGTTTTTATGATGCGCCTATAAAACGGAGAGCTCGTAATCTCGTCCCGTCTCAAACGAGACTTTGTTCTCCAGAACGATTTTACTTTCAAGTTTTGCTAACTGGGTCGAATTGCTCAATTTTTGTAATTTAACACCCATAAATCGATTCTGTTTGAAAACAACTGACCATTAATTCTATGTACCTACCATGTTCTTGATTCAAGCCTGTTAGTATATTAGTTTTCTTCAGTGATCTTATCGGTATTTTAATTAGCAGAATTTTAAAGTTCCTATAATTCAAAAAAGACATTATCAAAGCTAGTGTTGTCGCCTTAAAACTGTTTAATATCCTCCTCATTTCTTAGTAATTTAGTGGAATGGATCAAAACTAATACCGATGGGTTCTGTTCACACATTTTATTTTTACAAATGGTTTCAGCATCATTTATGTGTATATCATTCGTTGAAACACATTCCATGCTGCGTAGCGGTGGCCCATCAATTTCATAGTTTGACATTTTTATGCATATTTAAAAATTTGCTTTGAAGAGCATCGCTCTAGATTTATGTTAGGCATGGGACATAGAGACAGAACGTTCATCTGATAGAATAACTACCGCCATTCAGTTCATAAATAATATAAGTTTATTAAAAGACTCACAATAAAACAAAAAGACAAAGTTGGATATCAACCTCTTTTGACCAAAAACATTTTTAAATTAAAATCTCAGAATCGTAAAAACTTAAGTTCATTACAAGAGTAATAAAGTAAATAATAATTCACTCAGTTTCGACGGAAACCTGGTTTTTTTAATTTATTTCCTCTGCCTCGACCATGAATTATATTTAAATATTAAACTACATACAATAGGCACTTCAGTTTTATTATATTGCGATGAATCTTGAATTTTAAGTAGATCTTTGTAAGTTTTGGTCACCTTACTGCTCTACTGCCTCTGGGACTTTCAGTGACGATCTGGAACTAGGAAAAGGCGTAAATTGGTCTTTTTTTTTTTTTTTTTTTTTTTTTTTTTTGGGGGGTGAGAAATCATCAAATGACTCCTCCCGCTCTGGGCGGAGCGGAAGGGAGTGTCAGACTCTTACTGACTAAAAAACACCCATGTTCCTTCATTGGCCCTTTATGTTCCAGGGCCGCGGTATCTCTTTCGAACAGTCCCGCAGCCCTGGCAGGCACCGGCCCTTGCGGGCCCCTCCCGTTTGCTGACATCTCTTTGAGGCGCGCGTGGAACACGAACGCGCCGTCGACACGGCCTGCCCGTCGTCATACGACGGACGGACGGCGAGCTAGCCCATTACTCGCCGTCCACAGGCCCGCGCCTACGGTGGCCGAGAGCCATCACGGCGTGGCCCCCGACGCCCGGTGCTTCTCCCGCGGCGGCTGGGACGTGAGGAGGTTCTCTCCCTCTCACGTTCCGCCGCCTCCTTCGCTAGCATGACTGCTTCGCAGAAGGAGGCGACGGCTTCCCATTCCCTCTCGCCCCGGACCATGGCTTGAACCAGGGCCGGGCGCGAGAGGTCGCCGCCGCCAATCGCCGCTACGAGGACACGGCGGTGCTCCGCCCAAGCGGAGCAGACCTCGACGGTGTGCTCCACCGTGTCCTCCGGTCGATCCTCGCAATAGTAGCACCCGGGCGTTTCCTCCCGCCCGATTCGGTACAGGTACCTCCCGAAACAACCGTGTCCGGTGAGGACCTGCGTCAGGCGGAAGGTGAGGGCGCCGTGGCGCCTCTCAAGCCACTCCTCAAAGAGGGGACTTATCGCCACTATCGTGGCGTGCCCTGAACGGGGTTGCGATAGTCGCTCCCTCCATGTCGCCATGAGATCACGGCGGAGGTCTGTCCGCCGCGCGACAATATGCCGCGGCAGCGGAGTTACCCCCCGGCTCTGTACCTCCGCGCGCCACTCGTGCAGGCGCGCGAGGACTATGGCCTCCAGATCCCATGGCGGCAATCCGGCAAGGAGGCTCGCCGCCTCGCGGGAGATCGTGCGGTATCCACGGATGAGCCTTACGGCTACCACCTTTTGGGGCGCGTTCAGGTAGTGCTTGGCACGCAACCTCAGCGAACGCGCCCACACCGGGGCCCCGTAAAGGGCCATGGACCGCAAGATCCCCGCATAGAGCCTCCGGCAGGAGGCGTTTGGCCCCCTCAGGTTGGGCAGGAGCCGCTTGAAGGCAGCCCCGGCCTTTTCCAGTCTGGGGGCCAAACGTCGGAAATGCTCCACGAAGTTCCATCGGCTGTCGAGGACGAGTCCGAGGTACCTCAACGTCGACTCGACGCCGACGGGAACCCCTCCTACCGTGAGTATGGATCCCGACGGTGGCGCGCTCCGAGGCCCATGAAAGCACATGGCCTCGGACTTGTGCAATGCCACCTCGAGACCCAATTGCCGGATCCTCTCAACGACTATCGCAACCCCGCGTGTCATCAGTTCGGCCGCCGCCTCGTGCGACCTCCCCTGCGCCAGCACCAGCGTGTCGTCAGCGTAGCAAACTACGCTGACGCCGCTAGGGAGGTCGGCACGCAGCACCCAGTCGTAGCCGATGTTCCACAAGGGCGGCCCTAGAACCGATCCCTGTGGAACACCGCACGACATCTCTCGCCGGTTCCATTCTCCGTTGTGACCGGGATATATGACGTACCTGTCCGTCAGGTAGTCCCCGACCACACGACGAAGGTAGGTCGGCACCCGGTGATACCGGAGTGCCTCCCTAATGCAGCTCCAGGGCATGGAGTTGAAGGCGTTGGCGATGTCGAGAGACACCGCCAAGACCACCCCACCCCTGGACACCGCAGCCCCCGTCGTGAGGGCTCTCACGCGCATGATGGCGTCCACCGTCGAGCGCCCCTTGCGGAAACCAAACTGGTTGTCCGCAAGATCCGGCCCAATCCCCGCAAGGTGCCCGGCGAGGCGGTTTGCAATTACTCTTTCAAAGAGCTTGCCCACCTCGTCGAGCAACACAATGGGCCGGTATGCGGACGGAGAGTCCGCAGGGCGCCCCGGCTTCCGGATGAGTACCAGTTTCCCTGTCTTCCAACGAAGCGGGAACCGGCCTCTCTCCAAGCATGCGCTTAGGAGCCCCTCCAGTCGGGGCCCGAGAGCCTCCAAGGCCAGGACCCAGGCTTTGCCAGGTAAGCCATCGGGTCCCGGGGCGGTATTCCTGGCCTTAAGCCGGTTTACCGCCACTCTCAGGTCTACCCCGGTCACCTCCGGAGTGTCGTCATCGTCGTCTGCGTGGTCCGCTTCCGGCACCGCAAGCGGCGGAGCCATAGGCGGAGGAGGATGTTCCCCTCGCGAAGGGAACAGAGCGCTCACCACCTCCTCCACAAGCTGAGGCCGGAGACTCTGCGTCAGCGGGGGGGCCCAGGTGCGGAGTTTGTCCCGCACCATCTTGTAAGGGCGCCCCCACGGATCACCGTCGAGAGTCTCCAGCATCTCCTCGCGGGCCGCATCTTTGGCCCGCTGGACAGCCTCTCGGAGGGCGGTCTTCGCCGCTCTGTATCCCTCGTACAGCTCCGCCTCAATGGCTTCCGCATCCGGAGGTCGGATGCGGAGCCTGCGATGCCTGGCGTACAGGTGCCGCGCAGCGACGCACGCCTCGCGCAGAGACGTCAGCTCTCGCGACCACCAGTACACCTGACGCCGGGCGCTTCCTGGCCGAACTCGGGGCATTGCCACGTCACAGATCTCGGACATGGCCTCCTGGAACCAACCCGCCTCGCTGTTAACATCGGCAGGCCTGCCCGGTGGTGTCACC
The DNA here is from genome assembly GCA_950022335.1 of Eurois occulta. Taxonomy (NCBI): domain Eukaryota; kingdom Metazoa; phylum Arthropoda; class Insecta; order Lepidoptera; family Noctuidae; genus Eurois; species Eurois occulta. Next base: position 5,473,350 of record OX465502.1, read on the forward strand.
CAGGCCTGCACGATCGAGGCTTCCAGGAGGAGCTCCCGGTCCAGCTGCTTCAGCGCCCATCGCGGACCACTCGGGGCCTGTCGGACCGGCGCGCTTGAGGGGGCAGAGACATCAAACCGGATATACCGGTGGTCGGAATAGGTCTCCACCTCCTCCATTACGCGCCAGTCAAGGACACGCGGTGACAGAGCGGGGCTAGCGAACGATATGTCCACCACCGACTCGCCCCGCATCCGCACACACGTGGGGACAGAACCCCGATTTAGGACGACCAGGCCTGACTCCAGAGCCCAGTCCTCCACCATCCTTCCCCGCACGTCTGTGTAGCGGGAACCCCAAGCCAAGTTCTTGGCATTGAAGTCCCCGAGCACAAGCACGGGGAGGGAATGGCCTCCGATGACGACACTCAACTCCGCGAGGGAGTTGTGGAACTCGGCGAGAGTTCGGCTCGGAGAGAAGTAGACTCCCGCTACGACAATCTCCCCGAACCGTGCTGCTACGCACCCCTGACCCTTCCTGACACTCTCAAGGGTCGGGGTACCGGCGGCGGCCGACGAAATTATGGTCACTGAGCCGCTTAGGTCCTCCACCCAGTCTTCCCTGGGTGGGACAAAGTACGGCTCAGCGACCACGGCGACATTAATCGACCACTGCGCCATGCTCTGGAGCAACAGATCCTGAGCGCAGGCGCAGTGGTTGATGTTCGCCTGGAGGAGGCGTAATGGGGCCACTATTGGCACTCCATTTCAGCCCCCTCCCGGGCCCCCTGTGCGGGCCCCGCTGCGGGAGTAGCAGCGGTGGCGGCGGTGGCGGCGGCAGCGGCAGCGACGGTGGTGGCGGCTGCGGCGGTGGCGACGGTGGGGGTGGTGGTGGTGGTGGAGGGCTTTCGCCTTCCTCTCCCCCTGGCCTTGGTGGGTTGGGCGCAGGCCTTGCTCCCAGCCCGGTGATCGGCGGGCTTGCCAGCCGCCGCACATGCAGCGCAGTGCGGCGTGGCGGAGCAAGCCGCGGCCATGTGACCGGGCTGACTGCAGCGGAAGCAGAGCCCGCTGCGGTCCACCTCCGAGGTGCATTGCACCGACACGTGGTGCCCCACGTGGCAGCGGAAGCACCTCAGAGGTTTGGGCTCCAGCAGCTTGACCTGCGCTGACACCCATCCCACCAGGAGCCTTCGGCCCTCCACAATAGCTTTTGCCGCCGTCACAGGGCAGCTTACCATGACGGTACGCATGCCCCTGTGGTCCGGACGTAGGGTGCCTGCCTTGACCAGCTCGGCAGGGCACCCCCCGGTCCTGGTGACGGCGGCCACCACCTCCTCCTCGGTGACCGAGTCGTCCAGACCCATGATGCGCAGGTCTGCGCATTTCACGGGCCTGGACACTCGGGCCTCGTCCGCATTTAGGGACGCTCTGAGCTTTTCAGCCAGAGCGTCAGCGGACGAGCCACTGTTCTCACCGGGGATCTCCAGCACTCGCGCCCCTGTCGCGGTGACCTTAAGCCGGAGGCCCCCGGTGATCCCGAGTTCTCCGAGATCCACCGTCGCTTTCGCCTTGGCCAGCACGTCGCGGTAGGACACGCCCCGCTTCTCCGCGTCCGGCTGTAGCGTTATAACTACAGCTGCGGTCTTCGGGGCGCGGAGCCTAGCCGCGACGCTACGTGCCTTTTGCTGGCGCTTCCGCTCTGCGCGCCTTGCCTTTTTGGCCGCTTTCCTCCCCCTCTGCTTCTCGCCGACCACCTGCCACCCGGCTTCGGCCGCGACTGGGTTAGGGGGCGGGGGCGGGGGGAGCGGCCGCTGCTGCTGCCGCTGCGGCGGCGGCGGCTGGCCCGCCGCTGGCGCTGGCGGTTTTGCCGCAGCCTTGCCCTTTTTTTGGGCCACCGCCTTGCCCGTCTTCTGGGCCACCGCCCCCTTAGCCGGCGCCGGTTTCGCCGGAGCCGGCTTCTCAGGGGCCAACACAGCCCTGCCGGTGGGCTGGCTGGACGGCCCCGATCTGGGGGCGGCAGCCGCGGCAGCATATGAGGCCGCCCTCGGGCCCGGGGGGGCCTTGTTAGCGGCCAGGGGGGGGCGCAGGACAATGCCCTCCAGGACGGAGAACCGCGCCTGGAAGGCGGCCAGCTCTTGGCGGACCAGGGCAAGCACCTGGTTCTCCACAGGCTGGCCTTGCCGCTGCTGGCCCCCCCTTTGGGCCGCCTCGCGGGAGCCGGTCTCGCGCAGACCGGCCAGGTCTGCTCGGAGCTCCCCATTCTCCTTTTGGAGAAGCTCCGTAGCAGCCGTCAGGCGGGCGACCTCCGCCCGCAGTTTGGCCACCTCGCCTGACGGAGGCCTCGCGTAGGCGGCCTCCGCTGCCGCCAAAATGGAGGCGGAAGCCGCAGGTATGGCCGCAAACTTGGTCGATGGCTTCATTTTATGGGCCACCGCCTTTAATGCGGCCGCCACCTCCGCCGCAAACCTGGACTTACGCTCCTCCTCGGAGCCGCCAGTTGCATCCGCCTCGTCAGAGGTGCCCGAGAGGGACACCACGTGACCGGCCACCCCCGGGTGCCGCCCATCCTCGGCGAGCCGCGCCGCGCTCTGGGCCGCTGAGAGGCCCCGCCCCTTGCCCCGGATCCCACCACGCTTGCTGGTGGGGATCTTCCGGGCCGAGGCCAGCTCGCCCTCGGAGGACGACCCATGGTCGCCCTCCGGCCAGGACCGCTTGCGGAAGAACTTGGAGTTCTCCGCTGTAGCAGTCCCGGTCCTCTCGCGGCGGGAGGAGCTCTCTGAGCCTCCCCCCGCACTCACATCGCTGGATGCGGCGTCGGCCTCCGACACCGCATCCCTCCTCTCTTCCTGATTGCCTTCGGCAATATTTTTTTTTGTTTGTGTTGTTGTTAAATTTTCCATACTTGAACCCACGAGTATGGGGGATCTAAAAAGTCCGTCTGGGGTACCCCCTGTACCCAGATAAGCCTGCGGATTTTAACCCATAACCCGCCAGAGGGTCGGCTGGTACTCTGGCGGGGGGACGCACTAGCGACTGATTTACCCGTCAGCCATACATCCCCTCGCGGTGCGGCGCCGCTTGGGATTCGGGGTAACTTTTTATAGAGGTTTTCTACCTCGCGGTCCGGGCGGCCAAGCCAAGACCCTCGGTCCCTATCGAAGCCGCGAGACGTGATCCACGACACTCCGATGATGGGATTACGATATACGACGGGGACAGTGAAGGACGCAGCCCTTCACTGTCTGCTCGGCGGCAGGGTAAGTGCACACCGAGCCCGCCCTTGCTCCTCCACTGCGCCCTCTGCTTTTCAGAGGGTCGCGCGGAGGAACGCCCCATTGGTCCAGTCTGGACCCCACCATGTCAGAATATTGGCCACGACAGTAACATTCCCCGAGGAATAAGAATCTCTTCCCATTCATCGGGGAAGGATACTGCCGCGCCCAGGGTGCACCGTCCACAGCAGCTGCTGTTCCCTCCAGACGTATCGAGAGGGACCGGCAGCCACTGGGCCCACGAGGAGGTTTTCTGACCAAGCACCCCAGGCTTGCTGCAATTCTGAACGTGGCGCCGATGGCTGAAAAGCTGTATGATAATGATAATCGATTGTCTTGGTATGAGCATGTGATGCGGAGGAATGAGGAAAGTTTTGAATGCGGATGGGCATAAGAGTAGAGAAAGACCAAAGAAACGATGGATGGACTGTGTGAAGGATGATATTACACGAAAGGAGGTTTCTGATGAGATGACGAGTAATAGAGACGTATGGAAGAAGAGAACGACATGCTGCGCCGACCCCAAATGAATTGGGATAAGGGCAAGATAATGATGAATGACCATGACGTACCAATAAAATTGTTTTCCATCAATCCATCATCTTGTTTTTCAGCACTAGATCAGTCGCAAAAGCCGATTTAATGACTGCGTTATTAAATTGGCTATAATAATAGACCGATACAAGTAACAAACGTGGAACGCCGACTCCAAGTAATATAGGACAAGGGCGCAATAATGATGTTGAGATAGAAGTAATAGATATTAACAAATTAGCAACAAGAAGCAAGTCACTTTAACAAAACAAATAGTATAAGTAATTTCACTGTCAATTTAGACAGCTTCCCAAAGAACAATATCATGATATGACCATTCCATATTAGCTACTCCAGCACCCAAGATATCTGAGTCAGCTCGCTCACCTGACCCTTTGTTCTCTATAAGGCCAGCAGGGTCTAGTTACAACGCACTACTCAAAACCATGTTTAACGTAATCATGATAGATTTAAACGATATACTCAAGTTAGGTGACGCATTAGCTATAAATCTAATTCATCGTAAACAATATTGGAACAATAAGACCTGAAATGTATGGCTTATGGGTTGAGGCGAGCGACTTACGAAGTCTAAGAAATAATGTCATGTTTTATCGTGTTACTAATGAATTCAAAAATGAACCATCAAACGGTATAAATAATGAAATGAAAACAAAAATAAACGATGATAGAATAATTAACAAGAACTGTTAAATTAACCTGTGGGATTATAATATTACCCAGGTTTACAAAAAGTGATGTTGATATCAACAATGTTGTCGGTGCTGGCTGCGTCAGAGGGTTTTGCAGCGGTTCTAGCCAAATTTCTGACGAAGTCCTCAGATTACTAGCGATATTACTATTAGTTCTTGATAGTGTTTATTGCATGACTTTTTGTAATGTTTTTGAAATGTTCACTCAGTTTCATTGCTGTTATCAAATCTTCAAATTCCAAATAGCTTGCTGCTATTGAGTTTTTCTGGTTCTTCTTTAAAACACGTTTATCTTTTGTTTTCATTCATTCTAATTCTTATTTCTCACTTCTATTAATAATCTACTAGTTGAATTTCTCATTTCTTCATTATGTTACTAACACATTATTCCTTATTTTAATAGCTCTTACCCTATGTCTTTTCCAATCTATTATTTATCTTATACTTCGATGTCTTATTGTGCTTTTACAAAGCAAAAAATCACGTCGTTATTTTGACTCAGCCAACCAATAAATTAGTGGAGACGTTGTGTAATATGTGTAGAGAATCATTATAGAAGTTCTAGAACATAGAAGTCTCATTGTTCTAGTGGGACATCTGTTAGGCCTATGTTAGGACTTCTATAGTCAAGTACTTATCTAAATCTTTGAGTCCGAGTTTTTTGTTGAAAGATAAGTGCCATTGCGTCCATTCCGCTGGTTTAGCGTTTCGTCAGGTACCGTCAAAGTAATTATTTGACCGAAACATGGCACATGAGATTTTCAGATATTTGAGAGTAGATCTACATGTGGTCGTGGTTTTAAATTAAAAACCGGCCAAGTGCGAGTCGGATTCCGTACCATCGTAGTAGGGAAGCCCCCTTTAATTTTAAATTTATTTTTATTATTTGTTGTTATAGTGGTAATAGATATTATACACATTCTGTGAACATTTCAACTGTCTACGGATTATGAGATACAGTTCGCTGACAAACAGACAGACGGACGGACAGCGGAGGCTTGGTAATAGGGTCCGGTTGGTTACCTTTCGGGTACGGAATCCTAAAAGATAAATCTGACACTGCGAAATAAAGACATGCGATAATCAATACGCCGAGGCAGAAATGAGAAAAGATGTTCCATTTCAATTTTCGAGTCGAAATTACGTTCGAATTCGTTATTTATTTTACTAACGAGGAACACTAGTAAGCGAATCGTGTTTACGTTATACAATGCGAACGTGACGCAATTTGTAACACCCTGTAGCTGGGGGAAGGGGGGGAGACTTCAAAGGGCTCGCCGACAAAGCGCTAAATAAGATGAAAAAGAAAATATATACATAGAAACGACAATGGACAGGGAAATCGGGCTTTTACGAATTTTTCGCGTTTCTCTTTTAGTTTTTGGCGGAATTGCGTTTGGTGCAGAGCTTGCTGTTTCGATTCTTTTGTCGTTGATTTACCGGTATTCGGCGAAAACCCCGCTTTGTTATTGAACCACGTGTTTTTGTAGATGCTGGCACAGCGTTATGAAAAGAGGTTTTGTTTACAAGATATGCCTTTATGTTTGACATATAGCCTTTTTGATATCGGAATATTGTAGCATCAAACGTTCTAAACTAAATTGGATAGCTGAGCTTTAGGAATTCTAGAGCAAATGTTTCCATCCACATAGTAACTTTGTAGTTCAGTGGCAATATTCTTTTGTTTTTCTTTTATATTGGTCGGATCCGTTTGTATACGCTGGTCTAATGCTATAGATATATTTGAGCTAGTTTATATTGAATTCTTATATTGCAAAGGCTGATTTCTAGTTTTCCCATTGCACTTGTGTTTCTTACTTTATCTACTTACCTACGTTTTCTTTATTGTCATATCTACTTTTTTGTTTAAGTGACTAATTGAACAGTTACAATAATTTGTCTATTTCATTCTCCATCTTTATTATTTTAATTTGAATTATTAATCGTGATTTCAAGTTATCTAGTGACGATACATGAATAACTATTTTCTTCATAACCCTTCTGTTTACATCATTAGTGTTATCTTTCAATTCGGTAATTATCAAACGTTCGTAATGGAGGAAACAGAAGTTAATTAAAATTTCATGTTCAGATCGCAATCGTAGTATATTATAATTTATCTGATTTTCTTATCGAAATGCTACTAATGAAATAAAATCTAAAAAGTCACAATAAATGCTAGATCCGATATGATTTTAATAATTTTTTGTTTTCTTCCTTACATCATCATTATCATTTCTTATGTTACGTAAGTCCCTTAAGCGCATTGAATCTATAATAAATGATTCAGTGAATGTTTTGTTTTGGCTATTCCAAAGCAAGAGTGCTACAGAAATGCTAGCAAAGCATTTCTCACTTTATTTCATAGTTATTTCGACTGTAGACAAAATCCTCTTTTCCCAAAAAAAGCAAAATAATGATAACTGCCCATAGTCTCCACAGGTCATGAGCCTTCCCCAAGAACCGCCACCACGTCATCACCGACTTTCTAGTTTTGTATTAACACATTTAACACCAATTTCATTCTATGCAATTTCCATGATTACCTCCAACATTATATCCACTTGCCCACAACTACAACATGACTCAACACAACACAATACATACAAGAGCACATATTCAATAACATCGATATGCGCGAGAGTGCCACTCCAAGTCATAGCGGACGGATTACCTGTTATCAGCTGTTATCAGTTAATCCAACGCACCGACAGACTCATTACACCTGCATTAGTACCTGTGTGGTGCTAATGTGGCGTGTTTTGATATTAGTTTGAAATCGTCTTGTTTTTGGAGTCTTGTATATTTTATGATGGCAACTGGTAAAGGGATTTATCATTTTATCTTATAGAATTCTGAACCCAAGCTAACCTTTGTACACAAGCTGTAATATGAATGCAATTTATATGTAATTTTGTCTGTTTCTTTATCGTGTGGTTAGTGTCTAACCTGGTGTCAGAGTTTTATGCCGCCCATGGGCTCTCTGACTTGATCTTACATGCTGTCGAGAAATTTCTCTCAGACATGCTGGTTTGTTTTCCTCACGATGTTTTCCTTCACCGAAGCAAGTGATAATTATACAATACGCACATGAATCCGAAAAATCAGAGGTGCGGGTCTTCTGTACAAACTCGTGATCTATGACTTGGAAGTCCGGTCACACCGCTAGGGGGCCGTCTCCGTCATATTACGTATTTCTATGGGATAATATCGCCGCGATTCCCTCGCTCGTGGATACGGCCTCTAAGAGAGTGTATAGAAATACGTGGCAACGACGATAATATCGTCGCGATTCTCTCGCTCGTGGAGACAGCCCCTAGGCTATTACTGCTTGTAATTTTGTGTTTACAATTAAGAATTATGAATAATAACTGCTTGCATTTGGATTTGTTGGTCAAAGGCGATTTGGATTTCTGAAATTCTGGTGTGATATGGGAATCGGGACTTGATTGCATTCTAGTATTTCTAACTGAATTCCAGTTACCTCGTTCTGTCCTTTTGATAGGACTGATCGTCAAAGGGAATACTTCTCTCTCTCTCGTCTCTCCTGGAAAGAGATTTTCGACAGAAATGGCGAAAATATCACTGTAGTAGAGATTCAATAGACATTTTCATCAGAAAAAGATAGATACACATTTCTATGAAATTATAACTAAATATATACCTACCTGGTTATCGGAAATGGAAAATTGTGAACGTCAGATGCATACGGGGTGGAAGGGAGATCGGCGGGAATACGGTTACCACGTATTCAGTAAAAAATTTCTATGTAGGGGGGCTCAGAATGGTACTGAATACGTGGTAACCGTTTTCGAGTCGGTGTCTTTTCACGGTATACGGTTAAAGCTTTTCTTGGAATCTCGAAATAGATACCTAGATGCTGCAGCGAACATCTATCAAAAGTAAAACATTTATTTATTTATGTACACACAAAAAATATTTAACAGGACATTACATTAACACAGAAGACATTCATTCTTTCACAGTCGTTACAGGTAGTCAGTGGCCCGAAAGTCTGACAAACAAGTCTTACCAAGGATATCGTATTACCCAGTACTAGCTGGATTGTGGAGGTCAGATAGGCAGTCGCTCCATGTAAAATACTGGTATTCAGCTGAATCCTGTTAGACTGGAAGCCGACCCCAAGATAGTTGGGAAAAGGCTAGGCAGATGATAGTGATGACATTAACACAGAAGAGCACAAAGGTACTGCTTATTTCATAAGAAATGTCTACAAGCAAACCTGCGAGAGGACAGTGGGATTAGAATTTTAGACAGTGTGTAGAAAAGACAAAACAGGAAAATAAAAAAAAAACAGTTTGCTGCTAAGTTTCTTCAAAGACCTATAAAATAATACCACACTTAGCTAAAATTACCGTACCAGTAGCTCTGTCCCACATTCCACATTCACCTCTATCAATAAAATAAAGTAATACCAATAAATTTTCCTTGTCTATGGTCCGAACAAATACAGTCTTAGTATTATCTATCATTATTATCTATTCATCAGGTGGCCATGTGTTTTATTGGTCTAATATGCTAATTACATTATGGGTATTCTAAAATATTATTTATTGATTCTAGTCTTTAGTTTAATATGTTGTTTCTATTTGAAAAGACAGGAGCTCGTGGCTAAATAAAAACCGCCACTCGGGTCGATCGTTAGGTTAAGCTGCGCTTGCCTAGGTTGGTCTGTGGATGGGTGCCCATTAGATACCGAGTTTCCTCCGTGTCTCGGAAAACACGTTAAGCTGTTGGTCCTGAAGTAAAATACGAAGCAAGACACTGGAAGCCGACCCCAACATAGTTGGGAAAAGGCTAGGCAGATGATGATTATAATTATTTGACTAGCTGTTCCCCGCGGTGTCACACGCTGCGCGGCTCCTAAGGATCGTAGCGTAATGTTATATAGCCTATAGCCTTCTTCGATAAATGGGCTATCCAACACAAAAATAATTTTTCAATTCCAACCAGCAGTTCCTGAGATTAGCGCGTTCAAGCAAACAAACAAACAAACAAACTCTTCAGCTTTATAATATTATATATTATATTATATAATTATATATTAGTAATTAGTATAGAAAAGACATGGACACACAATCACAGGCCTAGAAAAGTAGCAATAGCTTACAAATCGTTATGTATTTTAACAAAAACTTAACAAAATTGATTCAAGTGTGAGTAGACTGCCTTGTTGGTCTAGTGGTCGTAAGCGCGACTGCTGAGCATGAGGTCCTGGGATCGATTCCCGGATCGGGCGAAGTGTTATTGCATTTTATCAGGAATTTCTCAGTAGGTTGTTGTTGAAAGTTGATGGCAATAGGGACCCCTATTAAATGGGACTTAAACATATCTGGCGAAATGTAGGCGTTACTATTAGGTACACCTCTGCCTAACCCTTCGCGGATTACAAGCGTGATGTTAAGATACAAGTTTTTGGTAGGCTATGTCAATGCAATACATTATTTACTTTCCCATCTTGGGTATCGCAGATAGAATATCTTTGTCTAGACTTTCCATGTCGGCTAGGGTACCTATTTATCTAATTTATATCATAGCTTATCAAACTATCTGCTAAGAGTAGATCTCTCGATATGGTCTTTCCCCAGATACGGCAAATACTAAATGCGGTTCTAACTTATTTACAAGCTATAATTTGCTACTTGTTTCTTTGCTCGACTTACAAATCTATAACTCAAAAGCCAGATGACTATGATTCAATTGCAAAATTAGTCACAAACTCCATAACAATACGTCTCATAATCGAACAGCCTCAAATAATTAATAATACCCCAAAAATAGCATCCATTATTAATTAACTAATACGCAAAACGTCACAGTGAGGAAACAACATAAATCTTTGCAATTATCAAATTCTCGGTGCCGTTCTCATCTGCATACACACACACATAGACATGGTTCCGTACGCACGCGCGTCGGCAAGATCAAAGAGACGCGACCCCTTTGTAGGTGCCGCAGTCGCGTGCTGTCTTTTTCCCCGGGCCGGTAGGTGGCGCTTGGGTGCACGGGTGCGAGCGAGACGGCTATCAGCTGATTACAACGCTTACTACGTGAATATTTCACCTCGTTATCCAGTCTTGTTTGTGTTAGAAATAGTGTTGGGAACCAGAGTATCGATATTCTTGTGGTTCATCTCAGGAGATGTGATTAATTATACTTTGTTAAGCAATGATTAGGAATGAGTAATTTGATGATTATGTGGTTTTAGAATTAAGATTATTTTAAGGCTGTTTATTTTTAATGTAACCTTGTGAATCGGATTGTTAGATTTTCTCACATAAATTAATTTAATACCAGAATATTGGCAGTTGATGGATCCTTATCGATGAATCCTCAGCATGGGAATTTGGAAGTCGACGATCGAAAGATATTTATTGTGAGAACTTAAATTTTAGATGCCTGTTTGGCACTTCCTTGATTATTTAATCCAATTTACTAGATAAGTAAAACAAAAGTCACACATAAATTAATTATGACTACGTCTAATTTAGAAGTTTAGTCTTATCTATTTTAGTAACTTTTAAAAATCGAAACTTAATCTAAATATGTATCCGTTTTTAAATGGTGATGTTTTTCTCTATAAATAATGAGTTTCCATCAAAATGTGTACACTTTTCTAGATTTTTTTGGATTTTCCTCTAAGATTTCTAACAAAACAATGGTCTCTTGTATTCCCGTTCCTTCGCATCTAAAATTCCAAACATAAAATAACACGTACTTTTCTTTATTCAACAGTTTATCGACAGCGGCATCGACCGTGTCCCATCACTACAGGTACAGCCCAGCTCCCGCGTAGGCAAGACGGGGATCTACCGATATCGATACTAGTAATTAAAATAGACTTACTGCGTCTCAACTATGTATGCCACGCCATAGCTCATTTATGGGGAAACTGACGTGGGAAACATATCTAGGATGAGTCATGGTGGTTTGTGCCTAGGCTACTTAGGAGGTAGCTAGATTAATAGGAAAGGCTAGGCAGCTGTTTAAAAGTAATGTAGGGTAGGTATTTAGATAGGAATGTTTAAGTTTTTGCTTAAACTTGATCAGTAAGACTGTGTAAAGATAGTCGATCTAAGAAGTAGACTGTCAGTTGTTTTATCCACTCAATTTTGCAAGCTTCTGTACCTACTTCAGATCTCAATATACTATAGCAGATTTTTGTTTGGAACTTGATATTTGACTCCTGCGAAACACAATGGTAATTAACTAAGCTTAACTAAGCACTTAGTGAGAGTGTTTCTTACAAACGACGTATTTACTACTATCGCATTAAAGGAGACAAGAAATTGACGAGAACATAAATTTGTAGAAATTATTTTGTATGTTACAGAATTTTTGTAACATGAAAACGAAAGATTTCAATTGTAATATTAAGAAGTAAGCCTCTTAATAAAGAAACCACAATAACAAGGCACAGTATTGTCGAACAAATGTCTTTAATTCTAGCTTACTCAGCAATTTAATACAAAATGAATAGGGAAAAAAGAAATACAAAAATACCTGCGAATCTAAAAAGAAAACGTACTCGTTAAGACGGATAATTCCGTACAATCGTATAGAATAAAGAGAATACCGGTATTAACCAGTATTAACCCTGAAATGACAGGGTGCGGTCCTAGCGACCCCACTTTAATATTTTACAGGGAAATGACATCGTCAACCCGGCTCTGCGCATTACTTTTTCCTTTTGATGTTCGCTCATGTCTGAAGGCAATATAATTTTGTTTATTTCCATTTAAACTGGGCGGTTTTGGTTCGATTTGATGTTACGCTTGTAATTTCTTCTTTTTTTTTTGTTTAGTGGTGTTTACTGAGTTTTGAGGGTTAGGTTATTTTTCGAATTACATTAATGCGAGGTTGAATTGGGTATTTTTTTATATGATAAAAAAATGAGTTCAAATATTGAAAATGTTTGACTTGGTAATATCTAACTGTCTTACTATCAACTTATTAAGATTATTCAAAGATACTAACAATTGTAATGAGGAGAGACAAATCACATGTAACTAAAAGAGTGATGAATATAAATATTGATGAATATAGACGGACGACCAAGGAAACGATGGATGGATTGTGTGGGAATGATATGAAAGAAAAAGGAGTAAATGAAGGAGTGACGGTTGACAGAGGAGAATGGAACAAAAAGCGTATTGCGCCGACCCCAAGTAACATGGACAAGGGCAGGAAGATTATAAGTAACAATTCTTGCATAAGTAAAAAAAAAACTCGACTGCATTAAAATATTATACAGTGGCATTTCAAAAAACCAGAACAAAAACACTGCTCATTTAAAATTATACAGTTTACCTGTCACTCTTGATTGGTCTGATCACGGCGACTGGCTATCAACCTGTCAGTGACCGATGTGAGCTAGCGTAATGATAACGTGCACAACTGACTAACTGACAACGCATCATCAACTTATCGCGTTTCTTTCGTTATTAAGCCTTCTGAGGGGTTGCTAATCAGGGTAGTATTTTTTGCTTTGAACTTTGATCTTTTGTAATAATGACATTTTAATGTATCCTATTTTTTTTTAAAACGTACACGTAACGATAACTGTGAAATTAATAGGAAGAAAATATGACGGGATAATAAGGTTTTGTATTTTTAATATCGATAAATGTTTTTTTTTTATGTTTACTGTTAGCTGTTTTGTCCCTGTCTCATAACAATGTGCTGGAGCATCCTTCCGTAGAAGGCTAGTAGAAGGAACCTTTGGTGTCGACAGTGACTAAAATTAAAATATTGAGAAAAAATCCAAGCATTATGAGTGCAGAATACAACTTGGTTGTATAAAATGCATCACCATAATTTATAATGGTCTGTAAGATTCTGCAAAATTCAACAGTAGAAATTATCAATTTATATCCATAGCTCACAGCATTATACATGGTACGGTATAACTCTTGATAACAACACTTACTCGCAGAAAATTCCTAGGAAATTGCATTAAACATTTTATTGCCATTCAAAGCTTATACCGTTATGAATTTCCTGAAAAATACTTAAAAGCATTACGACTTATAGTCAGGTAAAAATATATTAAATACACTTTCAACCCCCATATTACCGGTGTAAGGTATGAAAGACCCCGCGGGTGGATTTTCGCTAAACAATGCATACATTTATATTTCCTTTGAAGTGGCGCCGCGGGGCTCGCGTCATCCGCAGGGTTAACCAGCAAACTGTTTATTACACGTAGAAAATTGAATCCTAATGTTTTTACAATTTCTATACTGTTTTACGGACACGTAAGTAATTTTGTAGTCTGTTTTAAGTTGATGATCAATAAAATTCACCCCTCATAATCATTTCAAGTGCTTCAAGATTAAAAAGTAAGACATTTATATACTTTTATGTTGCGAGTTAAACTAAAGGACCATGGGTTTGTTATGGTACTAGATGAGCGACCAACCTGCGTGTCTGCTCAAGTATGATTGTGATCTTTGACCTCAAGGCATCTTTTGAACGTGGCTTTTTAGACCCCACTTAATTATGCCTAAAAAAATTGTAGAGGTACGTTTATAAGATGATTCTCAATTCAAAGCAGTATTAGAAGATTGGCATAATCACCAACTTCAGCGTTCAGCTACATGGTGATTCTAATAATCCCTACAATCATTAAATTGCTCAACCAAAGAAAACGTTGTTCATCATCTGCCTAGCCTTTTCCCAACTCTGTTGGGGTCGGCTTCCAGTCTAACCGGATGCAGCTGAATACCAGTTTTTTACATGGAGCGACTGCCTATCTGACCTCCACAACCCAGAGAAAACGTTGTTAATTCCTATCAATCTAGACCGATTGTCGATAAGATCACTTCATCATATTTTCATCCAGAATCCCTCTTGTTACCTAACGTCCTAACGACACCTAGTTACGAATAAAAGGTTTCCTTGTTGCCAAAGAAACACTTGACACAAATCCATCCCAGAATGACACATCACAGATGTGCCTCTAAAATAATCATACAAATTACTATATCACAAAATCTATAAAAGCAACACTTAAAAATTCAACCCTCCCTCTGGCGGGCCCAATCGACCCCCGGTACAAACGAGCCGACAACCTAGTATTAACCCTTTGACGTGTCGTGGGGATTAATTGCCCCCTTTGCCTTGTTTATTAAACGGCGTCTCGGACAACACTATTTGTCATGTTAGTTTGTTCCCATGGCCTTATTCCGAGGTAACGTGAAGTAAAAAGAAACTTGATTAATTTAGGGACTTTAAATACGCAAAGAGTATGACAATCGAAAAAAACTGATGATAATTTGTTGGTTTTTTGACTTAATAATAAATATCGCTAAGTATTGATACGATGACATCATAGCTCTTAAATTATTTAACTTAACAGGTTCAAAGTTCAGTTTAAATATGAGTTACGCAAACGTTTATCTCAGTCATTGAATTTCTGTGTTTTTTTTCTTCTAAATCATGAGCTTAATAAGCTGAATTCCTGAACGAAACTGCGTCTTTTGCAACTATGGGATTGGCATACCTACGAAAAGATAGTCTGATGCCCATCAAATGTCTATCTTTGTTTTTACTAGCTTATTCTGTCCCACTGCTGGGCAAAGGCCTTCCCCATTCCTTTCCATCACTCCCAGCATTTTGCCTTCTCAGAAACGAGTCCAAATCGTCACGCCAGCGTTTCATGGGCCTGCCTCGGTGACGACGACCGTCTTCAGGCACAGACTGTGTGACGATTCTGGCCCATCTGTGCTGAAAAATATCACAAAAATTCTTAGACTCAACCATGATAACCCCTTTCTACTTCAATAATAGAAAAGTCCTGGCTAATAACATATTAATATTCTAATTCCTAACCTATGTCCCCTGAGCTAATTATCTGGTAATTCCGGAATACTACCAGTTGCCACTAATTTGACGACACTTTTCATAATAATACGTGTTCCGATTAGAGCTGTTAACCCCCTACTCGCGCTATTATATCTAATAGGCGCTTCAAGCGTTGTGCCGGACATATTGTCTTTTAATGTTTTAAGGCTTTGTTTTCGTTTGAGGTTTCTTTGAAATGTGTTGTTTGAAATTTTGTAACTGATCAATTATTTTATTTGTTTAATTAAACAGGGTGAATATTTCATGTGGGCGTGGATGGCCAAATCTTAAACTATGAGGAGTACCGAATAATACTCAAAGGAGTCTCAACAAAAAACAGTATTCTTTCTTAGCCAGAAATCAAACCCGTTGATTTAAAATAACAAGATAACAACGCACACACGCTTTATTGTTACACCATTTGATAGTGTCGTTAATGAGGATAAAATTCTGGGAAGTAATGAAATACTTAAGGAAAATGATAAATTTTAGTAACCTGATTTATTTTTAAATTAATGTCCTTAATTGATGACACCTGCAGCGCAGTCATGTTTACATTTTCTAATTTCAATTTTTATCATCTCTTCGCGGTTATAGGCTACAGAAATTGATTTTTTTCCCTAAAATCAACGGGTTCGATTCCTGGCTTGCAATATTGTTTTTTCAAAAATATAGTGATTCAGATTTAGTTTTCGTCAAAAGCGGGCCCGAGACTCCTTTGAGTAATTTTTTAGTAACTTGAAAAATTCATGGACTAGTTTATTTGATGTACGGGGTTCAATTGTTTCTAAGACCATGAATTTAGTAATAGTGAAGTTTTTAAGACATGACTGTAGTGCAGACTGTCCATATTTATATTGAGGTAAGTACTTGTAACTACTCCACATTTTTAGAAAATAATATTTAAAAAACAGTGGGGTGTAAAATCAAATTTTAATTTGTTACAGTTTAGATACGTTTTTGCCCCATCAATTACACAATTTCACACATTTTAAAACAATACCCACTAACCCAATTCGTTCAAAGATCAGTCTACACCTCATCGTGTTGAATAAACCATTATCTTGTAACTCAAGTCATCCAAACAAGGTGTTTATCTCTCATCGTCCGAAATTCGCGCCCACAACGGAAATACTCGGCATATCTCGTTAATTAGAAAGAGACAAAAAATACGCGAATCGTATAAGTGCGAGATAGATAGCGATACTGCAACCACAATTTTTCCTTCAGAATTTTGAATCGTTCCAGTTTGGTTACTTTCGATGTGGTCTGGTGATTGGTTATCTTGTGAAATTACTGCATAATTTACCTGATAATATCATTATTAAGTAATTTTGGGGATTTTTGGTCAATTTTTGAGGAAAATCATGAGAATTATTAATCTAAAATATATATCCGGAAATATGCCATGCTTTTATAGAAAAGAAATAATAATTTGAAGCTGAGATTGGTTAGATTAGTTCTTTTGAAAGATATAAATAAAAAATATGATATTTTTTATGTCCCTAGTAAATCTTTTTACTTCTGAAAAAAGACCTCTACTATTTGCAAAAAATACTTATTATTAGAAAATTTCACGTTGCTAAGACTAATTTTAACTCCAATTCAGCAACAGCACACAAATAAAACATCCATAACGGGAATAACAAAAAATACGATTAGCGTGGAGACAACCGCTGAAGCCGATTTAATTTTAAACCTCTTACCTTCTTTCAACTTTCTACTTTATGCCCTTCAACTTAAAGTCCATAATAAAGCTGTAAATTCATCCCTGGATTTCAATGCACGCACATCAAAATGTTTAACATAGTGAAAGCTTGCAATGAGAGATAAACAAAATGCGAATGTGGCACTGTGACCCGTCACCGACATTATTGCCGTTCCGAACCGTTCCGGATTGTGCCGAACCATGCCGAGCCGTATATGTATGCCTTTTATTGGAGGCAGCGCATGAGGGTTAGGTGGTGATCTTAGGAATATAAGTTCTGTTGAGTCGATGAGTTTTAGTTACGTGTTCAAAAGCTATGTTTTCAGGAAACAACCGTCTAAAATTTTATAAACATTAATACTTAACTAAAATATAAAATTACCAGTTAATGTTCGCGGCTTCGCCCGCGTTGAATTTAGTAATTATCCTCGTACTTATGGAAATTAAAATTATCCGACGTTTCTACGGAATAAACTGCCGAATTTTATCCAAATCTGTTCAGTAGTTTTTGCGTGAAAGAGTAACAAACATCCATCATCAACTCACAGACTCGCAGTTATAATAAGTAGTAATATTATGAACTTCAGTGTGTCGCTATTATTAAAATCGTAGCGTTCTATAACCATTTTTTGTCAGGCTTTATTTTAAGTCAAGCACCCTTTTAGGAAAGTCAAGTTTCTTCAAGAGTTAAGCAAGATTATAAGCGTTTTTGCCATTATTATTTTCCCCAAAATAATTCATGAAGGAACTTCAACTTTTTTCCACTTTTCTCAGAAAATTTACGAGATCTTATTTTTTTTTCTTAGAAAATTCACGAGAAAATCTTCAACTTTCTTTTTTTAATCCTCTTAGAAAATGTTCAGCTTTTCTCCCAAAAATCTTGCATGTTATTATTCCACAGTTTCGGTTACGAATTTATAACTGTTCCTATGACTCAGTGAACTCAGTGCTCAGTGACTCAGTGGCTAAGTGTCCGCGCTAGCAGATTGAGATTGATGCGCCCGCGCAGGGCTTTTTGCTCTAAATTAAATTATTCGCAGAATCGGTGACAAAATGGCCACTTAGTTTTCTCTAAGGTGTTTTATTTCTGAGATTTTCGAATAGCTTTGCCCAGCTTAGTTATTTTCAAAAGACTATTATTGAACATCTAATTTTATTGAACGATAGTTGGTTTCATGTTTGTCCTGCAAACCCACACACGCGATTCGGAACAGTTTTAGAAATTCAAAAGGAAACGTAGTTTCAGAAAAGCATTTTTTTTTTTCAATTAATATCATTTAACTTTTGATTGAAGACTGCCTCGTTAATCAAGTGGTCGCAAGCACGACTGCTAAGCATGAGGTCCTGGGTTCGATTCCCGGGTCGAGCAAAGTTTTATTAGGTTTGTCCTCAAGAATTTCTCAGTAACAGCCACGGAGGCTGGATTTGGCCGGGTTGATGGCCATAGACACTCCCCCAGCACGGGACTTAAAAGTAACTGGCGAAATGTGGGTGTATGGAACTATAGGTACACCGCTGCCTAACCCTTCGAAGATTACAGGCGTGATGTTATGTTATGTAATATCATGATTGAAACTTGAAAGCTTAGGTTTTGGGTTTTCTGAAAGACGACGTAGATTGTAGAGAATCATGGAAGATATCAAGAGGAACCAGTCCATATAAAAATATTTTTATACCAACTTTTTGGTCCATTGTTATAACAGAGGGCCGAAGATTTAAAAGCTCACTTCACTCTGTTCAAGGGTAAAACCGGCATTGTGCTTTGCACTTCGGTACATACTACATAGTTAGGTACCTATTTCATTAAGTGAATAAAATGAAGCCGAGTGTGACTATACATCATTACAATACACCCCACCACTAAACATATCTTGGCGTCTAATGTCATCTGCACCATGCTGTGGGATAGATAAAACGGGATAAAATTGTACACAAGATATTCACACCAAATTCTAACTCCAAAATCGATACCACCTAAAAACAAAAGTGTAATCTCCATGCCCCTACATAGCAAAATACCCCTACATATACCTACCACAGAGCTACCCCTTGTAAATATTCGCTAGGAAAACAGGCGGCTATTTCAATTTCCTAGTGAAAGCCAGCCTCCTACGTCAAAAACATAATTGGCGTGCCCTTCACAGCCGATGAGCAGAGAATTGTAAGAGCTAGATGTGGCTCGGTGGGCGTGGTTGAATTGACTATTTTTGTTTTGTCGTTCGTGGATACGGTGTATTGTAGTTTTTCTCCTTGTATTTTTTAACGAGTGTAGTTTTTTGTGTTGTGGGAAATTATACAATAGGAATTTTGGAATAATGTTCGTAGCTTTAGAAATGAATATCTAATACGGACTGATTCGTTCTTCTACCTTTTTTTTTGTACAAGAATCCTTTATTAGAAATCCTTTATATAGTTCCTAAATTAAAAAGCCAAAAACTTTTACCTTGAATTCAGTCCCTATATTTCTAAATTTTAGGTATTGCACTATTGTTTTGTAATATCGGGCAAAGGTCACTTCTCTAGAGGAGAAAGAAGGAGGTTTTTAGGGTTCCGTACCCAAAGGGTAAAACGGGACCCTATTATTAAGACTCCGCTGTCCGTCTGTCACTAGGTTGTATTTCATGAACCGTGATAGTTAGATAGTTGAAATTTTCACAGATGGTGTATTTCTGTTGCCGCTATAACAACAAATACTAAAAAACAGAACAATTTTTTTTTAAGTGGCGCTTCGTTTTTTATAGATAATGGTACGTAACCCTTCGTGCGCGAGTCCGACTCGCACTTGCCCGGTTGTTTTTAGTAACCTAAATTATTTTAATGTCTAGAGTAGAACCCATAGTAAAAGTTGGTGTCACGATGCCTTTCAACCATGTATTCAATTGCAATATAACCCTAGGATCGTATTTCATTCAAGTATTCTGCTCGATGTTCTAATAATAAAACCGTGCTTAGTTAACATTAACCAATTTCATATGATACCAGTTATTACACCTTCCCATAAAATGAGGCCATAAATCTACGAAGGTATTAACCTGAAGTTAAATAATAAGCTCGCTTTTAACTGCTTATAAAACTATACCATTTACTATTTGTAAATGTGCAAATATACATCAAAACCAAGATAATTGGCGTCATATGTTAAACAACGTATAAAATAAATGTTCTATCAGTTATTTATAAAAATAAACGAACAAATTGCATCATATTTTATACCTTTTAATACACACCTTACTCAATGTTATTTAAATAGAACGTTTTTAAATTATATGAAGGACAATTTGCATTTGTATAATATATGGTTACCCTTCATTAATTATTCGAACTCAATAGAAATACTTTTTTGTAGGACTTAGTGCATTTTTTTTAAATTGTTTTTGTTAGCACACATTTACTGACAAATTAAAAGGTTGAGTTTTAGTTACGTTCCTTCATTACTATTCGATAAAAAAAACAGATGCAAATACACTTTTCATTTTACACATAACTATTTTTTATGTTACATTTTTCCTTCCCCATACATTTTAATAGTTGCCACTTCCAGTAACGTTTTAATCCCCCTATACATAGGTTCGCACAGGCTGTCGGAAAAGGTCAATAACCCCTCAGCCTCCCAAGCTACCCTCCGATACTCAGATTTGAATATTGTGCCACCCTCCCAAAATTTCACCATTCGATTTTCTTGAAACGACTCGCTGTAGAAAAGAAATGTATAGAAAAAGTTTTTACCGATTATATTTCTTTTTGTTAGAAGAATTTATTGTGAAGACTGAGAAAGGAGCTTTGTCGATTAGGCTTTAATCATTTGTTTCCTTGGTTTACTTGTTATTTTTGCACGGCTTCAGTTAGCTGAAAAGTTGATGACCAGCTTTTTATTTTACATAGATAAAATTGTGTTTGTGTTTTGTGATGTTATGTCATGTATTAATTAACTAAGTGGTTATTTCTTAAATTATTATCAGTCCCGATTAATAAATGTAGTAATGCAACTTTTATCTTCTCAATTTGTAGACCGTGGGAAGCTTGATAATGTCGAAATCACTGCGGCAATCGAATCTTCAATTATTTAAATACATTACTTTTACTTTATAATTTTCCAGTCTCCTTTTATTCTGATGTCATATTTTTAAATAAATACATAATAATTTAATCTTAATCTACCACCTTCCAATAATACAAATACCGTCGATACATATATTTCCAACACAATGCAATCATAACCCTACTTTTCTTTAGATAATCATTTCTTTATATGAAATTGTATGGAAAAGTAGATAGATAAGTAAATACGTGTGTATAGCGCAGCCTCCCTCGTTATATGGATCCGCCGGGATCGCATCCGGTTCGAAGGACCACTGCCGGAAATGGATTAGGAATAACGTCAAATCCGTATAGGTGGTTTCTTTTTAAGCTTACAAAATAATATATGCAGAAACTTTATTACTAAGCTTTCACAATGTTTTTTATTTGAGTAGTAGGTAGTTTTATAATTACAGAGCTTTTGTTCTCTTAACAATAAAAACTTAACAAAACATCCTGCACTCTTTGTTTTAAGTAAAAACATTCTTTATTCTAAGAAAAGTTATTTGTAAAAAGTTAAATAGCTGAGATCTGAAACTAGACCAAAACTTCCAAGGTCGGTGCTCGGCATCGCACACACACAGGGAAGAGTGCCACCCCTCACCCACACAAGAACAGGACACGTGTACGAATCACCCCTACACATGGTTGCCATAGCAACGCAGCATCCTACTTCCACGCCCACTACCCCGGGGGCGAACTCTCAAGATATTACGCCCTACTTCGTTCGCATTGGTGAACTAAAAGGGTGTAGTAAGAGTGCGCTTGTGTGCGTCAGTTAGGTTACCGTTGTGACCTGACGGAATTCGCCAATTCCATTTTCAAACTGTGACATCTACTTCTTCCGAACAGCTTTTCGGTAGAAGTACCGAATTAAAAGTTAACTAGCAAAACTCGCGTGTATACCAACTCGGTTACTGAATGCAAACCGAGCACTCAACTTTATTCGCAACATTCACCGTCCGCTCGTTAACAAACCTATTCAAATTTGAAGTATTAGTCGATTGAGGCAACATTTCTCGCGTCCTATCGCCACGAGTTCCAATTAGCGACTGCGGCTTGTCGCTCAAGTGGCGGTGACGTCACGCGGAGCTTTCATGCGGCTTCAATAACTACCCTCTCAGCGATTTCTTCAATAGCCGGCCACTCCACCTGGCCTTCATTAGGGACCTTCTCAATGTACACGCAAAGCTGAAAAGATGCCTACTAATTTAAAAAACTGCAAGTTTTAACGAGAAAAGTTGTTTAGCTAATAAACCAGCGCGACTGACGCTCAGCGTTAAGTATTTAATAGCGCTATCTAATTGCGTGATATAATTTTGAATTATTACCGTCTGTCAACGGAACAAAGCGCGCTCAACTCTTTTGTTTCTACCGGTCGCGCCATAGACAAATCTTATTATGGAAATATTTTCAAATTAAGAACGCGCTGCTCCCGCATTATGCGTCTCGACTGTCATCATTGTCTATGGCTTCTTTTTGTTCGTTGCTCGCATGTCGAGGTTTTTCGACCACCGTTTCGGTTATTTTTTTCTTTTTTAAACTGTCCCGAGCGTGAATGGAGGTCTTTGTTTGTTCGTGTTTTATTATTAATTAGTGGGGCTTCTTTGTTCGTGGTAATTATTGTCTTAATAAGCAGTTCCTGCTCTTCGACTATAGACGGGCGAAGCGGGCGGGGGATTGTCAGCCCTTTTACTTTTAAATTGCTTGGAATTATGATTTTGGAACACGTTTTTGGTCAGTGCTACTTATCAAGCTTTTGAATAAGTAATCTCAACGAAGTTTGAAATATTGTTGACACTGACTACACTGACAGACTGTACCTATGATTGTATGAGTTTTTTTTTCATAAAAATAACATTCTCATAAAATCTACCAAGTTTGCAGAAAAAGTGATGGATTGTGTTGGATAACAAAAGAAAGGATCTAGATCCAAGATCTGCACTTACATTAAGTATCTTAGTTCTGAAACTCGACAAGATAAGACGGAAGAAATGTTAACGACCAGAATCTTCTATTCCGTCTTTCTTTTTAAAAATAAAAAATAACTAAGTACCTAATAGTAATGTTTAATGCGTGCTAATTTATGAAGATAAGGGCAGGCGAATGATAAATTGCAATACTTGTAAAAGGCTGCTAAGTCATTAGTACTAACATAACATAACACCACATTGTACACTTAGTTCGCAATAAATGCTTTGACTTTGACTTTTACAAAACGTCTTAAAATAACAACTAACACAACAGAAACAAATAACTTCATAATTAAATAACGTCTACGTCTGTCGTTTATATCGCATAATAAAGTGGTGAAAAGAATTCCCAGTTTAATTAGAGGTGAGATACTCTGGCTCGGAAGTGCGACGCGCCTGAATGGCCCTCGTTGGGCGCCATTTTGCATAATTGGGCGACGGCGAGGGTAGAACGAAATTTATACGTTCCAGGCGCCAATTTACTTGCTAATGACGCTTCGTCTTCCCATAGAGTAGTTGTCGGGTTTTTGTTGGGCTCGGAACTTTGTTTTTTTTTTAAGGTTGTGTGTTTATTATGTTGCTTTTTCTTTCTTTTTTTTTTGTTAAAAATATTGTGGGGGTTTTCGGGTTGTGAAGACATGACGCCGGTACCGTTAGTTTTGTGTCCACTCGTTTGAAAATCTGAACCCTGAAGGTATAATGATGGGTATTTTTTCGTGTCTGGAGTTACTTTTTAATTAGTTTATACTTTTAATATGTTTACAGAAACTGAATATTATTCTTTTATTTTCATTATAATTTTACGGACTTTTTACAATGTTAACATTATTTGTTTTATTTATTTGATACTGTATTTTGTTGTATCCCTTGCTTTGAACAGTCTTCATCCATCTTATTAACCTTTTGTTTCAGACGGGTAAGATGGGCCTGCCAGCGGGGGGAAGCTTGTCGCTGTTCTGTCCTGGCGGAGAGCTGGGTCAACCTCCTCCGGCCCATATGGGCATCCCTCCGCCTTATCAGCTCGACTCTAAATTAGGTAAGTTTGAAAAAAATCTTAATTGACCTTATGAGCGCCACATACTGGGCTGAAATCAAGAAAAATTAAAAAATATTTACTATTGAGTTTTAGAAAAAAAAACTCGTATCTTGGATACTTTGGGTGATTATAAGGCAAATAATTATACTTCTTGACTATAGTTTGCATCTTTAATTAGTATTTAAGCCTAACGATTTTAGTTTAATAAAAACAAACCTCAATTATGCTCCCAACCAATAATCGATACCTTCGTGCCGGATACCCGTGGCACCTAAACAAAATGACAACTAAGTCTAGTCTAGACTAACTAGCTACATTTTACAGCGGCCGGGCTGGCAAGGACACCCATGTACCCCTTCCCTGGGGGTACGTACCCCTACCCCATGCTGAGTCCGGAGATGTCGCAAGTCGCAGCTTCATGGTGAGTTTTATTCTATGTTTTGCTATGTATTTTGGGTGTTGTCCTTTTTGAATTACGAAATATATATAATAGTTTAATAGTTTTAAATTATAATGATTTTATTGAAGTACTTAATTAGTATTAAAAGTAAGAAACTTTATAGTGAATACGATTTTGCTGATTGATTTCTCATCACTTCTGAATCCAAAAAGGTATTGGCATATCGTTAATCCGGGTTTAGTCAGGGCCGGCGGCAGTGTCGACATAGATACCGACGCTGTCGCAAACTTTCGATCGCTTAATAACGAAAAAATTCGGTTGCAATAATGAGGCTTGCGAAAAATGTGTCTTGGATGTAGACACTTGCGTTTCTACCCAGGAAGGATAAATGATTATGGGGACAGCCTTTGTCTACTAAATACGACTTTCTAACAACGTTATCAAAACCATGTCATACATAAAACAGACAATAAATTGGTTCTACTTACCTTACCTTCAGTTTATCGATTTTAAGAGGCCAATTAGCACAGGGCTTGCATGATGAATCATATCTCTCACTCTCCCTATCAGCAAGAAAATACTTGTGTCCCATCAGTGGGAATGTGCCGAATATTAATTTATTTTAAATAGATTGGTCTTGGATTGTGAAAGTTCAAAACCTCCAAAGCTGCTTCAAATCGTAATTTGTGCAGCCAAAAGCCGAATGAGCCGAAAGCTACTAGTGAATAAGACCTTCTTCTTCCAGGCATACCCCAAGCATGTACCCCATATCGTCAGCGGCGAGCGGCTTCCGGAGTCCGTACCCCACGTCGTTGCCAATCTCAAGTTCTAGTCTATCGAGGTATGGTATCCCTAGGTACATACATTACTTGTTTTTATCTTAGTACGGGCCCATTATTTAGCTATGGCAACAAAAATACCACCCCTTTTGAAGACCTTCGAACTTTTGGCGCGGTTCGAGTTCTATATTTGACTTGTGTAATTAAATTCTGAGTAAGTATAAAGTTTGCTATCGCTAAATAATGTGCCTGTACTTTCAAATAATCATAATAGTTACTACTTCAATCTTTGTTATAACGATTACCTTGACTGTATGTCAGTTTTGCTAAAACTGTTCCTTACTTTGTCCCATTTGGTAACAATTAGTGGTCACGGTATGCTATCATAAGCATCCTAGGAGCTTACATATCTACAATTATGAGATAATCAATTGATCTCCTTAATCAATAGCCCGGACACAAATGGGATGGTATAGTCTTGTCTTGAGTGTCAGGAACAATAAAGCGGTAGAGGGAATCTCTAAGTCGCTTCACTCTGTAGGATAAAGCCCTAACTTTAAAGAACGAATGAAAATTCAACAAAGAAGTAGTAACTATATTTCTACAAAGAGTCAATTTCCTCACACTCTTTTTTTTCTGCAGTGAATTATACCGGTTCTCCCCAACGTTGGGCGGAGGCCTAGGGCTGGGCTTAGGCCCTGCGCTCGTGCCTCCTCCCCCCTCCAAGTCAGACCTCGACTCGCACCATTCAAGATATGCAAGGTAAGAAGAATTTCACACCATTCCTATGATTCCTAGTACTGATCAAAGCATTTTTTTTTTTTGAAAATCTGGTTCTTCTGTTAAAGTGGACAAGAGTTCTGTAAAAATGGCCCAGATTTTGATAAAATGCCATGATTTTGTTGGCAAGCCCAGAATTTAATTAAGAAGGGGCAGAATGCTGTTCACCAGGTCCAGAGTTTTGTTAAAATGGACCAGAATCATGTTCGGATGTACTAATTCGGTTAATAAGGCCTAGTATTTAAATTTACTTGCTAGATAAGACACAACAAAATTGCATCTTTCTTTAAACAAAAAAAAAAAAACTAAAGGGTAACCCAAAAAACATCCGTGTGAAAAGTCCCACCTTATTGTCAATTCAAGTTGATATTTATGGCATTTCTGTACAATGTTGAGGTTCAACGATCATGTATGTTTCATGGCGCATCTTCTCCACAAATTGTTTATACAATTTCTCACCGATTTGTTTTATAGTTTATGACCAGTGGTACTGCATACAGATGTGTGATTAGGGCTATATTTTGGAGTTAGCAACGTATGACTTCAAAGAATAAATTCTTTTAGAGGGTTTTAAACAATGTGAATTATATCAATAACCATGAATTGTGTATTTTATTGAATAAGAAGTCTGGACAAAAGGAGACTAAATAACAACGAGGCTAAATAATAACAGCCGCTCGGATCGATTGTTAGGTTAATCCGCGCTTTCCTAGGTTAGTCCGTGGATGGATGACCACCCATTACATACCGAGTGTGCTCCGTGCCTTGGAAAACAAGTGAAGCCGTTGGTTCCTACTGTCATTTCTAGATCTTCGGCAGTGGTCACAGGTATCGTATTACCCACCCAGTACTAACTGGGTTGTGGAGCTCCATGTACTACAATACTGGTATTAGAATCCGACCCCAAAATAGTTGGGACAAGGCTAGGTAGATGACAATGAATAAGACATCTTAAGTCTGATCGTTGACTAGATGTGTGGCTGGTTGATAGCAATATGTTCACCCCCTATTACATGCGACTAAACCATAACTGGTAATCTGAGAAAACTAGAGTGGCTACTTTCAACTGTGCTACAATAGGTAGGTATTAGCCAGGCAATAGGTATTGCGGCTTAAAAATAATCATAATCTTTTAG
Organism: Eurois occulta; assembly: GCA_950022335.1. NCBI lineage: Eukaryota > Metazoa > Arthropoda > Insecta > Lepidoptera > Noctuidae > Eurois > Eurois occulta. The sequence goes on from OX465502.1 coordinate 5,500,602, forward strand.
ATTTTCTAACCAGAAATCGGACTGAAATTATACTTTTTAAGTTTATATTATTTAATGGTGTTGGGTTTTGTTGAGTATGATTGTAGATGGCTATAAGAGTAGAGGAAGACCAAAGAAACGATGGATGGACTGTGTGAAGGATGATATAGCTAGAAAGGAAGTGACTGCTGAGATGACAAGTAATAGAGAAGTATGGGAAGAAGACATGCTGCGCCGACTCCAACTAAATTGGGATAAGGGCAAGAGAATGATGATGAGTTTTATTTTTCGACAAAAAATAATTACCTTCCAACAAAATACCAAAAATAATTGTATACAGCATGACAAACATTTACCGTCACATAATAAACTCAAATAAAATAAAATATTCGCACCACGCGCAGGTCAATTTTATACAGTACACATTGAATTTAAAATAATTATAATAAAAGTCTGACAAAACGTTTCAATCAGCTGCACGCGAACAACGCTTTTGTCACAACTCACACCCTTTCTGCTTATCTCTGATCGTATCATAGCGTGATGGTATCGCTCCGGCTATTATGCGAGTTATACGACTAAACTGCCCGCCCTCTTGTTCGATAGATTGAAGATAACGTGCGTAGGGGGTGAGTTGGACACATGTCTATGTTTTTGAAAAGTTGTTTGTATGTGTTAGGTAAAATGTTAAGAAACGGCTAGATTGATGATGATGAATGTGTTTTAACTGTTGGTAGAGATTACGGAGCTCGTGACTAAATAATACAGCCGCACGGGTCCATCTTCAGGTTAAGCCGCGCTTGCCTAGGTTGGTCCGTGGATGAGTGACCACCCTTTATTACATACCGAGTTTCTTCCGTGCCTCGGAAAGCACTTTAAGCCGTCGGTCCCTGCTGTTATTTGCAGATCTTTGATCTTGCCCTTACAGATAGTCAGCTTACCAAAGACTTTCGTACACAGAACTAACAGTTGTGGAAGTCAGATATACAGTCGCTCCATGTAAAGTACTAGTTTTCAGCTGCATCCGGTGAGATTGGAAGCTTACCCCAACGTAGTTGGGAAAAGGCTAATCAGATGATGAACTATAGCAGGATAAATGCATAATCTGTAAATAATTAAGTCAAGATCATAAAGTAAACAAATTGATCTCAGTACTGTTTAATTGGGTTCAGAAGTTAATTATAGGTCATGCAGGTTATCATAGAGTTATTATCTCTCCCTCATTATCTATCATTATTGATCTTAAGGACTAGACAAAGTGACATTTGTCAGCGATAAAGATAATGAAAAATCAGAAACGTTTTGGATTTACACAGGCCACCGAAAATGTTATTGTAAATCTGGTTGAAAGTCGAAAGTGCGGAATAGTTTGGAAGCTATTGTCACTTGTATTAGGTCTTCTTTTCATATGAGTGTTACGAATGATGTACTGAATATATGGTAACCGATTTAGCGTTGGTGTTCCACCCTTTATTATTATCTGAATTTTTTGTCAGTGCTACCTACATATTTTAAATTTGCATAATGTCCTCATGCGCTTACCAAAAAAGTTCGGCAATTAATTTTGCTACCGTATAAAATTATGGAGGTTTTATATAAATTGTCAACAGGATTGACTGATCAGGTAACAAGAAAGCTGATGCTTCACGACAAAAGTTACCAGCTCCAATACAATCTGCATCGGTCAAAATGTATAATCAACGGGTGAGGTTCCACTGTTCGCGATTTACTAAACCATAGGAATATTTGGCTGTAATTGGGGCTAGATATTGAAACAAGTCAATTATTCATCATCGTTTTCTAGATAGTCCTTTTATGGAATCGACATCATCTTCAGTAATCAAGCGTATGTCCAGTGTCATAAATAATACTCTGATTACAAAATTAATATTTGCCACGTTTTTCTAATGGGTGTAAACACTCTTAACGAAGCCGAAAGGCACTCGTTGTCCCCTTAAATGCGATATTTAATTTGTTCCAGACCATACTTGAAAACCTAGTTACGGAGATATTGGGAGTCAAAGTCCCAACTCACTATTTTTTTTTTAAATACTATTTTTTCAAGGTAAACACAATGCTTTGAGTGCGTTACATTGAGTCCTACCGTAAAACGTGATTTTTCATCACAAAAAAAAGTCGCTTTAGGTAGTGACTTTTTTTTGTGAAAATTGCTAATAATAATAATTGCTAAAATCAAGTATCTTGATTTGGCTCGCGAGGTTGTCGACATGTGGGATGTGGACTCAGCGATCATTGTGCCGATAGTCGTGTCAGCCCATGGCTTAATTGCCAAGAGCCTCGACCAATATCTAAGGAGGCTCTCGTTAGGCAGCTGGATCAAGGGCTTGATTCAGAAAGCGGTACTTCTGGACACGGCTCATATAGTTAGGAGGTTCCTACCGGAGGTTCTGACCGCCGGTAGCTTGGACCTTGTTCCCGATACCGGTTGGCTACAATTTTTTATATTTTTAAATGTTTTTTATGTATTTTTTTAATCAATATTTAAAAATGTAAGTTTACAGATGAATAAAGGAAATAATTGCTAATAATAATTATTGCTAGGGCAATCATTTTTGCGTAGAGTTACTTAGTTTGATGTACAGAATGCTTGATTGACGGCTACATGCAGGGTCGGATTACGCCCTGTATTAAAGCAGCGTTGTAACTGTCCATTAGTATAATATTCACATTTAAAAATAACTAAACAATATTATTTCAAAATAACAAAAATACGCGTATTCGCCATTGTTCTTATTTAACTACACAACAATGTGTTAAAATTTTTCCTGCAAAACCATCGCTACTCGCTGACAATGCGACCACATAACCACATACATAAAACTCCAGGTACAATCATGTAAATAAGTCCCTGGAGGAGAAATTTAATTAAGATGATATATGAGCAGCCTGGCTAACGGGCCGCGTCACCCGGTACGTACAGTCGCCGAAACAAATGCAAGAGATTTTTGAAAAAGATTAACACGCTTTAGATGGTGAAAAAGTGCTTCTTTAATTAGTGTTTTGACTCTCTTGATCTAGGTCTTGAGGTTCAAACTCCAAATCTTATCTATATATATAAAAGAAAGTCGTGTTAGTTACACTATTTATAACTCAAGAACGGCTGAACCGATTTGGCTGAAAATTGGTGAGGAGGTAGCTTAGAACCAGGAAAAGGATATAGGATACATTTTATCTAGGGACCACGCGGACGATGTCGCGGCCAACAGCTAGTTAGGTATATTTAGACTGATAGTTGAAATCACATGAGTAACAAAAAAGCGTACACATAAAACACGACTTTGCTTTTGGTTCATTCATACATCATCGTTTACCCTTGCCACAATTGATTTGAGGTGGACGCAGCACGTCTTCTTCTTCCATACTTCTCTTTAATCGTCACCCCCTTGCTAGCCATTATCGTCTTTTAAATTTGGTCTTTATGATAAACGAATCGTTGAATAGGGAGCTTTTTCATTGTCTCTGTTATTGGAAAACGTATTTTTGATCCCAGTTTGTTGCCACTAAAATATGTCAAGAGCCGCTTCTCGCAAGCTTCTTGACATATGTTAGTGGTAACATCAAGAAGCTTGCGAAAAGCGACTCTTGACATGATCCTGCTAAAAAATCATAGAATTGCGAGACAACGTCTGTTACCTTTCGCACAGTCGGATTAGAAGACAAGACACAAAAAAATGGATTAAAAGTATAATAAATACAGTGACAAAAATTAACATATCTCAAAGAAAAAAAACATAGTCTCGTTAATTCTACATTTTTATCGTATAATTATAAATGTAATTAAGATGTGAGATCTAAATAGTTAATAGTTATTTTATTGGTTTGTCGCATTCGTTAACCACTTGGTATGCCATCTACACAATCTAGTTTAATTAAAACATTTTTATGTACTTCCGTTTTTGACATTTAATTATTTTTTTTAATGGAAATTCTTTAACAACGATTAGAAATTTAATAAAAATATTTAAAGCCTTTGTTTTTGCAGTAATGGCGTCAGTAAGGTGAAGGGATAGAAAAAAAAAACCCTAACTAAAAAAAGTAAACAACAAAGAAAATGGTCATAAGATCCAATAGTCCCGATGGGGTGGTCCTATATAATTCCTCTTCTTCTATTGATGCCTCTCCAATTACTGAAGGTTGGCCAAGCCATCCACTCCGAATATTTTTCCTTGTCCTTTGCGAGGAACAGCTGAACAGCACTGCTGACTCTGGCCCAAGTGTTTTCTATAATATTATAATTATAAAATAAACATTTAATATTTACCTATTGTTAGTAACAGTTACGTCTCGCCAATTAACCATTACATTAACAAAAACCATTTTGCAAAAGTAATATTGACATGACATAAACTTGTCCCGCTGACCGTACTTAACACATAATTACGACGTGCGCGCCGAATACCTCGTTTGGGCGCGCACACGCATTGTGCCCGGATTTTCTTTCTCTTTTTATATCTTTCCCCATTTTTAAAACGTCCGTAGGAAGTCGTATATCCCAAGCTAGTTTGGTTATATTCAGAACTAATTTGGTGCATAAAACTTTTATATTGGACATATTAAACCAACAGTTATATGTCACTGACAATGTATTTTATTATCTCTATTTATACAGTTTTAGAATTTTCAACTCAGGAAGTCATTTTTTAGAAGTTTTGCTTTTCTTTTTCAATTAACAGATTCAGGGCTATTACAGATTGTGTTTTACACTTCTAAATTGATTCAAGCCATTCGGATGTTGTGTGTAAGATCTGCTATTCTTTTGTTTGTACTGGTCCACAGTCTTGTTCTTAGCGTGTCGATGGCAATCTAAATTGCCCAGAATTAAGCCACTAGCTTGGCGCCTTCAGTAGCGTCCATCAGTTACTGTAATTAACAAAAAACAGGACACGCAGGACACGATATTAACTGCACTATCGTTTGTGGAACAGCACCACATTTACAGTCCAGGGCAGTCACTAATGAATCTCCGATTGAGCAGGCCCTTGCTGCGATCAACCTGGGTCCGGAGACTTGCACTATGGTTTTCCGTTCTCCCGTGTCTGCCGTTACGCTATCATTACCAATCGCTTCTTCTTTTACATCACTATCTTGAATATGAAATCTTTGCAAGGATACTTCATCAAAAAAATCTAGTTCACCAAAGTCTAAACCCATATTAGCTTTTCTCCAACTTAGTCGGTTGTCTTTTAAGAAACAGTTACTTCTTTTATCAGCTCATTCATCTGCTTAAGAGCTATCTCTGACATTACGCATCTATTTTTGGAAAATCACGAGAATGGTTGCGAGTACCGTTGGACTGGCTTGTGGTGACACAGTGACTAATTTGTTTGTTTAAACTCGGCTTAGGATAATTTGTTTGAGATAAGGATCTGCTAATGTGACTGTTTAAATAGTTTGTGGAAAGAATTCTTATCTCAAACCTCCACGATGATGAATAAAATCGGAATTAATGACTGATCTTTCTTCATAGCCTAGTTTTGGATTGTCCTCTGCAGATTAGTTCTGACTACTGATATTTCTTCCGATAGATGGTGGCAATCATACTAGAACTAAACTAGCCCAGCATCATCATCTGCCTAGCCTTTTCCCAACTATTCGGGGTCGATTTCCAGACTAATCAGATGAATGCTGAATACCAGTATTTTACATAGAGCGACTGCCTATCTGACCTCCTTAACCCAGTTAGCTCTGGGTAATACGATACCCCTTGGTAAGCCTGGTTGACAGACTTTCGGGCCACTGATAACCTGTAACGACTGTCTAAGATCTACAAATGACAGCCGGGACCAACGGTTTAACTAGACTAGCTCAGCAACTGTTTTACTGACAGTTCCGTTCCAGGAATGCACCTCGCTCCATGTTTAATTAATTAGAAACGTGTCTTATGTCCGCGACATCGAATACCTGAGAGCTGCCTCTGTCCAACTATGCTTCGTAATCATGTCTTGGTATACTGCCTGAAACTGCCACCCACATTCTCCAATCTAAGTTCCGGTTTTCAAATTCTGGTCCTTCTAGTCGACCAACTTTAGTTACAAGAGTCTGTTTCTTGACTACAGTTACCAGTCATTTCATTAAAAACTTTTCCTATAATCGCGAAATCTAATAAAGTTACCCTTCAACTGTGGTCGACACGTTTCACTCTGTTCACTTCTGCCTTAAACTGCAATCTGGTTATATCCTGACCTCGTCAACTTCTGCCATCCCTTAAGTGCTGGTTTCCAGATTTTATCAGTTTCTTAATCTTATCACAAACTGCCACCAACTTTACTTCAAACACATATAATACCACAATCCAATATCTCAATAGACATTTTAAAAAAATCAGTATTCTCGCCATAATTACGAAGCTACTCGGCCGCGCTCGTATATGATCGGGTGCGCCCGCGCCGGAAACACCGCGTCTATTTCCAACCGGACGCACACTGTTTATTGTCGTCTGTCTGGACGGGTGTCGTTAACACCTAAACTAGTTATTAACATATTGATCCCATACAACTGTTGGTGAATGTATGGCTATGGCTTTCCGAATGGGTTGGGTATGGTTGGGAAAATAAATGGGGATTGATGATTTTTTGGAGTTGTCAAGCAATTTTTATAACGTGATTTAGATTTTTTTCTTGTTCGGCGAATATGTTTGATTTTCGAATATTTTTGATTTATATTGAACCCAGATAAAGTTAAGAACGATGCAATTTTTATTTACTTATCGCATTTATCGCACGAGCCATTTGGAGAATCTCTTTATCAGTGTAACGAGATGAGATGTAATATATGTATGTTTTGATATAAAAAGACAACTCTTATGATAAAATCATGAGACGTGACAGAATCTCAAATATTTCCATTCCAAATCTTTCAATGATTGGAAACCAAATTTGGCATTTATGCCATCAAATTGCATGTGTATTCTTTGAATTTCAGCTGTGTAACCATGGTTTAAGCTAAACAATTCCGCTGTATTTTCCAGGTCGCTAGAGAAAGGCAGCAGCAGCTCCTCAAGCGATAAGCCTTCAGACAGCTCAGCCAACTCGAACAACAAGGAACAGAACAAGAAACCACACATAAAGAAACCTCTGAACGCTTTCATGCTTTACATGAAAGAAATGAGGGCGAAAGTAGTGGCCGAGTGCACCCTCAAGGAATCAGCAGCTATCAATCAAATACTTGGCCGACGGGTGAGTTTAAGTTGCGAACGTTAATTCTAAATATAAATGTCAATATTCCAATTCGAATAATTTAATTTCCAAAATTCAAAATCGTTACATTTCTAATTAAATTTTTCAAAATATGTCTCATTCTAGAACTGTCCAAATTCGAAATTCTAAAATTGAATTTGATTTTTTCTTTTCTTAATTTACTTTTTAAATATAGAGTGATGTAATAGGTTTATGTTGACGTTACTTCAGTCCCGATGTAGTATACTGTCGGATGAGGTTTAATATCCGTTTTAGAGAATTTACCGTGCCACATTTTATGACCAACTTATGGATAGTTATTCCTACTGTATAAGTTAATATTTCACATATAAATCAACATTTGCAAGTAGTCCTCACATACCAGAATACTTATCAGTAAATAATCTTAGACCAGTCCTTTCAAAATCAATCAGAGTCGACATCAATACCAAAGCCACTGCATAAAGATTTATTCAACAGTGCTTAAGCATCTTGCATCATAAATTGATTGTCAATCAATCCGGTCTTAACTCTTTAATTAATCAATTAATTATGTATTTAACCGACACTTGTTACCAACGTGTATTCAGCAGTAGAATACATCGGGATTGTATAAGATTGCTCACATGACGTCAGCTAATCGCAATTGACGAAGGTTTAACTAATCAGAGTCTAAATCGATGTCAACAACCTCATTTTAGACAGAACAACTTAGCCAACGTAATGTAAGCAATCATTTCGATTGTATCCGCATTTAATATTAATATTTCTCTCAACATATTGGATTGAGCCTTTGTTAATCTTGTTAGGAATACGATTCGTCACCGCACGTCCAGCTTAGCCTGCATTATACAGACAATGCGGCCGCGCTATCAGCCATCTCATAGATGTATTGAATAATAACTAGCTGACCGTAACGCTACCGAGAAACGAGCCCGTGCACTCTAGTTCCCGGAACGATCTCATTCCTAACAAGAGTAACAATGTCTTTATACAAAAAATGAGTCGAGGCACATGTCGGCGACTGGTAACACAATATCCTGGTATCATAATACGCAGTGGCACTCGTTGAGCCGCGAGGAACAAGCAAAGTACTATGAGAAAGCGAGACAAGAGAGACAGCTCCATATGCAGCTGTACCCCGGGTGGAGCGCAAGAGACAACTACGGTTACGGCTCCAAAAAGAAAAAGCGGAAAAAGGACCGCAGTCCCGCAGAGCTGGGAGGTATTGGAGCTAGCAGCGTCGTCGGGGCTCTGTCACGGACGCTTGACACCGCTTACCCTCCCTGACGAGTCCTCTCCCCACTAACACTGGAGACTTGCTTGTTGTCCGGTGCCCACGTGCCCACGTGTAACCGCGCGGCTTGACCCCACTAACGTCAGCATCCGTACCCCTCCCCGTGTGTGTGTGTGTATGTGAGCGGTAGTGTCGCGAGGTGTACTGCCTGTGCTAGAAAAGCGGCTGGGCCGTCATTACTGTTACGTGTTCTGTGTACTGTAGTCGTCCAGTGAACGTAAACTGTACACCCAAACCCTCCGGAAACTATATTGGTTTGTTATATGTCTTGTCGAGACGCGTGAACCGACCGCAGAATAGGTTCTGGGAGGAACATCACAATTGGCCATTCTCATTCTGTAGGGGACAAAATTTTGTGATTAGATACCACCGCCGCTCGCTGCGGCTGTTTTTCTAGCACGCGTTAGGTCGCGGACGTACGGTCGGATACGGTCGCAGGTCGAGTCCACCGTCCAAGTGCATTTCTCTGTTTTGTTTCCATATTCGGCGCGTTCACGATACAGTGGCATGCGCTCGGCCGCGAGGAGCAAGCCAAGTATTACGAGCTGGCGCGCCGAGAGCGGCAGCTGCACATGCAACTCTATCCCGATTGGTCGTCTAGGGCTAATACGCAAAGGGGCAAGAAGAGGAAACGAAAACAGGAGACAACCGATGGAGGTACTGCCTTTCACTCCGTCGACGAGCGTCCCCCTCCCCCCTCCCGTCCCCCTCCCGTCCCTCGGCGTGGACATGCGTGGCCGGCAGCTGAGCAGGCTCGGCGAGCGTATAGTCGTAAGTCGGTCACGAAGCGAACACATGTCCCGGAGCGGCCGACGTCCCGTCGTTTGAATGCGATACTCGCATCGGCTCATTAAAAAAATGAGGTCAATTAACGAAGGATTAAGCCCGGAGACGTTGGCAGCTCCGCTCCTCGCCCCCCCCAACCCACCCCGCGCATATCGCTGAAGCTCCCCCCCGCTCCCCTGTCCCGCGAGAGTTCAATTGCTTTGAACTTCGCTCCGAACGGACCGAGCGACATAGTAATATTGTCTTGGTTGAAGGGGTACGAGGTTGTAGACATACATTCATATAATATACAAGTATTTTTGTTTATTTAATATTTATCGCATTTATTTATTTGATTTGAACGCTATATTATGAGAGAGACCCTCACGCAAGTCCTTCGAAGGTTGTCCCGGGTTTGAAGCTTTCCGTTTTGCTCCTGAGTGCGAGTGGGAGCGTGCATGTTAAAGCAAGTCAATATTTGAATACTTGAGTAATTGCTTTGCAGGGAGAGTAGTTTGATGTCGGAAAAGGCTGGGACAGCCTTCTCTTGGTACATAAGTAATGGAGTAGTGGACCAGAGCAACATGCGAGACCGCCGAGGACTAGATATACACAGCTGCTGATGCTTATGTGTCTGCGGTGCAATGATACTGGCCAAATAAAGTCACAAATATTTATTTTGATTCCGGAGAACCTATTCTGCTTCAATTTGCTTATAGACGTCATGTTTATTTGTTATTTTTTCGACAATAGCGTAGTTTTTAGCATTTATTTTGTTCAAAGTTTATGCGTGTAGTATGTTATTTTTTAAAACCAATGTTTTTTCCGTTGTTCCCTTTCATTTGTCCCATCCCTGCCTGCATGGACTAACATAAGGGGATTGCATGCTAGCTTGTAGTGAGTAGTCATTAGCTGATATGTCTTGAGATGCTTTAAAATATGATTTCCAGTAAATTACCTATAATTTTTGCATCATCATATTCAAGCTGAAATCCTTTTCATTTAACCTACAACAAAAAATTAATCAATTTACTCGACATCATATTTTTTAAACAATAATTTGCAATTTAAAGTCACTTGTTTTGCGTTACATTTTGTATGAGTTCGATGTCAGAGTGTGAATCTTAGTGGAACGAAAGGGTGTACACTAAAACATGTTCAATACTTTCAGGAAATAATTTGAAGAAATGTCGAGCGAGATACGGTCTCGACCAACAGAACCAATGGTGCAAGCCTTGCAGGTGGGTTACAACCTTTATTTTTATTTATTTTTTCTTTTCGCTTGTGCAAAATTATGTCTTGATTAGCCGATGGTTTAATACCATCAGTTAATATAAATTATTGTTTCTATGTGGAAAGACTTGGCTGTCTTACCTGACACACCAAGAGTAGCCTGGTCATTTTACTTTGGCATTTTATAATTTAATTAAAATCTATACAAAAATTCTGTAGTTATTTTATAATTTATGTTTTATATTACAATAGTAAATTAAGGATATATTTTACGGCGAAGCAGCTAATTCAGAAAATGTGTCTTTTCACAAAGAAATCAATTGTTTAGTACACAAGGAATAGATTTTTTTGAAAGTAGCCGAAGTTTTGGAAGTAGAAACTGTAGGGGATAAGTCGAAATGGCGGCTAACGAGAAAGGGCAATCATTTGTCGAAAAACTTTCAAAAAAATCTGGACACATTTTCTGAATTGGCTCGCTTGGTTGTTGTAATTGGTTGTCAAGGTTCATGTTTACTTATACAAATGTTTTTTCCACTCATGATTGCCGCTTCTCATGGACCCTGGATATGCTGGCACTATTGGTGACTCGTTCTGATCATTTTTACGTTTTTTTTTTCTATTATTTTTGATCATTTTATTTTCGCCTCACGCCACTTGACTCGTTGTTTTTTCTTTTACATTTATTTTTAATTATTAATGTATTATTTTATTTATTGCTATTGTCATCGTTTTTCATCATTTTATTTATTTGTACTCTATTTTTTATATGTTCTTTATCTAATAATACATTCATTTTATGGAACAATTTCATAAACACCTTAACATTTTTACATCCCAATCATTTTCACCTTTTCATCATTCCGTTGTCCTATTCTCCACCATCATCCTTTGTGACCATCATTTACTCATACAACTACTCTCCCAATCCTAACCTAACCCATCAACATTCCTACGCTCATTATCATTCATATGTCCATATCAATGTCACGTGTTTTAATGTCATCATTCTTCGGCCCTACATCATTTCCTCTGCTATCATACTTATGTCCTGTCTGATTCCGCCCCCTATCATTTCTGTGACCATTATCATTGCCTTGTCCACACTCATTATTTTGTCCGCTTTCATTCCTATATCCTTAATTATTTCTCTGTCCTTCCTTGTCTTCGTCTCTGTCATTTCCTTGTCATCTGCCGTTCCTATTCTTCACCCCTTTACTATCATATATATAACTCCATTATCATGACTCCTCTGCCAACCCTCATTACCGGGCACAGCCCCGAGTCAAGTAGCGTGATGGTGTCGGGAGGCCTGGGCCTCCTCCGGCCGGAGCCGACGACCTCGCTGCCGGCCTCCAGCCTGGTCAGCCCGCAGGAACCTACCTACGTTAACCTCTAGTGTCGGCGCCGCCCCGCCGACGGCCACGCAACGGTTGGTGATGAGTTCACAGACGGGAATGACCTGTGTGTTGTAGTAGACAGACTTACAGTTAAACCAGGAAATGTATGCGCTTCGGTAAACTTCGTACTTCGCAACTCGAACGTCGCGCTACAGAGTAACCGACAAACTTTAACCGTTTACTGCTTTGGATGCCTACCTTTTAAAGCAAAATGATTATTCTAATCATAGTGTGAGAAAGAGAGACACAAGACGTATAGTTCTATCGCTTTTCCACTAACATTCAAGTAACAGGATAAGAGGTAGCGATACAGAGCTTGGTGGCAGATCGTCATCTGCCACTTTATGAAGCTTTTGGAATTGCATCGAGTTGTAAATCTGTAAATTAGTAATCATGGTAATACAGAGTATGCAATTACTTCCATAGTTGCAACAGCTCATCATCGAGCGTTCGTATTTCCGAAGAATTCCGAAGCGCATACTTTTCCTTGGAGATCTGTAGATTGTTTTTGAATTTTTATTTTCGATTGTATGACTCAAAAATTTAAAGAAATTTTTAATGTTGTCTTTACTATTTAAACTGTCATAAAACTGCATCAGGTGCATCTGGTTGGGATGCGTTACCACTGAAGGATCAGTCAAACTGCTAAGGAAATGATGAGGACCGGCTGTGGACATTAGACACTCCGGACAGTGACAGATATTTCAGCATAGTACATGCCAGAGACTGGTGTCCAGAGCCAAGTCCGAAAGAGACAACATGTCCGTAGCGGTTTAACCGAACCTTGAGGCTCGAGTACGAGTCAGAATACTGATAATTCAGTTCTTTTTTTGTTAATAGATAGATTGCATAATACAGAATTTATTTAACTTTGAAGATGAAGTCAGAATGTTTTGTGCAAAAAGGAATGGTGTTTTATATGTTGTCGTAGGTAGTCTTATGCTTATTTTTCGTTCGATTTATTTAACAGTTATTTTCAGCATGAGTGTTCGATGTTCTCCGCGTGTTTTTTTCAGTTAATTTAACACGTTTTCAGCATGTTACTGTTAACATTATGATTTATGTGTTACGTGTCATGTAGGTTAGATTAGCTTTTAATGTGCGAAGGACTGTTTTGTAACTGCTTTCCCGACTGAGGAGGTAATGTTCTACCCTGCTACAAAAATGGTCTAATCCATGATGTGGTACGGGCTTTAACTTTCTGACCAACTGACCGATTCCTTGACGAGTCAAATGTGTTCAGCAAATGGTTTCATTAAAACAAATGCGAGAAACATTATCTGTGCTTTAATTATGTATTTTTGCTTTCGAAAATTTCGGATTGGAGTTCTCTTTCTTACCAAAACTCCGGTTATGTATGTATTAACGCTACGCATAAAAATTTTTCGTCATTAGCAGAATCCAAATACAAGTTACAAAACGGTCCTCAAAATCGTGTCCTCTCCGAATCCATACTAAGCTTCATCTCTTTCTAGGCGGAAGAAGAAGTGCGTTCGCTACATGGAAGCCCTAGCCGCCGCGTCGGGGACCGTGCCGATGCCGCTGGCGACGCCGCAGTCGCCCTGCTCTGAAGAGGACGTGAAGCTCGAGGAGATGTCGGACGCGTCCAGCGACGGCGACGCCGACACGCCGCTGAACTCGGCGTCCAGCCCCGGCGGGCTCAGCGCGCTGTCGTCGCTGGCGTCGCCCGCGTCCGACCCGCCGCCCGCGCCGCCGCGCAACCCGGTGGGCACCAACCCGCGCGACGCCAACAACCCGCTGTCCGTGGGCCAGCTGACGTCACAGTCGTGGCCCCGCGCCGCGCCCCGGCCGGGCCACGAGGTCATCTCCGTGTCATAGTGGCGCTCCACGACCCCGCGACCCCGGGCCCCACGCGCGGCCTCTGTCCACGTTCTAGCTCGATGGACGTTCCGCGATTGTACCGAGCTGAAATGTTTACAGAGCCGCATCGTGATACGAACAGTGCAATGTCAACTATTCGTTCTTTTCCCCGCTTGAGAACCGAACTTTGAACCCAGCGGAGGGTAGAGCGAATAGTTAACGTGAGACGTGTGTCGCCACCTGTCGGGCAGTGAGTGAACGTTCACCAGCGCCATCTAGCGGCCGCGGCGTAAGCGAGTCGTGTCGGTTGTGATATGAACTAAGGATAAGTACCGATTGTTACTGCTGTTCTCATGATGTTTGAAGGAGACCGTAGTGACTGACCTACCTCTATTCGGCTTTTTGACGAGTTTTGACTTTTAGGAATACCGGCACTTTCGTGAACTATTGTAATTTCGCTGATTGTATAGCGAAGTAAGAATATATTCATAACCTAAAAAATACCGTTTTTTCATGTAATAAAGTAAAAGGGCCTAATATTTAACTTGTAATTATCTACACCAAGTGCTCGGTATTTCTCTAACTCGACGTCGTTCAACTTGAGAGTGGCTACTACACGTCCAGCCCAAACAGTAACGATGCTATAAGTAGGCCATTCTTCAGTCGAAATGATCTCAAAATTGTGAGCCCGAATCGAGTCATTTATAGTGCATTTTTATAACAAATCCATACTTTTAGTTACCTAATATTATCTACATACAGTTATATACTAGTCACATATTTATGTGCCATGATTCGTTATGAATATCTTTTTGTGAAAATCTTTCTTTCTTTAGTCCAAGAGCTTGTCAATTTTCAATTCTTTATTCTGCTAAAGTAAAGTTTTTTTACCCGAATAAATGAACAGAAGTAAGAAATTAAATACAAATCGAATCATTGTCATCAGTCAAAACAATTCAGTCATTAATTATTTATTTTTCGATTCGTAATTAATTTTATACTTTTTTTTATCACAAAATAATTTCTTACAACCTAATTTGGGCTTTAATTTGATAAGACTATGTTCTAAAATCTTTAAAGAATAAATATTTGGTAAATAAAAGTGTGGGTTCTTTTACCATCTGTACCTTGAGTAGTCAACGATATTTTTAGCCATTTTAATTATACAGCATTGATTTCAATCATTTCAATCAAATAAACTAATGAATTCATGGATGCAACTTTTAAAAATTCACTGCTGTTTTAAAATATTCGACAATCTATATCTAATATTACATCGAAACAAAAATGTATGCACGAATTTTTCATCCGTTTTTGAATTTCATAATATTGTGACGAACAATTTTCACCACTATTGCTCTCTTGATACGGACGATTTTGTTTATAACAGGCCTCTCTTGCTTGACGATTGGGCATTCGCCTAAATCTTGACGAAATGATTGGTTGTTTACCAATCAGACCTAATTTTTAATTGTAATGCAGAAACATATTTAGCTTATGCTCCATGACGAGAACTGGAGAAAATACACTTTGAATTTAAGGACACTTCTAAAGTGTCTTACCTTATAAAATTTTAGACAGTGTTCTTCAATATGAAGAGTACTACATTAACATTAAAATCGAATGCTAAGGCAAGGTATGTTTCTGCATGAAAATCATGAACCAATGTGATTGTAAAATGCTTTCTCGTCAGTCGCGACTAAGGCCTGGTGTTCTTAAAGCTTCCTACCTATGGCCTGCACCAGATGAAGGTTCCATATAGCGTTAGAGATTTTGAATTTAGTTGTTAAAATGTTTTCCCTTCGCGGTATGCTTGTGTATAAAGTTATTGTTAAGGCGAACGGAGGGAAAAATGTTTTTCCGTTGTACGGAACTTGTTAGACTGTCGTAGATTAGACTAGGCACGTTGTATGAGTGAAGTATATCATAAGGTGTTGTGCCGAATGCCCTTTGGAACGTAATGTAAGAAAAACATTGAAAAATAATAGTTAAATATAAAGTGGAGTCAAAAAGACAGTCCATTGGCGTTAACGTAAGCTAAACGTGTCTTTTCTTTTAGTGAAATTGGTATTTATTTTATTGTTTAATAATGGAATAATGTGTCTTTATAATAGTAAAGATAGCATGTTGAATGTATTGTCATAATTTTCATTGATGAGTTTATTTTTGTCGAAACAAAACATGAGATGTCCTAGTACAATTTAAAGCAACGCCATCTATCTTCTGCTGTATGCAATTCACATCTCTATAGTTCTAGTATTTTCCGCGAGATGGCCGACTAGTGTAAGCATGTCGAATGGCATTTCGGGACAACACCACACTGTATATGTGTAAGTACATACATGATGTAAAAATATAGCTGTAATCTAACTGTGTCATATTAGTATATAAGTGTACTATGCTACTTACATATGTATACATTATTATTATATAAAGAAAAGAAGTTTAAAAGAAAAAATATTAGTTAAATACTGACTCGAAACTGAAAATGTTTGGTACATACGAAGACACAAGATATTTTATAATTGGCAACCCCTAGGAGTCAAATTTGTAAATAAATTTGTAATTCACGAATATATAGGACATTTTGGTATAAAAATATTGCATTTATATTATTATTAAAAAGCGATTAGTGCCCTCGGAATGTTCTCGGATGGTTTGTTTTGTCCAGCAAATGATTTTTGTTAATTACTTTTTATTGTTATTATTAAGAATTTTAACGTTGTTACTTGAAATACCAACCCCACATTGATTTATAAATTACTCTTGGTGATTGAAAATTGAATTTTAATCGGTTATATAAGACGAAAGGAAATGCAACTTACATAATTATATTAGCTGACAAAATGTTATCAACAACTATGTTTACTATTTGACCGAATTATGAACGTTGAAATTATAATATTGATCATTCGTATGATTTTGCATGAAATCCGACTTTGTGCAATACTAAATAAAATGGGTACTGTATAGTTTTCTAAATATTAAATTAGATTTTCTTAAAATTAATTCGTAAGGTCTATTTTTGAGTTTTATAGAGAATGATGGATTTGATTTATATTTCGAAAAGGAAGTTTTTATTTTAATAATGATTTTATATCCGGTGCCAAAACCATCTAGAACTGTTTATTGCCAGGGAATTACGACCAGTTATGAGAATAATATATCAAAAGTCTGTGCCAAATTGATGTATGAAACCGCAGGTATGAAGATACCTTCATTTGTCTTTATGTTGATAGATTTTATAGGTTGTTTTTTATTGTTAAGATGGTAAAGACAGACAGACGGCTCTTACTTTGGGCCAGTTATTATTTTATTTCGTAGAGAAATTTGACAAATTAGTAAACTCAATTATTAGGTCTGGTCCCATGTCTTGTGTTCAGTTGAACGAATATTATTTTAATAAACAACTTAAAAATTGTACTTGTGCTGTTTTATTTCTTTGTACCACTTCAATGAACTCTGCATATCACATTTCGCTTTAGTCCCAAGCCATGCCAAACACTCTGATCTCGGCCTTCCGCAGCCAGTCTGTCCATAACATAACCTCACGCCTGTGAGTTCGTATAATAGTAATGTAAGTATAGGCAGAGGTCTACACAAACACATTCAAATATTTGCGAGGATTAGACGGGACAACCCGAAGAAAATATAATAATTTGTTATCTACTACTGTGTAATAAGTCGGTATATATAGTGTGATACGCCCGTCGCATTCGTGTGTCAAGAAAACGTCGCTAATAACTTCCGGTTCAACATTTTTGACAACATTCCCAACGGCTGATCTATAACTCTTTTAAATCGAGGTGTTTCCACGTTTTGCCGTATGTTTAAGTTCCATTTCATAGGGAGCGAGCCTATTGCCATTAACCAAGCACAAATCCAGAGTCCGTGGCTGCTTCTGAGAAATTGCTGATGGAAAACCCCAATCTCTTTTGCCCGTCCGACCTGGCTATCGAACCCAGACTAAAGAGGAAGTCTAAAAGAAAAGGAGTATGGATAAGAAATAAAAACAAAATCCATGAGATTACATTGTTTATTCGTGACAATGCATAATAGAGAATATACATTTAGAAATTATGTAAAACGCTATAAAAATTGTGACGGCGTTGCAAGACTAGTACTATACGGAGAGATTAAAGAATTACTTTAAGGTTTTTGTACTGCGATCTTACGATATTTTGGCCCCTGCACTGACCAATTACATCCCAGTTTTAATGGAAGCTAGAAGAATTGAAGTCGAAAATTATTTGATTCATTCCGTTTATTTTAATTGGCAATACCAAAATGATTTTTCATGAAAAATGTAATAATTAAATTATGATGTGTATTTCTATGCTTAGTAATGGACTACAATAGACAAGAAGAACATCATTAAGACCATAGGGTCTTAATGATGGTCTTCTTGTCTAGTTCGACACCTAACTGAACTTAAGTTACACCTGTTCTTCTGTTGGAATTTCCACTCTGGTTGCTGAGCCGAGGGTTCAGAATCCGATAATGATATTAGTATAAATAGGCATACACTTAAAAATCCAAAAGATTTTCGACTCCAATACTAAATAAAACCTAGGTGACAGTACACAGGTGACAGAATCGTTATAAAAGTGTTTGTAAAACAATTGGACCTAACACTAACATACAAACTTATGATTCTTGTTAGGTTACGTTCACACAGTGCTATATTGTAAGGTATTTTACAGTGTTAGTATAAACATCGCGCCTCTTTTCACCGAGAGGGTTGGGCAGAAGCATATTTATAAGCGACCCAGATTTCGGAGGCAACAGGACACAAACCCTGCTGATTGCTAACATTCAGGTAGAATAACCGGCTGTTCATACGAAAAAAAAAATTGTTTCCGTCTGTATGCTTAGTTTTTGTAATCTGCACAATATCTTTGATACGAGTTTCATAATCATACAGATTTATGTATAAAATACATTAACGTTTAACTTAGATGTTCGAGTTCTCGATGATTTGATATACCTATACATTGAATCCCTGCACAGCATGGTGGGTCTAGTTTTGTTTTTTTCCACCGATGACTGCTACCGATGTTAATACAAAATAACATTGGTAGAAGGAAAGCATCGTGAGAAAATACAAAACTAGCGACTCACCATACTTTGCCTTGTGCTTTGTCTAAGATAAACTTTGAAAGTACTAATACCTTGGAAAAGACACATTTGGACTTGACCCGGATTTAAACCACTTTCTCGTGCAACAGAGGCTAGGCTTTAACAACAGGGGTATGATGACTTTCCAATGCCGTATAATCCCAAAATTTTACTGTGAAATATCGTAAAATACAGCCCAGTGTGAACATATTTGTAAGAATCGTATGATACACAGTAATCACATCACGAAAGCACAACATACAGCTTGCGATCCATTCGCTCTTCACCTACTTATATAAATGATGATTATGAGTTTATGACTTATGTATGACAGCAATATTAAACGTTAAAAATTCTTAATTATTACAAATTAATGGTTGATGGTATGCAGTGAATGTTAGGAGAGAAATATTGAAATATGCAGAGTTTTTTTTTTAATATTGCTGGCAAGCGCATATTTAGATAATATTTAGTTTTCATTTGTGTTAGTTTTAATGATAACAAAATCTTACCTAACAGCTTGCCAATATTTATGAAATTATCCTGTATATTTCAAAAAAATATTAAGGTACGTTATAAATCTAAATATAAGTGAAATTGATAATCTTAAAAGTTGTATTGATATCCAATCAATACACTGTAAGATCAGGAAGTATAATTTTTTTTTAATGCAAATGAATTAACTGATTAAAATATAAATGCATTTTTGTTAAAAACAACATTTTTGGCCCATTTTTAGCAACAATGGATTTGGAAGTCTATTATTGGGTACTAAAAAACTAACAATTAAAGTGAATACAAGAAAAACATTCTAAAACGTTAATGTAAAACCTATAATAATATAATTATAACCAGTTAACATTGAAAATTTCAACAAATAATCAATAAAAGACAATTATTAACCTGAACATACAAAGATAATAGGTAATTACGCACCTATTTGTAATTTGTAGCCAATTTCTACAATTTTAAATAGTTTTTCAATTACTCGTAAATAGTACACCTTTCAAATGAACTAGCGTGCCGTGCTTTGTGCCAAAATACTTTTGGAAAAGATCTGCAGAAAAAGCCAATGACGAAAATCATCAATTGATTTTTCATACAGCTCCTTCATACGTTAAATGTATTCCTACAATCATTGCCTTAAATTGTTCTAGAGATTTCAGCTTAGATTTCAATATTTAAAACAATCCTTCGCATTTTTCGTCAAATAGTTATGCATAACTCAAAATGCAAGCTGAAATCGCCACATAATTTAAGGTCCATACCTTATACCTACATAAATTCAGGAAAACAATGAATTTCAATATTGTTATACAAGCATAATCAATAAACAGTAATTAACAGCGTATTCGTCTACAAAATGTTACAATTGTTACAAAATTTACTAAACAATACGCCGGTTTGTCAGTCTACTTAAGGCTTCGCAAATAGACCAATCTTGAAAGCCACTAGTGGTCAGAAACAGTGTATTTTACCGTACATGGCCGCACAGGTCGATCTTTAAGGTTAAGCAGCGCTTGCCGAGGTTGGTTCGTGGATGGGTGACCATCCATAACTTACCGAGACCCGTTCATCGTTGGCAGTCGTAACGAGTAGTCAGAAACCACTCTTACCAAGTTGTGTTACTAAGCGACTGGGTCTGATTGGGACTTCATGTAAGATACTGGTCGAGAATGGCCACTGTAGGCCTATATCTCACTAGGATACAATGGCGCAATCAGGACGTGCTACCACCAAAATGTATGAATGGTTGCGCAACCCAGTAGACATTAGATGAGGCACTCTGATACTCTCCAAAGAGCTGTATACATTTTGTTTGGTAATGCGACGGATTGCGCCGCCATTGGTGCCCCAGTGAGATATATCCTGAGCAGATTCATAATAGAAATCACGCATAATTCGTCACAGACGCAATTAATATACTGAATTGACACTTTGTGACCATTTCATGAATTAAAACGTTATTCATATCCCATTAAGATTCTGCTAAAACGGCCCTTTAAGTTTTATTTCTAGGACAAGCCGGTTTCCTCACTGTTTTCCTTTACAGTTTTTAGAGTAGTGATGAAATTAATTGCTTGAAGTAAAGCGCATGCTTATCTTAGAACCCATGTACTACGACCGGCTCATTTCTTGGTACTGGGCCATCACAGCTTTACACAATGGCTGTTGCTGGCCACCAGTGGCGACCTTACGGGCCCATTATGCGAGTGCCTTAACTGAATAAATAACATAATTTTATAACTGTTGTTATTATGTCATGTCCTAATTAACAGTCTAACATATACTAATGCTTAAGCTTTGGGTTACTGTCGAGTAGCTACACAATTGGTTCTTAGCTGCCTCAAGCCCTGGACACTATTACTTGTGAAAAATCACCAAAAATAAACTAATGATAATATTTGATTCTTAAATACCTAATTTTAGGTACAATATGTATAGTAACAAAATTCCAAGTTCTCTCAATATGGAGATTAATATCCGATTTCTTTAATGTCAATTCTAATGATTTTTTCGCACAACGAAAGATATGGTAGTGTGTTAAAGCAGAAAAAAACACACCATGTGTTATCTTATTAATTTTAACATCACCCTGTCATCAAGCATAATCACACGTATGTAAACCTGTTCAAGGCTTACAAATCCAAATTTTCATTCAAAAATCGACTTTAAAACCTCTCATTTCTCAAAACCAATGATAATTTTAACTAAACAAAAAATTAAAGTAAAAATTATCACAACTGTTCACAAGTATCAGTATCGTGTGAATGCCGCAAGCTCGCCGGTACCGGCATCGGTATCGGTACCGGTTTACCACAGGCCCGAGGACTGGCCGCCTGGAGGGTTCCTCACGCGGACTGAAGTCTTGGTCTCCAGGCCCCCGATCTCTTCTGCAATTTAAAAATGACTCTGATTAGAAAAAGTAATTTAAAAAAAAGTATTTGCACTGCACAATGTTATCGCATTATCATGAATAAATAATATCCATATTGTCCATAATACCATTCTTTTGAAAAAGTTTGGTGATCCATGTCTTTTAAAAAACACTAGCGCGAACAAAGTCAATTTCTGTGTAGTGCTTGCGCTCAAAAAACATTCCTATGACCAAATATGACTTAATAGGCCCTCTAAAATGTCTTTGGCTTTTTGGGGCACCAAAGATTTGCAAAGTATGCGACGTGCGTTAAGTGTATGACTTATGTATCAACAGAAATATACAAAGTAGATAATTTCCATAAACAAGGTGTAACACAGTACACGCCAGAACTCGCTTGTGGTCTTTCGGATCATGAAACTGAACACCGTTTGTTATACGAGGTTATTGAAATTAGCATAAAATCATCAACATGTATGGTAAAACTAAAAATAAAGTTGTGAATTTCCATAAGTCATTAAACAAAAGTGGTTCAGTTTCGTAGTCTGACTCACGACACGAGAGGTCTTGCATTTGTTATGTTATACCTTGTATATTTTGGTCGCCATAATGATTACCATAGGCTCGTCAGATATACTTTGATCGATAACCTGTGATGCTAAAGACAGATCTCGCCTTTATCATATATTTTAAGCCATTTGATTGCTTGAATCGCGTTTGAAAAGTTCAAATATCGTTCAGTAGCTAAAGATTATTTAAAAATTAACAACTTACTGCTAATAGAGAAGGTGGAAGTCTGCAGGTTCCTGGTCCCAGGCTCCCTCATCTTCCGTCCGGTCGGGGTGCTGCAGCCCGACACCGAGAGGCTTTCCACGCTCTTATTCATGAGACCTAGGTCTGTAAGTGGGGGAGGGGGGTTAGCTCGACAGTTAGACGTCTAGATGGTCCAGAAGCAACGTACATGTTATTCGGTTCATTGTTCCAATGGTGTAAACAATTTAGCTTAATGTTTTATTTATTGAGACTCGTGGGCCTCCGGGAGTTGTGGGATCCAAAGTTAATTTTGGCTCATTAGTTTTGCTAAACGGTGCAATAATAGCACTTACCGAGCACTAAAATTCATTACACGGGCCATATTGGCAAAGTTGGAAAATCAAAGATTTTACTAGACCCAACTTGTAACGTTCATTTTTATTTAAGAAATAGTTTGGCGCTAGTTAAGTTCCAACGCAGCTCTATTAGCTTGTTCATTCGCCACGCGACATTTTACTGACAAACTTTCCTGATGGAGAACCTAAGTAGATCGCACTCTGTGTAGCTAGCCCCAGATACCAGCCTTCCCATGACGACATGAGCTATTTTCTACCAACCAACCGGCACGGGGCCCACGAGTAGAGGTCCGTGTTCCAGCAGGCAGCGCGAACTTTGAAGGATGATCATGCTATGGTCTACCATGACGTCTTAACGCAGGAGTAATTCTAGTGTGAGAAAGAGATGGCGCTAGACGACTTGTATAGCTCTGTCTCTTTCCCACACCAGAATTACTCCTGCTTTAAGACGTCATAGTAACCCCCATGGCCTATTTTTTTATGGGTGGTGTTAACACAATAGAAATGTAAGAACTCTCTGATCTATTGTTACTTTACTGGACTCCGGAGTAGCCAAACAAGAGCGGTCCTTTTTTTTCTTGTTTACATAATTGGAATGAATGAAAAGTATCAGCAGACCTTGTGGCCTTGTTGGTTCCCAGGTCGGGCAGCAACTAAACATGACATTGTCTGCAAGAGAAATAGTACGTTAGATGGGAATCGTGCCGGGAGAGGCAATAAGCTTGTAGCTCGATTTCCAATAGAGTAGCTTTTAAAACAGCGACAAGCTAGCTTACATTTTGATTTATAAAACCAGCTTGGGTTTCAATTCGATTAATACTTATCTGTAACAAAAGCACGAACATATCGTAATCAAAAAGTGAAGTTCACGCAACGTTTTTGTAACATCTTAATTTTCAGACATACAAGCTATTTGTTTATCAAAAACCTCATGGTCACTCTTCTAAGCGTATCGATGGCAAAAAGTTCAAATTATGTTTGGTTCAAAATTCAAGGGTCTCATCATTAACCCACCCCCCCTTTTTTTTCGGATTTGTAATCATCAAATGACGCCTCCCGCTCTGGGCGGAGCGGAATGGGAGTGTCAGACTTTTACTGACTAAAAACCACCCATGTTCCTTCTTTTGCCCTTTATGTTCCAGGGCCGCGGTATCTCTTTCGAACAGTCCCGCAGCCCTGGCAGGCATCGGCCCTTGTTTGCTGACATCTCTTTGAGGCGCGCGTGGAACACGAACGCGCCGTCGACACCGCCTGTCGTCATAAGACGGACGGACGGCGAGCTAGCCCATTACTCACCGTCCACAGGCAACCCCCCCCCCCGCTTGATCTCGTACTAACCAAACGAAATCGCGGAACAAAATTACTTTAGACTAAATTATTTTCTTTCGCGATTTCAGGATTCATTCCATAGTCGTTAAGAGGTTTAAGGTAAACAAAAACTAATGTTTTTATACGTCATATTTATCCGGATGTGTCACAATAATAACCAACTTTCAGACACGATCCGGTATAACTGCATTATGGATATTAAAAAAAAACGTATTCGTCGTTAAGAATACTTTTGCCAAATTAATGTTCGTGCTTTCATTTGTTTGAAAATACTCTCATAGCTCTACATAATTTATATACATACAAAATGATAGTCATTGGATTGCTGCCCGGCCCCTAACCACAAATATAATAAACTAGCTTAGCTTAGAAAATTGTGCTAATGTTAAAGCTTGCCGTGTGCTTGGCTGATACCGTTTGAAAGTTAGCATTACAAGTTTTAGAAATACTTGGCTATTTAAAAAAAGAATGAGTGGTTTTGTATGGGTACAGCGTCGGAACTGAACAGCAGTTCTTTCACGAGACAATTAACACTTTAACAGTAGATCTATTGCCGCTTTAGATGTAGAACATACTTTATTTATTTAAAATAGATACGCCAACAGTATATACATATTACATACAACAATAAAAGTAGACAGGTTAGGTGTACCTTAACTTCCATTAAGTGGTACCCCCCCTAAAGACACGTGCGTTCAAACCCGTGATAGGCCCCAGTTGGTTTTTGTATTTTTCAAGAACATTTTATTATACATACATACATATTGTTTTAGTGTATAAATAAGTTTAAGCTAGTATTTATTTCTTTAACGTGTGTATTTAATAATAATAATTTATCTGAATTACCTAAGTGGCTTAGATGGAAAAACTCGCCGTGATCAAAGGATAACCAATGATTCAATAGTTCGAATCTCGTACGGGCATATAAATAGATTTTGTATTTTTCTTATGGATGTTTGATTTGCAAAATTGAAAAGTTGGTGCAGTAAAGTAAAGTTTTATTAAATTGGGGTAACTTTGTCGTTTTAAGTGAACGTATAGATCAAACGTTGTTATACTATTATAAATTAATATATAATATAATAATTAATTTATAATACATAGTATAACAACGATTAATACACAACAACAATTAATATATAATATATTAATCCATACCTGAGGGTATGGATTAATTTTATAAAGAAAACGTACGCAAGTAAAATTAATGAATACCCTCAGTAACTATAACATCTATCGATTAATAAAGATAAAGTCACTCGGACGATAGCAAATAACAATTTCATCGCAGTTCATATGTATGTTCGAATCTAAGTCGAAACAATGAACTCTTTTGAAGTATTCTTTAGATTATTCGTAACGAATTCAATGTTGTAGCAGAGTAACATTTTAAAGTGTTAGCTGGTTAGCACATACCGACGCTGTGTATACCATACTTATAATGCTAACTTTACTCACTACAGAAAACCAATGTAGGCTCAATCAAACCAAAAATTTCGGACGCGGCTACGGACCTAGATCTCGGACATAAAGTGTACTGAAGTATATGCCAGTGTCCGGTGTCTGCAATCTGTCCGTACCGGTTTGACAGGACCTTTACACCTAACTAGCTTTTTATTAAAAAACCTCTTTTACTTAAGCAAGCGTGCCAGCTCCGCCCGTGGCATGTGCTCCAACTTACCGTCGTGTGGGTCCACGAACATGCCGGCCGAGGGCCTGCCGTTGCTGACGTGCGGCGCGTCGGGCGCGTGCAGCTCGTGCAGCGCGTGCAGCGCGTGCAGCGACTCCGGCCGGTGCGGCGCCTGCTCGTGGTCGTGCGCCACGTCGTACACCAGCGGCGAGTCCACGGGGGTCTTCAGGAACTTGCCGAAACCTGCAGGGGTAACAAAAAATAGAATAAAATTATGTTAGCAGTAGATTTTAGATTCCTCCTTGCAAAGAGAAATTAGTCATTCAAATCAGCCTAACGAAGCTCACCGCTGGACATTGGCTTCTTTAAAACTACGTGAAAGCACTCGATTTGTGCATCCAATCTATCCAGCCGCCTTTTGTATATAAGGCCTCTGCCTCGAATTTAGCGGGCAGCGGGGCGGCGGCGGCGGCGGCGCTCGTTGACTGGAGTGCACCCACAGAAATATTAAAAACAGGAGAAGTGGCAAGGGGGCGTCTCGGAGACCACGCGGTGCTGAGCTTTACGCTCAGCTATTGAAAAAATGGCCGTCACCGCGAGTTAGTGTGTTGTCAACCGCGTTCGTAAAAACAACGATTATGCCGTCTTGTTCGGTGGTTTCGAGCAAAAATAGAAGCCAAGACAATCATTTTAGAAGTCATGGCATCAGTTTCCACAGGAAAGTACAAGTATTTTACAATATTTGTCTTAAAAATCACGAAAAACAACAATCCCTAAAATATATCTGACTTGTACTACTTTATTTTTGTTTTCTTGTATTACTCCGACGGTATTATGTTTGCATTAAACACATTGCTCTTTTACAACCACCTCAGTCTGTCACTGAGTGACTGAACAAGCAATGTAAAGCTGACATAACGAAACATCAATAAGCCGTAATGTCGCATGGTGCGTCCGCTGCTCAGGTCCGCCGTATTTGAGCGCGAGCTAGTGATGTGCTCGTGGAGGTTTGACAAAGTCTATCGACAAGAAAGTCGACTGCGAGTTAGTATATTATTATTTCAGATTTTTCTTCAATTTGTTAACTTTTGTAATCCAGTTGGAAGGCCGATGTGGTTCTATGCATTTTTACCCATTTTTTAAATTTTACAGCGTAGTAGTGCGTAACCAAAGATCGTAAAGTAAGTTCATTAATGTTTAGTTAAGTAATCTATGGAATGTCCTTGGGTTTGAATTATAAGCTACTTCGTCACTTGTTATGGTTATGGTATTTAACTGAAGTCTTCATAAATGCACCATTAACTTCGTATGCATTATAATAATCAGCATCATATACTAAGTCTTAATTATGTACTATGCCGCAGAATTTCTAAAGAGGGTTTGAAGACGCTATATTGTGACGTCATGCTAATTTTGGCAATGGGTCAAATTTTATGCTATTTATTTATTATGCATGCGTGTGTCTTTTTGTCACATAAACCCCTAGTTGCTAAAGAAAGAAGAATTTAATTTCTTAAAAATATTGCTTGCTTAGGGATTTTTTAAGAGCCTGCTTAACTTACAAGTTTATGATTAGCTTCGTTTTAATTCAGTATGTCACTAACAAATTTTAATTGTACCGTTTCAGTTTCCCAAAATATTTTTATTAATTGAATAATGTTTTGTTGGTTTCAAATTGTTTTTATATTCTTTATTTTCAAAACCTTCTAAAAAAAATTATCGATATATTTATCGATAACTCTTCGATTTAGTCAAGCACTGTGTCGTATCCGCCCCCGTGTCCCGACGACACACAATGATAATTGTTTTAGTGTGAGTAAATTATACGGAAAAAGTACGCTGTGGTTTAAAGAATAAGGTTTATATTTAAATAACAGAGTTATCGAAGGCGCGTGTGTGCACTTGTTCGTAGTATTGTTTTGGCAGAACTGTGTGTGCAATATTATCGTCATAGTGGGGCAACTGTGGCTTCACCGGTTTTGTATACATTTTGAACTCCACGCCATATCTCCTTCTTTATTATATCTATGAGTGCACCGCTCGTTGCCCGCCCCCGCGCCGCTGTTTTCGAGAACCGGTCCATTTGATTTTACGCATAAGATCCTGCCGCTCCCGCGCCGCCGCCGCCGCCGCGCCGCTGCCCGCAAAATTCGAGGCAGAGGCCTAAGGTCTCATTTAAATAGAAGGACAAATTTTAACACAGCGTTCGTTCGTTGACCGTTTTGTGGATGTGTTTATTCTAGACTGCCGGCAATCTATTATTTTAGGTCCAAATAAAATCACTTTAATCACTGTTTATTTGCTTGGATATCTTTGGTTAGACGTACTGAACGCTGTGTTAAAATTTGTCCATGTATTTTAAAGGGACCTTATATTTAGCTACAGAGACCCACGACACGCGGTCTCGACTCAAGGATTCGAACTGAGTGAATTTGAGATATTTTTTTAAGTGATAATTAAGTATCTTTGGTTGACATTCAGTTAAATTAACTTGGAGAAAACCGGAAAATTAATAGTGATGTGATAGGTATGCTAGTTATAATAAATTAAAATTATTACCTTCAACTACTCGTAGTTGTCCGTCATCGAGGCAGACGCGACCGTTCACGATTACGTATTGAGGACTACCCACTACTTTCTGGCCCTGTAATTTGAGCAAATAAAAATGTAATATTTCAATGTAAATAACAGTGGCGAAGGGTCAAAATTGAGTTAGGGGCAGCCGAAGAAAAAGAATGAGAGTTGAAATTATTTTTTGTATTCTTTTTCGTTTTTTTTAACCTCATTTTTGTACCCGACCCCGAAAACCATGAAAATCACACCCATGACGAAAACACCGAAAATGTTCGTTGGCGCCATCTTTGGTTTTCATTTTGACCTTAGTTTCGTTATACGCGACGCCGATAATCACAAAAATGACGCCGATGACTAAAAAAACCGAAAATTTTCTTCAGCGCCATCTTGAATTTTCATTTAGACCTCATTTTCGTTATCAGCGACGCCAAAACCATGAAAATGACTCCTAGTCCTATGGCGAAAACACCGAATAAAAAAGTAAAGAAATAAGTCAACAAAATAAAAAAATCAAAAAATCTAGTAGGTACCAAATGCTATATCGACCATTACTCATTCTATCTCGTTCTTCTCTACATACTTTGTTTTTCTGCCCCTGTCGTAACTCGGTTATCTTCGGCTTACCGAGCTCCCTAAAAAACGGTACTGCCAGCCGCGAAGTCACGGGTGCGCGTCCATACGATTTAAGTTCTGAATTCTTACACCCGAGCACCGGCTTATTTGGCGCCACCTGTTGCTTTATTTTTTTGACATGATAAATGTTGTCATTTTTTTAATGTTTTCAACCCTATGTTGTATTTAAATGGCTGTACTCATCAAATCAAATCAAAGCATTTATTTCAAGTAGGCCCGTTACAGGCACTTTTGAACTGTCGAAACAAAGATAACAATGAAATGTAGCTACAGTCCCAGTCACAAGGCATAAAAACTGTGAAAGTACTGTAGTTGCCCATTCCCTAACGTAGATCTCTATGGAGAAGAACGGCCAAGAAACTCCCTACTGTTATGTGATAACCACAGATGTGTATGTTATATACTATTAGACTACAGTAGACACCTAGACACTACACTACGTAGAGTGCCTTGTTCCTGAAGAGCAGGAATCGGCTTTTTAGGTGCCTTTGGGGCTGGTAAATTACCTTATAATTATTAGAGTCATTAAGAAGGAAGCAGTTCAAGCAGTGGTACACGGAGCAAAATGGATACAATCATTATTTTAGTACTATTCTCGTCATTTCACTCGCTAAACTAAAAAATACCTACTTTTTACTCTCGATTGTGGCAAAGCTCAAAAGGAGGATACCAGAGGGTGGAAGGGATACTGACGCGAAATAAAATCAGCTGGTACATACAATGTTGACCGTGTAGGTATTGGACTTTTGTAGGAAACAGCAGATTTTTTTTAATAACGTAAGTAGGAGGGCTCAGAATGATGTACTGAATACGTAGTAACAGTTTTCGCGTCGGTGTCCCTTCCACCCGTATTTTTGGATCATTTGAAAATAGTCTAACCATAGCACAGAAGTAGTGTTTCTGTAATATCAATTCGTGTGTTCGTGTCAAAAATACACAACACAGTTAAATGTCATCTTCACATATTTATAAGACAAAATTTCACCTATGTGTAAAAGCATATCAGTTACCAAATATGTCTCGGTCAAACCGGTACGGACATATTGCGGACACTGACTCGACACATTTCAGTACAGTATCTGCCATAGTCCATGTCCTCAATATTTCTATCCCTTAATAGAAACTTGCTTTAGTACGCCCGCCGCTTACCTCAAAAATATTAAAATCGACCGCATGCTTATGAGTAGCGGCAGAGATGGTCCTCTCGAGCTTGGGGTCCCACACGACGATGTCGGCGTCGCTGCTGACGGCCACGCGGCCCTTCTGCGGCCAGATGTTGAAGATCTTCGCCGCGTTCGCGCTCGTCACGGCCACGAAGCGGCAGGGGTCCATTAAACCTGGAGGAGTTAACGATACGTTGGTGAATTAGGCGTTGCCGTTAGATGAAACAAGGTTATATGGTAATTACTATTGATTTGGTGCTGCCCAAATAAAATTGATACTTACCTGATCCCCTTTCCAAATATTTGCGGGCAGTAAAGTAGGATATATGGGGTGGAAGGGACACGTAAACGGTTACCACATATTCAGTACATCATTTTGAGACCCCCACATAGAAATGTTTCATCGGTTATTAAAATAAAAAAATCAGCTGTTTAATACATTTTGATCGGGTAGGTATTGCACTTTTGTAGGAAACTGCTGTTTTTTTAAGTTATTATTTTTTATTATTATTTCAACCAACTTTGGATCGTACAATTAAATCACAATTTTATATAATTCAAACTATTAAAATTATTATTTAAAAAATTTAAATTTTAAATCAAAATAACTAAATTCAGAAACAAAATCAAAATCACAACCAAAATTAAAATTAAAATCCAAATTAAAATTAAAATCAAAATCACAAGGAAAATCAATAATTAAAAGTAAAAATTAAATTAAAATTAAATTTAATAACCGATGAAAAATTTCTTTGTTTTTGGGGCTCACAATGATGTACTGAATATGTGGTAACCGTTTTCGCGAGTCCATGCATGTTACCTTCCATCCAGAATAGATAAGTCTGGCGTTCATGGTATCTTGGACCATTATAATAAAATAAAACACTAACCAGTATTAACCGCCTTCTGCCACAGGATAGCCATGCGGTCCTCTACACCGTTGACTCCGTTGGGAATCTTAGAGAAGTTGTCCTTGCCGATCTCCTTGTCCTTCTCGTGGAACGTGCAGTTGTCGCTGCCGATCAGCTGCAGGTGGTCACTGGGAAAAGTTAGGAAATAATTAAGATGGTTTTTAATAAAAAATCTTCCCAAAAATTGAGACAATCAAGTTAATACGAACATCGTACACAGAAACAACTCAAAATCAATTTGACTCAAACCAAAGAGATGTGAGCTTTTGGTAGATCGTGTGACAGTCCATTTATCGTCAACTGCAGTCACTTCATTTTGGGACTTTCTGCATGTGACACGCAGTTTAAAAAGCTCTCATTTCAATGCTTTACTTTGAGTCAAGTTGCTGCCGTGTCGTATGCAACAAGTTGCTATAAATATAATTATCGATGGTGGATAGAATTATGTAAGGGACATTCAAACACCGAACAATACCCATACCCACAAATTACCAAAAATAAATTAATAATAAAATAATAATAAAAAAAAAATATATATTTTTATTTATTTATTAATCATTAATTTTTTTTTAATTTATTATTAATTGGTAATACACAATACCTCCCTGTCGTATAAAGTTATGGACAGTCACAGGTATTAAACTAACAAAGTAAATACTGTATGTGTATACTAACTCAGCGAGCGCCTCGCACATGGCCTGCGGGGTGGAGGGGTCGGGGCGCAGGGGGGGCGACAGTACGTGCGCCGCCGCGTGACGGAAGCACGCGTTCCTGTAGTGGGAGCCTGCAATGTAACACGCCAACACGTTACACCTGTATCAGATATTACTCTACTACCCTAAACCTTATTACAACAGCAAAAATAACATCTGTCATCTGCAGACTGTCTCGTTGATCTAGTGGTCGCAAGCGCGACTGCTGAGCATGAGGTCCTGGGTTTGATTCACAGGTCGGGCAGTGATATTGGGTTTTTCCATCTGGAATTTGTCAGAAGTAGCCGCGAAATCTGGATTGATGTCAATAGGCTCGCCTCCTATTACATGGCACTTAAAAATAACTGGCGAAATGTTGGTGTACTATTAGGTACACCTCTGCCTAACCCTTCGGGGATTGCCGCGCCTGTGGCAGTTGACGAAGATCATTGCTAGCAAATCGGATAGCTGGAGATAAACTGATGACCTGACTGGTGAATATACAGACACAGGTCCTGTCGATGCAGTCTGCCAATGGATGGCGTTCAGCTGGATGATGAAGATGAACTCACCATCAGTGCCGACAGTGGCGGCGAGGGTCTCTCCGAACAGTGCCTGTCGCTGTCTAGTGCGAGCCTGCTGCAGAGCTCGCACTGCACTCTTGGACATCATGTGGACGATGTAGAGGGGTGAGTTAGCCTGAAAGTGGAAGCAAAATGGCGTTAGAAAGGTGAATGAATAAAAGCGAAATTAACAGTCATATAATATCTTGGGACAACCAACACACCGCCATCTGATCCCAAACTAGGCAGAGCCTGTACTATGGCAACCAGACAACTGATAAACATACTTATGTATTTCTAAATACTTACATATTATAGATAAATTACACACCCAGATACAGAACAAATAATCGTACTCATCGCACAAAGATTTGTCCTGTGTGGGAATCGAACCCACGACCTCCGTCCCAGCAGTCAGGGTCACTAACCACTAGACCAACAGGCCAATCAAATATACAGAGTCTGTACCATGAATTTAATTGAATTCAGTGCGTGATCCTAGTCTTTTTCGTCAATTCAAGTTCATGGTAACATGTTCAATCAAGTTTAACTACTCAGGCTGTTGAATTCAGAATTTCAGACAATTATTAAGTTTCGAAACAACATACTCAATGTCATACATGATCAAATTCCATGTAAACAAGGATTTTTTTTGAGAAACGACCCATCAAAAATCAACATAGACTTAGAATGCAGTACAAGCAAATTATCTGAGATCTGATCATCATTTCCGTAGCCTTTTCTCAAATTTACTAGTCGGCTTCTGACACACACCCAAATTCCAACATTAAAAACAGTTTTTCAGCAGTTATTTACTTACTTAAGATGCGTAAATGAAGGCTCTGCAACGGATGTTTTTACACTCCGTAGTCAACAAGTCTATGGTGAGTACCGACCTGGTTAGCAATGACACAGGCCCTGTTGACGGCCTCGGCCTCCACCTCCTCATCTCGGGACAGCTGATGAGCCTCGGGACCGGTGATACCCTTCGCGAGGAGTTTCTCAGTGTTGCGAGCGATTATGTGACCGTTTTCGGCGTGCACCTGAAATAAATTGAGTGATTTTATTAAATTTAGTTTTAACAAAACAGTATTAAAGTGTAATTTCAATACTTAAAGTCGTTTGCTCAAACAAACAAACAATAATAAAATCATCACTATCAACATCTCAGCTGGGACATCTCAGGACGTAAACCTATAGACAGGCCTCTTCAACATCGTTACAACGACTGGTCCTGTACCTCGCGCATACAGCAGACTCCCACAACCCTAACCAGTTCGTCAGACCATCTTTTGGAATGATTATGTCCGCCCTCAACTTCCAACAAACATTTATGGCGTACAGTAATTTTGTTGACAAGCACTACCCAATCTTATTCTAAAACAATGAACATCGTCACATGTCCTAGTATGGTCACAAATAAATCACATATTAAAACATCTTGCTCACAAGATGGATACCAGCCCATAATATTATGGATAGCTACCTATTGTGTTGTAGTTTAGTATACCATACGACAGGTGTTGACCGTGATATAACATCACGCCTGTGTCTAGAAGGAGCTGGTAGGTAGTTTACTCACTCACAGATTTTTATACAAATTTTAAAGAGTATATTGGATGTGAGACGCACGGGACCGGTCAATGTGGCGGCACCTGGGGGAGACCTATGTCCAGCAGTGGACGTCTTTCGGCTGAAATGATGAAGACGATGATGATGATGTGGGATGGTTTGGTCATGTGGAGAGGATGAGTGAAAGACGACTTGTGTTGCTGCTGTAGTACTTTTAGTATTGCCGCTACACGGGAGGGTAATGCACTACAGGCCTGCTCAGCTGTCTGTAAATGATTTCTTCAACACACCTGAGGCAAAGCCCTAAGTTCAGAACAGGCCTCCATAGCGCAATACAGCTCATAATCGTCCAGCATCCAAGCATCCTTGTACGCCATGAACATCTTGAAGGAGTTGACGCCATATTGCTCTGAGGTCAGCTGATGCATCTCCTTCTTCACTGCTGGCGACCACCACGTTACTCCCACGTGCAGGGCGTAGTCGCAGCATACCTGGAACGGCATAATGTTTTATAATTATGTCCTTCTTTTGAGAAAAACACATACTACTAAAGGTACGCCTATGCCTAAGCATTCGGAAATTACAGGGTCGATACAGATCAAACACATCCCGTTTTTTTCAATATGGTGGGCCGATACACCCATATTTTACAAGTTTTTATTGTTACGTAAGTCCATGGGAACTGGACTGCCCAGGACTAATTCGAGTGTATTTTTGTTTGATTCTTTATTTTTATTATTCCTGGTTCCTTGCAAAAAGCATTAGGCTTGTCCGATACAAATATAACTGGTATTACCTAGATTTTTTTCTGAGAATACAAGTGCGGCCCTGCCTATTACACTTTTGTAAAACACTGGTTTAGAATGGGTATTGGTAAGGGTGTGATTCGTACCTTGCCATCGGCTTTTTCTCTCCAGTTATTGTACGCGTCCAATAAGGACTGCCCTTTCTGCGGCAACACGAAGTCAACTGGAAAGGAAAAAAAGAAAATTTAGGAGTAATTTATGTAATGTTATTGTTATAACTTCAAGATCACTACGAGATCAATCATAAGAAAAATACTTAAACAAATTCAGTGATAGTAAAAGATACTGGTGCTTTGATAGGTACTATTATCATCATCGAACATAGATTTTGTTGTCAATTGCAATCGAAAACTGAACTTAGCTCGAATTCAATTTTTTTTTTTCAATTTGACCAGGACCAGCCAGGACTTGGGACGGTAAGGATAGAGCTTTTATTTACAGCCTCATCATCTAAGCCGATCATAGTCCACTACTGGACAATTAGACATAGACATCTTTCAAACAACGCCACAAAACTCTTCCTCTGGATCCAATCAGTACCAGACTCCTTTTAAGAAAGTCGTTCCACCTAGATATGCGTCCCACACTGCGCTAGCCATTCTAGGACTCGTCGTTTACAGCATATTCTTCACAATACTCACTGACACACGTAGTTCCCCCAGCGATTGCCGCCCTGGTACCCTTGTAGAAGTCATCAGCTGACTTGGCAGCCATCATCTCGAGCTCGAAGTGGGTGTGAGGGTCGATACCTCCTGGCATGACCAGCTTGCCCGTGGCATCGATGGTCCTGGTGCCTCCGGGGATGATAAGGTTGCGGCCCACTTGTCTGGAAAGAAGATAGAGGATATATTAGTACGTCACAAAAGT
The DNA here is from genome assembly GCA_950022335.1 of Eurois occulta. Lineage (NCBI taxonomy): Eukaryota > Metazoa > Arthropoda > Insecta > Lepidoptera > Noctuidae > Eurois > Eurois occulta. The sequence goes on from OX465502.1 coordinate 5,536,135, forward strand.
GACAAGGGTAAGGACTTACGGAGAGTCAAAATGAACATGTTTTAGCCACTGTCCAGTGTTCAGAAAGTAATGTTACTATTAAGCTGCGGTTCCACATAAGATGAGCGAAAATGCGTAGTAGGGCTGCGGGACTGTTCGAAAGAGATACCGCGGCCCTGGAACCTAAAGGGCAAAAGAAGGAACATGGTAAAAGGGGTGTGTGTAAAACAAACCAATATTATTATAAGCTTTTTTCACATTTTGAGCTAAGCTCGATACATATGTGATTTGTTAGTGCACATCTCTCGCTGCACATCCTCGCACATCTCTGATGGAAACACATCCTTAAGATAAGTTGCGAAAACCAGCCGTTAGGTGGCAGCATCAGTACGCACACAACTTGATGGCCAAAATGCAGTTTAATTTCCGAGGTAGTCAAACAATGGGATTTCTTGATCTTTACGAACAATCAGGGCTGAAGTAATAACTATGAATTTAAACTTATGAAAGTAGTAGGTAATATTGGCAGCAAACGGAGGAAACCGTTGCACCTTTCAAGTTCAACAGGTAGCCATCAGCCATTTTTTTACCACTAGACCAAAATCACCAAATATCCAGAAACCAACAAAAGAATTCTGTTAGAAAACCATCTCGCTGACTCATTCAACACACTGATTTAACCATTTAAATCATATTGGTAGCACAAAGCAATCTAATTTAAGCATTTAACTATATTGCGTTAAATAAGGTTAAGAATCTATTGACCTGATGTTTTCAATTGATGCGGGAACCGTTTGGTATTCATTCTGTTTATTAATTTTGATCTACTTAATCAAAATGAGTGATTTATGGTGAGAATAAAATTAGATTGAATACGGAATGTTGATATGGAATGTTGTTTTTTTACGATGTTCATTAGTTAAAAACTGCATAATGGACCACACTGTCTGGTTCTATGCAAAGGCTATATGTACCACTCTTCCAGCCCTGGAAGTCCGGATTGCGGAGGTACTGGTTGGGAGCTTCCTCTGGGATGTAAATAATTAGCAGTCGAAATATACATTCTACGGGGTCCAGATGACATCTTAAAAATGTATGAATATGCCGAGGGGACTCACTTGGAGATAAAATTACTTCGAGCCATATTATTTCAGATTTCCAGAGACAAACCTGTTCTATTGAATCATCGAAATACAAAAGACATTAGTTGCTTCCAAATTATTAAAAAATCTATTTATACAGATTCCAATCAAAGCTTCTTGTGTGGCCTCGACTATGAATAGAGCGAGTCATCACTTGGGTGCCGTAATGGCTGGTCCCTAATCGTTCTATTCTGGTCAATATTGATGTGTGTGCAATAAGTATAAGTGGTTGTGCGTTATAAATAAAGATGATAGACAGCTGAGTCTGATGAATGTTTGTCATAGATTTCTGCAATTTGCCATTTTTAAATCTACATATAACCTAAACATAACGTCACACCTGCTTTCTCCAAAAACTTTGGGCAGAGGTGTAAGTACATACACGCCTCTATTACCCCACATTTCGTCAATTAAGGCGGTATCCAGGCCAAATAACCTTGAGCATTCTTTCCCTTAATACCCATCGCAAGAGATACGTAGTGAGTACGCTCAGATTTTAGAATAAAATCTATATAAAATCAAATTTTAGTATTTTGAAAAAAAAAACTAGCAGTTACGAGGAGATATAAATAAAATAAAAATAGTTTATTGGTAAAACAAGTAAAGGTTTTAACAGCAGCAGCGCTTGAGCAGCAGCGCTTGAGGCCACTAAACCGACGAGCAAACGGATTGGTAGGTACATTATGTGATAGAAATTATAAATCAATTCTTCGAAGACCAATGTTCATAATAGAAGGCATGAATGAAATACCAAACGATCTCTACGTCCAACATTATAAATCAGCCAAAATAACCTTGCCGTGACTTCTTTAAAAAAAAAAACAATTTAAAATTCCACACCACTCTTTCTACGCGTCACCATCATTACCATATCTTACAAAGTATATAAATCATTTAACATAAAGTATGTAAATAAAGTTTGTTATGTTACAAATTAAGATAGGACTTCGCCACCCAATATGGTGTTGTTGCGGATGTCGGCTCGTTACCGCATTAGTGACTTCCTGAGTGCGCACACGCATTTGAATGTAGCCAACGGAACGCGTCTGCGTTCGCAATTCAAACGTTCGAATTTGACACTTCCCTAACGGCTTTCAACTGTTTTTGTAACCGGCGCGGCGGTAGTCGGTGGTTCCATATTTAATGGTTGTTGCCATGTTTGAAATTGCTTATTTATTTTAATATTCAAATGCTTATTTTTTCATTGTTACAGATCTTTCTACGACTTTTAAATCGCCAGCGAGTGCTACATCCAAGTTTTTCGGAGTTAGTTGGATATTCAATATTTTAGGATAGTAATATGACAAGTATAGAAATTCACAAAAAGTGGTACTCAAGTTTCAGAGGTTCTCAACTACAAATTTGCGTGTTCGGAATATAGTTGCAAAACTTCTGAAAAATTCCGAATAATTCCGGAATACTTCTGGGAAAGTTTCTTTATATCAGAATTATTCAAAATGAATTTAATTAAGATTTTTGCCGAAAAATCGTATTTTGCATCGATCGTCGATCGCCGCCGCCGTTACCTGCCGCCGCGCTAACGCCGCGCCGCGCGCACCCGATGACCCGACTGCCACGAGCACAGAACATAATACTCTAGCGAGGCCACGAGTCGTGTGTGCAAGCGATGGAGGTGCGGGGTGCGGTAAGAGGGGTGATGCTCCCCGGAGAAGTTTTCGCCCGCGCGAGAAAGATTCATACCCCGCAATCGAATGTTTCCGCCGAATATTTCGCCCGAATAATTCAATGGGAATAAACGTGTTTGTTTGTGGTGAGTTAATTATTGTTCAGTGGCACATACGTAAGTAAAATATAAATGTTTATTTTATTATAAATGGGATTGATTAAGTATAGATATTTTTATAGGTAGATATGTTAGCCTGCGATTAACAGGATTTTTATTCTTTTATTTTTAGGTAGGTAGGTACCTATTTATTTCAATCGAATGCTATTTTTATAAATGTCAGTTGTGGAATAAAAAACTAGGCTTAGCATATTTGATTTGTTTTTTGAAAAAGGGTTACCTATGTTTTTGGTTAGTTTGTATGTAGCTCTGTACGCATCGCGAGTATTCGCGAGTCACATAGGTAGGTATTAATCATTACCTACCTACTTAACGCGTATTATAGCCCAGTCAATAAATACAAATAAATTCAAAACTTGCAAGCACACGTTTTGATGCGGTTTTCAGAAAAGGGGTTTTGGTATATTAACCGACTTCAAAAAAAAGGAGGTTATGAGTTTGAACCGGATGTATGTATGTTTGTCCGCGATCATCTCGCGTTTGGCTGAACCGATTTTGATGCAGTTTTCAGAACAGTATTATTAGTCACTATATGTATACGTGACATAAAAAATGTTGAAATAAAAAGATAAGAACCGACTTCAATGAAGCCGGAGCACCTTATACCACCACCAAGCGAAGACTTTATTGAAGAGGTGCCGGAGGACCTCTTCAATAAAGTCTTAAAACATAGAACCGACTTCAATAAAGTCGGAACTTTATTGAAGTCGGTTCTATGTTTTTATTAAGTACTGTTAAGTAAGACTGTATTTTAAAATAGTCGATTTTTCTGTTTTTTTTTTAACAGTTGAAATATTCCCAAAGTTTCGGAATATTTCGGAATACTTCCGAAGTATTCGACGGGAATGATTCGGAATTTTTCCCGCCAGCATCTATAGTTCGGAACTACTGATCCGATTCTGAAAATTCGTTCACTAATGAGAATTATAATTAGACCATCCTTCACTTTGTAATCTTTACATACAATAAATAAAAAAGGTTTTTTTTTTCAATTAATTACTAAACGATTAAATGAACCAAGGATGAGACATTGCTACCTGTCAGTATCGTCATGGCGATGGCGTAGCACGATATATTCCACTAAACCAAATTCAATTTCACGGACCATTATTCCAATCTTATTTAGAGCAGCTTCAGACTTAGATAAATATTTAAGAGCAAAAAAATGCACTTTTCTCTGGAAATAAGAATGGATCAACAAACTAGATTACGATTTTCAAAGGAACTGTTTGTTTTTTTGTAATAATGTAGCATAGTCACATGATTTTCAGGTCTTCTTCGAAAAGAGCATTAGACCTGGAAAAGCATGTAACTAGAAGAGTGCTGAAATATTAATGTTGATGGATAGAGAGGAAGACCAAAGAAATCATGGACGGATGGTGCGTGGAATGTCAAAAAGAAATCGAGTGAAGACAGTATGACGTATGACGGTTAACAGCAGAAGATTAAATAAGAAAACGTGTTGTGCCAACTCCACGTAACATGGGGTCGGGACAAAAACAGGAAGATAGTAGTATAGTAGTATCAAATAATTTCCAACTGGTTACCTAGGGTTTTAGGAAAGGTGGTTTAGCACTATTCCGGTGTTCTAACATAACATAACGCCTGTAATCCCCGAAGGGTTAGGTAGAGGTGTACCTAATAGAACACCCACATTTCGCCAGTTCGGTATTCTAGTACTAAATTATTTTGAGTGGTGAAAATAGCGTGAGTGAACTGCTTTTGCTGTTCAATGAACAAGGATCCTGTGAAATGATCTTGAAAATGGATACAACATGTCCACACTAAAAAGACTTTGAAGGAGTTGTTGAAAAATCCACAGTGGTGGTAAAATTAATATGGGTTTTTAGTAAAAAAAGGACAGCTCTGAGAAGATAAACAGAACTAGGCCTGGTCAAGAAGATAGTCAGTTCAGAATCCGTCTGAACAGAAGTCAGAATCCTGATAAGTTCTTAAAAATTATACTGCGATCACCAATGCCCAATATGCTAATGTTTGCCAAACAAAATGATTTCGTAAACGTTACCAACCGAAATGCGGGTTTCATTTTCAGCAGTTCATTTTATGAGGAAAACTTAATAACCTATGATGGCAATATTGCCAAGGTGTATGTTTACCGGCAGTTACCTACTTTTACTATGTTTAGTAAACTAAAACTTTTTATAGAACACCAATTTTCTGCACACAATGGGCGCCTCATTAAAGAGGTTGAAAAGAAAAATGACTTTTACCTTCAAAACAGCACCGTATTGTTAAAATAAAAAGATTTATAACTTCTCACGGGAATGTTGCCATATTTTTTATTTCATAGCAATTAAAACACTTTCATTCCTATTGTTATGATGATGATGCATCATTCTTCAACTGATCATCAAACTTATCTTTCGAGAATACGGTGTAAAATCGTGTGGTGTGCTAAATATAGCGTGTAAAGAAAATAATGGTCTGAAAATGCACAAAGATATGATCGTTGGTCGTCGAGATGAAATAGCTGGAAGGCATTTTGTTTGAGATAACGCAACCGCTGGCACAGTTTCATATTTACAAACATTGCTGTCTATGACGTAATGATGATTTGAGAGAAGTGTCAATGGTTCATCTTTTTGCCGGAGAGATTGAAGTCATACATAACAAATACGTCCGTTTAGTTTACGCACTTCATTCTATTTTGTATTACATAGTGTTGAGGTTCTGGTCATAACTGTTTATTTTAGGCATGTTTTTTTTTGTATTTCGGGCCAAATATAATCTTCTAGTGTCACTCCAATTACTGAAGGTTGGCCATCAACTCCGGATATTTCTCCTTTGTGAAGTCGAGAAGAATTATTGGTTTACATTTGGGCCAAATATGAATGACAGTAATATGTTGCTCCCAACGGAAGAATTTAATGTATTATAGGGTTACAAAATATGTCTTTTTTATGCTGTAAATTACAAAGTGTGGACCTTTGTAAAACAATTGATATTCGAATCTATGTCCTATTTGGCGCAGCCATGAGACAATTTTATCTCTTGTTTCTGTTTGGATTACATTTTTAGGGTTCCGTAGCCGAATGGCAAAAAACGGAACCCTTATAGATTCGTCATATCTGTTCGTTTGTCCGTCCGTATGTCACAGCCCCTTTATTCCGAAACTATTAGAACTACACAGTTGAAAATTGGTAGGTAGATGTATTCCGTGAACGGCTTTGCGATACGTGCGGGGTATCTATAGATAGGTCTGTAAAAATGACATTGAGGTTCCTAAAACCATTTTTCTACACGACGAAACACTTCCAAAGTGGTAAAATGTGTGCCTCCCCCCTCTAATTTCTAAAGTAAGAGGCGGAAAATTCTAAAAAAAATGTAGGATTGTAGAACGTAAAAAAAAACTTTCGACAAAAATTAGTTAGATTAGGATTTGAGTTAGAATAGGAGTTGGTATAGTTTTTGGGATATGGGACTTTCTCGTCAAACTATAGCAGTAACTTTGTTTTTCATTAACATACTTCATCATGAAAAATCACCATCCTTCCCATTTATTTTCATTCAGACATGCAGTTTTATTGTGCATGCATTTCCCTTGAACTGTTATCCAACAGCATAAATATATCTTCTGTAAGTATCTACAGTTTGCCGGATAAGAGCAATTTAACCAATGAATTTTATTTAAACTACTACGTTGGGTCGCCCTGTAAACACTTCGATGGCATACCGTTGAGTGTTCAACACCCCAGTTTAATATTACTAGTTTACTATGACGGGAAGCTGTCCAGTGTCCATCCTTCCTGGCGAACAAACTCTTTGTTTGAAATTATAGTTGCCAATAGTCCGACAGCAAGTTTTACCAAGGGGTTTAGTGTTACCCAGTACTAACTGGGTTGTGGAGGTCAGAAAGGCAGTCGCTCCATGTAAAATACTGGTATTCAGCTGCATCCGGTTAGACTGGAAGCCGACCCCAACATTCGGGATAAGGCTAGGAAGATGATAATGGTTTCTTATAGCCATGCGTTACCTTAGCAAATAATTCCTGACACTTAAACAAACATTAAACATATCGTCAAAGTCGCGGGAAACACCTGGATGAGGGAAGCACAGAACCGGGAAGTGTGGCAGAAAAAAGGGGAGGCCTATACCCAGCAGTGGGTGATTCCGGGCTGATGATATTGAAAGAAACATTGAAGGAGTAAGATACTTTCAACTGGAAAGGTATGGAAACTGAATTCAAAGCATTTATTTCAATCAATCAATTTACAGGTACGTTAAATTGTCAAGGAGTCTGTCAGCTAGTAAGAAAGTTGAAGCTAGGTAGGTTCCGAATCGTAGATCTCTATCGAGAAGAACGAGCAAGAAATTGGATGGATTTTAAATAAAGTTATTACAAAAGCCTGGGTACAATTTATTTACGTCTTGTTTTTTTATAATAAAGGGACTTGTTCTCCCCGTCATTGAGATTTTTTGTTCTGTACCATACCTGGGAACTTTCTAGTTACAGAGATATTGGGGGTCTAAGTTCCAACGTTTTTATAAGTTTTTTTTTTTAATACAAATTTTCTACTACTCAATGCATATATCAGCACAATGCTTGAGTTCATTACAGTAAAATATAATTTTTCACACTAAAAAAATGTCGTCGAAGTCGTAGTTGTCGTTTGCCAGCAATAATTTCTGCGTAGAGTTACTTAGTTTGATATACAGAATGCTTGGTTGACTGTTGACAGAATGGTTGGTTTACACCTTGTATGTGAGAAGAATGCACAATCAATCTCTTCCATTTCAGACTCTAATACTCGTAGTCGTATGACCTCTCGGATAGAAGTATCTTTTCTCTTGTATCATAAGTTTACAGCTAAGTTCTACTGCTCCAAACGCTACAATCGAGGACTCGTGGAGGCGGTTTTCGTTATCAGATCACTTCGATTCTTATTTATTTATTGCAAAGGCGGACGTAGACAAGGTTGATGAAGAGGTAACAACATATTAAGTGCAATACATTTACATTATTCTTTGTCTTAACTCTTTTTAATGCCAATAAAAGTAATTATGTTTTTGTTTTATTGCCAGACTGAAGATACAGATCAAGTTATGCCAAGTATGCAAATGTCAAGGGCAAGGCCATTTGTATTCATTGCATCTTAATGATGATTGAGTACAGTCAATGGCGGTACTTAAACATCTTTATGTATAGTATATATATGTTGTATAGTAGATCTTTCTATAATATTATTGTTGATGTATGAACGTCAACAATGAAGTCTGGAAATGACGCCGGTGACTGAAAGGTTGTTGGTAATCGGTTGGCTTGGTATGGGCATGTGGTGTGGAAGAATGAGGAAAATGTCGTGAGGAAAGTTTTGAGTATGAATGTGGATGGGTATAAGAGTAGAGGAAGGCCAAAGAAGCGATGGTTGAACTGTGTAAAGGACGATATGGCAAGAAAGTAGGTGGCTGATGAGATGACGAGTATTAGAGAAGTATGGAAGAAGAAGACTTGCTGCGCCGACCCCAAATGAATTGAGATAAGCGCAGGAGAATACTGATGATGATGTATGATAGTGGGCGAAGCAGGAGTATGTAAGGATCACGCAGGTGGCCCCATTGTTAAAAGACGTGAGTTTATGTAGATACTAATACTAGCTGTTCACAGCGGTGTCACACGCTGCGCGGCTCCTAAGGGTCGTAGCGTAATGTTATATAGCCTATAGCCTTCCTCGATAAATGGACTATCCAACACAAAAAGATTTTTTCAATTCGAACCAGCAGTTCCTGATATTAGCGCGTTCAAGCAAACAAAGAAACCCTTCAGCTTTATAATACGACGAGTATTAGTATAGATGTATGTAATTTTGGATTGGACTAAAAGCTCTGGCTGGTCTTTAGTATTTTAGTGCGAATACAAACATATTTTGATGGCGAGTTTTTGCACGATGGACTAGCTAACCAGCATCCCATATATTACTGAAAAATTACTATAGGTATCTTCACGTCAGACAGTAACACTGCGGTATATTAGTCAATCAGACCCCTCTTTTCAAGTTGTCATGATTGTGTAACAGGAAAACTCGCATTAACCGGCCTTCCCCCTTTTCGACAGCTTTTAGCTTGATTGGGCGCGGTCGAATACGGTAAATATTTAACGAATCTGCTACCCCTATCTGACCAGCGCAACCCAACAATTGGGAATACGGGAACTTCAGCAATTTTCGGTCAATCAATAAATAAACAAATTAGCATTGGCTTTGGCTCACCCATTTGCAAATATACAAGTATCTATGTGAACTTAGGGTTGTTAACACGCGTATTTGAGCCGGCATGATTCTGTCGGGCGGAAAAATCGTCTAACATACGAATAGTAGTGTATGTATGTAATATAGATTTACGATCGGGAAAAAGCCGCTTGTCTTAGCAGATATTGTGCCGAGCCTACCCGAACTTGATTCAGCCGGTAGATGCCGAATAGAATTTCCCGATCGGCCCGAGCCGAATTAGAGCCGAATATGTGTCCTGATTGCTTTGGATCTGTTAGTATTTAAAAATCATCATCATTCTCTTGCCTTTATCCCAATCCATTTGGGGTCGGCGCAGCATGTCTTCTTCCAGACTTCTCTATTACTCGTCATCTCATCAGACACCTCATTTCTTGCCATATCATTCTCCACACAGTCCATCCATCGTTTCTTTGCTCTTCCTCTACTCTTATACCCATCCACAGTCATACTCAAAACTTTCCTCACGACATTTTCCTCATTCTTTCGCATCACATGCCTAATGCCAGCCACGACATGCGATTACCACACAAGGAACGTAATGTTAAGACTTTTATTTTCGCCACTAGAGGCACCTTCTTCTTGTCCACTTCCTGTCTTTGCATTATTCTTCAGGGTGAACCTTGTGTTCAACAAATACTAAAGAATCAAATGTAATTACATATAATGTATATGTAACACCCCTGGGCTATTTAGAAATAGACATTAGGCATGAAATTAACACGACCCAGTCTGTGTGACCTAATTAGGAGTAATGTAATTAGGGAAATTAAATTGGAACACGTTTCGAGGAGTGGTGTCTGTATGTCAAGTTGGCCTGTCAACTAATATAGGACCACAAAATATGTATGTGAAATACATATGGGCCATTATTTTTTTCGAGGGCCCAAATTGAGTAACAATGTCGTAAAAATAATTGTAAAACCAATTAGTTTATTTTTTTATTTTTTAGGTTAATTTAGTTTTATCAATATTTAAAGTAAACAGTACAGGCATTAGCAGCGATGTTTTTTTACTATTTATTGTTTTGTTTGATATTAATACAAGGAAAGGAGTAGAAAAACAACAACTGTGTTACTTACTTAGAATAATCAGTTTTATTGTAGGAACTTTTACCTTAATTTTAAAAACCTATCAAACATAAACTTAGACAAGAATTGCAATAATCTTATAATGTAAAATCACAATCATCTCAGTCTAATATCTTATTTTCTAATTAAGTTTACCAATGCGTTACGTTATTTTAATTTAAGCTACTGTAATTTCTCAAAATATGCCTTAATATTTAGCAATTTAAACTCAATCTTTATAGCACAGGTTGAAAAATGGTAGATAAACAAAAAAATATAAAATTTGTGGTGGTTCAAAATTATATTAAAAGGTTTATAGCTCTTAACGTATTCAGAAAAAGAGGGACAAAAAAGTAACGCAGTAGTTGGATAAGTAACACAGTGGTAATCTTATCACAGCACTAGGTGTTTTTTTTTTCGCTTTAACTAATAGAAACGCTCTAAAAACAATAATAATAATAATAGGTATTTGAAATAAAATAAAACTTCTCCTTAAAACAAAAACAAAACGAAATATCCTCTCAAATTAACATTTTTAAACATAAAATCTTTGTCTCATCAGTCTTATTTCTCAAATAAATTTAATGGAACATCAAATTCCAAATTTTTTTTTTTATTACAAAATGGGCCTGCTCTTGACCTCGATCACGCCTGGTGGAAACCGATGGATGAGGTCTATGATGAAACGAGCGTGCCCAGAAGATGCCTGTTCACTCTTGCTTTGAAGGCAGACGGGTTCTAAGTGGGAGGGAACACAGATGCCGGCAGAGAGTTCCACACCTTGGCTGTGCGCATGATAAACGTGGAGGAGAAGCTCCGAGTACGACTTGTCGGGATATCAACCAAGTGTGGATGGTACGCCGCAGTACGTCTGCTAGTCCGGTGGTAAAAGGGTGATGGTGGAATCAGATCGTGGAGCTCCTGTGCACACTCTCCGAAGTACAGTCTGTAGAAGACCGACAAGCAGGCGACATTACGCCGATGAGCTAAGCTGTGAAGCGAAGCTATCAAAGTCTCGTCGCCTATGAGTCTTTTAGCTCTGCGTTCCACCGAATCAAGTGCAGCGAGCTGGTATTTTGCTGAACCATCCCACAAGTGACTGCAATACTCCATACAGGAACGGACCTGTGCTTTATATAAACTTAAAAGCTGTCCAGTTGTGAAGTATCGCCTCACCTTATTCAGGATGCCCAGCTTCTTAGCTGCGGTCTGAGCTTTCGACTCGATGGTTGAGCCGAAGTTGAGATCCGATGTCAACTCCATGCCCAAAAGCTGTAGGCGGTCGGTGACTGGTACAACTGTACCTCGGAAAGCTGGAGACAACTGGAACTGGCTCTTTTTAGCAGTGAAAAGACATGCCTGTGTTTTCAGAGCATTAAATCTGACCAGATTGTCGTCGCCCCACTTGGAAACGAGATTTAGGGTCAGATTCATTCGCTACACCATGGCCTCTCTATGAGTAGCAATTTCCTCTCTGCTGGCTCTTGCACTGGACAGGTATCTTTCTGCGACTGTGCTGTCATCAGCGTACCCGATTGCACCAAGTTGTAGCAGGTCGTTGATGTGTAGCAGAAATAAAGTTGCAGAAAGAACAGACCCCTGAGGAACACCGGCATCAATGGCCTTATTATCCGATGAGCAGCCATCTATGACCACTCTGATCGAACGGCCACTCAGGAAGTCGGAAATCCAGTTGCAAAAGTCAGCAGAGATGCCGAATGCAGGAAGCTTAGCCAACAGACTAGCGTGCCAGACCCTGTCAAAGGCCTTTGAGATATCAAGCGATATAGCAAGGGCTTCGCCGTGTTTCTCAATGGCCTCGCCCCAGTAATGCGTAACATACACAAGAAGATCCCCAGTTGAACGACCACGACGGAAGCCATACTGGTGGTCACTGAGGAGCTCATTGTCTTCGAGGTATGTTAGCAGCTTATTGTTAAGTACCCTTTCCATCACTTTGCACAGTATGGAGGTTATGGCGATTGGTCTATAGTCAGCAGGATCGGCACGGTTACCCTTTTTGGGCACTGGCTGCACATTAGAAAGCTTCCAGGACTCCGGCACCACTCCGGTTTTTAGAGATAGGCGAAACAAGCGCGTCAAGACAGGAGATAACTCAGAAGATGTTTTCTTTTAGCCTCAGCATTTTTCACAGGGTCCTGGTTCAATTTTCCCTATAACGCCGTTGTTTTTCTGCCGGTGTTAACGCCATTATATTGAAAATAATATACTGTAACAAAATAACCCAATAATTAATTAAGTGAACTGTAAAATAGATAAATACACTTCAAAAACTGTTTACTTTGCAACTGCGTTACTGCACCTACAACTGCGTTACTTCTCGTGGTAACGCAGTGTAGTGGTAACGCAGTTGTAAAAATAACGTGTATTCTAACATTTGGGTCATATGATAATAAATACCTAATTATTTTTGAGTGCATGCAAATATTTACTTATTCTATTACAAAACGCAATAAAAAAACAATCAAATATTTAAAAAACTCACCGTTTGCCGTCGGTAACTCAGCGGCCGCACAATTAACACACGCGCCTCTCCGGATGACTCGAGCTCGACTGACGCGGTCAGCGTCTAGGCCACGAACACCCGCCTCACCCCGCCAGCAATTCACATTAAATCAAACGAACTTAGTTGAAAATGCACGAAAAAAGTCGAATTTAAGACTCACTTTTGCTTGGTAACACAGAGTACTTACGTTTTCTTACTTCAACAGAGACAATACAAGAAATATTTCGTAAATAATACACGGTTAAAGAAAAGATAAACTTATTAGCCTGTTAATAAAGTTCATATTTACCTTAATTTCCGTAGATATTTTAATTTAATAGTGCCGTGAAGAGTTTTAATGTAATGTCAATGTATTTGAAGCGAGTTGCTTGCTGGGACAGCCTGATTTTGTATGAGATACGACTGTGTTACCGAGAAAAGCGACTGAGTTACCGTCATTTACGTCAAATTATAACATTTTCCACTAATGTTTATGTCTTCTTAGAGGGATATTATTGTTACGTTTCTACCAATAGCGATTTTATTTTAGTAATCATAGTTTTTTTTAATGTAATAGGCTCTGTTCTTGAGAGACCGATTATGGGCCCTGGAAAAAAATAATGGCCCATATACCTACCTATTAGTTAGCTTTGTCTAGTTTGGAATCTTTAGATATCTGACTTCATATCCGAGGCGCTCGTGGCTAAATAATAACAGCCGCTCGGGTCGATCTTTAGGTTAAGCCGCGCTTGCCTAGGTTGGTCCGTGGATGGGTGACCACTCATTACATACCGAGTTTCCTCCGTGCCTCAGAAAGCAAGTTAATTCGTTGGTCCCGGCTGTCATTTGTAGATCTTTGACAGTCGTTAAGGTAGTCAGTGGCTGAAAGTCTGACAACCAGTCTTACCAAAGGGATTCGTGTTACCCAGTGCCAGCTGGGTTGTGGATGTCAGATAGGCAGTCACTCCATGTAAAATACTGGTATTCAGCTGCATCCTGTTAGACTGGACGCCGACCCCAACATAGTTGGGAAAAGGCTAGGCAGATGATGACTTCATACCCGATGGCAATAAAATCGCCTTAAGCACGCTATAAACTCTGTTACTGCTCCGAAGTTGAGGGCTTGCTAATTTCTTAATTATTTCCTAAGAGTCGGAGTTGTCCCTTAGTTCATCAGTGATATATCTTCTCCTAGAGGAGATATTAAAACTGATTGAAGAAAAACCTAATAGGTATATTTCACAATTTACCGAAAAACATCTATTTTACGTAATGAGAAGAATACAAAGTTCATCCAACCCTTAGAAGAGAGAAATACAGAAAAAGTCAATGAACCCCGACCATGGTAGCCTTTCCAGACAAAAGTTCATTGCATTTGGCCAGACACTGTAACACCCCATAATAAATCTAAAGCTGCCATGGGGTTTCAGATGACGTCACTTCGCAGACAGTTGAAAATATTCACCCTACTGAATTAGTCACGTTTTTATTAAAGTTAACCCCTATTAAAAAACCGGTCGATTTTTAAGGTGCCTTCGTTTCTGGCAAAAATAATGTCATTTGGACGTTTATACATAGAAAACGACAACATCCATACTGCAATTATAAGTTTTTACCCGACCCCTGATTCAGAACCTCACAATCGTTACTTCCTTGTGTCCGATATTTTAAAAGCGAAAGTAAGTTTGTTACCTTTTCACGTCTAAACCACTGAACCGATCATCCTGAAATTTTGCATATATACGTTGTCAGGTTGTCAGAAACGGACATACCTTTCATCCCGAAAAAAAGTATTGTTCCCGAGGAAAACTTTCGTTCCAAACAATAACGTTCTTATGATAACAGATGGCGCCACGTGTCTTTCGAATCATGATTGAATTATATTATTACAAGCAGAGTACAACCCGAATTGATTGTCAAATTGTAAATTAATGCGAACGAAACCGCGGGCAAAAGCTAGTACAATCATAAACTCAAGCATTTTTCTAATGGACCGTAGGCCGAAACTGCCACTTGCTTCGAATCTTTTATGTTACTTCTTTAGCTTCGCCCCCGTTCATACATCTGGTCATACACGCACGCCAGTTGTGAGTACTACGCACCTGACCTTCATCACTACCATCTCAGTTATGTTCTTCAGAAAAGGACCATACAGTAGTTATGTAAAATCTAAGTAAGAGGGCTGAATGGATCGCTATAGATATTTCTTTCTTTATCGTGAGGTTAGTGCCTAACCTGGTGTCAGACTTTTTATGCCGCCCTTAGGCCTCTGAATTGGCAGATACTAGCAGACTGTGATTCTAAAATGGCGTTGCACTATCCAATAAAGTTTTCTAAAGTTACCGACCAAAAACGACAGTAGCATAGAACTCTCGAACTCGAAGTTATGGACCTATTTCAAACTTTCATACGGTCCATGTCATGTTTATACCTCACCAGCAATAAGGAGGCAATTGCAATTATTTTCTATGACATCTACAAAGACTGGACAATAGACTCTAAAAGAGCTTTCACATTGTTTATAGCCAGAAAGGAATAATTACTGCGTTATGAATTTATGATTAAGACTGAAAGTTAAGAACCTATTCGGAAACAATAGACATTGTTGTTCAGATGTCTTTTGTTGATCATCTACAGTATTTTGACGTACGCAAAATACGCAGTTGGACGTGGAGTTGCGGACACCAGCCCGTTATACAATACAGTCTACCTTTTGACACAAGGAACTTTTAAAGAATCCCTCCGTCCTCGGATTGTGAAACGCAGTTTTGCCGGAACCTATCGGATAGAGCTACTGCAAATTGCAATACTAGAAGTATTACAGGGGCCTTGCTCTTATATGTTGTTTGTTCATTACAGGAACTGCTGGACGCTACTGAAGGCGCCGAACTCATGGCTCAGTTCTGGGCCGGTACAGTTTTGATTGTCAACGGCACGCTATGAAAAAGATCTATTAATGAAGACATTCCATTTATATGGGATCCGAGCAGCATATTTTTTACTGTCTACTATACTTTTCTATAAGTCATCGTCACAGCAGTCACCCCCTTTCTAGCCATCTCATCTTTTACGCCATTCATCATTCATGTTAGCCTATCCATCGTTCCTTAGGTCTTTCCCTAATCCCAATCTAGATCCTGACCAGGAATAACCTACAGTAATTATAGGAGCTCGTGGCTAAATAATAACAGCCGCTCGGGTCGATCTTTAGGTTAAGCCGTGCTTGCCTAAGTTGGCCCGTGGATGGGTCACCACCCATTACATACCGAGTTTCTTCCGTGCCTCGGAAAGCACGTTAAGCCATTGGCCCCGGCTGTCATTTGTAGATCTTTGACATTTATTACAGGTAGCCAGTTGCAGTGGCTCAAAAGTCTGACAACCAGTCTTACCAAGTACCCACCAACATCATATTTCTCAATACTGACTGGGTTGTGAAGGTCACTGGTCAACTAGGCAGTCGCTCCATGTAGAATACTGGTATTCAGCTACATCTGGTTAAACTGGAACCCGACCCCAAAATAGTTGGGAAAAGGCTAGGCAGATGAGTACCAGAAATAAGTAAGTATACAAACAAGGTAATACTTTTTCGGTCACTCCATGTATCTCCTACAGTCCTACACTACTCTTTCATTATACTTAAATAAACGACAGTGGTACTCAACCGTCATTATCAATTCCGTTGATAAATGACTCATCATCAGTTCATCAACAAACCGTCATGCGAGCCCAAATAAGGCGTTGATAAATGACGTCACCATAATATTTTCGTTGAAAGATGCGCGCCCGCATAATATATGTCCTGCCGATCTATTGTCAAGTTCAATGGATCTCGTTCAATTGATGGGGCACGTTCATCTTTGTCAGACAAATATTATATGTGTAAATGGTAATAATTTTAGTCATGATGGAAGTGCTTAAAAGGCGGTTTATTAATAAAATACGTTGATTGATACTTGACAGAGAGATTCGTAAATGTCTTGGACAATTTGACCGCTTTTACCGGGCTTATGAAGATAAAATATTATATTCGTCATCTTCCTAGGAGCTCGTGGTTTAATAATAACAGGCGCTCGGGTCGTTCTTTAGGTTAAGCCGTGCTTGACTAGGTTGGTCTGTGGATGGGTGACTGTATTACATACCGAGTTTTGTCCGTGCCTCGCAAAGCACGTTAAGCCGTTGGTCCCGGCTGTCATTTGTAGATCTTTGACAGTCGTTACAGGTAGTCAGTGGCCCGAAAGTCTGACAACCAGTCTTTCTTACCAAGGATATCATATTACCCAGTGGACCAACTGGGTTGTGGAGGTCAGATAGGCAGTCGCTCTATGTAAAATATTGGTATTCAGCTGCATCCGGTTAGACTGGGAGTTGACCCCAAGATAGTTGGGAAAAGGCTAGGCAGATGATGATCTTCCTAGGGGCCGACTTGTTACAGATTGCCATCGACGCAAGAAGTAGAAAGTAGGAAGAAATTACTAAGAGGACATAGCATCACGCCAGCGAAGGTTTAGGCAGAGGTGTACCTAATAGTACACCCACATTTCGCTAGTTATGTTTTAAGTCCTATGTAATAAGGGGTGAGCCTATTGCCACCAACCGGGCACAAATCCAGACTCCGTGGCTGCTACTGAGAAATTCCTGATGGAAAAATCTAATAACACTGCTCGATCTGGGAATCGAACCCAGGACCCTATGCTCAGCAGTCGAGCTTGCGATCACTCGACCAACGAGGCAGTCCTTTCAGTAAACCTATATCCTATTTACCCAACATCCTGTACAAGTTATGTCCTCCTAGTACTTCAAGATTTTTAATTACTGCCAGCTGGTGTAGTCTAAGTGCACCTCCATGGATTAGCGGCACAATAATTCACAATTACGGCCCCTTGATTGCCTATCAACGCAATAGCAAGCTATTGCTATAAACCCATTTTATATCTACGTAGTTTACAGGAGCGATTAAAAACGTTGATTAATCCGTTGGAAGTAGTAAACGGGTTTACGTCCACTTTTAAAGCCCACTTGCACAGCAAATTGCTAAAGGTATTAAAAGCATCACTCTGTGTGTGTTTTTCGTCTCCAAATGATTGTCAGAAACACGCTCCAGCAAGCAAGCTCAAGAATTTCTTCTTGAGTATAAAATAAATATTGATACTGTAGTCTGTACTTAATACGTAGCATGGGAGAAGCCATCATCATACAGCTTTCGGATAGGAGTTAGAAGAAGATAACATTCTGTCTATACCTTTGCGGAATACGTCTTCACATTAGGGAAGAGGGAGTCTCACAAATGTGACCAACTGTGACAAGGACGGGTGGGGGGTAAAAATCATGAAATTAGTGTGACCTAATTTATGGATGGCCCCTAATATCCCCGTGTCGCATGTGATGTTATACTGATCCGTGTGATGTTATGCTTTCGGCAAAAAACTATCACACACGAAAGGACTGAAGTCTGTCCTCAAAGTTTGCCTAAGACCAAAAACGATTATACAGAAACTGTTGTCATACTTGCAAATAAAGGCACATGTGGCAACCCGCGAGTTTCATTGTTATTCATCTCGATCTGCAAACAACCGTGTTGCGGTATTTATTGACAGACACACACTCAGTCCCAGACAAGCAGACGACAACGATCTCTCCCGGAAAATACTATATTTATTTAACGCCGTATGAATTTATTTTTTCCGGAAATCCTATCAGAGATAGGCGGGCGTTCCGTAATCTATGGGCCATTTTAAGCCATGTCCGGAAACGTTAAAATTGGGTTGACAACCTCAATTCAGCAGTATTTGATTAACAACAAATCCGACTCTTAAGACAAAGCATACGTAATTTCGTTCGGTATCTACCATGGTCGTACCATGTTCGGGTCAGCTCGGCGCACTTTGACCTAAGCCGAGTCAGGCGGTTTTTCCCGAACGGCACATGTTCGATTTTATCTCCTGGCAATACTGAATCTTGACGACCAGAACAAGCAACTAAATCATCATCTGCCTAGCCTTTTCCCAACTATTTTGGGGTCGGCTTCCAGTCTAACCGGATGCAGCTGAATACCAGTATTATGGAGCGACTGCCTATATGACCTCCACAACCCAGTTAGTTCTGGGTAATACGATACCCTTTGGTAAGACCGGCTGTCAGACTTTCGGGGCACTGACTACCTGTTACGACTAAATACGCTACTTATTTTACTGCTAACAACGCTGAACATACGCATCAAATTCTTGTCTAAAACAATTTAAATTGCCAACTAAACATCTAAGAAAAAATGAGTCATGACCGGGCCACAGACAATATCACGTAATAAAATCTACTGTTTTCAATGCGACAGCTACTTTTTGTTTAACCACAGCAAACTGTACTCATTCGTAACGAAGTTTACTCATTTCAGACAGACATTACCGCATCGGAACATTACGTGTACTGTAAACAGACGGCTACTGCTGAACTTTCTCTGCAGACTGTAAAACCGGCCAAGTGCGAGTCGGACTCGCGCACGAAGGGTTCCGTACCATTATCTATAAAAAAATCATATCTGTTGTATGGGAGCCCCCCTTAATATTTAGTATTTGTTGTTATAGCGGCAATAGTAATACATCATTTGTGAAAATTTCAGCTTTCTAGCTATCACGGTTTATGAGATACAGCCTGGAGACAGACAGACAGACAGACAGACAGACAGACAGACAGACCGACAGACAGACAGACAGACCGACAGACAGACAGCGAAGTCTTAGTAATAGGGTCCCGTTTTACCCTTTGGGTACGGAACCCTAAAAATGGCGGAAATTGCAGTAGGACTCCAGGATATGCCGCAGTGCCCATCCATTTATAGCAGCGTCTGGGAGGCAACGCATATCGTAACTAAACGAATGAAGATCAAACATGTTTGGGAGCAAGCTATAATACGACCGGATCTACAAATGAACATAACATAACGCCTGTAATCCCCGAAGGGTTAGGCAGAGGTGTACCTAATAGTACACCAACATTTCGCCAGTTATGTTTAAGTCTCATGTAATAGGGGGCGAGCCTATTTCTATCAACCGGGCGCGAATTCAAGACTCCGTGGCTGCTACTGAGAAATTCCTGATGGAAAAACCCAGTGACGCTTTGCCCGACCCGGGAATCGAACCCAGGACCTCATGCTTCTCATGCTGACGTCCTGGACCAACGAGGCAATATAAAATCACCGTTCAATGTCATCATTATACTCAACGGCGAATTGTCATAGTCAACTCATAGTCTAAAATTTAGACTTAAAATGAGTTCAAGTTGAGGAACATATGGAGTGTTTTACCGAGAGGGTGAAGAGTCCGCCCCTGAGCGTACGGGAATTCGAACAATACAACAAAAATCGCCGCAAAAGCTGCTACACTCAAAAAATCAAAAGGACCAAGGTATAGTTTGTTTCCAGTATGTTTAAAAGCATGTGTATTAATTGAAGACTGCACCAAAAACACTGCATATTGACTCTAGTATATTCTGCAGTAACTATGCAGGTATAATCATAAAATCTTTGGGGAACAGCAATGACTCACTGGACTTGGCACCTAAACTGCCTAAACTGCTAATACCAGTACAATTTACCAATGTTACGAATGTGCATTTGCCAGCCATTGCCAATTTTTTGCCAGTAGCACCAGCCGAATTAGAGGATATCGACCTCAAGCTAAAATTAGGTGCAGTGTATTTTTATCTTCATTTTTCCAAGAATTGAAACTTTCTCGTTTCACAAGATGTGAAATGTTTGTGCGTTTAATTAGAGTGCCAATGTAAATAAGATCTCAGAACTATTTTCCTTTTCATCTATCGTGTCGGTATGAACTGAATGAGAATCGTTCAATCATCTTCCTGCCCTTGTCCCAAGTTATTTGGGGTCGGCGCAACACGTTTTTTTCTTCCATTCTCCTCTGTCAACCGTCACGCTATCATTTACTTCTTTATCTTTCATATCATTCCTCACACAACCCATCCATCGTTTCTTTGGTCTTCCTCTCCCTCTCCATCCATCAACGTTTATATTCATCACTCTTTTAGTCACATGCGATTCGTCCCTCCTCATCACATGTCCATACCAAGACAGTACAAGAATGAGAATCGTTCAAGCCGTCGGAAAAACTTTAGCCGGACAGCAAAGTGGTAGCGGAGTTGATTGTCCAAAGTCTGGTGGATTTATTATAATACTTAGTCGTTATTTAATCTTTCTAAAAGCCTGTAAGATTTAATTATATGGCAAATCAATTATTAATTAAATGGCAAAAATGACAGTGTATGTTTACAAATCAAAAAGTTGAGATAAGATCAGATCTCAACTTTTTGATTTGTAAACATACACTGTCACTTTCGGGATATCTTCTGTGAATCTTCTGGTTCAATTATTGTGAGCTCCCAAAAAAGCTCGTGTGAAAATCACGAAAGATATTCCGTAAGTGACAGTGTAAATTTAATTATAAACTGTGAAAGTTTAAAACAGTTTTTGATTTGTTCTGACCATTTAAGAGCGTTTGTACAGAAATCCAAAGTCAAAGTCGCGGAAAACACCTGGATAAGGGACGCACACAACCGGGAAGTGTGGTAGAAGAAAGGGGAGGTCTGTACCCAGCAGTGGGTGATTCCGGGCTGATATGATGATGATGATACAGAAAATGGGCAACGTCGTAAATAGCTGTCAGGTATTTTGCTGTTTTGACTAATTTGGCAATGTTACTTTAAGGAAATAAGAAATATGACTAACTAGTGAACTGATTATGAAATGCAATATTTAATAACATAACACCGAATATTTAGTTTTAGAAGTAAAAAAAGTATTTGGAAACTTTCCAAATGCCTTTTTTTTACACCTAAAATAATTTTCATACAGTAATATTGCCAAATTAATTAAAACAGCTAAATATATGACAGTTAAATGCGATGTTGCCAACTTTTTGGATGAACGCTCTTAAAATGAATCAAATCGAGTCATTTATTCAAACTAGACTGAGAATCAGAATAGTCTAGACAAATACTTAAGAGACAGTCCCCAAAACGCCCGCCCATCGCTCTTATTTGTTCAGCCCTTCAAAAGCCGGGCTTAAATATTTCCACGTGTGAAAGCAATTTCTTACGCCATTTCTACATTAATTTCTATGTCATGTTTACATTTGAGAAAGGAGCAGACAGATTACCCCCGTTAGACGTAATCAGAATCAATCAATGCCTATTACAAAACAAACAAATGGAAATGTAGCGTAAACAGTCCATAAATAAATGTATGACACACGGCTACCATGACTGCAAAAGGCTCATTTACACGAGGCAAGTTTCTCGACAAGAAATGATCAGGCGAGCTTCTCGACGGGAGGCTAACTGCTAAGAAGTCCTATCATTACTGCCATCATGTCATGCCACATTTAAGCCAGAACTAAAATTAGCAGGTTGAGGACGCTTCCTAGCTCTATGGACTGACGTTCTTGACGTGGAAGGCAGAGAACTGGATGGAGGCGAAACTCGGGAGAGGCAATGTCCATGGCTGTTATGTCCATTTTTTCAGCGATTTCCTAGTCAATTTTCTGGAACTCTGATTTGACAACTCCAAATCTCACTGCTATTATAAAAACGAAAGTTTGGATGGATGGATGGATGTTTGTTACTCAATTACCCCGGAACGGCTGAACGGATTTGAATGATATTTGGCACAGAGATAGATTATAGTCTGGAAGAGCACATAAGCTACTTGTTATCCAGGTATTACGATCCCGTAGTACAATTACTGAACTCGCCGCGAGCATTAGCTACTAACTCATCATCATCTGCCTAGCCTTTTCCCAACTGTATTGGGGTCGGCTTCCAGTCATGCCGGATTTAGCTGAATACCAGTATTTTACGCAGAGCGGCTGCCTACCAGACCCCCACAACCCATTAACTGGGTAACACGGTATTTCATTAGCTACTAACTAATACGACATAATTGTATAATTTTCATGTTTACACGAGCGCCGTCTATTTTGTAAGATGAAGTCATTCTCGTTATCCTACATAGTCCTAGGTACTGTTTATATGAACTACACCAGACACCTTTATTTCATCTCTTTTCGATGCGAGAAACTCTTCTCGAGTAAACTGTGCTATTACGGAATCGTCTTTGATTTTTAATGGGTTTACTGCTAGTCCGCCCACATGGGTTTATTTCTTGCCAATGCATGCATCCTGTTTTAATACAATTATTATATTTCTGCCACAGCACATAAAAGTTCTGTGTGTATTCTGCGTATCGTTAAGTTTTATGGTATTACGCCGAAGATACCCAGGAAGTTCCCTTTAGCGATTTTGCTTTGTACTGTTTCATTTACGTTACTATATCGAAACCGGAGATAAAACAATATCCTTTGGACCGGATTTGGTCACAGTGGCCAATCTTCACGGAGATTAACCAAGTACCCATGCAGAAAATATGATTGTGAACAAGTATTTGCGCTAACACAGGGTTCTCCCTGTTTCTTTACTCTCCTAGTCCGACGGGACGACGATCAAAGTCAATTCGACACAACCGTGGAGATATCATGACGCAGGATCCTTTTAATAGCAGTCATCTGCTGCTAAGCGGGATCTCGAAGATCACACTTCATATTTATTTGTCAAAAAAGTCTAGCATTGCTATAATGAAGAAGAATGGAACTCTGGCCTCTTTTTGGCCTCCATAGCAGTCGGGTAAGACCAAATAAGCTCTGTGAATCATCATCTGCCTAACCTTTTCTCAAATATGTTGGGATCGGCTTCTAGTCTAACCGGATAGAGCTGAATACCAGTGTTTTTCTTGGAGCGACTGCCTATCTGACCTCCACAACCCAGATAGTACTGGCCTACTGGGTAATATGATAAGACTGGACTTGGTAAGACTGGTTGTCATACTTTCGGGCCACTGATTTCCTGTAACGACTGTTAAAGATCTACAACTGACAACCGGGACCAACGGCTAAACGAAATAAGCTCTGTGAATGATAAATAATTCCCGCGTTAGATGCGTCAGCGCAACTCGGCATAATCCTAGTGATTGAAGCTAACGACATAATACAACTAAACGGACTTGCTACCCTACGGAACACTTATCCGGTTTTTATGATACAATGACATTAGCAGGTGGCGTTTTGTAGTTTCTGCTTACCCCCATGGGCAAACGGCGTGTGACGGATGACATCTTTTTGTAAGCAAACCCGTTTTCAAAGCCATTTATTTTACTGGTTGTCTGGGTGGCAATTGCGACCGTTGAACGTTGGGGGTGGTCTTGGGTGTGATTATCAGGTCAGCTAATGTGTTATTAGGTATTTCTATGAAGAGCTGCTTCAGTAGTTGCTCGGAATGTAGATTTGAGCCCAGTCGGACTGCCAAGTCATAGGTCTCAAGTTCGAATCCAAGGCACGAACCTCTGATTTTTCGGATTCTTGTGCGTATTGTATAATATCACTTGCTTCGGTGAAGGAAAACATCGCGAGGAAACCAGCATGCCTGAGAGATATTTCTCGACGGCATGTAAAGCCAAGTCAGAGACCCATGCGTGGCATAAAAACTGACACCAGGTTAGGCACTAACCACACGATGAAGAAAAATCACAACCTACTACTAAAATGTTTTATGTGGGCGTCTCTGTTCACCACTTCGGGGAAACCCAGCGTGATGTCATGTTATTTAATTATGAAATAAATTATTTTATTATCAATTTAATTACCTATGTACGTGCTCATTTTGAATTTAACGACGAAGTAATTCAGTCGCTTAATGAATTGGTAAGCTATCTGCCTAGCCTTTTCCCAACTCTGTTGGGATCGGCTTCCAGTCTAACTGGATACAGCTGAATACCAGTATTTTACATGGAGCGACTGCCTATCTGGCCAAAACCCAGTTAGTACTGGGTAATACAATACCCCTTGGTAAGACTGGTTGTCAGACTTTTTAGGGCACTGATTTCCTGTAAGCTATCTTAAATATCATCTATGAATATTAGCAAGTTTTAATGTCCAAGCTATAAAATGAAGAACTCAATCAGTAACTACCGTAATTTAATCGTAATGTTAATACTTTGTAAAATGCCATTTTTTATTGTCAATCAAACAAAACATCTATCTTTGTTGCAAAAATAATCGAAGATTAAAAAAAAAAAGATATGACTACTTTCGATATTTGCAAAGAAATCGATATCATTAAACATTGATTTCATGTGAGTACTGTAAAATCATACAAAACCAACGCGAAATGTGGGTGTAGTATAGGTACACTTCTGCCTAGCCTTTCGGACAAACAGGCGTGATGTCATGCTAAAAACCTAAACTTTGATTCGATTATCCGGTATTCAATAGGTAATCCGAATAGCCGAATTTGGTAAAAAATAAATAAAAAGAAACGTGACACAAATCAATGCGAATAATTTATTTTCCTCGTCTCAATAAAAAAATGAATTACTGTGTACTAGTGATGGGACGACTCAGAGAATTCGGTGAACCATTCTATCGATGGTGAATTGACTTTTACTTTTATTGTGGATTTTCAACTACGTTGTTCTTATTCAAGCAGATATTTTAATAAAGACGATTGTAATTATACGATCAGCAGCGAAAAGCGAAACAATTCGCATGAAATGAATTAAATTAATCCACGAAGTTATGGGCAATTTTTGTATTTGAAAATTCATTAAAATTGCTGAAGCAAAATTCCATGTCACTCAAAATTCACACTGCATTTAACTTAAGCTTATCGGGTTCCATTCTCGAGGTTAAACTTCAAGTTTCTTCGTCTGAAAGTCTACACCGTGTCCATCATTGGATGCGTGCGCATATTTTCTCAAATTGACGTAATAATGTTAGTAGCAAATGTCACGCAACGTTTAGTCACGAAAGCTCCGTAAGATTGACATGCTCCGAAAAACAATCAAAGTGCTACGTTATTGAGGAAATCAGTTATTTATAATTTTATGAGCAAACGGGTTTGTATGTAGGTCGT
Organism: Eurois occulta; assembly: GCA_950022335.1. NCBI lineage: Eukaryota > Metazoa > Arthropoda > Insecta > Lepidoptera > Noctuidae > Eurois > Eurois occulta. Next base: position 5,561,850 of record OX465502.1, read on the forward strand.
TGTGGTTCTTAGTAAAAATGGAAAGTACGTGGGATGTACCGAGGTGTGGGATATAAGAAAGATGAGTACTTACTAGTTGCTCGTTTGAGCGAGACTAACAAACAGAATTAGCCCAATTTGCTGCTTCAATGGTCATAATGAGCTATTCGTTATGTAATCTTTACATCTAATAAGCTATTGCTTTACACGTATGAAAGGACATCGACTTTCTATGTGGTTCCGACCATGAATATCTGTCTTCATTAATTTGTAATTAAAACAAACAACCTAACAGTACCTACTATTAAACTAAGCAAATGAAAAAAGGATAATATCGATATAATAAAAAGTTCAGCACTAGGTGATGAGGACGACATAATGATAAGAATAAAATAAAAATATTTAAAAGAGAATGACAACTGCCTCCGTGGTCGAGTGGTTTAGGCGTTTGCCTTGTGACCCGGTGGTCGTGGGTTCGATTCCTACGGGAAGCATACTTTGTGAAGTTGTTTCCAGTTTGGTTAGGACATTGCAGGCTTGAACCACCTGATTGTCTGATAAAAAGATGATTCCGTGCCTCGGAACGCACGTTAAGCCGTTCGTCCCGGCTGTCATTGGTTGATCTTTGGCAGTCGTTACGGATAGTCAGAAGCCAGTAAATCTGACTCCAGTCTTGCCATGAAATACCGTGTTACCCAGTTAATGGGTTGTGGAGGTCTGGTAGGCAGCCGCTCTGCGTAAAATACTGGTATTCAGCTAAATCCGGCATGACTGGAAGCCGACCCCAATACAGTTGGGAAAAGGCTAGGCAGGCAGACAATAACACTCAAAAATTCCAAAATTAAATGTCAAATTCCATCATGACGTAATCGAAAAAAAAACAAAAAGATAATCATAACAAAAACAAAAATTCAAATTAAAAAGAGAACAATACAAAATAACGGCCCCTCGAAACTCGCTTTCAATGCAGCTTCGCACTGGCTGGCATAAAGACCTCGGTAACCTTACTAATTGGACCGCTCAGGTGTTTGACCCAACACTATTGTATGCAGTTTAGCGCCAGCAGGGTTGCCAGATTGGATCACTGTCATTATTTCAGCCCGGAATTACCCAGACCTCCCTTTTCTTCTGCCATACTTCCCGGTTCTGTGCGTCCCTCATCCAGGTGTTTCCCGCGACTTTGACGATATTGTCGACCTTACGAACTTTTGGACGGCTCTGGTTTCTGTGGCCACCAATCGGTCGAAGTTTTGTTCCATCAGCCGCCTATTTTATTTGAAGAACCTGGCAGTATAATACAAGTTACCTTCTATTGGCAGCCCGGCCCTGTCAGAGAGAATAACACGAATTCATACAATGACAATACGTGGATTTTCTAACGCACAAAAACATCACGCGACCATTTATGTAATTACTGTTTTGCTAACTGTTGCGTTCATTGTGAAGATTTTTCATGTTTTCATTTGCTTCTTGAATAGATTGGCATCTTTTTCTCATTGTTGTTTTGGTTTTGACGCGTAATTTTTTTCGCACGAGTGCTGTCATAGCATAAGCATAGTCAGCATATAATGTTTCCACCGCTGGGCGATAGGCCTTCTCTCTTTGATAGGGAGCGGGCCATTAGCTCATTCACCACGTGGGACCAGCGCGTGCTCTTGGATGTCATATATCTTCGAATATTTGGTTTTAGAACATGCCAGTTTCCTCACGATTGTTTTCCTTCACCGTTGTTAGAGTAGTGGCGAAGATATAAATTACATTTGCGAAGTAAAGTGCCTGCCTCCATCTTCAATAGATACTCGTATCTTATTTGCTGATCGGCCTTTTTCGAGTTTTAAACAGAGATTTCTGCAGACGAAATCTAGGGCAAAACTGCATTTTCTGCACTATGCAGATGATCTCAGTGACTTCGATAGACCTCGTGCTAATGCCACTTAACCTAGAAACAACCGTGCTTAAGTGCAAGAACTAGTTTAATTTAAAAACTAGGTCCCCTCTGGTCTTATAACTGGCTATGAGTCGAGAGAACAAATGGTCCTATCCTATGCAAACACTGGAACATAAGACTATGCCTATGTATTTAACAATACATTCTTTAGTATATCTGGTCTTTCAGTTTTAGTAGATCTAACTAATTATCTGCCTAGCCTTTTCTGTGGATCCAGTCTTATCAAAATGTGGCCTACCGGTTAACCGGAGTTAGCATCAACAGATATTGGCATCTGCATTTGTTACACGGATGACTGTTTTAAGATCTCAATTTGTTCTTATGAGCAGGGAAGAGGATACTCTTGCCAAAATAGCAAGTACCTTAGTCACGTCATTTTCCTTGTACGACAAACGCCATGAGGAAAAGTAGAAAAAGATTCTTTACCAAGAAATACACGGTTCCTTGAACTTTCTTTTATTTCCATGGCTTCAACCAACCTCTTCCCTATTGTTTATTACTTCAGGAATTCTAAGAAATTATTTTCTTGCGTCTGTTTTTGTCCCGACAGGAACCCTGCCTATAAGTGGTCTACTTCCCGCAGTACGTATGTGACGATGTGTCGTGGAAATGCATTGTTTAACCATAACTAATGTATAAGTGGCAAGCTGTATAACTGTCGGTGACCTGGTTTGTAGCGTCGACTATATTTTATGATGTGGGTGGCAGCAGTGGCGAGTCGTACGGTCTACCGCACGTCAGTAGAAGTAGTAAAACTGGCCCTTATTGCTATGAAATGAAGGCTCGTCTTTGTCGAATGGTAATTAAAGATGTGCGTGATGTGTGTGACTGTATTTACGTAAGCGAAGTGTGAAGTTGTGGACTACCCACGTTACCAAGTACCTATGTCTGAGTTTTCGCGTGGCTTTTTTATCACTTATTGCGAAAGGAGCAAATGATTCCAGTATTTATAAAAACCCAAAGTTTCGTAGCTTCCATAGACCAGGAAGCTTGATCCCAAAACGGGTTAGGCCTTCCATCTTTACTTCAAGGAACAACAAGGAGGACTGAATATTGGGTGAAAGTCGCGGGAAATAGCTAGATGCGGGTAGCACGGGACTGGATGCCCGGAAGAGGCATATGTTAAGAATTAGACGTCTTTCAAATGAATGAGGTTGATAAGGAATCTTTTTATATATTTATTTATTTAACACTTCAAGCACAGAGTACAGAGGCGGACTTAATGCCATAGGCATTTTCTACCAGTCAACCTTTGGGTGATGCAGAGACAAGCAGTGGTAGGTGTATACTGAAAATAATTTTATTTATACTACGATAAACTACAAGGGCATATAAAATACTATAAATATATTTAAAATACTATAAGTATATATTAAAAAAATAATAATATATAATGGTGCACCTCATAAAAGAAAAGGCAGGTTATCAGCCCATCGTTTAAGAACTGCGCTCGTGCGTAACTGGCATAAACAGACGCTTCATTTTTTGTTCATTTATGGGGTATCTTTTACTCGTAGTAAAACGACTGAACTAAAAGCGAAACATTAATTCATTAGAGAATTCGGTTTTTGGCATCTTTCACTCGCGATTCGAATGAACGAAACTTGAAATGAAAAGATGAACGTCATTATTTTGTCAATTCTGCCCGTGTCGTGTACTCGTGTCTGAACGTGAAGTGAAATAAAAATGAACACTCACACTAATGCAGCGTCTGATATCAACATAACAGCCGATGCACGTACGAGCATGTTATCATGAGTGCAAGTACCTTGCGAAGTGGCTTGAAGTGGGCAGTTTAAGATAAGAGTTAATATCCAAGGATACCCCTTCTTTTAGATAAGGAAATATCCGATACCTTTCTTACAGTGAAAGTGCAGTAAAGGGGACAGTGTTCATACATCAGTCTCAAATATCAGCCACCCTATCGTTCACAAATATTTTCTGTCGCCCCTGGTCTCGTAGTTCTGATGACAAAAATAGGGTGTGTATGTATGTAAATATCTAATTTCTCAACCTAAAATACTATACAGACGACAGAAGAGTGTACAAACTACTGATATTTCTTTAAACAATATCAAGTTAATTTACTATTATCTTGAGAAGATCATATCCAGGTAATATTTATATTTTTATTTATTTAGCATTGTCATAGTCCATCTATCGTGTCTTTGGTCTTCACCTAGTCTTATAGCCATCGACATTCATACGCAAAACTTACCTCACGATAATTTCCTCATTCCTCCGCATCAAATGCCTGATATCTACTAATGATCCTATTTATAATGAAGACCAAAAACCCAACGACTAGATCTATTTATAAATACTAACCGATACAAAACGAGCTTATCGTCAATAATAATAAATAATAAAAGGATAATTATCTTTATCGAGCGTATGCCCTTGACCGTGTATCGCTTGACGCTCATACGTTCAAGGCTTCTTGGGAAGTGTGATTGTGTCAACGACCTGACATCACATTTGGCATCGCACCCCGGGCGTGATTTAAAAATAGTTTTTTTTTTATTTAGTGCTCCGGATCAACAGTGTACAAACTGAAAATTGGAGCAAGAGATCTAGAGTAGAATTTAGATTGTCTGAATTTGAAAACTGCCTCGTTGGTCTAGAAGTCGCAAGCGCGACTTCTGACCATGAGGTCCTGGGTTCGATTCCCGGGTCGGGCAGTGTTATTGGGTTTTTCCATCAGGAATATCTCAGTAGCAGCCATGGAGTCTGGATTTGCGCCCGGTTGGTGGCAATAGGCTCGCCCCCTGTTACATGGGACTCTGGCGAAATATGGGTGTACTATCAGGTACGTCTCTGCCTAACCCTTCGGAGATTACAGGCGTAATAATGATGTTTTTATGAATTTGAGAATGCATTTCTTTTTACAGTCGCTCACATTGCGTCTTTCAAGCTGTTGATTGGATAGCAAGTGTTTTATGATTAGGATTAATAAAAGAAGGAAAGAACTACACTCTTGGATAAACGCTTCTTTAAACAGATCGACACCTATCCCTCATAATTATACCCAATGTGTCACTCACGTAGGATTTGGGAAGCTTTCCATGCTGTTGTCACTATACAGTTACTTTTTAAGCGTATTATATTCATATTCATATCTTTATTTGCATTCCATAATGTGTGAAGATCTTACAATGGGCTTAAAGCTAAGGTACAATTACGGATCCTGTAGGGCACAACAAAAGCATAAAATTTATAAAATTTTAAAACATGTGCAGTATTAATTAACAAAATTATATCATTACATTGAGATCTGTTATAAACTTATAAGTATAACATAATAATTATTTGGTACCTAAGACTACGTTAAAACATGTTTTATAATAATAAAATAATATTTGTCTATGTATGTAAGAGTGTGAATTCTTAAACGTCTAACAATGTATGGTGTCTGTTTGTGTTAAAGTTATATTTGTTTGTCATGTATGTATTCGTTTATTGTGTAGTATGCTTTTTAATTAGTAATTGTTTAAATTTATTCATAAAAGTTGTATCGCTAGTTTCATTTTTTATTGCATCTGGTAGTTAATCAAATATTTTTTTGGACATTACGTAGGGACTTTGAATGTAAGCTCATGCGCGAGGAGGGTAACATTAACATGTTTCTATATCTGAAAGAACGGTCGCTAATGTCGCTATGTTTATCACCGCGGGTTGTAAAAAAGTTTGTGTATTTTCTTACAAATTTGCATATTTCCAGGATATAGATGGATGGTAAGGTGAGTATTTTATGTTTTATGAAAAAGGGTTTGCAACTATCGGTTTGTTCTATGTTAACTATGATACGTACTATATATAATATGATACGTATTATGGGAGTCTATGTCTGAGACTGGAATAGCAGCTGCAAAACGAAGGTATGCGAGGCTACTGCTAACGCTATCGATGGGGCTAAGTTTTAGTCGACGAAAGAATAGATAGTCTGTATAATCATTTACGCGATAAAATGGAAGAACCAGGATAAACAGGATGATAGTACACAGTAGTGTAGTGTAGTGACAGGAATATGTTATTTTCCTGTGTGTACATATTTAAATAGTTAAATAAATTACCAAAAGCAGAAGAAATGAGAAGAAGTCAGCCTCCGTTCCAGATTCAGAATTTCAAAAGCACAAGCTCAGAAAATAATAGCATCCTTGAACCTACATTCTACAATCTTCAACACACCATATTACACAACCAAACATAAAAACTACTATTTCTAGAATCCAATAAACCCATTTTGATCGACAAACGTTTGCGTGTAGCGTAAACAAGTTCGACGCCGATGTATTGTAACGAAAGTGAAAAGTTATCTGATCGTGATTACGTTACACCACTTTTACTTATACACGTCGCATATTTCCTTCAACATTTGCATGAACAATAGCCATTAAAGAAGTTTTACTGTTATATCGACCTTGAGACTTGGAGCTGATATAAGAATGGTTTTAGCTACATATTTCCTGTACACCCTGATGGATTAGGCAGATGAGTACCTTGACTGCATCCTAATTTCGCCAGTCATGTTGAAAGCCCACACAATAGGCGCCGCGCCTATTGCCATCAACCGGGTACAGCTCCACACTCCGAGAGGCTAATGACAAATTTCTGGCGTAAAATCCAATATCTTTTTGCTCGGCAGTAACGCGGGCATGAGACGAACGAGGTTAGCTAATGTTATTTTAACAACTGACGATAAAGACCTATAAGTGTTTCAGGAATGCCCTAAGGCTTCTAAATCTGAACCTAAATCTAACAAATTCTAGATTTCCAACGCGAAAGCCATTACGGATGATGCTAAGGTATATTTAGTATCGACTACAGAATCTAATGATGATGCCGCCCGATCTAGACGATTGCGGTATAGCCGAAATGGGCTAGATCGCAGAGTTAGCTTTTGGGTGCTGCTCTTCCATGTGACCAGCATAATATTCTACTTTAGCAGAAACTCCGAGTAAAACCCGGACTAAAGCGGCAATCTAATAATACAATACCGCTCGATAAAGCAGAAAAGGCGAAGCCGTCAAGTCGTAAAGGGCTATCCGCAATGTCGCCGGAAAAAACGTCGGCATCGCCCGCAGTTCCGCCCCATCAATGTTGTTTAAAGGTTCTGGTTAATTCAGGGTATCTAACGTGGCAACGACTTATCGAAATTTAAAAAAAAATCAGAGTGAAAACATTTTTCGAAATAGAACTTTATTCTGGCAATTTAGAAAAGTGTAACAGAAGATAACAACCTCATCTATATAGTTTAAAAATAGCTTATGCCCGCGGCTTCGCAAGTGTGGAGTTCGATAATTGTCCCACGGGATCATACTACCGGGATAAAAAGTATCCTATGTGTTAATCCAGGTTATAAACTCTGTGTGCTAAATTTCATCAAAATCCGTTCAGTAGTTTCTGCGTGAATCAGTAACAAACATCCATCCATCCTCACAAACTTACGCATTTATAATATTAGTAAGATACGTGACTAGTTAAAAAAGTATTAAGTGTTTAAGCCTACTTAGAGAAATAAATTATTTTATCATTTCTTTATTTTGCATAATTAATTATGTTTAGGCTTAGACTTCCTAGTTCAGTTTCCTTTTCAAATCATAGTTTTTCAATACCAGCAATATTGACAAAAAGGAACCGCCTGTTGACACTAAACACTTCCATCGCATCCTGTATACATAAGACGCTGCTATACATACATACACCCATCGCCGTCTGCGAAGATGGGACAGCCCACAAGATCGATACGCACCGTCTTGGGGGAATGGAAGACGTCAGTAATCCCGTTTGGCTCTCGGATTCGATTCAAAAGTTATAAGATAGATTTATGTTAGACTAGCAATTTCCTCGGGTGTGGCAATTTATTAATTTCGAGGAAATAATATGAATGACTTTCATACTTTTGTAGTCGAAATCCATCAAGTAGTTTGTAGTACTAAGCGTATACACTTTATTGAAACTATTTAGTGAAATGACAAGTACTCTTTACTGTGTTTTCAGTTAAGAGGACCGTGTCATTGTTGGAGGTTTTAGTCGAATGTTAAAAATTGCGATGACGATACTGAATAATAAATAAATAAATCAACATCCCTGGACATTTCACACAGCACCATCTAGTCCCAAGCTAAGCAACCTAATGCTTGTGTTATGGTAACTAGATGGCTGATAAACTACATATATACATTTTTTTTTGTAAATACATACATATTATAGATAAAAATAATAACAGAATTTATTATCATCTTAAAATTGATTACAGACTGTAGAAAAAAAAGAGTATATTCACATGGAAGCTAGAAAGCTAAATCCAGATTTAGGTTACCCAATGATGAGAATAAGCTATGCCTGCAACCTGTCAATTCTAACAGGTTAAACATGTTCAAACTCATACTGTATTCAGATTATGTCTGTCTAAATTGTTATGATGGTATAATCTATAGCGGATGCTCATCCTTTCTAATTTGACGAAGAAAATTAACGACGAAATCAAAGGGTAATGATCGGAGTGTAACAAGCCAAGTCATCTCAAAATTTGTAGAAACGTAATTTCGTAATAAAGGATCTAGCAGACAGGATGGCTAGGTGTATGTTCCAATAAACTTTGCTAGACGCATCCATTGCAGATTGCAAGATATATTGCAGATATTTCCCTTGCCCACGCCCATTTGGATGGGTGATCATTTTGTCAAGAAAGCCAACAACCCGGGTCTGATTAAAAATAAGTGTTTTAACATTCAAACTCTCTTCAATAAAGGTGGCAAGTACTTACTTGATGATGCCATCTTCAATATAGACATCCAAGTCTTCCATTCCGTCATCGTTGACGACACGTCCATTTTTGATCAGCAGGCGGTTTTGCGAGCTCTGGAAAGAACAAAAGAAAATTGTTAGTACCAAAATGATCTATTTTTAGGAGTTTCTTATAATACAAAGGAGATGAATCGATATTACTTCGGAAGTCGTAAATCAGTTCATTAATATTGATATTAACCGCTTTGAATGAAAATATTAGACAGTTCGGAACAATAGCCGCGTGTTTGATATCGTAACCAACCCTGTCTGACTATAAATCATCTGCAAACCGATCATTACTCATTCATACAGATATGAACCCTAAGAATATTACTATTGGTGCCATAAATCTATGACACGTTTCGTATGACAAGATGACAGCTCATCCCCTATTCGAAGCTCAATAGAGCTTTCTATACAAAGAAATGATCTACAATAGTCCGTGATTAGAAAAGCCTAGGAGGGTTGAAACCCTTTCACTGCAGAAACCCTTTTTCTACTAGAGCTACATACTTATCTATACTTTTTTGCAATGCTAGGTTGAATGATAAAACAATTGAAGAACCCCTTTATTGATATAATACCTGTAACTATGTACTTCTAGACAAACATGCGTTATCTTGTACAAATATTACTAATCCGTGGTAAGGTTCTGACAAGGTGTATGCTGTGTCTTGTTTCCAGTAATTACTGAAGGTTGTAGCTCTTCAAGAATGATAAAAATGCGTAGTACCGCTTCAAGCATTAAAGACGAGACAAAAAAGAAGTTAAAAAGCTTCAGCACGTTCTAAACAAAGGATTAGAAAATGAAAACACCAAGAAATGTTAGACAGCAATGCATGGAGAAATAACGGCATAACATGTACTGTCATACAAAAGGAAGTTCATTGCTAATTCTAGTCAGACTAACTTAACGTCCTATGAATATCTCAGAGACTGCCAAGCTGTACTTAAAATATAACTCAAACAAGGATGTGGACAAATTCTTAAACCAAAACAAAAATGAACTCACTTTAATATTAATCCCAGAAACCGACGTAGGAGTAGAATCAACCGTCATTTTTCAAATTTGGATTATTAAACTGGCCAATAAGCAAGCAGAAACGGTAATAATTCGCGTTTTAATGTGTATGTTACGCCGAGAAAGGCGACCGGCGCGCCTTACGCGAGTCCAACTGAAACTGAAAATGCGATACCCAAAATAGACGGTGGTCGTCCCCTCGCTGCGTATGAACGATGCGTATATAACTATATGTTTTTACATCAAATAGATAATATAGCTAACAATAAGAAGTAAACATAGTAAGAAGAATAAGAAGTAAACACGATAGACTAAAATTACTACGTCGAATACATTGACGTCGATTGGTTGAAATTCTACGGGTAATTTGCTAGTTTCTAAAACATTTCTGTGGTTTGAAGGATTTATGAGTTCGTTTGTAGTCAAAACAAAAACTGAGATTACAATAGTTGATTTCACGAACGGGAAGTATTTCTAAATCGAGTTTATTGTAATAATTAAGGGCAGAATGTCGATTAGTCTGATTGCAATCCTGAGTCATGGGACGTTAGTTCGTTTAATGAAAACATTTCCAACGAAAAGGGTTTTGCGAAGAACAATCAAGGAGAAGGGAGTCGTGTGTATGATAAGATGTATGAATGGGGACGAAGTAAAAAGGAGCATATAAGGATCGTAGCCGGTGTAGCGCGTTCTGTAGTTATTGCCTTTCCCTCATGCGAAGAAGGCGTGAGATTTGGCGTGTAAGTCTATACCAATATAATAAAGACGTACAATTTGTTTGTAACTTTGTATGTAGGAGTAATCTCCAGAACTATAAATGATTCAATTCTAAAAATTTTTTAGGCTGTTAATTATATTTCTATCCTACATATTAGCAGAGTTATAAGTCGTGGACGAAGTGCTAGTATGTAATAAAGTCGAGTTCAGTGAAATCAAACATGGAAAAGTATATCGAATGGGAGGTTGACAGTTTAGAAAATCAAATGCCACTAAATGAAAAAGAAAATCTAAGTCATTTATCATTCCAGTGTGACTTTGAAAGACAGAATAGACACTTTAAACGATCAATTATTATCGATTTGAGAACAATGAGCATAAAAAAGCTTTTTCCCATTACGGTAACAGCGTAAGTGCCAGAAAATACGGGTTGCGGGAAAAGCGCGCGAAACTGAGACGGCCATCTTGATTTAACTTTCCCAGTCACAGTTTCTTTCTATTGAATGACATTGAACTGTTACAGTGTAATATAATGGTAATTGTAATAGTAATTGCTAATTAGTAATTACATAATGATCATTACGTTTTTGTTGTAAATCGCTGTATTTGAATATGTGTTGTTTTGTGGCAGTACTAGAAACATGCGATACACAGATGGCAACGTTTATAAGTGGATGCACATACCATAACTTTCATGGTCGTTTACTATAGTAAATTATTTACGTTAAAAATAATGAATGGTTCAAGAAAAAACTTGTAACAAAAAATATGTATATTATGCTGAAATTATTTAAGTACCTATTTTATGTGTTGCTACGACCAGGCCTCCTTTAAACAGTGTATTTTATTTTAAAGAATAGAATATCTAGTTTTATGGGTTTCTACAGTATTTACTAGCTTTTGTCCTCGTGGATGTCGGAAGATATCCCACGAGAACTTATCACCGGGTTAAAAGTCGCCTATGTCCTTCTTCAAGTCCCAAGATCAACCGGTAAATTAAATTAGTATCCATGCGTGAAAAGCTGGCTATACGGACAGAATTTTGAATTTTTAGTATGGATGGATAACATATCAGAACAGTATTTGGAAATATCTGGTCCTCTATTATACACGGATGCCTGCCTAGTCATTGGCTGTTATCGGGCTGTTTCTAAAAGAAATGTTTAACCTGTTCCACAACTAACCAATGTCAGTCCCTTGATAGGGCCGGTAATCCATTGAACAAAGTAAAATTAGCAGCTTTCTATATTATGTAATTCCAGTACAAGGCATTTTTTCAAATTATAGGCATTTTTTCTAGAAAAAGTGCCTATAATTTGTGAAAACATCAGTCATAGCCGAGTAACTTGAACTCTTGGATACGCCCAACAGTTAGTAGCCATGAGGCGTGAGGATATAGTTAATATAGAGTATTATTATACAGTGTTAGAAAGCCCTAGAAAGTTTGCCAGACTATAGTCGGCTAGGGAGAAACCTGAAATGTGTTAAAATTTCACAGCTGTAATTTCGCTCCAGCATAACAAGACCTGAACTCATTTTTAAAGGATTGACCTAAAATCGTGAAAAGTGGAAAGAGGGAAGGGAGGTCTTTGCCCTGCAGTGGGACAATATAGGATCATAATAATAACATAACAGAACACGTAAACTGCCTGAGAGGAGTACTAATAGTACACCTATATTTCGCTTGAGTTCCACGGAAAAAGCGGATGAGCCTATTGATATCTACCAAACACAAAACGAGACCCCGCTCCATTTTCTTAAAAAATAAAAAACGGTTGTCTGCAACCGAAACGTGTTTCTAACTTTACTACAGTTTTCTGCTGTACTCTCTTGACTTTTATTCTCCCCATCCCCCATTTTCCGTCAACCGCTAGACTTAAAACGCAAAGCTCGTTTAAAACCCGCAAACTTTAACCAGCTTTGCGGCCATCCCGTCCTCACCCCCATTGCAATTAACAAAAAGTCTGTCTACCAACGAAATAAACATACAAATGTCCGCCCATTTAATCAAGTTTTCGTTCATTGTCCGCTTACACATGAACCTACATTACAAACAGTGATATTGTTACCGGTACTATGGGTAAAAAAACTGTTTTATCAAAGGCATAACTGGCTATAAGGTACACGTCCCACCGTCGCGTCGACGAGGATGCAATTGTCGATATTTTTTCCGCTCCTGTACCAGTAAAGGAGGTACATAAATATTTTAATAGTTCATCGCTGACTGAGGAGCTCATGGCTAAATAATAACAGCCGCACGGGTCGATCTTGAAGATTAAGCCAAGCTTGTGAAGGTAGGTCTGTGGATGGGTGACCATCCTTTATATACGGAGTTACCTCCGTGCCTCGGCAAGCACATTAAGCCGTTGGTCCCGGCTTTCATTTGAATATCTTCGACGGTCGTTACAGGTGGCCCGAAAGTTTGAAACCAGTCTGGGGTAATAGGTAAGATACCGCATAACTCAGAACTGATTGGGTTGTGGAGGTCAGATAGACAGTCACTCCATGTAAAATACTGGTATTCAGCAGCATTCGGTTAAACTGGAAGCCGACCCCAACATAGTTGCGAAAAAATGATGATCGCCAACTATTCGCAATGCCGATGCCGACGAAAACTGTCCCTTCACTAGTTTGTCAACAAGTGCAATCAGAGAATAGCCTCACCCAGCTACGCTCGTTTGATCGGCAGAAAACCTTTTAAAAGACTAGCTTGGTACACACCTACTAATACCAGCAAGTGACGGGACGCTAGTAATCGCCCATCACACTCACTCATAGCCCACAACAACAAAACTATCCAAAGTAAGCTAGTCGCAACTTCTGCTAATCGCTTCTCGCTGATCGTCGGCGGTGGGACCCGTGCCTAACCATGGCGTGACGTAACATGATGATGTCAGCAGAAAAAAAGTAATTAATTAAAAGCACATGCGAAGCTTGAGCACTTAGTGCTCACGGAAACTTTGAAAGGTGTAATAACTCTATTTAGCATTATACTTGCCCTTTGTGTAAATTTTAGGTTGATCTATTTTTTATGATAGGGGTTGGGTGTTGAATTGTGTCAATAGGTTCTATTGACTATATCAATTAAAGTCGAAGACTTCGCTGTCTCCTGTTCTCATGCTTCTTAATCCTCCTGTCCCGAAGCTAATTGTTTGGGATCAGCGCAGCATCTTTTTATTTTATAATCTCTTTTAACCGTCATCTTTTTTTGGCTATATCATCATTCACACCTTGTCCTAGATCCTCTTTATAATTTTTTTTTTCAAATCGTAGGTCTTGGGTCCGTATATTTGTTTGCAACTCGTGTATACAACTTTTTTTATTAAAACTTTCTTGCTAGGTTAACATATTAATTAGTACAGTATGACATGACATCTGCTACATACAGACGGCGAATAGGTAAAATTATTATTATTTTTTCTTTAATTTCACGGGGCACCATATAATTTAATTATATACCTTAAGAAAGTATTTTAGTAATTTAAAAACAAAATATTAAATGACATTTAAGGTGTGTTACTTAAGTTTGAATTTTAAACTCAAAATCTCTGCATTTGATTTATTCTTTTATTTATATTATTAATACACACGTAAATGAAAAATTAGTGAAAGTATAATTTAAGCGGCCATACAATGCTTTTTGTTAAAATTTGACAACAGGTAGCCGAGCGACCTCTAAATCGTAATCACTACATATCATAAAGTCCTCCGCTGCGTCTGTCTGTCTGTTAAACTCAAAAACTACTGCACCGATCTTGCTTTAATTGATGCTGTTTTCACCAATGGATAGAGTGGTTCTCGAAATCTCGAGGAAGGTTTTAGTATATAATTTGTCAAGTTTTGGTATACATTGGCTAAAATATGTGGGTGTCGGAAAAAAATAAGCCGTCTGGGAGCTTTCAACGAAAACGCTGCCTTTGAGATATAACAAAATGATGTATGGTGGAATTAAAATGAATACATTTGAATACTTTTAAAAAGCCGAAAATTGGCTGAAATTTGGTACAGGGATAGATTATAGCCTGGAATAAGACATAGACTACTTTTTATCCCTGGAATAGGTCCCCATGGGTTGCAGGAACGGGATCAAAATTACATGATTACTTTTGGTCGCGATAACCGACTTCCACGCGGGCAAAGCTGCGGGCATTAACTAGTATGAAATAAAAGAAAAAAAATCTGTTTCATATTTTAGATGTATAAAACCAAATGACAAAGCACCGTGTTGATAATCAAGTCGAAAACTAAGGACTATGTATGATAGATAAGTTCTAGATAAAAGGACAAGATTTAAGAACAACTAGTCAGTTTTATTACCTAGTTATAACTAGAATCCGCTTGCTAGATAGGGTTATCGTTTACTTGAACAAACATAAACTCAAGTGTGTGTTTATCAGGAATCATTTAAAAATTAAACATTTTTACAAAAACCATATCAGTCATATTAACTGTTTTGTATGTACAAGTATAAAGCTAATTAGGTACACATTTTGAAGGCCATTTAAGTACTTCATTGCGCGACAAAGTAGGAGGGCGCTTTGAAAATGAAGAAGTCCTCCGATCCCTCAACAAAATCAAAAATCAAAATATTTTTATTTCACATAGGCCTACATGGGCACTTATGAAACGTCGACAAAAAGGTGCACGGTTCGGGTTGGTCGTTTCCTATGGAGAAGAACCGGCAAGAAACTCCATAGCTATGATACCATAATTCATTATACTTGAATTTATATGAATTACTTATAGACAAGATAGAGCAACGGTGGCCCAGTGGTGGCGGCCCCGACTTACGAACAGTAAGTCGTGGGTTCGAACCCAGGCAGGCGCATTACTTGGTTTAATTTATTTCATCACCACTGCTCTAAAAAACGGTGAAGGAAAACATCGTGAGGAAACCGGCATGTGCTAGAACGAAAAATTCGAAGACACCTACCAACCCGCACGGGGCCCGCGTAGTGGATTATAGCCCATTCCCTCTCATAGAGAGGAGGCCGTGTGTCCCAGCAGTGGGAACATTATAGGCTGATTATCTATAGACAAGATTGAAAAAACATCCAGAACATCCTGAATTTATACATATATGAGTTTGAGCAAACGTAGTTTTACTATGCTTTTTAACACATTTACCGTAATTATGTGATGATTACGGTTAATCATAATTTCAAACATTATTTTAACGTTTTTCTCATAGTTAGTAATCACGCTCCTAAGATCTTGCTGTGCACGTAAGTAAGTAAAAAAAAACATCTAATTATATCCGTTTCAAACGGAAATCGGTTATTTCGAACTATGATAACGTTACTATGTAATAATAACGTATTTTTAATTAAATAATTTAAGCATGTAGGTACTGGCCGTTTGTTTAGAAATTGATAAAATTATTATTTTTTGTGTTTTAATTACTATTATCAAACGAAGCCGTTTTAGCATTATATTTTAATCAAAGTCCGCTTAAACTCAGATCAGACGGCCCTAAACTTAAAGACTTGTTTTCACTAGACAGCTTGGCTCCTACTGAGTACGGACTGAGCCACATAACGTCGCAACTGTACAGAAGAGTAAAAAAACTGCGTAATTAATTATATCTAGTACAAAACTATTGTTTTTATTTGTGCTCACATCAAATTAGATGAGTTGCTTGTTTCTGGTTAGCTAAAACAACGCGTCTTCCGATTCTGTAGCAAACGGCATCAAATGTCATAACCGCCAAAAATTGACTTTCATGGTTAAGTAGAGATATCATCGTTGAAGTTCTACCTTCAACGATGATATTGATAAGCAACAAACAGAAGTCAATTCAAATAAAAATCGAAATCGCAACAAACTTAAACAAATATCGATAACATAACACTCGTTATTCGCTATAATCGTAAGTGCATTGCCACACCAACGGTATAATTATAACTATACTCATCTGGGCGTCTAGTGACGCAATGTTTACGTTACTAAAAGGAAAACCCGGAGAATATCGTATTACTGAGTTTATTGATCGCTTTCACCGCAGCTACTTCATATAGGATAAGGTTGAACGCATATTGGATGCGTTTTCGTACGAATAAACACGACAATAAGCGAAAAATCCCGAGGCCGGCTCTCGAAGTGCTATTGGAGCATGTGCTTCGACTGAGCATTATTTCTGTCACTGTCACACAACTTTCAAACTACACGTGCGAGATAGAGAAGGGAACATGACTAATTAAGTACGTGCTAAGTGCGTTCGTGCCTTTGTTAAGGGGAAGCGCCAGGATATCCCCTGAAATTCTTTCTAATTTGCAGGTCAGTCAGGCTGCATGTTGAACAAAATATGATTCGCGACCGTAAGGGGCGATATTACGTATTTGTATGGGATAATATCGCCGCGATTCTCTCTCTCGTGGAGACGGCCTCTAAGAGAGCGTATAGAAATACGTGGCAACGACGATGATATCGTCGCGATTCTCTCGCTCGTGGAGACAACCCCTAACACGTATGTATTTACAGAATTGTAATCATCACAAACATCAAAACCACTCTCTAAGTTCATTTAATCCCATTCAATGACTATTTTATGAAAAAGTAATTAAAAAATTAGTATTTGTGGGAAAATTTTTCGTTTTCGTGCTTAGGTTGTATAAAAAAGACTACCTTACCTTTGACGGACAAAACGAAGCATTGTAGGATGTGCATTTCTTTACTTACGTATGATCAGTGGCTTATGTTTGAGTTCAAAGATAAATCGTTACCGATATGCGATTAGCTTTACGTTTAAAATATGCAGTAGGTATGACATGCCTGGCCGGGTAAGTCAGGATGAAAAAGGCTATAGAATTCAGGAATCAGTTTTAAATCATCTTCTGTGTAGAAAAGCTGGTTGAAGAAATGTTAAGTACCCATTAATGGTTTGGTTAGTTAGTGAAGGAAGTCTATCAACATCTAAATAGGCAGCGCCATCAACTAAAACTGGTTTTACTTAGTACTATCTGTGGTACTATTAAAATTCTATCCAAGACCAATTGATATTCGAAGCTATTAAATATTAATACTTCGCAAAGGTCACAATAATGGAATGTAGACAGCTATAAAAGTTATAATTATTTCATTAAACTAAAGACATTGGAAAAGAATTAGACTTACTATCATTACTTAGAGAGCAAGCAGAAATGGCAGTAGACCAGTTATGTGTATCAAAGGACCGTTGGAGCTCGGAGCAGACGATTCATGGCTCATTAACATTAGGTCGTTTAATGACCAATTCGGTTGCAGCCCGTATTCTGTCACCGACTAGTGTAAATGGGATTTAAAACTGGGATGAATCAATTCGGTTAAAACGAATGCGGTCGCCGCATTCGGTGACCGCCTTAATGTAAACTAGCTATCATTGATTGGACTGACCGAGAATCAGGAAATGTAGCATGATACATTAAAGGGACCCACGACCCTAAAATGTGAACAGGTAAGTCAGCTTGTGGTAGGCGAAGAACCAGGTGTTGTGGCTCAACCTGGGAACTATGTTCAGCTGCTGACTGCCACAGGCTGAACTGATGAGGTCGAGGTAAGCTTCTTCTTCTAAAAAGACAACAGGAGGCATGACATGAAATGATTCGTTAAATCAAATGCCAAGGGAAATAGGCATACCTACACCAAGTAAACTGCGCTAGCCTGAGTTGATTGATTAAAGAACTCAACACATAGATGTTAATCAATTAACTACTGTATGTGACAAAGCAATTTACTACCCATGACGAATAAAGAGAAAAGATTTACACTTGTTTTCCATGGTAGGGACAAGAAGCGCTTTCTGTCCATCATGAGATACAGGGATAATACATATTTAGCAGGAGTTTTTAAGGATCCCGATTTTGCACCGGAACTGCACCATTTCTTATGAAGATTTTGAAGAGTTTGGGTTCAGGAAACATGGACGATTTTTAAGGTTCCGTACCCAAAAAGTAAAACGGGACCCTATTCGAATCGAATCGTCGCAATTTTTGAATGTAAATATTTGTAAGTGTATACCTACTCCAAATAGTACAATACAAAAAGTAGAATACTTATACCAAACAGAAGTACCTATACTCTCATCATCTGTCTAGCCTTTTCCCAACTATGTTGGGGTCGGCTTCTAGTCTAACCGGATGCAGCTGAATACCAGTATTTTACATGGAGCGACTGCCTTTCTGACCTCCACAACCCAGTTAGTGCTAGGTAATTCGATATCCCTTGGTAAGACTGGTTGTCAGACTTTAGGGCCACTGAATACCTTTAATGACTGTCAAAGATCTACAAATGACAGCCGGGACCAACGGCTTAACGTGCTTTCCGAGGCACGGAGGAAACTCGGTATGTAATGGGTGCTCACCCATCCACGGACCAACCTAGGTAAGCACGGCTTAACCTAAAGATCGACCCGAGCGGCTTTAATTTGACATCTGACAGACATAAACTAAAAACAAAACATCTTCTTCAATCAGCATAGACAAGAAGCAAAGATTGATAACCTCATAATTGAAAACGCTAAGGCCTAGCTGAAAACACGTTACTTTTTGACTAAACTTTTATTCTATGGACAGAATTTCTTCACTCATATTGATTTTCGACAAGCGGAAGTAACGCCGTCTGCTTACACAATACGTATACAAACAATAACCTCACAAAAGTATAGGTATCGAGGTTATTGAGGTTAAAGTAAAAATTAAATTACAAATGCAAATGGCCACAAGGGAAATCGCAGTGATTCAGCGTAACTGAAAACATATAAGTTTAAAAACCTCAGTGTAAAGGAAATGAGTTCATTTGGTATAGCGAATTCAAAGTTGTATGCCATGCGAACTAGTAGTTAGGAAGGCCATGTCGCCACAATGCAGATTGGCTGAATTGTGCTGGACTATAGTCAAGTGGTACAATAGGATGGTATATACGACTTCTATGATTAAAATGTTTGTTGCGCAGTAAGGGGAATCCTTGGGAATGCTACTTATACCATGTGTGCTGGGTACCAACTTGTAGGTCAACAATGTATACAGCCGCTTCTGAAGATATTATAATGATAAGAAATGATAAGCCAAATGTCAACAAGGTGAATGGCATAGAACATTATCTTGGTAAAAATCTAGTTTCTTTGAATTCTGTTAACGATGAACTGAAAACTTGTTTTATAGTTAATACTGAAGAAACAGGTACACTTGATGATAAGCATCTTATTGTTGTTTTAATTAACGAAGACGTTGACAATAAACCAGGAAATAACAACTCAGAAAACATCACTAATATATCTATGAATTCACGTTAGTGTACTGACAGATAATCTTAATCTATTTAATAGAAATCTCAGAAGCCTTATAGCTAAAATTGGACTGTAGCCATCGTAAAACGATCAAAGATATTAAACCGATACCATGCATTTGACAGCCAAGTTAATCAAAAAAGAAAATGGCTGGAAACGAGACAGTTTTAATAGGAACCAATATAATTTTTATTAATACTTGTGGTGAAAGTCTACTTATTTGCTATTGAGCATTGGAAAGGTACTTAAAATCCAAGAGTTAGTGGGCAGTGTTTTCTTTTTGTTGCGGATCATCACAGAAATAAAATAAGTCATGCTGTAAATAAAGAAATATATAAATATCATAAGCATCTCTAACTTGTGTTTGATAAAACATGATTGCTGTCTTGCTGGTTCGTATTTAAAACAACATCTTTTTGTGACTGTGTTAATAAAACAAAGGTGTTTCATACGTTACTAGACATTTACAGTTAGGTTAGGCCTTAGCTAGCCGCAATGTGGCGTCATCGCAAGTTTTCCTTCACTCACAAATCCAGCGTAGGCGCATTTATATTCACAGAAAATACAAATAATTTCAGAGCAACTCACCATTCTGTGTTCCGTATCACAGCAATAACGCGAGTTGACTGAACATAAATAATACTACAAGAGCAATAAAGATATTTTTTTGCGATAACAATGTCGTTTTCTTGTGAGTTCAATTCGGTATGTATAGTAGGTATAATTGTAAAGATGAAAAATTGTTTTGTTTTGAGGAGAAAACAATTGATGGCCATGAGGATATACCTACCTTCGGTAGATGGAGTTGAATTCTAAATCAATTTTGAGGCAGATGAAGGTGCAGCCGGCTTTACGTCGTCAATGGTAACAGTTTGACCTTGGACAAGCCTAGCGTAGTATCGTGTTTTAATAGAATAAGAGACCAATTTATACTGGTTTCTATACGACGTTCTCACTGGATATTAAAACAGATGTAATTAATTACTGGCTATTCACAAAAGTATATCAAACATCGTTGGCGTTGTATTCATTGAACCTAAACTCGTGTTCTCCACAATAACGTTAACTGGATTACATTTGAACTTGAATAAGTTTGTTTACATGATATACTCTATACTTACTGTAATACGTAATCTTGAAAATGGTGTCATGGTCATAATTCAGATACGAAGCTCTTTTTTAGATTTAAACAATTCAGCTGTTAGATTGCGAAGAAAAAGATTCAAATTAGACATTTATTCCTAAATTCTTGACGAGTCGAATTGAGAAACATGAACAACTTATTAATAATAAAATGATGTACTACCCATTTTATGTTAACGAAGAGAGAGCATGAGCAATGAGTGGATAACAATCTACAATTAACACCATTTGACTCGTGCTTTTCACTCTTAATCATTATAAGCAAATAAAACTTGTGTGTATTTGTCCTCATCACCAATCGCTGGATTAATAATGACTACTACATAACATATGACGTAAACTCCATTCAAGCACCAAATCCCACACTTCTGTAGAATCAATTAACATTGTCCAATGTAAACACGGTTACGAAGACATGGTCAAAGAATAGTTGAGTACAGAAGGCTAAGGTCCATACATCGAGCAAAAACAGGCGCATACAAAGAAGCATACGTATGACGATCTTAAACAAATGACAGTCGTGACTGCTCTTGTTATCGCTTTTACTCGATTCCAGTCAAACCGGATGCAGCTGAATACCAGCATTTTACATGGAGCGACTGCCTATCTGACGTCCAAAACCGTGCCTAACGTCCGTGATTACTGGGTAGTACGACACATTGTTAAGACTGCTAGTCAGACTTTCGGGTCACTGAATACCTGGCACGTCTGTCTATTAATGAATGGTAACCCGTCGACGGACTGACCTCGGCAAGCGTATGAGTTCCGTACATCGCGAAGATTTACATTCTCATTTAAGGGGAATGCTCCAACCAGCCCGCGAAATTCAAAATTTCTTGGGTTTTTTGCAATTTGCAGGCCAGTGCTAGGTTGTATGTTGATTAAAATATTATTCGTGGCTGTAAGACATATGTAGTTACAGAATTATAATCATCAAAATCATCAATAAAACCCTCTAAGTTCATAAAGCTGTAGGAATGACTTTTTCTGTTTTTTTTTTGTTCCTACACCTTTATGAACTTGGAGGGTTGTATTGGTGATTTTGATGATTATAATTCTGTAACTAGGGGAAGCCGGGGCATTACGGGCTCCCGGGGTAAGACGGACACCCCCTCTCCCCCGCAGGATAATAGACCGAGACGGTTGGAAGTAGTCAGATCGCGTTCTAGTCGACCTCGCGATAGCTAGAAAAGTAGTTCTGTGTGTGTAGATGCGCGTCGTTCGTCGACAAAACGAAAATACGCAAGTTAATGCATTTGATATTATTTTTCATTTTTATGTGTGCGTTGTAGTTAATTCGTGTTTGTGTTAAATGCTCAGTTAGTAAGTAAATTGCGACGTTCAATTATGTGACTAAATAACTAGAAAGAGTTGTTAAGTATCTACCATAAATTCGTTTGATTAGGTTAACATTTATTTTATTTGACCTCGGGGGCATTTTGAGCGGGGCAAAACGGGTAGGATGCCCGTTTTGCCTCGGGTAGGGTATAGGTATTAAGTTGATCTTATTTCTCCAGATACAAGTATGGTTCGCCACTACCAAAGGAACATGCCAAATGGAGCTTGGAGGAGATGGAAACAGGCATATGCAATTTGGCCAGCGAAAGCTCTAAACTGATGGAGCTCCTCCCAATTTTTGGGCAGAATGTGATGAGAAAGGTTGGATAACAATAGACAGAATGGATGGATTGGTGGATGGATGAAAGGTTGGATAGGAATGGATGGACGAAGAAAAATGAAAAAAATAAGGAAAACGAATCGGAGGAAGAAGATGTAGAGTGTTTGCACCGTGGATATTGGTACTCTGAATCTACTGAGGGTAGGGTCACCTGCCGTGCATGCCACAGATGGGCCCGCTGTTCTTGCAACGGCGAAGAGAATAATGATGACGAGTTCTTTCACATTTGTTCCTTTTGTGCTCGAATTTAAACTTATTCGAGTGAATATACCTGTGTATGCCTATTATGCCCCGCATATGACCATTTTACCCCGGACACGGGGCAAAACAGGCAGTTTCTTCTTTTTTTTTAAGTTCGATTAGCTGGAAAGACTGGTAGACTACGATAATTATTTTACGTAAAGTTTAGAGAACATTAATGACACTAATAAATGGTTGTTGTTTTTTTTCATTATCTTGTTTTTCTAAGATTTTATTCAAGATTTCCCTTAAGGGGCCCCCATTGCCCCGGTTTCCCCTACATACGTCTTACAGCCGCGAATAATATTTTAATCAACATACAACCTAGCACTGGCCTGCAAATTGCAAAAAACGCAAGAAATTTTGAATTTCGCGGGCTGGTTGGAGCATTCACCTTAAGTAATTCATCACAGCGTACTTCGAAGTTCAGTCAGACAGTCAGTTCTTGTTGCTAAATAATAACAGCCCACCGTATGGCTATTATTATTTAGCAACAAGAACTACATAAAGGTTGTCTATGTGTGCGTGCGTTTTCGCTTGTTATTATATAGGAATCAACCTTTTGCACTACTCTGTGACATAATTGCATAATCGTCTCAACGACAGTCTAAAGATACACCAAACATTGTGTCACCTAACCGACTGACCTATTTCTCATCGCATTCAGATAATCTTAACGTTGGTTTAAGATAAGATTTATTTGTGAGCTGTTACTGCTGGTTTAGTTCGAGTTCGTCCGTTAGTTTGTCTGTTTATGCTTTTACTTCATGGAGTGGAAATCCTGTTGCTTGAGTCTATTTGATAACTATCTTTAACACAGTTTGTGATGTGTGTTGACGAAAACGAATATGTTTGCTAGTAGATTAATAATCAGATGTCGGCTGATAGATCAATGCAACTAAGCAAGAAAGACCGATTTTGTAATAAAAAAAAAAGCTTGCTGGACTGGCGCCAATTAAATTAGAATAACGGACGGGAAGGAGGATGATCATTCAAATCAAATAATTTATTTGCTTGAATATGGGTAGGTACACATAAGGATGAAACATACAACAATAGAGCTCCAAACCATATCCTACCCTAACATGTGTGTAAAACATTATGATGGTGTGTAAAAGTCGCTAGATGCTGCAGGATTAAACTATTAAGTCGTAAACGTAAAGACGTTATAAGAGAAAGTGCAATAATAAAAAATAAGGAAAATTTCAACAATTGTACAACCGCTGGAGCAATTGTAGATAGGCATTATCACAGATCGTTTTGGCTTAGATAAGATGCAAGATAAACTGTAGCGAATAGCATTCGAAAATGCTATCACAGGCGAGGTTCAAGAGCTCATCATCGTTGGCCTCAGAAATACTACTAATTTGTAAACTGCAGGCTCAGACTATATACTGCGTTCTTCAGAAGCTCATAAGACTATTGGAAATTCTCAGACAGACATTTCAAATATTTGTCTAATCGATTAGTGTCATAGATTTATTGATGGTATCCAGAATTTCTAGATCAAGTTTCTATTCAATTTCTATTTACCTGTCTGTCCTCATACTTCGCGGTCCGATAGTTTCTTTCATAATAAACCTATATGGATTACTGAATGAAAAAGTGACTGGATTATACACCATAGATCTTAATTAACTAATGAAAGTTTTCTGTTGGAGTCTGAATACATTTTACGGTGTTTGTTTCGTAAATGGCTTTTAGTAATAAAGCTTCTCATCAGTCGGATTATGAAAAAGTATGAGATCAATAAAATTGTTGATTCATAAAAGGCTGCTAGACTGCCTCGTGTCGAGTGGTCGCAAGCGCGATTGCTGACCAAGAAATCCTCGGATCGATTCCTAGGTCGGGAATAGTGTTATTGGGTTTTTCCATCAGGAATTTCTCAGTAGCAGCCACGGAGTCTGGATTCGAGCACCGGCTGATGGCAACAGGCTCGCCCCCTATTACGTGGGACTTAAACATAACTAGCGAAATGTGGGTGTACTAATGGGTACACACTTCTGCCTAACCCGGGGAAACCTCGGGGATACGCCTATAGCGTAATGTTATGTATGTATGTCATACTAGGCTTTTGGCATTACTATTCAGTGTAAAACGTTTGCAGTGCGTTTTTTGTGCAGAATAAACAATTTTCTTTCTATTCATGGCTAACCTTCACAGTCTTCCAATCACTCAAAGTTCTCATTAATTCTCACCACATTCAATCTGAAATCTTTCATTGCATTTCAGCAGAGCCATCCATTTGATCCCCTCTTTCCTGAGTCATAACGAGCTGTCTAGCCCCAATCGTATTAAAGGGGGACACGCGAACCACTTTATATTACGGCCTTTGCTTTGGCAGCCATGGAAATTCAGTCTGTGGTGTACGCTTGTAGTTTTGTAGTAAAATTTCAGTCTGGCTGGGATGATATATGCGAGTGGTTTTTATGTTTTTATTTCCGAACTGGTGGTTATTTCGTTAGCAAACAGCGGGGATAATGTGTAACATACTCGCATTTCCAATGAATGAGTAAATCTTCTTTATCGTGTGGATAGTGTCTAACCTGGTGTCTGAGATTTTATGCCACCCATGGGCCCCTGACTTGGCTTTACATGCTGGTTTTCTCACGATGTTTTCCTCCACCAAAGCAAGTGATAATTATACAATACGCACATGAATCCGAAAAATCAGAGGGGGTGTCTTGGGTACGAACTTGAGACCTATGACTTGGCAGTCCGACGGTTAAACCACTATGCTATCACTGCTTGAAAAGAGAATAAGTAATGATGCTCAGAATGAGTAAATGAAAATTCGTTTTGAAAGGTTGCCGAGCACACGATTTTCTCAAACGTTTGGTGGGATGGTGGTATTGCGAGTTTCCTTCAAAATCTTACGGTGTGCGATGGAAAAATATGTTACGCAATTGGGGTGCAGATTTGTATCGAAATAAAGTGTTCCGTCACTTGTTCGGGTTGAATGATCACGTGTTCAATGTTACTCTCCTATAGAATAGGTTGTCGAGTAAAAAGAAATGACCCCTATTGTCCCTATTCTCTTCATTATTTCTGCACGTGAAAGGATAACGAGGGGAACAGTGCAATTACGTCACATGTTTTTACCAAAAAAATAATTGTGGGTTTTTCCAAGCAAGTTGTGCTCGTGCGTGTGTAGAAGTTTTTAAGGGGTGAATTAGAAGAAAACCACTAATTACTAATGCAATTGTGATGTTTCAAGTCCTGCGTGTAGTGTTTGTGTAAAAATACTGCTGAAAGGCATTATTCTACAGTTTTATTTAATCGAAAATCGACCAACAAAATAAACTGCTGGAAGACTTAGAAACAGGTCATTGCTTAGAATGGGAATGTTAACAACATTTTCAGTATAAATTGCATTTCAAACGTCAATAACCTGGCAAGCAATAAGTGATCTAATGAGCGCTGTGTTTACTAATACAGAATCGCATGCAGACGCAAACTACCGATTTTCTCTGAATATTTTGCATCTTCGTAATTTTATTTAACACTTAAAGCACAAAGTATAGAGGCAGACTTAATGCCATAGGCATTTTCTACCAGTCAACCTTTGGGTGATGCAGAGACAAGCAGTGGTAGGTGTAAAAATAAATAATCACAATTTTCATTATGATTTGAAAGCAGAATTCTAAAATCTAAAAAGGTGCTTTCGAACCGGTATTGACAGATTGCGGACTGGCTGCAGACAACGGATAGTCATATAGAACTTCAGACATTATTAGTCAGTGTCCGATGTCCGGAGTCGCGTCCGAAAATTTATTCGCGGGTTCACCGAACCCTTTTTATTACAAGTTTGTGTTTGTATGTTTGTTTAGCTCAAATCTAGCAACCGAATTTCAAAATAGTAACCCCAACCAATTGAGCTGAAATTTTGCAAACACCTTTAGTTTGGAAGAGAATGCATGGTTAGCTAAGTGACGTCATTCTAAATCCAAAATGGCGGACTCCCGATGATGGGGAACTAGTTATTTTTTATGCACCCTCATAATTTGGGTATCAATTAAAAGGGTTTGGAGAGAAAAACACGAAAAAACAGAGGCTCGTATATTTAAGAGCTTGTTTTTAAAAACGTCTTATTACTATAAGTTTGTTATTTACTAAGACATTTGCTGAAATATCAGCGATCAATACTAGCTACAGTTACTGGACCAATCTGTTTTATTAGTTAGGGCTATCTTACAGTTTAGTTGAAACTGCTATCAGTTAACGTGCTAATGGATCGCGGACACAGTCTAATCCAAGTCCAGTACATACCACTCGACGCTTAACAAGTCACGCTGATGGGTTAATGTCAGCTGCCCATCAAAATAACACCCACTTCACTTGTATTCAAGAGTAGATAGTAAAACAGAGATCAAACTTCATCAAATCGGGGTGCTCCATCTGCAATGCCGCATGGCTTGCTATGCTAGCTTTTCTACTTCTGTTTGTCAGACATTTATTAAATTGTCGACTGTCTGGGCCGGAGGTCGAAGGCGTCGATGCGATTTACGGACAACCAGACGTTCAAGCGAATTTTTCAGCAATAAGGGGCCGTCTCCACGAGCGAGAGAATCGCGGCGATATTATCGTCGTCCCACGTATTTGTATGCGAAAATATCGCCGCGGTTCTCTCGCTCGTGGAGACGGCCTCATAGAAATACGTGGCACGACGATAATATCGTCGCGATTATCCCGCTCGTGGAGATGGCCCCTAAGGCTTTATTCATTTCAGTGTTTGATTATAGCCCATTCCCTCTCTAGAACGGAGGCCGGTCCCACTGCTGGGACACACAGCAGTGGGAACATTATAGGCTGATAATGCATTTCAGTGTTACTATACAGATTTACCCAACCCGAGGGGCCAGACAAAGTAACATTCTATCCGCGATAAAGAGCACATCACTGAAAAGCTGTCAAAGCTGTAAAAAATCCGAATGCTTTGAAAACGATTTCCACTTGTCAAGGCTCCGAGGAGTGAAAACACGTAGAAGTGAGAAGTTTTTTAAGTAAAAAAGCATTCGAATCACCTACTTTAAAGAAATCCTCGCAGTCCGTGAACATTTTCAAGACCAAAAGAGTCCCATACTTGGCACATCTTTTAACGATATAGGATCTTGCAAGACAGTGATTGTGTTCACAATCGCAATATCGTAGACACGTGATCGGATACACTCTTGGTCTCTGTTCGCTATTTACTCATGTGCTCGCGTTATGTCTGACGCACAGTTGTACTCGCATCCGTTGATGTATTGATTTTGTTGGAAGTACTTCTGTTAGCTTGTTTATGTAGTACATGGACATACTGTCCGTATTTATGTAATATGTTTACGCATGTATGTGGTGGGAAATCCCGTAAGGTGTGCGTATAAAGTAAACTGTGCTCTTGTGTCATTTCCCGCGTGTATCGTAAAAAGCGTAGTATTACAGGTTATGTAGTAATTCTACCAAAGGGTTTTTTTATGCCGACCCCAAATTAATTGGGATCAGGGCTGGAGATTGATAATGGAGTGGAACTTGTAAAAGGATCTTAGATGGCTTGCGGTCTTCCATCTTCCAAATGTGTTAGTTAGTATTATACAGAGTTATTTGTAAAACACCAGCAACCTCTTAAAAGGTCATTGTAAAAAACATACAGCTGTTCCCTACATTTTGACGAGTTAATTGATCATAAATGTAGGGAACACCTGTTTTTTTTTCGCGATTTCAGGTTTGGTCCCATAGTAAAAGTTGTTCTTAATGATGAGTACAATGACCTCGTTAAGTGGTTGTTGTTGTTTTACAAATAACCCTGTATATGCACGAAATCGATCTGAAAAAGCGCTGGTCTGTTTTTACAAATGACAACACAGCTTGCTGAATCCTCATAAGAAATCGTAGATTAGCAAGAAGGGAATAGCATAGATACATTATTCTATGATAATGGGATAGTGACTGGTTGGAGAAGGCTAAAAACTGAGAGAGTTGGAATGGAATGGCGAAGGCTTTAGCCCAGCATTGGGACAGAATAGGCTAAACAAAAAAAATGGGATAGTGGTAAGTCTTTCTCATCATCTGCCTAGCCTTTTCCCATGTTGGGGTAGCTTTCCGGTTTAACCGGATGCAGCCTAATCACAGTATTTTACATAGAGTGACTGCCTATCTGACCTCCACAACTCAGCTAGCACTAGGTAACATGATACCCCTTGGTAAGACTGGTTGTCAGACATCCGAGCCACTTAACGACTGTCAAAGATCTACAAATGACAGCCGGGACCAACGGCTTAACGTGCTTTCCGAGGCACGGAGGAAACTCGGTATGTAATAGGTGGTCACCCATCCACGGACCAACCTAGGCAAGCGCGGCTTAACCTGAAGATGACCCGAGCGGCTGCTATTATTTAGCCACGAGCTCCTCACGTAGTAAGTCTTTCTATAGACACGAATTAAGAAGAAAACACTTAATATGTGATTCACTAGTTCAACTATAACGAAAACACACACTACACCACACACACTACACACACACTAAACACTACGTCTATTAAGAGAGAAAAAAAGA
The DNA here is from genome assembly GCA_950022335.1 of Eurois occulta. Taxonomy (NCBI): domain Eukaryota; kingdom Metazoa; phylum Arthropoda; class Insecta; order Lepidoptera; family Noctuidae; genus Eurois; species Eurois occulta. Next base: position 5,591,165 of record OX465502.1, read on the forward strand.
GTAGATCTTTTTTTCTCTCTTAATAGACGTAGTGTGAAAATTGATTAGTTAGTTTTCTAATTAGTTTTCGTAGAGGGAGACCAAAGAAACGATGGATGGAATGTGTGAAGGATGATATGGCAAGAAAAGAGGTGTCTGATGAGATGACGAGTAATAGAGAAGTACGGAAGAAGAAGACATGCTACGCCGACCCCAAATGAATTGGGATAAGGGCAAGATAATGATGATGACTACTAAGTCTGAAAATATAAATCAACAATATGAAAAAAGTTAAATATTTCCAACATTCAGGTTTCAATTATGCACACCAGCGAGACATTGTGGCGACATGAGAAATACCTGAACAGAAACGCAACGTGAACATCCATACTAATATTAATAAATGCAAAAGTTACTCAGTCTGTCTGTCTGTTGCATCTAAACCCTGGACTTTTCATCTTGGATATTGTTATCTAAAATAACATAATATCAAGCCTGTTGTCCCCCAAGGGTTAGGCAGACATTTCGCGACTTATATGTTTAAGTCCCGTGTAATAGGGGTCGAGCATATTGCCATCAAACCTGAAAAAAACCCTAATGAAAAAACCCAATAACACTGCCCGACCTGGAAATCGACCCCAGGACCTCGTGCTCAGCAGTTGCGCTTGCGACCACTAGGCCAACGAGACAGTCTGTATCTAAAATGTAACTGCAATTGTATTTAGTTTTAACGTAGTCAGAACTGAACATTAAAATTTGATAACATTTTATCGTCATGGATTTCCGCAAAGTAATGCCTAATTCCATACATTATCTCGATATTTCTGTACGCTGATGAAATAAGTAACCTCCTTTTTTGAAGTCAGTTAAAATACACGCTGATGAAGTAGTGCGCAACAGCAAGTTAATAAAAGCAATGAATACCTAGTAAGCATAGGCAATGCTGACGTGTTGAATCATCATCATCTTCCTGCCCTTGTCCCATGTTATTTGGGGTCGGCGCAACACTTTTTTTTCTTCCATTCTCCTCTGTCAACCGTCACGCTATCATTTACTTCTTTATCTTTCATATCATTCCTCACACAATCCATCCGTCTTTTCTTTGGTCTTCCTCTCCCTCTCCATCCATCAACGTTTATATTCATCACTCTTTTAGTCACATGCGATTCGTCCCTCCTCATCACATGTCCATACCAAGACAGTCGATTCCCTTTCAACTGTTGACTTAGAAACTTTTATATGGGAGACTGGCATGACGACCATTGGAACTTGGCTATGGGGTGACTTTTGTTCAGCAGTGGGACAATACATGTTTAAAAACAAAAGATCGTCCCAATATTACAAAACCAGTATAACCTGACCTCGCTTTGTATAAACTTTCTGAACAATGAGAGATCAGCTTATACTGGTTTATCATGGTTTGATAAATGAATGATGGGTTATAACTAAAATACTTTCCTCAATAATAAATAACAAATATATTCTTACACCCCTTACCAATAATACTAAAAGAAGTTTTTTTAGATGACAGTTGTAATAAAATAATATCCCATCAATAAAAGGGATGAATAATAACTCCCATAAATGTTTTGATGTGAAAGTATTAAAATAACTACTAAAAATATCTTAACCACATGAGAAACAGCTTTCTTTCTATTCATGTGGATTGACATCGGAAGTGAATCTCCATTTACAGGGCAATACATTACCAGGATATAATCTGTTCTTGACATTGGCTATTTTGGTTCTCAGGAAACGGAGTCACTAAACTCAAACAATCAATAAAAAAAAACAAACAATCGTTATAACTGGGGGATGTTCAATTTGTATTAATATTCACCAGATAGAGCATTGTTGGTTTTCTTCTTCTTCGTGACGCTGGCACGGCAATTTTTAGATTTTGTTAGTCCAGAACTTCGATACTACCATCATGTCGTCGGCAGCGCAAAGGTCAATTTGGCTGTATAATTTTGGGCAAGAGGACAGGATAAGAGATGGAGCATAGTTTACGACACAGTTCCACAACCACACCCCGCTGCTGCGCACTTAACGAGGTTGGAGTTACATCTTTTCATTTGAGTCCCGAAACGGTTCAAGGACTTCCAGGTGGACCACGGAAGATTAAACCCTGCAGTAAGATGCTCACTTGGTGGTAAGTATGAAATATGTAGGTGGATATAATGGTTCCTCTATATCGCTCCTAATTTGCTGTGCCGTAGATAGGGTCCATAATAACCATGTCTTCATGTCAGTTCATGTAAATAAGTATTGAATAGCAACTATTGTTAAATCAGAGAATTGTTTATATTCTATCAAAAATCTAATGGAAGTGATGCAGTTATACATTAACACAGCCAAGCCCTGTCACAAAGAGATAGTTTTGCAGAGGTCGTTTAAGGTGGACCGTAAAAGTAATGGCGGGACACGATAGATAAATGTCAACTGGTGTACTGTCCATCGTTCAATGCAGCCACTGAGGCATGCAGGTTGAAAATCAAGCGAAGCGCTCGCTCAACTGGAGCACCTGACCGCACCATGATAGTGACAACAGCATTTTGAAGATGATTGCTGCCAGACCGGACTGCCCCTTCCAGAGACACTGGATGGGGGCAGTCATAGGTATAAATAAATAATTAAGTTGCAAACACTAACAAAACTAACCTTACTTAAGCACCATTGTTACTAAAACTGTCTGAAAATAAAGTTTAATTTAATTTTTACTAAAATATTATTCAAATCAAAATCAAAATCAAAGCATTTATTTCAAGTAGGCCCGTTACAGGCACTTTTGAACTGTCGAAACAAAGACAACAATGAAATTTAGCTACAGTCCCAGTCACAAGGCATAAAAACTGTGAAAGTACTGTAGTTGCCCATTCCCTAACGTAGATCTCTATGGAGAAGAACGGGCAAGAAACTCCATGGACACTCTTTTAAATCAGAATATTTTTACAAAAACCTTGGTTACATCATTCATGTTTAGATGGTACATTATGTGAGAGCGATGTAGCAAGATGTGCACGTTAAAAGTGTCCATAGTAAAAACAAGGAAAAGAACAATTCAAAAAATAAAATAATTAATTCAAATAAGCCGTGGCAACCAAGAGATGACCAGTCACAACTGACAGCGCCCGTTCACGAACATGACGCATGTATCAGCACCATTCAACTCAACCATTTTCAAGGGAACTAACTGATCCGACACACGCGCCACCATCAGCGAGACATTTGAGTGAGCATGACATACACTTAACCGCCAGAGCAAATTCAAGTCAAAAAAAAAAAAAAAATGACGTAGGTTTCCAACGAAGGATTTCGATGACGACGAGCTTTCTATTACATGGTACTCACATAATATGGGCTATGCGGTTATATAATACCAAAAGAAATTGAATCTATACAATGCAAAGATAGTTGTACAATCTTCAGCAGCTCCAACAATACTATTTAATGCTATCCATTAATCAGTTTATGCGCCCCTGTCCATGTGGTCCGGACCGGCATTGAGCCAAGCATTTTTATCAGAGATATAATCGTCCAACTTGTAATATGCTTGCTTACATAGTGTGCGTTTAATGCATGATTTAAATTTCGTCTCATTCAGTTCAAGAATACTTTGTGGAATTTTATTATAGCATCTTAAACAGTACCCCATGAAAGATGAGTCTACTTTAGCGAGTCTGAAGCCCGGCTGAACTAATTGGTCTCTAGTTCTCGTACTGTAATTGTGTTTGTCACCTCTTTTATTAAAAAGATGTAGATTTTTTCTAACGTACATTATGTTTTCGTAGATGTATTGACAATGTACCGCCATGATTTTGATTTCCTTAAACAGTTCCCTTAGAGAATCGCGCCTACGAAGATTATATATGGCTCTGATGGCTCTTTTTTGCAGAATAAATATAGACTCAATGTCTGCAGTCCGTCCCCATAACAGAATGCCATAAGACATTATACTATGAAAGTAACTAAAATAGACCAGTCTAGCGGTATCTACATCAGAAAATTGACGGATTTTTGTAACAGCATATGCTGCTGAACTTAGGCGCCCCGCAAGAGATTTCAAATGAGAACCCCATTGTAGCCTTGAATCAAGCGTAAGCCCCAGGAAAACAGTTTTATCTACGAATTCAAGTTTCTCTTTATTCAATACTACATCACACTCGTTACTTTTAACATTTGGTAAAGCAAATCTTATGCATTTCGTTTTTTTTTCATTTAATACTAAATTGTTTGCTGTGAACCAATTATGGACCTGAACTAGGGCATTATTTACGTCATCTAGATTTTGGGCCCGTCTATTTATCTTAAAAATTAGAGAAGTGTCATCAGCAAATAACACCATATTTTGAGGTTGGTTTTTTAATAAATAGGGTAGATCGTTTATATATACTAGAAAGAGGAAAGGACCCAATATTGAGCCTTGCGGAACCCCCATTTTTACTTTTAAACCCTGTGAATTAACACCATTTATTTGAACATATTGTTGTCTATCACTTAAATAAGATTTTACCAAACTAAGTGCAAGTTTACCTAGTCCGTAATGCTCAAGTTTCAAAAGCAATGTGTCGTGATTTACGCAATCAAATGCTTTGGAGAGGTCACAAAATATTCCTATTGCGTCTTGGGATGCTTCCCACACAGAAAATATGTGCTTTAATAAGGTTACACCGGCGTCAGTTGTACAACGTCCCTTAGTGAAACCAAACTGTTGGTCGTGTAAGATTCTGTTGGTGTTAAAATGATTGAGCATTTGATTAAGCATTACTTTTTCAAACACCTTGCTAAAAACTGGCAACACGGATACAGGTCTATAATTATTAGTATCTTTACTATCCCCGGATTTGAAAAGAGGTATGACTTTACTGTATTTCATTAAATCAGGGAAAACTCCTTGGTCTACACACAAATTAAAAATTAAAGCTAAGTATGGTGCTACAGTCTCAACTATGGATGTACAAACTTTGATAGACATTCCCCAAAGATCTTCGGTCAGTTTGACTTTTATTTGCCGGAAAGCTTTAATAACTATCATAGGGTTTATGTGTTTAAATTTAAATTCAGCCGGGCAGCCAGACACATTCGCCTTTAATAAACCAATTGCTACTTCAGGAGAGGAATTAAGAGACTCCGTAGTTTTTAACGGTATATCGGTAAAAAAATTCACAAATTCTTGAGCTACTTCCTGATCAGAGCTTTTAGGACCACATGCTGTTTCTAAGGTGTAGCTAGTGTTACGTATTTTCTTCCTGTTAGTCTCGTTATTTATGACTTTCCAAACTGTCTTTATTTTATTTTCTGCTGTTTTGATCTTGTTGCTAATGTGCAGGGCTTTGGCAACCTTGCATGTATTTCTAAAAATGTTTGAATACTTAGCAAAATACTTATTAAATGTTTCAGTGTTTATATAAGATTTAAGGTCATAAAGCTCAAATAGTCTTTCCCTACTTTTTCTGATACCTCTAGTTGCCCAATCACTAAATATAAATTTAGGGCAAATACTTTTTGTCTTCTTTTCAAAAGTTTTGTTGTATTCAGTGTGAACTATTGAAAAGAAATGATCATACAATTGATTTATATTAATATCGTCCATATGATGGCTCATAACACTTAACTTGTTCTGCAGGGAAATATTATACCTATTTAATTTGCTAGTAGTTATAGGTCTAAATTTAATCTGAACATTTTGCAATGGTGTGTTACACCTAAAAGTTACAGTTTGTCCGCTGTGGTCAGACGGCAGGCAATTTACTATGGCTTTATCTAAGTAATCGCAATCGCAGAAAACATTATCTATACAAGTAGCAGAAGATGGAGTGACTCTAGTAGGTTCTATAAAAATGTTGGTCAAGTCAAATGACTTAAAAAGATTTAATAACCGACTGCTATTTGAATTGTCTTCTAAAATATTGATATTGAAATCACCACAAATAATTGTAGATTTATTACTGGCTGCAAGTTTTGCCAGGACATCTTCCATTATTGATTCAAATAAGGAAAAGTTTTGATAGTTTGGGGGTCTGTACACACACACAATTACATGCTTATCTAGCTCAACACAGGACAGTTCGACGCAATGTTCAACCGAGAGACCTACTATGTCAATACGTTGTTTATATTTAACACAATTTTTCAAAAGTATTAGGGAACCTCCACGCAGCATAGATTTACGGTTAAAGCAGCTACCGACCGTATAGTTCTCATAATTAATCAGCATTTGGTAATCTTTTAGCCAATGTTCGGTAAAACAAATAATGTCAAACATATTTTTTTCTAAAAACAATTCAATTTCTAATAATTTGGAAGAAATGCCTTGGATATTTTGGTGGAATAATTTTAAGGTGTTCTGCTGAGGCCCTTTTTTACTAACTAATTGAGTGCAAGAAGATACCTTGTTGTTGATAGGTTTAACAATATTGTTAAAGGTACCTTCTTTTGTCTCACTACCTAGTTTAAATTAATATTAATATCTGGAGTGAGCCCCGAGACTCCACTACCAGTGGATTCTACTTGAGAATCATCTATAATTACGCATGGATCCTCCGATTTACAGTTATTATAAAAATGTTTATTAGTATGATTACTAATAGTCGCGGTGTTAATAATATAACTAAACTTAGACATACTATTTATGTCTGTGTGAATATTATAAGCTAATAGCCTAGCTATTTTGTGTCTACATCTAATAGGTAGATACACCTTACCCCGTGTCGACTTAAGTTTATCAACAATAGTGTTGATATCCAGATATATAAGTCTGTCACTATAGTGACCTACTAAGAAATGTACATGCTTATTTAACATATGTTAGAAAACTCAAGTTCTTGTAGTAAAATTATGAGTCTGTTTCAGTCCTACAATCTCGTAGCCTACAAGAATAACGCCTACTTGTGCCACATGTCTAGACAATATTTATACTGATGTTATTCCAATCCATAAAGAAATTATAAATGCTCTAGACTCTGATCATTGCGGTCAAATGATTACCATTGATAACCAAAAAATCAAAGTGGCTAAAAAGGATATCACTGTTAACCCAAAAACGGTAAGATACTTGGAAACATTTAAAAATAAACTAATAAACAACTTACCATTATTGTCTACTGACAATCCTCATCATCATTATGATGAATTTTTTGATATGTATTGTAAGCAATTTAATTCCACTTTCATTCCCAAGACTATCTCAGTAAATTGTAATGCATCTTTTAGTGACTGGGCTACCATTGGTATTCACAAGAGTAGAACAAGGCTTTATGAGCTGTATAATGAAAGAGTTTTTGTAAATACTGCCGAATTTAATTTATACGTTAAAAATTATTCAAAATTGTTTAAAAAAGTGTGTCATATTGCTAAGTCACAATATTTGAGCTCCAAAATTAGAAACAGCAATAATATTGTTAAAACTACTTGGAATATTATTAATAATGAAACGGGAAAGTCTAGTAAACGTAATAGTGACTACAGCTTAACAATTAATGACAGAGTAATTACATCAGATTCGGATGTCGCCGCGGCTTTCGAAAGTTTCTTTTCTGACATTCCCGTTTCAACGACGAAATCCCTAAACTCGTCACCTACTGTTGCCGAATCTTTGCTAAAAGAAAATGTTAAAGCTTGCGACTCAGAATTTCATTTTGAACATGTCACATGTAGAGATATATTAAAAACATTTCACACCTTAAATGTTAAGAAGACTGCGGATCTGTGGGGTAACTCTGTAGAAGTTGTCAAGTCTATTATTGATATTGTAGCACCTACCTTAGCTTCTATTGTTAATAATTGTATTGATCGTGGGGAGTTTCCTGACCTTATGAAAAATAGTAAAATTATTCCTTTATTTAAGGCAGGTAGTACATCAGACCCCACAAATTATAGACCTATTTCAGTACTGCCAACTTTCAGTAAAGTTTTTGAGAAATTAATTTTAGACCAGCTACAAACATTTTTTAATAAACACAAATTATTACATAATAAACAGTTCGGTTTTACGAAGGGTCGCTCAACTACTGATGCCGGTGTCGAACTTTTAGGACATATTTATAATGCATGGGAAGATAAATGTGATGCTTTGGGCATTTTTTGCGATTTATCCAAGGCATTTGATTGCGTCCTTCATGAAACCTTAATCAGGAAGCTCCGCCACTACGGAATACGAAACAGTGCTCTGGATCTTCTTATCTCATACCTGAGTGATAGGATCCAGAGTGTTGACGTGAACGGAAAAAGATCACCCGGATCTATTATAATAATGGGAGTCCCACAGGGCTCGATTCTTGGCCCTTTCTTGTTTCTTATTTATATTAATGATTTGCCTCACCTCATAAAGGATAATCACGATATAGTACTATTTGCGGATGACACTTCGCTTTTATTTAAACTTAAACGACAACAGCTAGTTGTTGACGATGTAAATACCGCTATTTCAAAAGTGGTGCATTGGTTTAATGCTAATAATTTACTTCTTAATGGAAAAAAAACCAAATGCATTAAGTTTACACTGCCTCACGTTAGGCAGGTGAAAACTTGTGTGTTGGTAAAGGGCGAAGAGTTGAACCCTGAAGATAGCACGGTGTTCTTGGGCTTAACTTTAGACGCTAAGCTTCAGTGGGGGCCTCACATAGATAAATTGTCGAAAAAGCTGAGCTCTGCAGCATACGCAGTTAGAAAAATTCGTAATTTAACCGATGTAGAGACAGCCCGATTAGTTTACTTCAGTTATTTTCATAGCATAATGTCGTACGGCATTCTATTGTGGGGGAATGCCGCTGGTATACAGACCATTTTTGTTTTGCAAAAACGGGCGGTTAGATCAATTTATAAATTGAGTCCAAGACACTCTCTCAGAGAAAAATTTAAGGAAATTAATGTAATGACTGTTCCTTCTCAGTATATTTATGAAAATCTTGTGTATGCTCACAAAAATATAAAGCTGTTCAAGAAATACAGTGATATTCACAATATAAATACAAGAATTAGACATAAATATATTGTACCCACAACAAGGCTCAAGAAAATAGGTGGATCTTTCAGATGCCAATGTATTCGCTTTTATAATAAACTACCAAGCCACATTCAAAATTTAAGCCTTAATAAATTCAAATCCTTTATAAAACATAAACTATGCCAGAAAGGATTTTATACTATTAAAGATTATATAGAGGACAAAAAAGCTTGGGATTGAACTGCTCCAATTTGAATTGACTTTACTTATACCTATTTTTATTTTACTTTTTTTACAATTTGACATTTTATGAATTTTCTTTATACACATGACATTGTTTACTTTTTCAAGTATGATATTATTTTTTTTGACGAATATTTACATGTTAAATATTTTATTTTATTTTTTATTTAGTTTTCTGTATATTGACATTTAATGAATTGACATGATTATTTAATATGACAAATATTTTATTATTTTTATATTCTGAATGTGAGGACCATGTGGGTCTTTTTCTGATTTTGACTATTGTCTACGGCAAACTGCCGGACAATGGTTAAAATTAGAAAAACAGTGCTATAAGCGTCCCACCCAGATCTCCTTTCTTTGGTATTGTTTGTCGTGATGTTGAGCTCCTTGAGTTATAAGTCGAGCTCCACGATAACTGGCAAGTGCTTGCATTGACTGAACGTTTGTGAATGTGTGAACAGTGTAGGCCTTGTAGATTCCTAGAGGTGTGATAACTTTTGTTAACCTCTTATCTTGTTTTCCGTTTTTTTGTGTAGTATGCAACGACTTATTGTCGGGCCTATGCTGTCCCCCCATACTTGTACTACTATACTACTGTACTAAAATATTGTAAAATCTAATCATTTTAAAAGAGTAACCATGGAGTTTCTTGCCGGTTCTTCTCCATAGGAAACGACCAACCCGAACCGTGCACCTTTTTGTCGACGTTTCGTAAGTGCCCATGCAGGCCTATGTGAAATAAAAATATTTTGATTTTGATTTTGATTTTGATTATATAATTGTTTTTTCTACTACTTAAATTTTTAAAATATGGAAAAGCACACAATATGATCTTACTACAGCTTAACTTTAACAACTCTGATACATAGTCGGTGATGTCTTCCTTTTTAATATTTGAACTATTTCCAACACATATGGTAATGGTGGTATTAGGATTACAAACATTATTTATTACCGAAGCCATGACCTGTTTGTAGGTTGACCCGGGCGTGCAATAATTTTGGGTACAATAACTAAGGTTATTACTGATTAATTTACCTAGCCCTCTACCTATACCATCAGAGAACATAACTGAATGATAACAATTTTTACTATCAGGTGATACAAAATGACTAATCTTAGGCTGTACTACTTGTGACTCATGAAATATAATGACAGGGATTGCATCTGGGTTGATGGTGCAGTCCTGAGCGCTCATAGCTTGGGACGGGTCCTCCGTTGCCTCAGGCTGGAGGGCATCAAGACTGGGTTCACTCCTACAAGTACAATGAGTGTTGCTGAGAGTCAGCAAGTCCACTTTGTCTACTAACTCATTAGTGGCTAGAATATGCTCCTTAATTTGGTTGCTAGACATATCATATTTATTATATAATGATTTTAGTGACTTATTCAGTGCCTCAATTTCAGATTGTAAGCGCTGAGTGTCTATTTCATAAATATTTATACTATCTTCCAATAATTCTTATTTGAGTCTTGTTTTCGTCTTTGTATTATCCGCATTGTTAACTCTAAGTGTAAACCATAAGCCCGGCCTTTATTTAAGGCCAACGTGAAAAACCGTCCGCGTCTTGAGCCACACTACACTCATTAGTCTACAGGTCTACTCATTAGCCGTCCGCGATCACGACCTCGCCTTACTTGTGTTAAGCGACAAGCTCGCCGCTTGTTTCCTTCTCGTGGGTACCATCGCGGATCAGCCTATTTTCGGCGAGTACAAGCTCGTTTTTGGACGCGCGTGTAGGCGCACTTTCTGCCTTACGTGGAACTCGTACGACCGTTGACGCACGTATAAGCTCGCACAAGCGCGAGTTGCGAAATAACTCGTCACTTTTGCTCACAGCTGTCATTTTAATCAAGGGAACACGCCGGAATAAGCGCATGTACGCGCGTAATGTGCGTAAGCCGGTGCGAGCTTATACGCACTACAAAATATGTTATTCGTCGCGCTGCGGTGACTCGGGTAATGCTCTCTAAACACACAACAACCTCATCTCTCAATGGTTTTCTCTACAGTTCTGCACATTGGCAAGTCGCTTGAACGCGTAGCCCGTGGCCAAGCCGTTAGCCGCACTAAACTCATTAGCTTACACTCCTACTCATAAAACAGTTGACATTACTGTTTTCCATACACTTCCTGATGCTTATGTTAAAAGTGAAAACGACTGGTTGGCGAGAATGCGTGAACGCATTGTTAGACATTGTAGCTGGTTGCTAGAAAACTAGTTAACAGTTTAAGTTTTATTTTATTGAGTACTGGAAACTTTAGTGTTATGTATTGGTTCTCGTTAGTCATGCTTTGAAGCAGGATGTTGGCAGAAAGGGGAATAGCTGTAAAATATCCTTATGATTAATAAATTCTTGGAAACGAAAGAGAAGGTAAATAGTTGCTGAAAAGTTACGAGGAAATTGGTTGTTATGGAATGTGCATGTGATGAGGAGGAATCAGGAGAGTGTAGGGAGGAAAGTTTTTAGTATTAATGTGGATGGCTAAGAGTAATGGAAGTCCAGAGAAACGATGTGTCTAAGTTTCTTGTCTATTTCTCCTATCGCATAATCAGAATCAGAATCATTTATTTGTTAAACATAGGTATAAACATTAGGGATCTTATAAATAGTTAAGGTTCTTGCTATGTTTTGTCGTTACTGACATACAAATTAGAATTGAAAAAATGAAATAAAATTACAAACAAAAAAATAAAGATTACAAATCAGCAGCCAGCAGTATCAGTAACAATTCTGCTGGAAAAGATTTCATAATGAAAATAAGCGGTACCTTTTATCTGAATGTTATTTTCTATAAGGTGTTTTGTGTATCTAGTTGTCACAAACGCGACTGCTGAGCATGAGGTCTTGTGGGTTCGATTCCCAGGTCTGGCAAAGTGTTATTGGGTTTTTCAATAACGAATTTCTCTCTTGTACACCTCTGCCTAACTCTTCGGGGATTACAGGCGTGATGTTATGTTATAAATAAATACTGTGTGAAAAAGAATGTAGCTAAAAAGTGGATGACTTCTGAAATGACGAGTAAACGACGAGAGAAGTATGGAAGACGAGACATACCTACTTCGCAATCCCCAAATAGGTTAATGATGATATTATGAAGTTGATAAAAATTAAAAACTTCTAGCATATATAGCAATATTATCATATAAAATAGCTGAATAAACACAACACTAAATGTCGGTCAGCGCCGGGTCTCTTGTATGAACATAATGTGAATTACAATGATGTCATTTAAATAAATTACGGGCCCAAACAAAAGGCAGTTTAATCACAATTTAGCACAGCACAATTACCAGGGTTTTTATACAAAAATCCTTGACCAATGCCATCCGAAAGCAGAGCAATATAGGCCTAACGATTCTAATGTACCAAATCGAATTAGAATTGCCAAATTGACTGTGATTGGATCATTTGGTTACTTTGCATGCTCCAGTCTTTAATTGTGTTTTCGACGACATTATAGGCTTAGAAATTATTTGGTTATGTATTGACATGAGACTTCTATTGTTATGTATAGTGCAACGAATCGATGAAATAAAAGGTGAGACACGGTTCTTTAAATTTTTAATGAGTGACAGAACTATCATTAAAGTAAGAATGTCAGAAGTGTTAAAAAACTATCCATGTATATTTTATCGATATTTTTTAAATGCATCGTTATAGTTTCCTGATATTCCAAAAAAAAACTAATATAATCTTCCTGTCCTTGGCCTTCTCTACTTGGGGTCGGCGCAACACGTTTTCTTCTTCCATTCTCCCCTGTCAGACGTCACGGCATTATTTACTCCTTTCTCTTTCATATCCTTCTTAATGAATTTTTAAATGACAAATCTCTCTAAATATACTCACTGAATCTATTCTATTTATTTTGAATCGCATGACTATTTACCTAATGTTTTAATTTAATATTAATGCTAATTGTTGACTTATTTATATTATTATTCTTGGTATTTTAATTATTTTTTTTTGCAAATCATTGGTTTTTCGACATTATTTGTACACCAGCCATGGTCAAACATGTTGAGCCAAAGAATATCTTGTAACACCTATAATAAACTTCATACCATGTATATTATCTACACATGTTATTGCAAATAAATGAATATTAGTTTCTTTAAAATGATTGAATTTTTTATTACAAAGATAATTAAATTATTTACAAACTACAAAACTATAATAGTAAATATAATAAATGAATTGAATTCCTCACACAATGCGTCAGTAAAAAAACTATCGATAGGTATTTAGTTTTTTTTTTTGTGGTCATATTGGTGTACTTACCGACTCATAAATAGGAAGGAGTTCCCAATTCAAAAAGTCTACGAAGTCGAAGTACTAACAAGTTGAAGATTCGAAGTACAGACGACAGCACTAGCTACTACAATCTACCAAATTTATTTAATAGATTTTCAAGTTTATCTCCAAAGCATTAGGTTCAAGGTTGGTTGGAGGAATCTGACAGTTTCGGGTAGGTTGACCTGCTGGCGTCTGTACCTATGGGCTAAATTATTTTTATTTCAGCCTTTCGAGCTAGAGTTATTTTTTAATATATTGTTTTGGAATCCGTCATTGATAATTATTAGTATGAATAAAAATATAATAACGATAAATAGAAATGTTTTTAATAACGCCAAAAACATCGATAGACTGTAATTTTTTTGAAAACCCTATTGAATGGAATCGATTGAATTGGAAATCAAGTATCGTAGAATTTGTAGACGATGGAACCATTCAATTCACCCTTATCATTTGATTGGATCAAGTACCTATATACCTACATATAGTAAAATAAAAGTATTTAAGAAACGAACAAGGAGTTTCTAAGACGGTATCGCACAACAAAGATCGTATCAAGGGTTCAAGGTAGGGCCCCAGAAATTACGTCATGTTTGTATTTGTAACTGTTTCACAATAATGAAACTCTTGACACGGGTTATTTATTTACAATATCAAACCAAGGGCAAGGTCATCGCAATAAAAACTAGTAATATGAGCCAAAAAGCTAAGCACGAAAGAAAATTCTTCAAATTCTAGACTCTTACACGTAAATACTTAGAATTTCTTCGTTTTAGAGCACGTTATATTTTCCATAGTAAACTATAATCGTTTTTACAATTTCGGCGAACTATTTAACGAGTTTTCTTTGAAAGATTTAACGCACGGCCATGTTTTAACCACACGTTTTAAAATGAAGCACGCGTTCCCGTTTTCATGAACCACCAAGCGACACCTAAGTGAGCGCCTAAATGTGATTTTGCCGCTGGATTTTGAGCTGTGAGAGCCGAGCCGAGGGTTAAAAATCCCACGTCAGTGTGCTTTAATTTAGCCAACTGTTTAGGTGACCACTAACGCGAGTGAAAACGTGCATAAGTTTAACTGTTTTAACGCATTCGTAAATCATTGTTTATGGCCCTTTGTATAGGAAGAAAGGAAGGATGCCCTATACCATGGTAAGAATAGCATACTCCAGAACCCATAGTCACCACCAAAGCAACCCTAAACCTTATGATTAAGACAGTAAGGTCGATAGTTTTAAGGAAGCAGATATCGAAAACTGTCTTGCAATAGAAAATGAATACGCCGGACGTTGACGTCGTTAATTTTGCTAACTGTACTAGTTTGCTTTCGGTTTGAATATTTACATGTTAATTAGTTAACTGCTGGTTAGTGTAGTGGACGGGAATAAAGTTAACTTGTCGGAATCGGAATCGGAAATGCAATGCGTTACCGTCGCGGTTAATGTCAAGGTGATATGAACGGACGATTTCTCTGTTTTGTGAATCGGTTGGTTGGTGTAAAAATGAACCCTTTACAGACGGCATTGCAATAAAAACTGAACAAAATAAAAACAAAATGCGTCACTGAAACGACAGAGTGAACAGGCATCTTCTGGGCACGCTTGTTTCATCATAGACCTCATCCATCGCTTTCCACTAGACGTGATCGAGGTCAAGAGCAGGCTCATTTTGTAATAAAAAAAACATTTCGATACTAGTGCCGATCCTTACTACTGACGTACTGTGCTTAAATGTTAAGTGGCCACAACAGTGGTAACAGGCAATTTAGTATACAAGATGGCTAGCATGCATCATCAACCTCTGCCCACTGCCCCTTCCCAATTATGTTGGGATGGGTTTCCAGTCTCACCACAGTATACCAGTATTTTACAAAGACCGACTGCTTGTCTGACCTTCATAACTCAGTTACATGGTAACACGATACTCTAGGCAAGACTAGTTGTCAGAATTTCGGCTTTATGACCATCCGTAACGACTGTCAAAGATCTACCTACGAATGACAGCGGACCACCGGCACAGAGGGGTGTCGATATGACGGCAAATTTAACCAGTTTCACCCATCCACAGGCATGATTTAACTATCCATGATGTAAGCTCATGTAGGTAAACATTACCAATTTCTGACTAACATACTGAGTCAAACATTTTATCGCAAAAATTGAGTTTCTTCAATAAGAGCTATTAACGATTAATGATAACGAATGCATATTGGCGAATGGCGATTCATGCCATTGTTCGACAACAGAATGTACAAACAATAATATTTATGCTTTGATTAAAGTATATCAGCACGCGAGTTAAACAAACATGCTGATATTGTATATCTTGAAAGATTACAATTTATGTGTGAGTATAGTAAACTACTTAACTTACGGCCGAAGAGGAAGCGACTAGTGTTTAGGGTTCCGTACCGGAAGGGTAACCAACGGGTTCCTATTACTAAGCCTCCGCGATTACTACGATGGCACGGAACTATTCATGCGCGAGTCCGACTCGCACTTAATCGTTTTTTAGGGTTCCGTACCCAAAGGGTAAAACGGGACCCTATTACTAAGACTTCGCTGTCTGTCTGTCTGTCTCCAGGCTGGATCTCATGAACCGTGATAGCTAGAAAGCTGAAATTTTCACAAATGATGTATTACTATTGCCGCTATAACAACAAATACTAAAAATTAAAAAAAAAAAATATTAAGGGGGGCCCCCATACAACAGATATGATTTTTTTGCCGTTTTTATAGATAATGGTACGGAACCCTTCGTGCGCGAGTCCGACTCGCACTTGGCCGGTTTTTTACTATTCTCGCTCAAGAAACGCACAAAAGATTGTAGGCCTCGAATCATTGAAAGAGATTGACAAATTGCTCGTTGACTGACCACACTGCCCACGAGAACTCTGTGAAACGACCAACTCGCTTTTAGCTCTATTCGCTCCTCGCTAATCGCTGGCGGTAGGACATGTGCGTCTTTATTGATAATAAGAACGTATCAGCTAGCTGTCGAAGTGTAGACTGCACCACAACTGATTGGCTGGGACTGTCCCTATCATATAATCAATAGATGAAGACTAAGGGGCCATCTCCACGAGCGAGAGAATCGCGGCGATATTACGTATTTGTATGGGATAATATCGCCGCGATTCTCTCGCTCGTGGCACGTGGAGACGGCCTCTAAGAGAGTGTATAGAAATACGTGGCAACGACGATAATATCGTCGCGATTCTCTCGCTCGTGGAGACAGCCCCGTAGAATTACTAAGGCCGAGACAGTCGTAACCTTTTGGGTGCTTTTATAAGGGTTTTTTTTTACTAGGAATACATTTAACAAACTGTGGTAATATGTGTTTTGAAACAAATACCAAAAAAACTATGGCAGGATTAACAAGATTTCCCACGCACCAAAAAAAAAAAAAAGTATTAACAAGCAAGATGAAATAACTAGAAAATGAAGTGACTATTAATTATGATATGACGTTTGATAGGGATGTAAGTGTGGAAGAAGAACATGCTGTGCCGGCGTTATATACATTGTGATACACATGACGACGTCAAAGACGATGATATTTTCGAAACAAAATCTTCTGAGTTATGGTAGTATTTACGTCATGTGGTGGCCGGCTAAGAATAGACACCGTACCGGCCACCGTATGGCACTGATTGACAGGAGACTATTGCTGTCAATCTGTCAACAGCTTCAAAGAGATCGTATAAGGCACTTAACTAAGTAGCTAAACATCCAGCTGCGAAGCCGAAGAGTGTGCTGGCTAAACCTTTCAAGTACATAGTTGCTTATATTTACGACTTTGTTACCTTTTCATGGAACTGACTCAAGAGCTTCAAAGGGGTTTTATTTAAAAGCTCTATTGACTAAGCTTGGCATCCAGTGGATGACCGAGGACAAAAGCTTGGGTTAATTTTGACCTTTACATTTAGTTTATAGTTTTAAACTCTCTTTTGCTAGCGATTTTATTGTAGTGTACAATTGGAGCTGACTATTTTAAGCCAGTCTAAATAAGAGTATTTTTCCACAAACGATCGAACAACTAATATCGTATCCTGCCTGTACTGTTGTCTGCACATTACTGGATCTGATCGTCGCTACTGAACATACCAGACGCCAGATTCAGGGCTGATTCCACACGCAAATGTAGAAGTAAAACTATTTAGAATAGAACCTGCTTTGGTTCTATTCTAAATAGTTTTACTGCTACAGGCCAAGATAACGTTACGGATTAATGTTAATTAGCTGATGGATACGTTAACGGATAAAGCTTTAACAGATGTGGTAGATACTAGACTGGATTAGTCATTCTTACACGGCCAACATTGAGTACGTAATGAAGTAATTATAAAACGCCTTCTGTAAGTAATAAAATGAAGTAGATGAGCAGTTTATGACTTCCCACGGCTTCGTCTGTGTCGCTTAGTAACTTTGATTTTCTGTTGCAGCCCTTATTTGAAGTCGGTTAGTCTTCTTGCATCTCTTCACTCTCTTAGGGTCTAGGCTTCTATGTTTTTATCTTTGGCGGTCTAGCTAACAATATGTTAGCCGGTCACCGGTTTACTATTACTCAGTTTGCAGTTACGGTATTGTGGTTAGTTTAGTAGTTGTGTAGGAACTATGGCGTTATCAAGTCAAAGAACATCAAGAATTAAAAATGCGTTAAGCATTATATGTAGCTACTAGTTGTGTTAGTACTTTCGTAATATACAGTGCGTGAATGAGAACCTGATGAATTTAAATAAAACAAACACGTAACTTGGTCAAGTTGTTCTTGAGTTACTTCAGCGGACATATTTGTGAGATGTTGCATTACATAATATGTCAAGAAGGATAATGATTATGGCATAGAAGACCACACAAATAACAATAACAAAGAAATACCTACCAAGTCCATCTACAGATGATGTAGAAAATGGCGTACGACCGTGCGTGTGCAGTTACGCATAAAAACAAAGAATACGGGATATTATGGTGGTCGGAAATGAAGGGTGAGTAAACCTATTAATATAAGTAAGTTCTCAGTCACGGTTCATGGATGCTACAAGCTACACATCAATCAAATACATCTATCAATATCATCATCTTCCTAGCCTTTTCCAATTGGGTTCGGCATTCAGTCCAACCGGATGCAACTGAATATCAGTATTTTACATGGAGCGACTGCCTATCTGACCTCCACAACCCATTTAGTACTGGATAATACGATATTCTTGACTACTACGCACTGACTACCCGTAATGACTGTCAAAGATCTACAAATGACGACTGGTTGCTTTCTGAGGTACGGAAGAGTCTCAATATCTAGTGAATGGTCCTCCACGGATCGACCATGGCAAGCGAGCCAATCGAACCGTATGGCGGTTTTTATTTAACCACGAGTTCTTCCAACTAGATTTTTTTCCATAAAACGGTCTGTTAATTCCGATTGTACTTATAATAATGTCTAAGTAGACCATTAATAACTTAGATGAGACTACTGGTTCAACGCACTTTGTGAGTAAAACAATTTACAGCTAGATGTGTAGTAAATGTGTTTATCATGTGAATCAAGTTGTGTTTAACGCATCATATTGTGTCCGTTTAGATTTGTGTTCTACACCCAAAGCATTACGGTTTTTGAAGACGAACACAAACTAAGGTGCTAGTTTCCGTCTAGCTGGTCCAATTAACTCATGGAAAAAATCACGTTGGTTGTCTAACTGCTCTAATTTACTTTGTGGAAAAAAGAATCTTCCAAAATCATTTAAATCTTAATCAACGTGGAATACGCTAATAACCGAGGCTATTTTCGCGGTAATTTTCAGCAGAGAACCCAAGTAAATGCCTTGTCGGAGCCGTTAAAGAAAAGTAAAGCTGAAACTAGGGATCAGGATGATTTTTGAAGAAAATAAGCAGCTGCGTTAAATACTAAATGAGATTCTAAGACCAACATGGGCCAGACTGAACCAGTGTTTCTGTCTATAATCAGTCTACAATGTCCCCACTGTTGGGGCACAGGTCTCCTCTCGATAAGAGGGAGTGGGCTGTAATTGTAATCCACCACGCGGCCCCAGAGCGGATTGGTTGAAATCACATGTCTCCGTATTTTTGGTTCTAGGACATGCTGGTTTACTCACTATGTTATCCTTCACCATGCTTCTGCTTGCCACCATACAATAAAGAGGACGGAGTATCCCAGCAGTGGCAACATTATAGGATGACAATGTTATGGTGAGAGCAGCGGTGTCCCAGTGGTGGCCCCAACTTACGAACAGTAAGTCGTGGGTTCGAACCCAGGCAGGCGCATTACTTTGTGTAATTTATTTCATCACCACTGCTCTCCAAAACGGTGAAGGAAAACATCGTGAGGAAACCGGCATGTCCTAGAACCAAAAATTCGAAGGCATGTGACATCTACCAACCCGCACTGGGCGCGTGTGCCGGATTATAGCCCATTCCCTCTCATAGAGAGGAGGCCTGTGTCACATAGTGAGAACATTACAGGCTGATTATGCTGCATGCTATGGTAATATGATAAATAGGAGGGGTCACGTTTCTAGATGAAGCTGGACAGATGGGCGAAGATAGTCAAACAGTGGGTGCCTGTAGAGGGCCGTCGTAGCCGCGGCACGCCCAAGAAACGCTGGCGTGAAAATCTGGACTCATTCTTAAAGGATTGGTCGAAGAAGGCACATTGTAAAGAAAATTGGAAAGCCATGGGGAAGGCCTTTGCCCAGAAATAGGACAAAGTAGGCTGATAAAAAAAAAATAGCGGATGGAGAATGATGAAAGAAATGATGGGCCATCTTTACTTCATTAAAGCCGGAAACAAATTAAAATAAAACAATTAGCTCGGCATACCACCATTCTCTCCAATCATAGAGAAGACAGGAAAATAAATTGACACGTTAATTAATTAATGGCTTGGTCGACCGGTTTTTAAACACTGTGGTCACTTAAATATGGAGGTGATTGAGAATTAGAGATCTTAACGAAATTAACCTTGAATTTAAATAGTATCAAAGTTACGCTATTAGGATTTCTCTGTGTTTCTTCAATTGAAGCAGACGTGTGTACGAATAATTTGGATTATTAAGTGAATAATGTGGCTTATAGTGAAAAACTGCAGTTATTCGGACTGTAGAAGAATGATAATCGTCTTACGAGGATCCTTCAAAAAGGTCTTTACAACTTACTTAGGTCATAATCTGTTTAGTTATTTCTCAACTATGTTCGGGTCGGTTTCCAGTCTAACTGGATGCAGCTATAGCATTTTACAAGAAGCATGCAACTGCCTATCTGATCTCCACAATCCAGTTTTAGTAACACCTCTTCGCTAACTGGTTGTCCGAATTTCAGGCTTCTGTCTACCCGTGAACCAACTATGTATGTTATGAATGGTCACCCATCCACGGACCGACCTTGGCGAGCGTTGCTGGACCTTGAAGATTTACCTGTGCGGCTGTTATATTAACCACGAGCCCGTCTTTACTCAGTTAGGTATAAAAAATCATCGGTAGCTTTGATCTCGGCCAAGATGCAGTTGAACAAGATAATGCTCCAATTTCGCTAATCTGCCGTTGTCTATGATAAACTTCTTTTTCCTTTCAAGCGTTTTCCCGGATTGTCTGTATCCGTTCTGATTGAAGAAACAAGTGCCGTCCGCCTATTTGGATGTGTCGTTTGGTGTGATCTATGGAATTGTAATTTTGAAATTAGAACACAAATTCCGACAAACTTCGTTACTTTTTTAAGTTAAGACATGTTATACTTTTCGGCCTGTCTTTTACGACGAAAAGTGTAGCAAGACAAAATTGATAGGATAATCGAAGCGTGTGTAAGAAGCACACGCAGCGTCAAAATAGCTTGTTGCCCTTTTCTTTGACTAAAAACCACCTTTTTGTGAATGGCAGTAGAATACGGCCATAAACTTTAAAATGTAAATAAATTACAGATGACTTTAAAATTATGTCTTCATTCAGTCAACCTAGCTACCAAGAATAAGAAGTGCCTGGTGGGGAAAACCGACGTCAATAATTAGGTAGGTTAATAGACATTTAGGAACCAAATTCAATGATCGGAATTTTGGCAATCGCACTTAGGGGTTGTTGACTTTGGGCGTAACGTAATCTATGCTTTACAACGGCGAAAATCTGTCAATTATTCAATCCAGTGTATCCCAATATGCACTACAAATCAACGTCGCGCAATTCGTTGTATTGTTAACCCTTACAAAAAGCAACAATAGTTCCTCATAGCAACAAAAAAAATCCGCAATACAAGATTCGCCATGCCTTTTCATCTCAAATCCCGTAGCTACTGCGCATGTCACGTAGTCCTGCCAACCGAACAGAAAAGGTCCCTAGAAACTCGAAGCCCGAAGGGCTCCATAAATGGGGTCATTCACCGGGACCAAGGCTACAACATTAGAATTTTATTGCCATTTTTTTTGACATTGCGTGTCTTAGTATTATGGGAATTTATTCTTGTAATTTTATTATCTGTATGCGGAGAATATGGTTGGCCTGTTTTCATTTATAGTTCCGTGAGCGAAAATAAATATATTATGACTTTTATGACAAACTGTCGCAAAGGAAACCAAAAAAAAACAATAGATGTAGGTAGGTATTTATTATGTTTTCGTAAATATGTATGAAGTAGTTTAGTGCTTAGCTATTCTGCTGGTAGGTTACAACTACGATGTAAACAAGTGATGTTTAATAAATACTAGATTTAACTAGTTAATTAACTAGTAGGTATGCCCAACGTTTAAAACTACAGAGAACGATAAAAATAGCAAAATATTCGATAGTGTTATCGCCGCGATAAATTCGTTATGTATCCGAAATGTTGTCAAAAGATTTTTCTCCTACCTTACGTAGAAGATGTTTTATCACTTTACTTATTGTGTATCAAATATTAGGTACGTCTATTATTTTGCAAACACTCGAAAGATTACCTCTACTGTCAGAACCATTTTTTAATTGACTACGTTTTCACAAATTAACGCCGGCAACCTAAATTTTGAATGAAAATCAGGTCAGATTATTCCCAGACGAAGATTTTGGCAACGTAGGAACGTTGCGGCAATTTTGTAATGTTTTGAAGAAGCTAGAATTGCTACACCACGAGAGATTTCTTTACGAAAAACTGCTAAAATTATTTCTTACTCGCGAATTTAAGCGAAAACAACAGGTGTGAATTAAAATTTCTTACCTGCAAGTGGATGGGGACCTTTTTCACAGGTGCGTTCGACATTTTCCACAAAATCCAGTCACTATGCACTAAACACAAAGTTTATTTATAAACCGGGTGTAGGCGTTACCGCGATTATAATTTTTCGCAAATCTCTGGCACGTACGACCCGGCGCAACGGATATACACTATCGACAAATGCCTACTGATTATACTCATTGCGTGAGTTTACTATACTCCCCTCCATTGCGCACGCGTAAAATTCGCCCTTCGTTTTGGTTGGTTGATACGGATTTTGTGAAACCATTCACTATGGATCGTCGTAGTTTTCTTAAGAAATCAAAGATGGCGTTTACAGAAGCATACGATTGGTTTAACTTTTATTTTGTGGTCTGCAATACTAATTAGTAAAAAAAATCACTACATTAATAATATAAATATGATAATTAAAGAAACAATTATTAATGCTAAGTTTTTAAAGACAAATCAATACTAAGAAGTTAATGGGTAACACCGTTTCAGTCCGTTCAAATTTTGAACGAGCTTCAAAGCGCTGCAATAGATGGCGTTGTTACCAAAAGTGGTAACCCGATCATTACATTGGACATGAACCCGTCGCAAACCAAAACATTCAATCGAACATGAGTCGGGCGCCCGTAGTATTTCGCGCCCGAATTATTCGCGGTTATTAGAAAAAATAAAAAAAAATCATAAACAGTAAATGTGGAGTGAAGTGATTTTATAAGTGGTATTATTTGGACCCATGCCCTCACTACACTTGAAGCCTGGAATCACGGTAAATATTTTTTATGATTTGTGTTCCCGAAAATTACGATATATTTTTAAGCTTTGCTGTATTAATAGCCGTGAATTGGAGTTTAGTTAAAAATATGCTGCGTGAGAGGTTATTCATTGCCATGCCATAGATTTAAGACACCATTAATTTTACCTAAACTCAAACATCGTAAATTATTTTCATTCTTCGTTAGAAATCCGCAACTCCAAAGGTCGATAAAATATTTAGGGACGTGGAATCTTTCAAAACCTTACGCGCGATAATTGTTTTAATATTTTCGTAGCTTTATCTATTCCTTCGTAAAGTTATAATTTTACTTTCTGGCCAAAAGTTTTCTCGAAGTGAAAAAATCTTGCTGATTCGTGGTCGAAGTGCCGCACGTAAATTCACAGGTGGTAGGTGTTAGTCTCTAATTTGAATGTTACTCTTAAAACATAGGCCTTGAATATTTCAGTCCGAAACTTGAAAATTTAATTTATAGGTACTTACCTTACCTTAATATTTTTTTTAAACAATAAGTTTTTAAGAAATTTAAGTTTACTATTTTAGGATTGGACTTAGGAGTTTGGAATGAAAATATTGAGATGAGAACCTTTTTCATGTAGCTGGGTCTATGGCGAGTAAGGAGAGGTAGGTAGGTAGGTACCTCCTTGGGTTAACCTAGGCAAAAACAGATACTTTCGTAGGGTCTATACATGTACGTACCTACCTACTTTAAATTTTCAGGCAGTTACCGGCAGGCTGTTCTGTTACTTCGACAGCCGAATTTTGTTTTTTTTTATTATCATTATATTTCATGCCATATCATTATTATGTCATAAAATTATAATCAGTCAGTAAACTATTGCCGAACAGTTGTAGCGTACCTACTACCTACCTATAAATAAATTGCGTACATCGGTAGCATAGCAACTAGCAAAATTGTTTGAAACTTTTTTACTTAAAAATGTATTTGGTAAATGAAAAAGCAGGTAAGAAGTACTTGGTAGGTAAAGGTATACAGTTTTTACTATATTTTCATTCTTATTTGGTACGTTAGAATCCGTACCAACTCCAAGAGGCGATAAAATATTTGAGGATGGAAAACCATTTTCATTTAAGTATAGACCTAGATAGGTACTTTTAAAAAGTTCGCACTTATAAAAAGTTGTGTCCATGTTATGTAGCCTACATAGGGTCATTTCGCCTGTTCGCGTCCATCACCCTATTCGCGTCCATTTTTCGGACCTCCCTATAACAATTCTCGAAAATAGGTATATTAACACACTAAATCACCGAAAACTCGTTACCGCCAATACCTCATCGTATAAGAGGCGCATACACATAGACAAAAGTTCTGTGTGCCCAATCAATCATGTGTAAAAAAAATAGTTAGTCTCCGTTCTTCAAGCAAGAAGCGCGGACGAGCGGAATGTCGGCAAAAAAATAGTGTGCAGGGGCGCGTTCGACGGTAATTATTTTATTGTTTTATGCGTATTTTAGAATACACAGCTGTTTCTAGACATAAAGCATGAAAAAAGGAGTAATATTAATTATGTATTTACTTGTTTTTTTTAAAGTTAACAGTTAAAATAAGGTGGACGCGAATTACTACACCGAATTTATAAAACTTCCACTTTGCGACCACAATGGACGCGAACTCGTCTATTTATGATTTAGTTAGTGTTTATTTTTATGTGATTAAATTATGAAAGGGAATTTGTTTTTATTTTTTATTTATGTACTAATATCATGCAATCGTAATGAGCAATTTGCGTCCACATTATTATGATTGTAGAAAAAGATACAAATATCGTTCATCACATGTGGAGTTGTGGACGCAAACTATACCTACAGGGAAATACTATTGTACCAAATTGCGTCCATTTTTTCATTAAATACAAATAATAGCGTAAATATATTTTTTTAACTTATTTGTAAAAATAATTTAATATGTATTAATTTTATTCATTATTTCTCTTATTTAATACATTTTTAAATATTTTAAAAAACAAAAGTAAACAAAACATTTAAAATATAAAAAATAGATGCCCCATCGGCATCAGGAACAAGGTCCAGGCAGGGTGGTCAGGGCTCCAGGGAAAGGAACCGTCTCACAATGCGTGCCGTGCCGCGCAATGAGAGCCTCCTTCTGCTCCTCCTCGACCAACACCTTAGGCACCAACCGCCAAGAGGTCTACATCAGGTCCATGTAGGGCCCGGAAAAAGCGTCCGTGTAGCTCCTTGCTCTGCCATACCTCCCTACGGTCATTAGTATTCAATATCACAGGTTTGCGCCAGTTCTCGTTACCCAAGGAGAGCGGGGTGAGGCCCTTGTCCACTGAGACCACATCTCGGTGCATCCCCACGTCGGTTTCGAGAAAGTATTCCCTGAGACTGCATACCTAACGGTTGTGCAAGGTCTTAGCATTTAAGAAGCCACGACCTCCGCACTTCCGCGGGATATACAGTCTCATCACCGATGATCTTGGGTGATGCATCCGGTTTGCTGTCAATAGTGTGCGGACCCTCCTATCCAGGGCGTCAAGTTCCGTCTGAGTCCATTTGAGTATGCCGAAAGAATACATCAAAACCGGCATGACCCAACCATTAAAGGCGCGCACTTTGTTTCCGCCTGATAAAAGACTGTTTAACACTTTATTCAGGCGACCAAAGAAGCGCTCCTTCAATGATTGTTTCATGTCAGCAGCATTGATGCCAAATGCTTCCGACATACCCAAATACTTGTAGGTCTCGGTTGAGGAGAGGGATCTAAGGAATATGGAATCCGAGAGTTGAGTTCCCAAATAACTATATTCTTGAATAAAGAATCTGTTAAAAATATAATTTTTCTTTACATTATCTTAAAAATATCACCCCTACATTCCTTTTCTTAGGTGGTGGACGCAAAATGGTCTATGGGTGGACGCAATTTAGATTTTTTGGACGCAAACTGGGTAAAACGCGTATTTTTGAAGTTTGTCTATTTATAAAAAAAACACAAGTAGTTTCGAACAAAACTGAAAGCGAACCCTATAGTAGACTATATAATGAACACATTACATAACTTTTTCATTGAAACTAGTGCTGGAACATTTTTATCTTCTCCTTCAAACTTGCCAACTGCACTAAATGGACGCGAACAGGCGAAATGACCCTACTTAGCTGAAGATAAAGCTCTGAAAACTCGAAATATGTTGTTGAGTTTGTCGCGCCTAGACCTACAAAGAGAGGACATGGCGACAGTACTAACAAAATTCATGGCACTGAATGATTGTCACGTTCGCTATTCTTTACGTCCGTCATTTGCGAGTAGAGACACGCTTGGCTTGTGTTGAAAGTATCAGGTCAGTGCCAACTGCAGCCGCTAGCAGCTGCTGCCGAGGCGCCTAGACAGAGTTGTCTACCCACCTGGGGTGTCAATGTAGAACTTTTATATAATAGCTACTTTTCCACCTGTAGAATACTTTGGCTTAAATATTGACGATGACAACCCCATCGTCACTATAACAATGCTTTCAGGTTGCTGATGGGATTGCCTCGCTACTGCAGTGCGTCAGCGATGTTTGCTGAAGCTCAAGTTGACGGCTTTCACGCTATTATACGTAAGAGAGCAGCATCGCTGATGCGAAGGGTGAGGGGCGGTCCCAACAGCTACCTGAATGTAATTGCAGACTACATCCATAGTCATATTTGGAGGCATTGGATTGGGCTGCACATATTATAGGCTGACTGGCGCCTTTTCCTCTTATTTGTTGTGTTTGTGTAATTACTAACATAGTTTTAAGTCATCTTATTGTACTACTAACACTCTATGGACCTAATTAGTCTGAAATAAATGTTTTGAATTTGAATTTGAATATTTCAGCCAAAATAATTCCACAACCAATAATCAATATTTTGCCACCCTGTAAACTATTTACTTTACACATTGTCAAAGTCATGACAAGCTCATCGGAATCATCAAATTATATTTAATTAATTATGAGTGCACGATAAAGAATATGAAATATAATGAATACGATTAAGACACTTGCAATAAAACTAAGAATAAGCTGCATTCTTGTAAATCAAAACCAATACGGGACAGTATATTGGCTCAGACATGCAGTCTTTATTTATCTAATAGATATCTTAGTATATTAATAATGATACTCGGGGATCTAGATAATCTAAATATAGTAGGATGGACTTTAGAGCTACGACCATTAACTGTATTGTATTAATGCGACATGCATTGTCGCCTAACAGATATAGAAAAGTGATCAATTCGCAAAAGACATTTAGGTTCATGCATGAACTTGTAGATCGTCGAAAATGAAATTCTATCAGCCATAACGAAGGTGCAAAAGCATAGATATAATAAGAAGTTTTTAATATTTCTGTGTGCAAAAGCCAAATAAGTATTATCTTGACTTAAGCTACCAAAAAAACTTCCGCAAATCTTTAGAGAGTCACTGCAGAAATACGAAAACAAAAAGCGGTTACCGTTTCTATGGGTGGGCCCTAGATGCTGGTCTGGTGCACCAGTAATTCAGGCTACAAACTGGTGGACTAACGAAAGAGTCGTAATGTAACATGCTTTTGAACGAAAAATCGAAAGAGTCGTAATGTAACGTGCTTTTGAACGAAAAATCATTTTAAAAACACCTTTATTCATATTATAATATATTCTGAAAGGGTCTTTTAAGGCCCAGCGAGCTAACGAAACAAACGACGTGTTTCTTCACAGGCAATTAATTGAAAATCGTTAATCTCCAAAAAGAGATGATTATATGTTGCTATACAGGAGTCCATTGCTCTCGCTATTTTGGATATAACTCTTATCTATTGATTTTGATGAAAGAATCGGGTTCTATCCGGGAATATTTTTTATCCGGGAATATAATTAATTTTAATCGTTTGGGCATGATGCGAGCGACTACCCACGTAATGTTGGGGTCGGCTTTCAGTCTAACCGGATCCAGCTGAGTGTGTACCTACATGGAGCGACTGCCTAGCTAACTGTGCATGTGCCAAAAGTACCATACAGAACTGCAATGAAAAACCTTTTGTTACACTTCAACCAACTTATCTGAGCAGTCGGCAAAACACATAACTAAAATCAATGTACCAATTTTGACAATATCGATGCAAATTTTCTTGACAAGCAACCCCGCCTTGAACTGCACATGCTGCAAAATGATTATACTATACTGCGGTTTTGAACTTCACAATTGAACAAGCTATAGGTAAACGAAAGAGAATCAATAGTTATCCACCTAAAAAACCACAGACACTTTATTCTTATTTTCTTGGAAATGAGGTCTTTAAACTTGAGAGCGTCGTACAATAAGTATGCTAATTTTATAGATTGAAATTCTGCTGAATAGAAGTTTATAGAAAATCTTCTCGCTATAGAAAGTATACAACCCCTAGCAGACGAAAAAAAGGATGATACGGATAAAAAGCGAGTGAATACTGTGTTGAAGGCTGATTTAGACGATGACAGAAGAAGAGTTAGGTCCAAAATAAAATGATCTAAGAGCAACAAGTAAGGATAGAAGAACTATGATAATTTGAGCAGTTATTCAGTCCCTGACCATTGCCAGATAGAATATTATGTATTACTCTTCTACCTACACCATAATGGGTGTAAACGTATCCTTAACGAAGAAAGGCACTTGTTCTCCTCGTCACTGCATTCAGTTTTTGTTTCAGATTCTAGACCATACTTCGTCAAAGTTCCAACCTTTTCATAAGTTTAAAAAAATATAAGTTTTTAAATTAAATTTAAATTAATTTGTAAACACTTTTTAAAATACTTTAAATTAAATTATAATTATTAAATTTACTTTAAATACCTCCACAACCCACGTACTATTAAATGCATCCATCAGCACAATGTTTTGAGTGCGTTACGTTGAGTTCTACCGTAAACCGTAATATTTCACCCAAAAAAAAGTCGTTTCACAGCAATATTTTTTGCGTAGAGTTACTTAATTTGATGTACAGAATGCTAGGTTGACAGCTTCATGAAAGGTCCGTTTACACATTGTTTAAGCAAAGATTCATCAATTTGGCAAACATAGTTACCTGCTACGATACATTGAGAATATCTAAGCAGAAGACCTTTGTAAATAAATCCGTTCGATCGTTTATCACAATTAATCCCGAATCGAAGTCAAGATTCTGATCGAAGATTTGTTTTTGTCGCTCCCGATTGGGTCTAGTAAGTCCGCGGCTTACTTATGGGAGATCTAAATGTGGTTTCTAAAGCGCCGTTTCGAATTTCGATCTAAGGCTGTCACTTCATTGAGGAGGAGCCAGTAGCGAATTTAAAATGGAAAAGTGCCGTGTAGCGGTAGTGTCACTGAAACGTAGCATTTAGAAGATATCGCTCTGCATACATCATCAGTCTATAGAATTAAACTGCTGGCTTTACAATTGAATGGTATCAAGTCCAATTCCTGGGCACTCGTATAAATGCTACCAACCACCTCACAAAGATCGTCTCTCCACTTAGTCTAAGGGGATCCAATGCTTACCAATCTACGGTCAACACTCAAGAACACGTCTACCCCAACTGTCAACGTGTTATGCATTATACTTAATTCGCGATGGAAATGCGCCTAAAAAACTAAGTTCTTGTCCGCTGTCATTTCGCCTCTGCGTGTGCATAGAATTGAAGGGGATTCCAAATTTTGTGAAAAATCCGCGTTCCTAGCACTATATACCTCTCCAAATGGACCGGCATCCTTAAGGCATGGCCAAAATAAATATGGTGTCTTCAACAAACACTATAAAGTCAACAACCTTGATTGTTTTAAGAATCTTGAACCTCGCTGATAAAGTTATCTGCTATTTGCATTACCTAGAAACTATTTTGATGCGCAGCTTCTTGTTTTATCAAATATTGCTCTTATCTTGGGTAAAGATAAACGTTAGTTTCTGTAGCCATCATTAGATAGTATTTGGTGATTTGTGCTATTTATAGTGTTAGGCAAATGATAAATCATTTAAACAATGTCCACGCAATAGAAAATATAAGTAGGTAAACAATGTAACATAACTTTACCAACACGCTCAAACATACTACTATCTACAACTGTTAGCCTGTGTCATCCCACTGCTGGGCAAAGGCCTCTCCCCATGACTTCCAAATTCTTCGATCCAGGGCCAATGTGGACCACTGGTCGTTGGTTTTGTCCAGCTCGTCTCGCCATCTCCTGCGAGGTCTACCGCGTCGCCTTCTGGCTGTCAGGGCTCCACATCGTGGTTATTTTGGCCCACTGCTCGTCGGGCATACGGCAGACATGGCCAGCCCAGTCCCACTTTAGCTTAGCGGCTTTTTGAGCAACGTCAGTAATTTTTAACTATTGATCAAATGCTAAATAATTCAAGTAATCCCCCTGAATGCACTCAACCGTGAGAACTAAAGTTATCTAAAAAAAACCGGTCAAGTGCGTGTCGGGCTCGGACCACGCACAATGTAGGGTTCCGTAGTTTTAACACGCTTTTTATATGCTTCACCTGTATCTATTTATCTATCTAGGGAAATAGGATGGGGAATAGGAAAGGGAATCTTACAACGTTAATTTAATCCACTTACTACGATCCGCTTTGCCTCAGAACGTTGGTTTTCATTGTAATACTAAAAAACAAACTTACATTTGCAGTTGAAAAGCCTTTACTCCCTTACATTATGTTTAGGAAAAATATGTGATCCAAGTACATTTTTAGGGTTCCGTACCCAAAGGGTAAAGTGGGACCCTATTACTAAGACTTCGCTGTCTGTCTGTCTGTCTGTCTGTCTGTCTGTCTGTCTGTCTGTCTGTCTGTCTGTCTGTCTCCCGGCTGTATCTCATAAACCGTGACAGCTAGAAAGCTGAAATTTTCACAAATGATGTGTTACTATTGCCGCTATAACAACAAATACTAAAAATTAAAATAAATTAAATATTAAGGGGGGGCTCCCATACAACAGATCTGATTTTTTTGCCGTTTTTATAGATAATGGTACGGAACCCTTCGTGCGCGAGTCCGACTCGCACTTGGCCGGTTTTTTTAAGTTGGTTGACTATTACTCGTAAACTTGTAAAGCCTACTTAACTGTGATAGTTTTCCTTTTAACTTTGATATAAATACTACCACCGTGATTTTTTTCACATACCCATACAAAATCGATCGTTTAACTGGTAGAAGGGGACGACGACACTTGAATCTAACAAAAATAAGCACTTTAAAGCTTAATATTTCACAAACGAATCCCTTAATCGAAAAATTTAAACAAACTCGCTATATATTTTTAAGACTTATCCAACGACATCCCATACTATACAATAGGGTATGAAAGATAAAAAAAAAACAACTTTACGTGTAGGTAGTGGTACTGGAGATACCCTAAAAAAATACTATTCGAGATTTTATGTTACCACTTTGTCGTCGTAACTAATCTGTATAATCATACCAAATTACTGCTTTCTAGTACTAAGAGTCTTTGAGCTAAGCTGCGGACAGACAGATGGACGGACATGACATGGCAAAACTATAAGGGTTCCTTGACGATGACGACATCACGCGTTTTGTCGTAGATCCGCCTTCCGGCAGAAGGTGTAACGGGATTGCGCAGATCCACGTTCTACGTTTCTACGTTCCCATAGTTTAACAATTAAAGTATTAATATCATCATCACTCATCTGCCCGAGCAGCATGTCTTCTTCTTCCATACTTCTCTATTATTCTTCACAGTTTCGCTTTTCGCATTCACAGTATCGCCCCCTTCTACACCATATACCCCTTTCACAGTCCATCCATCGTTTCATTGATCGTCACCTACTCTTATAACCATCCACATTCATTCTCATAACTTTCTTTCAACATTTTGTCCCCAAAAGGTCGTATCGTACCATGTTTAATCAGAAAGGAAAATAAAGCTCCATACCAACACACATGGCGATATTAATTCAGCAAAACAAATCTAATTATAGCCGACACAAAGTTACACGTACCCAACAACAAGGGAGTGCCTGTTTACTTTCATCTCGATGCAACACACATTATTGATGGGAAGGCAGGCGCCATTGAACGTCACCTTGATTGAAAGTCAAATGAAAATCATCATCATCTGCCTAGCCTTTTCCCAACCTTGTTGGGGTCGGCTTCCAGTCTAACCGGATGCAGCTGAATACCAGTATTTTACATGGAGCGACTGCCTATCTGACCTCCACAACCCAGTGAGTACTAGCTAATACGATAACCCTTGGTAAGACTGGTTGTCAGACTTTTTGGGGCACTGACTCCCTGCTGTAACGACTGTCAAAGATCTACAAATGACAGCCGGGACCAACGGCTTAACGTGCTTTCCGAGGCACGGAGGAAACTCGGTATGTAATGGGTGGTCACCCATCCACAGACCAACCTAGGCTCGTCCGTGCTTCGGAAAGCACGTTTAGCCGTTGGTTCCGACTGTCAATTGTAGATCTTTGACAGTTGTAACAGGTAGTCAGTGGCTCGAAAGTTTGACAACCAGTCTTACCAAGGGGTATCGTATTACCCAGTACTAGCTGGGCTGTGGAGGTCAGACCGGCAGTCGCTTCATACATAATACTGGTATTCAGCTGCATCCGGTTAGACTGGAAACCGACCCTAACATAGTTGGGAAACTTCGAAAAGTCAAACACCTTTACTGACTATTGTCATCGAATAGTAAAACAATAATATTACTCGTATAATGAACTATTAGTCTGAAACAATGTAAAATTAGAGCGCCAATGCCCACGATTGTAATAAAATTTACTGTTAATTATTCACGCGGAGGTGTCAAACAAAATGTTTGCCTAATTAATGAATCTCATTGTTTAAATATTATAGTTCATTCACCGCCATGAATGTTGCGCAAAATAATCTGACATTGATGAACTACTAGGCTTTATAATACCGGTTAATGTTGAAGTTAAGTCATCGTTTCTATTTTAATTTGGTCTTACAGCCCTGCCCTTGTCTATACAAATAAATAAAATTGAAGTGTCTGCAATTTCAAAATAACAGCTTTTTACTAAATGCATATGAAAGTATATACGATACTTATAACAAAAACCAATTTTAACATTTTTGTCTGTTTCTTCCGGCTAATCTCTGAAACGGCTGAACCGATTTTGACGGAACTTTTACTGGCAGATAACTGATGCTGTAGGGAGTGGAGTAACTAGCCTACTTTTATTTTAGGAAAACGACTAAGCAAAGAAATGAAAACCGTTGAAATTGAAAACAAAATCCGATCCAAATAGGGAATAATAATTTCACGTGGACAAAGGTCGCGAATACTTTCTTTTTTTGGGTTAAAATCACGGTGTACATTGTACTGGATTCATTGATGCTATTAGATAGATTTATAACATTAAAAACTGGTACTTGTTGTTTACATTTGTTTTCGAAATCAAGAAGTTATTTTTTAGATATTTATTGTACCTATCACAATGTTTCCTATTTAACCCAAAGGTTGACTGGTAGAGAATGCCTTGTGGCATTAAGTCCGCCTATGTACCACTATTGTACATGAAGTTTAAATAAATAAATAAATAAATAAAAACAATTGTATATCGGCTTCGTTATGGGGTATTTTACACCCGTATACAATACTCGCTGCTTTGGAACAAAGTTGCCAATGATATTTTGACGACGATGAGCAATCTGCCACAGATGAATGCTTTAAACAATCATGTAAAAGTAAGTAGAGATAAAATTTTATTGTCTCGTGATTGTTAAAACGTACTTAATTTATTAATGTTTCACTACTGCCACTTTATAAACGAAGATAATAATCAAATTAAGTCAACACAGTGACAAATTCCGCTCATAGTATTGAACAAAATGCCGTGGAAATTAATCCGTACTAATATTATAAATGCGAAAGTAACTCTGTCGGTCTTCTGAGTTTTTTGACTGACTGAGGAGGGTAATGTGTTTTTTTAAAATGATCAGCCTATATGTATGTTTGTTCCTTTGTGGCGCTTTAAAGACCGAACGCATGGACCGATTTTGATGATTCTTACATCAATCGATTTGGAGTGTCACTAAAACATGACATTGATCAAAATTCATTATGGCGAAAACAAGACGCGATACTGTGAAAAAAAATGCAAGTCGATGAACTATGCTAAGTATCAATGAATGGGTATTTGAAAGTCAGTTTAGGTTTCACATAATTATCATTTTTAACCTCTAGTATCAGTAGTTCGGTTGTTAGTCCGGTTGACCGAACTACTTCGGCAAATAAACTGCCGTTTTCTCGTGGTCCTACTATTTTGTCCTACTAGTAGGACCACGAGGGAGACCAGTTTCTGTTCGTCCTACTATGACAGACGGTCGACGTCAGGGCCACCCCGAGGTTCTAGCTCGCCGTCCGTCCGTCGTATGACGACGGGCAGGCCGTGTCGACGGCGCGTTAGTGTTCCACGCGCGCCTCAAAGAGTTGTCAGCAAACGGGAGGGGCCCGCAAGGGCCGGTGCCTGCCAGGGCTGCGGGACTGTTCGAAAGAGATACCGCGGCCCTGGAACATAAAGGGCCAATGAAGGGACATGGGTGATTTTTAGTCAGTAAGAGTCTGACACTCCCTTCCGCTCCGCCCAGGGCGGGGGGGGGGGGGGGGGTCATTTGATGATTTCCCACCCACCAAAAAAAAAAAAAAAGGGCCACCCCGAGGTTCGGTTAGTTAGGTTCCTGTAAACCCTGCAGACAGAAATAGGAGCCCCGCGCAGCGGGGATCCGTCGACCTGCTGACGGAAACGCTAAAGGTGGAAACACACTATTGAAACGCCACGCGACCCGACAAAACGCGAGGCGTGTTGAGTTGAATCAAATCGTATTATTTTCTATGCCCAGAATCACATTATAAACACCCGTCGCGACGAAATGCGCGCAAACGCCACCCGATCCGTACCTGCCAGATCGACGTGTTGCCGGTGGTCGGGGTTAATACGCCACCCGACGCAGCACACGCAGTGTGTATCTAGTCCAGACCCGACGCCACGCATCATTTGTTATAAAATACATATGAAATCTTTCATTGTCTAGAAGCAAGTCTGGATATA
Organism: Eurois occulta; assembly: GCA_950022335.1. NCBI lineage: Eukaryota > Metazoa > Arthropoda > Insecta > Lepidoptera > Noctuidae > Eurois > Eurois occulta. The sequence goes on from OX465502.1 coordinate 5,626,657, forward strand.
GCGTATGAAATTTACCACACGTCCTTCTCTTTTGATTTGTTTCATGCACCCAATAACGTCTAGTTATTTTTTTCTTCTTGAGTCGTTTAGGTAAAGCATCAAATCTTCTTCAAAATCTTCATCTCACTCGTTACTTAGAAGATCCGCATGGCATCGCGTGTTGGTAATGTGCACGGTGCACATGGGGTGTCGACACATTGCGTCGCGTCACGTTTCAATAGTATGTTTCCACCTTAACCCTAGACTGTCGACGTCAGGGGCACCCGGTTCGGTTAGGTTACATAGGTATTTAAGTTTCAGTAGTTCGGTGCTTTATTAGAACCGAACTATTGCAACTGAAAGTTTCAGTAGTTCGGTCAACCGGACTAACAACCGAACTACTGATACTAGAGGATTTTTAATTTCGAATGCCCTTTTAAGATTTACAACGATTTCAAAGTAGGTTATTCGAAATGACAAATCATATAAAACTGAAAAAAATCAAGAAGTTAAATGGTCTGTCTTTCTGTAAACTGTCTGTCTTTTTGTAAATCTTTCACATTATTAAACTGTCAAATAAAATAAGTAAATATAAAAACTAAAAAAGTCAATTAAACCTAAACGGATTTCGAAGATTTGGCTTTAAGATAGAATTGGGGACCTGGGTCTTCTAATCTTCTTCCTTGTTGATAGTTCTTTTATTTGTGATATTTGAGCTTAAACCACAACTCTTCCGCACCTGGGTTAGGACTACTTAGGACATAGGATCCCCTTTATCCCAGTAGTTCGTTCCTGTTGGATAATTTCCTTGGACCTTCGGTAAGTAATTATGTGACGTACCGTTGTCCCCGTGATGGGGACATGGCCTATGGGGACAACGGGAATACACCTCCCGTAGGACATCGACACAGGCGAAACCGCGCGGAGAACTTACTAGGAAATACGGAGACCATATTGGATTCTGTTAGTAAAAGTAGTATGAATCACTTTGTTCGTAAGTTCAGTATCGATCGGTGTTATCGCGTCGTAATCTCTATCAGGAAAAGCTTTCAATGTCAATTGCTTTGGCGTTCAGTCCGTTTATTTACTCTTTCGTGGTATATTTTGTTCGTGTATTAAATCCTCGTATGTATGATCAGATTAATCAGTGTGATGTGCCGACTGAAAGTGTTAAAGTTGATGTTAAACTCAATGGAGTTAAATGTTTTAGACTAAGTGTTAATAACGTTGTCGGTAGGCTAAAGGTAGTTATTATTTTATAATTTCAGATTATTTTTAATTATTATTAATGTCCTAGAACCAATAATTCAAAGACATGTGACATCTACCAACCCGCACTGGGCCCGCGTGGTGGATTAAAGCCCATTCCCTCTCATAAATCTGATCTCATGGCTGATCTCCGGAACGGCTGGACCGATTTTAACGGGACTTTTACTGGCAGATAGCTGATGTCATAAGGAGGAACTGAAGCTACTTTTACTTTAGAATAAGAATTAGAGTTCAGTGTAAAAAAATAAAACCTTTGAAATTTCAAAGGTTACCAATTGGTAACAAAATTCGATTCAATAAAGGGAAGTGATATTTTTACAATAATTACTGATACTGATACTGTTAGCCTGTGTCATCCCACTGCTGGGCAAAGGCCTCTCCCTATGACTTCCAGTTGTTTCGATCCAGGGCTAATGTGGGCCACTGGTCGGTGGTTTTATCCAGATCGTCCCGCCATCTTCTACATTAATACGAGGTATATATACATACACAGGGTGAATTTTTGAAGTGGGCGTGGATGGTTAAAACTGAAACTATGAGGAATAGCGAAAAATATTCAAAGGAGTCTTGAGCCCTATTTTGATAAAAACTAAAACTGTGCACTCGCACCACAAACGCCTTAAAGTTGACGTTGCAGCGCGACTCCAGCAACTGCACTATCGCCACGTACTTCGTCTTCTGACGCACGTACTCCAAGATGTCTTCCGCCGCAGTGGTGTAGTAGCGGGAGATGTACACCGGTGTGTTCGGCTTCGCGGCTCGAATAGGCACGTTGTGCTCCGATGGAACCGTGCCGCAGCGGTTATTGTTGGTCCACTGACGGCGCTTCCTCACCACCGTCACAAAAGCATCATCAGCCCGAACCCGCGATTATGCTAGCGGAATCTCCAGAAACATGTCGAGATTTTGCAGAAGCTGCAGTAACAGGCAGTGGGTCGTGCGGACGTGCGGCGTCGAGGGAAAGAGCTGGTGGGACGGGAGCGGGGCAGCTGGGTGCTCGAGGAGTGCACTCTGCTGGCTCAGCATTCTTCGGTGACGACAGCGAGAAAACTGCTGACGCGAAACTAGCAACGATACATCGAGGCCAGCTCTGCGACGTTTACGTTCGATGCACCCGACGGTGACCCAGATACTAATACCTTTTGACGCCACTCATTGAGTTCGTTGCGTAATTCGGCGACGGCATTTTGGGATGCATCTAACTTCTTCTGCACATCCACTAGACTTGCCTTAATTATAACGATGTCCTTCAGCAGGCTGGTTACATCGACGTGATCGAATGTGACGGGAGGAAGCTTGTGTCCTTTTGCCACGAACGTCGGCACGTTGTCAGGGTCGGTCTGCTTTAGCAGCGTGATGATGTCCTGAATGCTTTTCTTCTTTTTGTTTACTCTTGTTGAGCAACCGGTACAGCAGCGGCAGCGATGTCGTCTTCACTGAAGTTCGTAGCGCAGATTTGGACTACGGACACCTCGTCCATCACATCCAACTTCTGCCGCAGGAACGCCAGTAACTCTTTCGCCACGAGTTGTTGAGCCACGGCGATTATAATTATCTACTTAACCTCAACACAAACATTTTACCCCTTTTCATGTACTTTACACCCCATTAATTAAACACACACCGTCTCACAACACACTATCATGCATTTCATGTTTCCAATGATTATGATTTCGTACTAATTAATCTACTCAAGAAATTGCTTTTTTATTTTTGGTTACCTGTGAGGCTATGACATACTAATGACTTTTGTTAATGGAGAAACAATGATTCCCAAGTCCTAGGTGTAAACCTAGTTTGGGAGCTAGGAGACCTATCTGTGGGACATAATACTCGCAGGCACAACGCCACCAGAAGTTCGCTGTACAAGCTCTAGCGAAAGAGCTAAAATAGCTTCAGACACACAACACCTAAATACCCTCGTGTCGCAAAGGCTGAAAAGCCCAAACAGCTTTCTGAAGTATGTCACCCCACTCCCTGGCGACAGGCTGAGAAGAAGATTTTAAGATGTCTGTAACCATGTTTTTACTGTACAGAAATAAATAATATATTTATCTAAGAAAGTTCCCTAACAGTTTGAAAACACTAAACAAACAATTTCAAAAGCGACACTGACCTAAATAACAAAGACCAAACAAGAAGAAAATTAATTGAAATTGTAAATGTTAAACCAGTACAGCTTTCTTTCAATAAAATATCTTGAAAGGACAATTTTCAAGGTAAATGCGCCATTGACAGTCAACTCGTGTCAAAGTCAATGGCAATCGATATTCTGATGGACATCTATTATTAAGCGACACGACGCCAATGTTAAGTTAGAATAAGTTAACTCTTTAGAAAGTTATATGGTTTCAGTAAAGTTTACAAGGCATGTTGTATTTGAGGTGGTCGGAAAAGTGACTATTGAGCTTGTGAGTGGTTTGGACCCTCGAAATGGGTCATCATCTGCCTAGCCTTTTCCCAACTCTGTTGGTGTCGGTGTAGTCTAACCGGATGCAGCTGAATACCAGTATTTTACATGGAGCGACTGCCTATCTGACCTCCACAACCCAGTTAGTACTGAGTAATACTACACCCCTTGGTAAGACAGGTTGTCAGACTTTTTGGGGCACTGACTATCTGTAACGGCTGTAACGACTGTCAAAGATCTACAAATGACAGCCGGGGCCAACGGCTTAACGTGTTTTCCGAGGCCCGGAGGAAACTCGGTATGTAATGGGTGGTCACCCATCCACAGACCAACCTAGGCAAGCACGGCTTAACCTAAAGATCGATCTAAGCGGCTGATATTGTTTTGCCATGAGCCCCTCACCCTCAGAATGGGGATAGGGATCTAATTCAATAGGACTTTCTGAGATAGGATCCGTGCTCAGTTGGTGCCAATATTGTCGCATTTGTCGCCCCTGTAACATGGGATGACAGGACTTAAACGGATTTAGTTAACTCTTTGAATAAACACATAACATCATGCCTGTAATCCCCGTAGGGTTAGACAGAGGTGTACCTAGTAGTGTGGTATGTGGGTGTAGTACACCCACATTTCGCCAGTTATGTTTTAGTCTCTTATTATTAGGTGGCGAGCCTATGCCATCAACCGGGCGCAAATTCAGACTCCGTGGCTGCTACTGAGAAATTCCTGATGGAAAAACCCACTAACACTTTGCCGTACCTGGGAATCGAAACCAGGACCTCATTCATACTCAGCAGACACGCATAGGACCATTAGACCAACGAAGCAGTCTGAATAGAATTGAATATCAATAATTGAGTGATAGAATAAATAAATGATTGTTTTGGCCAAAGAATCAGCATTGCCATCCAACGTGGCAATGCTGATTGTCAGCCTTCTGGGCACTTTTAGTATTTACAGCGAAGTAGATGAATTTTTTGCCGCCCTAAAATTCTTTTTCGCATTTTGTGTACTTGAATATATTTTTATTGTTATTTTACATCTATTTGTAGTTGGTAAATAATGTACATACTTACATGTAATAAATAGGATTTATTTTAAGAAAAAGTAATAGATACTTTTAATTATTAGTTGAAGCTTCCTGTGACTCTTGAGCTGGCTTTAACCTTGGCCAGAGGCTAAGCATTAGAAGACAATGTGACAATGCCGCTAGTTTCCTGGGCACATTACCGGTTGTCAGCGTTGAATTTGTGATGCTATATTTTAGTCAGCTCTTCGTTTTGTTTTCTTCATTGATTAAATTATCTTACATATGATAGGTAATAGTTAGGTAGATAAGAATGTAAATAAATAATATTTTTAAAATATAACACCAAATGTATTAGAGTGGCACAATGGGCCGTCTTATCGCTAAAAGTTTATTGCATAAAAGATTGACTACCCTCTAGTTCTCAACTTCAAATTATTCATGCCACTTTAAGGATTCATTAAAGTTTTTCATGAGGTATTTAAAGTCTAGTAATAATTTATGTCAAACTATAAACAGCAACACAATAGTATTTACGCAAAATCGTAAGTACCCTAACATCGTCAGATTTGTGTGTAAAATAGCTTTAATATTTTCTTGTAAAAGCATTTCGCCCCTGGCAGGCAGAAATTCAATAATATCTGTATGTTACAAGCACGTATTGGCAATATCTGACAGAACACGAATCAAATGTAGTTTGTGTAAAGGAGAAAATCGTCGTTGAAGTTTTAACACCGCGTGAGTCAAAAATAAAAACTGCATAATTATACCTTGGTAATGGTATTTGTTTTCACTTCAAATTAAATAGAGACGTTGCTTGTTTCTGTGATTGACTGAAACAATGCGTCTTACGATTCTCTAGCAAATGCCATCAAGATCACAATGTCAAAATCGCCAAAAATTCACTTACATGGTCTTAGAACTTCAACGACGATTTGCAAATGCCTTTATAAAAGCTAGGTCTTTTTGCTGTCTTTGGTATACTTGGTTGGTTTAACGCATAATGATCCTTTAATGTTTCTACTGCTGAGACAGAAGCATCTTCTATGCGAGAGCGTATGGGCCACCATATTAGTCTAGTGTCGGTTGACAGCTAAGAATTATCCGTTCGTTCGAAGACATGCCGGTTTCCTCCCTATAGCAGTTCTAACAATTGCTTCTAGAGCTGTTATTTATTGTGTACCTAAAGGAACTTCAAATACATCATAGAAATCGAATGTTGTGTACTTTGAGTCGGGGGTTGCCATTTAAAATTCAGTTAGGTATAGTAACATTGAACGAGCAAACTCACTCTTGAATGCTGGCCGTCTGGTCCGGGTCTGTGTACTTAGTAAATTCAATATTGAAGATAAACTTACCTTGGAATTCAATACAATTTACGGTAAGTTTTTGTTACTTAGTTGGGTGGCAAAAGGTATTTTTTTCTGTAAAAGATTTTCTGGATGAGATCGCTATTGGCAATAAGACCGCCTTTATGCGTAGATTAAACAATATTGTAAAACAGCTGTGGTATTTTGGTTTACAAAAAAGTATAATCTTATATATCTTAAAACAAACGGGTGCAGCGTGTTATGGATGGTGCCTGCCAATGATAGGAAGTCACCATCGCACAAAATATCTGCAATACCTGTTGCATGACAGACAGAAGACAAAGACAAAGCTAAAATAGATGTAATCTGTAATTACCCGGCAATCATAGCCACCACCAGACCACTACAAAATTTTAAAGAAAATGCTGTAATATCTTATGTAGCTGTAATTACACACAATCAACCATAAGTATCCTGCAAAATGGAACGCAGCAACGCTGCTTGGCGGGCAAAAAAAACAGAATTTGTTAATCTCCCCTCTAAGAGCCCCCTAAATGATTGTCACAAACCATTACCATCGTAGATAACTCACAGATACTAGCGGCTTGCGTGGTTAGCTATCATCAAAAGAATATAACCAACTTACAAAGTAAATAAATCGAAATAAGTTTAACAATCAAGTTTATGGGAAGCAAGACGGCACCATCATTGTCTAGATGCACGATAACTACTCTTTGGTGTATCAGTTAGGATCCGCATTGCAGGTCTAAAAGAAGCTTGTAGTTGGGGCTTCTGAAACTAGAATAAAACAAAATACAACGACAGTAATGGCTGTTGCACACTAGCACACTCCAAAAACTCGTTTTACAGTAAAGGCTCTCCCACACAGGCGCGTTATTATCGGTCGATAATACCAGATGCGTTATTGCGATAATGCGTCCTGATTCCTTGCACACAGCTGCGATTTTATCGCCCGATAATTCTATTTCGTATTCGTGTTTTTGGCAGGTTTTTCCCTAATATCGGGCAGATTCGCCATTTTTGTGATGATGTACTACACTGTACAGCATAGATCCCCTATCCTCCTATACAATATAGCAAATTATTTACATGTCTTTAATTGTCATTAGTTACTCACTAATTATTATTGACATAGACAAAACCATCCAATTCGTTTATGTGTCTGCCAGCTATATGCACGCGATATTATTTCAAACTAGTCTCTGTACCCCTTTTTGGCGTTTCCCTTACCTTCGTTTTTGGTGTCTTTGTCGGTCATCTTCCATAGCTACTGTTAGTGATAAAAATTCTTCGTCTGATGATAAATCAATATCCATATTATAGATTTTTAGAACACTCGTAACTGTCGGTAAAACCAAATTTCGTCCTTAACGTACTACTAGTACGCAGCTGTGTGTAGTTGGATCGCATGCGTCCCAAAGCAAATGTTCTAAGAGCTCATATTGGAATATCGCAGGACGAAGAAACGCAAGCGTTCTACTTCTATTACGTCGTTATTATCGCATTATTGTGTAACTTCGAAGCCGTCCTAATACAAATGATGTATTAAAAACAGATATCGCAATAACGCATCGGGTATTATCGACCGATAATAACGCGCCTGTGTGGGGGGAGCCTTAAAAGCGTCGAAAAAAAAAACATTTCCAACGTGAAGTGAATGTTGATGACAACATGGACAAGGGTTCCTTCGCTTCAGTCCACCCTTGTCAATGTGACAATCTGACATTCTATCAGCGATAACGGTGAAGTAAAAGTATTGGATTGACATAAGCTACCGAAATCACAGGAATGACCTGTTGAAAGTACTTGCAGAATACTTATTTTATTTTTAACTCTGTCTCCCGCGATGTTCGTCTAAAAGTATTACTTCCCTAATTTGATCGAATTTTGCTAACAATTCTAGGGTTTGTTTGCACGGAACCCTAATTCTTTTTGTAAAATAAAAGCCTAAGTTACTAACATCAGCTATCTGCCAGTAAAAGTCCCTTCAAAATCGGTCCAGTCGTTTCGGAGATTAACCGAAACAAACAGACAGATAGGCAAATATTTTAAAAAAAGTTTTTTTTTGTTATTAGTAACATATTAACTTTCATATGCATTCAGTAAAAAGCTGTTATTTTGAAATTACAAACAGACACTTCAATTTTATTTATTTGTGTAGATACGACACGTTTTGAAAGCGGTTGCCACTTGTCTGGGTCCTTTTGTAATTGGTGATGAAAGCCAGAATCTGCTGGATGCGAGTAGGACAGAACCGGTTGATATGGTGACTCTTGGGGGAGGCTTATGTCCAGGAATGGGCGTCTGGCGGTTGAATGGTGATGATGAGAATGATGATGAAGGGCGGGTGACAAATTACCGATGTATCGTTGCATAATTAAGGTTACTGTATGTAAGAGTAGTTGATTGATAAGTCGGCCATATTATTGACAGAAATCATTAAGGCGCGGACTGACTACGATTTTAATCGCTACTAGACCGCGTAAACTATTGTCACCACTATGGAGCGTGAATAAGGTTGAAAATTGAAAATAATATGTCTTTGTGTTGAAATATTACTATAAGCTGCGAATGGGCATTTATTGTACAGGTTTTTTTTAGATTATTCAAAATATTAACATTTAATTCAATAACTGTTTGGTTTAAGTTTTTATAAAATGCTAATTCTATTAAATTTGTGATAACTGGAAATACAGATCTTCGACGCCAAAGTTTATTTTTGTTCCGCAACTTCCCATTTTTTATTGGGAATATCAAACTATTATTTATTATTCTGTTCGGTTAATATATTTTTATTTACACCCTTCTCTGACCACTGTATTTTTTGCATTAGATATTTTCATTGCATTTCGTGACACTCGACTAACTAAGAAACCAATTTTTGGGAATATTGAGGTAATACCGCGCCTTAAAACGTCCACAGTCGTAATATAAATGCAAATACAAAACTGGTTCGCTTTAAGAGAATATTTAAAATTTAGCCCTAAGAGCACCGTAACTCACTGCACATCCCCTTGAAACCTCTTCTAAAAAGCCTAACTCAGGCTTCGATGTCGCAGAATCATTAAGTAGATCTTCAAAGATACTTCAGTTGAACGGACCCTCGACTATCGGTTTTCCATCGCGTTATTGAGCAGCTGGCAAATTCCGATGTCAAAAATTTGCAATCTTATAGCGCAGATAGATTTTTCTGGAAACCGAAACATAGAAACATGTCTTTTGAGGATAGGTTTTTCTCGAGGCAAATAAATTGATTCTCATAAATGAAGATCGTGAATTTCTGCCAAATTGTAACTAGTAAATTACATGAAAGACGTGAATATACAATCCACAAAGTAATTTCGTGATTAAATTGTACCTAGAGTAAAAGGATTTGATATAATTTATGAATCTAACAGTACCTATTGAAATTATATGGCCTTGAGTAAGTCTTGAGTTCAACCTCGGTATAGAATAAAATATAAGCTACTAGTGACCAATGAGGTACGAGAACGTTGCGATTTGAAAGAAATGTAGTGACAAAAATTGAAAAGCTACTCTTTTCAATTTTTGTCACTACATTTCTTTCTTTTTGCTTAGATGGTGTGGTCATGTGGAGGGGATGAGTGAAAGACTGCTAATAAAAGGTATTTACGCAGAGAGGACATACACTGACCTTATTGTTGAGGTTCTTCAGTAAGGTCAGGTGCGTAGTACTCGCAACCGGCGTGCGTGTATAACCAGATGTATGAACGTGGACGAGGCTAAAAGAGCATGTAAGGATCTGGGTGGCAGCCGTGTCGACGGCGCGTTCGTGTTCCAGGCGCGCCTCAAAGAGATGTCAGCAAACATGAGGGGCCCGCAAGGGCCGATGCCTGCCAGAGCTGCGGGACTGTTCGAAAGAGATACCGCGGCCCTGGAACATAAAGGGCAAAAGAAGGAACATGGATGGTTTTTAGTCAGTAAAAGTCTGACACTCCTTTCCGCTCCACCCAGAGCGGGAGGAGTCATTTGATGATTTACCATCCGAAAAAAAAAAACAAAAAGATCTGGGTGGCAACTTTGTAGTTTCTGCCTTACCCTTTCCTGATCACTATAATCTGGATCTATTTTAAGTTCAAGTGAATCGGTTTCTTCTAGGCAAGCGTGCTCCACACTAGGCCCGTCATCGCTCCACATCAAGCGAGTTGCTGCCAAACGCAAGCCTATTTAGTATTAAAAAAAAAAACCCGATGGGAAAAAGGTGTGAGTTTATGTTATGTACTGCCTAGTGTGTAGTCTACTAAATACAAGCGTGACTGCTGAGCGCGAGATCCCAATCTTGGATGCTATTCTCAGGTTGGACAGTGTTTAGTGAGTTTTTAGGGTTCCGTACCCAAAGGGTAAAACGGGACCCTATTACTAAGACTTCGCTGTCTGTCTGTCTGTCTGTCTCCAGGCTGTCTGTCTGTCTCCAGGCTGTATCTCATCAACCGTGATAGCTAGAAAGCTGAAATTTTCACAAATGATGTATTACTATTGCCGCTATAACAACAAATACTAAAAATTAAAAAAAAAATATTAAGGGGGCTCCCATACAACAGATATGATTTTTTTGCCGTTTCTATAGATAATGGTACGGAACCCTTCGTGCGCGAGTCCTACTCGCACTTGGCCGGTTTTTTCTTAACGAGCCCGAAGTCCGGGTTTGTGCCTGGTAAACCGGGCTCTCTCTCTTTTACTTTAGACTTAAACATATCCGACGAAATGGGGAAATTATATTTACGTTACAATTCTACCCTTCAGCTTCAGCCCTTTCGGGAATACAAACGCGATGTAATATAATATTAAATTAGTTCACTCATAACTTCGCCATTTTCATATTGAACATAGATTTTGGCAGACCAGCTTGAATAAATTGACGTTGTTATTAGTTCCACGACCAATTCAATTGAGACTATCGTTTTTCGTCACTATTTGTAAATTATAGCGTCCACAGTTCAGTTGGCTATCAGGTAATTGAATCTTGCACGCTTTGGATGATTTCAGTTAGTTATGTGAACCGTACTGTCGTCGGTTCAATTACTGTTAATTTATGGGACTGTTTCGTTGCCAAGTTCGAGGTTAACACTTTAGTGGCTTCGGGTTTTATGTGGGGCAAAATTGTCGATGTAAAGTCGACTGTGGGTTGAAATGTCATAAGGGATTGATCGTCTAGTAGGATTTTCAACTTTCAGAGCTGAGCAGAACGCTGCAAATCGATAGTGCGGTTAATGTTCTTTATGGCATTTCAAATTTCTACCCTCGAGTTATTGAGGAAAGCGGTAAAGAATTGACTAGTGATAGGCGACAATATGGATTATGATGTGTTAAGTAATTTTGTAGTTGGATGGGAAGATATAGAAGGAAAGTGTTGTGTGTGTTGTGTTTGTGTGTTCTATTTCTTAAAAAAGAAAGATTGCAAAGAAATGATTTATTCATGAAACAGTGCATTTAGATTAAATAATAAAGCACCCGCATTTTTATTTCTTCCAAATTTTGTAGTTTTCATTCGAAAAATATTTTTGAAATGGTTCAAAATCGAAATCTTTTGTCAACGTCAAAAACTGAAGAAGGTAAACGTGCCTATTATCGAGACATCTTTTTTGACGATTTTTCTTTAAATAAATCATCACGATTCCGAGATATAAGCCATCAATATAATCTTTGCCATCAGCACATCTTTGATAAACAAAGATTAGTAATAAAAAGTTTTTTTTTTAAGTAAATGTGATTTGAGACTATTTAACATTTGTTGAGAACAAATGTGTCTACTCCCAAGTGTCAAAAGTAGAGAAAAAAATGTCATAGAGTAAAAATGTCGTCATGCTTGATTGACGTTGTAGACTTTTGTCGACTGAAGAATAGAAACATTTCTTTTCTGCATTTTTAACATCTTGCTTACGACGATATAAATCTTTCTACAATCTGTCATTTGTCGATTCTTCCGTCGAGTAAACCCGTTTCCACGGTGGTATGTAGGATGCAAGAGCAAGCGAAGCGAGCTCGATAATTTTAACACCCCCCTTGAGATGACTTAAATTAGCTTTGAAAAAGATTAGGGTTCCGTGCAACCCTTGAAATAGTTAACAAAATCCGATCCAAATAGGGAAGTAATATTTTTATAATAATTTCACGCGGACCACGGCGACGATCGCGGGGCACAGCTAGTAAAAATAAAAAATATTTATATGGGTTCCGTAGCCGAGTGGCAAAAAACGGAACGGCTGTGTGCGTGTGAGTACGACTCGCACTTGGCTGGTTTTTGAAATTTAGAACACGACAATTCTTTCCAAGTTGACGGTTTTTGTACTATTTATCGATTTTCTTTTATCGTGGTATCGCTAGGCTTGTGGTTTAATTCAAGGTTGTTTTATTTACATAATGTATTCACCTACTATAAGATTTATAGAACTTGTCGCTCTTTGTTGTCTGTACATACCTATATGTTCCTGTATGCTTACGCACTAAGTGTAGGATAGATAATACCAGGGCATAGGTACTTACAATTCCGAACACAGTTATTGGTAATTGGGCCATTATTTTTTTCCAGGGCCCATAATCGGTCTCTCAAGAACAGAGCCTATTACATTAAAAAAAACTATGATTACTAAAATAAAATCGCTATTGGTAGAAACGTAACAATAATATCCCTCTAAGAAGACATAAACATTAGTGAAAAATGTTATAATTTGACGTAAATGACGGTAACTCAGTCGCTTTTCTCGGTAACGCAGTCGTATCTCATACAAAATCAGGCTGTCCCAGCAAGCAACTCGCTTCAAATACATTGACATTACATTAAAACTCTTCACGGCACTATTAAATTAAAATATCTACGGAAATTAAGGTAAATATGAACTTTATTAACAGGCAAATAAGTTTATCTTTTCTTTAACCGTGTATTATTTACGAAATATTTCTTGTATTGTCTCTGTTGAAGTAAGAAAACGTAAGTACTCTGTGTTACCAAGCAAAAGTGAGTCTTAAATTCGACTTTTTTCGTGCATTTTCGACTAAGTTCGTTTGATTTAATGTGAATTGCTGGCGGGGCGAGGCGGGTGTTCGTGGCCTAGACGCTGGCCGCGTCAGTCGAGCTCAAGTCAGCCGGAGAGGCGCGTGTGTTTATTGTGCGGCCGCTGAGTTACCGACGGCAAACGGTGAGTTTTTTAAATATTTGATTGTTTTCTTATTGAGTTTTGTAATAGAATAAGTAAATATTTGCATGCACTCAAAAATAATTAGGTATTTATTATCATATGACCCAAATGTTAGAATACACGTTATTTTTACAACTGCGTTACCACTACACTGCGTTACCACGAGAAGTAACGCAGTTGTAGGTGCAGTAACGCAGTTGCAAATTAAACAGTTTTCGAAGTGTATTTATCTATTTTACAGTTCACTTAATTAATTATTGGGTTATTTTGTTACAGTATATTATTTTCAATATAATGGCGTTAACACCGGCAGAAAAACAACTGCGTTATAGGGAAAATTGAAACAGGACCCTGTGAAAAATGCTGAGGCTAAAAGAAAACATCTTCTGAGTTATCTCCTGTCTTGACGCGCTTGTTTCGCCTATCTCTAAAAACCGGAGTGGTGCCGGAGTCCTGGAAGCTTGCTAATGTGCAGCCAGTGCCCAAAAAGGGTAACCGTGCCGATCCTGCTGACAATAGACCAATCGCCATAACCTCCATACTGTGCAAAGTGATGGAAAGGGTACTTAACAATAAGCTGCTAACATACCTCGAAGACAATGAGCTCCTCAGTGACCACCAGTATGGCTTCCGTCGTGGTCGTTCAACTGGGGATCTTCTTGTGTATGTTACGCATTACTGGGGCGAGGCCATTGAGAAACACGGCGAAGCCCTTGCTGTATCGCTTGATATCTCATAGGCCTTTGACAGGGTCTGGCACGCTAGTCTGTTGGCTAAGCTTCCTGCTGACTTTTGCAACTGGATTTCCGACTTCCTGAGTGGCCGTTCGATCAGAGTGGTCATAGATGGCTGCTCATCGGATCATAAGGCCATTGATGCCGGTGTTCCTCAGGGGTCTGTTCTTTCTGCAACTTTATTTCTGCTACACATCAACGACCTGCTACAGCTTGGTGCAATCGGGTACGCTGATGACAGCACAGTCGCAGAAAGATACCTGTTCAGTGCAAGAGCCAGCAGAGAGAAAACTGCTACTCATAGAGAGGCCATGGTGGAGCGAATGAATCTGACCCTAAATCTCGTTTCCAAGTGGGGCGACGACAATCTGGTCAGATTCAATGCTCTGAAAACACAGGCATGTCTTTTCACTGCTAAAAAGAGCCAGTTCCAGTTGTCTCCAGCTTTCCGAGGTACAGCTGTACCAGTCACCGACCGCCTACAGCTTTTGGGCATGGAGTTGACATCGGATCTCAACTTCGGCTCAACCATCGAGACGAAAGCTCAGACCGCAGCTAAGAAGATGGGCATCCTGAATGAGGTGAGGCGATACTTCACATCTGGACAGCTTTTAACTTTATATAAAGCACAGGTCCGTTCCTGTATGGAGTATTGCAGTCACTTGTGGGATGGTTCAGCAAAATACCAGCTCGCTGCACTTGATTCGGTGGAACGCAGAGCTAAAAGACTCATAGGCGACGAGACTTTGATAGCTTCGCTTCACAGCCTAGCTCATCGGCGTAATGTCACCTGCTTGTCGGTCTTCTACAGACTGTACTTCAGAGAGTGTGCACAGGAGCTCCACGATCTGATTCAACCATCACCCTTTTACCACCGGACTAGCAGACGTACTGCGGCGTACCATCCACACTTGGTTGATATCCCGACAAGTCGTACTCGGCGCTTCTCCTCCACGTTTATCATGCGCACAGCCAAGGTGTGGAACTCTCTGCCGGCATCTGTGTCCCCTCCCACATATAACCCGTCTGCCTTCAAAGCAAGAGTGAACAGGCATCTTCTGGGCACGCTCGTTTCATCATAGACCTCATCCATCGCTTTCCACCAGGCGTGATCGAGGTTAAGAGCAGGCCCATTTTGTAATAAAAAAATAAAAAAAATACGAATTTGATGTTCCATTAAATATATTTGAGAAATAAGACTGATGAGACAAAGATTTTATGTTTAAAAATGTTAATTTGAGAGGATATTTCGTTTTGTTTTTGTTTTAAGGAGAAGTTTTATTTTATTTCAAATACCTATTATTATTGTTATTGTTTTTAGAGCGTTTCTATTAGTTAAAGCGAAAAAAAACACCTAGTGCTGTGATAAGATTACCACTGTGTTACTTATCCAACTACTGCGTTACTTTTTTGTCCCTCTTTTTCTGAATACGTTAAGAGCTATAAAGCTTTTAATATAATTTTGAACCACCACAAATTTTATATTTTTTGTTTACCTACCATTTTTCAACCTGTGCTATAAAGATTGAGTTTAAATTGCTATTATTAAGGCATATTTTGAGAAATTACAGTAGCTTAAATTAAAATAACGTAACGCATTGGTAAACTTAATTAGAAAATAAGATATTAGACTGAGATGATTGTGATTTTACATTATAAGATTATTGTAATTCTTGTCTAAGTTTATGTTTGATAAGTTTTTAAAATTGAGGTAAAAGTTCCTACAATAAAACTGATTATTCTAAGTAAGTAACACAGTTGTTGTTTTTCTACTCCTTTCCTTGTATTAATATCAAACAAAACAATAAATAGTAAAAAAAACATCGCTGCTAATGCCTGTACTGTTTACTTTAAATATTGATAAAATTAAATTAACCTAAAAAATAAAAAAATAAACTAATTGGTTTTACAATTATTTTTACGACATAGTTACTCAATTTGGGCCCTGGAAAAAAATAATGGCCCAATTACTTAACTAGTGGATTCCTTGAAATGTGTAATTATTATTTTTATATTCTTTATTTTCGGACAACAATGATCCAGCGTGTTAGTAAACAATAATACAACTTATTACTAGTGTTTGTAGTTAAAATACAACAGAGAAGAAGACAGAGTATTGTGAAAAAGACAAAATCGTCAGATGTGTGTACTTCGCTTTATGCCAATCAGATTGGCCAATCTATTTTGAATTATTGCATAGATAAATACAAACACAATAATTGTATTGTGTCTTTTTATAAAGTACTGATAAGCATCTGTGTTGGTACTTACACTTTCATAATCAGACATCGATTTGCACTGAATGTTATCTACCACGACAATAAAACATTATTGTGTTGAATGCAGTTGCATCCTCATATAAGCTCTACTATGATGCATGTATTTTAATTTGTATTGTTTTACTTATAATTCATCATTGTTACTTCAGCCCATAAAAGAGCCACTCTGACAATTGAGCTTAACCATAAACAGGCCAGATTGTTAAAAACCGGCCAAGTTCGAGTCGGACTCGCGCATGACGGGTTCCGTATGTATAGTTATTTGTTGTTATAGCGGCAACAGAAAAACACATTCTATGAAAATTTCAACGGTCTACCTATTACGGATCATGAGATACAGCCCGCTTACGGACAGACGGACGGACAGCGGCCCCTCCGCTGTCCGTCCGTCTGTCCGTAAGCGGGCTGTTCCGTTGTTTACCCTTCGGGTACGGAACCATTAAAAGGAATCTCATGATCAATATAACCTTACCTATGGTTGGTACACACCACCCTACTTAGGTGAGACTGTTGAAAGTGAGCTCCTATTTTCGTCTCCTAATACGGGTGAAGCGTTTTTCCATCAGTAATTTCTCTAGATTCTAATTTAGTGCCCGAATAATGGCTTGCCTCCTGTTACATAGGACTTAAACATAACTAACAAAATGTGGCTGTATACATCTACGAATAGGTACACCTCTGCCTAAGCCTTCGTGGCTTACAGGCATGATTTCATGTTGTTTTACTAGTAAACCATCATTATTTTATCAGCCCATAGATGGGTCATGCTGACCATGAGCTTAATCACATAATAGCCATAATATTTAGGTTTTAATCCCACAATCAGCAATTGACTATTCAAATGTGGCTGTATACTTCTACGAATAGGTACACCTCTGCCTAAGCCTTCGTGGCTTACAGGCATGATGTGTTGTTGTTTTACTAGTAAACCATCATTATTTTATCAGCCCATAGATAGGTCATGCTGACCATGAGCTTAATCACATAATAGCCATAATAGTTAGGTTTTAATCCCACAATCAGCAATTGACTATTCGGATTTGTGATCACAAGAATATGCTTATGATAGCAGAATTATGATGGACTATAAAAATATACGCCAGTACTAGCTACGTCTGTAAAACTGTGGCCTTTTCTATTCAACGACGTAAAATAACAAGGATCTGGAAAAATATAAAAGCGGTCCCTTTTGTTGGCTATTACCAATAGGGGTTCCCCTTAAGCCTTGTTCAATATCATACATTACCGTTTCGTTTATGATACCCTGAGGGTTTTGAGCAAATGGTTTTCGTATAGACCTTAACCCTACGAGTAACTTCTTACCAATAAGATCAACTGTCTCGAAATTACTAGAACCGATGGAGATAGACCGTAAATCTCCATTCCACGTCTCCCTGAATCCAAAATCAACATCAATACGTAGAAAAAGGATAGCATTACTAAGGACTACACTCCAAAAGATAGTCTCAAAGGAACCAAAGTTACATAGCTCAAGAAGAGGAATCGCCGAGCAATAATGTTGCCCAGCCATTGGGAGTTTAACTTCGCCCGTGTCTAGGCAAGCGTAATGGATGTTTCTCGAAGATAGAGCGGCTATTTGTTTAAACTGGCAGAGATTGAACACGGAAAATAAAATCTTTTGATATTGAGTAATGGAGGGAGCTGTGGCTTTCGGTATCAACACCATTTTTCATAATAACTGCTTTGATGAAATGTTTATCGCTTGTGACGTGATGGCTGAAAAGCCGGCTATAACTTACATCTAAAAATGTCGAGCCATTTTCATAAAAAGTTGATGAAACAAGCCTGTGTTTTAATTAACTCTGTAGTCAAACCAAACATAGTCTCACCGTTTTGACATAAAACAACATCTAGCAAAATTACTGTGTCAGCTGTTTCATATTCAGTGTTCGTTTTTGTTTCATCCTCATCCTTTTAAATTTCTCTGTCGCCATCTCGGCATGCCACAAATATCTAGCCAAAAACCTAGCAACGTTTTCAATTCCCACATCTATTACTAATTCAATATCTCCCTGCCAAATATTTGCCTTGGATACAGTGTTATAGTTTTGCCAGCGGCTTCGTCCGCGTGGATTGCCAAAATTATTCTATGGAAAGTAGTAACCGGTTAAGAAGTATAATTTATGTCTTAAGAGTCTTAACCCGGTCATGGTCTATCGGTGTACCCATCCAAAGTCGTTCAGCCATTATACATACAGAGTGTCCCAAAAGTTGACCTCCAAAGAAAATTTTAGAAACCTCTCTCCAAGGTCGTCCCGGAGCAGTCCATGCACGTTCTGCGATTGTTTATCGCTTAGGGGCTAGATGGTTTGTAATATTTTATGGTAAATTCCCATCTGACTTCGTATTTTTTTTATTATCGCGATTTATGCCAGTTTTTTTTCCTGGTTATAAGTCCCTAAAATTTGTTTAAGAGTCCGTTGGACGTCAGACTTCTTTGGCAGACCTGTTTAAGGCGTGAAAAGGTAACGGACGGACAGTTTTGTTCGCCTTTACATTTTTGTGTGGATTTTCTACTCCGTTTCGTTTTCCTCCAGTAATCGTCTTAACCCGGCTTTTATCTTAGGCCCAAGGTCAGGCCTTGTATCCAGTGTATTGTATAATTTTACTGTCTCCCGCTTCCATGAAGGTCGGCTACTGTTACTTCTTGGCCACGAGCTTCACGCTAACGCAACACGACTTGCAGAGCGACGAAGCGTTTTGGGCTGTGCGTTGATATATCAGTCAGTCATTCAGTCAGTCAGTCAGGACTTTGAATTTTATATGTATAGATAGATAGATCATGGTGCTTGCAACAGCGCCGAAATAGCAGGAACTCTAAACAAACAGTAAACATGGTTATTAATATCCCGTTTCTAGTGTAAATGATAATGTTAGTGACATGCCCTGTCTCTTGCGGCGCACGCTTGTAAGTGCGTCAACGCTCCTACGAGCGACATGTGAAAGAAAAACGTACTTATACGCGGTGAAAATACGCTAATCTGAAACCGCTCACGCGAATGAAACAAATGATGCGTGTGCTTATGCTTGACGCGAGTCGCATCACCCGAGGCCGTGAACAAGGTCTTATGGTATAATACCTCTATTGTCTGAAAGTAAAACATTTTCTGGAGTTTTAACTGTTGTCCTGGGAGGTATGAAGACGAGTTATGTATGCTGATGCTGGTGTTTTAGCGGTGTTTGGGGAACGGTTGAAAATGGCTGTTTTTTGTTGGGTAATTTAACTGGAATTCGGATCATTGGAGGTCATGTATAATCAACAGTTTATTAGCTGGATATGTATGTGTTTTTTGGAAAGATACAAGACCCTTTTCGTTTTACGTAAAAAATAATGGTATCATTAAGTAATATAGGGCGCGGACTGACTACGATTTTAATCGCTACTAGACCGCGTAAAGTATTGTCACCACTATGGAGCGTAAATAAGGTTGAAAATTGAAAATAATATGTATTTGTGTTGACATGTGGCTAAGCTGCGAATGGGCGGTTATTTTACAGGTTTTCTTTGGATAATTCAAAATATAGGCATTAAATTGAACAATTGTTTGGTCAAAGTTTAAAAAAAAAAGTTAATTCTATTAAATTCTTAAAAAAAAAACTGCTGTTATCGCTAGAAATACAGAGATCTTCGACGCCAAAGTTTATTTTTGTGCCGAAATTCCCCTTTTTTTTTTTTGGGAATATGAAACGTTTGTTATTATTCTGTTCGATTTTCTTTTTAAACCCTTCTCTGACCGCTGTATTTTTTGCGTCAGAAATTTTCATTGCATTACATCATACTCGATTATCTAAGAAACCAATTTGTGGGAAATATTGAGGTAGGAGGACCGCGCCTTAAGGCGTTGAAATAATGAAGCGATGCCTCTTACATAAAACATAAACATAAATCATTAATTTGCATAAAACATGGTATACAATGGTGTTAATTAAAATTAAAATAGTTCAAACATGTGTAGGTACACCGTGTGTCTAGGTTTCTTCCACAATTTTCCTATAATCTTTAGGTAGCCTATTAGAAATTCCTAGAAGAAAGAACACGATGTATCTTTACAAACTAGGTGAACTCGGAAAGTAAAACAGGTCATTAGTAGGAAAATGTAAAAGAAATTTAATTTCTTTGTATCTAACACGGAATCTCTTTGACATTTAGCAGAAATTTCAGTAGAACTAGGTCGACATTAATATCCGTTTTTCTACGGAAACTGAATCGGTGAAGCATTGTTATCTGACGGAGATTCGACGGAAACAGGATAAAGGCTATAGATTGACGGAACTTTTCTTTTGTCGTATTTCTACTGAAAACTATATTGACGGGTCTATTTGCAAATGCTTTTCAAGGAGGAAAATGTACAATGAATAAAGTCATTTTTGAGTCTTTAAAGCTCGGAACTAAGAAAATATGAAAGAATTACGTAAAGGATGGAAGTTTAAGGGTACGATGCTTAAGGAAGTGTAGTTGATGATGATGACGTCACGTTGCTCGAAGGCTGTGCTGACGTCCATATTGGGGTCGCCAGATTAGGCATAAGAAGAACAGGGTGTAAAGTTCTTCAACCCCCATAGAAAAAAGAGGATCCTCCGATCAGACGAGTGTTGTGTCTGGTGGACTACTGCCCGAAAGTAGGCGAGTTTTTCTATACAGGGTTATTTGTAAAACACCAGAAACCTCTTAAGAGGTCATTGTACTCATCACTATGAACAACTTTTACTATGGAACCAAACCTAGAATCGCGAAAAAAAAATGACATGATGACAATGAAAGACGAGTTAATCGATCATAAATGTAGGGAACAGCTGATTTTTTTTTCGCGATTTCAGGTTTGGTTCCATAGTAAAGTTGTTCATAGTGATGAGTACAATGACCTCTTAAGAGGTTTCTGGTGTTTTACAAATAACCCTGTATAGTCTTAAGTCGCGGATAATTTTAACTGCGCGATTTAGAATGTTTAATGTGAGATCATCAATTGCTGTAGTACATTTTTGTAGTGCCGCTACAGAAGAAAGGAATAAAAAGCTGAAATGATAGCTGATATTCATAAAGCTGCTATGGAAGTAAGATAGCACGTCACTGACTCCAAAAAAAACCAGATCTGGAATGAAAATACCTGCGCAATTGTTGCAACTATATGCATAGTACGTGATGAAGATTGGCACACAAATATTTAATGTTACAAAATTACTCTTCCGCATGATAATTTAATTTGCTCTGCTATCAGCTGGACGTGGACTTCCGAAATTTCGGCGTTCTTATCTCTAAACAGACATTCAACATGAATTGTATACTTTGTAGTTACTATTAATAGTTGACGAAATGCTATCTTCAACATGTGGCTTCTCAATTTTATGAGAATTGTTGTGCCAAACCAAGATGCCTAACATCATAAATCCCACCTTCTGTAATCCCCGAAGGATGAGAAAGGGGTCATTCTTAATCTGCACATATTTATAGTACAGACGCCAGCAGGTCAACCTACCCAAAACTGTCAGATTTTCCCAACCAACCTTGAACCTAATGCTTTAGAGATAAAGTTGAAAATCTATTAAATTTAACATATTGTAGTAGCTTGATGTGCTGGCGTCTGTACATCCACATTTCGTCGATTATATTTTTTAAGTATAATTCCCATGTAATAGGGACGAGTCTATTGCCATCAACCAGGCACAAATACAGAATCCGAGCTGTTACTACGAAAATTCTTGATGGAAAAATTCAATAACACCTACCGAACCCACGACCTCATGCTCAGCAGTAGCATTTGCGACCACTAGACTAACGAGGCAATCAGTATCTCATCTATACAAAGAAATTAAATTGAAGTGTCTGTATGTGATTTGAAAATAACAGCTTTTTACTGAATGCATATACGGTACTTATAACACAAAAACAATTTTTAAAATTTTAGTCCATCTGTCGGTTTTTTCCGGCTAATCTCCGAAACTGCTGGACCCATTTCGTTTTACTTTTACTGGCAGATAGCTGATGTTATAAGGAGTACCTACGTAGGCTACTTTTATTTAGATAAATGCCCCGGCTTCGAGCGGGTGCAATATATAGATATAACCCTTCCTCTTGAATCAGTCTAAGTATCTATTGCTGAAAACTGCATTGAAATCCGTTGCGTAGTTTAAAAGATCTAAGCCTACAGATAGCGGGCGCGACTTTGTTTTATACTCCGTAAAGATGGATTCTCGTGCCAAACCAAGATACAATCTTATACCAAATATACCAGCTATCATAGAATCGTTACTATTATTTTATGATATCTGCGTTCTGAGGCTCATCTAGGGATTCAGTGAGTGAACGAATGAACGAGACTTCTGAACAAGGTCGAATGAACAATTTCATGATAATCTAGTCTTCCATATTTGATGTTCAATCTTTTCTAGTGCTTCAGGGAATATGCTGGAAAAACTTTGCGTGGAAAAGAAAAAGTAAGTTATTGCGTTGTTAGATGAAGCCTATTCTGAATCTAAGGCGTTAGGTCCAAGCTAGGAAAGCTAGGGCAGTCTGAAATTATTACCTACTAGCATTTCGTCCGAGAATTCGTTCGCAAAAATTGTGATAGCTCGGCTAATATGCATGATATCAAAAATTTTATAGTCTATTAGCATTCAGCAATAATGTAGCTTTCCATCAGTGAAAAAAAATAGAATTGGATCATTTGTTTCGGAAATTACCCCCTACAAACAAACGATCAAACCTCTTTATGACACATAGTATAGATCAAAAATCTGAAACTTGTAAGACGAAGTAGTTCATTTGGCGAGTTTGTAAATCATTTAATCTGTCCGAATCTCTGTACCTACCTTCATATTTTTCAAAATCGCTTAAAAAATAAACAATTCGGTTATTATAACAAAGCAAAAATGAGGTAGGTTACTATGTCAAACTGAAGCCGGGTCCAGTTTTGGTCCTCAACGTTCCAGCTTTGCCTGCGAACAATAGCACTTGTGTCCAAAAAATTGAGAACAATAAAACGCACTTATGTTCAAGTTTACGTCGAACAAAGGTCGACGAAGTTTCAAAATGTAGACAACAATATTTTTTAGTCTACATTTTATAGGTATACCTAAGTACATTTTCTTCGGTAGTATTACCGTTCCTAGGTTCTACTCCGGTAGGATACACCAAATTGGAAGTCACGTTTCAGCATGAGTAAACCATTTTGGGGATGCTCTTTTTTTCAATTGGAAGTCACGTTTCAGCATGAGTAAACCATTTTGGGGATGCTCTTTTTTTTGCATTCATTTCAGTACCATAGTACTTAAACAATTCCTTGTCATGGTGAATATTTTGATAATAATGTCTGCTTTTCATTGTTAGTAGGAACAGTTTTATTTCCCAACTTTGTACTTGATGGTTTTTGGCGTGAGACATTCTGACGGTTTAATTTTCATTTTATTACGTGAGGCACCACCTAAACAACGTGAATGTCAAGATTCGTCTTCCTTGTGATTTTACAGCTCTGACAAAACTGGAGGTTTGTGTTATTGTCAGACCTTTTCACAGTATTACCAGGTACCAGGGTATATTGGCACAGGAGGGGGGAGGCGTAAGTATAGGAGTGGGTTGAACAAGGCTACCGGTGATGATGAAGATGAGGATTTAAAGGAAATCAATGACACCACCAAAAAGGAAAGATATTTTGGATCGGATTGACCGTAAACAATAAACTTTTGGATAAGAATAGGGATTCTTCTCCTGCAAACTCATCTTATGTTAGATGAAGTTTCGCCATCTGTGCTCATCCATGGCATTGTAAAGCGCGTCGTAAAGTTCCGAGTCCAGTGACGAGCGAATTTGATCTAAAATCTAAGTGGAATGCGACACCTCAGATGTTTGCCATCCAGCTTAACTGTAACCATCAGTTCATCCAAGTAATGTGTTTTCTCGCAATGGATTAGATCTGAAACTTATAATTAAATAGTTGGAGATGAAAACCAAAAGTGCTTTGACGAATATGCTCTTATAAATAATTCTAAGTTGACGACTGTTTTCCTCCGTATCTTACCTATGTACCTGTTTACTAAACAGTGTTTAGAATAGGAAAAACATTTTCTCATTAAGAGCGTTTATACATAAAGTGGGCAACGTCGCAAATAGGTGTCAAATATTTACGTTTTAATTAATTTGGCAAAATTACTGTATGGAAATAAGAATTATGGCTAACTAGTGAGCTAGAATATTATTAACGAATTGCAATTAAAACAATGAATTTGATGTTGTAACCCTTTTAGGTGTAAAAAAGGCATTTGGAAAGTTTCCAAATACTTTTTTATATCTAAAACTAAATATTCGGTGTTACGATATTAATTATTGCATTTCATAATCATAAGCCATATTTCTTATTTCCATACAGTAATATTGCAAAACCAACTAACAAACTTTTTGGATGAACGCTCTTAATTGTTAACTAGGAGTTTTTTCCCGTGATTTACCTACTCTCCTGAAATTTGTGACGTTCAACAACTCGTGGGTCCGCGAGGTGGATTATAGTCAATTCAAAAAAGACTCCACTCAGAAAAGAGACTCAGCCCCACTGCTGGGATCTGTTCCAGCAGTGGGACTGGGTCTGTTTTCTGGTCACCTCCCTGCAGTGTCCCTGCAGTGGGAACATAAAGGCTGATTACGCTTATGCTTACCAACTACCAACCGAACAAAATTTAAATAACTTCCCACATCAAAGCTTTATAAGTACTGCAATTAGGTACAACGAATCAATTCAGAACACAAGTTGTTTACTATAAAGCGTGTTCCCATTTCACGATCACACGCTTATGTTTACATTACTGTTCAACTCAGCTTTTGAGAGCGTTTGATCTCATTTCAAATGAATCGTGAATGAGATGCCGGCAATGCAACCATATGGAGAACTTTATATGTAATTATGTAGCTGATGAGAATTTATAAATCGCATAACAAATTATATTATGATGTTGCAATTGTACCGTTCTAAGATGAAGAAGAAATGCTTTATTGCTCACTGAAGGAAGTAAATATTAGATACACATAGCATACAAGTTTTTAATTTTAATGTTGATACAATGGATGTACCACAATCAGCGATCCCGGCAACATAAGCTGGGATTTTCATCCGTCGTTAGCTGCAGTGGATGACATCTGGGTGAGACTCGTGCAGATCAGGGAAGCATAGCACAAAAGGGCGGAGGAAGAGTATTTTTTTTTTTGGTGGGTGGGAAATCATCAAATGACCCCCCCCCCCCCGCCCTGGGCGGAGCGGAAGGGAGTGTCAGACTCTTACTGACTAAAAACCACCCATGTTCCTTCTTTGGCCCTTTATGTTCCAGGGCCGCGGTATCTCTTTCGAACAGTCCCGCAGCCCTGGCAGGCACCGGCCCTTGCGGCTCCCTCACCTCACCTGGATGAGAAATCCATGTGAATTTTCACTGAATAAATAATCCACTATAAAAAGCCTCCAGCAAAATTGGAGGACTGACCGTAGAATGAGCTCACGAAATACTGTGCCATTAATTCCCAAAATAAGTGAAAAGTAATCTAAAACGTAGGTAGATGAAAGGAAAATAAATCAAAAAATACGACTTAGAGATGAGGCACAAGATACGTGAAGCATAAAACATTTTAGTGTGGCTGATCTGAATGCTAATGCGAACACGGCAATTTCCTTTAGACAAAGCCAATCTCGCAAATAGGTCAGGAAAATATATACGAGAGTATACTAAGTTGTGTGTATGTAAACTTCTTTCTGATCTCTTTGTAATCGTGTGGTAGGAACTTTCTTGTCGCGCCCACAAAAGCAATTTGGATCGGAGTTTATACAAAAAATGTACATGATATGTTCATTATTGTACACGATTTTGAAAAAAAGAGTACTAAGTTAGTACATTATTAGACGATTTATTGTAGTGTACGTGGTGGCAAGGCTAGGAAGCATACTCTCTGGCCTAATTTCTTGCAATCCGTTATACATATAACTCTTTTTTTTAATCGCGTACAATAATGTTATCCATGTTTGAATACTATGTTGACGGCTCATAGGGAAGTTTGGAAGAAAACGGCAAGATGCCCAAGAATTTGAAGAAAAATGTTACAGGAAACTCTAGAACTTTAATGGTAGACAATGCTTTGTGGTATTGTATCATTGCCTACTGTAGAAATAAATAAATAAAAACTGATGTTTTATGGTCAAAAGAAAACAGGCAGAACAAAGAAAAGATGGATGGATTTGTAATAGATTCTTCTTCAGAAGAAGATCTCTCAACTCTCGTGAACTCTCTCTCTCTGATCTCTGTGGTTTCTTCAAGTGCTTCGGCTTTGACCTCGTAGGCTCGCTTAGTCCATCAAACAGCACCAGACAGGATAACAACACTTTTGGCAGGATTTCGTCGAGGTTCGTCTTTTCTGGGCCCATTTAAATACCGAGAACGCTCAGTTTCCAATATTGTAATTTGAAAAATAGAAGATTCATATAGTAAACTGAATGCAAGAAGAAGGTACTGCGTTAACGCTAAATAAATTGGAATGGATAAACTTGGATTTATCATACAACACATTTGGACAGACCGGCCATATTCTGCATATTTCAGAAGCCCTTCATAGTCCATATCTAATTGAGAATTTCCGTTGAAAAAATGAGTTAAATACTGTCATCCGTTGTGCCAACAAAATAATTATATCGCCATACTAATGATAAAAAAATTATCCGACACTTCATGGTCGTTTGCTTAGGTAAAAAAAGACTGGCCTGGTGTGAGGTACACGTAGGTTCTATTGCAAAAAAAGAGGAAAAAGACAAGTTTCTTGTATGTTAATTTTAACTTTATTTTTATAACAACGGCCATAGACACATTCTTTGAAAAGGTTAAGTGTCTACCTATTAAGATTTAAAAGAAACATTCCTGTCGAACGGACGAACAGACAAGCCTTAATAATAAGGACCCTTTGGCATCCTTTGCGTACGGAACCCTAAAAACACCATACTGAACTGTTCTTGTTTACCATGACGAGACAATATTACAGTCTAGCCCAGTAAGCCTACTTATCTCCTTAAAATGTTTTTGAAGCGAAATGACAAAAACATTAACCAGAGTGGTGCGTGACTTTTTAACTTTTCTGTGTAATGATGTTTCGTCTAAAAGTTTCGCCATAAAAGACTACGTCTCTTGAATATTTGAGGGAGTTTGAAATAACACGTCGCGTTGTAAGCAGATGTGGATACTTGCCGTAGCCTAGATACAGCAAGTATCCACATCTGCTTACTACGGTTCTTAGTCCTACAAGTTGTAGGACGAAGACTCTTAGTTAAGGGTCTTTGAACCGCATCCCTAGAAAAAAAGAAAAATATTAATCGTACCAAAATAAACACGTGGAGACCTTTGTTGTAATAAAAAGATTTGAGAATTACCCGAAACACGCATGGTGACACCCTCTCAGAGAGGCACAAAGGGAACACAGAAGCAGGAATGCTTTATGCCGATAATACTCGGAGACACCATGCCAGGCAAGCAACGCATCTGAAACAGCATCAGCGGCGAGCAGATGATAGCAGTTTCATTTTACTCTATTGCTATAGGAATCCCATCATACATACCTACGTGTAAGGTTCTTTTTACACGACTGCCCAAAAAAGGAGTGTTATGTAGGCAGGGTTCATGTATGTATGTATGTATGTTTGTGAGTTTCTTTATTCCACCATAACTTCTAAACGGCTTAACCGATTTCATATGTGATTTCGTATGTGGTATCATTGGAAGCGTCGAGTTATTCCGGGTAACATAAGCTAGTGAACATTTTAAAAAATGTAAAGGAGGAGCCATGGTTCAGGAAAAAAACGGAAATATTTTGTTTTTTTCATGAAAATTTGACTACGTATTATACTATGATCGTCTAGAGCTTGCTTAGTACATAACAAAAATATGTAACAGTGTATTCAATATGCATTCGTTCACTAATACAAAAAAGAAATTAAATAAGTTATCTTTTGAGTGATATTGATTTCCTAAAAAATAAAAGTTACCTTTCGTGGCACATTGTGCGTTTGCAAAAATATTGTTTTATCACTAAAAGGTATAATATAAAAAACAAATAATTCAAAAAAAAAACTCATATCAAAAAGTGAACAAAACATTTTTTTTTCACTTTTGGGCACAATGACTTTTTAATTGCATTGTAAATATTACAATCTATTTAGTACCTACCTTGTGGCCATTCAACACTAAAATCATGTAACTTTTTTTTTAATATGGCATGCGTGTTTTTTAATTATTTTTTCATAACCAAAGTTGTTATTTGCCTTGTTACAGATGGCACGTTATAAGAAGACGGGTTTTATGGACGACGACGCTGGCAGCGTGAGCTCCATACAGCTGAACGAGGGTGTCCGGTCCGGGGGCACCCATATACGGTATCATATGGTGAGTACAATTTTATTCTTCTCCATCTTTCTGAAGGGCATATCAAGATAGACCTGTTTCGTCAAGATTAGAACGCAAATGCGAAACAATGTAGGTGGTCTGATCGTCCTTTCGTTATGGCGCGATTACACTTGGTCGTTAAACCATATTCGGGCGTCGAATGATTTGAACTCGAATTCAGGAGACGAACAGTTTGAATTTTGAATGAAGACGAAGCATTTCAACCGGACAAAATTGTCCGAAGACAGACGTACTCGGCCCTTTTCATTTACACTAAGTCGTTTGACCGAATTCCAGAGGCAATTGAATTCGAGCAAATAACCAGGTATAATTCCGCTATAATATTGTACCATTACGCTTGGTAAAGAGTCCCCTTGATTCATCGTGTATTAGTCAAGTTCGAACCCAAGACACGCACCTCTGATTTTTCTGGATTCATGCGCACTACTGTATTAATTATATCACTTGCTTCGGTGAAAGAAAAACTTCATGAGGAAACCAACACGCCTGAGAGATATTTCTCGATGGCATGTAAAGCCAAGTCAGAGGCCCATGAACGGCATAAAAACTCTGACACCAGGTTAGGCACTAACCACACGATAAAGAAAAGAATGGTGTTAAGAGGTAAGTAACCGGCCCAGGCGCTAAGATGGCTTAGGGGGCTTAAAAAGAGTCTGTCAGTGCCACACATAGGTATCATATGAGACAAAGACGACCATGAAAGTTCAGCGTTGTAGACCACAACGCGATGTGCCAATGTGCTTTTTTAGCGACGGCTTTCTATTGTAGATGGCGCGAATTCTACGAATGTAAAGTAACCAAGGAGTTTCTTGCCGGTTCTTCTCCATAGGAAACGACCAACCTGAGACGTACACCTATTTTCGACGGGGCTGAAAATATTTGATTTGACAAAGGGATTAAAAGGGATTAGATTGATCCCTTCGGGGATTACTACAGGCGTGATGTTACGATGAGGCCTACCTATGTGAAATAAAATATTTTGAATGTTAAGCAACGATTTCAAAGGCAAATAATTGTCATGACTAATTAAGTAGTTGTAATTAGTGACTGATACATAAAAACGTGATTTTATTTTAAAAGAAAGAAAGAAAAAGTATTGATTTGTCTCGCACAGAACAAAACAAAATGATTAAATTAACAATAAAATAGAATTAGCCCTGACCCCGTAGTAGCTTGGACCCTGTTCCCGACTACTTGGGCTACAATTTTTTATATTTTTAAATGTTTTTTATTATATTTTTTTTTAATTATTTAACTATATAATTAATTATTAAAAAGATAAATAAAAGAAAAAAACAAACAAATATAAAAAGTAAACTTAAAAAAAGAAAAACATAAAAATAAAACATACATTAAACTAAATTGGTCCTGTGCGAGACCAAAAAGCCCATATCTCATCATGGTGTTTTAACATTTAAAAAAATGTCACAGCGCTAGAAAATGTTTCACTAGAAAATGAAGCATCTATTGCAGTGGCTATGTAATGTATGTAATCGTGCAGTAATATTCAAACCGGGAAATCATACAGCTACATACATAGTGGGCGAAAGGCTCTCGCCGAGACACCTGCTGCCAAAGCCCTCCTGGAAGACCCTAAACCGATTGCGAAGCCAGGTGGGCCGCTGCAGATACAAACTGGTCCGGTGAAATGCTATATGTCACTGCAGTGCCTCAACGAAAACTATGGCTCACCTGTCCTGAATTATGTGTGGTTCCACGTGCACTTTGAGGGACCTGTCCGAGGTCACCACCAACGCCGTCGAAACAGAATTCTGGTCATTAAAAAAAGGGAAATCATCGACACGACGAAGAAGAAGATACATAATATCTAGCTGTTCTGCAGTCTCCACGCATGGCTTGACCCTTGTTTCTAAAGCTCGGAAAATTAGCACTCCCATGAATTTGCATTTAGTTTTTGCAGTATAGGAAAATACTGAATACCCTTGAAAGAGTCATTCATATCAGGTGTACTTTAATAGTATTTTATCTTTCTATTTGTTTAGTCTATCAGAGTCCACTGTTAGATTACTAGCTTTGGTTTTTTTCCAATCAAAGTAATGCAATATGTTTGTCATTTTTATCTAGCTAATAAATGAAGTGTAACTGAACTCCAGCTCTTACCTTAAATGAATTGGTATAAAGGCAACAAAATGATGATGATGAAATTAAATCTGTTTCTACCTGTGTCTGTGATCAATTCTCTTCTTCTTCGTCGTGTTGTAGCTTATAAGCAGTGATCGGAATAGGCTGACTATATTTGCCTAAACTTCGGAGAACAGAGACAGAAAGTGGAGACTTCCTTACGACTATATTTTTTTTCCCGCGATTCGGGAAAAATCTTCAGTAGTTGAAAATAAAAATAAAATAGGGTTAGTTCTTACGAAACAATGCATATTCAGCTATACATGTAACTAAAAATTTTTTTGCAAAACTTCAAAATCACACCTAAAAAAACCAAATCAAAGTAAAAATGTTTAGGCGCCATTTACTCAAAACTACTAATAACCTCCTTACTGCACTTCTAATTAGCACGGCAGCGTGGGCCCCATGTAATGAGGGGCGAGCCTTTTGCCATTAACCGGAAATAAATCCAGACTCCGTAGCTGCTACTAAGAAATTCCTAAAGGAAAAATCCAATAACAATTTGCCCGACCCGGGAATCGGTCCAGGATCTCATGCTCAGCAGTCGCGATTGCTATCAGTAGACCAACAAGGCAGGCTTCTTTACTTCACATATAGAAAAGACATTGACAACCACGCATGCTTATTTGCTTTCTGAACTGGCTTCTTCTCCATATCAGAAAGAACAAAGATTATGAGTATAGTATGTCAGTCAGCAAGCAGTCAGTGTAAGTGAGGCTGTCTGCCCTGAGTACGATATTTAATTTCCTGGACTGCCTTTTTACCGTCCAAGTTGGAGACCAAAGAACAATTGCAGTCACCTTTGGGATGGCTCAGCCAAATACCAATTAGCTACACTCGACTCTGTTGAGCACAGAGCCAGGAGGCTCATTGGTGACGGTAAGCTGGTGGGTACCAAGCTTCATAGCCTGGCCCACCGGCGCAAAGTTGCATGTCTGTCGGTCTTTTATAGACTACTTCGGTGAGTGTGCCCAAGAGCTCCACGAGCTCATTCCACCATCTCCCTTCTTCCATCGGGAGTCCAGACTTACTGTAGGTTATCACCCATTCCTTGTCGATGTTTCACACATTCGCACAAAGAACTTTACATCGTTTATTATGCGCACAGCCAAGGAGTGGAATTCCCTGCCTGCGTCGGTGTTCCCAAGTTCATATGACCCCAATCTATTTAAGTCGCGATTAAATAGGCTTCTTTTGGGTTAGCTCGTTCCATGGCTGACCTCATCTCTGTCCTCAGGACTAGATTGTGGTAAAGACTAGGCCCATTTAATATATGTATAAAAATAAAAATAAAATGGTTTTTTGGGAATTATTTGAACGATCATAATTATTGCTAGAAAAAAGCAGGTCCCTGCCGAGGTAATGACAAATAAAGATATATCTTTGAAAGAAGAAGACACTTTGAGCCAACCCTAAATACATTAGAATAAGGGCAGAAGGATGGTGACTAGTGGAGGTTATAAATAAATACTCCCAATTTTAGCGAACGCAGTTTATTATGCGCAGAACAATCTGTAGTTGATGACACAAGTACGCATATATTGACTGTAATTAAATTAATTACTGGGTATTGGAGTTTCAAGTGGTCTCGATTGATATTGCGTCGCTAAAAGCCATCGATGACTGTGCTAAAAGCTTTCAATCATTTACCATGGGTACAAGGTTTACTTCGATGTAATCTATATTGGACAAGGTTTTATTACTTGCATAAGCAGACCGCTTTATCAGTCACTCTAGTGATCCTAGAACCCACAGACTTATCATTTGCTATTTCATAACTATGTTGGCGTTGACTTTTAGTCCAGCAGCTGAATACAAGTATTTTATATGACATCCACAAATCTTGGCTACAGGATATTGTACTCCTAGATGAGACCCGTTGTCAGACTTTCAGGCTTCTTATGACCTGTAACTACTGTCAAAAATAAGGATGTTGACAACATTAAAAAATAATTCCAAGACAGCTTCTCTAAAAAAAAACACTTTATTTTAGGCCTGAAAACGCGATTTATTTTCAGTTAATTGCTAAATTAGATTTTTAGTTCAGTTGACGAAATACTGACGTCACAGCATGCTATTGCCATACAAAATGTAAGGGGGAATCACGGTGTGTCAACTACCCTATTCACGACTGCTGGGACAGCTGAATAGGTACCAGTATTTTACATGGAGCGACTGCCTATGGCATGGTAATTATGATACCCCTTGGTAAGACTGGTTGTCAGACTTTTGGGCCACTGACTACCTGTAACGACTGTCAAAGATCTACAAATTACAGTCGGGACCAACGGCTTAACGTACTATGAGCGGTCACCTATCCACGGACCAAACTAGGCAAGCGCGGCTTTACCGCGGCGCGACCTCGAGCGGCTGTTATTATTTAGCCTCTAGCTCAGTAACAAATGAAAATCACTCTTGTGATCATAGAACCAATAAAACAAAAAAAAACAAGAATGACTCATTATTTGCCTTTTCCCAATTGTGTTGGGGTCGACTTTTAGTCCTAACCGAATGCAGCTAAATACGAGTATTTTACACGGAGCGACTGCCTCCATATGAGCTCCATAAGTCTTGGCAAAAGGATATCATACCCCTAGATGAGATGAATGGTTAGACTTTCAGGCTCCTTACGATCTGTAACGACTGTCAAGAATCTACGACGCTGGGACAACTGCCTCAACTTGCTTTCCAAGGTACGAATGTACTAACTAGTCATCCATCATTACTTGATCTGATCAAACCAGACTGAGGTCCCTCCTGACTTGTAACATAACATTACGTCAGGACCAGCCGAAGGGTTACACAGAGGTGTACTTAATAGTACAGCCACATTTCGCCAGTTATAATAGGGGGCGAGCCTATTGCCACCAACCAGGCCCAAATCCAGACTCCGTGGCTGCTACTAAGAAATTCCTGATGGAAAAACCCAATAACCCAATTTGCTCGACCTGGGAACCGAACCCAGGACCTCATGCTCTGCAGTCGCGATTGGGACCACTAGACTAACCAGGCAGTAACCTGACTATATTACTGAAATTCCACTAACCTGTAAATACCTAATTTAAATGAAACCCATTAATATTGCATGATTAAGTAGTTACCGAACAAAACATTGAAGTAATTACCAAGTCTTTATTGTATACTACAATAGTTCTATTACAATAAGGCCCGAGTTTGGCTCAAATGAAGCTATTTCAAAAGCCGAACCCACAATACCCATTTTGTATGGTTCCAGTTGTGTAACTGGTGTATTAATAAGTGATTGAATACTGTTGTAGTTCTTTTGGTATGGTATTAGAACAGTTCAACCTTTGATCTTGTCCTTTGTGTCCACATCCACACAAGCTTAGATACCAGGGGCTTAAGGGGAGCGAGCGAATCGCAGCGACATTATCGTTGTCCCACGTATTTGTATGCGAAAATATCGCAGCGATTCTCTCGCTCGTAGAGTCGGCCTTTAAGAGAGTGTATAGAAATACGTGGCACGATAATAATATCGTCGCGATTCTCTAGCTCGTGGAGACAGCCCTTTTTTTTTCGGGTGGGAAATCATCAAATTACTCCTCCCGCTCTGGGCGGAGCGGAAGGAAGTGTCAGACTTTTACTGACTAAAAACCATCCATGTTCCTTCGTTTGCCCTTTATGTTCCAGGGCCGCGCGTATCTCTTTCGAACAGTCCCGTAGAAGAAAGAGAAAAAAGAACTGGCGAATTAAGAATCTCCTCCGTTTTGTATGAAGTCGGTTAAAAAATGACATGCGAGGCTGATTGACTCTTGAAAGCTCTAAGATGGAAACGCCAGGATAGCCCGCGAAATTCAATAAAATTTGCCGGTCAGTGCAGTGTCAGACGGGAGTGATATGAAGATTCCAATGACGTTATTGCGACGCACGCTATTTCGAAAAAAAAATAAGAGTCGAAAACCGCTACATCGAATGACGTTGTCGCGAACACGCTGATTCGAAAAACTGTTTGAATGGTACGCTAGTACGAAAGTCTACTGGGCCGGCAGTCTCGACATAGATACCGACACTTTCGCAAACTTTCGATCGCTTAATAATAACAGAAAAAATCGTTTGCAATAACGTTGCTTGCGAGAAACGCATCTTGGATGTTGAGACTTGCATTTCTCGCAAGCAACGTTATGTACGTTGTTTTTTTCTGTTATTATTAAGCGATCGAAAGTTTGCGACAGCGTCGGTATCTATGTCGAGACTGCCGGCCCTGTACTGAACTGTTATTTACTGTGTGCTGTGTGTGTGTGTGTACTGTATGTTGAACAAAATATGATTCGCGACTGTAACACGTATACATTTACAGAATTATAATAATTAAAATTAATTATCAATACACACCTTTAAGTTCTTTTAATCCCATTGAATGACTATTTCATGAAAGAGTCATTGACGACACGGTTGGCGCAGTGGTCAAGCGATTGACTGCTGCGCTGCATGTCGCGGGTTCGATTCCCGTACGGAACAAATATTTGTATGACCTACAAGTAGTTGTTCCGGGTCTGGGTGTTTTTTCTATCTATAATATGTATGTATTTACAAAAAAAAAAAAGTATATATGTAGTTTATCAGCCATCTAGTTACCATAACACAAGCATTAGGTTGCTTAGCTTGGGACTAGATGGTGCTGTGTGAAATGTCCAGGGATATTTATTTATTTATTTATTTATTCAATGGGATCGATTGTTCCAAAAAAATTTTTTTTACAGTTTACACAGAACCAACGCAAAAAGTTTTTCTTTGTTTAATTATTTCTTCCTGAAGTTCCTTACACGCAACGCCCGTCTGCTCGGAGGATTCTTCCTTTGCAATCGGGGATGAGGAACTTTAATTAATTATAATTCTACATATAAGATTTTCATTAATTTATAGATATAATAGCCGTTAAACCATTCAAATTCGTAACTTAGCAATACACCAGTGAAAACAATTGAAACCGTTTAAAGAGCCGTGCTCACGTTTACTGGAGTGTGTATGACATGTAAGAGCTTTCTGTGTAAGACAGAGATACAGCTATACAAGACGTAGAGCACCATCTCTTTCACTGTATTATAGGGCTGACAGTTTCAGATTTGACGGGTACTCAACGTGTTCAATTATAATGGTGAATTCCCTTTGAAACTCAATGTCTTTCACGTTGACGTATTATGCCAATCATTTTATGAAATTAATGCTATATTTTACGACAAAAGCTGAGTATTTAGGGTTCCGTACGGAACCCTATTACTAAGGCTCCGCTGTCTGTCTGTCTGCCACAGGCCTTTATCGTTTGAACCGTAAAAGGTTGGTGTCAAACACTTGAAGTTTTAACAGAGTGTATAACTAACACTACTACTATACTACTACTATTTTTACTATGTCTATGGCGGCTATAAACATTAAAATATTTATAAATAAAAGGGGATCCTGATACAATATACATGTTATTTTCTATGCTTATTGCTCGATCTTAATAACGTTGGTCCGGAACCCTTCGAATGCGAGTCCGACTCGCACTTGGCTGGTTTTTTTATATTCTTTGAGGAAATAAATGACGGTTTTCTCCTGTTTTTAAAAGGAAAAGCGACTAAAGCTTACTTTCTCAGCATTATTAGGTAGAAGGTACTTAAAAAGGGGAAAATAAAGTTTTGCATATTGCATTCTAAGTCATCACGAGTAACAAAGTGCTAGCTGTCAAGGAATGTTTTAAACTGTAATTAGTTTTAACTGAAATATGGCCAGAGTTCAGTTTAAACACAACAATTTATATTTTACTGACTGGTTGAACAATAGTCTCGAACAAAGGCTCTAAAGCGTTTGAGAATTAGGGTAGAAAGTTTTAAGCAGTTGCTTAGTTTTTGCTGTCCCACTGCTGGGTAAAGGTCTCCGCCATTCCTTTCCAATACTCTCGGTGTTCTCCCTTCTCTGGCCAATCAATGAGGAACTAGTCTAAATCGTCACGCCAGCGTTTCTTGGGCCTGCCTCGACGGACTGCTGTGACGACGACCGTCTTCAGGCGCCCACTGTGTGACGATTCTAGCCCATAGTAACTTACTATAAAATATAATTACTAAGTAATTCGAAACAATAAAATATGTACAAACGTTTACCAGCCCACCATTCGGAACCGTATTGTCCTCGGCTATTTGGTTTGGGCTTTTGCATTTGTAAAATTTCAATCTTGTTTAGTTCATTCGCGTCATTTGTACTTTCAGTGAAACTACATTTTATGTTGGCACGTGACAATCGAATCTATATACACAACCCCAACAATACGATTACTGTCCCATATTGGACACAATAATCAAGTTATTTTAACATACAATAGTGCTCGGACAGACATATGAAAACATTTGCAAAGGCGATCTTAAAACGATTACTAGAGCGTGCCATAGGGCTGTCAGAAACAGACAAACATTACAGGATAGACGTGTGAAATCACGGCTGTAGTCCCTGCAGGGATATGCAGAGGTGTTAAGAACACCCTCATGCTTAGCAGTCGGTCTTGCGGTCGCAATCTCGACTGCTGAGAGTGATATCCCTGGTTCAAATCCCGAGCCTGTTCTTCTTTTTCGTGTGGTTAGTGCCTAACCTGGTGTCAGAGTTTTTATGCCGCCCATGGACTTCTGACTTGGCTTTCCGAGTCAGTCAAAAAGTGTTATTGGGTTTTTCCATTAAGAATTTCTCAGTAGCATCTCGGAGTTTGGAAGTTGGCTGTATGATAAATAAGTGCCTCGGAAAGCAAGTTAAATCGTTGGTCCTGCTTGCGCCTGATCTCTCTCCTGTCGTGTCGGATCTCCGTCCCATCGGACTATGAGAGTCAGAGAAAAGAGACTGCACTTTAATCTCTGCTGAAGTGCTGAGATTGGCCGCTGTGACCGAAAACGGCCAGGAAGACTATTATTATGAGCAAACTCAGTCGAAATATATTGTTGGAACACAGGCCTCCTATTTATAAGAGGGAGTGAGCCGAAATCCACCACACGGACCCTGTGCGAATCGGTAGATGTTACATGCCTTCGAGAAGTGGAAAAATTATGCTGAAATGATTAATGGGGACCTACCGACGTATAACTTCGGACTCATGGCTGCTACAAAAAAAATGTATTGGAAAAACATCAGTATCACTGCCGTTTTCTAAGGATCTGACACAGAGCCACGTGCTGAGTATATCGTTTGCAGCCACGAGTCCAGCAAGGCAGTTAGGACTGTGAAATATATATGATTTTGTGGTCAACCACAAAGGGATTTGAAATACGCCGGGGTAAGCTTTAAATATTTTAGCTAGGCAAGTAGGCACCCAAAGACCAAATTCTCGCTAAAATGGTTTGTAAATTCAACATGGAATATTACTATAATAAAATTATGCAAAGCTGGAACTCTGGTTTTGATATGAGCTGTACGTGTGAATTTAGAATATTTAAACCGTCTCTTAACGAAAAACTTAGGTAAGTAATTTTTAACTTACCAAAACTACTATATACAACTGCCGCTTAAAATCAGTGCCCTTCTTTTTGGAGAATAATCTTTTCATTAATAAAATGTGACCAAAGCACGAATACTATCCAATTGTGACACAACCTGTATACCCCAAACAGTCATTACACCACACCAACCAAACCCACCATAATTAATAATGAATAAGTTTCTAAATTGCGTGACTGTACCCTGGGACAGGAAAGTTACCACGATTTAAACCTTTACAGGTAATAAAACTCAAGTTATGCCTTCAGTAAGTTTCCATTTTATCTACAAGCACATTCGTGAGCATTGAACGAGTGAGCAGTGAACGAATGAACGTAAATGTGCAGTGAGATAGGGACGCCATTTTTTGAAACATTTTATTGACTAAACTTGAATTGCTTGAATCGTGAAGGAAAAAACTGTTGTGTGCTAGAAGATATTTGTTTGAAATTTTATTGTTAATCAGAAACCTTCGGCTTTAGTAACTGATGTACGTTATCATCGTCGTACTACCCTTAAAAATAATTTTGTCTAAAACATTCCCATTGACACCTATCTTCTAATTTTCACTGTTGGCATGGTTGGTTGGTCCTTTCACTTCTCTTACAAATATGATAGCCATCCGTTGATCACATTCACAAATAATAATGTTTCGGACTGAACTACAAAATATTTGAACTTTGTTTCAATAGTTTGTGTTTTTATCTTAGTTTACACAAGCGTGATGTACGCTACATCAGATTCTACTCCATTCCTATTCAAATCCAATAAATTCACACCATTCTGATACTGACATATCGTAACATGCCGGAAATTGGGCCGAGCTCCAATTTGTACTGGCACGATATATGGGACAGCCCTATTACGGGAACAACGGAAACAATATGAGCGCCTGGACTGCGATGATAGGCAATATGTCGCTTTCGTGTTATAAGCGGTCTTTTATTTAACACTAGGCGTTTGTATATGTGAGGATGATGTAAATAATATGGGCGTATGAATGTGTGGGTTCTATTATTCTGATGGGTACAATAAGTTGTATTGTTATACCCATCAGATATTTTATTACCTGTGCTGATAACAAATACTACGTATTTTAATGACTACTTTTATATTGTTAGATAACACATCTAAATTTTACCTAATATTCCGTTTTCGTTGTATAGTCTGGATTACTGTAACAAAATCTAGCCCCGATCGCCTTTGTAACTGCCTACCCATCAATCCTTATTGATCCGTAGTAAATTGTAACCCGTTTTAAAGACCTTACAGAGACTATAAAATTGAAGAACTGATTAGAAATATTTCGACACCGATTTCAAGTTAAATACCTAGGCACATTGATGAGTGCTTGGGGAGAGAGAGGAGGGAAGAGGGAGAGGAAGGCCAAAGAAAAGATGGATGAATTGTGTGAGGAATTATTTGAAAGAGAGAGTAGTAAACGATGCTGTGACGTATAACAGGGGAGAAATAGAAATAAAAATCCAAATAGAATGGGACAAGGGCAGGAAGATGATCATGATTGGCAACTGCATTAGTATCTACTTAATTTGAGAATTGTATATCACTATTTCCGTCATTAAAAACTCAACCTGTACCGACAGACCTAACATTTTTCAAATAATTCCTCGGGCGACATTTCCCAGTAATTTATGCCAGGCGTTTTGAAACTTCAGCCGTTTCATAACAAGTTTCCACCTTAAGAAATTCAGTTTAATAAGAGGGCTTGACGTTGCCAAGTGACTTACGTAAGTCAGAGGGATAAATTCTGAAGGAATCCTTATAAAGTTACCAAGATATTGGTCGGAGACTTGAAATTGTTTAAGTTTTGAAGGGCGATATGTACCTTGAAACGTAATAGATGTTGAAATTCTCTGTCAATTCATCATCTGCGTAGCCTTTTCTGAACTATGTCTGGGCTTCCCGTCTAACCCGAAATGAAGCGACTGCCTATGTGACCTCCACAACCCATTTAGTACTGGGTAACTACTAAATAGGCAGACGCTCTAACTAAAATACTGGTATTCCACTACATCCGGTTAGACTGGAAGCCCACGTGGTAGATGATGATGACAGTAGTCCACTATCCATGGCTAGGAGACTGATAATTCAAAATCGTACGTACAGAATCAGAATCATTTATTTGTAAAACATAGGTACCTATAACATTAGGGATCTTATAAGTAGTTAAGGTTCTTGCTATGTTTTGTCGTTACTGACATACAAATTAGAATAGAAAAAATCAATTAAAATTATAAACAAATATTAAAAGATTACAAATAGAACATGTCAATTAAAATAAAATAAAATAAATCACACATAAGAAACGTCAACAAAAATTAAAATCTTACTAATAATAAAATGTCAATAAAAGTAGAAATCATAAAATAAAAACAAATATAAAATGTCAAAAGTCATAAAATCACATATCAAAATAATTCATACTAAAAATTATCATTTAAACATTCATCCACACTATAATAACATTTCTCAAGTAGTATCCCCTGAAGGGACTTTTTAAATCTGTTTAAAGGCATACACTTAATTTCATCAGGTAGTTTATTATAAATCTTGGGAGCAAAACCAAACGCTACGCTACGCTACGCTACGCTACGCTACGCTACGTTACGCTACGTTACGCTTTCTTGAAAGCATTTCTAGCAAATACGATTAAAATACAAAAGCACACATTAAAAATAATCAAGTCCATTTCCATGTCCATTTTTGAAGTTATGTAGCTCTACATCTAGAATCAATTATTGTCTACTCAAGTTTGACGACTAAGCTCTGAATTTGAATGCAATCTGCAGATCTGAGAGCCATAATTGATCTCTGCTGGACTGAAACTGTCCTTTGTCTGTTTACAGTCGTTTTATTTGATTTTCATTGATGATTTCATAGGACATATGGGTGTTCCAGACATTCCTTCCTTACCTCTTTTTATTTATTTATTTATTTATTTAAACTTCATGTACAATAGTGGTACATAGGCGGACTTAATGCCACAAGGCATTCTCTACCAGTCAACCTTTGGGTTAAATAAGAAAACATTGTGATAGGTACAATAAATATCTAAAAAATAACTTCTTGTTTTCGAAAAATTTATATCGTTATATTGATACTAATACACATAATATATAAATAAAATAAACTACTAAATATTCTAACAAATACTAAAATAAAAGAAAAGAAACCTAATAATAATTACCATGACTCGATACTATATACATACTCATGACTTTTTCTGAATATAATTGGATAGTGTGAATATGTAGCGAACCCATTAAATTATTTTTCATATCGCCAACTTTCTAATGGGGACGGCTTAGTCGCAAGCTATTTTGAAATATAAAATGAAATACTTAGACAGATTTTCATGAAGATGCTTGGTACAAGCGGTGCTAGCCCCAATAGATTTACCATCCCCATTAAATGAATAGGGCTAATCTGAAACCCAAAACCAACTTGCAGTGAGCATTTCCGTAACTTGTAACTAGCTTGTATTGTCACTCTGTAGGGCAACCTTTTTCACTCAATGCAGTAGTTTGCTAGCGTCAGCGTGTCGGTAACAGCGCTCGATCTAGCAAACGAGATGGTCTGCAAGTGTCGTGTTTTTTTTCTTTAATAAACCTTTTTTGTCCCACAACTGGGTTAAAGTGTCCATAGCTTTCTACTTCTCCCAGTTTGTGACAATCCCCGGCCAATCCCCCATATTTGCCTCTAGGGTCTACTGCAGCGTTTTCTAGTTTGGTGGTAAATGCTCGTTTACTTGTCGATTCTTCTAGACTTTTGTAATTTCATGTTCACAATCATTGAATCGTTGAAAATACCAGCGAACTTTATCCAACCACTCCCTGGTTTCATCATCATTTTCAGCCGAAAGACGTCCACTGCTGGACATAGGCCTCCCCCAAGGGCCGCCATATTGACTGGTCGCGTGCGTCTCGCATCCAGCGGATCCCCGCAACCTTCACCAGGGCATCGGTCCACCTAGTTGGAGGCACTTCCTGGTGAACTCCATCATTATTTTATCACCAGTCACTACCGGGATAACACACAACAAGATTATTTACATAACAAAATAATAAATTCACATGCAAATGTTGACGATTCTAATGTAGGAGAACAGACAGGCGGATTCGCAACTGTCTTATTAGCGTGGTCTGTTTGTTTAAAGTTTTAGTACTGGAACGAAACGTATTGTTTCTGTGGTACATTTCCATTCAGCTTAATTAGATAGTTTAGTTCGATATGTGGAAATAGAAACGAGAAAACGTTGCATTATTAGTCTTACTATTGCTCAAGTATGATCTACATAACATATAATTACGCCTGGAATCCCCGTAGGTGTACCTAATAGTACACTCACATTTTGCCAGTTATGTTTAAGTTCCATGTAATAGGGGGCGAACCTATTGCCATCAACCGGGCGCAAATCCAGACTCTGTGTCTGCTACTGAGAAATTCCTGATGGAAAAACCCAATATCACTTTACTGACCTGGGAATCGAACCCTCATGCTCAGCAGTTGCGCTGGCGACCACTAGACCAACGAGGCAGTCGAGGAAGTATGATCTACTATGAAAGAAAGAAAGAAAAGGCATTTATTTGTCTCGCAGAGGACAGAACAAAGTATACGTCTATGCTCAAGGATTCATTCAGCACACTCCTGTCCTTATTCCTTCAAGTCAAGTCAAGTCAAAGCATTTATTTCAATTAGACCATTACAGGCACTTTTGAAAGTCAAAAACAAAAAAGCTAAGCTACAGTCACAGACACAAGGCATAATAACTTGCGAAAGTACTGTAGTTGCACATTCCAAATCGTAGATCTCTATGGAGAAGAATGGGCAAGAAACTCCATGGACACTCTTTTAAATCAAAATATTGTTACAAAATCTTGGTTACATCATTCATGTTGAGATTATACATTATATATATATGTGAGAACGATGTAC
Source organism: Eurois occulta (assembly GCA_950022335.1). Lineage (NCBI taxonomy): Eukaryota > Metazoa > Arthropoda > Insecta > Lepidoptera > Noctuidae > Eurois > Eurois occulta. Next base: position 5,669,831 of record OX465502.1, read on the forward strand.
AAAGACGTGCACATTAAGAGCGTCCAGAGTAAAAGATTAACTTATTTGGGGTAGCGTAGCATTTTTATCTTCCATACATCTCAATAGCCGAGGAGCTCGTGGCTAATAATAACAGCCGCTCGGGTCGATCGTGCCTAGGATGGGTGACCATCCATTACATACCGAGTTTCCTCGGTTTGTAATGGATGGTCCACGTTAAGCCATTGGTCCCGGCTGTCATTTATAGATATTTGACAGCCGTTAGAGGTAGTCAGTGACCGGTGAGTCTGACAACCAGTCTTACCAAAGGGGAACCGTGTTACCCAACTTACCCAGTACTAGCTGTGTTGTGGAGGTCAGATAGGCAGTCGCTCCATGTAAAATACTGGTATTCAGCTGCAGCCAGTTAGACTGGAAGCCGACCCCAACATAGTTGGGAAAAGGCTGGGCAGATGATGATATCTTAATAGCCGTCATTTCAGTGATCACTTTCTTCCTGATTATGTCATTTTCCCTACAACCCATCTTTTCTTTGGTCTGCCTCCTACCAAAATAAAGAATTGGCATTTGAAACGTACAGACGCCAGCACATAAAGCTATCGGAATCTGTCAAATTTTCCCAATCAAGCTTGAAACTAATGCTTTAGCGATAAAGTTGAAAATCTAATAAAGATAAGCTGGTGGGTACCAACCAAGCTTCATAGCCTGGCCCACCGGCGCAAGGTTGCATGTCTGTCGGTCTTTTACAGGCTGTACTTCGGTGAGTGTGCCCAAGAACTCCACGAGATCATTCCACCATCTCCCTTCTTCCATCGGGAGTCCAGACGTACTGCGGGTTATCACCCATTCCTTGTCGATGTACCACACATTCGCACGAAGCGCTTTGCTACATCGTTTATTATGCGCACAGCCAAGGAGTGGAATTCCCTGCTTTCGTCGGTGTTCCCATGTTCATATGACCCCAACCTATTTAAGTCGAGAGTTAATAGGCATCTTTTGGGTTAGCTCGTTCCATCGTCGACCTCATCTCTGTCCTCATGACTAGATTGAGGTCAAGAGTTGGCCCATTAAACATAAAAAAAATTGACTGATTTTAGTAGCTTGATGAGCTGGCGTTTGTACAACTTTATCTTTGGGGCTAAGGGATGATTATGGGATGACAATTTCTACCGTAAGATTCATTTCTTCGACAACAAAAAATAAGATTTTTGTAAGGCGTTAGATATCGGTGAGTGGTACTATATTGATTTCCATCTAAACATAAAAAGGTCCCTTCTTTAAGGTCAAAGATATCTTATTACAAATTGGCTGTTACTGTGGCACATGACATACGAGCAGCCAATAAATCTAGGAATTGATCGAGAACAATTTTTGATGCTGGCCCAGTGGTGGCGGCCCTGACTTACGAACGTAAGTCGTGGGTTCGAACCCAGGCAGGCGCATTACTTTGTGTAATTTATTTCATCACCACTATGAAGGAAAACATCGTGAGGAAACCGGCATGTCCTGGAACCAAAAATTCGAAGACATGATGTGACACCTAGCAACCGCACTGGGCCCCCGTGGTGGATTATAGCCCATTCCCTCTCATAGAGAGGAGGCCGTGTGTCCCAACAGTGGGAACATTATAGGCTGATTATGCATCTTTTGACAAGTTTAAAAGCTCTCATATTTATTCTCTTATAAGTTAACTAATTGGGTCCCATACTTCCATGGTCTGGAACTATGAACAACGAGAAAAACTGATAGTACTGCCAGGTCCTGATGATTAAATTATAATTTACGCCACACAGACTACAATCATCATCTGTCAAACCTTTTCCTAACTATGTTGGAATCACTGTTTTAAGCCTTCACGGTTTAAAACTAACAATCACGGAAGATATCCCGTTAGTGATAGAATAAGTTTATGTTGGGATCGGTTTCCAGTAGAACCGGATGCAGCGGAATACATTTTACATGAAGCGACTGCCTATCTGACCCCCAAAACCCAGCTAGCACTGGGTAACACGATACCCTTTGGTAAGACTGGTTGTCAGAATCAAAAAGGTAAAAAACGAAATCGGTAAGGTGTTAAACTGATAACTGATGGCGTTAATATTGATTCTGTTTACCCAGTAAAAAACGTGAACCAACGAATATTAATGCTAATTGTGTTACCAGGTAAACTGGTGTTTAAATCGTAGTTAGCAAAACAATCGTTGCAAAATTTGCAATCTAAGTGTTTTATGTTTTCCTGTACTGATTTGGACCACTTTAATATTATGTAGTACTTATGTATTTAGTAGTGTGAAAGCTCTTTATACAGGAGCCCGTCCAAAAAAGTACAGATGCCAGCACATCAAGCCACAAATTAATTTAATAGATTTTCAACTTTATCGCTAACGACACGCCCCGGCTTCGCACGGGTGCAATGCTGATACTAAATATACTACCCCAGCCGGTACCGCCGCAACCGCTATGTCCCACACCCATGTTCCTTCATTGGCCCTTTATGTTCCAGGGCCGCGGTATCTCTTTCGAACAGTCCCGCAGCCCTTGCGGGCCCCTCCCGTTTGCTGACATCTCTTTGAGGCGCGCGTGGAACACGAACGCGCCGTCGACACGGCCTGCCCGTCGTTATACGACGGACGGACGGCGAGCTAGCCCATTACTCGCCGTCAACCGCTATGTCCCTGCATTTTAAATCTGTAATATCTTCGAAAACATTCATTTAAATTACATGCTGTAAAGGGCCATATTGATCTAGATATTAAATGCACAATGTATTTAAGGTACTTAATTGGACAAGTAGACAGCTGTATTGCTTAAGGTGAATGCTCCAACCAGCCCGCGAAATTCAAAATTTCTTGCGTTTTTTGCAATTTGCAGGCCAGTGCTAGGTTGTATGTTGATTAAAATATTATTCGCGGCTGTAAGACGTATGTAGTTACAGAATTATAATCATCAAAATCACCAATACAACCCTCCGAGTTCATAAAGGCGTAGTAAACAGAAAAAGTCATTCCTACAGCTTTATGAACTTAGAGCGTTTTATTGATGATTTTGATGATTATAATTCTGTAACTACATACGTCTTACAGCCGCGAATAATATTTTAATCAACATACAACCTAGCACTGGCCTGCAAATTGCAAAAAACCCAAGAAATTTTGAATTTCGCGGGCTGGTTGGAGCATTCCCCTTAAAATCGCTTCGTAAATAAGCCATTATTTCTCGTAAAAGGTAAAGGATAAAAAATGGTTATTGTGGGTTATCCCTAAGAGATAGATATATACCATCGCGGACTTTTTTATAGACCTTTTTAAGGTGTACAATACTGTAGTACTTTATTTTGATCTATCTCGTAGGGTTCAGCCAGCGTTTGCAATGTAAGCGCAAAAAAATGTGTTTATTTACGACCTCACACTAGTAACCTCTAAAATTATCAGTGTTTCTCTACTATATTATGCATGTATTATACATATAAACCTTCCTCTTGAATTACTTTATTTATTTAAAAAAACCGCATAATAATCCGTTGCGTAGTTTTAAAGATCTAAGCATACATAGGGACGGACAGACAGCGGGAAGCGACTTTGTTTTATACATACTATGTAGTGATAGTGAAGCAGTAGGTTCAAGGTTGATTGGGTAAAATTGACAGTTTCGGCACAATATAATTATATTGTGGTTTCGGGTAGCTTGATGTGCTGGCGCCTGTACTAACTACTATGTCGTCCACCATACCAAATTCTGGGCAGTATTCGTCGGGAAAGTAAGGGAACAGATATAAGATACATTACAGACACATTTGCATCCGCTTTTCAAAGCGAACTTTACTATATAATAGCTAACTGGATTTTGAATTCTCAGCTTACCGCTGTGAATAAAAAAAACTAGAGAGGTGTCAAGGGACACCCGGATGGAACGAAGTTCCTTTCGATGAAGTAGTAAATTAATTGTAAAAAAAAAAATGGCGCAAAAAATACCACCACCACCACCATCACCACCACCACCACCACCACCATCACCATCACCACCACCATCACCACCACCACCATCACCACCACCACCTTGATCACCCATCCAAAGACAGACCTTGGCAGTCGTTGCTTAACCTTGATCACCCATCCACAGACAGACCTCGGCAACCGTTGCTTAACTTGGATCACCCATCCACAGAGAGTGACAACGAAAATATCTGGTTTCCTTTCTATAACATGCGCACGCCGCACGGCTTACAATAGCTTACTATAGCAAAAACACATTACCCTCCTTTGCGTCGCGCAGTCGGGTAAAACTGTCGTACACACTTTTCGTCTGAATTTTTTCCGTCTAGCCCCGCACCGCGCGATAAGGAACTACGTTCCAAAAATCGAACAGAGCGATTTTTTAACGCGCAAGAGTTGAGCTGTGTTGAATTCTCACTTAGCTGAACGCCAAGAGTTGACAATCGAGCGCGCGGTTTAAAGCGCTCATGCGAAATAAGTTAAGATTTCTTGGACAGCTTTGTCTCTGGAGCTGACGTTGACCTTAGGCGGGGAAGTACAAGGTGTAAACGGACCCATCACGAAACTGTCAAGTCAACCGAGCATTCTGTACATCAAACTAACTAACTTTACGAAAAACTTATTGCTGGGAAACGACTTTTTGTTGGGGTGAGAAATCACGGTTTACGGTACGACTCTATGTAACGAACACAAAACATTGTACACATTGTATTTAAAATAAAGTCATGACATGATTAAGTAGAAACTCTTTGTTTCGTTATTTTCATAGCGTGATTTTTGAATAAACGGGTTTTAGTTCTTAAACTTAAAAGTTTGTGTATGGTAAGTGTTTTACGTGAAGACACACAAGTATAAGTTAAACTTATACTTGTGTGACTTCACGTAATACCCTATCTTTTATCTGACTCTGAAAGTGAACCTGTCTTCATAATTCCCTGAGGGAGGTATGGCCTTGTATGTGTCGCAGGATAATTGGAAATAACGTTTTCTTGCGAAAATCCTGAATTGTTCTAATGTTTTTAAAATATCTTGCTGTTAAACGGTATATCAGTTTTTTTAGGATTCCTAGAAACAACTACCGGTAGCCAACCAGCTATATGTCTTATATAATTTTAATTAAGATTATTTTTTTAACTTTGTCAGCACGGTTGGCGCAGTGGTTGAGCGATTGACTGCTGCGCTGCGTGTCGCGGGATCGATTCCCCCACGGAACAAAGATTTATATATGAATATGCCTACAAGTTGTTGTTCCGGGTCTGGCTGTTAGTGTATGTGAGTTAGAATATTTGTAAACGTAAACGCACCCACGATACAGGAAGAAATCCTAGAGAGGGGAAAAAGCTTCAAAAAAATAATTTCAAATCTACTTTATTCGGTTGACAAGTATCAATGTATCTGTGTGCTGAGGGCATCCGTCAGTGCCTCTAATGGGTGTAGAAAAAATACCCTAAACGAACCTGAAAGGCACTTGTTCTCCCAGTCACGCGTCATTGCGATAATTTTTTGGTTCTAATTGGACTAGTCTGGGAACCCTAGACGGTTTTTAGATATGGTCTAGAACCATAAATAACGGAGATATGGTTAAGTTCCAACTTTTTCACAAGTTTTTATTTTAATACAAGTTTTTAATGTTATAACTATACTTTAAACTAGCTGTTACCCGCGACCACAGCCGCGACCTTCTTTCGTGTGAAATTATGATAAAAAAATATTAATTCCCATTTTTAATCGGATTTTGTTACCAATTTCAAGGTTTTAATTTTTTTGCACGGAACCCTAATTCTTTTTCTAAAATAAAAGTAGCCTATGTTAGACCTTATAACATTAGCTATCTGCCAGTAGTCCCGTCAAAATCGGTCGAGCCTTTTAGGAGATTAGCCGGAACAAACAGACAAAAATTGAAAAAAAAAGTGTGTTTTTGTTAAAAGTGCTGTTTAAATGTTCATATGCATTCAGTAAAAAGTTGTTATTTTGATATTACAAACAGACACTTTAATTTATTTGAATAGATGTATAGAAACCTCTACGACCGCCGTACTATTCAATATCCATCAGCAGAATATTTTGAGTGCTTTACTTTGAATCCTACCGCAAACGAGAAGACAAAATTATTTTTTACCCCAAAAAAAATATGGGGGGCCAATATTTTTTTGCGTAGAGTTACTTAGTTAGATGTACAGAATGCTTGGTTGACGGTTTCGTGATTATCGTTCATATCAGCGATGCAAATCGTTGTTGTTCACGGATTACTTAAAAAAAAAAAACTTGTTTTTCTTGCTAATCTTGATGTTAGCTCACGAAAATCTTACTTAGTTTCAAATGGTTGTACAAATAATTCTTTGTTTTTTTTGCAGAATGAAACCATTTTTCCAATTATCTTGCGACGATTTCAAATATACAGTAGAACATGGACACATAATTCGATATTTTCATTAGAAAAGGATCGTATGTTTATTAGGTTTGGGACACCCTATACATAATTCATTTATACGAGAATTGGTGGTAATTTTCGGAGAGGTTTTCTAAGGGTCAAGGTCATTGTGGGCTTTTCTATCGTTTAATTTAAACTGTAGAGGTCTAAATCATATTCAAAGTTTTACATTTTCTATGTGATGTGGATAAATGAGGAAAATGACTTGAGTAAAGTTTTGAGAACGAACATGGATGGCTATAAAAATAGGGGAACATAAAAGAATCGATGCTTAGACTGTAGTCTTGGATGGGTGACCCATTTCATACCGAGTTTTCTCCGTGCCTCGGAAAGCACGTTAAGCCGGCTCCCGGCTGTCATTTATAGATCGAATTGATTTGACAGTCGTTTCAGGTAGTCAGTGGCGCGTCTGCCAACCTAAGACAGGTACCAAGGATATCGCATTACCCTGTACTAACTGGCTTGTGGAGGTCAGAAAGGCAGTCGCTCCATGTAAAATACTGGTATTCAGCTGCATCCTGTACTGTGAGCCGACCCCAAGATAGTTGGGAAAAGGCTAGGCAGATGATGACTGTAGTCTGTATGGAAGATGATATAGCTAGAAAGGAGGTGACAGCTGAGATGACGAGTAACAAAGAAGTATGGAGAAGAAGACGATCGGTCCAATAGTAAAACTTGATCATTTTCATGAGTGCTACATGCCCTTAAAGTATTGCCAACGATTAAGAAGCCACCTAGTATATGAAAGTCATACTTCTTTAACTTTCACCAACCATCTGTCCTGGTCCAGCTTTCCTTATAATTATTTCGGTTAACACAGAAAAACGGCACATAAACTTCCCAATTACCAAAAGTTTATTAGTTATCGTTCCTTCGCTAACCAGTAATAAAGTTTTACTTCTCTTCTACCGGTAACAGCTGTTACCTTATTTTTCTTTTACTCTTAGATCATTGAGTAGGGTTTACGTAAGATAAAGTAGCAGTACAATCCCATTTTATTAGGGTTCCGTAGTCAACAAGGAACCCTTATAGTTTCGCCATGTCCGTCTGTCTGTCTGTCCGCAAAGACGCTTAGTACTAGAAACCTGTAAATTTTACAAGTAAAGTGGGGATTTTTTTCTCGCGTTTCCCGTAGTGTGTGATGTCGTTGGATAGGTCTTTAAAAAATATGGCGAGTTTGTTGAAATAATTTTTCGATTCAGGGATTTGTTTGTGAAATATTAAGCTTTAAAATGCAATTTTTTGTTAGACTCAAGTCCCCCTCTACCAGCTAAACGGTTGTGTTTGGGTGCGTGAAACAATTCTCGGTAATAGTATTCGTATATAAAACGAAGTAAAAAGAAAAACTATCACAGCTAAATAGGCTTAACAAGTTTACGCGTAATAGTTGACCAACTTATAAAATGTACTTGGATCACATATTTTCCCAAACATTATGTATGGGAGCACAGGTTTTTCAACTGTAAATTTAAGTTTTTTTTTATTATTACAATAAAAAACATCGTTTGGAGGCAAATCGGAGCACAGGTTTTTCAACTGTAAATTTAAGTTTTTTTTTTATTATTACAATAAAAAACATCGTTTGGAGGCAAATCGGTCCGCATGTTTTAATGGGCAACTACGGAACCCTACATTGTGCGTGGCCCGATACGCACTTGGCCAGTTTTTGCAAAGTAATTACCCTTGGTACGTAGGTAAAAGGACGACGTCGGTAAAAGGTTTGTAAAAGTAAATGGTGTTCAGTTGTAAGTTTTGTACTTGGTGTCTACTTGTAACTTTCATAGTTTTAGTTGGCAAAGTACCTTTAAGACTTTCTGTGAGAGTTTACTAAGTCGGTTGTAGACTCCAACGTCAATGTTTTAGTTTTATTAAAGGAGTCTACACACTAAAGCTGCAGACTCGGCGACACACTTTAGTAGTACAAATAAAGAAAGAAGAATCATCGTCATTCTCTTGCCCTTATCCCAAGTCATTTAGGGTCGGCGCAGCATGTATTCTTTTTCCATACTTCTCTATTACTTGTCATCTGATCAGACACCTCTTTCCGTGCCATATCATTCTTCACACAGTCCATCCATCTTTTCTTTGGTCTTCCTCTACTCTTATACCCATCCACATTCATACTCAAAACTTTCCTCACGACATTTTCCTCCATACCGCGACAACCGATTACCACACAACTTTTCAGTCACCGGCGCCACTTTCAGATTTCCTCATGTGCAAATGCCTTTCATTCATCCCTTTTGTTGCCCAACATAGCACATCTGATCCATACAAGACAGCAGGTCTAACCATTGTTTTATTCAATTCCCTTAAGTTCAAGGGGAATGCGGGAGTCGCAGATTGTTCCCGTGACCTGCCACCGTTTCATCCATCCTGTGTTTATTCTGTGCTTTACACTACGATCTATTTCGCCATCGCTTCAAAGAAATAAAACAAAATTAAATAAATAAATAAAAAAAACATAAGTACATTTAACTAAATTAGTCCTGTACGAAGTCAAAACCAGGATATTCATCAGCATGACTTGATATCACGAAGCAGAAAGAACAGTTTTTCTGTTCCGTGGTTCTTATGTAAAACATGTGTTTTGTTTACTCTAACAACCTGTATTACTTGTGCTGACGTAGCTGAAGCACAAAGTACCAACTTTTTTTGCCTCTTTTTATTTTTTTTTTATTAAATTGCCGGCGTTCATCGTGCACAACGTCATCACACCCGGAACTGCGTCACGCATCATCATAACCAAGGCCTTTTATCACTATTTGTCAATACTACATAGAAATTAATAACAGATCCAAATATGGAAGCTGTGGCCCTTCCGCTTTAAAGGCGATTTCCCGGCCAATAGCCGAATGGCCGTCAAATTGTTTGAGCTGTGATTAGGAAGCACTATGGCGTTCGCGATTTATAGTTAACTGCCTCCTTGGTCTAGTCGTCGCAAGCGCGGCTGCTGAGCATGAGGTCCTAGATTCGTTTCCCAGGTCGGGCAGGAATCTGAAATTTCTCAATAGCAGCCACGGAGTCTGGATTTGTGCTGTTGATGGCAATAGGCTTTTTACATGGGACTTAAACATTACTGACGAAATCTGGGTGTACTATTAGGTACTTACACCTTTGCTTAACCCTCCGAGAATAGCAGGCGTGATGCTATGTTAATTGTAGAATGGAGGTCGTAAAATTCGCGTAGAAGGAGGAATGAGGAAAATGTCATGAGAAAAGTTTTGAGCTTAAATGACGGATGTGTAACTAGGAAGTTCGTCTTACAAGTTCTAGCACTTCCCCGGAACAGCTATTCCACTATGGAGTTATATTTTGACTGAAAACTTCAGCATCCGAGCTTTTTGCTAAAGCAGCTCTAGCACCAGGCAACACACTTTTCGGTGTTCTTTTTCGTGTGCTAAACCTGGTGTCAGATTTTTTTTACCATCAAGAAATATCTCTCAGGCATGCCTGTTTGGTTTCCTCCCAAGATTTTCCTCCACCAAAGCAAGTGATATTTATACTATACGCAGAATCCGAAAAGTCAGAACTTTTCGGTAGCTTTACTTCAATCCAATACCTTTTGAAACCGAAATTAATACTAACATTAATATGATTTAGGAAAAACGAAAATTTTATCAGCCTATGGTAATTTGGGAACTGAACAGGCTGTTCTACATTAGCCGCGTCGTGTCTTACGGTATCTAAAAAGTAAACTAATACTATGACAACTCTTGTTGAATGTCTATTACACAATGTATTAGATCACTACGACAATACCAATCTGTACAAACGACGATTGTTACTTTGTATGAAGTCAGCCAGTCATCATTTTGGTTTGTATCATCTGGTTCCATTAACATGATGTAATGCCCACCCTTAATTCTTCACAAGTCTAGATTTTAAGATCATCTTGCATTAGAAACAGCACCAACGAACATTGTTTTTCTAGTCCCTGAAAATGTAACGGAAATAGCTTGGGTAAGGAGTGCTTACGGCAAGTAAGAACATGGTAAAATCGGGGATTTCATACCCATCTGACGTACAATGTGAGTATGATGTTGTTATTAGACTGTCGCAAGAATTAATTCCATTATTCTTCTTCTCGAATCAATAACACAGATTTTGTCCGACCAGTGGACCTGGACAGCTCTGTCGTTTGCCTCGTTCAAGTCCTGGAGGGTGCAATTAGTTATGTACGACGGACAGGAGAGAAGGTATGGCATTCATTATGAGAACCCTAATGAACACCATTGACGCTGCAATAGGCGTGGCCACTTCCTTGGCCCAATTGATGAAAAAAATACCCCCTACGCGAAAAGTAGAAGACGGCGGAAGCCTCTGCTTACACCGTTAGTAAAGTAAACTCCATTTCCTATTACTCCATTATTTTACAAAAACGTATTTCTTTGACCCAAAGTAATGACGTCAAATACTACAAAGACCAAAACGCGCGTGCGTAAACGAAAAGCAAATATCCCATAAACACGTAATACTCAGGTTAATCTAAAGATATGGACGAGATATGACATGGAATGTGTACGCAGCTTATCAGGCTAAGTAGAATATAAATTAGTAGGAAGTCGGGAATAGAATGACAGTGAAGATTACCATAGTTTCACTGTTTAGCATGCTAACAGGACAAGCTAGGTCGAATTTATTTGAAGGACCTTTACCAAGCCACTACCAACGCCGTCGGTGTGAACGTTTGGTCGAAGCTAATTTGACCCTAATAAATCATCATCGCATGTGACCAACCTTTTCTCAACTATTTTGGGGTCGGCTTCCAATCTTATCGGATTCAGCTGAATAATAGTATTTTACATAGAGCGTTGCCTATCTGACCTTCACAACCCAGTAAGGGCTCAAACACATAAACACGTTACGACGACGCAACGTGCCACGGCACGGCAACGTGACGTGGAAGTCCACGTCATGGTGCCGTGACGTGGACTTCCACGTCGAGCAACGTAAATATTCACGTCACGACAACGCAACGTGCCACGTTGAACGACGTCGTATTGACGGTGTCGGATTTGTAGAATTGCCGAATTTTGATCTTGAAGTCTTCAGATGATTTGTCCCATAGTACGGGACGCTCCTGAACTAGGGTTACTAAGTGATCAACTTCAATGTCGTCCGACATCTTTGAATATTGAATAACGAATGCGGCACAGCTGCAGGAGTGCACCGTGAGATTTTACGTCACGACGACGTCGTCGTAACGTGTTTATGTGTTTGAGCCCTAAGTACTGGCTCTTATGATACCCCTTGATAAGACTTGTTGTCAGACTTTCGGGCCACTGATTACCAGTAACGTCTGCCAAAGATCTGTAAATGACAACTAGGACCAACGGCCTAACATGCTTTCCGAGGCTCGAAAGAAACTCGGTATGTTATGGGTGGTCACATATCTACGGATTAAACTAGGCAAGCGTGGCTTAACTTGAAGATCGACCCGAGCAGCTGTTATTGTTTTTAGCCTCGAGCTTAAATAAATTATAATGGAAATCTTTGACACGAAGAAGAAAAACGGTGAATAAGCTAAGTGGTCGTGCTGTCAAGTTAAGTTCTAAACTCATTCAATAAAAATTGTTTGGAAGCGAATTCATTTGTTTTTAAAGTAATGGTCGCCGAGGGAGGCTTAGAAAACTGGCATGCAGACTTAGAGGCGTTTTGTTAGAGATTGATCGGATAAAACCGCATGGAGAGAAGAGTGGAAGGCTATGCGGGAGGCATAGGCTATGAAAAAAAGGTGGTCAAGGCACAGTTATAAGCACTGCACGGGAACAACATGTCCTTGTCCTCATACCGAACCGTGCGAGATTCTTTCTATGCTACAACATACGGCCACACGTACTTAAAAGTACCCCGATCCCAAAAAATACTGCAGTCACCATTGAAATCGACAGTTGAAACAGACCTTCAAGCTTAAAAAAATATCGCGGCCGCATTTCTAAAGCCGCTATCGAATGGATTATAAAATGTAATAAACGGGCACCTAATTCGATTTACACGAAGGCTTTCCTCACGTGAAGGTTTCTGATAATCCGTTTATATGTTTATGCACAACACAACCGTGAAAGTAATTTATTGAGATCTAATTTTGATTTTATCGGGTAACTGAGTGATAAATAAGAGATAAGTTCGCTCTTTTTGGACTTGGCTTTAGGGTATCATTAAAGTCCAGGGCTGCGGGACTATTCGAAAGAGATACCACGGCCCTGGCACACAAAGGGCAAAAGAAGGAACATGGACGGGCTTTAGTCAGTAAAAGTCTGACACTCCCTTCCGCTCCGCTCAGAGCGGGAAGTCATTTGATGGTTTCCAATCCGAAAAAAAAAGAGATTACCATAATATCACCGCTTGTAGTTTCACTGTTTAGCATGCTAACAGGACAAGCTAGGCCGAATTTATTTGAAGGACCTTTACCAAGCCACTACCAACGCCGTCGGTGTGAACGTTTGGTCGAAGCTAATTTGACTCTAATAAATCATCATCGCATATGACTAAGGAATGAAAGTATGTCCGTTTCTGTACACCTGGCAACGTATATGCAAAATTTCAGGATAATCCGTTCAGTGGTTTAGGCGTTAAAAGGTAAAAAACAAACTTACTTTCGCATTTATATTATTAGTTAGGAAGGATTCTGCCTAGCCCATTTTCTCATTCAAAACAGTACACTCAATAGACCAAGTTAAAATACCTGTTGCTTTTGGCAAGTTTGTTGTTTCGTGAAGGCGTATTTGGATATTATTTACACTGGAAATAAGGTTCCAATTTGTTCAAACAAAATTATGTTAAATAGTACTTTAGCTTTAACGTTATAACCATTTATAGTGAAACAACGTCGACGTGTAAGAATTCTTAGAAAACATTCATGTCAAATGAAACCTCTTAGTTTTAACCGACACAACGAAGTGTCTATTATCACCAAGTTAAGAATGAACTGAGACAACAGTAATTAAAGTTCAATTTGCAGTAAAATGATGTAATCTACTAATTGACGGCGCCGTCGCCGCGTCGCGACTAGGGTTACCATTTTGAAAGTTAAAAAGTCCTGATTTAAAGTAGAATAAACACTATCATCCCAGCTTTTTGCTTTTTTCAAAAAAAAAAATCGTTTGGTTGAAAGTTCACTTTTTTTACGGTAAGACTCAATGTAACGTACTCAAAACATTGTGCTGATAGATGCATTGAATAGGACAGATGTATTTAAAATAAATTTACAACATAAAAAACTTGTTTAAGAAAAAAATACTTGTGAAATAGTTGGAACATTCACACCCTATATCTCCGTAACTTGAAGGTCTCCAGATACCTATGGTTCAGAAGAAGAAAAAATGCAGTAACGGGGAGAACAAGTGCCTTTCAGCTTCGTTAAGGATATTTTTACACCCATTGTAGGGGTCGACTTCCAGTCCAACCGGACGCAGCTTAATAGGTATAGACGCAAATCAAGCTACAACAATCTGTCAAATTTCTTTAATACATTTTCAACTTTATCGCTAAAGCTTCAAGGTTGATTGGGAAAATTTGACAGTTTCGGGTAGCTTGATATACTGGCATCTGTAGGTACATGTATTTTACACGAAGCGAATGCCTATCTGATCTCCACAATATCGTTACTAGGTAACAGCATACTTCTTAGTATAAGAACTAGTCAGACTTTCATTCTTATGACTATCTTTAACTACTGCCAAAGATGTTTAAATGACAAAACCACAGTTTCCATTGGACGCCATGGTCACCGATCCACGGATCGAGTTTAGCGTGATGATCGACCCGTGCGTTTAAAAAACATAGGCAGGCAACATGTCTAGACGACATAATCATATATTTGTAACAGTATTTTTGATATTTTGAAAATATGCCCGGAAAACTCCACACAAATGCAGAGTTCACACAAAGTCTGGACGGATAGAGCCAACAGTCGGACATGTCCCGGCCATTCCGGAGGGATGGTAACCCTATTCGCGACCGCAACCTCACATTTCGTACAGAGTAGGGAGTCTAGGGAGGTATAAAAAGTTCTAGATGACTTAGTGGGTACTAAATGTCTATCTTCATTAGCTTAATGGGCGTAACTTTTCTTGTTAAACTGTGACTTGACTTGGGTGACTTGTTACCCACTGTCCTTTTCATAGAGACAGTCTAATTCAGATCATATACTATTAAATGAGCAATGTGTACATAAGGCCCCATTAAAATAGATAGACAAATTTTAACACAGCATTCACGTCTAACCAAAGAAATCCAAGCAAAGAAAACACTGATTACAGTGATTTTATTTTTACCTAAAATAATAAATTCCCGGCACTCTAGAATAAACACATCCACAAAACGGTCAAAACAAAATCACTTTAATCAATGTTTTTTTTTGCTTGGATATCTTTGGTTAGACGAACTGAACGCTGTGTTAAAATTTCTCCATCGACCTTATTTATATCTTGTAATCACTCTCTCGAAAACGGCTTTAACGATTTTGATAAAATTGCAATGTAGTTTACGGACGCGACTAGTCGGTCTAGCTAGGTCTCATATCTGGGAAAATTCGTTTTTTCTATCACCCGAGCAGTGCTCGGTCGCCCTGGTACTTGGAGTTACATGTTTAAGTATATTATTTTATGTGACTGTCGCGAAGATCCCTTCGCGACGACCTTTCCTAGATGTTGGATTTTCTTAAGTTATTGTGTCCGAAACATTCGTTTTTATTTAAAAAAATACGTTAACAATCACGTAGTACAAATACAAACTTATATTTATAAAATAATCTTCATTTTCTCGTACTCTAAAATATCTGTAATATCCTTTATAATTACCTACCTAATGGTGGGAATTGCATTTTTCGGAAGTTAGATGACATAATTATGACATCCGCCAGAAAGATAATATATTTATGATAAGGGTTCTACTTAAACTGAACCACTTAACAATCCAGATCCTCCTTATGACTACGAAGAATAAGTAAGAACAGAGCGTTGTAATAAGTAGCTAATAAATCTATTTATAAGTAAGCAGGTACTTACAAAAGAAAACTCCTTAGAAACACGAGAAAATTCGGGAAACATTAATTAATTTTCATATCTGAAGCAGTTGGCTTGGTGACAGTAAATGTCAAGGGCGAAGCCAGACAGTTACTTGAAGAAGTCACAGAAAAAACGACCAAATTACTTTTATAGGAAAATAACTTAGGGTCATTGCGGACGATGTTTTGAGCTTCGACTATTTTCTGTAACCGCAAACACGTTTGTCGAAAATAATCGAAATATTTTGGTGATATTTAATACTTCCTTGTATCTATATAAAATTAGAATCGAACGAATGAAAAATGATGTATCATATTTTACATCTTAGACACAAAAGTCGTTCTAGCTTGACAGGGGACAATAGATCCGTAAAAATCTTGAGTCACAGTTGAGTCGACTTTGAAAACTTCTTCCTTTTTTAAAGTCGATAAAAAATATAATATATTGATCAATGTTTAGAATATATTGCAACATTTCAAAGTTATAGAAAAGTGTATTCAAAATCTTTACTTTTTACACTTCCCTGTCTGCCTTGGCCCTTAAACGGACTTGTTGAAGAGACGAGAGGGATCAAGTGGACCATCATGGAGGAACGGAAGTCGCAGTGCAATTGAATAATTTTTGTCAATTGCAGAAGCGGGTACCCAAATGTAAGGACAGCATTCTTACTCCAACGGATAATTGCGAATTCTTTAATATTATAGAAAGAAAGATATAACGAAGTTAAGTCATAGTTGTAATTTAGTAAGGTAATATAGATGTTTGACTACAAAAAGCAAAAAAAAACAAGTAAACAAAAATAATACCTATGTGAAAAAAATTAAACCCAGCTATATTATTTACCGGGTGGAAGGGACACCGACGCGAAAACGGTTACCACGTATTCAGTACATCATTCTGAGCCCCCCACATAGAAATTTTTCATCGGTTTAAAAAAAAAGCAGGTGGTACATAAATATTCATTTTAACCGTGTAGGTATTGCACTTTTGTAGGAAACAGCAGATTTTTTTTAAATAACGTATGTAGGAGGGCTCAGAACGATGTAAGTACTAAATACGTGGTAATTTTTTCTAAAACCACCCAGATCAACGAAGTAGTCAACAAAGAAAATAAGTATCTAAACTTTTAGTCATAGTTATTTTTCAACTGACTTTCCACGGGAAAAACAACAGCCGATACGTGTTCACCTTCAAAATACCATTAAACATGTTCAAGTTCAATGCTACACTGTAAACATTTCAAATGGCAGACGTCATCCACTGAAAATATTCTGGCGGCCTTTAAAAAGATTTAATACGCATACAAAAAGGACTGAAAAACATGATAAAGTTCATATATTTAAATTCAGATTTAAGTAGCTAGCGAGACTCCGCAGATGTAATGAAATCGATACCTATCTATGTCATCATCTGCCTAGCCTTTTCCCAACTATCTTGGGGTCGGCTCCCAGTCTAACCGGATGCAGCTGAAAACCAGTATTTTAAATGGAGCGACTGCCTATCTGACCTCCACAACCCAGTTAGTACTAGGTAATACGATACTTTGGTAAGACTGGTTGTCAGACTTTCGGGCCACTGACTACCTGTAACGACTATCAAAGATCTACAAATGACTAACGGCTTAACGTCCTTTCCGAGGCACGGAGGAAACTTGGTATGTAATGGGTGGTCACCCATCCACAGACCAACCTAGGCCAGCACGGCTTAATCTTATATATCTTAAAGATCGACCCGAGCGGCTGTTATTATTTAACCACGAGCTCCATGTAAACACGACTAATTGCTAGTCGTATCTTCGCCCGCGACTTCATCCGCAAAAATTGTGACAGCACAGCTAATATGCATGACATAAATATTGTTTATAGCCTATATCACCATCGAATAATGTAGCTTTCTGCCAGTGAAAGATTTTTTTGAATTGGACCATTAGTTCTGGAGATTATCCCCTACATACAAATAAATCTTACCTCTTTATAGTATTAGTATGGATAAAACAAACAAAAATGGTGACCAAAATTTTGTGTTCGCCGCTTGTATTGTAGTTACTTGTGAAATCAGGTTTTTTGTTTTATCGTGACACTTAGCCACAACAAAAAAAATATGATTAAAGTGAAATTCCAGGCCCGTCTTCTTAGCGAGTCGATGGCAATCTAAATTGATTCAGCCCTTTTGGCGAGGAGTCGACACTTTCAGAAGCGTCCATCAGCTCCTATAATGTGCAAACAGCAGGACAGGCAGGTAACGTTATCAATTGTCCCATCGTTTATGGAACAACACCATATTTTCACTCCAGGGCAATCATCTATGAGGGAGAGAACCTCACGTCCCAGCCGCCGCGGGAGAAGCACCGGGCGTCGGGGGCCACGTGGTGGCTCTCGGCTACCGTAGGCGCGGGCCTGTGGACGGTGAGTAATGGGCTCGGCGTCCGTCCGTCTTATGACGACAGGCCGTGTCGACGGCGCGTTCGTGTTCCACGCGCGCCTCAAAGAGATGTCAGCAAACCAGAGGGGCCCGCAAGGGCCGATGCCTGCCAGGGCTGCGGGACTGTTCGAAAGAGATACCGCGGCCCTGGAACACAAAGGGTAAAAGAAGGAACATGGATGGGTTTTAGTCAGTAAAAGTCTGACACTCCCTTCCGCTCCGCCCAGAGCGGGAGGAGTCATTTGATGATTTCCAATCACAAAAAAAATAAAAAAGGGCAGTCATCTATGAGTCTCTACCTGATCAAGTTTTCCATTCTCTGTCCCTGCGTTACCATCACAAACGGTCGATGACCCCGAAAATAAATTATCATATTTTTTTTTTAGTTTTATATTTTTGGACACTTATTTACCTATAACTACCAATTACTTCTATCGAGTTATTTTATTTTATTTTTATTTGGAGTTTCGCAAAGTAATTCAAATTGATCTTGTATAACAAATGATGTTTTGAACGATTCTATAGATACGCTGCGCAAGAGTCGAACACGCAATCTGTTACAGTCGCGCGCGGTGCCCTAACGAATATAGACGTGCCTATGGATATAATTGCTAAATTCTAAATTTATCCGCTGCTATACATGTTAGATGTATAGAAAACTCCGTTGTACATGAATAGAGTATTAATTTCGCGCTCTATAATGTCCGGTTCAAGAATTCGCGTAAAAATTGCTGGCAAATAGCCGCGAAAAGTGGAGTGTTATGTGCTAGAATATTTTTGTTTATGATGTGTTAAAACAGCATCTTAATTAGTCAATTTTCGTGAGTCTAAACAGCAAGAAAATCCCATCAAAACAATAAAAAAATCCGGCAGTAGCTGACAAAACAAAAGTGTTGATTTGAATTCAAAATAAAAACAATTGACAAGCTATGGCGTCTACTCCAGATACGCCAACCCCAAGTGATACCCCTGAGGATACGCCAACACCTTCTCCAGCTCCTCAAGATGTAAACAAGTTCAACTGGTTGAAGAGAGCCCAAGCTGCAAGGAACAACCCATTCGTGAAAGCAAGACCGTCCCTAAACCGCGAGAGCTCGACTGCAGAGCTGTTCTCCAGGGAGAATTCCAGTCCAGACTTATTCCAGAGTTCGAGATTGAATCTTTTTGATACTGATAGAACACCGAAACCTGATGTTAATGCTAATGGATATGGAAAGGTAAGTTTTGAAACTTCTCATAACTTTAATAACTGTGAAAATTTAATGTAAAATTATTTCTTACACGTGACCAGAGGGCGGGCCTATTTTTTGGCCAAAGAATCAGCATTGCCATCCAACGTGGCAATGCTGCCAGCCTTCTGGACACTTTTCCTGTTGACAGCGATGCGGACAAAGTTTTGGACGCTGTGTAACCTTTTTCTACTTGTACATATTTATTACTATTATAGTTTTGTAGTTTGTAAATAATTTAAAACTTAATCTTTGAAATAAATTTCTTAAAACATCAAATGACCATGAGGATTGAGAAGAAGCCAGTATATCGTGGATTAACTGATAATAATCTAAATAATGACATACTTATAAGTAAACAACCTCTGTTTACAGCTGTCTCTTGTAATCTAGATTATATATATTACATCTCTTCGTCTCCATACAATAATAAAATCATAACATACGTGAATATCAGTTTCACACTGAAAAATGCAATCACCGAAACGTTTGACGAAATGATTAGCTCCGCTTCAGCAAATTTGATAAACAAATATTAAACTTCTATAACGTTAGTAGCCAATCTTTTCGTCTATTTAGACTGAAACATCTAAGTTTTGGGCAAATTAACACCACACTGTTAAACTTTGCTTCAAAATTGGGGAATAGCAAAGTGGCCCGAGAAAGATTTGAAGCCGGTTTGAAAGTCTGACAACCAGCAGTCTTTAGCAAGGTAACTGGGTAGTGGGAATCAGATAGGGAGTCGCTCCTTGTAAAATACTAGTATTCAGCAGCACCCGGACCGAATAGAAGCCGACATAGAAGTAGATGTGAAAAAGTTAGAAGGTTAGGTGGTGATCGATCCCCACTAATATTTTGACAAAAACACTCCTATAGATAAAAAAAGACATGCTGCGCCGACCCTAAATGAATTGGGACAACAGCAAGAGAATGATGATGACTCTTATAGATAAAAATTAGGGAAAAAAAAACAGACGAAAAAACCACACTTTATCCTCTATAATACAAAATACAAATGGACGGATGTTCGTTACTCTGTCACGCAAAAATTAAAAAAACTGACCGGATTACAACACATAGGATAGTTTTTATCCCGGTAGTACGATCCCGTGCGACAATTATGGAACTCCACGCGGGCGAAACCGCGGGCATAAGCTAGTAATTTAATAAAGTTTTGTTTACTTGTTGTTACCATCAACATAATGATGATTAAATCATTCGTTTTACACGCCTCGCACGATGCATACATTAATTGCGATCTCGTTGATGATTCTCATTATCATTATGTAACTGGAGACGGTGACGCTACATCATCTGTCTATCAGACAAGTTTACGACCTAACGCTATGTACATAAAATCTAATTCTACTTATCTTACATACAAATTAGCCTCGACAAACCTTAGTCTGCCTCATCTTGCCTCGGAGGACCAATTTCCATAAATTTTAAACCGATTAGGATCAAACTTGCGAACAATCTGAGTTTCAAACAGGACGTTTTGGTTTAAATGGCTGATTTGAATGCTCTTGAGTTGGGCAGTCTAAAGGTGAAATCACATTTACAAGCATAGATCAGTAATTTCTTGCATCCTTTCCCTTTCTGTCACTTAGGGGCTGTCTCCACGAGCGAGAGAATCGCGACGATATTATCGTCGTTGCCACGTATTTCTATACACACACTCTCTTAGAAGCCGTCTCCACGAGCGAGAGAATCGCGGCGATATTATCCCATACAAATACGTAATATCGCCGCGATTCTCTCGCTCGTGGAGACGGCCCCTTAGAATTACGACCCACTAAAGTGAGAGGTCCAATTGCACGTCAAAGTGCTCCCGATACTCGCTCCACCAAATGACGCTTTTACGTGGCAGAATGAGACAGAGATACTCGAAAACGCTGATCCGTGCGGGCTAATGTGAGTTCATCCTAACACTGATAGCCGTTATGATCTGGTCGAACTTGACCCCTTTTAAACCAGGTTTGATTAAGATAGAGATGGATGGGCTTAAGAACAGGTGAGGGCCTACACAAATGGTCAATTGCTTTCGACCCGTTACGTATTTCTGCAACGACTGCCAACAGAATTGACTTTTCGGAAAAGATGTCAATTAAAATAGGTTTTGGTCCATGATTGTCATTTCTAATAGAATGCCATTAATTAATTACGTCATTTGAAAAGCTTTAAGTGGAAAGCGGAAATTATCAGGAAAGAATTTTCGGAATCGGATGAGCAGTTTCCAAGATTAGCCCCTAAACTTACAAACATTTCGTTTTTGTTAGCCTGAACTGTCCCACTCCTTGGCAAAGACCTCCCCCTATTCCTTTTGCTTTTCTCGATGCTGCTCCTCTTCTCGCTAATTAACGAGAATTAAAGCCATCCAAGGCATCCCACCTTCTGCCCCGTCTAGCTGTCTCAGGGCTCCAGTTTTCTGATATGACCCACAGCGATATTCCTCATTAATTTTTCTTGTCATGTTTTTTCGACAAAAATTACCTTTTTTATTATTAATGTAGATAAAGAAACATTTTGTTTGTGTTAGTTTACCGTCAGCGGTATATTACTCTACTAGTGTATAAGAGCTGTGTTACAATTCATTGATGTAACTACAAAGTATAATCTATCTATGTATCAGTGGCGAAGGTTCCATACAACTCGATTCGTACCGGCTTCCTTTTGAAAAATGGCACAGTCAGTATTCTATAGACAAACAATATAATCACCATGAAGTTTCTTGCCGGTTCTTCTCCATAGGAAACGAACAACCCGAACCGTGCACCTTTTTGTCGACGATTCATAAGTGCCCATGTAGGCTTAAGTGAAATAAAAATATTTTCATTTTGATTTTGAATCACATTAAAGATAATTATGTAGTCTGGCTTACCTCTTACAAAAATTGACCCTTCGTTACTGCTATATACAGGGTGTTTGGCGCATGGACCGACACAATTTTTCCAGGGATTTGGGAGGTCATTAGCTAGGTTCTACCCATACACCCTTTGTCCCAAATGTCACGGTTGGTTCCATATGTTTTTTTTTTTTTAATGAAAAAAATGCCCAAAATGTTTCCTTTAATTCGAAATAACGTGTAAAGTTGTAAAATTTCATTCATTAAATAAAAAAAATTACTTTGGAAGCTTGTAAGGAATTTTCTTGAAACCAGTTGTATAAAACAAAGATGTTTTTAGATTTAAAAGACTTTGGAGAATGCAACAAAATTTGTTTTGTGCCACTACGCCCACAAACAAAAAAGTTATTTCGAATTAAAGGAAACATTTTGGGCATTTTTTTCATTTAAAAAAAAAACAACCGTGACATTTGGGACAAAGGGTGTATGGGTAGAACCTTGCTAATGACCTCCCAAATCCCTGGAAAAATTGTGTCGGTCCATGCGCCAAACACCCTGTATAACTTTCGCACTATCGGTGGTGGTGCGAAAAAAAGTGCTGATGATGTTGACGGTAAATTATACGTTGTAATCGTTTGTGTGACGATGTCCCTTCCACTCTGTATAATGTTTAACTTCTAGTTAAATACTTCCACCAAAATCTGACCCGTATATAAAACCGACAAACATTTTCAATCTCAGCTTCATATAAAATTCATGTTCTATTCAGACTTTACTATAAACATCATTATAAAAGTCCGGAGCGTGCCAAACACTTCCATGCCTTGTTAGTTTACCTCGTAGCGAATATTTTTAGACTTTAGGGATATACCTGTAAGGATGAATATTAAATACAATGTTGTTGATAACGTTGCAACTGATTGTGGTCCTTCGGGTTTTTTTATCGTTATATAGAACCGGTTTTGTTGGGTCCATGTTCTGGATTTTCTGTGCATGGCCATACGAGAAGGGAAAGACCATGGAAACCATAGGTTGATTGGATTAAAGACGATACTAGTAGAAAGAAAGTGAACATTGAGAAAGCGGTTGAAAGAGATGAAAAATAGATTTCATATAGGGTAAAACCAGGATAGATGCCCCACTTTTCGAAAAAGCCTCCTAATTTTCAAACTGTACGTTTTTCATGAAGAATTTCCATGAATGTAATTAGTTTGATCTTTGTACTAGCAATACGACTCGTTTTTGTTGATCTAACATTATTTGATTCTGCATAAATTGAGTTTTTGCAAACCCTTTTTTTTTGAGGATAGATGCCTACCTTATGGATAGATGCCTCACTATGAAAATGCTAAGGAGGATAGATGCCTGCGATGTAGGATATACGCCCTATAAATTAAAATAAGTACAATACATAGTTTTGATATGTTTTATTTGTAATCTTTAGGTAATAGTATTAACGGTACTCTTAATAATTATTAATTAAACTTAAACATTTGTTTAACAAAAAATAACTTCTAAATTTTAATGTGCATAATCGTAACTAATTGAACATAATAGGTATGGCAGGCAAGATATTTCAAAAAATCAACCACAATTAAATGTTATCCTTATTTTAGGTTGAATTGGAAAGTGCTTTCAGTTTGCCACATCTTGAGTCATAATTTCTAAAAAGTGTACATACTTCGTGCAGCCACTTCTGGCATGATATGCTCCGAATCCAATCAGATTTTGACTTCGTATTTTGATAGTTATCAAAGCATTCTAAGCAATAATAAATTTTTTATCAAAATAAAAATAATCATTTTAAAAATACATATGCTAACATGCATACAGCTTATGGGGGATAGACGCCCCTAAGGGCACCTATACTGCAAAAAAATCGGGGCGACTATCCTTTTTGCTATGGATAGATGCCGTTTTATTTTTTGACGTATCTAAATACAAAAGTGCAATTATTATTATGTAGTTATAAAGTTAACTAACCAATGTATGGATATAATTAAAATAGAACAGAATTTATTACTATATAAAAAGATATGTAACAGTAAATTCTTACGTTTGAAACTTTGAAGCGTTCGTCCTGTTCGTCGCGGAGATGATCGCATGCAGCAGCTAAACACGTCAATCCCGTGCGATGGTCTGCAGGGCACATAGGTGTGGGGCACGTGCGCTCTATTTTTAAACTATTAAATCTGTGTTGCGATTTTTGGAAGTTAGGTTTTTAGAAAATGGGGCACCTATCCAACTGCGGCATCTATCCGGGTTTTACCCTAATGGGTGTAAAAGACTCGGCAGTAGTTGTGGGCATCGTTAAGCGATGTCGACAGTCATTTGTTCTCCCCGTCATTGCGATATTATTTTTTAGTTCTGGGCAACCTAGGTTCTGGGAATCTTTTCATTACGGAGATATTGGGGGTCAAAGTTATAACTTTTTCACAAGTCTTTTTTAGGGTTCCGTATATAAAGGGTAAAACGGGACCCTATTACTAAGACTCCGCGATCTGTCTGTCCGTCTGTAGGCATGGCTGTATCTCATGAACCGTGATAGTTAGACAGTTGAAATTTTCACAGATGATGTATTTTTTAGGGTTCCGTTCCGTACCCCAAGGGTAAAACGGGACCCTAAAAACAGAATAAAAAAATATCTAAGTGGGGCTCCCATACAACAGACATGATTTTTTTTGCCGTTTTTATAGATAATGGTACGGAACCCTTCGTGCGCGAGTACGACTCGCACTTGACCGGTTTTTTAATACATGTTTTGAATGTTTTACTTTACTTTAAACACCTCCATGACCCTTGTAAAAATTAATGCATCTACTAATGGGCTACACTGAGTTCTAACGTAAAACGTGATTTTTCACCTCAAAAAACCAGTAATTTCCCAGCAATAATTTTTGAATAGAGTTACTTAGTTTGCTGTACAGAATGCTTGGTTGCCGGCTTCGTGAAGGGTCCGTTTACACATTGTATTTATGAAAGAAATTAACAAGCTGTACCGACTGCAAATGTATTAGAATGAGCCATGAGCATGAGGCTTTCAGTCTGCATATCTTCTAAGCAAACACTTTCTTACTAACAAAAAATATTCGTTTTAGTCATTAATTTTTCTTACGTTTTTTGAAATTTTCAGCTCAGCCTGCAAAACGAAAGTTTGTTTTTTTTTTTTTGGTGGGTGGGAAATCATCAAATGACCCCCCCCCCCGCTCTGGGCGGAGCGGAAGGGAGTGTCAGACTCTTACTGACTAAAAACCACCCATGTTCCTTCTTTGGCCCTTTATGTTCCAGGGCCGCGGTATCTCTTTCGAACAGTCCCGCAGCCCTGGCAGACATCGGCCCTTGCGGGCCCCTCCCGTCGCTGGCTACCCTGGCGCTTGCATCTAAGAATATAATATAACAATGATTGGTCTTTTAGAAAATACCCATCATAGTATAAATTGTAACGGACTTTACCAATCCACCATGCCAAACACTTCAATGCTTTGTTAGTGGAACTCATGGAGACTATTCTTGGATTAAACCTAAGCACGTGATCCAGTTTTATGTACGTTTGTACACGCACGTCATTACTTAGGAAATATAAACGGGGTTTGTGTATTTTTTAATGGAAAACATGACATTTGATACGAGGTCAACTGTTTTAATTTATTCGTGTCTATAAAAGTTTTCTAAAACTCTCTTTATTCGTTGGTTACCACGACATGACATCGCCTGTAATCTAAGAAGGTGTACCTAATATTACACCCACATGTCGCCAGTTATGTTTAAGGCCCTGCAATAATGGGCAAGCAATAATGGGATATGGATAATTCCCATCAACCGGGCACGAATCCAGACTCCGTGGCTGTGGCAGAGAAATTCCAGATGTAAAAACCCAACAACACTTCGCCCGACTTAGATCGAACCCAGGGCTCAGCAGTCAGTCTTGTTTTATTTGCTTGCTCAATCTATAACATACGTACTGATAGGCAGTCTTCTTTGTGAAAGGGTATGGGTCGATATCTATCACGTTGAATTTTATGTGCACGTGTTCTCAATCATGAGTTGAGTTCACATAGAATTCGTTTTATTTCGGTAATATGTTCCCATTATTTTCGACTTCGACGACAGCGAATGAGCGAAGCCAGAGCAAAGCTAGCTGCTGTGGACGATGAGTAATGGGCTAGCTCGCCGTCCGTCCGTCTTATGACGACAGGCCGTGTCGACGGCGCGTTCGTGTTCCACGCGCGCCTCAAAGAGATGTCAGCAAACATGAGGGGCCCGCAAGCGCCGATGCCTGCCAGGGCTGCGGAACTATTCGAAAGAGATACCGCGGCCCTGGAACATAAAGGGCAAAAGAAGGAACATGGATGGGTTTAAGTCAGTAAAAGTCTGACACTCCCTTCCGCTCCGCCCAGAGCGGGAGGAGTCATTTGATGATATCCCATCCAAAAAAAAAGGGCAAAGCTAGCTAGTATTATTACAAACAAACACATGTAAATAACACCATCCTTCCTCATTATGCCACACACGACAAAGCAGGAACAATGGACGACAATCGTGTGTCGATATACGCAAGTAGTGGCTATATCTGTTTAATGTTACAGGATAAAGTTTTGGACACATTGTGACTGTACTGGATAATCCTCCCAAGTTGTTCATTTTGATTTTTTGTGCGGGACTTGCACGATATTGGTAAAACCTAATTCAATGTATCCGAAAAAATCTATGACACATTTTCTTAAAAAAAACTACGGGTTCCCACTTGGATTTCCTGTCGTTTCAAAAGTTTCTGGGCATTGAAAAATTGCGTATTAACATGGTATTAAAATCGCGGATTAAATCAAATTTCTAGAAAACTGAACAGCCTGTGGAATTCGGTAAGAGTGCAGGTTTCCATGAGTAAAAGATTTTGTATAATCGGATCAACAGCTCCAGAGAATAATTCTTACTTTCAAACAAACAAAGTTCTCTGTTTATAAAAGTAGTTTAGAATAGTTTAATATGACTGGCAGGGCTAATGTCTGGATATTTTACGAGGTCTGCCGCAACGCCTTCTTTTTTTTTAGGTATGGGAATATCCAAATGAACCCTCCCGCTCGGGGTGAAGCGGAAGGGAGTGTCAGACTTTTACTGACTAAAACCCATCCATGTTCCTTCTTTTGCCCTTTGTGTTCTAGGGCCGCGGTATCTCTTTCGAACAGTCCCGCAGCCCTGGCAGGCATCGGCCCTTGCGGGCCCGTCCTGTTTGCTGACATCTCTTTGAGGCGCGCGTGGGACACGAACGCGCCGTCGACACAGCCTGTCGTCAAAAGATAGACGGACGGTGAGCTAGCCCATTGCTCACCGTCCACAGGCCCGCGCCTACGGTGGCCGAGAGCCACCACGTGTCCCCCGACGCCCGGGGCGTCTCCCGCGGCGGCTGGGACGTGAGGAAACGCCGTCTGGCTGAATCAGGGCTCCACATAGTAGCAATTTTGGCCTACAGCTCATTGCTGTACGGCAGCCGTGGTCAGCCCACGAACGATTACCTTCCTCTTCCTGTGACTCTTCTAGTCTTCTAGCTTCTGTTGTTTAATTTTAACTAGCAAGGAAATAAGTAGATAATTCACCTAACTACATACTTTATATACTTATGCACCTTATTCAAAGTGTCTTTCCGTCATCGCTTACGAATATCAATGCGAAGAAAATGCATGTAATTGTCATGTAAATGACCTTAGTAGAATACTAACGCCATGCATGCTTATGTCTTTATTTAAATTCCTGTTTGTTAACAGTTGCAGGAAACTTTGTCTATCCATAGTTTGTGATTACGGGGACCATCCAACTTATTTCGTGATTTCTAGTGATCAAGCTGTAGCCGTTATGTAAACACCTTCCAAGTGAAGCAGCGCTTGCTAAGGTCGGTCCGTGGATGGCTGACCATCCATTACAAACCAAGTTTCCTCACAGTGCATCTGTAAGTACGTTAAACCGTTGGTCCCGGCTGTCATTTGTGTATCTTTGACAGTCGTTACTGGTAGTCAGTGGGCCGAAAGTGACAATCAGTCTTATTATTATCAACAAGGGGTATTGTGTTACCCAGTACTAACTGGGTTCGGTTATGGAGGTCAGATAGGCGTTACACCATTTAAAATACTGGTCAGATTGGAAACCGACCCCTACATAGTTGAGACCTTTTCTCAACCTTTTCTTAGGCAGATGAAAAGATTTTACCTAAGAAAAAATATCCCAAGACATTCTAACAAGGAAATAAGAGTGCGAACTATCGTTTCCTACAAATAACTGCCGCCCTATTAACCTACCTAACCTAACCTTCTGAAGACTAAACAATCATTTAATTAATTAATTGTATGTACAACATGTTTTATGTCTATAGATAAGGCTGTGGCTACATTGACGCGGGTCGCGTCATCGCGTGTCTAACGCAATACAGTCACGTGTTCACTGGACTTAAGTTGATCGTCCACTGCTAAGTAGGATATGCATGGAGAGGTTAGCCATGTTAGCTACACGATTTATTGGTTTTCCAGCCACACATTTAAATATACAGACATAAATACAGGGTGTAAGGAACAGCCCTCTACAGACAAATGGGGTGAATTCAGTATATCATACTACATAAGATGACCGGTACATGAAATTATTTCAGGAACGCTGTGGGAATCCAATAAAGGACAATGACCAAAGTTGGTACCAAAAAGTCTCGCGCCTCAAAACCAAAATATTATAGTAATTAGTTTCATATTTTTTTACGGCATTACGCGTCGGGGTTTTGATTTTTGAACTGGAAATATACTTTTCGAGTTTAAAAGTACGAATATTGTTTTACTCCCTTTATATGACGTTCCGTTTCAACTGAATATAAATGACGTTCCGTTTCAATTGAACAAACCCTTGTCTGTCGAGCGGACTCTAAAATTAATTACAATTAAGTAAGATCAGTACACCAAATCGATTTAGTTTGGTTTATTGCTATTTGCAACAAAATAGATTTTCTCAGCCTAAAAATTTTGATTTATCGATTACATCCCTAAATCCCGACTAGTTTATAGCACTTACTATACTCTATGGTTTATAGTTATCTTATCTGTGGCATCTGACATTTGTACTGTACTGACTGACTATTGGCAATGTAAAGGTCTAAAATAAAATCGAGTTTCAGTCAAGCATACTGTGGATGTTACTTTAACTCGTAATTCTTACTAATATTAGTGTATTACGCTGTTTTTAGAGCAATAATGTAATGTATGTGTGTTAAAATACGTCGTTGGTAGCGTCGAAAAAATAGACCTACTTTTTAGGTTAGTTTCGATTTTATAAAATAACTCTGAAACGCGGGTTTTTTTTTCAAAAATAATTTTTGTAGGAGTTAATACGATCAGTGTAGTCTATAAAAAACAAGGTTTGATTTTGATGCAGCATGGTACGGGATTCCATACTTCCATGAGCATTCTCTTTTGATTTGTTTTATTTCCTCATACGCAATGTATCGTTACCGTGGCAAAACGCACTTATCCAACGGTAAGTGCGACGACGAGTTCGATGGACTCTGAAGCTAGGCAGGAAGTGAAAAGCTGATTTCACGCGTCGTTCTTTAGAGTATTTCAACATCCATTGTTGGTTTTTTGATTTTAGCCGTACTATTTAACCGACTTCAAAAAAAGGAGGAGGTTCTCAATTCGGCCGGTACATATTTTTTTTTTTTTTTTTTTTTTATGTATGTACACCGATTACGCCGAAGTTTCTGAACCGATTTACGTAATTCTTTTTTTGTTTGATGCGGAATAGTTTCGAATTGGTCCCATAAAAATTTGATTCAGGTAGGCCCATTAGTTTTTATTTTATGAGCATTTGACTCTGAAGTCTGTTACTTGTTTGTTGTTGTGGAGTTACTTTCGCATTTATAATATTAGTAAGGAAGTAAGAATAAGCCTATTACCATGAAATGTATGGTTTACAATGTAAAATGAACGCATAGAAAAAAATTGTATAGGATATTGCAACTAAAAACGAAAAAATAAAAAAAACTTTTTTGCAAAAAATAAAACCGACTTCAAAATCACAAAAAAGTGAAAAATAATTTTAGCTTCAGAAGTCGGTGCCAAAAAACTGAATCAAACAAACAAAAGTCACCGACAAGCTAAAATTATTTTTCACTTTTTTGTGATTTTGAAGTCGGTTTTATTTTTTGCAAAAAAGTTTTTTTACATAAATGAAGTGCTGTAGAGAATATAATTTTACATTGAAATAAAGGAATAGTAAAAGTAAAAACGACAAAAAAAAAACCTGAGAAAAATTCTGGTGGAATATAATTCAAAATGAGGAATATGTAATTTTCTGTCAGTTTGCGGGGGGCGGTCCGGATCTCTTACACCCGTATATCCTATGTCGTCGAGAACAAAGGTTAACAATGAAAGGACAGTAGCGTGGCGTGGATGATCCCCGCTAAATCTTGAACCGATTTACCATATAAAACGAAGCATAGCACATATTCTGTAGCTTAGCTGTCTTCGTGGAATGTGTAAGTCGAGATTTGCCACGTTTCATTTGTCTACCAGTATTATGTTTCGTGTCAAGCGTGACCGTTGGGTCACATAGTCGACTTCACCGTTCCACCTACATTTTCATATAAACCAAAGTTAAGGACCTGCACGGAGCTAAATCGTCTCCTACTGCTACGTAGGATGTCCATGAAGAGAGATGAGATTCACCGCGTTTTATTTGTTTGTCAGTTTCGCATTCATGCTTAGCTCTGGGTCCATTTCGCAGAGAGAAGGCTGGTGTCTCAGGCATTAGGCACATTATAGGCTGGTTACATTTGTATATGCGCGCGGTGGACGATCGCACTTACACTCATACAAAGCGAAGCTAAGTTTGTGCGTAGCTTAATCAAAATCAAAATCAAAATCAAAATATTTTTATTTCACATAGGCCTACATGGGCACTTATGAAACGTCGACAAAAAGGTGCACGGTTCGGGTTGGTCGTTTCCTATGGAGAAGAACCGGCAAGAAACTCCATGGTTACTCTTTTAAAATGATTAGTTTTACAATATTATCATGTTACAGCATTAGTACTCAAGTATGGGGGGACAGCATAGGCCCGACAATAAGTCGTTGCTTACTACACAAGAAAAACGGAAAACAAGATAAGAGGTTAACAAAAGTTAACACACATCTAGGAATCTACAAGGCCTACACTGTTCACACATTCACAAACAATCGTTAAAAAGAATCTATACAAAGGCAAGAAAATATTATAAAAGACTAAATTAAACAAGTGACAAAAATATTGTCATCAGTGCTGCTGCTTAGCCTCGAACTGCAGTGGAGCGATGCCATATCCCCGCAACTGTTTCTGATTACTATCTTCCACATACGTGTTTATTTATCTGCGTTCACTGGGAATGGCAGGCGGGCCTTGTTAGTTGAGACCAGAGAATGAAGGGAGGTATTGAGGTTAGATTTAATGTGGTAGAATTTACTGATATAGCTATGACCTGATTTGTAAATAGATTGTACAAGAAAGTTAGTTTTTTTTTAACCTCTAAGAATGGAGCGCACAGAGAATCATGAACGTTCTGTGATGCGATGTGCAAATACGAGATTTTAATTTACGGGCAATTTTAGTTGATAGTCAATTTTGTTATCAATCAAATTCTTTGGCATTGCATAAAATTTCTAACTACATCGTTGCAATAAAGCAGAGAGATCTCCAACTATAGAATATTGCCACTGGGCTTGCAGATATTTCAGAATTTAGGATGTCTGTTGGAATTAAAGTTTCTTTAATTAATTCCAGTGAACAACGTAACGAATATAATCTAGCTCTTCAATCTAAAGTCTAAACATAGCCCAGTGACACCACAATGAACAGATAAAGGGTAATAAACATACGTAATACAAGTACATGTAACTAGGCGCCTGCCAGATGCTTCGAACAGGCCTATGTTATGTCATTGCGCGACAATTTACGTCCGTACTTGTATGTTAATTAGTACAATACTATTTATCTTATTATTAGATATATCAGCAGCTATATCACTGTGTATGTTGCCGTCTTTATTTAAAGTGGTAACCACGTGGTAAGCATTTTTGGAATACTCTTCAATGATCATACACTTTTTCTTCCACTCGTGTCGATGATTCATATTTTGTTCGACCAGTAAATACGTAGCGACCTTGGACTGCAGATCTATCGTTTGCCTGATGTAAGTTCTGGTGTAGCATGTTATCACGACTTGCAGGACAAAAGATACGGCATATGCTATGACGGAGTTCCTCCCTGACACTATTTGGCATTATTTGGGATGTGTCGATGATTCTTCATCTGGCTCGATTGGAGCTACAGCGACCAATCTGCGCATTGAGTCTATGAAGTTGTATTTATAGGTTCTCTCGTATTCGAAAATCCTGGATGTATCCCAGCGATGGTGTTGTAATTACATTGCGGTTTTTGTTTGCATGTCGTGGTCTTATTGTGCTTCGTCCATTGTACAGATATCTCGTAATTTATCAGAAAACTCATTTGTGTTTTTCTTTGATTCCACTATTGAACTTTACTCTCAAGTTCTATCATAATATTATTACCACCCTTTCTGAAGAGCCCCACCTCCAATAGGTCAGCGTATGTCCTTCTAGCTAGGGCGTTCCCTCCCGGCGTTGCTACTCACTTTTGCCTTGTAAATACCAGTCGCCTTTCATCATCATCCTCATCATCATCCTCATCATCATCTAAGCGTATTCTTTTCAGTGTTTATCACTACATCTTTTTTTATACTGCAACATTCTCGTATGACATGAATACTTATGTTTTTCATTTTGTATTCCTTGTCACTGTCATACATATAATTATGCAGTCATTACAAATTTTCTTACGCGGATCTTGTAATTGTTATGTTAAAGCAACCTCTACAAGGCCGTCTTGCACGCTTAGTCGAGCGTTATTAGCGGTAAATACTGCCATTAGAACTACTATTGTTTTATTTAGATCGGAATCTTCAGTACAGGCTTCCTATACTAAACCATTAGGTTAGGTTAGATAAGTTCCGAGAAACAAAGTGGGAGGATCGGGAATTAATAATACGTTTCTTTACATATTGCCGTGCAGTTTGTAATGAGAGCAGCCTGTACTTCCTGCGGTCCAGTAATTTACATAGGTACTAAAGGAACATTTTAATAGAGATATCAGAGTTCTGACAAAAATATCAGTAGCTACATATATGCATTTGGAATTTTGAACGAGACTCGCTCATCCTTCCTCTCCTTGTCCCATGTTCCTTGGGGCAGCGCAACACGTTCGACTGGAGGTCCATGGCAAGCTCAATTCGATCAGAGCAACGTTATCAATGTTGTTAAAAACGTGACTTATGTGTGACGTAGGCACCATTCATTCAAGGGAAGCAATTAACCCTTAAATGCGCACTGTTGTATAAATACAACATTCCAAAAACCATGGATTAAAAAGAACTTCTTATGATTTTTTAATTATTTTGACTAATAATTTGTGTTTCTGAACGATATACGATATACTTTTTTATCATAGGTCATAAAAAAGATTTCTTTTGTTTTTTAAATATTGAATGTCAAATGCCACTTTGACAAAAACATAGGTTTTGGCGCGAACGTTGTTTTGAAGCAGTGTCTAGACTTCGCTAAACATTACGTAAGTTTATAAATTTATTTATTTTGCTTGATTATATCTTCAAATACATGGTAAACGTATAAAACATAGAAATAAATTACACGTTTTGTAGAAAATAACACAAATCGGTATGTTGTATAAAAACTACATTGCGCGCTTCTTGGTAAAAAAAAATGCATGATTGGTGAAGGGCTTTTCTTTTGGTTTTCAGCATGCCACGCTTACTAGAAAGCGAAATTTCTAAGTATTTAGAAACTCTTGATGACTCAGAAGATGGTTTAGATGGATCAGACTCCGAGGTAGAAGACGAAGGCAATTATTATCATAGCGCTCGAGACGTTCTCCGAGACATTGAAAATGAAAGTGAAGTTGAAAATGAAGGTGAGAATAGAGCTGCTGATGATCCGGATCCCACTCTTGTAAATGATCTTGTTGAGGATATGCAAGACCCCCCCATTTTGGCAGATGAAGATGTCGTAGCAGTTTCATCGCATGGGACTTCCAGGCGGCCCATAAATCGACCTGTGGTCTGGCGAATATGGGAGGTGTGGACCTATTAGATTCATTCATAGGTCGTTACCACATCACACTGAAAAGCCGGAAGTGGACCATGCGTTTGTTTTATCACTTTCTGGACTCATTTCATTTCATTTTCTGGGTTCATTCAAGCCATGGTCCGAGGCAAGAGGGAATGGGAAGCCGTCGCCTCCTTCTGCGAAGCAGTCATGCTAGCGAAGGAGGCGGCGGAACGTGAGAGGGAGAAAGCCTCACGTCCCAGCCGCCGCGGGAGGAGAAGCACCGGGCGTCGGGGGCCACGCCGTGATGGCTCTCGGCCACCGTAGGCACGGGCCTGTGGACGGTGAGTAATGGGCTAGCTCGCCGTCCGTCCGTCGTATGACGACGGGCAGGCCGTGTCGACGGCGCGTTCGTGTTCCACGCGCGCCTGAAAGAGTTGTCAGCAACGGGAGGGGCCCGCAAGGGCCGGTGCCTGCCAGGGCTGCGGGACTGTTCGAAAGAGATACCGCGGCCCTGGAACATAAAGGGCCAATGAAGGAACATGGGTGGTTTTTAGTCAGTAAGAGTCTGACACTTCCTTCCGCTCCGCCCAGAGCGGGGGGGATCATTTGATGATTTCCCACCCACCAAAAAAAAAAAAAAGAGATGGGTCTTCCTGCAAATAGCAATAAACGTGGTCGCCCCAGTGCTTCTTCAATTCAAGGGGAACTTGAATTGAAGAAGTTCCGAGGACCAGCGCAAGCTGTTCCGGCCAAGGACGTACGACTGGACCAATTTGGTCAGAAAAGCAGCAGAGGTGCAAATTTCCAAAATGCTCTGGTTTTGTGCTCTGTGTGATACTAAAAAAAATAATTGTTTTTATAAATATCATAATGAGACATAAATAAATAAATTATAAAATAACTTCTGTTTTTTACTTCATCCATACTTACGTAACTTCAATAGTCGCGCAATGTTGTATTTATACAACATACACATTTTTGAAAAAAAAAAAAATGGGTGCTAGATTTTTTTTATTATTTTTCCTTTAATATAATACCGATCTTGCATTAAATATGATTTTTTCGAAAGGTTTGGAAAAATCACGCATTTGAGGGTTAACGTTATTGATTCCGGTCACATACAATCATCATCAATCTCGTCCATAATTGTACACGTGGCCCTTGAATTGTATCTTTAAAGACAATGTTGTGACGTCACAAAGGAGATAGATTTAGATGTAGACGTGAACTGTATCATGACCATCTCTCAGTCTTACTGAGATAACGGATACTGAACTCACCGTCAACCCATTAAATTGGCGACTGAACGTAATCCCCGAAGTTGATTCATGTCGCATCACAATTGGTTTACTGTCCAAGTGACTGGTACGCAAGGTACTGTTAGGTTTAGTGTCGGTTATTGTGGTACAATGCACTAGTCATTATCCAGTTTATGACGAGGGCCAGCTTTAGTTTGTTTGTGACTGTAGACTGAGGTAGACGATGGTAAAACAGGTGAGTTTATTTTGTATCTTCACTTCTTCTGCGTTGTTGTCATTAGGACTTCGGTGTCCGGTGGGTAATTCTCTAGGATCATTCCGTTACTTCTGGTTTTATTTATTAAGTGTTCTTCAAATAGTACTTACCTTGTTTCTTCTAACTTTGCTGTTGTTTATTTTTTAAAGGGTTATGGGATTGTTTACTTCTGGAATCTCTCGATCATTATTATTATTTTTGTAACCTTTCCGCTTGCTTGTCTTTTATCTTCGTCAGTAACTGTTTCATCGTTTTCTTTGTAAGTAACTGTGAATGTAGATGAGTGTAGTTAATTATTTTTATATTATTCTTTTGGGTCTGAATTCTTTAGAACCTTATGGTATTTTGTGGGTATTCCGTCAAATTGACTGTCGATGTACTTATTTTTTTAAACCGTAGACAGAGAATGCTATAGACTAATTGATATGTTTTGTCGCATTCACACAAGAAAAAGAACAACTTATGCCGATGTCGTGTAAAGAAATGAAACAGAACGATAAAATGTTTTGTTTCATCGAGCGTGCCACGTTTTTTCAAGGTCAGCACACTAGTTTGCTAAACAAAGTTTGACAGCTGACGTGCAGCTAGCCATCGTCTACCTTTAAAATACAGTTTTTACGTGTTATATGTTAAGTAATTTATGTTATATTTTGTTTTGAACAATTTAGACTTACTATTTCAACCATTTATACAAAAAAAATGGTGTGGTGTAGCGTTAAAGAGTGTAAAAGTGATAGTGGAACGAAAATCCCAGGATTGTCTTTTCATTCGTAAGTATGCCACTCTTTATCAGTTCTAGGCATTCAGTAACATTTTATTATGTTCATATATTGTGTATAATGTACGCTAGACGTACGATTCATCCTTAAAAAGCACAAAAATAACAATTATTATTCAATTATAAATTCTAACCTAAAAACGTTGGTGTTGCCAACTTTTCTATAAATTATTACCCACTATTATGGGAAATAATAATATGATGGCTTCTGCAGTGAGTATTAATTAAATATCTGAAATATTTAATGACTTTTTGCAGTTTCCCTGAACCTGATAATTTACGTCAGAATTGGATTGTAGCTACAGGACGAACAGATTGGACACCAAAACCGTCATCAAAAATTTGCAGCAAACATTTTGAGAATTAAAAAGAAGAATATAAGTTAATTAGAAAGAAGAATTCATAAATAATCATTTTGAAAGTCAACCTTTTATTGGAAACCACAAAGTTTTACTTATTAAGGCAATTGCCATGCACTATTTTGAACTGCGTATACATCACGCAACAAAAGGATTTGAACCTAAGCAAAAAATTAGAAACATACGAAGCTTGTTTTATTTAAAGGACAATAATGTGTTAAATCAATAAAAGCTTATTAAAAATAAACATGTTCTATTATTTACCCACAAACTCAGAACCTACTATCACATCAGAAATGGCAGTAATTTAGAACCACATCATCATCATCCATCGTCACTCCTGCCCTCATCGCAATTAATTTGAGTTCGGCAGCATGTCTTCTCCGCATCGCATACCTTTGCGTACCGATGGTAACGGATATGTCATTGGCATATTCAGGCTTTGTCTTACGTACTAATTTCCAATTCTCATAAATTGTGGGGTAAATTTTTCCTCACACCCGGTAACCCTAAATTCGTGACGTATTTATTTTTTGTCTCTTTTTGCGACACGCTTTGGCGGTGTCTATAGGATACTCTGTCTACGTTTTAAACGTTGCCCCAAACTAGAATTTATTCTTGTATCGTGGGTGCATTTGAAAATATTTTAAACTCACATAGACTAACAGCCAGACCCGGAACAACTACCTGTTGGCCATACAAATATGTATGCGTTCCGTGCAGGAATCGAACCCGCGACATTCAGCGCAGAAGCCAATCGCTCAACCTCTGCGTCAAGCGTGCCGGCAACAAACATACCAAAGCTTGTATGCTTCGTTGCTCTAGTGTTGCTTAGGTCTTGGGTTCGATTCCTAGGTTGGACAAAGTTTTAATTGGGTTTCACCATCAGGAAATTCTCAAAAGCAATTCGGAATCTAGATTCCGAATTGTTTTTCTGTTTTGAAGTCTAGACTTGTGCCCGGTTGATGGCAGTAGGTTCGCCCCATAATTCATGGGACTTAAACTTATCTGGAGAAATTCTGAAGGCGTGATATTCAGTTATGTAGTACATAGTCTCAGATCCAATGCAACCAACCTTGAGTACGATAACCCTTAACACATACCTACTTATGCGTATCTTAAGTGCGTATGGCGTCTCCTCAGAGATAATGGCCCACCTTCCATTTTACATCGCATGCCCTGATGGCTGATACCTGCGCACTTGATGACATGGCTGCATCTTTGAGCGAAGTTCGCGTTACTGAATTTTGGGCTAAACATATTTGAATTTAGGGTTCCGTACCTCAAAAGGAAAAGGAACCCTTATACGATCACTTTGTTGTCCGTCTGTCTGTAAAGACCCATTTTCTCAGGAACGCGTAGAGGTATCAAGTTGAAATTTATATCAAATTAGCTTTTGCATGCGGCTTCACTCGCGTTAATTTAGAATTTGACAATCAATTCGAGTTGTACCTACTCTGTTTGTAATAATATAATTCAATCATGATTCAAAAGACACGAGGCGCCCCATCGTAAGAACGATATTGTTGTTTTCCTGTGGAAAATACTTTTTTCGGGATGAAAGGTACCCTATGTCCGTTTCTGTTTATCTGACAACGTATAATTATGCAAAATTTCAGGATATTCGGTTCAGGGGTTTAGGCCTGAAAAGGTAACAAACAAACTTACTTTCGCATTTATAATATTACTAGCTGCCCAGCGCTACTTCGTTCGCGTGGTGTCCTACCCCTTACCCTACCCTACTCCTACACTACTCTTATCCTACTGCTACCCTACTCCTACACTACTCCTACCCTACACCTACCCTACTCCTACACTACTCCTACTACACTACTCCTACCCTACTCCTACACTACTCCTACCCTACTCCTAACCTACTCCTAACCTACTCCTGCACTACTCCTACCCTACTCCTAACCTACTCCTACACTACTCCTACCCTACTCCTACCCTACCCTACTCCTACCCTACTCCTACCCTACTCTTAACCTACTCCTACACTACTCCTACCCTAATCCTACCAAAAAAAAAGTATCCTAGTGTTGTTTTTAGACTTATCCAGGCATTTTTTTTTAATTTGTCTCGGCGTAAAAACCATCCTTGAACTACAACGAACATTTAAAAAAAAGAATTGGCCAAATTGGTCCAGGCGTTGTTGAGTTATGCGCAACACATTACAACACATTTTGCGATTCATTTTTATATTATAGAGAAGTATGGATATAGATACTCGGGTCTATGGTCTCTTTAAGCTGGGAAAATCAAACTTATGACAACAAAGATATGACTGTTTATGTCGCATATTTTGCGATTTCACAAGGGGATCAAAACCTTACGTTTACCTAGAATCATGAAATATTTCAAGAAGATATGTCATACAGCACATATATAGAAAAACTAAAACCTAGATAGAAATCTGAAAATCGTTTCATAACAAAAAAAAAGCTAATTTACTATTACAAACTTATTACAAATATTTGCGGTTGGTGTAATAGATAATCGAACTGCAAAGTTAAGTTTGTCCTTTAACGAAGGGAAACTTAAAACATAGGTACATACTCGGAAAAGCGGAATAAATCTTCGATTGGATGGATGACCTACAAGTTTGTACGGAACCCTCGGTGCGTGAGTCATCGCACTTGGCCGTTGTTTTACCATCGACCCGCTGAGAAGATAAGGTATCTTTTTCTTAACGGGTTATTACCCTTTACCCTATTTTGTATCACATCTACACAACCGATTTTATTGCATTTCTCGCGAGATGTCCCCGACACATTGGAGCGTTCATCTGAATCCAATTCGATATCCACTGGCCCATATGTACGTACATTCGAAGACATATCAAACTATACTTTTCCAGTATAAGCTGGCCTATCATTGTATGCAAAGTCTACATAAAGCGAGGTCAACTTTTTCTGGATAACCAACGAAT
Source organism: Eurois occulta (assembly GCA_950022335.1). NCBI lineage: Eukaryota > Metazoa > Arthropoda > Insecta > Lepidoptera > Noctuidae > Eurois > Eurois occulta. The sequence goes on from OX465502.1 coordinate 5,709,469, forward strand.
CAGAAACGGAGCTAGTATAAGCTGGTCTCTCATCATACGGAAAGTCTATACAAAGCCAGGACAGCTTACTCTGGAAATTGTCAAATCAGAATCTCGTCTTGTTCCGCGTTGCGAAGGATTGCTATTTCGAGCCAAGAGTAGGAATACCATTACGAAAGAGAAATCCTAACAAAAATCCGGACATTTGCAAAAAAATCTGGATATTTTTTTTAGTCATTACTTTTTCAGTTTCCATTGTATTTTTTATTTTAATAACAGTCGCACGATTCGTTCGAGGTTTAGCTACGCTAGCCGAGGTCGGTCCGTGGATGGGTGACCAGTTGAGCATGCATTACATGTCCAGACTCCTTTGTACCTGGGGACGGAAAGTACGTTAAGACGTTGGTCCGGGATGACATTTGTAGATCTTTGACAGTCGTTAAAGGTAGTCAGAAGCCCGAAAGTCTGACAACCAGTCTTACCAAGGGGTATTGTAATACCCAGTAACTGAGATGTGGGGGTCAGATAGGCAGTCGCTCTATGTAAAATACTCGCACTCAGCTGCATCCGCTTGCAAAGGTAACCGTCCCCAACATAGTTGCAATAAAGCCTTTGCTTTACAGACAGATGATGGTCATTAACTTTGTTTTCCTAAACAGTAGTATTAGTGCATATGTCGAAAAACCAGCCAGACATGTCCAGATACATTCGGACGAATGGTAACCCTAGCCGAGAAAGATTGGCCCTTGCGAAAAAGGAAATATGTATTTGGAATGCGAACTGCATTACTAAGCGAGTATTTCTGTGGAGAGAGGAATTTTCACAATGTTATTTTATTTTTTTGGGCTGATTTTGAAATAGGTCAAGAGATTATTTATTGTCTGGCTTTGAGAGTCGTAAAATAAAGTGTCAGTGTAAGAAAATATTTTGTCTTTAGTAGTGTTTGCTTCGTTGTCTATAGTGGTTGCTTATTAAGTGGTCGGGTTTTGAGTTTATCCATCAGGGACATCAGGAATTTATCAGTAGCAGCCGGCAGTCTGGATTGGGTGCTCAGTTGATGTCAATAAATTCGCCCTCTATTGCAAATTTGCATGGGATCTTAAAATAATTGACGAAATATGTGTTAACTTTGGGCACCTCTGCCAAACTCTTCTGAGTGTCTGAAAGAAGAACAGAGGCCTTACCACGAGCTCTTAACGCGATCCAGTTTAGGCTGTTGGAAAGAGACAGAGCTATACAAGTCGTCTAGCGCCATCTCGATCGCTGAGCGTAAATTGAATCGCGTTAAGAACTCGCGGTAGGCCTGCAGTTCTCAAACTTATCTCAAGACCAATTGGGAAGATATCTCACAAACTCAATCTTCACAAATTGTCACACAGATTCGGTCGTAAGCCGTAAACTGTAACTACTTTAACTAAATAATCGGCCATCCGGATTGCGACCGTGCCATTGGCCGGTCGGTCATCACCGCTATTGGGTCAAAGGTTACGACTTCGGAACTCCCGATTACTTTTCGCGTAGGCAAAATTGTCAACACGACCCTCTTTAGGTTCGGAACGTTTATCTTGAGTTTTGAAAAATATTCTACAAAGACCTTAGACCTTATGTATTCAGTTATAAGAATCATCATAACGAGCAGTCTCATAATCATTTCGTTTATCATCCTCATCATCACAGTCAGCCTACAGCAGTCATCATCATCTGCCTAGCCTTTTCCTTTCAAGCCCTTTACGCAGTCGGGTTTTAGCCTTCGTAACAGTTTACCAAAACTTTGTAAATGAAAGCGTTACATCGCAATACAACTGGGTGTGCGAGAGGGGAAACTGTATTTATACCACGATTCCCATTAATACCTAATGATATCCCGTTCGAATTTAAACGATTACAGTTTCCCCTAAAAGTCTGCTTTGCCATGACAATAAACAAGTCTCAGGGGCAAACTCTCGATGAAAGAGATGGCTAAACGACTGCCCCCAACATGACTAGCACAAATAGGAACCTCACACTAACCAGTAATATTTAAATATTAATTCATGAATTATTTAGTGTTTAATAATTTCTTATAACTTTCGTGAACTAATAAACATAAAAAAGTTTCTTAATTGTATTTATGCTTTGTTTTGGTTTGACATGACAAGGTCAAGGAATACTGACAGCTAGGGAAGAGACATATTGCATTACCAAAATGTATCAAGTTTTTTTTTTTGCTGCAATTACCCCTATGTAGATATTTACTTCAAGTACCTTAGTGCAAAATCGCCAGTCAAAAACACAATTATCAATAAAAATCGTCGCAGACACATTAAAACGCCTAGATAAAAGTTTATAGCAATGTCATTGTTTGAAGTTTTTGTACCTTTGTCGTAGGAGTTGCGCGATTTTGTTTTTAGGATTGTGCAAATATTAAAAGTTCCTGAACCTTTTTAAATTACAAAATACTAATTTCAGCTATTTAGCATTACATATTGCTAGGTACCATGTTTATACATGCGTTTTCATTGCGGGGGCAGTCGTCCATACTTCAATTTAGCCATGTCCTTTGCGGGACTTGAGAGAACATTGTTTCTCTCATGGACAGTTTTATGTTGCTCACGAGTAAGTTCACCAAATAGCTTGATAGTTTTAGCGCCCAATGACAGATTAGTTAAGAATATTGTGTACAAAGAAGTTTTGTAGGCCCTAATTTTTTACACACGCTAAACAAAAGTAAAGCCGCAAAAACTATACCTAATTAGTAATAATACTTCTTAACGCGAGCGAAGCCGCGGGCAAAAGCTAGTGCAATTATATAATTCTAGGAGATGGGATCTATACAGTGCAAGGATATTTTTACAATCTTCTGCAGCTTCCACAATAATTTAACATGGTAACCAATCCAATAAGAGTCCCGACTTTTCAGTTTTTATTTAAAGTTATTATTTAGTTATTTTTTACGCAGTCGGGTTTTAGCCTTTGAACAAAGACAAAGGCTAAGGCAATAAAACTTCTTCTAATTTTTCCATATATTTGGCAGCGCGAACCGTTACTTTTATTTTATCTTTACAGCATGCCACCTTTGATGTTCATTACAAAAATAACAATAACATTTATATAGCTCTCTTTACGATCTATAAAACCTGTAATAATGACCTGAAACTTTTTGACCTTTTACGTGTCTCTATGTGTAACGTGAACTTCAATCAGACTCAGTGCAAACGAGTAGTTGGGAGTGCTCGAAATCTGATCCAAATAATTTGCACCAGAGAGTGTTGCAATTAATTTCGACATTGTTATCACGTAACTAGAGGCCAATTTGTATAATTTCATTGGAATTCAAATCGAAATCCAAATTGCATAAAAATACCTTCTGGTTGATTTTTTGTTCTATTTGGGTTTTAACACGGTTTTTTTTAAAGGAATAATTTCAGCGCAAGTCGATTCGCTAATATGTCAACTCCATTCGCACAAAAGCCTTTTCTGTGGAGTTGCGAAAACTCAAAGATTCATTGACGATCTATTTAGTTGTTGCTGCATTTCTTTCAATTCCAAATACAAAATTTTCCTGTTTTAATAGCGTCTATTATTACGCCGTTAGTTTTCAGTTTTTAGTTGTATGATACAGACTAGTGCAATCATGACTACTTCAATTTATCCTGCGCTTAAAAACCTCACTTTTACCGTTTAGCTTTGGAGAGTAAGATATATTATGCCACTTTCGCATCTATAAAAAAGTTTTATTTAATTTCCAACGCCACTAACCAGTCTGCCATCGTTTTAATCGGAAAATATTTACCACATACGTTCGCCCCTTCGATAATATCTAATCTCATAAAAGGCATCGCTGTCTTGGGGGGGCTATTATCATAATCACATTACCTCTATGGAAGGGGGAGTAAACATCCCTTACCACGTCCAACAACATACAGTATTTCAACTTGGAAGTTGCTTTACCGGGGGCATGCTATAAAAATTATTCCCAATAACACCACTGCTAGGATCTAATGTCCGGAACGAATCCCGCATGTGAAACGTTTACACGAATTCTAGACATGCTAGGTAACCAGGTACAGTCGAGGCTGTCCATGGAGGCAAGTGGTTACGTTTTACGTGTGTGTACTGCAACATAAACCATCCATTGCTTGTCCTGATCATCCTGCACAACCTTTGCACCTTTCAGGATTTAATTGCAGCAAATGTTAGAGCTGTGCTGCTACATACTGGTCTAAAACATGGGTTTCATCGACACAAAGAAAAACTTACCATAAAGTTTAGTTTGCTACAGTTCGATGTTACTTGTATGATGAACTGGCGCCAGCACATTAAGCTACTACAATCTTTCAAATTAGGTTCAAGGTTGATTAAGAAAATTTTACAGTTTCGGATAGCTTGATGTGCTGACGTCTGTACTTATCAAAGAATATTCTATTTTATTCTTGACAACCATAACACCCGCGTTTGTTTTCACAATAGGCCCTAGTTGCTTTACTGGTTATGATTTGTATACTGTGCCCTTACCTAAATAGATAGGTGGATGGGATTAAGCTGGTTTTGATCGTTTAAGTACGTTGGAATAGAATTGATTATGCAAAATGTAAATCTGTAGGTAGATTCACGTGTTTGGGATTAAACGGACAATGATTATGTTACTTACTAAATATTGCCGGCGGCTTCGTTGTTCTGGAGGCTGGAAATTATCTCAAACGAACCTGCTACCGAGATGGAAACAGAAAAATAAAGAAAAAAAAAACCGGCCAGGTTTGACTTGGACTCGCGCACCGAGGGTTCCGTATAAACTTGTAGGTATTTTGTTATTAAACTACAAAATCAAAATCAAAATCAAAATATTTTTATTTCACATAGGCCTACATGGGCACTTATGAAACGTCGACAAAAAGGTGCACGGTTCGGGTTGGTCGTTTCCTATGGAGAAGAACCGGCACTACATATTTACGGTTTTCAGATTTTTCCCTTTACTTGTGCTTTAAGACAATGCTTCTTGCCAAATTTCATGATTCTAGGTCAACGGGAACCACCATATAGGTTTTGACCCAAACCTATAGACCTAGAATTGTAAATATTAGTGAAAAATAAAAAAAGTTAAAAATTAAGGTTTGGTACTTACAACTTTTCGCGAAAATCTAAAGGACAATGACCAAAGTTGGTACCAAAAAGTCTCGCGCCTCAAAACCAAAATATTATAGTAATTAGTTTCATATTTTTTTACGGCATTACGCGTCGGGGATTTGATTTTTGAACTGGAAATATACTTTTCGAGTTTAAAAGTACGAATATTGTTTTACTCCCTTTATATGACGTTCCGTTTCAACTGAATATAAATGACGTTCCGTTTCAATTGAACAAACCCTTGTCTGTCGAGCGGACTCTAAAATTAATTACAATTAAGTAAGATCAGTACACCAAATCGATTTAGTTTGGTTTATTGCTATTTGCAACAAAATAGATTTTCTCAGCCTAAAGATTTTGATTTATCCATTACATCCCTAAATCCCGACTAGTTTATAGCACTTACTATACTCTATGGTTTATAGTTATCTTATCTGTGGCATCTGACATTTGTACTGTACTGACTGACTATTGGCAATGTAAAGGTCTAAAATAAAATCGAGTTTCAGTCAAGCATACTGTGGATGTTACTTTAACTCGTAATTCTTACTAATATTAGTGTATTACGCTGTTTTTAGAGCAATAATGTAATGTATGTGTGTTAAAATACGTCGTTGGTAGCGTCGAAAAAATAGACCTACTTTTTAGGTTAGTTTCGATTTTATAAAATAACTCTGAAACGCGGGTTTTTTTTTCAAAAATAATTTTTGTAGGAGTTAATACGATCAGTGTAGTCTATAAAAAACAAGGTTTGATTTTGATGCAGCATGGTACGGGATTCCATACTTCCATGAGCATTCTCTTTTGCCCATATCTTTTTATCGTGTTGTTAGGACCTTGATTTTAATACGCCTAATAGGGACTATTATTATAGACGTCAGTATCTGGTATAAATTTCAACTTGCAACCGTTCCTGAGAAAATCGGCGGTGACACACGGACAGACAGACGGACAAGACAGTGATCTTATTGTTAATTCTTGATGAGGAATAATAAAGTTCTTAAACCATAATCTTATAGGGGTTCCTTTTTTACCTATTGAGGTACGGAACACTAAAAAGAAAAAAAAAGAAAAATAGAATTAATCTTATGTCCTATTCTAACCCCAGGACCCCAGGTCATGGTCTATCCGAGTTAAATTTAAATTCGTTTCATCATTAAGATGTGAAACGGTAACAAACAGACAGAGTTACCTTCTCATATATTATCAAGCATGGATAGTGGAACTTTTATCAAATTTTAAGACTGTAAGGATCAAAAGTAGATATTACAAATAACAAATTAATTTGATTCCACAAAAATGTTCTCATAAGTTGATTTTACTTCGTGACAATCTGGAACATAATTTATAACACAAGTAGTATTTCTACACACACTTAATGACATCGCGAATTTTAGAAATAAAAGAAAAATAAATATTTTTTGAACAGGTATCACTGTACCAAGCTTCTCGCACTGGTCACCCCAAGCGTCACTTTTTCTTTTCGCGCGCTCAACGACATCGCAATTATTTTGAGCGGAAAAACTAAGAGCAGAAGAAAAAGTGAATGCATTAATATGGCATGCTTCGTCATATGTAGTAAACAAACAAGTCAATAATTACAAATTGCAATGCTAATTAGAAAAGACTTTATGATAGACAGTAATGTGACTGCAAAATCTAATCAATGTTACTTTAAAATGTAATTGGCAGCAATAAATTCAACTTCGCAATAACAATAAAACTTAATACTGCTTTTACGAAGTAAACCTGCACAGAATCGTGTAATCTGTTTCTTGCTGTTTAACAAGTTAATTTATGTTTTACGTAAATACGAACCGTTTTCCAAGGAAAAGTCTGGCAAAATTGCGAAGAGTTTCACATCTGGGATGTATCTTGTATCTTGATTACTTTTTTTCTGGGTATTTGATTGATCTATTTATTTAAATTAAATAAGATTGCTTTAAAACTTTTACTGCTGCTTCTAATTCGTTCGTTATAAGTAATGATTTTGTTGAAGAATTATTATCATCATCATCAACATCATCTGCCTAACCTTTTCCTAACCTTGTTGGGGTCGGCTTCCAGTCTAACCGGATGCAGCTGAGTACTAGTATTTTATATGAAACGACTGCCTATCTGACCTCCACAACCCACTGGGTTATACGATACTACTACTTTGTAAGACTTGTTGTCAGACTTTCAGGCCACTGACTACCTGTTTGTTGAAGAATATCTCAATGGTTTTCTATCTTTACTCTCTTGATAATAATATGTTATGATTACAATAATTACGAGTTATCGCTGATTTCTAGTACCTAGGTACCTATTTATAGGCCTGGTTATCAGTGGTGTACACGAGATTTTAAATACTGATAACTCAATTAATAAAAAAACTAACTAGGTAATAAAATAAGGTACTAAAGGTATCTTATTTTATTATTAGCACGTGCTATGCCAAAACACATACTGGGGTAATCAACACTTGCTTGGCAGCTGGATCAATTTAAGGGCTTGATTCAGAAAGCAGTAGGTCTCTCAAGAGCCCTGACCATCGGTAGCTCGGACCCTGTTCCCGATGGTGGTGTGCTACTATTTTTATATTTTTAAATGTTTTTTTTTATATTATTTTATCTAGGAATATTTAAAAATGTATTAAATGTGTTAAATGATAAATAAATGGAATAATACCAAATAGGAATAGGAATAGGAATATTCCATTTATTTATTCTAATACACATTCAATACATTTTAATAAAATAAGGTGCCTTTAGTACGTTTTATGCCATATCAGCCACAGGGGTGATCAAAACTTTCACATAGGTGGAAATCTTTTAATTGGTTGGAAATTGTCCCTGACTCCACAAAAACCGTGCATGTGCCCCAATTCATTTGGGGTCGTCGCAGCATGTCTTCTTCTTCCATACTTCTCTATTACTCGTCATCTCATCAGCCACCTCTTTCCGTGCCATATCAATCTTTACACAGTCCATCCATCTTTTCTTTGGTCTTCCTCTACTCATCCGCAGTCATACTCAAAACTAATTACTATAATAATATGTATTATCCTATAGTATACCAGTCATTCGGAAATAGTGTAGGTCACGTATTTTTTCTATCAGTGGAAATATTTCTTCTTATACAAATACACAAGGAAAATTGTTTAGATTTGTGAATAATTATTTTAGGAGTAAGCCCTTGACTTCTATTTTGCTTGGTGGAAAGCAATAGATGAGATCTACGCAACGGTAGTGTATGTGAAACTTTTTAATATTAAGATCTTAATGTATGTACCATATACTCAGAAATAAATAAATCTTATCTTATATTTGATGGAACGATCTTATACACCGTGACTTTTTGGTCGTCTTACAAAGGTGGTCCACTCAATGTATCCGACATAAAATACCTCTAGGCACGATTCTTTTTACCATCAATTAAGATAATAGGTACAAATAAAAATAAATAATACATTAGAATCATGAAACATCCTGTTAATAATGTTTACGTATCAAATGGTAGAACATACCTAACCAGCGCACGAGTCGAGTAGATCTTCGGTCGCAACACGGGGTTTCAACTACGTCATGCGTCATAATAATGAATTATATTTTTATTTTGAAATTATTCTAATCTCATAAATTTCTATATCTTTTTAATGAATGTGTAGTAGTCATGGGATACATGAAGTAGGCTACTGTTATAAGACGACTTACTATTGTTTTAATTAAAGAATGAAAATAGGATAATAATTTGACCTAATTTTTACACACAATATAATGACGCGCTGTACAAGTGTACAGGAGCTCGTGGCTAAATAATAACAGCCGCTCGGATTGATCTTTAGGTTAAGCCGCGCTTGCCTAGGTTGGTCCGTGGTTGATTAGAACCACCCATTACATACCGAGTTTCCTCCGTGCCTCGGAAAGCACGTTAAGCTCGGCTGTCAAGTAGTCAGTGCCGAAACTCTTGACTACAAGTCTTACCAAGGAGTATCGTATTACCTAGTACTAAATGGGTTGAGGTAGTCGCTCCATGTAAAATACTGGTATTCAGCTGCATCCGGTTAGACTGGAAGCCGACCCCAACTATAGTTGGGGAAAGGCAAGCAGATGATATGGACTATACCTACCATAGGTAGGGAACACAGATTTCTCCCCGATAACCGAATTATTTTAGGTCACGTACGACCGAGTTTCCTATCAACAAAACAAGGTTCTGACGTAGATTTTATTATATACACATCATTTGATGCCCGCCCTGACCGCCTTACGATATGACCTGGAAAAACATTACGTTGCAAAGAATTCGATCTTTTTGGAGTTAGATGTATTGACACAGTTAGAAAAATGCCGTTGCTGTTCAACTTAACATAACCTCGCAGGATTAGCAGATATGAATCTAAGAGAACAACCCACATTTCGCCAGTTATGTTTAAGTCCCATGTGATACGAAGCGAGCTTATTGTCATCAACCAAATCCAGACCTGCTACTGAGAAATTCGTGATGGAAAAACCCAATAACATTTTGCCCGACCTGGGAATCGAACCCAGGACCTCATGTTCAGAAGTCTTGCTTGCGACCACTGAACCAACGAGGCTGTCAAAGATAAGTCAAGGTTACTTATCCCAACAGATATCGACGAGAGAGACTTCAGGGGCAAAACACTTCAGGGCTGCGGGACTGTTCGAAAGAGATCCGCGGCCCTGGAACACAAAGGACAAAAGAAGGAACATGGATGGGTTTTAGTCAGTAAAAGTCTGACACTCCCTTCCGCTCCGCCCAGAGCGGGAGGGGTCATTTGATGATTTCCCATCACAAAAAAAAGGGGCAAAACACTTTCCGTATTTTTGTATAACTTTCGTTTATTTCCTGCCTAGGCAAAGAATTAGGTCGGTAATCAAAGGGATTTCATCTCATCTTTGTTTGAGTACGTCGTAAGGGGTGATTAAAGGATTTGCTTGAGCTATCCGGGGATGGATGAGTGAAAGCATCCTTTCGAACAAAAGGACCAACTCAAACGAAATGATCCTCAATCCTTCGAAGTTTTTAAACCACAAACAGGATAAATTCGTCAAAGCAGGGACTTCGAGCGGATTTCAAATTGTACGCCATCTGCACATTTAAACGACTTTCAAGAGCTTTCAGATTTAATACTCTACAAGGTGTAAACGGACCCTACACGAAGCCGGCAACTAAGCATTCTGTACGTCAAACTAAGTATGTAACTCTACGTGCAAAAAATATTGCTGGAAAACGCGTTTTTTGGGTGTAAAATCACGTTCTACGGTAGGGCTCAATGTTACGCACTCAAAACATTGTGACATTGTGACAAAAAAAAACGTGAAAAGGTTGGAAATTTGACCCCCATGCATGTCTCCGTAACTAGAAGTTTCCCAGAACCTAGGTTGCCCAGAACTTAAAAAAATATCGCAATGACGGGGAGAACAAAGTGGCTGTCGACATCGTTAAGAGGCCGAGTCTTTTACACCCATTATAAGACATCTATTTTACATCTCTTTCAACCGCTATCTCAATTTTCGGCTTAGGAATCCCGAAGGTCTGGTCTGGAACAAAAAAAATATATATATCGCAATGACGGGGAGAACAAAAAAAAAATTGCTTCGTTAAGGGTATCTTTACACCCATTATAGCAATATTATTATGACACTGATTGACATATCCTCTTCGTGTTTAGTTTCATTTTTTTACTAAGGGCCAATTTCACAGGAGCTGTGCACTCCTAAACGAATCAACTTTGTTACTTTCTTTAACTTATGTGGCATTTGCGATCAAGTTTTTGTTTTCCATTGTAGCCTGCAAGTAGACGTACTCGTAGTAGCTCCTCAATAAGTAACTTCGGTGTGGATGCACCTTAAAACGACTTGACAGTTAGATACGTAATTCCAATCTACGAGGCTTTTACGAAAAAGTGGTCAAACAATTACGATGTCGATAACACTTAAGTTTTAGAAAAACTGCTACTTTTCGACAGGGTTACCAACTCCCAAAAATATTTACCCCTACAATTGCTACAGTTTCCAAAAATTCCCCTAAAAAATGATTACACTTTATGTTTTGTAACTTCTTCATTTATCAATTATTTAATACTTGAATTTAAAATATAGAGCCCCTGAATAAAGTCCAACTCACTTATTCACCTCCCTAGTTTGGGAGAAAACAAAGTTGGGAACATTGCTTTTAGAACACAATCTACCTTTTTAAATTCAACTAAGCCTAACCTGAAACACTTTCTTGATAAGGGCCCCGTCCTTCATTACGTCTTCAAGATTAAGGCAACGGTGTTTATCTCTTAGTTAATGGCGTTTCTCATTAGTACAGACCGTTGGACGTCCCGGGTGACGTCAAAACGGGATTGGCTGTAATACTCTGACAGTTGATTAGGAGACAATGTTTTAAAAACAAAATGCTGTTTCTTAGAAACATTTTTGCGCAATCGAGCAAAACTTATCTTAGAGAAGACTGGCCGTCCGTTGGTATTATTCTTTAGATAAACTTAAAAAAAAATGCATCTAACTCGATAAAAAAAGCTACCTCTTTGTTTGTTTGGTCTGGATTAAAGGTTTCAGGTTAATTGCGTCTGAGTATTTTTTTATTATTTAACTTCCGAAGGTTTTTTCCTAAAAAGAGAGGTTTACAGTGCGATAGTATGATCCGAACCACCATAAGGTGAACCAAAGACCCCGTAAAATTCACGAAAATCTGCTGGATGTGGATCCGAAAACTCGGATCATCGTGGAGATGTTTGGAACAGCCCAATGTCCAGGAGTAACGTCTTTCAGATGATGATCATCATCTGCCCAGCCTTTTCCAAACTACGTTGGCGTCGGCTTCCTAAACGGATGCAACTGAATACCAGTATTTTACAAGGAGCAATTGCCTATTTGACCTCCACAACCCAGTTAGTACTGGGTAATACGATACCCCTTGAAAAAACTGGTTGTCAGACTTTCGGGCCACTGAGTACCTGTAACGATTTCCTAGTCACGGAGGAAACTCGGTATGTAATGGATGGTCACTCTCACCCATTCACGGACCGACCTAAACAAGAATATGATATGATCAGAATTATCACTAACACGGACCAAACAATGATCAAACCAATCCTACGTATTACCAATTCCAAAATGTTGTTATTAGTAAAGCTGTGCAGATGGCTATACAGCGTGTAACGGAAGGGGGGTATCACCCTGAAGGAGGTGAATGTGCTCATGAAACTCAACAACTTTCCCCAAAGAACATAGGTAGAAATATGAAAAAAAAATTTCGCCCTCCCTTACAAAACTGACTACCAGCTGATTGATTTACTATGGGAGGGCCAAATTTTTTTTTCATATTTCGACCTATGTTCTTTGGGGAAAGTTGTTGAGTTTCATGAGCACATTCACCTCCTTCAGGGTTGATACCCCCCTTCCGTTACACGCTGTATATTACTAGTCAGGTATTATTTGGGTTTATCCACACGCAACGAAGAAGTAGTTCTAAATATGGAGCATAACCGAAACGAAGCTCGTTGCATATTATCTAATTAGTTTACTACCGCGCCACTTAATCCTGATTAAGTAATTAGCTTCCCACACTTCACGTTCTCAAGAGCACCACATGTAAGAATGAGTAACAGTCAAGCAATGTGTACTTAGGGACATGAATCACTTGATTGAGATTGGTATTAGACCGATGGGATCGTTTACTGATGATGTTTTGGTTAAGGTCATATGCGCACTGACAAACCTTTTAATAGAAGACTACGAAAAGAGAAAAATGAGTAACAGTTTGATTTACTGATCGAAAAATATAGAATGTAACAAAAAGCCGTGATCATATTTAATTTTAAGGGTATGGTATAGTTCTATTCAAACTTTCTGGCGGCTCGGAAGTTAGCTGTGGTCTGTCCGCATTATACAGTCAAGACGATGCGTCCTAGTCCTCGCGCGCCTGCACGAGTGGCGCGCGGAGGTACAGAGCCGGGGGGTAACTCCGCTGCCGCGGCATATTGTCGCGCGGCGGACAGACCTCCGCCGTGATCTCATGGCGACATGGAGGGAGCGACTATCGCAACCCCGTGCAGGGCACACCACGATAGTGGCGATAAGTCCCCTCTTTGAGGAGTGGCTTGAGAGGCGCCACGGCGCCCTCACCTTCCGCCTGACGCAGGTCCTCACCGGACACGGATGTTTCGGGAGGTACCTGCACCGAATCGGGCGGGAGGAAACGCCCGCGTGCTACTATTGCGAGGATCGACCGAAGGACACGGTGGAGCACACCGTCGAGGTCTGCTCCGCTTGGGAGGAGCACCGCCGTGTCCTCGTAGCGGCGATTGGCGGCGGCGACCTCTCGCGCCCGGCCCTGGTTCAAGCCATGGTCCGGGGCGAGAGGGAATGGGAAGCCGTCGCCTCCTTCTGCGAAGCAGTCATGCTAGCGAAGGAGGCGGCGGAACGAGAGAGGGAGAGAGCCTCACGTCCCAGCCGCCGCGGGAGGAGAAGCACCGGGCGTCGGGGGCCACGCCGTGATGGCTCTCGGCCACCGTAGGCACGGGCCTGTGGACGGTGAGTAATGGGCTAGCTCGCCGTCCGTCCGTCGTATGACGACGGGCAGGCCGTGTCGACGGCGCGTTCGTGTTCCACGCGCGCCTCAAAGAGTTGTCAGCAACGGGAGGGGCCCGCAAGGGCCGGTGCCTGCCAGGGCTGCGGGACTGTTCGAAAGAGATACCGCGGCCCTGGAACATAAAGGGCCAATGAAGGAACATGGGTGGTTTTTAGTCAGTAAGAGTCTGACACTCCCTTCCGCTCCGCTCAGGGCGGGGGGGGTCATTTGATGATTTCCCACCCAACAAAAAAAAAAAAAAAAGACGATGCGTCCTCTGCGCCCCGCTGATACCTATATCAGTGGGGCGCAGAAGACGCATCGACTTGACTGTGCCCTAAAATGTCCATGTGCATTTCATGTATATTGTTAATGAGTAATGTGTTGATGTCCTAAAATTGTGTTCTGCGCAGATTTACGTTAAATGTTCTGAGCCGCTAAAAAGTTTGAACCGTTGTACCTCTACTCGAGTCTCAGAGTCGCAGCTCGTTTGAACAGAACTATACAGACTATGAAACTGAACCACTTTCTATAGGCCCAAAATCTGAATCGCGATAAAATTATTAGTTGTTTCGTACAAAATTTCAAGTTGCTCAGATTGATGAATGATCTGTACACACCCTTAAATATGACGACACCGTTCTGATACACGCTGTATAAGTACCTACCTACTTCCCGATGAATGCGCAAGCCATTCTTCTCTTTCGACCAATGGTAGCTGGAGAAAATACACGAGGTTTTCGCCTATCCCAGGGCGAATATTAAGCCAACAACTCAAATGGAGATGATGAACACTGTTCCACTGATTTTAACGATGTATGAACGTGGAAGAAGTAAAAGGATTATGTTAGGATCGTAGCTGGTGGCGTTTTGTCTACCGCCATAGGAGAAACATGAGTTTATCCCGATAACATCAACTTCCACCATGACTTTTAGATTTTTCTCAAGAATATAAGCAATAGAGTTAACAGAAATCTTTTCTCTTCCAGGGCGTGTCCTTCATCGGCTGGCATCAGCGCACCCGGCTGGAGCGGGCGCTGATGGTGCTAGCTGCCGTGCTGTTCGTGGCTGTACTCCTGACCGTCACCCTTCTGCTGACCATGCGAGGACCGACCTACTTGCCCGTGCCGCCGTGCTATCAGCCTGAGAGCAAAGGTAACTTTACCAAAACGTGGCCACAATTTTCGCCTACCTCCACTCGAAACCGTGGGAAAAGCTAGAAAACCATAAAGCAAACGACCTCACCTGATCGTGGTTCTTGTCCCGGCTGAGATGCTTGTACACATATACCTACAGCGTGAATTTTTGAAGTAAGCGTGGATGGCCAAAACCGAAACTATGAGGAATAACGAAAAATACTCAAAGGAGTCTCGAGCCCGATTTTGATGAAAACTAAAACTGCATCATTAGATTTTTGGAAAATCAATATTCCTAGCCAGGAATCAAACCCTTTGATTTTGAAAAAAAAAACACTGTACTATTATTACACCATTCGATAGTGTCGCTAATAGGGATCAAATTCTGGGAAGTAATGACATACGGCATGTTTGAGGAAAATTTTAAATTTTATGTTTTTTCTCAATTTAAATAAATGTCCTTGATTGATGACACCCACGGCAGTGCAGCCATTTTCAGCATTGTACAAAATTAGTACACATTTGAAATTAACTACAAGTTTCATAAATAATGTAAATGTTTGCATGCCGAATGGTAAAATATGGGTGAGCTTTGATATTTCATAACAACTATTGTGTATTACCCATGTTTGCAAAATAAAATTCTATTCTATTCTATTCTATTCTAGAACTTATAAGTGAGTTGGTGCCAATAGTGATTTTGTTCGACGTTTTGTTGATTACTACTAATAATTTGTATACTGTTCCGTATTTTATAAAAAATGCACTGTTTCCTTTTAGTTTGCCATATCTTATTACTTCCCAGAATTTGATCTTTCTTAGCGACACTATCGAATGGTGTAATAATACGGTGTTTGTTGTTTTTTTTTCAAACTCAACGGGTTCGATTCCTGGCTAGGGAAATGGA
This sequence comes from Eurois occulta, assembly GCA_950022335.1. NCBI lineage: Eukaryota > Metazoa > Arthropoda > Insecta > Lepidoptera > Noctuidae > Eurois > Eurois occulta. Next base: position 5,725,177 of record OX465502.1, read on the forward strand.
TTTTCCAAAAATCCATTGATCCAGTTTTACTTTTCATCAAAATCGGACTCGAGACTCCTTTGAGCTTTTGTCGCTATTCCTCATAGTTTCAGATTTGACCCTCCACGCCCACTTGAAATATTCACTCTGTTTATTGAAAAGTTACGGTCAATCCTTTGGAAAATGAAAATAGTTTTAGAAATAGGTAACGCTTCTAAAGTTTGAAAGCTATTGCCACGTATCTAGTTGTTTGTCAATGCCCTCTTTTATTTGTGTCAATAGCTGCGGGCGTGATTACGTAGTACCTACGCGAGATCTACCTATGCTAAGTATTACATTTTCCCTTTTATATGTGTATATTTGACTATCAAAGCCATAAATGTTATTGCATGGCGCATGAGATAAAGGGGAAACAGTAAACGTATCATTCTTAATCAATTTTATGACCCATTTATAACATGTAGCCACTATGAACCAGAGTATAACTATCAATTCATCAAGGCACTCCTTTCTTTGTTTCATTGTACTTGTATAATTACTTCGGCAGTTTTAACAGGGAATTAAGTATCCCATATAGCTTAGCTTAGCAATACATAGTTTTTTCATTTGGAACCTTGGAGGAACAGGGTGAGAAGTTCCTCTATCTTCCATTGAAGAGAGGATCAAGGATCCTCCGACCAGACGGGTGTTGTGTCTGGTGGCTGCTGTCCTATGATGGCGTCGGGTTGTTGTATAACCGCTTGGCTAAGAGCTCAAACGTAACGCATGTTGCGAAAAGGGAAAAGAAGTAACTTGGAGCTTGCCACATGCTTAGGAAGAAGAGTCGCCCGTGCTCGCATCGCCTGAGGTTGTGAACGAGGCCTTATACTGAATCTTCCAAAGAATCTTCTTCTTCGTTACATGCTTGGAGTTAACCGCTACTACCTTCTCTTTCAGACCAGGTGTGCCTAAAAGGATCCTGCATATACACCGCGAGCGAAGTGATAAGGGCACTGGATGAGACCCAGGATCCTTGTGATGACTTCTACGAGTTCGCCTGTGGAGGCTGGATCAAGAACAACCCTATTCCAGAGGGAAAATCCAGCTGGGGTATCTTCAGCAAGATTGAGCTGCAGAATCAGTTGATCATCAGATATGCGCTTGGTAAGTTAACTTTATTTTTGTGTTAGGAATAGTGGAAGAATGAGAAGCTCCGATTAGGAACAAAGTATGGTCGTACGATCGGGCGTCCGACCAGTTTTGTTGAAGATAGCGGCCGGTCATACGAAAAGTCGTAGTTGTGGCCGGATAGTGCGCGAGGTCCACGACTCCTTAGACTATCTTGGCTTAGGTACAGAACCTTCGGGTCACGAATGTCATGCGTAGCAGTTCTCGCGGCCAATCCGCAAAGGCGACCGTAGGCTCACGGCGGTGTTTTTAGTGGGTGCCCCACATATAACCAAACCGTCTCCCCGGATGGTGCGGTATGCTTTAGGCATTTTTCACAGCATAATAAGAAAAAGGTTCATTGTTAGGTCATTTGTTTATAGATATTATGACCACCGTAAATGTTTTATTTATTTATTTTGTATTACCAACAAGTCACATTACAATAATATCTTAAACAAAGTGAAAACTATTACAAAATACATGGTTTTGTAACGCACACTCAATTACAGGTAACCACAGCTTACACATTGTTCGGGCTACTACAATCTGTCAAATTTCTTTAATAGATTTGCAACTTTATTTCTAAAGCATTAGGTTCAAGGTTGGTTGGGAAAATCTGACAGTTTCGGGTAGGTTGACCTGCTAGCGTCTGTACAATTAAATTATCATGCTATTATTAATATCAGAATACAGTCAAATCAAATCAGCCCCTACATACAAAGTTACAAACCTACAAACAAAAACCTCTTTATAATATTAGTACTTATAGAATTATAGATAAATAATTTGGTACCTATATTTCTTGAACGGATACACAATTACGACCGTAAAGATGTTGTATAAGATACTATACTATGACAGGGTTACGACATCAAGATAATTTTCATTGTTGTCATACTATAGGTATTTACGGTGTTGCGTCACCGTAGGACAGATGAAGGATGTACCTATGTAAACGTATCTTGAAAAATGGACGTGAAAATATCACGTGGTTTAGTAGACAGAGCCTTATGAAGATGTATTATAGTGTACTTTATTAATATAGGAACGGAATGTTTTGATAGATGAATGGAATGAATCGTAAAGATGAGTGACAGATGTGAAGTATGTTGAATGAAAGAGATGAAAGTATGAAATACTTTAGGAGTGAAAGAGAAAGCAAGTGAATGTTAAAGAAGGTGAAAGGAAGGGAACTGGAATACGGGGGAAAAAAAATGACGAAGGACGTTAGCTACAAAGACGATAAAAAAAACTCAAGTTTACTAAAGAAATTAGTGCTTTTATTTAGCCTATATCGAACAAATCCCACATGCATTATACTGGATGGAAGGAACACCCGACGCGAAAACGGTTACCACGTATTCAGTACATCATTCTGAGCTAGAAATTTTTCAACGTTTATTTAAAAAAAAAACGGCTATTCCATACATTTTGACCGTGTAGTTATTGCACTTTTGTACACACGGCGGATTTTTTTTTTCATAACCGATGAAAAAGTTCTATGTTGTATGCTCAGAATAATATACTGAATACGTGGAAGGCGTTTTCGCGTCGGTGACCCTTCCACCTCGTATACGTACCTGCTATAGGTAGATAGGTACCTACTTACTACTTAATGATGTTAAGGACAAATATGATAGAAGACCAATTAAGAGAATTACATTAAAAGGGTATTTTTTGAGGTTCTAATTAGGGTTACCACCCGTATTCTAAAATAGAGTATTGTCCTCTTTTTCATGTAGGTGTACTTTATAATCTAAGACACCAATAAAGTACGCTAAAATACTCTATTTACATAAAACTGACTGTTACTGGTTATGAGTACAGGGACTAAATAAACGTAGCCACAAAATTTGGGCGTTTTAAAAGTGAATATTTTCCAAATATTTTCAAATTCATTTCATATATTTTGTCTGTTCCGGCCACTTCAGCGTTCACTGAGAGAGCCTTGTCCCTTATGAAAGTAAAGTACAGAGACAAAATGCCCTAAATTTAATAAAAAACGAGTTGATTATATATTTTAATTTAAATTTTGATTGCAAAGAGGCTGTAAATATCTTCAAGAAAGACAAATATTTGTTAAATGTCGCAAAGAGCAACAAAAAATACGTTTTAAGGATAAATACCTAATAATAAATACTCTTTTTTATGCTGTGTACTTTATTTTTGTTCTACCAAAGTGAAAAAATACTTTATTCGCCCTAAAAAATGGTGGCAACCCTAGTTCTAATCGCCATTATTTACAGACTAGCTGTTGCCCGCAACCTTCACCCGCGTGAAATCATTATAAAAATATTACTACCCTATTTGAATCTCATGGGCTTGACTCATGAGATAAAAATTTCATGGGTTTAAATTTTTCTGCACGGAACCCTGAACCTTTTTTCTAAAATAAAAGTAGCCTAAGTAACTCCTTATAATATCAGCCATCTGCCACACTAAAATTCCTGTGGAAATCGGTCCAGCCGTTTCGGATAATAGGTAGCCGGGCCCGGAACAAACAGACAGACAAAAAAGTTTCGTATTGAGGAAAAAGCTGTTTTTTTTTAATTACAAACAGACACTTCAATTTAATTTACTTGTATAAATAAATGTATAAATAATATAATTTTATATTTAGGATATAATTTTCTTATAATTCTTAGTTTGACTTATGTTTATAAATTGTTTTTTTTTTAATATTCTTTGCATTATCTTTTGTTCATTGCAGCCGTACAGCTTTGTTTTTCATTTACAATACCTATGTGACGACTAAGAAGGTGTCAATTTTTTAAAGTCTTTGACATTGCTTGAAAAAAAGATGATTTCATCGTTCGTTTATGGTAACAATACAAATTAAATGCAACTTAACATACAAACTACAATTTTAAATAGAACCGTCTAACAGATATGCACCTAAACAGTGCGTACGTACTTATGTAAAACCGGCCAAGTGCTTGTCGGGCCACGCACAAAGTAGGGGGTTCCGTAGTTGCCCATCAAAATATGCGGACGCTTCCTACGGTCCGATTTGCCTCCGAATGATGATTTTTACTGTAATAATAAAAAAACAAACTTACATTTGCAGTTGAAAAACCTGTGCTCCAATACATTATGTTTAGGAAAATGTGTCGACCAACTTATAAAATGGACTTGGATAAAGTCCATTTTATAAGTTGGTCGACTATTACTTGTCAACTTGTAAAGCCTACTTAGCTATGATAGTTTTACTCTTAACTTCGTTATACATATATACTACCACCGTGAAGGTTTTCTCACACTCAAACAACCGTTTAGCTGGTAGAGTAGGGACGACACTTGAGTCTAACAAAAATTAGCACTTTAAGCTTAATATTTCACAAACGAATCCCTTAATCGAAAAATTATTTGAACAAACTTGCAATATCTTAGACCTATCCAACGACATCCCACACTATGGGGTACGCGAGAAAAAATATCCCCACTTTACGTGTACAGGATATACCCTAAATAAATACTTTTAGAGTCGCCGGCGTTACTAATCTGTATATTTATGCCAAGCTGCGGACAGACAGACAGACGGACATGGCGAAACTATAATTGTTCCTTGTTGACTACGAAACCCTAAAAACCGCTTTATTATGTATGAAACTGTAGGTACCATGTTTCGGCATTTTGTTTCATCTATATTCACAAGAAATTAGTAAACTATTGTAAATTATAATCGAGTTGTATCGTTTATCGCTTTATATACGTATGTATGAAAAATTAGACGTTATATATTATAACTTTGTGCTGCCATAGCAAAGTTAATAGCAGAAGTATTACTCCACAGGGTTATTTATGTTCGGTTCTGCTTGATTTCTGAAAATATCTTTTTTATTTTTAAACTTTGCCTTACACTAGGAATTTCTCCTGTGTCGTGGGTGCACAAACAGCTACCCGGAGCTACTATCTGTAGACCAAACAAATATTTGTTCCGTGCGGGGATTGAACCCGCGGCACGCAGTGCAGCAGCCAATCGCTCAGCCACTGCGCCAACGGTACCGACATTATTTTGAGAACTTCGATTGCGATATCGATTGATTATAATTTGATTGCTGTTGATAATTCAGGTTCATTTAGCCGTAGTTTGACAACCTGTTAGTTTATTTCTTTTTTGTTTTGATTTCTGTGCTATAGAGAGAATTATTTTTACACAAGGTCAAATTAAATTAGCTAGCAATACTTTGTAGACGTTATGGGTAACGATATTGACGATTTAATCATTATTTTCTGGGTCAACGACCGTTGCTAGCATAGTTACTTGAAGTACATGTTTAGAAAATATAACTTGATTTGACCATAACTGATTGACCTTAACAGAGTAACCGATCGCTCAAACATATTCTGCACTGCGCACTCTGTACTCTGGAACCACTGTCTCACAATAAAGATCTTTGACAGTTTTTGTGCATACAAGGTGTAACATACTAAACTAAAGACCTCTCGTGTGGTGTCTTAAACCATAAAACTGAACAGCTTTTGTTCTACGAATTCTAGAAATTCGTTAAAAAATTTGGACTTTCTATGGGACCTGACGCGATCAGCTGATCAACATATTCAACATGTAGGTATGGTAACGCAAAAAAAAAAGTTGTAAATTCTTAAAATTCATAGAACAAAAATTGTTCAGTTTCGTGGTCTGAGACACCACACGACAGGTCTTGGTTACACCCTGTATGACTGTGACTTGTTTACACAAATAGCTGCAATGAGATTTTGCAAAGTACAACCAGTGGAATCATTTTAATCGTTACCCTTCTGCATAAGTTTTACCATCATACCTAACTTCCTCTATTAGCAACGCAAACTTCACCGAAAATGCTTCAGTAATAAATACAAGTGTGAATATTTGTATAGTTCGTTATATTGTTATTATGTGCCTTCATGGGTTTTTGACGTCTTTTCATACGTAATCATGTTATATGGTTAGTTAAATAATAAATACGATTGTAGCATTGTTCTCGTGAACAAATATGGGTATAATGCTGTAGATGAACTTTAAAAATGGTTGGTGTGTATATACAAATATTTGTATAGGAAGGTATTGTAAGTAGGTACTTTAATTACTTACGATATTTATGCAAATATTGACAAACGAAAAACGCACTGTAATGTAAGAAAAATCAATGATGTCATAAGGAAAATATATTTTACAAATCCGTCTTCAAATATGTATTATGGACTACCAAAAAAACTTGCCAACAACTTGCTTGGATGACTGCCTCGTTGGTATATTAGTCGCAAGCGCGACTGCTGAGCATGAGGTCCTGGGTCTGATTTCCGGGTCGGGCAAAGTGTTAAGTATTGGGTTTTTCCATCAGGATTTTCTCAGTAGCAGCCACGGAGACTGGATTTGTGCCCGGTTGATGGCAAGTAGAGTAAAGTTAGGCAGTAGGCTAGGCGAAATGTAGGTGTACTATTAGGTACACATCTGCCTAACTTTTCGGGCATTACATGCGTGATGTTATGTTTTTTTTTGTCTTCAAATATATTGCGGGTCTCGCTCTCTTCTACTTTTATTTCTATTGAGTCTACACAGTGTATGTCTGTTAGGGGCCGTCTCCACGAGCGAGAGAATCGCGGCGATATTATCGTCGTCCCACGTATTTGTATGCGAAAATATCGCCGCGATTCTCTCGCTCGTGGAGACGGCCTCTAAGAGAGTGTATAGAAATACGTGGCACGACGATAATATCGTCGCGATTCTCTCGCTCGTGGAGACAGCCCCTTAGATGTGTTACCATAAATTCAGTTCATGATTCTAGACCCCTCAGTGTAGTTATTCATTTAATTTGAATACGAAGATAATGAAAAAATAATTACGACGGCACGGTTGGTGCAGTAGCTGAGCGATTGGCTACTATGTTGCGTGTCGCGGGTTCGATTCCCGCACAGAGCAATTACCTATTTATATGGCCTACAGGTTCCAGGTCTGGCTGTTTGTGTATGTGAGTTTAAATGTTTGTAAGTGCACCCACGATACAGGAAAAATTCCTAGTGTGGGACGACCTTTATAATCAAATAAAAAACAAACCAGTTGTTCCATAAATCTTGACCGTGCGTGCTGTAGGTTACTCACGTTTACATAATTCAGAAGATGTTTTAATTAGTTCATGCTTACAATTTGCACGTTGATGTCCCTTTCTGATCATCATAATTAGGACTTGCTATTATCGTTAAAGTTTATTTTATTCTTTTCTGCCCACTCCTTGAGAATAAAGGCGTGATGTCTTATTATGTCTTCTCAAAAATTCCTTATGTCTTCCTCAGAAAAAGTAAACATCTCAAACACAGCCGACGCCGAAGCCAAAGCCCGTATCTACTACGACGCGTGCATAGACACCAATGAGACCATCGAGAAACTTGGCGAGAAACCCCTAGTGGCCGTCATCAAGCAACTAGGCGGATGGCACATACTCCCATCCACAATGACCAAGCAGAAGTGGGACCTGCAGAAGTTGGTGCAGGATGTTCAGAACACGTAAGTCACAGTTACAGTGGCCAATGTTTAAGTCAACTCGTCCAAATTCAAAGTGAGCTTAGACAAATTCAACATTAGTTTAGCGAATGACTTAGTTAGCTTGGTCTAAGTTAAAAGTAGTGTGCCCAAGCTAAGGTAAACTTGACTAAAGACAGAGACATCTTAATCATAACCAAGACAATTTGGCCAAAGTCAATTTAACCTAAACCAAAGTCAACGGACCGCATCAGAAACTCCATACTTCGCTCCAAAACCCAAATAGCTGATGCTAGCCTTACAGCTGCTAGGTTGAAATGGAACTGGGCTGGTCACATCTGCCGCATGTCGGAGGAGCAATGAGCAAAAATTACCACCAAATAGCAGGAAACGACAACGCGGCAGGTCCAGAAGCTGATGGCGGAATAAGCTGGACTCTTTCGCAAAGGATTGGTCTACAATCGCAATAGATCGAGAAATGTGGAAGGAGGGAAGGGAGGCCTTTGCCCTGGAGTGGGACAATATAGGCTTATAATAATAAAGTCAACTTGGCCAAAACCAAAGACAACTTGGCCAAAACCAAAGTCAACTTTATGAAATTCACTATTTTTGGCGGTTTAACAAATACAAACTGTAAGACAATTGTAGCAGGATTGTTATGTTTCAAATTATCATCATCTGCCTAGCCTTTTCCCAACTCTGTTGAGGTCGGCTTCCAGTCTAACCGGATGCAGCTGAGTACTAGTATTTTACATGGAGCGACTGCCTATCTGACCTCCACAACCCAGTTAGTACTGGGTAATACTATACCCGTTGGTAAGACTGGTTGTCAGACTTTCTGGGGCACTGACTACCTGTAACGACTGTCAAAGATCTACAAATGACAGCCGGGACCAACAGCTTAACGTGCTGTTAACTGTTATGTTTCAAATAGATTCTATATTTATTTCAGATTCAACCTAGGCGGATTATTCAACTGGGCAGTAACGGAAGACGACCGCAACTCATCGAAACACGTCATTGTGGTTAGTATCACTTACGTGTTAGTCATATGCCTGAATATTCTCAGATAGCTATTTCTAGTCTATCTTCAGATAGCCTATTGTTATATCATTATATGGCAAAGGACGGTACTACATTCCACATTCCACTGAATGTGCCCCAGTGTAGGACAGAGAGGTCGTAACATACCTTTGTGTGTGGAATCACTGGCTGATCATGACGAAATTACAAATATAGAATTTAGACTAGGTCCTACATTTCAAAAAGCGTTGTCTGTGACTGAAAGTTATAAGGCAGAAGCTACGTAGTAGCCCGCGAAACTCAAATTTTCTTGAAAAAGTATACACTTAGAGGGTTGTATTTAAATTAATAATTCTATAAATACATACGTGTTCATATTTTTTTGGGGTATGAAGAACAGGGTGTAAAGTTCTTCAACCCCCATAGAAAAGGGAGGATCCTCCGACCAGACGGGTGTTATTGTCTGGTGGGCTACTTCCCGACAGTTGTTGTCGGGTTCTTCTAAGTATATAGTCTTAAGTCGCGAATAACTTTACTTGCGCGATGCAGGATTTATATCGATGTTTAGTTTATCCTCTGCGTCATAGATGGCGCTGTAGTACTTTTTATTCTATGTTGCTGTAGTACTTTTTGTAGTGCCGCTACATTTTGTTCAACGTACAGCTTAACACTGACCGGTAAATTGCAAAAAACGTAAGAAAATTTGAATTTCGCGGGCTGCCCAAATCGATTACATTTTGAAAACTCGAATTCGAATCTAAGTCGAATTTGCTTGCTTCCAATTTCAAAACAATTCACATTGCGTACAAAGCTTAGATGTTGTGTTACCCACATAATTTACATTCGAAATTTATTTTTCCAGCTGGACCAAGGCGGTCTAAACCTCCCAACTCGGGACAACTATCTCAACAGAACAGCCCACAAAAAGGTCCTAGACGCCTACCTCGACTACATGACACGAATATGCGTCCTCCTTGGAGCGAACAAGACCGATGCTAGAGCCCAAATGAACAAAGTGATCCTGTTCGAAACGGAACTGGCGAATATAACAACCCCCTCGGAGGATCGGAGGGATGAAGAGGGACTGTATAACCCGTATACAATAAGACAGTGGCAGAAAGAAGTGCCTTTTGTAAACTGGACTATGTTCTTTAATGACGCTTTTAAGTTGGTGAATCGGACTGTGAGTATTGATGATATATGTGATATTTGACGGCACGGTTGGAGCAGTGGCTGAGCGATTGACTACTGTGCTTCGTGTTGCGGGTTCGACTCCCGCACGGAACAAATATTTGTATGTGTGTTGTTCCGGGTCATTTAAACTCACGTACACAAACAGTCATGTTTGTGTATGTGAGTTTAAATGTTTATAAACGCACCCGCGATACAGGAGAAATTACTAGTGTGGGGCAACGTTTATAAAAAAAAGGAGGTTTTCAATATGAACTTTATTTTTATGCTTGTGTACTATCTTAAAGATAGTGCAGTGTTGAGCACTTAGCATGTAATTTATTGTATCCTGGGTTTGTACCAAAGCACAAATTCGTAAGTTTGAATGGCCATCAGGAGTGGAAAGACTAAGTTTTAGTTGTTTCTTATGTTTTAGTGTCTAATTTTGTGTTTCATATTTGTTTTTAATGTTATTTTCAGATACCGGACACCGAACGAATAGTGGTATACGCTCCGGAATACTTCAAGAATCTCACGAAAGTTATAAAGAAATATAGTAAAACCGAAGATGACCAAAGGTACGCTAAATGTGAATAGGAACTGCCCTTGCCCAACATGAATCCCGAGTTGTCCTACGACTGCTCAGCTTCTGGGTTCGATTCCCACGGCAAAGTATTCATACTGAAACCCAACTGTGCCTCAGAAAGCACGTTAATCAGCCGTATCAGTAATTGCCCTGGTCCCGGGTGCCATTTGTATCTATTTGTCAGTAAGAAGCTCTAAAGTCAGATAATCTGTCTTACCAAGAGATATCGTGTTACCTAGTAATTCGATTCTGGAGGTCAGATAGGCAGTCACTCCATGGAAAAATCTGGTATTCAGCTGCATCCGTTTAGACTAGAAGCCAACCCCAAAATAGTTGAGAAAACGCTAGGAATATGATGACATGTAATGTAATCCACTTCTTCCATTCCAGAACTCTGACCAGCTACATGATGTGGCAAGTCTCCCGCTCCCTGTCGACATACCTCTCTAAATCCTTCCGTGACGCTACCAAGATCCTGAGGAAGGCTCTCTTCGGCTCCGAGGGCACCGAGGAGTCTTGGAGATACTGCGTCACTGATACTAATAATGCTGTTGGTAAGCTCTCCAGTTTTATGTATAGAATATATAAGAGATCGACCTGATGATTTTGGCCGCAACAAGTGATGTGGGAAGATTTCTTCACCACTGGCATTAACGCAACCGCTGGTTCAGCACCTATTTTAACTTACAATCTCATTTTCCCCCAGGCTTTGCAGTAGGAGCCATGTTCGTCCGCGAAGTATTCCACGGCGAAGCGAAGACCCAAGGAGAAATCATGATCAACAACATCAGGAATGCGTTCAAGAGAAACCTGAAGAATCTGGACTGGATGGATGCGGAGACCAGGAAGGCTGCCGAGATCAAGGCTGATGCCATTACCGATATGATTGGTAGGTTTTGGGGTAAGCAAGTCTGCAGGTTTCCGGGTGATGGGACTTCGCTTCAAACGCTTCTCTTGAAAATTTTACAGAAATCGGATTTCGGAATAGGTACACTTTATTTGCCTGAACTTCAAGGACTGCCTCGGTGGTCTAGTGGTCGCAGTTCTCGGTTCCCGGGTCGGGCAAAGTGTTATTGGGTTTTTCTATCACGAATTTCTCAGTAGCAGCCACGGAGCCTGGATTTGTGCCCAGTTGAAGGTAATAGTCTCGACCACTATTACATAGTACTTATAACATAACTGGCGAAATGTGGATGTGAGTACTATTTGGTACACATCTGCCTTCAGGGATTAGAGGCTTGATCTTACTGTTGTTATCTTAGTTCAAGGAAGGAATATGTCTAATTTAACAGCTTCATTTTCATTTCGAAACTTAAAAATTATTCCAGAATTTTATAGGGAGGATTTTATATTATCCACACATGTTACTTACTTCCTCGCAGTTTAGGCAAATATGCTCTACCTATTCCGAGATCTGGTTATAAATGTTCTTAAGTGATCATTTTTGGGAAATCTTTCAACAGTCAGTAAGGCCTCATTTACGGAGATGCGGGGCGTCTCGCGTCGCGTGTGGCGTGGCGTCTCGCGGCGCGTCGGACGTTTTTTCTGTTTACGGTGGGGCGGCGCGTGAAGCGGCACGCATCATCGCACGCGTAAACACAAACTTATAGCAATATACGACCATGTTCATAGAGAAGCGAGACGGGAAGCGTGGCGGTGCCCTGCAATCCTCTAGCGTGTAGCGAAGCACGCGGCGGGCATCGCGGCGGCGCACGCTCGCCTCGATCAAATCGACTAGTTTTATGTTGGCGAGAGATGGGAGCGCACGATAGCTTCATCGAGAATTGCCGCTGCGTGCGCCGCCGCGATAAACGCCGCGTGGGACGCGTCGGTGCCATCCGCGGGCTCGGCCGCAAAAAACGCCCTAATTCAAACAAACGCGTCTAAAATCGCTTCTCCGTAAACGCACTCATACAACGCCATATATTTGAATTCAGTGCGGGCCGCGCCGCTCAACGCAACGCGCGACGCCCCGCGTCTCCGTAAATGAGGCCTAAGGGGAAACGTGACATGCAGAAGTTGCTTCCTTTATGTTTATGCTTAAGGCTTATGCTAGTACAACTTTAAGTGTAACTGGGCAGGGTTCATTGCTAGCAGAACGGATGACTGTTGAAGTCAAAACGTTCTGGAGTAGCGAGAAGTACCGGAAGCCTCAGCGTTGGTGGACCGATGTCTTGGCAAAGGCCTGTAGCGGCACTAAAAAAAGTACTACAGCGCCATCTATGACGCAGAGGATAAACTAAACATCGAAATACATCTAAATCCTGCATCGCGCAAGTAAAGTTATTCGCGACTTAAGACATAGAAGAGCCCGACAACAACGGTCGGGCAGTAGCCCACCAGACAATTCTTCATACCCCCAAAGGCCTTCGGAATCTGCAGGAAGTCAGAACTACAGAACCCGTCGATCGATATGGCAACATTTGGGGCAGATCTATCTCCAGAAGTCGACGTCTTTCAGCAGACATCCCGAACAAACCCTATATCCTATCGACCAACCCTCTGACCTAAACACAGCTACCTACAACAGCTCATTTCCAACCTTACGATACTAAACTATTAGGTTGAAATCTTTTCCTCCTTCAGGTTTCCCCGACTACATCCTCCACAAGGATGAATTGGACAAGCAGTATGAGGAACTAGAAGTGAAGCCCAACGAGTACTTCGAGAACAACATCGCTTTCAATGTTTTCAGTCTTAAGAACGACCTTGGAAAACTGGATAAGCCGGTCAACAAGACTAAGTGGGGTGAGGATCTTAAGAAATTATGTATACATCTATACAAATAAATAAAATTGAAGTGTCTGTTTGTAATTTCAAAAATACTTTTTGTCGGGACTTTTACTGGCAGATAGCTGATGTTATAAGAAGTAGCTTAAGGCGTTCATTTTAGAAAAAGTGTTAAGGTTTCGTGCAAAAAAAAACCCTTGAAATTCTTAACAAAATCCGATTCAAATATAATAATGTTTTATAATAATAATTTCTTGCGAACTAAGGTCGCGGGCAACGGCTAGTTATCAAAGTATTTTATGAACCAGTATGTGAAGCCCTGGCACAGCTGAAAGGCGTAGCGGCAGACCTCGTAGAAAATGACAAGCTGGACTAAAAAAAATACCAGTCCTGAAGTCCACGATTAGCTACCAGACCATCAGTCAAATGTTTTGCTAGTAGATTCACAGCAGTTTTGCGCAATCCGTTGCTCAAACTTCATCTTCTCTGTTCCCTGATCATTATAATCTGGATCTATTCAAAGTCGACTGAATCGGTTTCTTCTAGGCAAGCGTGACCTAGACCGCGTCATCGCTTCATCAGGGCCGGTAGTCTCGACATAGATACCGACGCTGTAGCAAACTTACGATCGCTTAATAAGAACGGAAAAATTCGGTTGCAATAACGTTGCTTGTGAGAAACGCATGTTGGATGTTCAGACTTGCATTTCTCGGTGTCGGTATCTATGTCGAGACTGCCGGCCCAGGTGAGTTGAGGCCAAACGCAGGTCTACTTAATATTAAAAAAAGAAAACAATATCCATGATAAGGAGAAATTAATCTCCTAAAATACGCCACTCTTAATACCAACTACTTACAGCGAAGTCAAAAGAAAATGATATAATTTATGCTGTTTATTTAATATTTATGTTTGTAACATTTTTCTATTCTACCGTAACTTATACGCTTTGACGATTTTTCTCCAAGTGCTTCTTTGAATCTAAATTTTTATTTTCCTCCAGGCATGACACCATCAACAGTGAACGCATACTACACACCGACTAAGAACCAGATAGTGTTCCCCGCCGGCATACTGCAGCTACCGTTCTACGACGGAGACAACCCTAAGGGGGTCAACTATGGCGCCATGGGGGTGGTGATGGGGCATGAGCTGACGCATGCGTTTGATGATCAGGGGAGGGAGTATGATAGGTAATTTGTCTGGTTAAAGTATTATTGCTATTATTTATTAGTAGTTAACATCGTTAACTGTATGCTACATCGCCAACTGTAGCAAAAATTACTTAGTAAAGGTACCAGCAGTTGATCATATTGCCAGCTGTAAGCAATATTTACCAAAAAAGGTATTATTTTTATATAATATAACATCACGCCTATAATCCCCGAAGGGCTAGGCAGTGGTGTACTTAATTAACAGTACACCCACATTTCGCCAGTTATGTTTAAGTCCCATGTAATAGAGGTCAAGCCCATTGCTATCAACCGGGTACAAACCCAGACTCCGTGTCTGCTAGTGAGAAATTCCTGATGGAAAAACCCAATAATTACTTTGCCCGAGCCGGTATTCGAACCCAAGACCTCATGCTCAGCAGTATCGCTTGCGACTTATTGTAATACTAGCTGTTGCCTGCGACTTCGTTCGCGTGGAAATTTTGGTGTGTGCGACTGCCTCGTTGGTCGAGTGGTCGCAAGTGCGACTACTAAGCATGAGGTCCTGGAATCGATTCCCGGGTCAAGCAGTGTTAAAAAAATATTATTTTAGTTACGTAATTACATAAAGTATAGCGCACATGATTTGGAGATCACCTTTTAAGCAAGAAGATGCTTGTGTTAGGTGACTCCGCTCTTCCACTTATCTATAAACAATGAAAAAAATTCTATAAATAATAGTGTTATTGGGTTATTCCATCAGGAATTTCTCAGTAGCAGCCACGGAATCTGATTTGTGCCCGAATGGTGGAAATAGGCTCGGCCCCTATCACATCAACATAACTCGCGAAATGTGGGTGTACGATTGGGTACACCTCTGCCTAACCCTTCGGGGATTACAGGCGTGGTGTTATGCCATGTGTGAGAACTGACTGGCTAATCAAAATCTGATAATGTGGGTGATGACTACAAAAAGCGTCATAATAGGTGCTGTAATTCTGGGAGGCAGAGGTCCGAAACAAAATGAAATGGCTTTGAGGCGACGCCGACGATATGGCTTAAAACCGTTTATTATGGCGCTATACAACTTTCTTGTCAACGTGAACCATCAAACGCCTACTTGGGCACTATTTATTCTAATACCGTTCATACAACATTAAATGACTTATTATTTTCTGCAAGCACGTACATGTTTTGGGTACTGAACAACCAACGTATACTCGTAATAATATTACTGCCCAGCTCTGTGATACGAAGCCAGGTGCCGTTGCATAGTCTGGTTGCGTCAAGGTTTCGCATCACCAGAACTGGAACGACAACTTTAAGCTCCAGCTCCAGCAGCACGCCCGTTATCTGCAGGGAGTTGAGAAATTCAACGGGGTAGGCAGTATTATCGTCATTGGCCTTCACAGTGTCTATAATTATACTTTTGAATTGCCGACGATCATGTATTTTTTTTTTGTTTATTTTACTGTCGCACTCGTTCTTTGGCGACAGCACTGCCCACTCACACAACCACTCTTTATTTTTATATTAACCTTCAAATTGAGAAAAACGTCCATGTTATGTTCCTTCTCTGTACCACTGGTGGTAAAATTCTTCGGAAAATAGAATTTTCCCATCTGCGTCCGATTCCAGACGACCCTCTCCCATTTGCAGCAGCTTACTCGCAAAGACACCTGCTTCGTGATCGTTGTACAGTTGGACACGCATGTTGCACGTAATATGGAGCTTTTCGATCCAGGAGGTTATCACAGTGGCGACGCCATGAGACATGCGTTTATTTCATCCGCCGGTGTGCCCCTCTCAATAACTGGCAGTGTCTGTCAAAAGTCGCCTTTTTTTAGGATGGAAAATCATCAGATGACCCCTCCTGCTCTGGGCGGAGCGTAATTGAATGTCAGACTTGTCCGACTAAAACCCATCCATGTTTCTTCTTAGCCCTTAGTGTTCCAGAGCCGCGGTTTCTATTTCGAACAGTCCCGCAGTCCCAGCAGACATCGGCCCTTGCGGTCCCCTTCCGGTTTGCTGATATCTCTTTGAGGCGTTGGTTGGTGGTGGTTAAAAAAAACTTAAAGTATACTACAATCTATTTTGTAATGATTTGAAAATCATGAAGCATGAAAATAGAACAAAATACCTAGAACTTACAAAAAGTGAAAACCGGTTAGGGATCGAACTTGCGAACCATGTTTATTAATTTTGGAAATCTAACAATAGTATGTATTATGTAAATAGTAAGATAGATGTTATTTTCTCAGCCTTTCCATCATGTCCTACTTTTTTTATGAAATCAAGGGTGACCTTATTTAGAATTAGACTAAATTCGCAAAGATCCTCTTTTTTGGTGAAATGAGAATTGCTATTGTACGTAGTACTTATTACTTCCATGCAAAGAGTAAACAAAAAAGGAGAAATAAAACCAAATTTATTTTCAGCTATTTCGACTACACTTCGACTAAAACATATTTACGTAAATAATTATAATCATAGAAATCGCGTATGAAGTACTACCTAAATTTTAGAAATTAATATCTTTTGATTCTGTTGGTCGATTTTGATGAAATAAACGCTAAATGTTACTCAGAACAATGCTTCTTATCTTTCAATATTTCGATGTTGAATACAATGAGGGGTTTTTACGTGATACGCGCACAAACAAACAGACAAACAGACAAAAATTCTAAAAATAGTAGAAATGGGTTCTGTGGGTAATCCTTTAACACCCCTACTAATTTTTTTCTAAATATTTTCAATGTACAGACACGCCACGTCCACAGATTTATTATATGTTTTTTTTATTCTATATTAAAAAAAAAAAAAAAATATTTATTAATAATCAAGTATAATAACATAGCAATTTGAACGGTGATCCCCAAACTAGATGTTAGTCTGTATCTTGGGGATCAGAGTTGTAAATTTTCGTTATTATCAAAAGTGGACGTTTATGGTGATTATTAACAAAATTAAAAGTAAAATTAAATTTAAGTAAAACAAGGAGCATATAAGAGTAGGCAAATAAAAAATAAAATTTGGTAACAAATAAAAGAAAAAAATCATACAAATAAAATTCAAGTTAAATGTGTGTATGCGAGTGCGTGTGTGCGTGTGTGTGTGTGTGTTTGTGTGTGTGTATCTGAATGAGATTAGGAGTGATAGAGTGCTATTGGTTTGTGTAGTCTTAGTTCTTATGAAGCTACTTGTAGATAATCCTTTCTGTTTCGTCGTAGGAGAGTGTAAGGAGCCAGTTCTTTATAATCTTTTTACACAAGGATATTTTGAGGTCTTTTATGTTACAGATTTTTACAGCTTCGTTGTAAATGCGTGGATATAAATAGTTTGGAGAGCGTCTTGCCATAAGAGAGTTTGCTTCGGAGATGGGTATCCTAAATGTTCGTTTTGAGATTAATTTTCAATGTACAGACACGCCACGTGTACAGATTTATTACTTATGTTTTTTTTTCTAAATATTTTCAATGTACAGACACGCCACGTCTACAGATTTATTATAGGTTTTTTTTCTAAATATTTTCAATGTACAGACACGCCACGTCTACAGATTTATTATATGTGTAGATTGTTTATACTACAGTAATACTGACTGACTTACTTACCAATAGGTTCGGTAACCTAAACCAGTGGTGGAACAACGCAACGATAGCCAGATTCAAGACGCGAGCCAGGTGTATCCAGCATCAGTACTCCAACTACTCCGTAGAGGGACAGCATCTCAATGGGAAACAGACACTAGGTGAGACTTCGTCATCATGATATGCCTAGCCTTTTCCCAACTATGTCGGGGTCGACTTCCAGTCTATCCGGATGCAGCTGAATACCAGTATTTTAGCTGAGTATCAGATCTCCACAATCCATTTACTGGTTAATACGATATGCCTTAGTAAGTGGTTGTTAGATTTCGGGCCACTGAGTTCTTAACATCGTCATTAGTGGAAAATCTGTTTAACTCATTTTATATTTCAAAATATCTTGATCTCGCTTGACCTTGCTATGCACACGCCATCTACAATGAACCTTTATTGACATTCCCCATAGACAATTGGGGACTAGGCAACTGTCATTGTCGACATATTGGCATCTATTGCCATAAAGAAAAATAGAATAGGCCGTTGGCGATGATGATCATCTAGCATCCAATGGTATACGGAACTTCCGATCACAGTATAGCTAGCTAACTATTCCCGTCTGAGGAAATGCTGTGAGCTTATTGATCTTATTTTGCTGAAAATCTACACGATACTTACTTTCTTATAAGTAAGCGGAAGTAACAATGAGCCGGTCATATTAGCCGTAGAACCGATGACCGTTGGGGTAGACGCGTTCTTAAGTGGAGACCGCGCATCGGCAAGCGTAAGGTGGGACTCCCTCAGGCGAGCGTGGAGCTACGATCTTCGCAGGGTGGCTGGTAGCCACTAGATGAGAGTTCCTAAGAATCGAGTTGAGTGGCATGCGATTCAGGAGATCTATGTTCAGCAGTGGATTGCTGTAGGCTGATGATGATCTCCTTTGGAGACAGACACACAATAACAATAATTAATCTATGTTTGTGTTACAGGTGAGAACATAGCCGACAACGGAGGCCTGAAGGCATCATTCCACGCGTATTTGGACCACGCCAGGACTGCCAAAGTGAACTTTACACTGCCAGGATTGAAATATAATGATCGGCAACTGTTCTTCATTTCTTTTGCTCAGGTACGTTCTCATTTTCAATCAATCAACACTTTTTGAAGACGCCTCAAAACGTCTGCCCCTCGCCACTTAACTTGAGAGATAGCAAACAGCAACACATCTGTCTCTTAAGTTAGAAGAACTTGGTGAAGAAGATTTAGATACCTTTCCTAAGTTTCTCTTAACATAAAATCACGCCCTCAATTTCCGAAGGGTTAGGCAGAGGTGTACCTAATAGTACACCCACATTTCGCCAGTTATGTTAAGTCCCAAGTAATAAGGGGCGAGCCATTGCCAACAACCGGGCACTAATCCAGACTCCGTGGCTGCTACTGAGAAATTCCTGATAGAAAAACCCAAATATCACTTTGCCCGACCTGGGAATCGAACCCAGGACCTCATGCTCAGCAGTTGCGCTTGTGACAACTAGACCAACGAGGCAGTCAAGCAAACAAGTTGTTTTAGCAAGTTTTTCTTTATGTTCAACATAGTATATAAAGCTACATGTGCAAGCCCAGAACTGTTAAAAGCAGAATCTTGGATTCGGTCCCCGGCTCGTGCAATTCTCGTGAATATTCTCATAAAGATAAAATGCTGTTGTCCAGGTATGGTGTTCAGCAATGACCAAAGAATCAACGAAGATGCAAATAGAAAAAGATGACCACACGATCGCGAAGTACCGAGTCATAGGACCCATAGCTAACTTGCGGGAGTTTTCTGAAGAGTTCCACTGCCCCATCGGGTCTAAAATGAACCCTGAAGACAAGTGTGAGGTCTGGTAGAGGGGCTGAAGGGAGATTCAGCAGGGATTCATACGTTTTGACGGTAAATGGGACGGACTGGAAAACAAATGTAATGAAGTATAATACGGTAGTTCATGCTTGGAAGATAACGGTGCCCATCGCATGCGCTAATTAGGTAGAATACACGGTGTAAGCGACAATCTTAACGTAAACTATTACCCAAGATTCAGTCGGTACACACGACGACCAATCAAACAGTGCAAGCTGATCTCTAATTGTACGGGAAGCTCATTCAAAGTGAGGTCAGGTTATACTGGATTTATATAGCTTAATGTTCGCCGTGTGTACATGACCTATGACCTCTCCAGTAATTAAAAAAATAACTAAAAAAGGGTAAATCTTGTTCTGAATTTTTGGTAAAAGTTTTTGTCATAAGGAGAAGTTTAATGGGTAAAGGTGTACACCGTGTAGATAAGGTATAATATGGCGTGTCTGTTTCATTTACCTAAATAGTTTTTATTTAGCACGAAGTAATAAGAATGGATTTTAATGAGAAAGGAAAACTGACATATTAGTTCCGCGTAGATCGCGCTAGATGTTTGTTACTTTCATTCAACTGTCATGGAGTTCATTGCTGATTTTTTTAACGAAAGATGGCGCACTCAGCGTCATCTTTCGTTTTATAGGAGTGACTTTTTCTGTTTTTTTTTTGTTCCTACGCCTTTATGAACTTGGAGGGTTGTATTGGTGATTTTGATGATTATAATTCTGTAACTACATACGTCTTACAGCCGCGAATTATATTTTAATCAACATACAACCTAGCACTGGCCTGCAAATTGCAAAAAACGCAAGAAATTTTGAATTTCGCGGGCTGGTTGGAGCATTCCCCTTAAGTATGCAGTTGAAGGTGGTGTTGCTCGTCGAGAAAATTTGCATCGATATGTCAAACTTGGTACATTTATTTTAGTTCTGTGTTTTCCCGCCTGCACAGATAAGTCGGTTGAAGTGTATTTTGTTTTCATTCAAAATGACGTTGACAAGTGACAAACACGCAGCGCTCTCTCGCGTTGTAACTTTGAAAAAACAATCCTATTAAACGGTTACTGAAAGGTCATTTTCCACTGTCCCATCCATTCTTACTTCTACGTAATATTTAGGGTTGCCAAACCCAAAACATTTTTATATTTATACTGTATGTATATATGAGCTTAGCTGTTGTGTAACACGGGTATATGAGTTATAGTACCTAACGCGTTTATATAGAACTAAATGATTTTGTACAAATTGGATACTAGTGCGGGGGTGAGTTAGAATTAACTGTTAAAGCTTTGTATGCACTATACATAATCAAATCAAAAATGTACATTTAGAAAGAAAAAATGTATACATTAGAAAAAAAGTACACATTTGAATATATGAATGTACATTAGTGTGGACAAGGCTTCAAACATCATAGATACAATATAGCCAAACAAAACAATTAATATAAGTTGATAAGCAGCAGTTACTGGGTGATATTAAGTGCCAAACGTCCACCATGGTATTCACTGTAGTTTCTGCTTAGAGCGCTTTTTCTTTAGGGAATGTTGCAAAGCGGTCATAAATTAATAAATAATCTTTAACATCGAGCCTTTGAAAAAGAATTTTAAAAAATTATGCGATTACTTGAAGGTACACTCGGCATCAGAATCAGAAATAATTGCCATTGTTTTGAAATATTTTCTTTTTAAGTACTGTCAAACTGGTACAGTCAAATTGCGGACTGGCTACACCGAGCTTTGAAATATATTTCAGTAATTAGATTTTCTATCAAAGATTGTTATCCGGAGTCCGGTCCACTATCTAACCGCAATAGTTTGATGGCACCGAAATAGAACATAATATATTTTATCGAGTAAGTAATATTTTATTCCGGCGTTACAAAAGTCAGAATGAAGTTCATCTGACTTTTTCGAGCGCCAATTAAGCCATCGAGCGATTCGGCCGTCGGGCCGCTGCGCTGACTAGCTCTGCAGCATTTCTTTTATTGAAAGCACTCCACAAGGATTTAGTATGAAGATAGCTGTTAGTAGGTGCCTGAATGCTTTGATAACAGATTGCGAAATAGAATGACGTATTTTATAATTACAAAACTGTGTGCGATGATATTTTTATTTAAAGTAATGATAAATTCATTTTAAATTTATCAATACTTTAATTAAAATTGAGAGGTCTTGGGCAATTCTGACTCTCAATTGCAGTCCCAGATAAATATTATATTATGTTCGATAAATAAACTAATAATACGGTTACCATTTCCTCATTAAGTTTTGTATTTTCAAGGTGTGTTTAAAAATACACCTTATCTTTCTGATTTTAGGATACATGTATATACAAGATCTAATTAAATCTCGCATTGTATTCTCTATATTCCTTGATAACCTAGTTATTTAAGTGTAAAATTATACCTACTATTTATTGCTTGTGTGTGTGTCATACGAGTTTTTTTTTTAATGAAAATAATCATCCTTTAATCAATTTTGTTTTCTTAATTTTTAATGTAGTTTTCGTCCATTTCATTATTTTAAAAGCCATTGCGAACAAAATGATGTTTATTTCTTTACTTTTTTGTACGTTTTCATGTTAACGTTTAGGCGGTTTCTTTAACAAAATCTATCAATTATTTTGTCCTGTATCTACATAAGTTTTAATTCTAGTTTAAGTTGAATGTATTAAAATGTGCAATGTGTAGACATAATGTACTTATTAAGTAAAATGGATCGTAATTTTAATAGTGCCATCTATTAGTTTCAAACGTAACTAACGTTTCTTGTTTGCTAGGCGACCAATGTCCGGGGGTGTTGCCAGCAACTACCTACAAAGCTTTATATTGCCCAACGTTATTACATTTCTCGATGTTAATTGCGGGGATGTATTTTATACATATATGTTTTATGCGTGTGTAGGCATACTCCCTGATTTAAATGCTTGGTCCACGGCTATCGTTGATTATATTGCAGGCTAGAAGATTCCCGGGGCATTTAATCGTCGTCGTCTAGCGGAAACGAGTCTTAGTTAGTTCTGTAGACAGTTTTACAAAAAGATGCTGGTCATTTTTAATGTTTTATGCATAATAATCATGCTTTATTTTTATCTTTTTAGATATATTTGTGTGATATATAAGATAATGTGCGTGTCAGTGTTTTCTTAGGTACAGTCAGCGTCAAAAATATGTGTACGCTGCACTTATGAAAAAAATAACAATAGTTGTATTTTTGTTTACTATTTTATAATTTGTGCACGTGCACAAGTTTTCGAGCGGACTGTACGAAATACATATTTTTGTATATTTTACATAATCGAATTTTTATTTTATCGATGTTTTGCTTTAAAATGTATGTTAACCGGTAGATAGCTGTTTGTGTGTATTTTAAGCGCGGGAGTACAAATATGTGTGAGTTTTCCGATGTTATTCAGAGCTGTGTTTGCTTAGCTAAATGAATTATCCACGATTTAGGAATGTGGACTTTATAAGCAAAGTTTATCTAGGGATACATTTTTTCCTGTTTATCCAATCAATATAAATTAAATATTTCAATATTCGGCTTTGACCTATTTGATATAACTCCATAATGGGTTATATTATTGTCATTTAATATAGAATCATAGCCAACTGGTAAAACGATATTGAAAATGGCGACAAAATATAAATAACGTGAGATGACAATAAACTTCTTGTCTCTCGGTGTCCCTTTTTTGTAAGAAACGATAAAGTAAATATCTGTTATATTTGAAGTCATACATGATTCCATACAGTCACCACTCACATACCTATACTTACTAAGCTTTATAAAAAAAATAACATATCTATAAAATATAAACTCAAACCACTGTCGATGAACTCAAATCGTGTTAGACCAGTAGGTCTAACACAATTTGAGAAAATCGACACATAAGAAGCAGAACTCTAACCACGTTGCTAAAAAAACATGTATGTTTAAAAATCAATTATGTAAGATTCATATTTAAATATTTTGACTATAAAATCAACCACTAAAAATTTATAAACTACCATTATAGGGTGCTTTAAGACGATACGATATGCTTAGGCTAAAAAATTTAAACTGATCGGTTACAACATTAAAGTATAAAAAAATTAAGAAAGAAATAGAGACTAAAGGCCCAACTATATCGTGTCTTCTAAAAGCACTTTAGATAACAATTCCATATCATTAGAATTTCTTAGATTGAGACCAAAATAGTTTTAGCTATTTATAATATGCCCATATAGACCTGAAATAATTTAGTTTTATAGTGTCAATATTACACGAAATAACTTCCAAGTATTAAAATGAGGATTTAAGTACAATTTTAATAGCTCTGGTGCGCAATGGCTTGTTAAGGTACAATACCGATAGCGAACTCAAACCAAACGTCTCGAACCGAAACAGCGTTGTGGTTGACCATAACCGCAAGAGACAATGCCGCTGCGGTTATAATTCCGAACGCGACGTCACGACTTCTATGGCAGCGGCATTTCTCTTCTGTTTCACGGCAGTCATTTGTCAAACAAAAAAAATACCTATTTGTGCTCTGCTAGTGACAGTCACTGATCGCACAACCGCACAGTCGCAGATAGCATTACAGTACAGCGTTACATAGCAACCGAAAGTGTTGCTATGTAAGTACAGTATAACCACTATAAGTGTGCAGTTCAAGAAGGCGTGAGCCGGTACTTTAGCAACTTAATTGTTGGGTGGGTCTATGGCTGATTTAAAAGATTTGGAAAAAACCTCTTCCAATTTCCGCAATTTTTTTGACAAGCAATGTCAAAAAAATTGCAGAGACCCAATAATTTAGTTGCTAAAGTATCGGTTCACTATAACTCAACTCTTGGCAGTATTTGAACTATTTAGAGCCTATGGTTTTAAGTGCATTTACTTCTCAGACCATTGCGTACCAGAGCCCAACAAATAAGCAGTATTATAGGTACGCAGAAATACATTTTACGCTGCTAAATGAATAAAAAGATTGCCAAAGTATATATTAATAACTTATGTCTTCGTTTAATTTTAATACATAGTCACAAAACACTTACATTCGAACGAACAATAATGATTTTATGTGTTAATGACTGATTTATATTTATTTTATTTGTCGAATGTTCTTGAAAATAAAGTTGTGTTTTCAAACTTTCCAACAGAGTATTTTATTTTAACCGTACATTATCCTTCATATTTCAGATTTATGCAAAAAAAGTTACGCCTCATAATCGTCTATTGCAAACTTACATAGACAGTGATGTGGTCAACGTGGATACATATTGTAGTTACCCAAAAATAAACAGGCACTTGTACGACTATGTACAGACGCCAGCACATAAAGCTACCCGAATTGTCAAATTTTCCCAATCAACCTTGAACCTAATGATTTAGCGATAAAATGTGAAATTCTATTAAATAAAGACAGATAGTTGAGTAGCTCGATGTGCTGTACCTAGTTCAAGACTGCATAATATCCAGAATGATGGGTTCTAGACACAATTAAATTTTTTTGTGAATCCTTTAACAATTAGTTGACTGAAATAATCAGTGCCAATATTCAGCTGGAACTCACTGAACTGCAAAATCGTTCTGCACTAAAAAATCTTTTTGCAGAAAAAATATCTCTAAAGTCACAAACTTCTTCAAACGAATTTGTACATTTCTGGAAATTGGTACCAAAAGAAGACTTTCCTGCAATAACTGACCTGCCTTTAAATTTTTAAGTAGTTTCGGATCAACAAATGTTTGTTAGAATATTTTCAAATCTAAATTATATAAAAAATAATAATTATTAATTTTAGTTCTATTTGTAGTCTGTATATAATGTACATAGCAGTAATATTAAGTACAAATAAATAAAATAATAAATGTAATATAAATTGTCATGTTTGTGTACGATAGCGCAATAAATGAATATTATAAAAAATAAATTCTGCACATCTCTAACTAAGCAACAACGTTACTATCAACATCTGATCTGATGCCTAATATAGGAAAATTATTAAACCAGAAACAATTTCGGAAATCACATTAAATGTAGCAATAATTTAGATTTCGATCCGCTGGATGTTAGTAGATTTTAGTCAATTTTGTTTATTTGGCAGAAAGTGCTTTTTATTTCATTATTTTAATTTTGAGAATGTTGTTTTATCTTTGATTGCAAAATACCATAAGGTTGAGGCATAATGGCCTTATTGTTATCAAAAGTAGGTACGCCTCAAAAATTTGAACCGTCAGTGGTCAGTGGCCCGTCTGTAAATTTACACTATTAATTTTGCCCCACTGTTAAAAAGGTTGGGCGGCCTTACCTTAGACTATAAAATAGAAAAATACTGAAGAACATATAAGGCACCATGAAAAATGGATTGAATGAATAAGTGTACAAGTATTATTTTGTAGTATGAACCAAAATGATTATACAATATTTTCAGGAAAAGTAAAATTAACTACACCTTAAACGGTTGAAGCACAAAAAAATATGACGTGTGTCGATAGTGTGCACCGCCCTTATCTGCGTTGAAGTGGTTCAAAAATCAAAATGGCGGTCCGATACGCTTCTTGATACGTAGAGACCGCATTGCTGCGCTTCTTTTGGCTAAATTGTTTTGATTTCCGATCAGCATTCTGTGTTTTGGCCGCTAATGTCAAATTGGATCAAAATAAATTGTTTTGTTACATTTTGATGGTAAGTAATTCAACAAAATTATCTTTAGACTTAATATTTAAGCGTTCCGTATTTTTTTAACAACGCAGCGTATTTTGTTTGAAGTTTGTTTTTGTAGGTCTTCTTGAGAACTTACTCAAAACTTGTCATTAAACCTCGAAAACTATTATTTTCAATGCAGTACGGGGTTATTTGATTGCCACCCAAAAGAAATATAGGCCGCCAACAAAGAGTATAGGCCGCCAATGTGAAGCGATCATATTCGATGACCTGTCAAAACTAGGACTTTCAATTTATCGTCACCGGCGTTTTAAGTGAACTAAGTTACCAGGTCTAAGAACATATCTCAAAGGTAAAATATTTGGTTAGGTATTATGATCTTCATACCAGGAGATTAGTGTTGAAATATAGTTTTATAACCACGACCTCTAACCATGACCCTTAGTGACCCTCAGTTAAAAAAATTCTGAATTTAATGCTTCATGAAGCATAGCTATAATCTACCATGTGTAAAGTCTTATAATACCTCAAATGGAGGTGGGCAGGACACCTAGCAAGGCACAGTGATGACAGGTGGACTAAGGCTGTCACCGAATGGCAACCAAGAACGGGGAAAAGAAATGTGGGTCGTCCGGCGGCCAGATGGGCAGACGACATAGTTGCCATCGAGGGAAAAACCTGGATGAGGCTGGCACAGGAACGTGGCGATTGGTAGAAGAAAAGAGAGGCCTATACTCAGCAGTGGGTGAATTCAGGCTGTGGATGATGATGATGATGAAAGTCTTATAACAACGAAGTATGGTTAGACTGTCTTCTGGGTAACTTTGTTTTTGCTCAAAACTAGTAGCCTGTATACAAATGTTTTTACTATAACAACCAACTACTCAATTTGATCCCCTTCATTAGGTACAACTATTGATCCAATAATTAAAGCATATTCAACAAATGCTATCATGTTACTACAATAGCTTTTACACACATTTTAACTTAGAAATATTTAATACTAGAATTAAAAAGAACTAGTGAAATTAATAAATAATCACGGATCTATTATTATTCCCGGGCCGGGCCAAATGTTATTGGTTTTCCATCAGGAATTTCTCAGTAGCAGCTATGGAGTCTAGATTTGTACCCGGTTGGTGGCAATATGCTTGCCCCCTATCACATAGTACTCAAACTTATCTGGTTAAATGTGGTACTATTAGGTACAACTCTGCCTAACCCTTTGGGGATTACAGGTGTGATGTTATGCTATGTATTTAGGTCACTATTAAAATGACTAAGAAGTAGTGCCACAGTAATACCATACTTTTTCAAAAACCTGTAGATGTATGTGAATTTTGTTTTCGTTTTCCAGGAGGTGTGCAAAACACTAGATACATAATGGAGGGTTCAATAGTGGTGAAAACTGAGATGGGGTCCAATGGAGAAATACTGCTTTTCTATGTTGATGGTTTGTTTTGATGAAATTTTTTTATATTATCTGTCATTTAATTGGAGATGTCTAAGTCCGGAGTGGACTGCTAAAAGTTAAGAATGATTAATATTCTTCAAAGGAAGTTCATATTCACTTTTAATATGAACTTTTAATTTTGAGATCAGTTTTTCAATTTAATAAAAATCTAAAAAATTCAGTGGATCTTAGATACCTAGGTTTTTACTCATTCTCCTGGAAGTTAAACTAATAACAAAAATATTCTATTACAGAAAACGGTGGTAATGAAGAAGGAGTATTAACAACAGTTGAAAGTATAGAAGACCAAGCCATACAACTGCAACAAGATAACTCCTATATCATTCAAGATGATGGAGACGATTCAAATGAAATAAGGATTGATCAAGCCACCCTAAGAGAAAAGTGGACTGAGGATGACACCAAAAGACTACTTGTATTCTACAATGATAACAAACAGGCTTTTATATCCGGAGCAACGAAAAAGAAACATCTCTGGACTGTAGCATGCAAGACCATGCTTGTCGGGAAAAATCCAAACTCATGCGAATCAAAACTCAATAGCTTACAAGAAAAGTACAATGAAATCTGTGGTCACATACAGAAAGGAGTCTACGTAAAGTGGCCATACTTTGAACTATGTCACCAAATATTCCACGATGAAACCCCAATGATAACGGTTGAAACGTTAAACACACTGGAACCACAGATAATCAAAGTTCCAGCTCTGAAACAGAATTATGATAATGTAATGATGGTAAAAAAGGTGAATAACCGGTCAAATGTTGATGAAAAAGTGGAAATGATGCTAAAATTGTATTTGAAATACAAGAAAAACTTCCAAGCAGAGTACTGGAGACGGGGCATTTGGGAGACCATTGCTTTAGAGATAGGAGAAGATGACGGAGAATACTGGCAGAAACGGTTCTTGAACTACAAGCAACATTACCTAAGACTGATTGACAAAAGACGAGAAAGCGGCTCAGAAGGCATCAACTGGCCCTACCTGGAACTATTTGACAAAATCTTTGAAGGTGACGAGGACTTCCATAGAAAATATCTGACCGATGAGTACAGATTGATTGAAAACCAGGCGATAGCTGAAGTTGAAGAGCCGCCTCCTAAAGTCGAAGATTGGGACACAACAGAAATGACAGTATTAGTCAAATACTGTTTTGATTGCTTTGATGAATTTCAAGACAAAACCATTCCCAACAATTTCCTTTGGAACGAAATTGGCCGTTTACTTGACAAGACTGCAGAAACCTGCAAAACTAAATATGAAGAACTGAGGAACGCACATTTAGACAAATACATTGAAGGTGGTTATGACTTAAGAAATAGAAAACCCATTGCAATTCTTTTTGACAATATAATATCTAAAGAAATTGAGAATCAAATAATAAAAAGTGGCCGAAAGTCTGAGCCACTGGAGATATGGAAGACAGACGAATTGGATGAGCTAGTACAATTTTTCTATGACAACATTGAAATGTATAAAGATATGATATGCCACTTTGTATGCTGGGCAGGGGTTACCAGAAAACTGAACAGAAATCTACCAAGTTGCAGAAGTCAATGGGAAGACCTATTAAGTCTCTACAAGACAATATTGAATGATAAGAAAGAAAATCCTGATATGCAAATAGATTGGAGATACATTGAAGTCTTTGATAGAATATTTGACTATGGCATGGATACTAGCTTGCTTTCTGGGTATGAAACCTTGAAAGGTTTTGGACAGAATCAGAAAAATGATACAAAAATAGGTGGTAAGTTTAGTTTCATTCAAATTATTTTGTAAACTGCCTGATTGGTCTAGGTTTCGATTCCTAGGTTGTACAAATTATCATGGGGTTTTTCCAACAGGACTTTCTTAGTAGCAGTCCTTGTACGTGGTTCTCATAATAGCCTTCCCTCCTATTACTCCTCTGCCCAACTTGTGGGGATTTCAATAGTGTAGTTATGTTAATGTAGAAGAAAAAACTTTTTTGTTATAATCCAAGGCTACGTTATTACTAATTGATTTGTATTAAATTATTTTTCCTTTGTATTTCCAGTAAAGAAAGTAAACATCAAATTAGATGATGATATGGAAGAATTTACTGACGATGAAGAATCATACGACGAACGAGGCTTCACAAAGCGCACAAAACGTCGCTCAGGAGACTCTAAAGCGTTCAAAATCCTCGAATACTACCAGAAAAATAAAGATAAGTTCTCCACAACCACAAATAGAAACAAACATTCTCTATGGGACATACTCGCTAAACAAATAGGCATATCTGCCACTCAATGCGCACACCGATTCAGGAATTTGAAGCAAGTGTATACTGCTTACGTCCAAAGAGAAATTAGCAAACCTGAAATGCCAATTCTTTGGCCTTACTACGCTCTATGCAAAAAAGTATTTGGCTACAGAGCAATCAAATCTAAACTTAAGAATGGAAAATTAGATTCCGATGACAGCGAAGACTGGTCAGCGAAAGAAATAAAACAATTAATAAACTATTTCGCACAAAATTTCGATGATATCAACAGTAATATTGAAGACAAAACCAAATGGACGGATTTAGCCGGCGAAATTGGCAAAGGCGAGAATTCTTGCAAGGAAAAGTTTATAGAACTGAGAAAGTCTTACAGAAAACTGAAAACTATGAGGAGCAGAAACCCTGAAACAAAGATATCTTGGAAATATTTCAATATGTTTGAAGATATTTATAATGCGAGGGAGAATGGCGTGGAGACAATGGAGGTGGATGGTAATGAAGTGACGTATATGGAGATACCTGCGGCTTCTGATGAAAAGATTGAGCAAGAAGGTTAGTATATACATTTACTTACGCTATTGCAGTGAAGGTTATATCAACATAATGAGATGTTTCACCTGAGCTAATTTATATTGAATTTATATTAAAATTTGCCTACTACAGTCATCTATGTTATGGAATGTATGAATGTAAAGCTTTTGTGTCATAAAGATAAATATGAAGGTAGGATGAAAATAAAATTACCGACGCACCTCTGCACTGAATGACCGTCGACCGACGCGTTTTCTTGTACCAGTTAGCTTTATTGCCAGATTATGTCATAATTAGGTTTATTTGCATTCCACATTTAAAAAAAAACGTTTTAATTGTACTCACGGATTGTGCCAGTTAATCCTGACATCATTTTGAGAGGTGGACGAGGTGATATTCGCCGATTCGCGACATGAAGTGGACTTCTTTAAATAAGCATCATTGTAGGAATCATGTAAGTTGATTATTTAGGGAAATGCTTTAATACCAGTCAGCAAGTTGGTGTTGTATTAATAACTCAAAACTAAGGTGTGTGCATTAAAAAATCTTACCCACGAAGTTACTTTTTTAAACAATAGATATTAAAACTGCTCAATTTTCTTACTTTAATTGGTGATTTCACCAAATCAAGTTTTTTTAAAACAGCGTGGAAGGAAAATTGACGCACAAACGGCTTCCATATATTCAGAACATCATTGCATCATTCTGAATCCCACACATAGAAATTTTTCATAGGTAATTTAAATAAAAATCAGCTGTTCCATACATTTTGACCGTGTATGTATTGCACTTTGGTACGAAACAGCTGATTTAGTTCTGAATTATGTACTGAATACATGATAACCGTTTGTACGTCGGTGTCCCTTCCACCCTCTATAATCATCTTTAACATCACGTAATTTCTATTACAGAAGACCAAGACGACTACCAATGCATCATCGTTATCCCCGAGGGTCAAGATATATCCCACATCGAGAACGCACGAATCATAATACAAGAAAATCCGTCCCAAGAAGAAACCGTCAGCACAGAACCACCAAAAGAGACACTCGAAGAAACCTTCAGCACAGAACCACCAAAAGAGACACTCAAACCACTCGTCAAATGGACGAAAAGAACCAAAAAGAAGTTAGTTATCTTCTACATAAACTATATCAGAACACATAAGGGTAAAGAGATTAATGCCAAAGATATGTGGGCAGAAATAGCTTCAAAATTACCCAATAAAACACCATTGTCTTGTAGAAAAATGTTTGCCAAACTCAAGGCAAATCATAAGCAAATTGATGTACTAGACCCTAATATGAAGAAAACACCTTATTTCGCGTTAATGGAGAAAGTAATGCGTCTAAAACCTAAATACGCTAAAACCGAGCAGAATAAGGCTTTAAAGGATGGAAAAGTGTACAAAGATGTAGTTTTACCTGACGATAAAGTGGTCCAAGCATTGCAGTACTATTTAGAAAACATAGAAGATTTTGTCAGCCCTAGATTCGAGAAGAAATACCTTTGGACTGAACTTGCCAATTATGTCTGCGAACCAATAACTAAAGTGTTCAACAAAATAAACTATTTAAAACAAGCTTATAACATGGATACGGATGAAGTCGCAGGCGTAAAGACGCCATTTGCAGAATTCTTAAAAGAAATCTTCGCTAAAGAAATAGCTATAAAGCTTGTATTAGAAAATCAGCCAAAACCTGTCATTGAAGAGCCGGGAGTTGAAGAAACCTGGTCTGATGAAGAGACCGAACAGTTACTGGAATGGTATCTAAGTAATTTAGATAAATTCAAAAACCCTAAATTCGTGCGATCCTACCTATGGATGGAAGTTTCAGGTATGCTTAATAAAAGCGCCATTACTTGCTCAAAGAAAATGTCGGAAATTCGAACTCAGTATAGAAATATGGTCAGAGAAAGACCTGAAGAGCTGAATGAGTGGAGATTCTTAGATCTTTGTCAGAAAATCTATGGGACTGGCAAGAAAGGTACTCCGATGAATAGTAATTAAATTTTTAGTTAGTTAATAGTTAGTCTAGTCTTAGAGAAGGCCGTAAACCTATTTGGCTAATTAATGGTAGTTATTTCAATACAATTTCCTGATAGATATATTAGTAAATCATAATTTGCATTTGGGGTCAAATCATCTTTCATGTTGGGCAAATGTTTACAATCGCGCCTTGATGGTTAAAATAGAAATGGCGCTGAAAATAGACGAATAATTAACAAAAGCAATAGATTTACTATAAACATAGTAGCCATTTTCAAATATTTAATGTTGGGCAACAAGTTTTCCCAATGCTTGAATTTGGGATCCTGGGTTCAATTCCCAGGTCAGCCGAAGTGGTATTAGGTTTTTGTCGATCAGTAATCTATGAGTACCTATCTGGATTTGTGCAAATTTGATGGCCCATTACAGGTATACCTCTGCCTAACCCTTTGGGAATAACAGACGTGATATTGTTTTAAGGGGGAAGCGTCAGGGTAGCCCGCGAAATTCAAATTTTCTTACTTTTTTGTAATTTGCCGGTCAGTTTAAGGCTATACATTGAACAAAATATGATTCGCGACCGTTACTAATATAGCTTTACTGAGTTATAAATCATTAAAATCATCAATACAACCTTCTAAGTTTATTTAATCCCATTCAATGACTATTTCATGAAAAAGTCATTCAATGGGATGCATTTAACTTAGAGGGTTGTATTGATGATTTTAATGATTATAGTTCTGTAACTACGTACGTGTTACGGACGCGAATCATATTTTTTTTTAACATACGGCCTAACACTGACCAGCAAATTACAGAAAACGTAATAAAATTTGAATTTCGCGGGCTACCCTAAGAGCGGGGGCACACGATGCGTTGCGGCGCCGCACCGCAAAGATTTCACCGTATCAGCGGGCACACGAGCGGTGCGGCGCCGCAACGTTGTTATGTCGCAGCGGCGCCGTAGCAGTCCTTCCGTAGTAGTAGTCCTTCCTTGTGACGCATAAACAACTGAGCGGTGCCGCTCCGACGTCGCAACGCATTCACCCCTCCCCGCATCGTCTCGGTGGTTGCAAGTCCGGTGCGGCGCCGGCGCATCGTGTGACATGCCACAGATATGTCTATGTAAGACGACGCAGCGACACCGCTCCGGCGCCGCACCGCCGCCGCAACGCATCGTGTGCCCCCGCTCTAAGGGCGAAGGCACACGGCGCGTTGCGGCGCCGCGCCGCGGGTATTTCACCGAATCAGAACGCTGCTAGCTTAGCCCGCTGCCCGCTGATACGGTGAAATCCCCGCGGCGCGGCGCCGCAACGCGCCGTGTGCCTTCGCCCTAACGCTTCCACCTCTACATCGGGCATTCTTTCCTATCAAATGTTTGAAATGTGGGTAGGTAGTTGTTTATTCATAGTTTAGTCTTGCGTTCCTTATGGTGCCTTTCCATCAGCTTTTAATTCGTGAAAATTAATTATTTCACAGATAATATTGATCTTTTAAAATATTGCATAGTTTATAAATTATATACCCAGATAACTATCGAAATCGGATTGTAAATAATTATGAAATTATGTTTTAACATTATTACAATGTTATTTTAGTGTAAAGTAATAATATTGGTCTTTAATAAAATAGTATGCAGTTATTTCAGCTTTTATTTTTTAATGTTCAACTTACACTGAGAGGGGCTCGTGGCAAAATAATAACAGCCGCTCAGATCGATCTTTAGGTTAAGCTGTACTTGCCTAGGTTGGTCTGTGGATGGGTGCGTGCGTGCCTCGGAAAGCACGTTAAACCGTTGGTCCCGGCTGTCATTTGTAGATCTTGTGACAGTCGTTATAGGTAGTCAGTGCCCCAGAAGTCTGACAACCAGTCTTACTAAGTGGTATCGTATTACCCAGTACTCACTGGGTTGTGGAGGTCAGATAGGCAGTCGCTCCATGTAAAATACTGGTATTCAGCTGCATCCGGTTTGACTGGAAGCCGACCCCAACAAGGTTGGGAAAAGGCTAGGCAGATGATGATGAACTTTCACTGAGTGCTTGTACTTAGATGATCTTTGGTTACAGACTGATTTTTGTCTCTAATCTTGTCGAGTAACACCGGTACGGTCAACAGTTCTACACATTTATGATTCCTTGCAAATACCTTACACCAGCCAGTCAACCATGGGGTATCGTATTCGTCAGGATCTGGGTTGTGGAGGTCAGATAGGCAGTCACTACGTGTAAAATACTGGTTCAGCTGCGTCCAGTTAGCCTGTAAGCCGACTGAAACAGGAACAGGCTAGGCAAACGATGAACCATCTCAAATTTTAGGTACACATTTGACCGAAGATTATGTTACGACAATGCTACGCCAACCTGTGTTACAATAGCTTACCAACGAATGGGCTCAGCAGAAGATGATATTATTCAACTGACTATTAATTCCTCAAGCACAACATTGAGGGCTATAATTTTGAGCCCACCAGATGGCGCAACTGGCGAGTAAGGTCCTGTCATTCAATCTATTTTATAATTTAAAGTACCAATAACTTCCTAAAAAGTATATTGTATTACGGATAATAACATAGTGTAAACTAAAGAAACATATTATTTACAATATTGTCCCTAAAATTAGCAAGCATGAAACATTTAAAAAACATCTTTTCTACAAGTACTAACAAATTCGATCCTAACTTGCTACGTAAAATCTTCAAGTCATAATTAATCAGAAATAATCTTTATTACACAAGCAAGTGGTTATAAAATTGTGTGAAGTCCCTAAGGGGCTGTCTCCACGAGCAAGAGAATCGCGACGATATTATCGTCGTTGCCACGTATTTCTATACACTCTCTTAGAGGCCGTCTCCACGAGCGAGAGAATCGCGGCGATATTATCCCATAAGTACAAATACCTACGTAATATCGCCGCGATTCTCTCGCTCGTGGAGACGGCCCCTAACTCCTGTGCTAGGTGTTAGATGTGTTACAGGAGCCAGGCAGTGCAGTGAATGGTTCAACCTTGACCACAATCGTGAATATTAGTAAACGTATATATATGAGTATATGTATAGTAGTCTATGAAAGCGCGCAAATTATGATATCTGACATTTCTGAAGATCTTACTCTACATGAACGCCTCTAGCGGCCAATTCATGCGCTATAGCTCCCATTGATAGCTGCTTCAAAAATTAGAAAAGTCGCAGTTTTCAAGTTGATAAAAAATCGATCAGCATCAATAAAGTGTGGTGTGTCAAATAGCAACAAGTGACTCAAAGCCGTCCCCGTTTGAGTCGGCCGCGGTGGCGCTAATCCTGTTATGAAAACCGGACGTAGGCTGTTGGCATATTGACGAGGTTCTGCTTCTGCTACTCATAGTAGCGGGCTAGCAAGACACGGCAAACATTGGAAGAAATAATTATGATGATAGACTTTTCCCCGCTCGGGTCGATGTTTAGTTAAGGCCGCGCTTGCCTAGGTTGGTCTATGGATGGGTGTCCACTCATTATATACCGAGTGTCCTCTTTGCCCTGGAAAGCACGTTAAGCCGTTGGTCCCGGCTGTTATTTGTAGATCTCACAACAGAACAGAACAGAACAGTCGTTATAGTTAGTCAGTGGCCCGAAAGTCTGACTACCAGTCTTAGCAAAGGATATCGTATTACCCAGTACTAACTGGATTGTGGAGGTCAGATAGGTAGTCGCTCCATGTAAAATACTGGGGTATTAGCTGCATCTGGTTAGACTGGAAGCTGACCCCAACATAGTTTGGAAAAGGCTAGGCAGATTATAATATGATGATAGACTTTTCAAGAACATCTTTTGGCGGATGAGCCAATGGTTAGCAGTGGTGGCCCAGTGATAAAGGCCCCGACACCGGTCCAAAAACGGTGAAGTAACATGTCCTAGAACCAACGAATTTGAATACATGTGACATGAACCAACCCACAGTGGTTTGGTGAGGTAAACTCCTCACAAAAAGGAGACGTGTGTGATCTGAGTTTCAGTGGGAACGTTACTTGCTGTTTCTGACTGGGAATCATTCATCGTGGTGAAATATCCTGGCCAGTGTTTTTAGACTGTCTTAAAATTTGTCCATCTATTTTAATGGGACCTTTCCTATATATTTGTAACCACGTTCTCGAAAACGGCTGTAACGATTTCGATATCGATCTAGCTAAGTAGCTAGGTCTCATATCTGGGAAAATTCGTGTTTTCTATTTTAACCCGAGCAGAGCTCAGTCGCCCAAGTATACTATTTATTAACTGGTAAAGTTGTCGACACATAATTAAATAAATAGGAAATTATTATATGCTTCACCCTCTTTTTAACTTGTTTTCTGTTTTCATGATTCTGAATTGCTTCTGAATCGCTTCTGCTCTCCGCTCACAATGAACCCACAGCCTATCTGCTTTTCACACTTCAGCAAAATTGGCTTCGATACTGCTGAAGGCAGTCGCGTTTGCTTGACTTAGTGAAAAAATGCCTATCATTTCTGAAAATAGGGCTTCAAAGTTTTCGGTCAAAAACATTTTTGTGACAGTGAATTTTTGAAGTGATTATAATGGAAATCAATCATTTTGTTTCAAAACTATGAAACTGTAAGATTACATACTGAAAAGTGGGTTAAAATAGTGATTAATTTGATTAAGTAGTGTTGTGTGTTAACATAGTGTAATCATTACATAGAAATTGTGAAAATTCTTGATCATTATCTAAATGCCAATGGCTGGCAGGCTCTAGATGCCAATTTTGGAAAATGAGTTTCTTTAGAGGGTCTTATTTGTTTGTGTGGTCAAAATGCTGCATGTTCAATGATAGCTATGAATTTGGCCTATCCGCTTTGAAAAGCACGCACACTGTTATTCGTACTAAGCATCTATTATTTTAGTGAAAACCTAAAAGTCTTAGAAAGAGCAGCATTGCTCTTTCTAAGACTTTTAGGTTTTCACTATGGCAATCTGCGTCCATTTCATCAAAAAGTGAAACAATAACTAATAACCTTTGTCAAAAATTACGAATGGAATCATCAATTTGTACATAGGTATAAATTCATTATTCCATAAATGGTAGCTATAAAAATTATGTCATATGTACAGACGCCAGCACAACAAGCTACTACAATTTGTCAAATTTCTTTAAAACATTTTCAACTTTAGTGGTAAAGCATAAGTTTCAAGGTTGATTGTAAAAATTTGACAGGTTTGGGTAACTTGATGAGCTGGCGTCTGTACAGTATTCCAAACCAATAAACATTAGATACACACGAATGGAGGCCGACATTCACACTATATTGAATTGTGGGACATTAGATAATGAAGCCCCACGTCGATATATCCACATAAGTACGATGCAGTCTTCTGCTTTGGATTACTTTACTTATTTTAGTATATCGTGTTCTCAAACTATTTACTAACCTACTATTCTGGTTTTTGTATCTTTACTGCAAATTGGGGTAACTTAAATTATACGGATCGTATTTATACGAGACTGCCTCGGTAGTCGAGTGGTCGCAAGCGCGACTGTTGAGCATGAGGTCCTGGGTTCGATTCCCGGGTCGGGCAAAGTGTTATTGGGTTTTTTCGTTAGGAATTTCTCAGTAACAGCCACGGAGTCCGGATTTGTGCCCGGTTTATGGCAATAGGCTCACCCCCTACTACATGGGTCTTAAATCATAATCAGAACCGGGAAGTGTGGCAGAAGAAAGGGGAAGCCTATACCCAGCAGTGGGTGATTCCGGGCTGATATGATGATGATGATGGAATCTTAACTAGCTAAATGTGGGTGTACCATTAGGTACACCTCTGTCTAATCCATCAGAGGTTACAGGCGTAATGTTACACGTGTATGTTATATGTAGGGGATTGACTAAAAACAAATTTAAATACCTAGTTAATTTTCCTCTGAAAAATATCAATTTATAAGTTTGGAAGGTTTGGTACCAACCCAATGGCCATAATGCCCACTCTAAATAATTTGATTTTCCTCCTTCAAGACTGAACCCGAGTTACTTTGCGAAATCATAAGCCCCCAAATGATCTCAAGGCTAAAATCTAAGGAGCTACATGATCACGCGCGAATGCCATGTTCAGGTCGGTAGATTCTATTCGATAATGATGTAACCAAGGTTTTATAAAAATATTCTGATTTTAAAGAGTGTCCATGGAGTTTCTTGCCCGTTCTTCTCCATAGAGATCTACGTTAGGGAATGGGCAACTACAGTACTTTCACAGTTTTTATGCCTTGTGACTTGGACTGTAGCTACATTTCATTGTTGTCTTTGTTTCGACAATTCAAAAGTGCCTGTAACTGGCCTACTTGAAATAAATGCTTTGATTTTGATAGTATTTGTTGAACAAAAAACCGACCGATTCCCTACACATAATCGGCTTTCATTCTTTCGGTATACTCCGTTTGGCATCTTCCAACACTGAATCATGTTCGAGTCTTCTTTTACCCGAACTTAAACGGGAGTGTAACACCCTGGACGAAGGCAAGCCAAGAGGCACTTGCTCTTCCCGTCAATGCGATATTTTTTAGTTTTGGACTACACCTGGGAACTTCTAGGAGTCGAAGGTCAAAGCTCCAGCTTGTTCACACGTTTTTTTAAATACAAGTTTCAAATGGTTAACTTTACTTTGAATACTTCCATGACCCCTGTACTAGTCAATGCATTCATCAGCACAATGTTTGGAATGCGTTACCCTAAACCGAGATTTTCCACACC
Source organism: Eurois occulta (assembly GCA_950022335.1). Taxonomy (NCBI): domain Eukaryota; kingdom Metazoa; phylum Arthropoda; class Insecta; order Lepidoptera; family Noctuidae; genus Eurois; species Eurois occulta. Next base: position 5,764,496 of record OX465502.1, read on the forward strand.
AAAAAAAAAACGTTTCCCAGCAATAATTTTCGCGCATTATTAATAAGTTTGATGTACAGAGTGTTTCGTGAAGGGTCCGTTTACACCCTGTATTGGATTTAGCCGCTCTGCATCGACCAATCGAGATGTAGCGTACCTACATATTGCATTGAAGGATTTAAATATAGCCACACTATGAAATAGTTGGCACCTGCAGCTCTTGTAAACGGATTACACTTGTACTTCGTAAGTCTTCAATTATAATAAAATAACACGACATTGTTGTGTAGTTTATAAGATCAAGGGCGAGGCATTTTATCATGCAGGTAAGCCTTCAGACGAGGTTACGTACCTACACTGAAGTGCAGGAAATTAACTGAAAAACTATAGTATTTACCTAGGATAATAGTTTTTTATCCTGGAGGAGCTCGTGGCTAAATTATAACAGCCGCTCGGGTCGATCTTCAGGTTAAGCCGCGCTCACCTAGGTTGGACCGTGAATGGGTGACCACCTATTACATACCGAGTTTTCTCCGTGCTTCGGAAAACACGTTAAGACGGTGGTCCCAGCTTTCATTTATAATAGGTGTAGATCTTTACCAGTCGTTACAGTACTAAATGGGCTGTGGGGGTCAGATAGTTCCACGTAAAATACTTTGTTCAGCTGCATCCGGTTAGACTGGAAGCCAATCCCAAAATAACTTGGAAATGGCTAGGCAGATGATGATGAATCATTTTTATCTGTAATGTGAACAAATCTTACTTAGTTCCGGTTTTCACCAAAGAGAAGCTGAGTGGAGTGGTACAGAGATGGGAAAGACGCGACCAATCACAGTAGCGAAAAGACACGATGTGGATTTCAACAAGTTTGGTTGGTCGATTCCTGCATGTCTCCTCTGCTCTCCGTTCCACTCGTCTTTTTTTGGAAATCTGGCCTTACGACGACGTCAGTATTAAATCTGCTCTTGAATATGGGGGCTCGGTTAGATTCTGGAACTAACCGGGCAGAAAAAGCTAAAATCAAAATGAGCAGCCTTGTTATTTTTTTAGCCCTCATTCCATCACGAAGGTAACGACGTCTTCTAATGAATGGGTAAGGAACCTAGCTTAGCGCAAAGGAGGCGACAATCTCAGAGTCCTTAATGTTTTTATGAGCATAGATACCCATTCATACAAATTAAGAGTGATTCTGGGCTAGGTGACTGTTGTTGGTTTTTAGGATGTTATAATCCAGAATCGCCCTAATGGCTCCCTCATCAGAGCATTCAAGAAGATTTGAATTAGAGCATTAGGTACCTACGTTACCAATAGATGCCCCGGTGAAGAATCATTCGCCTGTAATGTAACAATCCAAGATCGATTTGTAAAAAGACAAGTGATTGTTACAAATTATATCGTTACAGGTTGCGCAATAGTAATGCTCGGTTGCCACACTCACTGATGAACCTAATGCTCGAATCTGAACTGTTACAAGCGAATGCTCCCGGTGAAGAAGCGCCTCAATTGCCATTTTGTAACGACAAAGATAGACCTAAAAATGTTCCTCTAACAAAGAAACAAGTGACAAATTTAAGATGTGTTCTTTTAAAATATTGCTCAAATTATATTAATGAACTAAAGTGAAGTGTTAGAATTCAAAATGAAGATGGAGGTGAATGTTTTAGTGACTGTTCTAATGACTATGTTAAAATCTTGTGAGGCGGGCAGAGTCCAGGCTGCTGTTAGTTTTCTGTAAGTATCAATTTAAAATAACTACGTTGTTTCTATTGAGTGATTTGGCTGTCTTCTTGATCGCGATTAAGGCTTTTTTGAGTTCAAGTTCTCGAATTAGCTATAGCTACCGCAATTATTGAGACGTTTATGTGTAAGTACAGTGTCCCTTTAAAATAAAGCTCGCTAATTGATTTTATAAACGTTTAAGACCAATTTGGTGGTAGCATTAATGTTTTAAAGCTTTCTAATGAGCAAACTGTGTCTTTACACCCTATGGAAATCTATCTTGTTCCCTGTATTATTTTGTTAAGATCTTTTCATTCAGTCAGCCGGTACAGGAAATTATTTGATTTTGATATAGATCCCTGGAAAGGTAAGCAGAGGCCGCAAGTTAGCGGCAACACATCCACGTAGGCCTAATAAAGTATGAAGTTTTAATAGAATAATTAATAAATTTCTACCGACATGCGACAAACTTACATAAATGAGCAAATAAGAAGATTTAGAAAAAATCTAATTAACCGTTTCCAGAACAAACGCCACCTACCAGGAGATAGAACTGAAGGGCGAATCCAGTCTATCACTACGAGACATCCTGCCGGAGAAGGCGAAGTTCTACGACAAGAACCGCGCCCCCAAGCTTCAGGGGCAGCCCACCATCGTGTACTTTCACGTCACTGTGCTGTCGCTAGACTCTATCAATGAGGAGAGTATGGTAAGCATACTATATAGAGTCTTAGGGTCATAGTAAGCTGAATAGACACACCAGAGTGTGCTACAAATAGATTTACCGTTTTTAGGGTTCCGTAGCCAAATGGCAAAATACGGAACCGGTAAATAAGTAGGTACAAATTACATAAGCTTCTAGAAAAAGCGAAGTACAGCTTAGTTCCCAAGACTCAAGCTTCTATTTATCTGATAATTCCAGACCTACGTAGCCGACATATTCTTGGCCCAATCTTGGCGGGACCCTCGACTACGTCTCCCAGAGAACATGCACGAGGAATACAGGATCCTCGATGTAGACTGGCTGAACAAGATCTGGAGGCCCGACTGCTTCTTCAAGAATGCCAAGAAAGTGACATTTCATGAGATGAGCATACCTAATCATTATCTGTGGCTGTATCATGATAAGACTCTGCTTTATATGTCCAAGTAAGTAATCATGCCTTCTACTTTATGATTATCTTAGCCATCATTCATAAGGTCCCGATGATTCTATTTAACCTGGAGCGGCATCACAAAAAGTACTGCAGCATCATCTATACCTACATATAATAAATCTGTAGACGTGGCGTGTCTGTACATTGAAAATATTTAGAAAAAAAATTGTAGGGGTGTTAAAGGATCACACACAGAACCCATTTCTACCCTTTTTAGAATTTTTGTCTGTTTGTCGGTTTGTCTGTTCGTTTGTGCGCGCATCACGTAAAAACCCCTCATAGTATAAATAGTACCTCATTGCCATCTAAGTATGACACAATTAAGAGCTTACATCAAAATTCTGAATCGAGCTATTAAAGTTATCCGCGACTTATGACTAATAGAAAACCCGACAAAAACTGTCGGGCAGTAACCCACCAGACATAACACCCGTCTGGTTGGAGGACCCTCCTTTTTCTGTGGGGGATGAAGAACTTCACACCCTGTTCTTCGTACCCCAAAAAACCGACTGTAAAATAAGGAAGTTCTGTATTCGATTTGTGCTTTTTATCAACAGCACAAACGAACTTCGAAAACGATTTATGCTATTGTGATAGCCAGTCCTCAAAGTTGGTGGGAGAAATAACTGCCTAATGCCAAGGACGTTGAAAATACTTTAGTTTACTCATACTTACTAAAAGCATTGAAATGTAAATTGAAACAGATTGAAGATAAATGATTCTTTATCATCATCTGCCTAGCCTTTTCCCAACTATGTTGGGGTCGGCTTCCAGTCTAACTGGATGCAGCTGAATACCGGTATTTTACATGGAGCGGCTGCTTGTCTGACCTCCACAATCCAGTTAGTGCTGGGTAATACGATACCCCTAGACTTTCGGGCCACTGTCTACCTGTAACGACTGTCAAAGATTTACAAATGACAGCCGGGACCAACGGCTTAACGTGCTTTCTGAGGCACGGAGGCAACTCGGTATGTAATGTGTGGTCACCCATCCACAGACCGTCCTAGGCAACCACGACTTAACCTGAAGATTGATCCGGGCGGCTGTAATTATTTAGCCACGAGCTCCCTATAATAATTAAACAAGATTGAACATCACATTCACAAAAAGGAGAAACATGTCTAAAACGAATCTACTTACTGTTTCCAGATTGACGCTGGTGTTATCCTGTGCCATGAAATTCGAGTCATATCCACACGACACGCAGAGCTGTTCCATGATGATCGAAAGCTGTAAGTAGCTGAGCTTTTCCTATATTGAGCTCGTCGCCAGCCTAGCCGTAGTCAAATAACCATTACCACTTTAAAACCAATAAAATTCTAGCAAATCATGGGTTTATTATATAAAAACCAAAGCGGTTTTAATGCAAATCGGTCGATTGTAATATTATTCAGAGTCAATAATGCTTTTTGCCCTGCAGCCTCTATTGTTCTGGTTGTGGATCCCTTCATCATCTTAAGGAAATAGGCCTGTCCTCGAAGCAGATATTCATTACCAACCCGCTTGGTGCTAATGCATCAAGTGTGTTGGTAATTATCATATATCGGCTAGCTCCGGCCCTCTCAGAGAGAGGAGACCTGTGTGGAATACACTGCCGGCTTTTCTGTTCCCTGATCATTATAATCTGGATCTATTCGAAGTTCGATGTGTGCTTCACCCTAGCCCGCATCATAGTTTCACATCAGGCGAGTTAAGGCCAAACGCAAGCCTATTTGGTATAAAAAAAAAGTATAAAAAGAGACCTGCGTCTGGCAGTGGAGATATTATAGGCTGATAATTAATATTTCTTCTACGCTACAGTTTTATAAACTCCACCGAATCGTCATGTCTCTTACTTTCAGTGTCCCACACGGTTCACGACCTGGTGTTCATCTGGAACCTGACAGACCCGCTGGTGGTCAACCCAGAAATCGAACTGCCACAGCTTGATATTTCCAACAACTATACTTCCGACTGCACTATCGAGTATTCTACTGGTAAGACTACTGTATAAATCATTGCTTTATATTCTTTGGGAACATCAGGCTTAAGTCGATATTATTGCTGATAATATTGATGATGATGGTTGACAGCTTCAGCAAAATTTTTCGATTAGGTACCCAATACCCTGCACCCTGCATGGTAGTAGCCCTGCATGGTAGTAGCGACTGACTTTATTAATTGCATTTTAGTTGATGAGGTCGAAGTTGTGGCGATCAGATGGCAGTAAAAACATTGACGAGCATTCGTGTCTTGTTAGCCAAAGGTAGAAACCGGAACGAACCTATTTAAGAAACGGATATTAAAGAATACTGATGATCATTGAAGTGCAGTATCCCAAAGATAATGCTTGCTGTAGATAATATTAACTCGGAGAGATTTAAGAGTCCCTTCGTAAATAAACCAGACCCAGGATACACTTTCAATACTTTCTCTCTCCCTTTCCAGGTAATTTCACCTGCCTAGCCGTGGTGTTCAACCTGCGTCGCCGGCTGGGCTACCACCTGTTCCATACCTACATCCCCTCGGCCCTAATCGTTGTCATGTCCTGGATCTCCTTCTGGATCAAACCTGAGGCTATACCAGCTAGAGTCACGCTGGGAGTCACCTCGTTGCTTACTTTAGGTAATATTGGATTAGTAGGTATTCGATGTCAATTCACGTGGGTGTGATGAAGACAATTAACCTTTTGAACGCCAGAGCATAAATACACACGCGTGCCCATCACGCCAAGCCACAATTTCACCTAACATTTTGTCACGTATTTGTGTCGTTTGGCGTACAGGGCACGCGCTTGCTTTGTCACGTATATGTGACTATGGCTTTCAAAAGGTTAAATGATGGTGTAAGAAGAAATGCAGCATTTGCATTGTATCCTACCGAAATAATGAACGAACCCATGAAATGAACCATCTCTGGTGTCGAAATCGACTTCCAGTCTTAACGGTGGCAGCTTAATACCAGTAGATATTTTATATGGAGCGACTGCTCACCCGATCTCTACAACGTATTTACTGGGTATCACGATACACCTTAGCAGGCCTGGTGGTCAGACTTAGGGGCTATCCTTTTATCACGGCCACTTTAATCGGTCCTCCTTCCTCTCGTTTTTAACATGAACCTTCCCCCCTCTGTCGTGATTAATCGTGTTTTTTTTCTGAAGCCTCCCCCTTTTCGAACCTCACGTGATTAAAGGACGACCCCTTTACGGGATCTAACTACCCGTAAGGACTGTCAATGATCAACAAATGGCAGCCAGGTAGACCGGACCACCTTACCGTGCTTTCCGGCAGCACGGAGCGGGCCTGGTATGTGATAGGTCATCCAACCACAGACCGACCTTCGCAAGCGTAACTTCATTTGACCCGCTTATCTAAGATTTCTCACTACTAAACTAAATTTTCTGTCTCCAGCAACTCAAAACACTCAATCTCAACAAAGCCTACCACCAGTTTCCTACGTAAAAGCCATCGATGTCTGGATGTCTTCCTGCTCAGTCTTCGTGTTCCTCTCACTCTTCGAGTTCGCGGTGGTCAACAACTATATGGGCCCTGTAGCCACGAAAGCCATGAAGGGGTACTCTGATGAAGACCTGTCCAGGGACTTGGATGCTTTCAAGGTTTATTTTGTTAGTTAGATGCTGTGTGGAATTTCGCTAGGACAGTAGAACATAAATATTTTAAAAGGTGTAAAAGGACCTTTCACGAAGTAGTCAACCAAGCACCATGGACATCAAACTAAGTAACTTTACGCAAAAAATATTGCTGGGAAACGACTTCTTCTTGGGGTGAAAAGTTACTTTTTACGGTAGGGCTCAATGTAACGCACTCAGAACATTGTATTGTACCAGACTGATGATTGCATTAAATAGTACAGGGGTCATGGATATATTTAAACTAAAGTTTAAACAATTACAATTTGTTTAAAAAAAAGTTGTAACTGTGACCGCCAATATCGCCGTAACTAAAAGGTTCTCTATATTCCCAGGTATGGTCCCGAACAAAAAAAAGATCTCAGTTACGGGGAGAACAAGTGCCTTTCGGCTTCGTTAAGGGGCCGTCTCCACGAGCGAGAGAATCGCGGCGATATTACGTATTTGTATGGGATAATATCGTCGCGATTCTCTCGCTCGTGGAGACAGCCCCGATGGGTCTTTTCACACCTTTTTAGTAGGACTTGAATTGGCTGAGCATAGTCTGAAGATCTTCTTTTCCGTGTGGTTAGTGCCTAACCTGGTGTCAGAGTTTTTATGCCGCCCAATGGCCTCTGACTTGGCTTGACATGCCGTCAAGAAATCAATAAATGACTCTGATGATTTCATTTACGATTGACTCGCTATGAACTTTTAATAGGACACAATTAATACATGTTTGCAGTTTTGCACAAATCTTACGTTTTTGATTAGATTTGTTCTGCCGCCAAAGTTGGTAGGATAGAATGAATTGGCTCGTATTATCACGGCTATGCACCTATTTTGAATGTTCGTAAAACGCCTTACATCAGGACAGACCCCACACAATTTAATTCCTTGATGCCTAGTGCCTAGGACCGAGGCCTCTGCCAATGCACCAGACACCAGGTACAGAATAAAAATATAGAAAACGGTACGTAGCCCACCGCGCCCAGGGCTCCAGAGAGAAGAACCTTTAGAAGGCTTATTATATTAAACGGTGAACGAAAACATCGTGAGGAAACCAGCATGTCCTAGAACTAAAATTTCGTGTGACTTCTAGCAATACGCATTAGGCCCGCGTGAGGGGGACATTATGGCCCACTCCCTCTCCTAGAGGGGACGCCTGTGTCCCAACAGTGGAAACATTGTAGGCTGTTTCATGTTCAATTGTTTCTTTTTCCAGCACATATTCCCAACAACAGTGGACCCTCGAGCCAGCACCTCAGCTTCCATCCCTCAATACGAAACGTTCTGCAACGGGAGAGAGACAGCGGTATACATCGATCGGTTCTCTCGCTTCTTCTTCCCTTTTTCGTTCTTTATACTTAATGTTGTTTATTGGTCAACTTTCTTGTGATCTTAAGTTCGATCTTGTTTGTACAGTCACGAGCAATAAAACGTATACATTTAGCAAAATTCAAAAGCGACTTTGAGATAAGATAGTTTTTATTTCGGGTTCCAAAATACCATTACAGTCTGTCTATTCGGCAACAGTTAGGCCCGGACCCCACCAAAGCAGAGACTTGCGGAGATATGCGAAGAGGAGAGGGGATCAGATGCTTAGGAGCTAGGGTGTATATGTTGACGGCCAATCCCGATTTCAGGCCAAACTAGGTTGTCCTAGGCCAAACCGGTATATCGTGTCAGGACAGTGCCGGCGTAAGGGCCACTGCGCCCCGGGCGAAAATATTGTGGCGCCCACTTGAAGGAAGCAATATCAAATGTTAGTTTTTTGCTGATCCCAAGTAAAATTATATTAAGAATTTCATCTTTCCTTTAGCGTTACCCAGAGCTAACGACGCGGACGTAGAAAGTTTTGTAGCTCCTCTTTTTTTATGCACAGAGCGTAGAGCACAGTTTTGAGGGTGCACCAGGGGAGGCCAGAGACTCCAACTCAAGACCTTGGCGCCCCCCAGAATTTGTCGCCAGGGCCGTCGCCCCATCGCGCCCCCCCCCTAACGCCGGCACTGTGTCGGGATACACTAACCCAAACAAAGTAATTCCACTACTTCGTGTCCTACCTCCGACCAACGCGCATCTCGAGTGAACTTTGATTACGCTATTAGATTCATCGTCATCCAACACCATCGTCATCATCATCATCAGGAACGGCAGCTGGGAGGTCAACGAGTGCAGGTCGCAGTCTAAGGTACGTACGCTGCACATATCTTTACTGCTGTCTGCACAGAACTATTGTGAACCTCATCTTAATGTATTCGTAAGACCGCTTAAACGGTCTCCCCAGAGTAGCAGAAAGCCATCAAATCCATTTCGGCTGATACGCATGCTACATTATTACAAACAAAGTAATTACAATGCGCCAAACTTGAGCACAGTCCTAACCTTCCTTTGTGGTGAGCCCTAGTTTGGCCCAGGACAAACTAGCAGGAAATCGGATTAGACCGGTAACATATACACCGAAGCTGTGCGGAGATACGTACTGGCTAGACTGGAGCATAGACATGTGTACAGACTACTCATGCCCAGTTTAGCGCGACAGTCCGACGCGTGCCGCTCAAGTTTTTTCTCGTCTCCGCTGTGCGCTGTTGTCTGCTTGGCCGCCGAATGCAGAGTCTGGCCTGAACAAATATGTATTACTAAAATTCTATTGGTGATTTCACGTTTCTCTTCTTGTCTAGTCTCGGCTTCGTTGGTGTTCGGCCCTAAATTACTTTTAAAAGTTGCTCAATGAATAAAAGGTGTAAACGGACCCTTCAAGGGCCGTCAACCAAGCATTCTGCTTCAAGCTTGGCACTCTACGGAAATTTTTTTGTTGGGAAACGCTTCTTTTGTTTGGGGTAAAAATCACGGTTTACGGTACGACTCAATGTAACGCACTTAAAGCATTGTGCTGATGGATGCATTGAATAGTACGGGGGTCATGGAGGAATTAAAAGTAAGATTATCACATTAAAAACTTGTATTATAAAAAAGACTTGTGAAATGTTGGAACTTTGACCCCCAATATCTCCGTAACTAGAAGGTTCCCAGGTATGATCCGGAGCCAAAAACTGATCACAATGACGGGGAGAACAAGTGCCTTTCGGCTTCGTTAAGGGTATTTTTACATCAATTGGTTAGTATAGTGCTTGTACTACTGTACCTATATTTTATCAATATTCTCTTCTTCATTTTTAATGTAATATAAGTAATCCTGTTCCAATCGAATAGGAAATAATAATTAGCCGATTTTAACGGCTTATTTTGTTTAATTAATTCTATTTTATTATCTAGCTATTTAATGTTATCATAATGATAATTCATAATTTTATGGATCATTTAAGCTATTATTGCAGTTGAGAAGATTTTATTGTAAAATAGTGATAGTTTAGATTTAGTTTGATAGCATAAAACCTCTAGTTATTACTTTAATTTTAATTAAAATATTATAAAACATGATTGAGCTTTTTAATTTACATTAATCTTTTACCTCAATACCGGGATAGAAAGTGGCTCTTTTCATGACTTCCGGTTTACCAACTTTGATGTAAAGCTCGCTAGCAAGATATCTAAGTACCTACTATATGAATGAGACATAAGGATATTTTACATCCAGGAAAATTAATGTAAAAACAAACTCCGGTCAAGTTCGAGTCGGACTCGGCACAAAGGGTTCTGTAGCACCAAACAATATAATAACAATATTTTAACGCTCATTCATTTGTCAATTTACACTCAACAGCAAAACTTAATTTGTTTTTCATAGTACCTAGTAGTGTTTAATGAAAAACAAATAAAAATAAATTACTTATTTATTAATTACCTATTTATTTTATGCAAATAAATTATTTATGTGTTTATGTTTAAAGTTACTGCGACTTATCTTATTTAAACCAAATTTCGTTCAACGTTCTTTTTATATTCTACAAATACACATTTTTCAGAATTTTTCTTTTCTTTAAAAATTAGGAAAGCGACAGTTCTTACGGCTTTAGTAGCAAATATGTCATCAACCCCCAATGGTTGAGAAAAAAGTATTTTAGGAACCTCAGCATACTTTTTCAAGAGCTGTCGAGACACACCCCACACAGTTACCTACATAAGTTTAACTTATTTTTCAACCCTCAGTTACATGTATGGAGGGTCTCCACATCTCTGTGGTGCCAACTGTCTCGGAGTAAAATAGCTGTGACATCGTTTATTATGCGCACAGCCTAGGAGTGGAATTAATAGGCTTCTTTTGGGTTAGCTCGTTCCATCGTCGACCTCATCTCTGTCCTCAGGACTAGATTGAGGTCAAGAGTAGGCCCATCTACACTAATATTATAAAGAGGAAAAATTTGTGTTTTTGTGTGTGTGTGTTTGTAATGAATAAACTCAAAAACTCCTGTGCCGATTTCAAAAATTCTTTCACCATTGGAAAGCTACATTCACCCTGAGTAACATAAGCACCCGTGCAAAGCCGGGACGAACCGCTAGTTTAATATTTAAAAAAAACATACGGACAGACAGGCAGACGGACAGCATGAATCTATACGGGTCCCGTGTTTTGCCATTTGGCAACGGAACCCTAACAATACAGTCCTAGCAGAATATTCTTACGAGAACAAGTCACAAGCACAAAGTACGGGAGAAACATGATTGGTTTGCTCGCGAATCATCATCAATACATGACACACACACGGAAAGTAGAAACATAAACATTCTACGTTAGGTAATTCCCTTTTTCTCACAATTCCATTCCATAAAGGTGGCACATTATTTCCATTTTCACAAACAAAGGCAACTCCTAATTAAAAGTATGCTGTTGGATTTGCACCGCTCCGTCCAGCACCGAGAGCTGAAATTCGAACAATACAATAATACTTAGGTATCAGATAAGTTGTACGGCGCAAAACGGGCATTAGTTTCCTTAAAGACACGCATATAAATACTCAATTAAAACCAACAAAGACATCAGTTCAAGAAAAGTTATTCAAGATGTGGAAACCGACATTCATATTAGCTGTTTTAGCAGCATTTTTAATTGAATCATCAAACTGTGATATCCAGCGACCGACTCGTCCACCTCCTTTGCCGAAGAAACTGCCGTTTTCTCTGTACCGACAAAGAATTCCTCGAGGTATATACGATCCACCACCATACACCTATGAAGGGGACTTCCCAAAGGCACCTTCGACTGCTGACCTTCCGATTCTGCCTTCAATCATCGACGATGTCAAATTCGACCCTAATATAAGAACAGCTCGAAGTGTGAGCACTCCAGTCTTGCGTCTCGGTGGACGCCGCCCTTCAAAAGCCTGGAAGACTCTTCCAGGGTACAAAATGCGTATGGCAAGGGATTTAAGGCTGCCTGGTCCTGACTATGAAGTGCCAAGGGTACCACACTTACCGCCGACCAGGTACCCTTGGAATGAAGAGCAGTTTGATCGTGCTCCTCGTTTTCCAAGGCTTGGGTGAGGATGTTGGTGTCATATACTAAAACAAGCCATTTAAAGTGTTTTTAAACCAGTCGCAGAAAGTGTAAAAATAAACCTTATTAATTTTACCAGTCAGTTCTGTTTATTTATTGATGTGGTGTTTGATTTTTTCTATTAAATGGTAACGTCACCACGGCTCTGCACATTCATTTATTATTGCCTCATATATTTTATTTGCGGTTTTACCAAGAGCAGCTCAAATGTTGGTAGTCGTATTTTGCAAATAATGACACTCAGTTATCTTGGAGTTCAATTCCCAATACTGACAGTTAATCTAAAAGCTGATAAGGTTGGGACAATACTCGAGTGATCATATGTCTAGCCTTTTTTCCTATGTAGTGGTCGGCTTCCCATCTAACCCGATATCTACAGTTGCTTATCAGTATTTTACGAGTAGCTACTCCCTATCTGATTTCCACAACCCAGGTATTGAGTAACAAGATACCCATTGGCCAGACTGGTTATCAGACTTCGAGCCCCAGACTCCCGCAACTACTTTCAAAGATCTACGAATGACAGACGGGATATAAACTTATGTTTTACCTACTCCTCCGCTTTTCATTTCTGATTAATTTCGTTGCGGGATCCAAGACAGTTAAATGGTTTCTCTGGGACTTCGTCGAGCTTCATTGTCTTGGCGCTTTTCTGGTGGTCGCCACTGTTGATTCTGGCTTTCAGGAAATGGTGGCTTGGGAATAGTGTGGCGGGCTTGTCCCAAAAAAAGACAGGATCAGCTGCATAACGTGCTTTCCGAGACACGGAGGGATCTCGGTGTGTAGGTCCTGGTATAAATGGTCACCCTTACAAACTACAGACAGACAAATTTAATATTTAGCCACATAGATACAATAGGTTTTGCTAACTTTGCAGTTTGCCTAATAAACTGAGCTAGATAATTATGCACCGTACAGACGCAGAAATTATTCAGTGTTTGTCTGATTTCGTCATCGATGCAGGACGGACTTCTAAAAAGGCATCCTAGACATCACAATAGGTAGTCTAGACTATTAGGCATACCTTTGTGCATAGTCTGGGGCTTAGCCTTTGTTAAGGGGAAGACAACACAGTCAGACTGTCATGGTTGGTGGTATAGGCCAGTTTATATTGTCTCCATATTCAATCATTGAAATTGCGTTTCACAATGACACATAGCTAGGTGGTAAACTAGCTGATGCCGCGACTTCATTCGCGTGGAAATTATGTGTTCTTCCGGAATAAAAAAGTAACCTATGTTTTATTCGGGAACTAATTTTTGAACTTTTATTTAAACATTCGAGAGGTTATGATCAGTTGAAAAAAATAATGGCTAGTTATTTTTTTATCGGCGTTTGGTAAATTTGTGCGACAGTAAAACATAGACAGTAATAAAAAAACAATTAGACGGTTATTTCGTCTTACAATGTCAGTACTAAAAATACGTAAGCAGACTAATAAATAAATGGCCAGTAAAAATTATGGAATGGGCAGTTAGATAAATAGTTCGGCAGTTCATAGGGGAGCGGAGACACCCGGACTTGGGGCACCCCGACTCGGACAGGTTAGGTTCGAAGGGAAAGGCGGGAGAGTCTAGTGAGCGAGCGGAGCGAGCGAACTTAGACCCCGACCAACCCTTCGTGTTAGATTACTGTAAAGCCTGCAGACAGAAATAGGAGCCCCGGCCATTTTAAGCGAATATAAAGTGTTTTGAGATTTCTAACTATTCTGATTTGTCAACTGCCCCCTCGTAACTGACTATTTAGTTATTTTAGTGCTCAGTATTTATTAAATGATTCATTTTATTATTTTTTACGACTCATTCTTGTTTACTTTACTGCTAAGTTTTAACTGCCGAACTTGTTAATAAATACGCATTAACGATTACGATGTTTGTAATTTTTAACTTACCAAAACTACTATATACAACTGCCGCTTTAAATCAGTGCCGTTCTATTTCAGACTATAATCTATCTCTGTGCCAAATTTCATCTAGATCCGTTCAGCCGTGTGATTGAGTTACAAATATTCATACATTCATTCAACTTTCGTATTTATAATATTAGTAAGATGAAATCCACCAATGGCATCTTCAAAACAATATTTTTGATCCAGTTGCTGCACTTCCTAAGTTTACAACTACTTACTGTTTTTTTACCACTTTCAATTCTGTCGGATCTAAATCAAATATTCATATTTATTTTTAAAAACATTAGTGACCGCATACAGTAACACGGTCAGTAGTACGGTCTTATAAATAAATGAGACCTAAAAAAAACCTATAATTTCGGGAAATCGCCAAGCGGTTGGTCGACTCTTCACGTGACCAGAGGGCGGGCCTATTTTTTGGCCAAAGAATCAGCATTGCCATCCAACGTGGTAATGCTGCCAGCCTTCTGGGCACTTTTCCTGTTGACAGCGATGCGGACGAATTTTTGGATGCCCTGTAACCCTTTTTACTTGTACATATTTATTTCTATTATAGTTTTGTAGTTTGTAAATAATTAATATTATGTAAATTATGTATATTATTAAAAATTTATAATTTAATTTTTAACTTTCTTAAAGTTAAGCAGGTAAGACACAAACAAAAACTTGTTTATAAAAATGTTTTTATTACCTTTATAAATACCTATAAATGAATGAATGAGAGGTAGCTACATGATTTGCCATTTAGGTATATAGTATTATGTACTTACTTACCTACTGAATATATGGTAAAAGCTTATTTTTTCGATGACGAGTATTTGAAACAATTGTTTGTTGAGCCTAGATAACATCATTCGGCAGGTACAGTCAATCAGATACTGGATCCATTCAGCGGAAAAGTTCTTCAGAACAATGGAAATCATGGAATACTAAATCAATTTTGTACCCAAATCTTGTAGAGATTGTATCTACAGCCATTATGTTGGCACAATGGCATCCAACATCGAACAATACAACAAAGAACGATATTGTTTTATGCAGAATTAATTCATTACATACATAGGTACCTACTTAGGTATGATAAAAAACTACCCAGGTGGGACAAGTCACGGTCATCATTCTGCTTGAAGATGTAGCATCAAGATGGCTCAACAGGACTTACACACCTAGAAAAACTGTTTAGTAGGTATGGCAATCCTCGTGAGGTCCTGGGTTCGATTCCAGTGTCGGGCAAAATGTTTTTGTGGTAATGGTTGATGACAATAGGCTCACCCCCTATTACATGGGACTTAAACATTACTGGAGGGCGAAATGTGGGTTTACTAATAGGTACACTTCTGCCTAACCCTTCGAGGATACAGGCGTGATGTTATGTTATGGTAATCCCTAAAGGACGATTTCCACCAAACGATCTCGCATCGCATCGGATCGGCAAGGATACGAACGGATGCGGCGACAGCCGATCACGTCTGTCAGGATGTCGACGCATATGATCGGCTCCTTGCGAACGTGTCCGTTTCTGCGTCTCTTCAAATAGTTTCATTTCTACCGTGTTGATAGCCGAAAGGATCGTATTGGCACGTCGCAGCATACTTTCGGCTACGATCGCGTGTCGCGGAAGACACCCGCGATCAAGCTGATGTGCGCGGCTTGGTAATATAGACTATATAAATACTGGGTACACGATTTAATATCATTTTAAATCCGTTCCGATCCGATTCGATGCGTGCCGTTTGGTGGAAATCATCCTTATGTGTCATTTGATAACAGTCGGGAGTGGCAAACTAACGCCCTCCCATCATCTACACCACCCCTTAACAACAAACCAAACGCAACCAACAAGAATAGATTGCCGAAAATCGCATGACAATGTACTATTAGCATACAACGAGTTGTCTAGACCCTACGTGGTCTGCATTCCTGGTACTCGCACACGTTGACTATGCATCTATAGTTTAATTGTTGCCAGCTGCATGTTGGGGGCAATGACCAGATGACGGCGGTCTTGCCAAATCTTGATTTGTGATCATCACTGCTCTCAAAAGAGGAGCTCGTGGCTAAATAATAACAGCCGCTCGAGTCGACATTTAGGTTAAGCCGCGCTTGCCTTGGTTGGTCCGTGGATGGGTGACCACCCATAACATACCGAGTTTCCTCCGTGCCTCGGAGAGCACGTTAAGCCGTTGATCCTGGCTGGCATTTGTAGATCTTTGACAGTCGTTAAGGTAGTTAGGGGCTCGAAAGTCTGACAACCAGTCTTACTGCTGCATCCCGTTAGACTGGAAAGCCGACCGCAACATAGTTGGGAAAAGGATAGGCAGACTGATGATGATGACTTGATTGCTCTCAAAACGGTAGGTCAGTAAGTAAACCGAAAATTTGATGGATAGATGAAGGTGATGTGTTATGTGGTGATGACATTTATCTTTAAAGCATTACGAGTATGTTAGTGTCGCGTCCTGAAAACAAGAAAATAAGACATTTTCTGTGAAGAACGAGTTGCCATCTCTTCAGAAGCGATCGTTATAATTTAACGACGTCGTTTAAAGACACCGTCGTTAGTCGCAGTTCGTAAAGTCTCCCTCGATATGGATGCTGTTTTACAGCTTTCCATTTTCGCGAGTTGTGTTTGGTACAGAGAAACCTGGATAACTCGTATTTAGCTGTGGCATAGCTACCCGGTTTCGGTCCCGGGACGGGTTCCGCAAGCCCCAATCCCGCAGCAAGTGAGGTCTACAACATAAGGTTGCCATACATATCCGGAATTTTAGCTTTGTGGCCGGAATGCGAAGGGGATTCCAAAATAATTGATGATAAAATACATTTTTCTTTTTAATAAATCAAAATTAGTAAGTTCAGTTAAATTAAATTCATCATCTGCCTAGATCTTTCCCAACCAAGTTGGGGTCGGCTTCCAGTCTAACTGGGTACCAGCATTTTATATGGAGCTACTGGTAGTTAGTACTGGATAATACGATACCTCTTGGAGCTGTCAGACTTTCGGGTCACTGACTACCTGTAACGACTGTCAAAGATCTACAAATGACAGCCGCGACCAACGGCTTAACGTGCTTTCCGAGGTACGGAGGAAACTCGGTATGTAATGAGTAGTTACCCACCCACGGACTAACCTAGGCAAGTACGGTTTAACCTAAAGATCGACCCGAGCGGCTGCTATTATTAAATTTAGTTAAGTGCTCCTATTACTTCAGCAGTTAGAGCAAAATTACATAAGCCTGTCTATTTAACATTATTTCTGGATCAGGCGCTTAATATTTAATGCTTTTGAAACATTACCATCCTTTAACATAATTGCCACCTACTTTAAAAGTATTAATGCTGCCTCGCTGGTCTAGGCGACGCAAGCGCGAGATCCTGGGTTCGATTCCCAGGTCGGGCAAAGTGTTATTGGGTTTTTCCCTCAAGAATTCCTCCATAGCAGCCACGGAGTCTGGATTCATCCCCAGTTGATGGCAATTTACTCGCACTCTATTACATGGTACTTAAACATAACTGAACAAATGTGGGTGTACTATTAGGTACACCTCTGTACACCCTTCGGTGATTACAGGCGTGATGTTATGTTTGGCGCGGTATACGTATGTTTAAAAATATTTTGACTGCCTGAAAATTGTTATTCAATTATTTTCCACCGCTCTTGCTTCTAACCTACACCAAATCATCGACTCCTGCGCAAGTGTTCCCTGAATCCGTTCAAAGTGACGTTTATGACTCATAACACCGCACAAGGGGTAACAAACCTATAAAACAGGAGTAAACACGTTTTGCAGAACTATTTCTAGACTTTTATGATGATGCCAATTTTGTATTTTAGGTCCTGAACTCTTTATGCCGTTTAGCCAAGGAGTGGAATTCCCTGCCTGCGTCGGTGTTCCCAAGTTTACCCAAGTTCATATGACCCCAATCTATTTAAGTCGCGAGTTAATAGGCGTCTTTTGGGTTAGCTCGTTCCATCGTCGACCTCATCTCTGTCCTCAGGACTAGATTGAGGTCAAGAGTATGCCCATTTAATATAAAAAAGCCGTTGGTCCCGGCTGTCAGTTGTAGATCTTTGACAATGGTTACTGGTAGTCAGTGGCCCGAAAGTCTGACCAAGGGGTATCATATTACTCAGTACTAACTGGGTTGAAGAAGTCAGATAGGCAGTCGCTCCATGTAAAATACTGGTATTCAGCTGCATCCGGTTATACTGGAAGCCGACCCCAATATAGTCGGGAAAAGGCTAGGCAGATGATGAACGGTTTATGCCAATTTGGGTAACACTAATAGGCATATTCCATATTAATCAACTTTCTGTCTGTGTAAATTAAGTCGGTCTTAGCATGACCAGCACAATTGAGAAATCCATAAAAAAAAATTGTAGAGTAGCGCAAATTGAACTTTATGTAAGGGTTTACCAAAAAGACATATTAGTTCGCAATTTCGCATTTTTGGAAATTAAATAATTGCAAACAGTGAATGTTGATTGTTTTTTTAATCGTACTTGAAGAGAGCAGTAGATAGTTTTTAATCCCCGACCAAAGTAGAGGGGTGTTATAAGTTAGAAGTGTGTATATGTGTATCTGTGTGTCTGTCCGTGGCATCAAAGCTCCTGAACGGATGAACCGATTTTGTTTAAGTTCTTTTTAATCAGTTTTCGGAGTTTCTCTATCTAATTTAACCTGATCTTGTGATTTCATAGAATGTTACCTGGTACATGAACTAATTGATGATTGGAACCTTGGAACCACAACCATTTCTTAGTATAATGCACTTTACAGTCATATTTGAGCGAAAAAATCCAAGAAAAAATAATTATGTTAACTTGGCTACAAGATTTCTAGAAAAGGATGGGTTTATACCTGGTCGGTGGTTGGTGACGTGACAAGTAGTACTGCTGACCATGGGTCTGGGGATTGATTCCTAGGTCGGGCATTCATTTCGGGTTTCTTAATCAGTAGTAACGAAGCAGGAGTTTGTGTTGTTTTGTGTTAAGTCGCGCTTGCTTAGGTTGCTCCTTGGATGGGTAACCACCCATTACTTACCGAGTTTCCTCCGTGCTACGGAAAGCACATAAAGCCGCTGGTACCGGCTGTCAGTTGTAGATCTTTGATAGTCGTTACTACGAATCATAATTACCCAGTACCAACTGGGTTGTGGAGGTCAGATAGGTAGTCACTCCATGTTCAATACTGGTATTCAGCTACATCCGGTTAGACTAGAAGACGACCCCAATATGGTTGGGAAAAGGCATATGATGATTTCTCAAGAGCAAGTCGGATTCAGGATCTCTGAAATAATAATGTTTTGGTGTTGTTACGTGGGATCGGTTTTTAAAAGGTGAGGTAATAGTAAAACCCCAAATATGCGATAAACACAATTACTTAGTACTAACTTATTTATAAATGCGATTACAAGGAAAACGAAGTGCAGTAAGTTCATTATTTTTTATAGCTTTGTTGATAAAATATCAAGAAGTTATAAAGAGTAATCAGTTTCGGGTCAACAGTTTTCAAGATTATTGACGCAAATGAACAGATAGACGGGTTTCAGAATTTCTTAAGCTACTGCATTAAAAGAATGAAATAGAAATAATCATTGCTTGATGTAATCACTCAAAGTTACAAGTACAAACATAACGCCTGCTACCCAAAGGTATACGCAGAGGTGGCGTCGTAGGTACTCCACAATTTTATTATGTTTTACTTTATTGGGACATTTAATAGTTACACATTACAGTATGACAGAATGAGTTCGCGGGTTTGATTTCGCGGGATTGCAGCCCCTTATATTTAGGTACCTAGTAGGGAAAGAATATCTAATCTAAATCCAAAGACTTTTTACCCGATACTGGAACCGATCCTAGGATCAGTAGTTCAGCAGCTTTTGGGACGTGCTAGAAGGACATAATACAGGGTGGAAGTTACAAATTTTTCATCGGTTATTTAAAAAAATAAAATACAAGTTTTCATTTAAATGAAAATAAGAAAATTAGGTTTATCTATCAACATTGAACGTGTATCAAAAGTTTCGTGTCCGTGCTATTAACCGTTGAGGAGTTCTCTCGTGAGGAGACGATGGCTGCAGGATCAAGTCATGTGTCATTTTATTTGTTTGGATAAACCAACACTTGAATATACTGCTTCAAAGATACGAGATACATCCAATAGAGTCACAGACAAGTTAGTGTCAACCTCTTACGCACTTAACTATGGTTTTTAAATACAAAACTAAAATTAAAATATGTTTCTTTTTAGCTACCCTTTCCAATCTTAGGGTGTGGGTGGCATAGTGAGGTCTCCATACGGTGCTGGAATATTCTAACGAATTACGAACCAGACTACGAACCAGAATTTTAGTTTTATTGCGTTAAAAACAGGTAACATTCCTAATGATTTGTCATTAGACATGTTACCAAGCATTCTTGAGGCTATTTTAACTACATTTTCAATGTGGGGTACAAACGTATCGAACAGAACTCCCAAATCTCTCATCTGTTCCAGCTCTTGCACTAAGTTACCACTATTAATGTAAAAAGCAGATCGTGTTAATTTGGTTGCTACTCTCAGTCGGGGCCGCCACCACTGGGCCACCGCAGCTCTCAGTCGGGGCCACCATGACTGGGCCACCGCTGCTCTCAATCGGGGCTGCCACCACTGGGCCACCGCTGCTCTGTAGAGGCCGCCACCACTGGGCCACCGCTGCTCTCACAACGCACAGAACCCAGCCCAATCAAGAATGTTGCCAGCAAATTGAATATTACACTATAATAACAAGCCCAGTATAAAATTAATTAGTATTATCAGTCCGCCTGTCTGTCACTCTATGATTTCCCGCGTATCTGTCTGTCAGAAATGATTTATGCTCAAGCAATAATAGTTACATTCATTTACGCCTTATTTAGATAACGGCTGTTGTGATATCTTTTGTTTTATTTATAGACTGTTGGCTGCCGGTTTTAATAACCGACCTGGATAAACTTAAACTCAAAGCATTTATTTCAATTAGACCATTCCAGGCACTTAAGAACATAAAAAAAAATGCGAAGCTACAGTCACAAGACATAATAACTTGAGAAAGTACTGTCCTAGTTGCACATTCCAAAGCGTAGATCTCTATGGAGAAGAATGGGCAAGAAACTCCATGGACACTCTATTAAATCAAAATATTGTTACAAAATCTTGGTTACATCATTCATATTGAGATTAAACATACATATTAATTATGTGAGAACGATTTAGAAAGACAGTGAAAGACGTGCAAGTTAAGAGCGTCCAGAGTAAAAGATATAATCAAAAATTCAAATTTAAAATAAACCATGGCAGCTAAGAGATTACCAGTCCCTACTAACAGCACCCGTTCACGAACATGACGCATGGATCAGCACCATTCAACTCAACCATATTCAAGGGAACTAACTGACACGCAAGCGCCACCATCAGCGAGACATTTGAGTGAGCATCCTCTCAACCACCAGGGCTAATTCGAGTCAAAGAACGATAAATAAATGTAAATGGTAGTTTTATAGTACACTCGAGAGCAATGAATCCGGGTCACTTAAAGAATGTTAAAAATCTCGGAAACTAAAAATGATAGGTTAATGCAATAAATTGTATTTAATAGACAATGTAATACTCCTTAAATGAAAGTAAAAAAAATATGAGTCGCCATACATTTTATTAACACAAAATTACATAAAGAAAAAAACTGCTGATCTCTCCTTAAAACAAAAATAGGAAACATGAAATTTTTGAACTTTATTTCGATTTTCTTGAATTTTAATACTTCGTATTGCCTCCTCGTGCTTTCATTACTGCGTTTACGCGGTTTGGCATGCTGTACACCAAGTTCCTTATACGATTTTGGGGAATATTCTCACATTCCTCTGTGAGAGCAATTTTGAGCTCACGAAGCGTGATTGGGGGAGGGTTTCGTTGTTTTACGCATCTGCCTAGCTCGTCCCAAGCATGCTCGATCGGGTTGATATCCGGGCTGCGCGCTGGCCACTCCATACGAGTAATGTTCATCTCTTGAAGGTAGTCATTCACAATCCTACCTGTATGAGGTCGGGCATTGTCATGCATAAATATAGCATCCTCACCTAAATTGACCATAAATGGACCAACGTGATCATTGAGGATTTTTTCCACATATCTTACGCTAGTTAAAGAGCCGTTTTCTATGATCACCAGCTCTGTGCGACTTTCAGAAGAAATTCCGGCCCACACAAGTACAGACCCACCACCGTAGGCTACTTTTTCTTCGATGCATGCTTGCTTGAATCTTTCCCCTGGTCTTCGGTACTTCTGTCTTCCATTGTGCTTGTAGAGCATAAATTTTGATTCGTCGGAGAACATAACTTTTGGCCAATCTTCAATACTCCAATTTACGTGGCTCTGGGCATATCTTAGTCTTGAAATACGATGCCCACGCTCCAGTTTAGGGCCGTTTGCAGGTCTAAGGGGTTTTAAGTTAGATTCAGCAAGCCGACGTCTTACTGTCCATGCACTTGGGTTACTTCCTCCGAGGCGTCGAAACTGATTTGTGAGTTCAGTTCCTGTGAGAAAGCGATTTCGAAGCATGGTGTTCACCAAGTATCGGTCGGTGCTGTGGTACACCTGGTTCTGCCCGTTCCTGGTCTGCGTAGGTTAGAACCAGTTTCTTCGTAACGTCGGAGAACTCTTTGTACTGTTGACAGCGACACACCGACAGTCCTGGCTGTATCGCGCTGACTCCGGCCGGTTTCCAGCATTGTAAGTATTCTGGTGCATTCTTCAGGCGTAAGCGACATAATTTCAGCTTGAATAATGAATATAGAGCACTATCAACATGGTTTATGTACCCACATAAATGACAGATTACAAACAAAAGCAAAACCAAATGCTGTAATTTCGTAGTTCCATCTTCGAAAGTGGCCCTTTTTCAAATTTGATTTTTTTATGATATAACTTTACAATAACTAAGAAGTTTTAATACCTTCATTTAAGGAGTATTACATTGTCTATTAAATACAATTTATTGCATTAACCTAGCATTTTTAGTTTCCGAGATTTTTAAGATTCTTTAAGTGACCCGGATTCATTACTCTCGAGTGTACATAGTACTCACACATCTATACAAATAGATAAAATTGAAGTGTCTGTTTGTAATATCAAATAACAGCTTTTTACTGAATGCATATAAAAATATTTACGGCACTTATAACAAAAATACATTTTTGTCTGGCTGTCTGTTTGAAACGGCTGGACCGATTTTGACGGGACTTTTACTGGCATATATTTTATGTTATAAGGTCTAAAGTAGGCTATTTTTATTTTAGAAAAATAATTAGGAATCCGTGCAAAAAATTAAAACCCTTGAAATTGTTAACAAAATCCGATTCAAACGGCTAATACAACTGACCTCCACAACCCAGCTCTACTTGAGTTGGACGTCAGATAGGCAGTCGCTCCATGTAAAATACTGGTATTCACCTGCATCCGGTTAAATTGGAAGCCGACCCCAACAAAGTTGGGAAAAGGCATCATCAGGCAGATGATGACTATCTGTTGACTTTTGTTTAAATTTACAATCAGTGGGCGCGATCTTCTTAGCAGCCCATTTGGCAACGAGTTTGGCGCTTTCAGTAGCGTCCATCAGCTCCTGTGATGTGCAAACAACAGGACAGGTAGGACACGATACCAAGTACGTGGGGTAGCACGAAATCTACACTCCAGGGCAATCATCTATGAATGTTCACCTGAACAGGTTTTCATGCTTCGGCCAACCTGTGTCCGGAGTCTATTCAAAGACTTCCAGCTCAGCCATGGCAACTCATGTCCAGGTGGAAGATTTACTGCAAGTGGCACAAATGGGTTAGGTAGGGAAACAGTTTCTCGCCACAGCTTCAGTCTTTCCTTAGAGCGTTTGCCAGTGAGCCACACACGGCTTTTCAGTTTTTCCGGCACGATGATGTTACTGTGTAAAGGGTGTCAAGCGTCGGAAACCAGTTTGGCTCTTTCACTAGTGTTTAACTTCTGGTGGCGCTATACCTGCCCGTGGATACAGTGGCGGGCGCGACAGTAATACTAAAAGTGACTTCATAATTTATTTATTTATTTAAACTTCATGTATAATATTGGTACATAGGCGGACGAATTAATAAAGATAATTTGAAGTAAGTATACTTGCACCCACTTTTTAATAAAGGTAACGGTGGGACAACCTGGTCAAAACTGACGACCAGAGGCTCTAGCAGGAGCGTGCGGTGTAAAGAAGTAGTGTAAGATAGGCTTTCACTCCATACGGCTAAACAGGAAACCAACCCCAACAAAGTTGGGAAAAGGCTAGGCAGAAGATGTATTGCCGCTGATAAAATGTCACTTTGTCTATGCCCTCTGTGGTCGATTCTGCAAATAAATTATACTGCAATGAACCACCATCATACATTTAGCATCCGTATTAGTATAGACAACAAATCAATCACCCAAACCCCAAAATTCGTCGATTAAACCATTGAACATCTAAAACTCGGTCACGTAGACACAAAACTTAGCTTTCTTTTTATGCAGCGGCCGTCTGCCCACCGTCTGGACAGGAATATGCACAAAAAGTTGGACCTTGAGACATGAATTTGCATCGACGACTCTGGCATGGCAACTAAGCTCACGGACATGCAAAGATTAAAACTGCAGATAGTATAGTTCTTGAAGTATGCACGGAGTTTGATAAAAGGCATAGTTAAATCGAATAGGCCGGCATTCTCGCTAACAGTAGGGACACCAAAGATATTAATATTGGCTATCGGTGACCCACTGCCTGGGCTGAAAGACCTCCCGTCTTTCAGCCCTCCCTCGACTTATGATGATGATGATGATGATGATGCCATCTAGCCGATATCGGTCACAGCGACTGCATTCGATGGCTTTCTAGGGTAGTTGTCGAGAGCTTCGGTGTGCTGCTCTATCATGCGCTCTCAAGTGGCTAGCGTATCCAACTTTGGCCGAAAAACTCCGAGCACAAAGCGGACAAGTCAGAACACCATCGACGAAACTGTAGGGTATAGCTGTAGGTGGCCTAGCCTAAGGTCATCACGCTTTAAGTCCAGTTGCGACCTTCTTCTCTCTTCAAAGGCGTTGACCTGCCGATGCACATGAAGTCTCCACTTGGGCCGATTTTGTGCCTGGTTTTCCCACACTAAGGGGTCAATTTCGCATCTTTTGAAGTGTCCATTCTGAACATCTTTGAAACGTAAAAACTGACCACCACGTTTCCGTTTTCCTTCCTGGAGTTCAGAATAGAAGATGCGCTTCGCCAGCCTCTTATCATGCATTCTAGAGACGTGCCCACACCACCTCAGCTGCTCGACTTATACATGTCCAGCGATAAAAAAAAATAGCTGATATGGAAAAATTAACTGAAATTAAAAAAAAACAAGCTTTGTCAAAAATTACTGCCTCGTTGTGTGTGAGTGACGGAGAGTACATGCTGAGCATGATGTCCTGAGTTCGATTCCCAGGTCGGGCAAAGTGTTATTGGGTTTTTCCGTGAGGAATTTCCTTTTCAATAGCAGGCACGGAGTCTGGATGTATGCCCGGTTGACGGCAATAGCCTCGCCCCCTATTAAACAGGACTTTAACATAACTAGAAAAAGGTGGATGTACTATTAGGCACACCTCAGTCTAACCCTTCAGGGATTACAGGCGTGATGTTATGTTATGTTACAATCAAGTGGCAAAAATGTAGATTCCGAAGCTTACAAGTTGCTTTAAAAGAAACAAATGTTCAAAAGAGCAGTGGTTGCTTAGGCTTAGATGTTAACGTAACTAATTACCTATGCATTGCTTTGCTCCCTAGTGGAAACGGCCAATGAATCTAAGTATGTGTTAAACGACGGCACGGTTGGCGCAGTGGCTGAGCGATTGGCTGCTGCGCTGCCTGTCGCGGGTTCGATCCCGGCGCGGACAAATATTTGTATGAACTACAGGCAGTTTTTCCGGGTCTGGCTGTTTGAGTATGTGAGTTTCAATGTTTGTAAACGTACCCACGAGAAACGTTTATAAAAAGGTCTATTTAAAGGACTACTTTTTTTATTTTGCTACAGCAGAGACGAAAGGAACTGGTGTCCAGTCGATACGTGTCTGTACGAGTATGGATGTGGAGGTACATCGCAGATAACATGTCATTGGTATAGACTAGACTGTGATGTCAGATTATGCTAATTGGAGATTAGGGATATTAAGCAACCGGAAAATGGGTCCCCCATAAGGGATCGAAGATTATGATTTATTTATTGCATAATGTGGATAAAGTGGCGTGCCTTGGGGCCAACAATACGGCAAGCAGACTGTCCAGAAACCTTGCCATGAAGAGTACCTTTTATAAGTTATTTAGTAGCTTTTGAATGAACCGCCACTATGTAGGAACTGTGGGGATGTGTGCGAAAATGCGACTTATTTAAAATAATTTGGATAAAGAACTCGGATGGCAATAGGCTCGCCCCTATTACATGAGACTCATCCTTCAGGGATTATGTTATGTTTTTAGAAGTGTGGACAAATGGCTACAAAAAATAAAATGGCAATGGCTTTGGCTGATTTAGAACACATTTTAAGGGTTTAGTTACAAATACAGTTAGATGAGTCTACCATTCTAGAAATAGCAGTATTATGTTGTCACTAAATCTACCGAAGACATTTTATTAATCACTAACTGATGCCCGCGGCTTCGCCCGCGTGGATGTCGGTTATCGCGACCAAAATTAATCATGAAATTTTGATACCGTTCCGCAACGCATGGGAACCTATTCCAGGGATAAAAAGAAGCCTATGTTTTATTCCGGGTCATCTATCCCTGTACCAAATTTCTGCCAATTTTCGGCTTTTTTAAAGTATTAAAATGGATATAGTATGTTATCCTTAAGAGATAGACATATACCATGCAAGACTTTTCTGTAGACCTACATAAGATACACAATTACACCATACATCATTTTGTTATATCTCAAAGGGTTTAGGCAGCGTTTTCGTTGAAAGCTCCCAGACGGCTTATTTTTTCCGACATCTCCAACATATATCATTATATTTTAGCCAATGTATACAAAAACTTGACAAATGATATACTAATACCTTCCCCGAGAACCACTCTATCCATTGGTGAAAACAGCATGAAAATCGGTGAAGGAGTTTTAGAGTTTATCGTGAACAGATAGACAGACGTGGCAAACGCGTTGTATGTTTTTGACGCTCTGTAATTATATTCCCATTATGATACTTGTACATTTTTTATTATTATTTTAGATCCATTAGTAGCTTGTAAATAATGTCCCTTCGTGTAGTATTGTAAATAAGGGTTTCTAATCGAGATTTATTTTTCACAAAATTATCTTATCGATGTTAAATGCTCCAAATCCACAGTTATTGCCAGAGGAAGTTTTGCGTGGGGTCGCCCGCATCATCGAACGGGTTCTGTTGCATCACAATAGGGGTACTTAGGACCACACAGGAAACCCTGGCCATGTGGGTGGCTTGTGTAAACACATTCATGTCGGTGTAGCTGGGGTGGGCAGGGAATGATAAATAATTTACTCCTATACAAGGCAGTTTTTAATGTCGTTATTGGATGTCAAACTAGCACCCTGATATCGGTAAGTGGTGAATGGCGCCTATGAACATCTGCAACACCAGGACATCGTAGTTTTGGTGCCCTTACAGAAGCAAACCTGAGATTATTTATTTGCTTTGCTTTATTTACATCGGCATCCGTACCCTACATAGTAGAACAAGCGCATTATAGGTGATCTTCTGCAGCACTTTCTTCTAGTTGGCATGGTCCTTTACGAAAAGCCAAAGAAAGGCAGTCTAGGCAGGCTTCGTTGCCACTAGTACCATTAACAGTTTCATGATGGAATTAATCACTAGTTCCATTTTAAAAGAATCAGAAAATAATGAAATCTATGTTGAATTTTGATAGCATTATTATTATACAGAGATGTACCTAATGGTACACCCACATTTCGCCAGCTATGTTCAAGTCCCATGTAATAGTGGGCGAGCCTATTGACATCGACCGGGCACAAATCTAGCTGCAGTGGCTGCTACTGCGGAATTCCTATGAAAAACCCAAATTTGCCCGAACGGGGAATTGAATTTAGGTCCTCATGCTCATCAGTGGCGATTGCGACCAGACCAGCGAGTCAGTCAAAAAACACAACTAAAATAACAATTCCCTTAGAAAATATATACAGGGTTATTTGTAAAACACCAGAAACCTCTTAAGAGGTCATTGTACTCATCACTATGAACAACTTTTACTATACTTTTACTATACTTATACTTTACTTTACTTTTTTACTTTTACTATACTTATACTTTTTTCCCATAGTAAAAGTTGTTCGTATTGATGAGTACAATGACCTCTTAGAGGTTTCTGGTGTTTTACAAATAACCCTGTATATTCTTCACTTCCCTTCAATTTAGCAAAAGCCAAATAAAGCCAAAAGGCGTTACGGAGGTTTCTAAGTGCAACTGGTGTTTCACCTTACAATATGTTACATCCTATCAGGCTTTGCATAATCTATAAAACCTCATCATCTGCCTATAGCCTTTTCCCAACTATATTGGGGTCGGCTTCCAGTCCAACCGGATGCAGCTGAATACCAGTATTTTACGTGGAACGACTGCCTATCTGACCTCCACAACCCAGTTAGTGCTAGGTAATACGATACCCCTTGGTAAGACTGGTTGTCGGACTTTCGGGGGACTACCTGTAACGACTGTCGAAGATCTACAAATGACAGCCGGGCCCAACGGTTTAACGTGCTTTGCGAGGCACAGAGGAAACTCGGTATGTGATGGGTGGTCACCCATCCACGGACCAACCTAGGGAAGCACGGCTTAACCTAAAGATCGACCCGAGCGGCTGTTCTTATTCTAACCACGAGCTCCATAATCTATAAAACCTCAGTCATTTAAATCTCTTTAAAAAAATAAGAAAACGTTAAGCCGCCCCCCCAACCCCCCCTAGCCGGCGCCCGCGCACTCCCGGCCGGGAACATTGTCCTTCGCTAGCCTTGGCTCCGTTTTATCGTGCCAGCAATCATTCAGGGCTGACAGGAGGACAACGTATGTTTTGCTATCTACAATTGATATTTATGATCGCCATTATATTGGACTTAATGCCATGAGGGTAGGCAGATGGTTATTCAATTTGTTGGCACCCCTGATAATCGGTAACGGATCCGCTGATTGGTATTTTGTGGGGAACGGATATGAGTGAAGGGTTTATTAAATAAGATAGAAATTATGATGGAATTGTTGATGAGGAAAGACAGGTAATATCAAAGAATTTTGAAACGATGAAACAGAAAAATAGCGTGACTGATTACAAAGGAGACGAAAGTTACGTAAAAGAAATGTCAACACAAGTCCAACATTTTATTTTTAAACTCAACTGACCACACAATTCAAAAAAAGAGGAAACGTCAAATCGCCAAGTCCTTGAATAAATCAAATGAATGGTCGCTATCAATATAAATCAATCAATTGAATTCGACCCAAATTCGGGCGTGGCTGGCGAAACGGAGTTGACCCATTTTTTGAAATGTGCGTCTCATATTACGAGTTGCGAAAAAAATAGGGTCAAAGACCGTAACTGGGGACCATATGCGGTTCGTCATGTGATGGAGAGATTGAAGTATACACACATACCTAATTAAAAATGATTTGTTGTAAGAGGGCGAATGACCCTATTTCTTGGTAGTGTTGGGAGTACGGGTGATTTTTTATCGATTTACAGATTAAGAACACTTTTGATAGTGAAGAATTATACAGCGATGAAATCCTCGAGGTCAACTAGTTGGTTCTACTCAAAACCCCCTTTTAGCAAAGACATCATTTTCTTTAAAATAAGTTTTATAATACAATCAATTACGAGGTTACGTTTGTCGAGTGGTCGCAAGCGCGACTGCTGAGTAGGATGACGTCCTGTGTTCGATTCCCGGGTTGGGCAAACTGCTATTGGGTCTTTCCATCAGGAATTTGTCTGTAGCAGCCACGGAGTCTGGATGTGTGCCCGGTTGATGGCAATAGGCTCGTCCCTTATTACATGGGACTTACAACATAACTGGCGAAATGTGGGTGTAATATTAGGTACACGTATGCCTAACCCGTCGGGGATTACAGTCGTGATGTTCAACTAGTTCCTGCTCAAAACCCCCATTTTGCAAAGACACACCTGCATTAGCAACTACTTACCATATTAACGATAAAAGAAGATTTATATTAATATACAATCAAATTTAACCAAACCTTACGGTACTTAAATTTAAAAAAAAAATAAGAGTGCTAAAAGGACAAAAGATGGCTATATTAAAGAAGTTAATGATCCAGTGGGTAGTAAAGTCTTTAAATGCCAAAGACAAAGAGTAAAATAGACATTAAAATACCCAACCACATCAATTGATCATTCATCTAGACCCATAACACATTGTTTAGAAGCACATAGAATTCAGACAGTGAGGTCTATGTCCTTCAACTAACAAAGATATAATCTGATACAGAGTGACTCAGTGAAATGGATATAAATACGTTTAAACTCTATCAATGAAAGATGACGTAAGAATACATGAACCATTCCTGGTGTGATGTCTACCGCGTTCAAGATGAATCGAAAGCAGCAGATGACAACAAGGCAGTCTTAGCACCTCTGGTGTTGCAGAGCGAGGATAAATCCTTCGTACTATACAGGGTTATTTTTAAAACACCAGAAACCTCTTAAGAGGTCATTGTACTCATCACTATGAACAACTTTTACTATGGGACCAAACCTGAAATCGCGAAAAAAAAATCAGCTGTTCCCTACATTTATGATCGATTAACTCGTCAATTAACGTCGATTAACAAGTAACTGTCAAAGGCATATTGAGTCCTGCTGGTCTACCATGGCGTCTTGAAGATGAAGCAGGAGCAAGTCCAGTGTGGGAAAAGATGGCGCTAGACGACTTGTATGGCTCTGTGTCTTTCCCACACTGGAAGTACTCCTGCTTTAAGACGTCATAGTAACCCCCAAGAAGAAAAATTAGATAGCATGAATTAACTAAAAGATTTCATAGATATATCAAAACTAAAAGATGTGGTCGCTAAGATGGTTAAGCAAAGACATCCCTTTTATACAACAAGTTAGTACTTACAATACAGGAAATAGCGTTAAGATGTCGATGTTGATCTTTACAAATCTCTTGTAAAATTTCAGCAAGAAACATAAATCTGCGTCCTAAGTTAAAAGCATCCCTAAAATAATCTAAAAATAAACCAAAACCGCATGACTTTTGGCACAGCTGTAGACACTGGTGGATTTGGATCCTTCAGACACTGTGGCGACTGGCAAGCAACGGTAAATAAGATGACATCATTACATCTCCTCTCTCTTTCTCACTACTAACATTTACATAAGGTAGAAGGAGAGAAACAAAGATCTTTGATAAAAGTCAAATGAATTTTATCAAAATTAAAGATCTTGAAACGTGCTGTGATTCAGAATAGAATAGAATAGAATATTTATTTATTGTAAAACATATAACATATATTTTGGGCAGGTAATTTATCACTACCTCATTTAAATTTAAAATAGTCTTTAAATAATTTATATTTTTTATTGTTTTTATTAATTTGAGTAACTACGTATTGAATTTAACGAATTTTTAATTTTATTTATTAACGTTTGTCATTGTATTGAAGTTAACTTATAATTTTAGTTTTATATTTGATTACGGACATTCTACATTTTGTCTGACGAAAAATGATTGTACTAATTTATTTATTTTTTAATTTTTCAACTACTTATGTGAAAATAGTATTTTGTGGTGTGAATTTTGTCTGATTATTTACTAACATTATTTTTAAGTATACTTACTAACTAAAGTATGGATCGTGAGTCTGATGCAAATAATATAATATATAACGATACATCAAATGATATGTGCAAGGTCTTAAAATAACAGGATCTACATGATTCAGTTGCTATCTTGTTGCTGTGCCTAATTTTAATTGAAGCGATTGCTTGTTTCTATGTACATTGTCTACATGATTTTATTTGGTACAGTACTGTGTGGCAATAAGTATCTTATGTATGGTAATGTAGGTTTATTTTTGCTTTACGAAAAATTCTTACTAAGTTTTTTAGTAAGGTGCAATTTTAGAGAGCATCAAAGATGGCTGTTTTGTGATTTTCAGGGTTCCGTACCCGAGAGTAACCAACGGGACCCTATTACTAACCCTCCGCTGTCCGTCTGTCTGTCAGCGGGCTGTATCTCATGATCCGTAAAAGGTAGAGAGTTGAAATTTTCACAGAATGTGTATTCTTATTGCCGCTATAACAACAAATTTAAAACAAATGCGCTAAAAAAAAAAAAAAAACTTTTACTATCAACATGTATAACGTCATTACACAATTTTATGACATAAAAGCTTGTCGCTAGATTTAAGTACTTACTCGAATTTACTTAGTTTAAAAATTTAAATCAATGAGATCAAGTCATATAATTTACTTGTTTATCTACACAGGTAAATTTCGCGACATGCTTTTATTATCTTATAAATTGTGTAATGTCGTTATAAGTTGATAGTTAAAGTTTTAAAGGAAAAGTTTATTTTATTCTTTTTAGCGCATATAAATAAAAGCTTAATAATAGCATATAAATAAAAACGCATAATTATCTCAACACTTTTTTCGTATCCGTGCTATAAACCGTTGGGGAGTTCTCTCGTGAGAAGATGATCTTGGCTGCAGGTTGAGTTCATGATAGAAATCCTCTTCATCCATGAAATATGAACGCATTTACAAATTTTCGAATCCATGCTATTAACCGTTGAGGAGTTCCCTCGTAAGAAAACGATCCTGGTTGCAGGATGAGGGCATGATAGAAACCATCTTTATTTATCAAAATTGAACGCGGATACAAAGTTAAGTGTCCGTTCTATAAAGCGTTGATGAGTTCCCTCGTGAGAAGACAATCCCGGCTGCAGAATGAGGTCATGATAGAAATCATCTTTATCTATCAAAATTGAACACGTATTCAAGATTTCGTGTCCGCGCTATTAACCGTCGAGGAGTTCCCTCGTGAGAAGACAATCCTGGCTGCAGGCTGAGGTCATGATAGAAATCATCTTTAACTAACAAACTTGAACGCGAATACAAGATTTCGTGTCCGCACTATTAACCGTTGAGGAGTTTGAGGAGTTCTCTCGTGAGTAGACGATCCTGGCTGCAGGATGAAGTAATGTCTATCATAACAGTGTATTGTTACCAGAACCAAAGGTGTGTGCAAAATTTCAGCTCAATCGGTTGAAGTTCTCATCTGCTTCAAAATTGAGTTGCAAGATTCCACCCGAACACATATTATATACATACATTACAAGTTACATACAAGCTTGTAATTAAAGGGGGCTCCAATACTACGATGGTACCCTTCATAGGCGAGACTGACTTGCACTTGGCCGGTTTTTTTTTAATATCGTCAATTATTAGAGATCTCCACGCATACTTAGTGCGTTAACTTTTTTTTATTAATAAAGATTCTTGACAGCGTATCTTAAAAACTTAGAAAAAACACTGTTTACGCCAGTTCCCCTCTCCGTTCGATGAGGTTAGTTACATGTAAGATCATACAACAGTTTTGACAGACTCTTCACAAAAAAAGCTAAAAAACATTTATCGACATATCGACTCCAGCCCCCTCTAGTGCGATCAGGCTGGTAGTGACCGCAGCATCCGGCTGGCCGTGGGAATGGACCCGCTTCCCCCACACGCTGGCCTCTCTGAACTGAACTCCACTTCGCGAAGATTAAGGACCTCTGAGGTAGAAGGTATGCAAATAAAGCATCCGGTTTCAGAGTGATGAACTTAGGACCAATGCTGTGAACTTTCCGACTGGATGTTTGGTTCACAAAATGAACCTACTAATTATCCAGGTCTTGTTTTCCGAAGAATTACAAGACCAAGGACCTCCTGTGAACTTCCTGACTGGATTTTTGCTTGACGAGTTGAAACTCCAGTCCAGCTCATGATGTCACGTTACATTTTAGAAAATGACGAACTGGAATAGAGGAATTTTTGTAGTTGGAAAAGTTATTAGCATGAATGTAGATGGCTATAAGAGTACCTATGGGACGATCAAAGAAACGAGGGGTGGACTGCGTGAAAGATGGAAGCTGGAAAGGATCTGACTGCTTGGATGACGAGTAATAGAGAAGTATGGAAGAAGAAGAGGTGTCCCCAAATAAATTGGGATAAGGGCAAGGGAATGATGAAGACTTTTTATAAAGTCGAACGTCGATCCGGAGATCAGAATCTGATGCAAAATCCAAATCACATTTTCCGATCTTTACGGCCTCATTCTTCAATGTTTGAGAAGTGCGCGACATTGAACTTTTAGTCCTTCCTTGCCAGTTCTGTTGAGATTTCAACGTGATTTCTTACTTAGTCAGTCAAGCTTAGCTTAATAAAAACATCTTTCTGTGGGTGTTAAAACAAAGCATTAAGTAATCGGATGTTGCATCCTTGTTTTTAAGTAATCTCCTTGAATACTGGTAACAATAAAGTACAAAATCAAAATCCGGCTTAAAGTTTTCTGGCTGTTTCAAATATTCTCAAAGCAACACACGGGTGGTCTGGATCCCCTCTGGTCTCCCATGTCATCAAAACTAAGCAAAGGAAACGCCCTTGACTAGCCCCTCATTAATTATTTTATTTCATGGTAACGTAAACTGGTGTTGCGGGTCAAAATACTTACCAATTCCTTTAATAATCCTGTGACTTGAAATAAACTTCAAGATGGACGAAAATAAAGATGCCAATGACCGTAACTTCCCAATGTTTTGGCAAAAGATCATAATAGCCGTTACAATCGCCTTTAAACCCGACTCGAATGCCGACGTCACACAACTCACTCAACAATAACAATTGGGGGACCGAACAACGATCCTAATGGATTACGTGTTTTGTTGCAGAAAATAGGAGAGCACATGCTCAGTTGGCTAACTGTAGTCACAGTTGGTCACCGATTTTTCGAACCAGCCTATATCGTTCGTCTGTTCCAGGTATTACCGGTTTCCTCGCGATGTTTTCCTTCACCGTATTGAGATTATCATCTGCCTAGCCTTTTCCCAACTATGTTGGAGTCGGCTACCTGTCTAACCGGATACAGCTGGATACCAGTATTTTACATGGAGCAACTGCCTATCTTACCTCCACAACCCAGTTAGTACTAGGTGATACCCTTTGGTGAGACTGGTTGTTGGACTTTCGGCCACTGACTACCGGTAAACACTGTCAAAGAACTACAAATGACAGCCGGGTCAACGGCTTTACGTGCTTTTCAAGACACGGAGGAAACTTCGAATGTAATGGGTGGTAACCCATCCATACGAAGGCTGTTATTATTTAGTCACGAGCTCATCTTTGATGATGATCTTTTTCTTTGGTGATGAAATAAATAACACAAAGTGAAGGACCTATTTAGGTTCACACCCACGCTCTTAGTCGGCTAAGGCTCGTACGACACCGACAGTTTGACAAAACCAAGATTTTGTAAATTTAAAGTAAAAGTCGTTGTGACTTCTAATGATTAGTTTAATTGTAAGAAGATATAAAAATTCTGTGTTAACCAGAACCAGTGAGTAATGTTTTTAACACCATTTGTAATGGCATGAAGGAATGCACTCATTAATAATAAACGCAGGAGTCCGTTCACTTTATGACCCTGTACCAGAAGTTTCTGAATTAACTTCTGTAATAATTCTGACGAAAAAATGATAAAGATTCGTTAATCTTGGCTATGTTCTACCTCTACACTTCTTCATTCGTCTTGAATATTTCCACTACTAAGATCTGTAGTAGATGTACCTAATGTTATTTATAAAGAATCGTCCTTGTATCAGTTTAGTTCTTCCTGATACTTCGCTCCAAGAGGTCAAACTACCAAAAAGCTAGTCCATCATCATTTCACACATAAATTTCGACTCCGGAACCTAGGACCACTTGCAAAGGAATCTCCTTAACTAGGTCTTTGTAAGAACCGATTACAGATGAACCGGTGACGTGCCTCTCACAGAATCATTCAACACCACGATATCTGTTAGCGGTGACTTTGAACTTAGGTACATACGCTTCTACACAGCGAAAACACCACAAAATAGTGCCAAAAAAACAACAAAATCACTTCTACCATACTTATTTTTTTGGTCCTAAGGTCCAAAATTGTGTGCTGATGACTTTTGC
This sequence comes from Eurois occulta, assembly GCA_950022335.1. Classification (NCBI taxonomy): domain Eukaryota; kingdom Metazoa; phylum Arthropoda; class Insecta; order Lepidoptera; family Noctuidae; genus Eurois; species Eurois occulta. The sequence continues at coordinate 5,800,582 of OX465502.1, forward strand.
ACGTGATTCATTTGGGTGGTCAGCGTCATATATGTGAGGTCCGCAATATTGGCCGTAATTGTCCAATGTAGCTGTTTCGGGCAGCGGGTGCCAGATCTCAGTACTCTGCAAATTTTAGTCGTTTCCATATCGATCCGAAATTGGGATCGATTGGAGAGGCCAAAGGTCTTTTGATTAATTGATTTATTGGACTGAATAACGTCATTGGAGTCATATTGAAGTTTTATAATAAGAACGAAAAAAGAAAACAATAAACAGTAATCATATTTTTACTCAACATTCTCGTTTTCTACTCTTATCCCAATTGATTTTGGTGTCGGCGCAGCATGGCTTCTTCTTCCGTACTCTTCGTATTATTTTTAACTAGCGACCCGCCCCGGCTTCGCACGGGTGCATGTATTATACATATAAACCTTCCTTTTCAATCACTCTATCTAATAAAAAAAAATGCATCAAAATCCGTTGCGTAGTTTTAAAGATTTAAACATACATAGGGATATAGGGACAGAGAAAGCGACTTTGTTTTATACTATGTAGTAATAAGGAGTTATAAATACCTGAACCGTTCAGAACAATTTAACCACATTCATACGCTATTTATCATCGCACAATCGAATTATCAAATTGTTTACAAACAAATCAAAAGTGATCATATATCATATCAATGCCCCCAAAGTTCGGGTCAAATGTATTAGGTTTTTATATTACGTGTATCTGGCTGAGAATAATTTAGTAATAACCCCGTTGGTATCCCTTCCCAAGGATTTCGTAAGAGGTCAGGAAGGGGTAATGAAATGATGGGATTGAGTGGCCAGAAATGTACCTTTGTTTAGGGCAAGATTCCCGATTGGTCTATAAACTATCGGAGGTCTTAAAATTGGTCCTTTTTCCTCAAAATAATTGCCCCACTTGCAACTTTTCTTAAGCTTTTGTTTTTTTTTTATTAATTATTTATTTAATACTTCAAGCACAAAGTACAGAGGCGGACATAATGCCATAGGCATTTTCTACCAGTCAACCTTTGGGTGATGCAGAGACAAACAGTGGTAGGTGTTTAACTGAAAGTAATTTGAATGGAACACTAAGATAAACTACTAGGATATATAAATAAAATGTTATGTTTATTTGGAGAAACTTGCACCAGGAACCTAACTTCCAATAACGAAAGAAGTTATTCATAAATGTTATCGCTGTTCAATAATTTTGAAATGAACAAAAAATTCATGTCTGTGACTCTGTGGTCATTGGTGGAAGGGGGGGAGGGGCAAAAGGTGGGAACCTTTTGGAACGAGTAAGTCCATAAAAAGGAGGATATGATATGTACCAATCCAATGACATATATATACAGGTAGAAATAGACGTGAGAAGTGTATACAGACTTTGGGTGCAATCACTCTCCAACTTCCACTTGCCAAAACAGAATTTCTAAGAAAAGGGAATATTATAAAGTTACGGAGTAATTTATGAATGACAAATTTTGAATTTAGATAATTTAATATTTTATTTTAATTTTATTGTTTTAACTATTCTTTTTTGACGATATTTTTGTATTGATTGTAATGAACTGTATCTATTAAAATTTATTGAATTTTGACTATAAGTATGTAATTTATTTATTTCTTAATTTTTAATTTTCAATTAAGTATTATAAACTATTTTATACGCCGAATATGGCAAAACATGTTGAACCAGCAATCTTAAATTCGTTTCCATAAGTGTCACACATGTTATACAAATAAATGCATCATTAATCTTTGCAGAGAATATAATAGACATCCCTGTGTGAATACTGACCTCGTTTTTGTCTTTTGACGCAATGCGAAAGATTTCCGCGTCACGATAAGATACTAGAAGGTCATTTTGTCTGTCTACAGTGCTCTTTTGTGCGTTGGCGAAAAACATGTGTTAGCTATTAGTAGTTTAAAGATATTTACAGTATTTTTTAAACAACACAATTCTATTTGTTAAAATTAGTAAGTTATTTAATTTTTTTTTCTTACCCTCTATTGTCCCACTGCTGGGCAAAGGCCTCCCCCATAACCTTCCACTCTTCTCTCCGTGCGGTTTTCTCTGGCCAATCTGTCATAAACGCCTCTAGGTCGTCGTCGACCTAGAGTTATTTCATTTGTATAATAAATAATTTTAATTGTTAAAAACGTTCTGGCGCTTCTTCCTTAAAATGCCAAAATGGCGCTAACGGATATTAAGATGTCAATTTGACTATTTAAATCTGGTAAAGAGGAGGAATTTTGAAAATTTGAGGCAGCGCCATTATTGCAACTGTGAAACTATAGGTCCCGTCACGTACCGGTAAAAAAGAACGCTGACCGATCAAGTAAAGATTATCGTTTTTTTTTTAATTCCAGCGTAGGTATTCCAAAGTACTAAGTAGCTAGTAAAGTACATTATGATTTTATAATAAAACAATTACATTTATATTATAAAACAATTAGCTTATGACTTGTAGTGGCATTACAAAGAGTACTACAGCCACATAGAACAAAAAGTACGACAGCGACATCTATGACACAGATGATGAACTAAACATCGAAATACATCTAAATCCTACATCATCACAAAGTGCAAAAGAAGGAACATGGATGGGTTTTAGTCAGTAAAAGTCTGACACTCACTACCGCTCCGCCAAGAGCGGGAGGAGTCATTTGATGATTTCCTATCCCAAAAAAAACACATGATTTATTTGTATAGATTTACAGTTATCTACTTTATATACAGTGAACTAGAAAATAACTCAACAATTGACAAAAGACGTTTAAATAAGTTGTGCCTGTCTAAATAAACGACCCGGCCGATTGTATCGTCTAAATAAAAGTATCACAACATTCTGAAGGATAATTGATTTATACGGAACCTCTCTGGACGATCACGTAACTGCTTTGATAGTGTCGACCTTTGTCTGTCTAGGTTAGACGTTTGGGCAACTACTACGCTCTATTTGAGATTTTGGGGCTCTTGTTTGTAAAACGTAACTGTGGTTTCTGTGAGAGAATGTACTCGTATGGTTCTTCGTTCCGCTCAAATGTATGAAAGTGAAAGGTCTTTCAAGAAAAGCCTAGCCTTTTGCCAACTATGTTGGGGTCGGCTTCCAGTCTAACCGGGTGCAGCTGTCCGCAGCGGATGCACATGGAGGTGTAACAGAGGGCGAGCCAATTGCCATCAACCGGGCACAAATCCAGACTCCGTGATTACTACTGAGTAACTCCTGATGGAAAAAACGATAACACTTTGCTTGACCTGGGAATCGAACCCAAGACCTCGTGCTCAGCAAACCAACGAGGCAGTCAGTTTTCTTGATCATTAAAATTTCATCTTCGAAATCATTGTGTAGAAATATGAACGTACCGGAGTTAATACTATAAGGTATAAAAGGTTAATGATAGTTAATGTAAATAAATGTAATCACATCAAAGACACAGAAAATAATATCACACGGAATCCTTTACGTAAAAATGTGTACGACAAAAAATCACGCGTGTAAGATAAAAGATAAACAAGTAAGTACATTTAAATCCTTGAAATGGATGTAAATATATAATTTTTGCGCCAAATAGTCAAAAGAACCATTGTATTAAAATTATAAATACGACATTTCTTTAGTAAACAGTTCCCCCCAAGTACCTAAGAGATAAGATCCTGCTACTTTTTACTATATGTAGCTACTGCTTCTGATATCACCTTTGACTTTAAACTCTTTAGTACATATTTACTGAGCCTTAGATCTATAAACGTTACTTAGCACTTACCTTATAAGAAATGATTAGATGATACCACATGAGGAAGTCTGAAAGTGGCGCCGGCGACTGAAAAGTTGTGTGGTAATCGGTTATCGCGTGGTATGGACATGTGATGCGGAGGAATGAGGAAAATATCGTGAGGAAAGTTCTGAGTATGAATGTGGATGGGTATTAGAGTAGAGGAAGACCAAAGAAACGATGGATGGACTGTGTGAAGGATGATATGGCAAGAAAGGAGGTGTCTGATGAGATGACGAGTAATAGAGAAGTATGGAAGAAGAAGACATGTTGCGCCGACCGCAAATGAACTGGGATAAGGGCAAGAGAAATGATGAAGATGATAACTTAGCACTTACCTCGATTTATCTGTCTCAGCGGTATAGTTGTCGCACGCGCTACCGCTGAGCGAGATGTCCTGTGAAGTTCGATTTTCGGATTGAGTGTATTGTGGTGGGTTCTTCCATCAGGAATTCCACTAATAGCGCTTCGGAATTTGGATTTGTGCCCGGATCATGGCAATAGGCTCGCCCCTATTACATTAGACTAAAATTTTGCTAAATGTGGGGGTACACATACACCAATGTCAAAACTTTTGAGAATAGGGTGGAAGGGACATCGACGCGAAAACGGTTACCACGTATTCAGTACTTCATTATGTGGGGGGCTCAGAATGATGTACTGAATACGTGGTAACAGTTTTCACGTCGGTGTTCCTTCCACCCCGTATAATGTTACTGGTAGCTAACTAATAAAAGCCACTTGGATCAATCTCCAAGTAAAGCCGCACTTGCCTAGGTTGGTTTATGGATGTGTGACCACCCATTGCATACAGTTTCCTCCGTGCCTCGAAAAACACGTTAAGCCGTTGCTCACGGCTGTCATTTGTAGATCTTTAACAGTAGTTACAGGTATGTCACTTATGTCAGCGGCCCGAAAGTCTGACAACCAGTCATACCAAGGAGTATTGTATTACCCAGTACTAGCTGGGTTGTGAAGGTCACTCTTAGAAAACCGCCCCCATATACACAAAGGCTAGGCAGATGATGATTCTCGTTACTGTCGCAGAACTGTCAAATTTTATTAGTGCGAGATAGAGACGGGAACATACATACTAAAGTATCTTGCTTGTTATCCTCGAACATTTAGGCAGATGTGTGATGCCCTAAAGTAATTGTAATAGGGAGAAGGCTATTACCATCAAACCACAGATAATGTTAACCTCCTCAAACGGACACAATCCATAATCGAAGCTGTTATTTAAAAAGTTCTTAGTGTTAAACACCCGACCCGGAAATCGCACCCAGGACCTCATACTCAGCAGTATACACGTAAATGCATACATATGTCTAAGTAAAAGCACCTGCTTAGTAACGTTTATAGATCCCGGTCTACAAGTATATTCAAGACCTTGACTTTACTGTCCTACAAGGAACGAACTTGATCACAAGCATCCTTCTGTTAATAAAGGTTAAACATAGAATGAATGAGTTGTATGACTGATGCGCTTGCGCCGATCGTAAAACTCGTCTGGGAGAAAGTGCTGATTACTTTTAGATCCAGACGATGTTACTGTTGTCATTTTAAAATATGTTATCCATACTGATATTATGAAAGATTAATTAGTGTTAATTTTTCTGTCTGTCTTTATCGCCTTAATGGTTGAACGGATCTCGACAAAATCTGGCGCATAGGTGGACTTGTATAAGATACTTTAAATCTCGGACATTCCCTTTTAATAACGCACAAACACACGCAAAAGTGAGTCTTTTGTAAGAATCACAAAGTACTTAACAGATATTTGAGGACTTTTCTCTCTCTGTTACATCATCTTCCTGCCCATGTCACATGTTACTTGGGGTCGGCGCAATACGTTTTTTTCTTCCATTCTCCTCTGTCAACCGTCACGCTACCACTACTCCATCACCTTATTCGTTTTTCTTTCGTATCATTCCTCCCACAATCCGTCCATCGTTTCCTTGGTCTCCCTCTCCATCCATCAACATTTATTTTCTGTCTCTGTTACATTATGCAATAATATCTCTTCATTCTGAATTGGCACTCTTTCATATCATTCCTCCCGCAATCCGTCCATCGTTTACTTGGTCTTCCTCTCCCTCTCCATCCATCAACATTTCTTTTCTATCTCTGTTAAAGTAAGCAATAATATCTCTTCATTTTGAATTGGCACTCTCAGTCCTTATTTTGAACCTCCTATTTCTCTCAAATGAGTTTCCATCATCCAGGATCTATCTCCCATTTTCATTTACAAAACTATCCTGATTGGTCCGTAAAGCAGAACGCGCGTAAAAATAACTAACTCCTTGTGCCCTACCCAATCATAATGATCCAAGAAATCTGACAAAAGGTCATTGTCACTCGGAGTGTTGTAGTGAACGACCGCGCACATACTTGACGCCTGTCGTCGCAGGCGCAGCGTATGTGTGCGGTGCGGGTCTTGCGCAGCGAGGTGCGTGCAGCGAGACGAGCCGACGCGCGCCGTGTAGGGTCGCCAGACAATGGTGTTAACTATGTAATTATTAATTACTATGTACCTTTTATTACAAACAAAATACGTTTTATATAACGGTGAATTAAAAAATGGTTTTTAAAGATAGTAAAATGGTTGGCCTCGTTGGTCTAGTGGTCGCAAGCGCGACTGCTGAGCATAAGGTTCTCGGTTCAAATCTTGGGTCGGTAAAAGTGGGCTTTTCCATCAGGAATTTCTCAGAAAACTATGGAGTCTGGACCTGTGCCCGGTTGATGGCATTAGCCTCGCCCCCTTTTACATGGGACTTTAACAAAACTGCCGAAATGTGGGTGTATTAGGTACACCTCTGCCTTACCATTCGGAGATTACAGGCATGATGTTAAGAAAAAAATATAAGGTGTATTGAAAACCGTTTGGAAGTCGGTTTAAAAGAGACCATGGATTCTGGAAACCATTTTATACACTAAAGAACCTTTTGTGCCACACGAGAAGTCGCAGACCTTCTTTACTAGGTTTTTAAAAATGAATCACAAACCAGTTTTAATAAACCACGATCGACTAAAGGAGTCCTGACGGAAGGACCCTCCCCGTGGACCTTCAGCTTATAAAAAGTTCATTACAGTTCGCACGGAAGAAAAAAAACTATTAAAACAAGTAATTAAGTTAATTTTATTGACAGATCCTGTATTGATTAGTTTTCAGTGCTTAAATTACCAAGGCTACATCTGGTCATCTGCCTAGCCTTTCCCCAACTATGCTGGAGTCAGTTTCCATTCTTAATCAGATGCAGCTGAATACCAGTATTTTACATAGAGTGACTACCTGTAACGACTGTCAAAGACCTACAAATGACAGCCGGGATCAACGGCTTAACGTGCTTTCCGAGTACGGAGGAAACTCGGTATACTATGGGTGGTCACCCATCCACAGACCAACCTTGGCAATCGCGGCGTAACCTGAAGATAAACTCGAGCGGCTGTTATTCACTTGAAGCTTGGAGCTTGGAGCTTGGAGCTCCTTAATCCATAATTACTACGGTCACATTGAAACATGAACATTTTTGCAAATCTTATGTACCTATGGATGACATAATTCGGTTAATTCTGGCTCTAAAGACAGAATAAACAATTTTTAATTATTTGGTTATCATAATATGACGTCGGTTTGAGATATATAGAATCAGTTTAAGGTATAAAAAATCAGCTGTTTCCTACAAAAGTGCAATACCTACACGGTCTAAATGTATGGAACAGCTGTTTTTTTATAAATTACCGATGACAAATTTTTATGTGGGGGATTTGGAGTAATGTTATACGTGGTACCTATTCGTTTTTGCGTCGATGTCTCTTCCACCCTGAAGTATTCTGTTCGCAACATGTACAATTAAACAAATTGAAAAATTAAAAAGGTAAAATTTATCGAAATAACCCATGTAAAACCAACCTTGAAACCCCAAAAATAGAGTTGATTTTGCGGATGCGAAATAAAATGTACATGATTCAATTTCGTAGTGAACCCACGCATTTTCGTTCACTACGGGTCGGGTTTGTGTTCTGTGAGCATCAGTCTCATACTGGCCGCTAGCAAGCGCGCGCGTCCCAATTTTCAAATATGGAATCCGCGGATTTCGAAATTTTCGAAAATGTTTCGACCGCGATACATTGCGTGTGGTGTTGTTTTAAGTTTGTTCCTTTTACTTGAAAGCAGGCAATGAAAGGTGAGTTCGATTTCTGAAAAGTATGTTTTAACAAAAATCTTTTTAGTGAAAATGTATGATGAAAATTCTTTACAGACATTTTTGGAGGTTTTCTGTGGCATTACATAAAATATTTCTTTAATTAGTCACCAGTATTTTGAGCTTTATTAGATTTAATTGTCTTAAGATTTTTGTCTAATCATCGTGTATCTGGGTGACAAATTAAATACAAAATATTATTACTAATTGGGTTCAAAATTTGCGATACAATCGCAACTTTGAATCCAATTCTGCGCAACTTACATTTGCTTACAAATCCTTTGTCTTATTATTATGGACTTGTGTCACTGCCAACTTAATGCAGATCAACAATAAAATTTAATTTGATTTTCACCAATTCTAGAACTTTCAAATCAGCATCAAAATCAATTTAGTATCTAGGTATTGCATACATTAGCAAATTAATATGTGTCCTTCCTCTTCCTCTATTTAACAAAAGTAAATAAATAATTCGAAAATAATAGAACCCCAAATACGGCTAACAAAACTTATTCCTGAACTACATTATGTATTAAAATCACATGACTCTATTCATGATTTCCTCAAAGAATTTGGCACAAGCGTTTCAATGGTACACCCAAATTTTTTCGCCAGTAATATTAAAGTCCCATGTAAAAGGGGGCGTGCCCAATTTGATTGGCTTAACAAAAGTCTGGACTGTTTCAGTGCTGGATATCAGTGTTATTATCAGTCAATACCTACTGACTATCCATACATCCATACTTACTAATATTTACTAACACTAATTACTATTACTAATTTACTAATATATTACTATAAATGCGAAACTAAATTTGTTTGTTACCTTTTCACGCCTAAACCACTGAACCGACCATCCTGAAATTTGTAAATACAACACATACGTTGTCAGGTGTACAGACACAGGGTACATTTCATCCTGAAAAAAAGTACTGTTCCCCGGGAAAACAACAATAACGTTCTTAAGATAATAGATGGCGCCACGTGTCTTTCGAATCATGATTGAATTTTATTATTACAAGCAGAGTACAACCCGAATTGATTGTCAAATTGTAAATTAACGCCAGCGAAGCCGCCTTAATAGCTAATACTCTATAAAATGGAAAGCTCTGAGATATCTGCCTTACATTGTTTATGGATATTAATACTATCTTTATACCAAGTAGTTCATCATTCTCCTGCCCTTGTCCCAATTTATTTGGGGTCAGCACAGCATGTCTTCTTCTTACTCGTCATCTCATCAGACACCTCCTTTTTTGCCATAACATCCTTCACACAGTCCATCCATCGTTTCTTTGGTCTTCCTCTACTCTTATCCAAACACAGTCCTACTCAAAACTTTCATCAATAGCCATACCAAGCCAACCGATTGTCACACAACTTTTCAGTCAACGGCGCCACTTTAGGCAAGTAGTTACTAAAAATAATTGAATTAATTAAATTATTTTTATGTATTTATAATTTTATTTCAGAACGTGAAATTCCATGTAAAATTGTTAGTAAAGCTTATAATTATATTAGTATCTTAAAACTATACATATAAACTAAATTACTTTATATTAAAAAGGACACGACCAGAACAGTGTACCTTATTCCAGTGCCCCACAATAGGAGACTCACACCTTTCTGCTATGGTGTTAAGAAGGTCATTGGAGCTGCCCCGCACACGTCGCATCAAGGAGGCCACTCTCTTCCGCACTATTGCTCTAAAGCAGTCAGTGTTGGCCTCCGCAAACATCCCCGATGCACTACAGTATCGTGGCAACCCCAACAACATCCTAAACCCATTGTTGTAGAGGACCCGTAGGGCATTGAAAGCCTTCTGCGTATAGCGGACCGGCTACAGGTGTACAATGTCTGTTAAACAGGTGTCCAAATAGTTCCTGCCTTTGTGCCACTAGAGACAAATTTCTGCAACTCATCACTCGCAATACCCTCATCATCATCACAACCATCAGCCTATTGCAGTCCACAGCTCAACGTGAGACTCTCCAATCGCACGTAACTTACCTATAAGTTGTTTTCGCTTACATGAGGCATTTTTTCCAACTTAATACTATTTCAAAAAGTCATTCAATGAACTTAGAGGGTTGTATTGATGATGTTAATGATTATAACACTCTGTAAAGTCAGATTTGTTTTTTTTTCGGGTTGCCAGTTTCAGGGTAAGAAAATGGCCCATGAATAGCATGTAAATTATTTCCCACTGATTGGACAAGTGCATCGTCCGTTCATTATCTAAATTCCGTAAGTTGTTTTATATCTAAGATTTCTTATAGGTTTTCCTGTAATCATTAGGCAAAGAACTATTTTTTGATTTTTTTTCAAAATTTTCGGCCCTGTAGTTTCGGAGTTAAGGGGGAGGGGTTGAATAGTCAATTTTCGCCTAGTTGCTTAAATAACTTAAAAACTATTTTTCTTAAGATTATAAAAAATATATTGTAGCCCTTTCATTTGATATGTAACACGATATAGTTTGCAAAATTTTTTCATTTTCTAATTTACCCCCCAAAAGCCCATGTTAAAAATTCTATGATTTACGTTATACATCCGTCTTTGGGTCACCGACTTACACATGTGTTCCATATTTCAACTCAATCGGTCAGTAGTTTCGGAGAAAATTGGCTGTGACAGACGGACAGACAGATACGCGAGTGATGCTATAGGGGGTAAACGTGGGGAAACTGGAATGTCCTAAAATGTAAAATCGAAGACATGAGACATCTACCAATCCGCGCTGGGCAAACGTGGTGGTAACGTTATTAGGTCGATTAAATGTGTCATGTGTTACTAGCTTTTGTTCGCGGCTTCACTCCTGTTTTGTACGGAAATGAACCCACGTGAACGTCTTAAATGTAGCATCTGACACTCGGGGAGAATGTAGCTTCCCGTTAGTGAAAGAATTTTCGGAATCGGATCAGTAGTTTCGAAGATTACCCCCTACATACAAACTGACAAACAAAATTTACATCTTTATAATATTATTGTATAGATGTGTAGTTCTAGAGATACAAAAGAGCAGCAGGCGTCCAAATAGTTCCCTATTTTGAGCCACACATCGACATCTGCCTAGCCTTATCACAACTATGTTAGGGTCGGCTTCCAGTCTAATCGGATGCAGCTGAACACCAGTATTTTACTTGGATCGACAGTCTTACAGACCTCTACAGACCAGCTTCTGGGTAACACGAAACCCCTTGGTAAGACTGGTTGTCTGACTATCAAGGTATCTATCTATCTACTGTCAAAGATTTACGAATGACAGCCACGACCAACAGTTTAACGAGCTTTCCGTGGCACGGAGAGGAATAGTTATGTCACTGTGTAACTGTCGCCCATCCGCGGGTCGACCTCGGTATGCGAAGTTTAACAGATACAATTGACCCATAGGGGTATTAACGCTTAGCCAAGAGTCTCTCTCTTCTCGGCTTTATACCACTAAAGATCAATTTTTTTTACGATTTTTGCAACAAAAGGGATTTACACGGCAGATGTGGACGGGGGAACAAGTGTCTTTCGGCTTCGTTAAGGGTATTGTTAGACCCTTTATTTATTAAAAACTTAAAATAATGTTCAGAACATTTTGACCCTATTTCTGTAAATCTTTTTGGAGATGGCAAGGACAACCTTGCCGTCTTGAAAATACTTACAAAAACAAAACCAACCATTTTTTTTATCGCTAAACGCATTCATTAATTGCTGGTGGAAGTAGACCTAACTAGCAGTAGTACGCGCCAATCAAACTATACAAAACCAAATTAAGCTGATCTCTCATTGTACGGGAAACTCATATAAAGCGAGGTCAGGTTGTATTAGAAATGTAGAGTTTACCGCCGTGTGTTCATCCGGATAAACTTGACTGGTGACTGGCTTATATTAATCTCAGTCAAGGTAAACTAATGATTTATTTATACTTGATCGGATAAGCCGGAAATCAGTATCGGCAAAAGCTTCCGAAGACATCCTTGAGCTAATTTTCTTGATAGAAAACTGTTGTAAACGTCTAATAAACCAAATCAGTAACTAGTCGTATTTACTTTGTAGCAGCACTACAAAAAGTACTACAGCGCCATCTATGACGCAGAGGATAAACTAAAACATCTAAATACATTTAAATCCTGCATCGCGCATGTAAAGTTATTCGCGACTTAAGACTATATAGAAGAGCCCGACAACAACCTGTCGGGCAGTAACCCACCAGACATATCACCCGTCTGGTTGGAGGATCCTTCCGTTTCTATGGGGGACGAAGAACTTTACAGCCTGTTTTCCATACCCCCAAAACTTCTTTTTCTTTTTAAACTAGCCATATATTATTAAAGTAATACAATCCCAAAGTTGACACTATAACTAAAAACTGCAGCGGCAAAGCTGCCTAATTGCTTGGTCAGACCCCACAAATACAACTGACTTCTATGGGTGTATGGCTGAACAAGATTCAGGTTTTCTAGTCTCAAAAAATTCTGAACCGGAAAGCCTGTATCTCCAAGCAGCTTATGTACCCTGCTTATGCCGCTTGTTGTTGAGAGTTAGCTCTATGCAAAGATGTTCAAACATTTACGAGCGATAGTCGGGGCAAAACAAAGAAAATCGTAATCCAATACTTCTTACTACTTAGTATCAAATCGGGCTGTTTAGTGTCATACCCGCTTGTGTCAAAGTCGAAAAAGTTCAGGATCAAAATTTTTGTATGATAAATTATTCCCAATTCAAATTCTTTATTTCAGACACGTGTCCATAGTGTTAGTTTCAACAAAATAACTTAATAAGTAGTTAGTGTTGGTAAAAAGGAAAAAATAATTTAATTTCTAAATTCGGTATGGATCCTTACCCAGTAGCGCAGCAGAGGGGAGTCCCACCGATCTGAGAACACGCTCAGTAGACTGTTGGTGGCGGTGCGTAACCGGCCGGCTATGGAGGCGGTCCTTTTTCTTATAATGGCGTAAAAATCGCCTGTGCGCGCCTCCGCAAACACAGTGGACGCACTACAACGCCACGACAGCCCCAACAGTATCCTAAACGCATTATTATATTAAACAAGCAGATCACTGTATGTCCTCTGCGTAAAACGCCAATGTCCGCTCCATAAGTCTTTTAAAAATCTTTGGCTCTAAAAATATAGTGGTCGTCGCACTTTTCTGGTGAAGTGCCACGTAGGACAATGTGAGGTATCACTGCGGGCCGCACATTCTTGTATCATTTAGTTGTGACTACCAATCAATGGAAATTAAGTATATTTTTATTAGCTGTCAACACGCGATTGCGCTATGGATTTTATAATATGACAATTGTTACCTGTGACCAACGTGAAATCTTTGCGCGCGGGCCGCAGTTGACGACCACTGCTTTTTAAGAATGGCGACAGACGGCATTGTCACCACCTATGATGATTCAAGATTCTTTATTTGCATGAAATATGGTAATAGGAGCTCGTGGCTAAATCAGCTTGGGTCGATCTTTAGGTTAAGCCGTGCTTACCTAGGTTGCTCCGTGGCTGGGTGACCACCCATTACATACCGAGTTTCCTTCCTTAAGCCGTTGGTCCCGGCTGTCATTTGTAGATCTTTGACAGTCGTTACAGGGAGTCAGTGGCCCGAAAGTCTGACAACCAGTCTTACCAAGGGGTATCGTATTACCTAGCACTAACTGGGTTGTGGAGGTCAGATAGGCAGTCGGTCCATGTAAAATACTGGTATTCAGCTGCATCCGGTTAGACTGGAAGCCGACCCCAACACAGTTGGGAAAAGGCTAGGCAGATGATGATGGTGATTGATGGTGATCTTACAAATAAAAATTTTGTGGTGGCCTCCGGCTTTGTTCCATAAGGGTCTTATTTCTTTGTAAGAATCTATTACTTCTTTATCATTAGCAATGTGACTTATTAAAGGCGTTTGTAATTAATAGAAAACTAGTTTTTGCTCGCGGATTCGCTACCGTTCTGTACGGAAATTAGCCCACGGAAACGTTTTAAATGTAGCCTATGGCATTCGGGGATAATGTAGCTTCACGTTAGTGAAATAATTTTCAGAATCGGCTCATTAGTTCCGTATATTACCCCGTACATACAAACTTACAAATTTTACCTCTTTAAAATATTAGTATAGACACAAGTTAGGTGTCTCCTTTGGAAATTTGCTGTTGCTGCGGTGCAGATAGAAAATATTTTATTCGCTAATCAGTTATCGAATCGAACCACACTTTGAGAGTGTATGGAAAATAACAAGTTTTTGGGTATATAAATGTGTAATTCAGGCAAAAGCCAGAACCTCCTAGATTGAGGTAGAACACCGATGATCGGTTTACGCACATTATGTATAAAATAATCTATCTTTAGAGACAATCTTTGTAATTTAACAGCATTGACGGATGACTTGATAAATGGATAAATAATCCGAAAATCTATGTTTAATTTAGTGGAATCAACCCGCAAGCGCCACGTGGGAGATCACGTCAGACATTTATTAATATGGGTTGTATAAATCATGAAAATCGCTATGGTAAGGTGCGCATTATCTATCTATGCTTCTACACTTAATATTATAAAGAGAAAAAAAAATGTATTTTTGTGTGTGTATGTTTGTAATGAATAAACTCAAAAACTTCTGTGCCGATTTCGAATTCTTACACCATTGGAAAGCTACATTCACCCTGAGTAACATAGGCACCCGTGCAAACCCGGGACGAGCCGCTAGTATATTATAAAGAGGTATAATTTGTTTGTAAGTTTGTATGTAGGAGGTAATCTCCGGAACTACTGTTCCGAATCCGAAAATTCTTTCACTAACGGGAAGCTACATAATCCCCGAGTGTTATAGGCTCTATTAAAACGTCCCCGAGAGTACATTCCGTTCATAACGGAAGCGATGCCGTTAGCAAAACCTAGTAATTTTGAAAACAAGAAAAGTGACTTTCTAAAAATGACTAATGGTAAGGTTGGGACATCAACGCGCAAACTATGACCATACATTCAGCAAATGATTCTGGACCCACCAGCTTAGAAATTATTCGGTTACGAAAAGACACTCGATTTTATTCTGATTTTTGCACATAATTTTCGGTACTAAAGTATTTACACTCCACTGCACACTGTGAAGTATGACAGGTATGGCTAGAAAAGAGGTGTCTGATGAGATGACGAGTAATAGAGAAGTATGGAAGAAGAATACATGCTGCGCCGACTCCAAATAAATTGGGATAAGGGCAGGAGAATAATGATAATGACGATACGCCACTATTATCATTTGATAAGGTTCTGGCTAGGGGTCGTCCTTTAATAACGTGACTTTCCAAAATGGGGGGTAACAATCACGTAGATTTTTAAATGTTTAAATTATTTTTAAAGTGAAAACCATTTAACGCGTCTTTTACCAATATTGAATTGTGCGACTATGTAAAAACCTGAGCGAGTGAATTTCGGTCAAAAAAATCCGTTTATAATCAAAACAGATTCTAAAACTATTTGATCTTTTCAATAACAAAAAATACACGTGATGCTGGGAGGGACGCGGGCCTGTGGACGGTGAGTAATGGGTTAGCTCGCCGTCCGTCCGTCTTATGACGACAGGCCGTGTCGACGGCGCGTTCGTGTTCCACGCGCGCCTCACAGAGATGTCAGCAAACAGGAGGGGCCCGCAAGGGCTGATGCCTGCCAGGGCTGCGGGACTGTTCGAAAGAGATACCGCGACCTCCGCGTTCCGAAGAAGGAACATGGGTGGTTTTTAGTCAGTAAAAGTCTGACACTCCCTTCCGCTCCGCCCAGAGCGGGAGGAGTCATTTGATGATTTCCCACCCGAAAAAAAAAAATGCTGGGAGGGAGGGGGAGGTGGGGTAGTCTAATACTTCGACGTATCACCAAGGGGAGGGAGGGGTTTAAAAGTAATGTACTGTAGTTAATGTAGTGGAGTTCAAAGTGGCCTCAAAAACTTCACGTGATTAAAGTATGGCATCATAAGAAAGTCACCTTTTAGTTAAATTTTCAGGAAGTCACCTTTCAGTTAAATTTTCAGACATCCCCAGCCCACATATCCGTCTATGACTGTAACATCAATGCACGATTACTACGAAACGATTATTCGGGCAAAAGTGCAGAGGTGCAGACTAATTATTATGATGTCATACGATTAGTCATAGCGGCAACGATCATTAGTAACGACTGACTGAGTTCGTTCTGGTGAACCTAGGTTATTTCAGGGGGTCTAAATGAATTGTCACCTTGTGACCATTTTACGGTTTTTAACGTAATTCATATTATTATCCTATTATGATTCTGCTAAAGCGGCCATTTTAGATCCCCAGAAATAAAAAATCCATGATTTTTTATTTTATACATTGTATTGGAAATATCCCTTATAATAAAGAAAATAAATATATCAATACAACATAATAGCGAAAGGAGATCGTGGATAAATAATAACAGCCACTCGGGTCGATCTTCAGGTTAAGCCGCGCTTGCCTAGGTTGGTCCGTGGATGGGTGACCACCCATTATATACCGAGTTTCCTCCGTGCCTCGGAAAGCATGTTAAACCGTTGGCCTGTTATTTGTAGATCTTTTGCAGTCGTTACAGGTAGTCTGGCCCGAAAGTCTTACAAGCAGTCTTACCAAGGGGTATCGTGTTACCCAGTACTAACTGGGTTGTGGAGGTTATCATCATCTGCCTAGCCTTTTCCCAACTATGTTGGGGTCGGCTTCCAGTCTAACCGGATGCAGCTGAATACCAGTATTTTACATGGAGCGACTGCCTGTCGGACCTCCACAACCCATTTAGTGCTAGGTAATACGATACCCCTTGGTAAGACTGGTTGTCAGACTTTCGGGCCACTGACTACCTGTAACGACTGTCAAAGATCTACAAATGACAGCCGGGACCAACGGCTTAACGTGCTTTCCGAGGCACGGAGGAAACTCGGTATGTAATGGGTGGTCACCCATCCACGGACCAACCTAGGTAAGCACGGCTTAACCTAAAGATCGTACCGAGCGGCTGTTCTTATTTAGCCACGAGCTCCCGAGGTTAGATATTTAAAAATCGGGTATTCAGCTGTAACCGGTTAGACTGGAAGGCGACCCCAAATAAATTTGGATAGGGGCTGGATAATGATGATGAGTACGTCCCACGGAGCCACGGGCATAAGCCTGTTATTTATACAGTTTTTTCAGCTTTATCTTTTTGATCAAAAACTATAATTTCGAGACGGTCTCTCGTTGGGCCGGTTTGGTTAGCTCTCGAAAAGTGGGAGCGGCCTCTTAGGGGCCATCTCCACGAGCGAGAGAATAGCGGCGACAGTTTCGCATACAAAATACGTGGGACGACGATAAAATCGCCGCGATTCTCTCGCTCGTGGAGACGGCCCCTTAGCAGGTGTGGTAAAAGATTTTATCATTGACCAATGGCAGTAGGTAATTGGGGCGTTCCCACAGTAATGTCCTACACTGTTACTGATAAAGACGTTACCACCCAGTCGACTTAAAAATAGAATTATCAGTCGTAAAAGTGTGATATGATAAATTTAAATTACTTATTAATTAAAATTGAATGTCGCAACATGATTATTATAGGCAATTTTATTGGGTATTCTAAATTCTAGGGTGACACGCGTTCACGTTCGATTATAGGAACTAAATAGGTATTATAATATATATCATAACACTAACAGTAATTTCCGAAGAGCTAGGTAGAAGTGCACCTAATAGTACACAATCATCATATCGTTTATCATTTTTTTGATTTTTTCTTTTCTACTTTGTATGTCCGTAACGACAAAACATAGCAAGAACCTTAACTATTTATAAGATCTCTAATGTTATAGGTACCTATGTTTTACAAATAAATGATTCTGATTCTGATCATAATCCTATCAGCCCGGAATCACCCACTTCTGGGTATAGGCCTCCCCTTTCTTCTGCCACACTTCCCGGTTCTGTGCGTCCCTTATTCAGGAGTTTTCCGCTATTCTGACGATATGGTCGACCCAACGCCTCCGCCCCTTGCTCCAACGCCTCCGCGTCTAGCCAGATGTCCTGCCCAAGTCCACTTGAGGTGTACCATCCGGTCCCCGACGTCGTAGGCTTTCATCCGACGGCGGATTTCGGTGTTACGCACTCGATCTAAGAGGGTTATGCCGAGCATGGCTCGCTCCATGACTCTTTGTGCCACGCGTACTCGGTGGACAGTCTCCTTTGTGAGCGTTCATGTCTCGGCACCGTGGGTTATTGGTTGAAAAGGCGGGTTTTGAGGCACTGAGGGTTCTTTTTGGAACGAAAATATGTTCCACTATACCAAATGCTGTTGTACTACCCACTTGAGTTGTACTGTACTCTTCTAGAAAATTATTTGTTGGAACGCTCCTTGTCAAAAGTTAGAACATAGAGATATGCATATAGGAAAAACCCAATAACACTGCGTGACCCGGGAATCCATCCCATAAATAGGTATTTATTTGCTCTAGTTGTTGAGAGCTATTTTCAGTGCCTCGTAAAACAAGATAAGCCGTTGGTCCCGACTGTCATTTGTTGATCTTTGACAGTCGTTACAGGTAATCAGTAGCCCTAAACTCTGACAACCAGTCTTACCAAGGGGTATTGTATTACCCAGTACTAACTGGGTTGTGGAGGTAAAATAGGCAGTCGCTCCATGTAAAAAAATAGTATTCAGCTGCATCCGGCTAGACTGGAAGTCTACCCCAACGTTGGGTAAAGGCTAGGCAGATGATGATGTTGAGAGCTCTTTGTGAAAACGATCATTTTTGTCGTTTCAATACTTTCCAAATCTTTCTCTTTCTCCCAATTGCTCTTTCTAGATTTCGTGTCATTCCGTAAAAAAACCTATTCAATATACCTACGTTTTCTTACATCATCATCACCAGCTGGACATAGGCCAATCCATCACCATCATTCTCCTGCCCTTATCCCAATTTATTTGGGATCGGCAGCATGTCTTCTTCTTCCATACTTCTATATAACTCATCATCTCAGCAGTCACCTCCTTTCTAGCCATAGGCCCCTCCAACTGCACGCAATTTTCCTACATTGTAATTCGTATCTAAAACGGACTTATCTACCTCTGACGTATCTTCGCAACATGCGAGATATTTACAAATTTTGGTATACGAATGTACGTTGGGTACGTTGAGTGCATTGGGTACGTACGTCGGGTTCTTCCACAGTCATCTATACAAATAAATAAAATTGAAGTCTGTTTGTAATTAAAAAATAACAGATTTGTACTCAATGCATATGAAAGTATGTACGGTACTCATAGCCTTTTTTTTGTCTGTCTGTCTGTTTGTTCCAGCTAATCTCTGAAACAGCTGGACCGATTTTGACGGGACTTTACTGGCAATAGCTGATGTTATAAGGAGTAAAAAATCCTATTAATGAAATCGTTAACAAAATCCGATTCAAATTGGGAAGTAATATTTTTATAATAATTTCACGCAGACGACGATCGCGGGGCACAGCTAGTCAGAAAATAATTGGCAAAACTACACAATCAAAATATTTTAGCGCCCATGCAACAATAAAACATCAAAAACATCATAAAACGATGTCGCTGATTCTATGGCTACCAATTTCGTCCTTAAAGATTGAGTTTTTAAATTGGTAATTACTTTGCAATGAGGTATTTTTAGCTTCTGCATTTGCAAATGCTTCAGCGCAATTTTGCAATGATTAAGTCTCAAACTTACTCTGTGGGTTCCCTCCGAGAGGTTACACAGATAATTATTTCATTTCCGAACTTCGATCAATAATAGTCATTGTCTATTATTATCAGAGGATTATAGATCGATGTTTCTGGATTGTCTTTTTTGTCTTTACTTTTAACGTCACGCACGCCTTGCTACATCGTTTTCACATAATATACAATCTCAACATGAATCATGTAACCAAGGTTTTGTAACCATATTCGGATATAAAAGAGTGTCCATGGGGTTTCTTGCCCATTCCTCCCGTGGGCAACTACAGTACTTTCACAGTTATTGGAACTGACTGACTGGAAGTCTGGAACTGTGGCTTCATTTTATTGTTGTCTCTGTTTCGACAATTCAAAAGTGCCTGTAACTGGCCTACTTGAAATAAATGCTTTGATGAATTTGACAGGAGGTTTACAGGTACACCCACATTTCACTTCTTAGATACTTCTCCTTCTATTCTTCCTCTTTTTTCTCTTCTTCTTCTTTTCTCTTCTCTTTTCTTCTTTTCTCTTCATCTTCTTCTTTCTTTTGCTTCTTTTCTTTGCTGTTTTGGTTCTTCTTTGTTGATTTTATATTTGTATTTTTTGTCACACTGCTTCACCACATTGACTAACTAAGTAGTTAATTTCAAGGAAATTTCAAAACGCTTAGTTGACAGTTCCCGTGACCCAAGTGCTGACTTTTACCTTGGCCAGAGGCTTATTAGCGTTGCCATACAGCGTGACACCGCCGCCAGTTTCTTAGGGACAAGAAGAAGAAAAAAAAGTTACTACTAGTACCTACTCCTCCGCTATATTTTTCTGATTATTTTCGTTTCGGGATTCAACACAGTTAAATTGTTTCTCTGGGACTTCGTCGAGCTTCATTGTCTCGACGCTTTTCTTTTCGTCGCCACTGTTGATTCTGGCTTTCAGGAGTTACAGTAGTTTGGGAATAATGTGCCGGGCTGTTGCGGGTAACTTCTTCTTTATTGTTAAGATGTTGTAAATGTCCAATAAGAAAATATTTGTCAAAACTTAACTTTACAACCAGTCAATAAAATCACGGAACTCATATAAACGTAGCATGAGCTTTAAGGTTCTGTGACGAGTAGTCCTCACTTATCGGGCAGCGAGTGCACGTACCCTTAAAGTAGTTCTATCTACTTACTGATAATTGGGTGGTTTTATTCTATACCCTAACTAGTGTTTCTAGTGAACACCACAATGGCGATAGTAGGCATGTATAGAATAAAATTCGTCGCTCAATGTAAGGTACATTGAGCGACGAATTTCGTTTCGTCGTCCGAAACGGACCAGGGGATGACTAATTTGTAAATCTCTTCTTTACACTGTAGGCAATAAAGCACGTGGATTTCTTACTGACACGTGGATAAATAAAATAAATTATCCGTTGAACTACATTCGAGAATGCTTTCACAGATAAATTACAAGTTGTTTAGCTAATACATCTTCGTGCTGGATTTTGATTAATAATGTGGTAAAACAACGTGTTTCAGCGGTTTCTAAGCGCGTGGTGCATGAAATAGATTGAGTGATTTCCTTTGAAATTCAGTGCGCTTAAATGTTTCACAGCAATTAGCGTTTGAAATGCAAATAGTGATTTTGCCAAGAACGAGTTGAAGTTTTGCTATTGAGAATTTTGCTGTTTCTAGACAACTTTTTCTTTTACCTTTTAGAAATCTACTAAACTGCCTCTTTGGTCGAGGTGGTCGCAAGCGCGACTGCTGAGCATGAGGTCCTGGGTTCTATTCCCGGGTCTGGCAAATTGTTATTGGGTTTTCCCATCAGGAATTTCTCAGTAGCAGCCACGGAGTCTGATTTGTGCCAGGTTGGATAGTAAGAGGCTCGCCCTCTATAACATGGGATTTAAAACATAACTGGCGAAATGTGGGTGTACTATTAGGGAACAACTGAGCCTAACCCTCATCATCTGCCTAGCCTTTTCCCAACTATGTTGGGGTCGGCTTGGTCGGCAGATGAATACCTGTATTTTACATGGAGCAACTGAGCGTAATGTTATCTATATGCGTAACGTTATGTATATGTGTTTTCCCTGTCTCAAACCTCAGTTCCGTCTTTTATTTTTTAATTCCACGGCCTGCTAGACCTATTTCCTATTAGTATTTAAAAGTAATAATAGCCTCACTGGTCGATTTATAGGGTTAAAATGCCTAATGCCTAGGCTAGTCCGTCCTCGTACGGGTGACCTCAGAACAACGCTGGTCCTAGCTGTCGTCGTTGATCTTAGATAGTCCTGACGATCAGTCTCACCAAGGGTGTCGTGTTACCCAGTATTTTTTTAACTAGTAAATGGGTTGTGGAAGTCAAATAAACATTCGCACCATGTATATTAAATACTTGTCCGGTAAAAGTGGAAGCCAACCAACGCAATTGGGAAAAGTTGCATAAAATATATTTCCAGATTTTTTAAATTATGTCACCCTCTTTTTTGGAGCCCACTTAGTGATGATGTAACTGATGTTTCAGTCTGC
Organism: Eurois occulta; assembly: GCA_950022335.1. NCBI lineage: Eukaryota > Metazoa > Arthropoda > Insecta > Lepidoptera > Noctuidae > Eurois > Eurois occulta. Next base: position 5,822,747 of record OX465502.1, read on the forward strand.
TGTGTGATTGTAGGGAGCCACTCCACCATTACATCTTTAGGTACATTCGTTGTCGAACGACCTAAGGAATCCTAAAAACTGGGTAATTCCAGGCATTCTAACATTAGCTTCTAACCAAAACCACCTGCTTTGCATCAACAAACCGAAAAACTTAATTGTAAACAGCCGACGACAGATTTATATACAAGCCGTCAAAACTGCGAACATTTCTCAGAGAACATGTCGAATAGTTTGGCAAAACTAAAATTATTATCGTTTAAATAACGTGATGGTATCCGCTGTGGGAGAGGTTGGCCTTCTTTATCTAGATGAACGAACTTTTTATTTTTAGATGCGATTTTAGCACCTGTTCGGGGCTGTTCGGTTCGCGAACTTTAAACTGTGCCTAGTGTGAAGTGGAGTGGCTACTGGCTCGCCAGGTTCTCTGGAGTAGCTTTCATAGGTGGTGTGTGTGCCTTGAGTTTTATGTTGTGATTTTTATTCGGGGTAAGCTTTGTAGGTGTGAACGTTTGTTAGATATTTGCGAGATTTTCTTTTACATACGTTTCAAAATATTTATTTTTAATTTTAATTTTTCATTAAAATATCGTTTTTATATATTTTTTTTTAAATATGCTATACATAATAAAAAAATATCATCCATACAGTGTTTGACCGTCAGATAGATCCAGGTTCAGAGAGTTTATTCTAATTTTTAAATATTTCATTTATTTTGAAGTGCTTTTTTAATATTGGCAGCTCGTTGTAAATGGCCTCTTCAATTATTATAGTTGATTTTATATACGTGGTAAAAAATTTCGCGTCGGGGTCCCTTCCCCGTATTTAGTTCTGATAGATTGGCGTTTCTCATAAAATACCTACTTTTTCACGAAGCTGAGGTATGTAAATATTTTCCACCATTTCTGTGTTATTAAACAATCCTAGTACTTGGTCTATTACTAGCCATATGACTAGGTTTGCGAAATATTTTTATCAAGACCAACCTTGCTACATGTGAAAGACATCGACCATGCCAAGTTCACGCGTAGGTCAGTTCATTCAGGAGTAAACAGAAGTCAATTCTTTTAAATCCATATGATTTCTACACGTGTTCAAAATAATATAACGGTAATCAGAAGGATTTGATTGTGAGTCGAGAAAATGTAAGTTCTGAATTTCTTTTATCTTTCTTTTTCGTGTGGTTAGTGCCAAATCTAGTGTCGGGGTTTTTATGCCGCGCATGGGCCTCTGACTCGGCTTTACTTGCCGTCGGGAATTATTCAGGCATGTTGGTTTGTTTTCCACACGATGCTTTTCTTCACCGAAGCAAGTGATGATTATACAATATGGTCTTGGGTAACTGGCAGTCCAACGGTCACACTATTATTACAAAATATTGATATTGTTACAAAATATTGATATTATTTAATACAGTTTTTTTTACCAATCGGTATTTTGAACTTAGGTAATTCGTAGGTAGGTTAGTTGCTTAGGTATTTAGATTTTAGGGATTTTGAATGTAGGTTATTTTACGTTACTTAGTTCTTGTAATTTTAGATATTGCAATACGTACCCATATTTTAGTTAGTTAGTTAGTTTATTTTCTATAAATTATTTTATTGCTTTAAAACATATCAACAAAAATATTTTTCCATGCACTTTCTCGAAAACTGGCTCTTATCGTATTACTATTAGGTTCAGTATGCAGTATTTCATACTCGTGGTTTTCTTTTTCATTTATCTCTACTAGTGTTTTATTTCCACAGATAAAGGCGCGGGCCCACCGTGGCGCATGCTGTGCACGGGCACGCGGCGGATTTTAGCTGCGTGTATTAATTTGTTTGACAACGTGGGTCTACGTTTCCACTGGAGTACACGAATATGACCCACGACTATGTATAGCGTGGCACGGCGCACGGAGAGGCTACGCACGTGCCACTGCAATCCACGGTGTATGACAGAAAACTGCGCTGCGATAAGTGAGCTGTACATAGTCGTGGGTCAATATTCGTGTACTCCAGTGGAAACGTAGACCCACGTCGACAGCGTTGAGCTATAAAACCGCCTATTCGAGCAAGCCACGCATGTATCAATGACGTTAATTCATGCGTAGCCTCTCCGTGGGTTGCAGTGGACACAACCACATAAATTTTCTTACAAAGCGAAGCTTAATACACGTGCGTAGCCTCTCCGTGCACCGCGGTAGGCCCGCGCCTTAACTATCAACTAAGCCAAACATGGTTCAATTCGTATAGTTGTTTGCTTTTTATCTCAGCCAAGAAAAGCATACCTTTAAACGGCAAAATATTATGAATATTTAAATTGTGTTTATAAATAGAATACCATAAATAAACTAAAATTAATCGTTAGTGCCGCCTCGGCCGGCCGCAATGACAAATTTTCCCCACTTGTATCAAAAAGTACTAAGTATTAAATGCTAAAGTTAATTTTAAAAATGACTAAGAGTTCTTACATCTCAAGTTGTGTTACGGGTATTACTGAGTACGTAAAGTAATGCAATTAATCACATCCGTGGATCTGATGACACAATTAAAATCATTAATTAGAGAGATTATCGTTTACATTAACCTAATATGTTCGTGTTGTTTTATTTCAGTGTAGATATTTAGGTCTACAACTAGAATTTGACCCCTGTACTATTCAATCCATCCATCAGCACAATGTTTTGACTGCGTTAGATTGAGTCCTACCGTAAAACGTGATTTTTCACCCCAAATAAAAAGTAATTTCCCAGCAATAATTTTACACATTTTTTCATTTCTTTCATAGTTATTTTTTTCTGTTCTTTTCAGATGTGGGCTGCACTACTGATGGTGGCACAGGAATACACCGGAATTCGAAAAATCATCATTTACTAAATTACGATAATTATTTAATTTTAAACGTGATCAAATATTAATTTGAAGATACTAGATCTCACGATCTTTTACGTGTTATGCTATAAACATAAACTCAAATCAGACCTCGGTTTCCATTAAAACTAATTTTAAAATTAATTTCAATGTTTAAAATTAACCGAACTAAAATATAAAAAAAAATTAAAGTTAAAAATATTTTTTTTTACCTATGTTATTTTCAAGGAATTAGGTAAAATCTTTTTCTTTTTATTAACATTTATAACAAGTGTAAATGGTGATGTATGATTTTGGTGATTCTGTGGATATAGTTGCTAAAGTGGCGGCTTTAGTTTATTATATTCCATGGATTAGCCTTATGTATGAGGATGTATGAGGGGTTATGATGTTAATAAATAATGTACGTTATGCCTAAAAAAATTGCGGTTTTATACATTACAAGATGTAGGTAAGTCCGGTCACCCATTGGGGTCAATAATCTAGTTACTTAGACAAATGTCGTAATAACAATGTATTGTGAAGTTAAGAATATGTAAGACGCTAAGAAAACGCTAGTCTGTATAAAGTAGATTTAGATAGAATAATAGAAAATAGGTTTGTTGGAGTCTACGTAACGGGGCACTGAGGAAAAAGACTTAGATTTTTTTGCCAAAAAAAGTGTTATTTTCGCCAATCCTTGATATTAGAGCGAACGCAGCGAGCTCGGGAGTTGGGGCACTCTACGTTAGGTTAGGTTACTTTAAACCCTGCAGACAGAAATAGGAGTCCACGTAGCGTAGTGCCCCGTTTCATACCCACTGACCAATACGTTGACTATTTAGTCTAGTACGGTAGTTTTTGATTGAGACGAAAAGGTATTTATTTTCGATATGCATCAACATAGCTTCTATCTAAATTATGGGCTCGAACTTAAAATAATCCAGCGTTTTAGAAAATAGAAAATAATGCCTTTTAGAAACCTGTAATAACTTGTAATTTTCCACCAACAGACGTACGGCGGCACAGTCACTTCAAGGGTCTAAAAGTTATCAACTTCAGATTCACAAACAAAGTCCTACAGAACGAGCTGGACGAAGCAGTCCTCAACCTGCACATCCAGGACTTGGAGACAAAAAACACCACCATCGACCCTGACGAGCCGTTCACCATCAACCTACAAGTCAGCAGGGTGACGAGAAACAACCAAGGGAGCAAAGCTTCAGTGCCTTACACCGACAACTCGGTGAAGATGACCAGGAAAGAACTAAGAGCTGGGAAGTGGTTGAAGATTAATATAACCACAATGGTAGCGGAGTTTTGCAGACTGCCGCGGGAGAATTTAGCAATAGTTGTGAGAGTACAAGACTCGAAGAATAGGATGAGTTTGGTAGTGCCGCATCCGAGCGCTGAATCAAATAATGCTTTGGTGAGTTTTAAAATCAAAATCATATTTATTTTTTAAGTTGGTTATAAATAATCAAATATCGAGCTCCTCCGTGCTAAAGAAAACACGATAAGCCGTTGGTCCTGGTTGTCATTTGTAGATCTTTGACAGTCGTTACAGGTAGTCAGAGGTCCGAAAGTCTGACAACCAGTTTTACCAAGAGGTATTGTATTACCCTGGGTAGTGGAGCTGGGCAGTCGTTCCATGTAAAGTATGAAAAAGCTCGGCAGACGATGCTTTTGTTCCACTGATTCCAACTTTTGGTATTGCAAAAGACAAGGATAAAATATGGTAGTTCTAGTACGTCAGACACTATTGACGTATTCAGGAGAGTCGTGTTACCCTGTAACTGGGTAAGCCCCATGCAATAGGGGGCTAGCCTATTGCCATCAATGCACAAATCTAGACTCCGTGGCTGCTACTGACAAATTCCTGATGGAAAAAATAAAAAACACTTTGCCCGACTCGGGAATCGAAGCCAGGACCTCATGCTAAGCAGTCGCGCTTGCGACCTCTCGACCAAAGAGGCAGTCCTGTATTCATTATAGCCTGTAACTCCATGTAAATCAACGGTATTCAGCTGCATCCGTCTGTAGAGAGTGGAAGCCTACCCCAACGTAGTCGAGAAAAGGTTAGGCTTATGATGACTATCTTAACATGTTTGCCCCAATTTATTTGTTGACGTAATTTGTTCGTGAATTGTGAATGTCTTGTCATCTTAATCTATATTTTGAAAGACCACTGTTGATCTTTTATAGCTGATACGGCCCCAAAAAAAGCGTGTCAAAATGATAATGCTGCATTTAGTACCTACTTACTTATTAATTGGACCGAAAAGTTATCAAGAATCGTTTTTATAAAATTTTGAATGACGCAATTTTGCGGGTATTGAGAATACCACAAAAATAATTTCAATAATTAGCTCTGTCGAAGTTACCTTTGACCTAATTTTTATTTGATATATTAATTTGCTAATCAGTTAAGTTCAGTATTAAACTACTTATCTTTATGTGGTCACATACGACAGTTATTTCAAAAGCATCTCAGAGCATGGCTTATCAGAAACTGTTTTTACACGGTTAAGGAATTTATGAATTAAGTATAGGACAAATGGGAAAATTGCATTACATGAAAATTAAATTTGACATTCTTATTTTAAGCTATTGACATTTGTAATTTAATTATTTTTCTTTGACATTTGTAATTTCATATCTAGACAATTCCTGATTTAGTACTTTTTTTGACAATTGATTTTTAAGGTATTCACATTTGTAATGTAATTTCTTTAGTTGATATTTAGAAATTTAATATTTTTTCTTTGATGTTTGTAATACCTATATAGACAATTCTTAATTTAGTACGGTTTTGTTTTGACATTGGGAAGTCAGTGGCCCGAAAGTCAGATAACCAGTCTTACCAAGGGGTATCGTATAACCCAGTACTAACTGGATTGTGGATGTCAGATAACCAGTCGCTCCATGCAAAATACTGGTATTCAGCTGCATCCAGTTAAACTGTTCTCTCCGTCATTGCGATATTTTTTTATTGAGGGTCAAAGTTCCAACTTTTTCACAAGTTTTTTTAGGGTTCCGTACCCAAAGGGTAAAACGGGACCCTATTACTAAGACTTCGCTGTCTGTCTGTCTGTCTGTCGGTCTGTCTGTCTGTCTGTCTGTCTGTCTGTCTGTCTGTCTGTCTCCAGGCTGTATCTCATAAACCGTGATAGCTAGAAAGCTGAAATTTTCACAAATGATGTATTACTATTGCCGCTATAACAACAAATACTAAAAATTAAAAAAAAAAAATATTAAGGGGGGCTCCCATACAACAGATATGATTTTTTTTGCCGTTTTTATAGATAATGGTACGGAACCCTTCGTGCGCGAGTCCGACTCGCACTTGGCCGGTTTTTTTTTAAATACATGTTTTTAATGTAAGTTTTTATTTTAAATACACGACACCCGTACTATTCATCCATCCATCAGCACAATGTTTTGAGTACCTTACATTGAGCCCTACCATAATACGTGATATTTCACCCAAAAGAAAAAGTGGTTTTCCAGCAATAATTTTTGCGTAGAGTTACTTAGTTTGATGTACAGAATGCTTGGTTGACGGCTACATGAAGGGTCCGTTGACGAGTGTAGTTGGGAAAAGGCAGGCCAATGATGAGATGATTGTGCATCATATACGGATTAGGGAGTATGGTAGTAGTGTCTTGCAAAATGAAAAGGGTTTTTTACAATATAAAATTATTGCTGTTAACTTGACCTGCCCACAGGGGCGGATTTTTCTATAGGCCGAGTAGGCCCGGGCCTAGGGCGGCAAAATTTGTTTTTTTTTTAGTAGTTGCCTTTAGTAGTTGTAGTACGCGCCTACGTGTAAGACAATTTTTGAATAACGATTCATTGTTACTCACAAATAGAAATGGTAAGAATCAGTATCTGAAATACTGATTGAGATAATTAAATCATTAACTGACTATCGTTTTTTTCGATTTTAATTTAATTTCTATAGTTTATTTAATTTTTCATGCTTTTCAGCACATAGGGCGGCAATCTTTCGTAGGCCTAGGGCAGCCAACGTATCAAATCCGCTCCTGCCTGCTCAGCTCTTATTATAGTTGCCTTCCAATTATTGGGGTGCGGCCCTGACCCACTGACCATGTTACCTAAAGGATATTTCCAATAACAAAAATTGATATTTTCTCTCATTTCAGATGCCATACATAGAAGTTAGTCTAAGGGACAATTCGCACAAGCGCACACGGCGAACCATCGGCATGGACTGCACAGAGAACTCGAAGGAATCGCGCTGTTGTCGGTACCCGCTAGTAGTGAACTTCGAAGAGTTTGGCTGGGACTGGATTATCGCTCCGAAAATCTACGACGCAAACTACTGCAGTGGAGAATGCCCCTACAGCTTCTTGCAGAAGTACCCACACACGCATTTAGTCCATCTAGCTGCTCCTCAGGGGAGCGGGGGGCCTTGCTGTGCCCCGCGGAGGATGAGCAGCATCACCATGCTGTATTTCGATCACGATTATAATATTATTTACGGGACTATTCCCGGGATGGTCGTGGAAAGCTGCGGATGCTCATAGCAACGTTTTAGTTTAGTTTGGGCTCCGAGATTGCGAAAACCGTTTTTTATTACGTAGTTGCAGTTCAAAGTTCAGATGCGAGAGTTCTTTCTTTTTTTTTCGTTTTTATCGAAGTAGTTGTGTATGTTGTGCCTACCTACTTTTGTAACGAAATCATTTCTTGTCTACATAATTGTTTTAATGCCTAATTATTTTTATCTAACCTTTGTTGATAGTATTTACAATTGAATAAATCAATTCATTCATGAATTTGCGTCATTAGACAAAAAGTTAACCCTAAAATACCGCGCGATAATTTTTTTTGTATTATTTTTAAACATTTTCTGCTTTTTTCTTTTAAATTAAAAAAAAATATGTTTTATAGCAAGATATTTTCGGAGCCCTAAGTGTGGAGTCTATAGCTATGTGATATTCGGTTGAAGACTGCAAACCTTTTTGTGTTGTGTGCCGTGAGTGTGAAAATGTACATTTTTTATTTTACGTTTGTACCTACGTCTAGTTTAAATTACTCAACCTGTAATGTCTGGTTCAGACGAGGCTAGTTAATAAGTTAACTGGTTATAATTATACCAGTTGATGACGTTACTTTTAAAGAGGCATAATCATTCTTTCACCATTAGAATGCTACATTATCCCTGAGTAGGTACCATAGGCACCGTGCGAAGCCGGGACAGGCCGCTAGTAATGAATTAAACAGCAGCGTTAAAAGGACTGATAGTACAATCTTTTGTAGTTTGTTTCTGTTGTGCTATTTTTTTTCTACATAAACTAAGATATCTATGGTTTTTACGCAGTCCGGAACTATTTTTTGTGTATTAAACAGATTTTTTTTTAATAAACCTAGCCTCGTTTGAACCATCGTCTCATATTCTTATAACATCACTTGTAAGTAGGTATCACCCATCTTGAATATATTGTCAATCATCAAATGACATTTTAGACCTGTTAAAACATCTGTCAGTGTTAGATATCTTTATACTTAGTTATCTACTACGCTTGTCGCTATTTATTAATTTACTTCAAAAACGAGCGATCAGTTTTAATTAATTATTTTAAATCAATAATCGTATTTTTTTTCCACCCAAGTGACCTCTTGACTTTTTTATTGGTCGAGATAATAGTGTAAAGGTTCAAGCGATAGTACATTTATCGTTTTATTTTTTATAAATGTTGCAATGAGTTATCAAGTAATGCTTTAACTTGCGTCTCAAAATGGCATTTATTTTTTTCTATTGTAAGTCTTATTTTAGACTTAATGTATCGCATTTCATAGTTACTGTGCACGGGCCTAATATTGAGTTAGACACGATAATAATGCATTAAGTTCTAGGAATGCCTTTTAGGCATTTCGTGTGTTTGCGATTGTGATGAAATTAATTTATCTATCTAATAGTGACCCTGTTTGATAGCCATGCAAAAAAAAAATACTAGACCTTTATGAATTTACCGATTACAAAAAAAATGTTTATTTTGTTTCTACTTAATATAAGTTGCCCGTGAAATGCATTTGTGTTTTCTGCCTTCACGTATTTTTCAACTTAGCGTAGTCATAATACTTTTACTATCAAAATTTAATTGTAAGTAGGTAGCACTATGTAATTCGATGTAATGTAATACGTACTTTTGGAATTTCTCTTTTGATATTGTTTGGATCTCGTTCAAAATTATATTTTTATAATAAAATACATAGTTTCTTTTAAGATTCTAGCGGGTGGTGCTTAAACGATAGTTGCTTTATATATAAAACCTACTAAATATTATTGTGTCAGTACCTACCCTTGTAATATGACGTATTATTTTGGCGTGATCAAATTTTTTAGATATTTTTTTCGTAATGTAAGTTTTTTTTAGAAAAATTTTAACGGGCGTAGAATTTTCAAAAATTAGATCTCATTTTAAGGCAACCGTTCTATTGAGTGCCTTTATAAAGATCTCCCAAAACTTTTGGATAACAAAATAAAGAAAAAATAAAATGTTTTTAATAAACATTGTAGGGTTAAGAATTTTTTGTTAGAATCTATTCGACGTAACTTGTTTATTGTCAGAAACACTAACATTTTCATGTTGATAAGTTTTTTTATAAAATAAATTTTCAATTCTTTACGATTCGTATTATTTTGTGAGTGTAAACTCTTTATTAAGAAATATATGTCTACGAAAACTTATTTTTGTCTGATTTATTTTAAAAACCATTTTATAAGCCATTATTTTAATACCTACGGTGCTTATAACACCATGTTCAAAGTAGACACATCGCCTCAATGGGATAGGTCCATTGAAGTTTTAGACCAAACGAGCGCAGGATCATTCTTTCTCTTTATTTGAGGAGCTCGTGGCTAATAACTGCCGCACGGGTCGATCTTCAAGGTTAAGCCGTGCTTTCCAAGGATGGTCTGTGGATGGGTGACCCGGCAAGTAATATGCCGAGTTTCCTCCGTGTCCCGGAAAGCACGTTAAGCCGTTGGTCCCAGCTGTCATTTGTAGATCTTCGACAGTCGTTACAGGTAGTCAGTGGCCCGAAAGTCTTACCAAGGGGTACCTACCGTATTACCCAGTACTAACTGGATTGTGGAGGTCAGATAATCAATCGCTCCATGTAAAATAGGTAGGTACTGGTATTCAGCTGCATCTGGTAAGACTGGAAGCCGACTCGCGACGCAATTAACGTTTGTGAGACAAAACTGTACTGCGTCTCCCATAATCCGAATGCACGCAAGCGCGACAAACTGCCAACTTGGGACATTTTTGTATTATTAACTGTCCCCCAAAAACAATAAAATAAACTGAAGCTCGACATCACGCTAGTGCGGCAAACTGAAGCTCGACATCACGCTAGTATGGCAAACTGAAGCTCGACATCACGCTAGTGTGACAAATGCTTGTGCGACAATAGTTCGACCCTACCCAAGTGCAACTAATGCTCCGTATCATGTAGGCTTGTGATAATCAGCAGCGAAATGGATCACCCCTGCAAAAGGCGAGTCCGCGATTATTTTGAAGTGACCTCAAAACCTTGCGGGTAGTTTTACATTACGGGTGACGTAATTCTAAACTATTTTCGTCTATGGAAATTGCTGTCGTTCTGTGATATTTTTCCTTTATGGCTATGGTGCTATTTTCGACATTTCTGCCAATTTCAAAAATCAAACATAGATGGCGCTTTACTTCAAACACAAAATTGTTTTTTTTGTGATGGTTGTAATTCAAGTGCATTTATCACATCGTGATTACCGGGCATGAGTTGATCACGTGGAAATAATCGTCGGTTAGGCATACTGATAGTCACATGCTTGTAATTTTTTCAATCTAAAATATTGACGAGTCACGACGCACGCGGTTCTATTTTGTCATGGAACAGAAGAACGAAAAATTTGGAATTCAGGAAAAATATTCTTCTTTCTACTACTGGCGAAATTCATTTGACACAACATCACGCCAACATCACCCCGAAGTGTTAGGTAGAGGTGCACCTAATAGGTCACCCACATTTCGCTAGGTATGTTTAAGTCCCATGTAATAGGGGGCGAGCCTCATGTCTTCAACCGGGCACAAACCTTGACTCCCTGGCTGCTACTTACAAATTCCTGATGGAAAAACCCAATAACAATTTGATCGACCAAGGAATCGAACCCATTCAACGATGTAATATAACATAAATGATGCAAATATTTTATGTGTTGAAAAGAGAGAAAATAAATAAGGGTAGTTTGAAATAAAATCTCAAAAATCATATGCGCCGTCCTCACAGAACGGCCACTCTTTATTTTTATAAATTTTAATTTATTTACACATTTTTCCTTTTGTCTACTTTACATTTATGACGTTAACGTTTTTAAAATACATTACAAAAACAAAAAAATAATAATATATAACAGAAATACATGAGAAAAATGTACACTTACATTAATTCAGACGTATGGGAAAAATAGATGGACTAGTATACCCAATTAGAAAAAATAATCGTTCCCAAGAAAATTTTTATCATTTATTTTCCCATCAAAAAAGTATTTTATAAATTTTCGCCTACATGTATAAATGTTTATAAATTAATTGTATTATAGTAAAAAATGGCGGAAAATTTATCAAATACTTCAGTCTAATATATATTGCTTTACATTTAAAATATACATGGAAATCAATGTTGTTTTTATTGTACTTTTATCAATTCTAAATCAAACAATTCCTTATTATAAGGGGGTTGGTGGTTCTATTTGACGTAACTTAATTAAAAATTACGTACAACAGATAAACAACAGTTAAGTTTATATTAAAAAAGGTTTTAAAATGCAGTTTTACAAACAATCGACAAAAGTTTTGCGCAGAAACGACCTTTGCGGAATTTTGTCGATGGTTTGCACAAACTACTAAAAGTGTGGTCTATGGTTAAAAATTACATTTTACAGTATCTATCACCATTTTATCGTCGAATAGAACCATCAGCGCCATCCTATTAAAGTAACAGGTATATCCATGGCATTAAAAATCTACATTACGTAGAAATAATATTTTTTGTCATTTTTTTTATTTTCATTTATTTAATTAAACGAGATATTTACTCTAAGTTCTAATGTACAGAAAGTGCACAACATCAAGTGGTGTCAGTCTATAATAGGTTTGGATGGATGGATTTTTTGAAATATTGACAAATTATAGTAATTACAAAGCTGTGGTAAGTTGTGCGCATACTATGACGGGCCGTAGCAGCTCACATTGGGCCATAGTAGGCCGTAATTGGCCACATCACGCCACAATGGCCCGCAACAGGCCATTCTAGGAAACTGGTCTCTGTAGGAACATAGTGTGCTGGCAAGTTTCATAATTATGTCGTGTAATATTCCCAGAAAATGAAAAGGGAGTACGATCTTTACATGTTCCTATAGTTTTTTGTTTCTTTTACAACACCAGCGCGTACTGCGGCCCAGTATAGTGTGCGCTAACCTTTATGATGATATTTTAAAAACTCCTCTTGGTGGCAGTGGTCAATATTCGTATTTTGTGCATCATTTGTAGCTGTATTTAACTTTTAGGTATCAAATAACTAGTAGGAATGTAAGTTTATATATTTGTGCTAAAAGGATATTTATTCATATTTAAAAAGATATAAATCCTATAATAATATTGAAAAAGTTTCTTTTAAAATTGATAGTTATTTTAATAAGCAAAACTACTTATTCCATGTTTTTTAAGGTCTTAATAACAGTATTAAAAAGTATACTATTTAAGGAGTTTTTAAAATACCACCTCTGATGGATATTTCAAATTAAAATCAACCGTATGTTGTAACAGTCAAGCATTAAAGTTGTATAAAAGCATACGAAACGGTACTATATGGCAGTGATACAATAATGGCTATAAGCGAACTTAAACTAAATAGAACAATTTGTCGTTGTGTCTAACGAAATAAAATAAAACCGAAAATCCATAAAAAAAAATCTGACTGTCACGATTTAAAAATGTCTTTAGGGTAAAATAGGAAAAGAAAAATCTTATCTACGAGTCGACTAAAATAATTATTGCATTGATAGATAGGTTAAATATTCTTTTTATCTAAAAGAAAATTATATTTGATGACTTTATTTAATTTATAATAAGCGTAATTTTATGTCATAAGAGTCAACGTGTATTTGCATTGCTAAAAGTCAGAAACCAACGAATCAAACTCAGAAAAAACCGATCAAAGTCAGAAACACACTGACCAAAGTCAGAAACACACTGACCAAAGTCAGAAACATTCGCTAAACACAACAACGAACTGAGACATCACAGATATCATTCCTACAGTAAGAAAACATGTAATGCGACAGAATGCCATGATTGTAACCCAAGTAGTAACTATAGTAAGGTCACACTGGAAGTAAGTACTAATATCTAGCACTAAACGCTAACCATATATACAAAATTACTATTCAACTCGCAATGAGTACATGGTCGCGACATAGAATCTTGAGCCATTATATTTAAATAGGATCACAGTGAAAAAAGTGATTTAAATTTAAGTCACTATACTATAAATATTAATGTCCACATTATGGCAAGTTTCTCTAAATAAATCTTAAGTGTTTCTAAGACTTTCTAACTGTCTACGTCCATAGAAAAATTTCCCTTTTACTAGTTTTTTTTTTCTGTACAACACACAAAGTCGCTAACACATACTTTCACAGTCGTTCACATGTTCAATTGCACTGTTTAAAAACTGGGTTGCGACACAGTCCTAGGGTTGCCACTTTGCGGCTGGTAGACATCATAGGAGTTGTGTGGTTCCAGGTGGCACACCACATTGTTTTCTCCGTTGAGAACAGCTGCTAGAGCCCTCATGTTGCTCTCCTGAGGCTGGTGGTAAGGATGCATCAGCCTCCCACTCTCATAATGCCTCTGGTCGTAACGCTCCAGAGTATCCCACTTTCCATATTTCCCATAATGTTCTTGCTCATGATGATGCCTCTCTCCAGGGCTATAGGATATTAAAGGGCGGTGATCGCCAAAAAACTTGGAACTGGACGAACCGTGGTGTCCAGGGTTCTGTCGGCAGTTATCTGGGCCAGAGTTATCGTCTGACATATCAGACATAAGAGTCTCGTTTCTCTCAATTTCTTCATACACGGGATCGTCTTGTATCACACGGAACTCTTGTTCAGAACCTCGCCTGTACATCCTGCCTTGTTGGTTGGCGATCTCGGAGTACGTGTGGTTCACGTTCTGGCTTCCGTGATGATGGTGATGTTTCCTGCGATCGTCTTTGTAGTGTTTCCTGAAGATCATTTCCTGGCTGCCTGGGGAGTGTTGGGACATGTATACGTGAGGGTTTCTGAAGTCGTGGTTGTAGCTCCGGGTTGTTTGGTACCCTTGGGGGTGGTGCAGAGGACTTTCTTCGTCTTTTATAGCATGTCGGGGGGAGGGTGGCGCGAGAGGGGCGTCACATTCGTAGGGGCTGTGGATATGGTTCTGCTGAGCCAGCTGCCTCGACAGCGTGTCGTGATGCGGGAGAGTCGAAGAGTTCACCGGATGGTGCTTAGAAGAAGTGTTCTGTAAAACAAAGAGTAACGTTAGAATGAAGGTTTAGGTGCTGTGGTGTAAGACAGCTCAGATTTTGTTTGATACATTTATATACTACATATTTCTAAAATTATATTATCGGAATAGAAGACAAATAAAGATTTTAAGAAGAACAATTTTACAAAATGTAATGCAGTCATTTGTGTATAAGATAGAGTTTTATCGTTTCACTTACATTTTTTTTTTTTTAATATTTGAACGATTTAATCCTAGTACAGTTGTGTTATTGATTTTAGTTTATGTACAAATAACGAACGAAAGTAGGATTTTTTTTAGTTTATTAATATTCACTATAAAATAACAAGACAGTCAGTGTGGTAGTGCTAAACTTAGGTAGTCTAAGTGCTATGAAGTGTTAACACCCATGTACACAATGGCAAATGTTGACGCTATTCTAACACTGATTAGAAACACGGAGTAGAAATCAAATGAAGTGATAATGCATTTAAAAATCGAGCAAACAATTAAGGCGAGTTTCGGCAATGAAACTCATAACCGCGATCTGCGCATAATAATATATTATACTTGTTGTTATGACTTCATTTATTGCATAAAGTGTATTCTATGGCTATCTGTTACAGAATATTGACACATAAATCATGAACGCCAGTAATGCTGATTGCGTTTAGATTCAATTGTGAAATCAGCTCGTATATTGTATGTCGCAGAGAAACTCTATCAGTTTGATGCCCAGTCAATTCAGTTAATGCACTGATTTCCATGAAAAAAGGATAATTTTGACTTGGCTGGAAAGTTATTGCCGTTAACCGATAAAGAAGAAGATCCTCCAATAAATAGATGTTGATTTTCTTTCCATCCAACAAGACGAATGAGTTAGGTTCTAAAAATAAGTGCATGTGAGGACTCTATTTGTTCACTACTCTGTGACACCTATCTTTACCTATTGATGGAGGATTGGTTGTTAAATGGCCATGATGGGCGACTGTGTACAGGGGGCATACGGAAGGAGATGGGTAGGGCTATATGCAGTGAGGTGACTTCATGCAATGTCCGCTACGGTTATTCTCATGCAGTTAGATTAGATTTAGGGTGATTCTTTACGATTTAGTAAGATCTCTTGAGTTCCCAATGAGCCGTCACCAAGAAAATGTTTTTAATTATTAGTTTTTGTAATATTTACATAATAGCTGAAAATAGTTCCTGTGGAATACAAAAATGTTTAAAAATCTACTTAGTCACATCATTTTGTAAATGTGGCTGAAATAGAATAAAATAAAATAACTTAACTTAAAGTAAAAATAAATATAGTTATTACCTTATCTGTAGTCGTTTTATTTTATTTTTACTTTTTGTGTACATTCTATTACTATGACACGAATTCTAAAGAACTTAAAACTAGCTCATTTAATCGACTTAATTCGTATTATAAGTCGGAGTTTATAACTAAGATGAGTAACTTATAGCCGTCGCGTCATCCCTTGAATTTACCAAAATTAATAATAAATAATAATATTTTTTTATATTTTTAAATGTTTTTTTATATATTTTTTAAATTAATATTTAAAAATGTATCAAGTTTGTAAAAATATGAATAAAGGAAATAATAATAAATATCTTAATTACCCAAAAATACAGATAATAAGTTTACAATTTTGAATTGTTAGAGAACACTATACTAGACATTTGGATGCTTCGGAAATCTGTACACAATAGATTAAACTCTGCCTCTTAAACTAGGGTATCCTGTATCTTAAGAGACAGTAATTAAGAACGTATAACACGAAGATCTTACCAAAACGCAAAAAACAACTAAAAAACAAAACATCAAAAACAGGAACACTACGATCGACAAGCATTTTTACAGCCCTCCCCTCACCTTCCAGACGTTAGCGTTCGCCATGACAGCCCACTCGTTCGCGCCAATCGACGCCGCCATCTTGTTCGAGAAACAAGATGGCGAACGAGACCGCAAGTTCTGGTACTCATTAGGAACCTCGATATTGTTCCTGTAGCTATGCATCGACGCAATACTTTGAGTGTGAGATGTAGAATGTGGTATATTCTGTGGTGTGGGCACACGCATCGATCTTGCGTCGTCACTTGGCACGTAAATCGGTGCTGTTGGACGAATATTCCATCGCGCCGCCTCAGGTTGCAAGTTGTAGCTCTATATATAAAGAATTGTTCATAAAATACACATATAATTTATATTCTAAATACATATACTATGCAGGATAGACGACAGAATGACTAATGTATGCGTTACGCATATAGAGATAGGATTCTTCGTATTTCCAAACTGAATGGATCAAACTTTTGGTTAGAAATATTTGATCCCATTCAGAAATGTTGTCAGTATTGCTATAACCACCACACCACTAAAGAAAGAGTGTTAATAGACAATTCGAAATGATTATTAGTGAAGCATTAGCGAAAGAAGGCTTTGAGAGACAGAAAAAAATAAAAACAAAAATTTGGACTTACCGTAACAAAAAAAAAAACATACAAACATGTTAGTGACATTTGTACACACAAAATAAAACAAGTTAAAAAACAAACATAAACAAATTGAGCTGTCTTTAACCAATTAGTGATAAAGCCAAGTGGTGTCGGGTGGTATGGCATGGAGATTTTCGATCAAAAATTTTGGAAATACCCTATCTCTATTGCGTACGCACCTTGTTGGCCATTCTGCCGGTATCCGTGGGGGTATCTTCCGCTACCAGGGTTGATTTGGCTCCTAAGTTGCGTCATGGGTGCTGGGGGTTCTCTTTCAGGGATATTATGGCCAAAATTCGCCGCTGTCGCATTGAGACTAGGTCCAAAATTGGATGAAGGGCCAAAATTTTGATTTTCTTGGGAGGTTCGTCTATTTCTGTTTGAGTGATAGCTGTGGGCTGCTGCCGCGGCGGCTAGGGAGGCGACAGCGGCATTGTTGACAACGTTGTTGTTGTTATGATTGTTGTTGTTGACAACAACGTTCAACGTTTTGATGATAAGGTTGTTTGTTGTTGACGCTGACGCTGCGGTGAGCCCGGATGTGCTTGCCGTGCTCTGCTATAAGGTGGAATATCGATTTATTTGGGGTATACTTGTGAGATATCTTAGATACTATAAATATATGTATGTATTTGGTTTAGGATATTATACACCTACTTTAGTGAAGTTTTAAATAGTGCAGCTATTTAGTGTTGAGACAACATCAATAGGGTTAGTAAGAATCAATGTACTTTCAAGTAGAAATTGATCCTGAAAATATAAACAACCTATTTCATCTGTGATTATAAAATTAGTCAAGTATGTATACCACCACCAATATCATGCAATATTTTAATTTCAAATATAAGACCTGTTGATATTTTTGTTTTTGTGTTTGTAAATATTCTTCTAACTTCTGGATAATAAAATACATAGAATTGTCCCCTTCGCAATATTTTAGTACCCACACATGAATCGTTAGCATCTTAGATCTGTCAAACTTGCATAAGAATCTGTATATTTCTGAACATAACCAAAATTATAGGTCTATTATTCCAACTTTTCCAGACCAATTCCAGAACTTATAAATCACTAAATACAGTAACTGGCTGTGCAAGAGATTATTCATATCATTGCACATTTACATAAAAAATCTCATAAAACACAAAAAACAAACAACCCCAAATTATTATGCAAGTTTGACCAATCCACCCCCATTTCACCCCAACCATTTTCATTTTCAACCTACCGTAACATCCCTGGGATCGACCACATCATCCACATCAGCATTACTCTGGTGATATCTCCTGCTCTTCACAGAACCCTGTCTGGTGTCCATATGGTTGGAAGACGAAGCTGTGGGTCCATTGTTGTGCTGCAGGGTCTCTGAGGGTTGGCCTGTGAAGTGGAGGCAGCAGGACAGCCAGGGGTGGCGGCGACCGATGCGGGCGCATTCGTTGCGGAACTGTAGGGGGGGAAAGTTAGGGTTAGAATATATCACGTCAAAAGGTTAGATAAACGTGTAAACCTATATTCTGCTATATCCTCATTGTGCCAGTTATGTTTAAGTGCCATCTATAAAGGTTAACTCTAATGCCATGAATCAAATTTTAATCTACAGTACAGGCAGTTAGTCGGAAATTTCGGGTGGAAAAACCCAATAACACTTTGCCCAACCCGGCTATCTAACTCAGGACCTCATACTCGGCAGCAGCGCTTGCGAGCATTTAGACCAAAAAGCTTCAAGTGTGTAGCAAAATGCAGCAGTGTTCAACGTGTACCGGTTTATGCTCCGCATTTAAATTACTCTAATATGTCTTGTCATCATCATTTTGATAGTTTTGAATTTGTTAACAATGGTTTAAAGCTCACCTTATCATTCTGCAAACAATGGAAGATGAAGATGACCAGCCCCTGCAGAGAGTTGAGGATGGTGAACGCGTATGCCATGATGACCGTCTGCTCGCTCAGGTACAGGAGGCCGAAGGTCCACGTCAGGCCGAGTAGGAAGGCGAGGACTAGCGAGCTTTTTAGCCACACCCTGGTCGGAAAAAAGAGAATTGTATAAAGTATTTGTTAAATGAGTTTGGAGTATTTTTTGAATCAGTTTACACTTCAAGATCGCGCGTGATGTGACTTTATGACAATTTACATTAATTTTACATGACTTGCGCATTTATGGCATAAAGAGCTAGTGAAATACAAAAAGTTTATTAGTATTGTTGCATATTACGACAGGTAAAATTGTCGAAACAAGCATTGATCAATTGAGTTTAATTCTGTTACAAGTCTGTACAGAACCTGAATCAAACCAATCCTAACAGTTTAATGATTCCACACAAAATGCAAGCTTGAGAGCATTAAAATCAGTCTATATTACATTTCAACAAAGATCGCTGTTAAACCCGCAATGTTTTGTGTTGGTATATTTTTTCAAAATGGTTTATAAAATTGTTTTTATGAATAATACTACTAAAAAAATAAAATCGATCACTTACTTCATCTTATACAGCTTGGCGTCATCCTTGGCCTTCAGCGAGACGGTGGAGTGTGTGCACATCATGTAGATCACCATGATCAGGCAGATCCAGTTCGCCTGCAAGCAGACAAGATTATGTTTAGTAACATCCAGAATATCAAAAACTCAGGTATTTTACCGCCCGGCAGAACTTTCTTGTCTCTACTTTTTTAACGGCCCTCACTTCTGAATATAAGAAGCCTTTAAATAAAAATGTTTTCTGCACCCAAGACGGAAACAGCTCTTCTCTTTAGGGCGTAGGACTAAACATATTTGTTCTGGGGGACTCAAACATAAAATAAACTGCATTAGTTTGATTGTTCAGCTGATTATTTTAATATAGTAGGTCCTCTTCATGAGAGCAGCTATGGCCCAGTGGTGGCGACCCCGACTTACCAGTAGTAAGTCGTGGGTTCGTCCGCAGACCGTCGCACTACTTTGTGTGATTTAATCATCACTACTACTCTCAAAGCGGTGATGGAAAACATCGTGAGGAAACCGGCATGTACTAGAACTATAAATTTGAAGACATGTGATATCTACCAACCCGCACTGGGCCCGCGTGGTGGATTGTAGCATTCCCGCTCATAGAGAGGAGGCCGTGTAACCCAGCAGTGGGAACATTATAGGCTGATTATGCTATTCTACTAAAACTACTCAATAATTTTATTATTCAAAAAAACTTACCACCAACACCAAAATAACAGGGCCCACGAAGCTCATCATGAACCACCGATCCGTCGTGAGCCAGCAATGTTTATCCGTGCCGTACCCGCCCGGGTACACCGCTGCCGACACCAGGACTATGAGCGCTGGCACCAGGTAGGCGCAAGTGCAGTACCAGCGAGCTCGAGGGTGTTCCGGCTCGAAGACTTCTACTAGCATTGCGTAGAGGTGGAAACCTGGAAGATTTCAGGGATGTTAGGTTAGGATTTGTGCTGTAGGAGGTACCACCATATTTTTGTAGAAGTGGATCAATAGCTTTAATACCTAACATACTTTGTATATTGTCAAAAAGAGCTTTAGAACATATTCACATTTTAACTATGATTCTTGGCTTTGTAAAAAACAGAATTATATGACTAGCAGCTATTACTATTTTCTAGAATCATATTATTAAATGAGATCCCGCAAAAGATAATCATTTTCAACTCAGCAACTGATGGATCGTCTTATACTTTAAAAAAAACAGCCTTTTTAATGTTAACAAATTGTCGTGAAACTCGAAAATAGCATTAAAAATACCAATATTACAAACTAGACTTAGTAGAAAACATGCCTCTTTTATAGAACATCAGTAAACATACCTTCCAGGAACATCCAAGCGAATGCCGCCAAGAAAAAGTAGTGCAGGAGTCCAGCTACCACCCCGCAGAAGATCCTGTTCTGTGTCTTGTCTATACCGGCGAGGAACACTATCTCTGCGACTAGCAGGCACGCGCACAGGTTCTTGTGGATTAGCGCGCGGTCTGACTGCTGGACAAATGGAGGGGTTTACATTTTGAAGAATGAAGGAGTAAACAATGTTGTGGTAGACAATGGTAGGAGAAAATTCAGACCTCAAATAAAAATTGTTATTGTGAAATCTCTAATTGTGACCTTGTTTTTTGTAGTAGGGACATTTAAATATGTATTGATGGACGTGTATTTATTTATGTACACACAGTAGACAACACAGGAAAATAACACTATAATATATGAGTACATACACGCTGCTGGTTCTGCTGGACGTTTCTGCTTTTTCAATTTTTTTTGATTTTTTTTTTTTGTTTTAAACTTTACCATAAAGAAACTAAGTACTAAAAATCCTTATAAGACAAACACATACCTTCCCATTCCTAAAACAAGTAAACACAATAATGGCGGCCGCGAGCGCCACCGTGGAGATCCCGCAGCCGATGTACGTGAGCGTCTGCAGCGCCAGCTCGTGCGCCGCGCCCAGCGCCACGCCGCGCACGTCCATCAGCACCGCGAAGTTCGTCAGGTGTGCGCACGCGCAGCCCGTGTGGCTGGCGTTGGACCACTCCACCTGGCAGCCCTCGGCCGACCAGCCGCTGGGGGAGGGAACGGGGTTAATAATGGTTGATACTGGAGAACATTACAAAACCAGTTTATTCTGCTAATAAACATAAAATAACTTTAAAATGTTTGTCTAGATATGGAGGAAAAAGCTTTGCAAAACTAGTTCCTCATCAAATTATTGAATAAGCCATATAGCAGCTGTTACCCGCTCGTTTTCTACATCGTAATAGAATGAAAGGCACCACTAATATTCTGCTGAATCTGATTGGTCCATCTTCCAGATTCTTACTTAGTTGGACAGTATAAAAGACGTAGATAGTAACTTACTGCAGCGTATAATCCCAGAAGACGCAAGCCGCGTTGGTGACGTTCTCAGTCTTGATATGTTTCATCGTGATCTGTACCATCTGAGACAGCTGGATGTGGCGACCATTACCCAGGCTAGCTGATATCACCTGTGACAAAAAATTGACAAGTATTAGATTATTTCATTTAGGGAAAATCTTAGAAGTGGCCAACTAAGGGGCTGTCTCCACGAGCGAGAGAATCGTGACGATATTATCGTCGTTGCCACGTATTTCTATACACTCACTTAGAGGCCGTCTCCACGAGCGAGAGAATCGCGGCGATATTATCCCATACAAATACGTAATATCGCCGCGATTCACTCGCTCGTGGAGACTGCCCCTAAGGTCCTATCGTCGGTCATCAAGTGATGGATGAGCATAATCAGCCATAATTTTCCCATTGCCAGGATACAGGCCTGCTCTCTGTTACAGGGTCTGGCTGTAATTCGTCAGGGGAGCCAAAGCCAAGGCTGATAATGGATGTCTTCCATTTTTTCGGTCCTAGGATATACCGGTTTCTGTAAGATATTTTCCATGACCATTTGTTTTTGTGTTCATAACGAATTAAATTAAAAGGTTGTTGTAATTGGGTAAGTATTAGATAACTAAAAGGTATGCGATCTGGCGGCTTTAGCAACACGAGGTTGCAATAGACGGACTTTGTTCAGCATTAAACATGTTTGATCTTTTTTAGGGTTCCGTACCCAAAGGGTAAAAACGAGACCCTATTAATAAGACTTCGCTGTCTGTCCATTCGTCCGTCTGTCTGTCACCAGGCTGTGTCTCAAGAACCGCGATAGCTAGACAGTTGAAATTTTCACAAATTAATGTTTCTGTTGCCGCTATAACAACAACTACTAAAAGCAAAATAAAATAAACATTTAAGAGGGGCTCCCATACAACAGACATGTTTTTTTTGCCGTTTTTAGATAAATGGTACGGAACCATTCGTGCACGAGTCCGACTCGCACTTGGCCGGTTTTTTTTAAATGTTTATGTTTAATCCAGTATATGTTTAATCAATAAGAAGCAATGGATGAAGTAAACTAAACCAGAAATCACAAGCTTACCTTAGAATTCAGCACCCTAGTAACATTCCTCTTCTCCCGTTCCGAGTTGATACTGGTGGAGGAAGAGGTGCCGCTGTCAGCTTGGAAGCTGGAGAGGAACCGAGGAGTCTTGCCGAAGGTCGGTGGTAGGATCTCTTCGAGACGGTCGAAGGCGAAGAAGACGATGCGGACTAGGTCGTTCTGGCGGTTGTCTGAAAAGAGAATAAAAATGGTAACTAAGGGTGTAAACAGACCCTTCACGAGGCCGCCAACCAAGCATTCTGTACATCATTGTGTTCAAGGTCAAGAGCAGGCCCATTTTGTAATGAAAAAAAAAAACAAACTAAGTACCTCTACAAAATATTGCTGGGAAACGACTTTCTTTTTTGAGTGAAAATTCACGTTTTACGGTAGGACTCAATGTAAGGTACATAAAACATTATGTTGATGGATGCATTGAATAGTATAGAGCTCATAGAGGTAATTAAAGTAAATTTATATCATTAAAAACTTGGACTTTGACCTTCAATATCTCCGTAACTAGAAAGTTCCCAGATATGGTTCAGATAAAAAAAAAATCGCAATGACGGAGAGAACCACTGCCTTTCGGCTTCGTTATGACTTTTTTACACCGGTTTAATAACAGTTGTCTGGCAAAATTTAGTTAGTGAACCCAGTAGGTCTCAGGATGAGTCAATTGTGAATGTTCACTTCTTTATAAATGTGCATATTTTGGGACAGCTTGACAGGTTTCAAATGCGAAGACCACCATTTAAATCCTGGCTGATCTTGAGTTGAAAATTTTAGATGTCTAAGGCGCTGTGTTCATTTTCTGGTTCTGGATGCAGCTTCACATTTTACAGTTGAGTTAGAAAGTTCAATATTAATCTCAATATACATCTTCATCATCATTCACTTATATACCTATAAGTATCTACGTAACTGTTCGCAAATCCTTGAAGATTGAACACAAAATATGTACTTACCAAGTAAAGCCGCCTTCGGTATGGTGATGGTATCCTCAGATCCCTTCCACTGCTCCTGTGCGATGGTTGACGGGAACGTCTCGTCTTCTACATTCTTTACCTCCAAAACTCTTACTGATAAACCTGTGAATTATTGGAGTTTAGTTTTACATCGTCCTTTATCAAGAAAAATAAACTGTACCCTCCTTTTGGGCTCCCTTGCAGTCGGGTAATATTTTGTAGATTATTTATATTCATATAAGTTGAGTATTGGCCAGTTGTTGAAGTAAGAATGGAATACACAAATTATGGAGGATTCGTTATGAGAGCAATTCTTTGTGGATACAGATGGGCATTTTCTTTTGTTATTGTATTTCGTAGAATCGTTTCACTCGATTGATGACAACTCAAGTGTTACCAATTAAATTGTTTTAACTGTGTAGACTGCGAAAGATATCTTGTATGTTAATTGCTCACATAATTCTGATCCGAGTTCATCACGAGGCGTTTTTGTTTTTTAAATGGCCCTTGGACTCCTTCGGCGCAAAAAAAGCTGTTGAGCCTATCCAAAACAAACATGATTCTATATAAACAAATACAATAAAACTGGTACTTACAGATATTCTTAACAATCTGCAGTATAGTCTTCTCCTTGGTAACAGCATCAGCTAACAGAAACGCGTTTTCCTCAAGTTGGGTCAGCAGCGCACTGGCTGCCCTGCTCTGTGCCTCAGAACTGAGGTCTGCCCAGGAAGACCGCTGGCCTTCCTCGAGTAGGTTGGATCCTGGTGGGGAAGAGGGGGGGAAGTTAAGCAGAGTCGATCCTGGATAAGCAGAAGCAGTTATAGTGTTAAGTAGTAGCTCGATCTATAATGGCTTCATAATTGGCCTAATGGTAGTGATAGCCTTTTTTTTTCTTTTTCGGATGGGACATCATCAAATGACTCCTCCCACTCTGGGCGGAGCGGAAGGGAGTGTCAAACTTTTACTTACAAATAACCATCCATGTTCCTTCTTTTGCCCTTTATGTTCCAGGGCCGCGGTATCTCTTTCGAACAGTCCCGCAGCCCTGGATGGTAGTGATAGCCCAGTGGTGTGACCGTCGGACTGCCAGGTCATAGGTCTCAAGTTCGAACCCAAGACACGCACCTATGATTGTTCGGATTCATGTGCGTGTTGTATAATTATAACTTGCTTCGGTGATGGAAAACATCGTGAGGAAACCAGCATGCCCGAGATATTTCTAAACGGCATGTAAAGCCTGGTCAGAGACCCATGGGCGGCATAAAAACTCTGACACCAGGTTAGGCACTAACCACACGGTAAAGAGGAAGAACTGGCCAAAGTAGATTCACTAAAAACTGATAAATTTATTGGTGATAAATGACTTTAAAACAATTAAAAAATCGAGCTCCAAGTTAAGCTTTTAAGCAGAAGCACATTAAATGCGCCATGAATATAGTAGTAAATTAGATTTACAGGTTCATAAATTCTTGTTATTATGCAGTGGAATTTAGTGCAAGGAAAGCCGCTGAATAAGCATAAAACATAAATATGAGCAACGCCTCTGACGCGGCAATAAAAGCGGCCACTTAATTGGCCCAAAGTTATAATATAGATGTTACATAAATACGAAAAAAGGGGAAAAAGCTTATCGTTAAATTATAAAGCGTGGTATGCACAACAGTTTTCAAACAGGACTATGATCATGAACGTATGAATCAATGTGTGTAACTATTGATTTTTACTAGGAAAATTTTTCTTGTAATATTGACCCAAAATGGCTACATAGTCTTCCTTTGAGGAGCTCGTGGTTTTCCTTCGTGCCTTGGAAAGCACGTTAAGCCGTTGGTCCCGGCTCTCAAAGTCCGATAACCAGTCTTACCAAGAAATATCGTGTTACCCAGTACTAACTAGGTTGTGGAGGTCAGATAGGCAGTCGCTCCATGTAAAATACTGGTATTCATCTGCATCCGGTTAGACTGGAAGCTGACCCCAACATAGTTGGGAAAAGGCTAGGCTATGATGTAATGAATCTTAGCCTTTCTTTAGACAGCACGAAAGAAAGCACTACATTATGCCAGAAATGTATTAAACCATCTGTTCCTTAAGCAAAAAACTCACCAGTCTTAATAACCCCAAGCAGCATATCAGTGACGATGGCCTCTCGCTGGCGCGGATCGGGGAAGGTCTGCACGTTCTGCGACATGCGCTGCGCCAGCTTCTTCATGATGCTGGTCGTGGTCATCATGTCGCCGCCGTACAGGGTCTTGGAGGAGGTTACCTGGTGGTGGGCGGTTGGGTTAGTTGGAGTGTGGAACGAAATAAACATTTGAAGAAAATCAAATAAGAGTTTTGTATTTTTTATCAGTCTGCATTTTCCTACTGCTGAGCCATGGTCTCCGATTTAGCCGTATTTTTTATTATTCTAACAAACTAAGCAAGAACAGGCCCGTATGCAATAAAAAAAAAATAGTATTGCACGCTTAAAAAATCTAGGGCTTATGCTTACTGCTTTTGGTCTAATAATATAGTTTTTTCGTTATTTTAAATTATTTCAGGGCTAATATATTTTTAAATTACAGAATAATATCAAATTCATGAGTAGTTTTCGGCAAACCTTTTTTTTTCAATTAGTTAAGTAACGATCGGAAACAAATCCAAACTCAAACTCAAAGCATTTATTTTAATTAGATCATTACGGCACTTTTGAATGTCGAAAAATAAAACAAAAAGAAGCGAAGCTACAGTCCCAGTCATAAAGCATAATAACTTGAGAGAGTACTGTAGTTACACATTCCAAAGCGTAGATCTCTATGCAGAAGAATGGGCAAGAAACTCCATGGACACTCTTTTACATCAAAATATTGTTACAAATTCTTGGTTACATCATTCATGTTGAGATAATACATATATGTGAGAACGATGTAGAAAGACGTGCACATTAAGAGCGTCCAGAGTAAAAGATTATATTAAAACAATGTAGTTAAAATAAACCGTGGCAGCAAAGAGATGACCAGTCCCAACTGACAGCGCCCGTTCACGAACATGACGCATGTATAAGCCCCACAAACAGTTGTTCAGAAAACTTTGTATTTTAGTTTAATAATGCCGAAGGACTTACCTGTGCTAGATCATTGCTGATGCTGAGCAGTGACTCTCCCTCCCGGACCCTGGCTTCCAAACTATTCAGCCATACAGACCGACACTCACTCAGGTCAGGAGTCGCGCCGTGCCATTCTGGTATTGCGTCAGCTGCAGAAAGAAAGAAGTTAATTTTCAATCAAGCATAATAATTAACATCTCAAGTAAAATTGACAAGTTTTGGAACTAAATGTCAATTCCATACATTGCAAAGTTCAAATTCCATTGGAATCAATTTAGGACCCTTTTATTTTAGACTGTCACTCAAAAGTCAACTTAAAATTTATGACACTAAAGTAGACAATTACCTAAAGCAATCTAAATCTAAGATTCTGAATTCAGCCAACATTATAGTTTTCCCTACTGGGAGTGGACACAAGTTTCCTTCCAAGTGGACCCAAATCCTCGTGGTGGATGTCAGTGATTATTCAAACGATCATTGGTTTTTGTTTAAACCACGTACAGTCACGAGCACCAATATTTAAACACTTAATACCTTTTAAAAGTGTTTTTCTCCTACTGTTCTGATTAAAATTTCATGTTGTTACGAACACATTATTCTGGAACTCATATTTTTATGAAAAAGATCGTATCTCCAAGTTACAATCGTTATTTCTGGCAAAAATTGCTTTTAAATTTAGAAAAGTGTTTACATATTGGTGCTCGTGACTGTACAGATTTCTTCACAATGCTGCAGAGATTTGAGATTTTTTTTCATTAAAAAAATTTGGTAAGATGTTTATACTTACTGTACTGTATAAAATCGTTCGCTAGTTGGTTGAGCTGACTGCCAGTTGCATCGCCGAGGTTTCCGGACCCTCGATAGTCGATAATGTGTTCTGGAGAGTCACCATCACGACCTGAGTTTTGATAAGTTTTATTATTTTAAGGGGAAAAGGACCTTATTTGGAGTGCTTAAGTCTTATAATCTTTGATAACAGTCTCAAGGCTTGTGGACAGACATTGTAAATTCTGCAAAGTCTTTTTCGTTCATTTAAGAGGATGTTAATAGATTTATTCCTGTTGAAAATACAGACGCCATCGCCAGCACATCAAACTACTACAATCTGTCAAATTTCTTTAATAGATTTTCAACTGTATCATTAAAGCATTAGGTTCAAGGTTGATTGGTAAAATTTGTCAGTTTCCGGTAACTAGATATGCTGGCGTCTGTGCATAGTACAGTACCTTTAAACTTACTTATTTACGCTTTATGTCATAAAATAACGTCAAAAATGTTAGTGCGTCAGTAGTGATACCTACTTATTAACTTTTACTCATATAAATATAGTAAAACAGATAAGGAAATATAGAAACAGAGCATGTAAATCGAAAGTACCTTTAAGCAGAGCCTCAGACCCCAGCCTCCTCAAAAGCTGCATCTGTCTGTCACTGGGCTCCAGTCCCAGGTCGTGGTAGTTCTCTCCTGAAGGTAGACCCGTCCCGCGCCGGCGAGGACGCTCCTCCTCAGTGTATTGGTGAGGAGTTAGTGTGCACCTGGGAGTGGAGGAAGTGGGTTAGATTCTAGATAATTGTCGTCTTTGCAAGGATAAGCTCATATTACAGAAAGTGGCACAAAAGGAAGATTTTCTTAAAAAGAAGTCAGTTCTAAAGTCAATGATTGTATACAATTTAGTGGGCGAAGATCTAGCTCAGTTGACTCCCATCAAAAAGCGAATAAGTAGACCGCAACCAGGGCCGTCATTAACCAATTGGGGGCCCAGGGTACTTGAGAATAACGGGGCCCTTGCAGATATAAAGCCAATTACAAGGATATTAAAAACTTTTATCTGTGTATAAATATCCTTTATGTGTAACTATTGACTTACGATGAAAAGCTAGATTCAAAAGCGAACGGAGCGAGAAAATTTAAGCATCCTGTAGCCCTGCCTGGGATAAATTAAGTTCCTCTTGACAGTTACAGGAACTTAGGGCCCTTGGATCGTGGGGCTCTGGGCACGTGCCCAGAGTGCCCAGTGGGAAAGATGACCCTGACCGCAACAGTTGTGGAGTAACAGTTTCAGTATTCTACATTCTCCTAGCCCATCACCACGTTTTCACTTACCGAATAATTCTTCATTTTAATATTTTTATTTAAATAAACTAAAATAACTAAACTCGACTCGAAAATATAATTTCCACTAAGCTTACTTATATTTACGCCGCTTGAGATTCGCAGCAGCTGTGGCATATTTTCTGAATTAGTAAAGGTACTATTGATAAGAGCCCCACTTAAACACGACCAAGAAGTTTTACTCTATTCCTTTTTTTTTGGGATGGGAAATCATCAAATGACTCCTCCCGCTCTGGACGGAGCGGAAGGGAGTGTCAGACTTTTACTGACTATTATTATTATAGCTAGCCCATATTGTCCCACTGCTGGGCAAAGGCCTCACTCCATTCCTTCAAACGGTCACGATTCTGTGCTACTACTTTCCAATTCTCAAGGAAGACATCCAGTTCGTCCCGCCATCTCCATCGTGGTCTGCCGCGACCCCGTGTCACTGTTTCAGGGCACCAATCCTGAGCTTTACGGGCCCACAGTTCAGTTACTGACTATAACCCATCCAAATTCCTTCTTTTGCCCTTTGTATTCCAGGGCCGCGGTATCTCTTTCGAACAGTCCCGCAGCCCTTGTATTCCTCATTTTATTTTAAAGTCTATAATATCATTTGCACCATCATCATGTCTACAACTGGGCAAAAGCCAGCCCAAGCGTTGCCACAATTTTATGAAAATGTATACTCACTTCCACCTAGCCAAGCCCGTAGCGCCTCCCGGGCAAGGCTGCACAGCATAGGTGCCGGCGATGGTCCAGTTCCAGTTCAAGCCTCGCGCGCTGACCTGCGGGCAGAACACGCGTCTGCCGATGTTGGGTGTTGCGATCGTTGCTGTAACAGATAAGGGTTAATTATAGTACTGTGATAAACTTGAAGGTGAACTAAAGAAAAAACTGTAAGTGCGGGTTCGACTCGCGTGGAGAGGGTTCCGTACGTTAGTTATCTAAATTTCGTAAGTTGTTTTAAGTCTAAGATTTCTTATAGGTTTTCATGTAATCTATATGCAAAAGAGTATTTTTTGTATTTTTAAAAAAAAATCGGCCTGGTAGTTTTTAAATAACTTCACAACTTATCTTAGAAAAAAATTGAGATGCTCACAATGAGCCAGGCCCCCATGTTTAAATTCATTACACATCCGTCTTTGGGACGTTTGTGTGCCATATTAGTATGTATTGTTGTTTTAGCAGTGCTTGAAGTGAATTTTATCGTCACTTCTTAAAATTACGTAGGGGTAAATTATTAAAAGATTAGGGAAATGAAATAAAAACTTACAAAAAGTTCTTTCATATTCGTCCACGAGATCAGTTTCGGGTCTGTCCTTTGGAGACAAGTGTATCGAAGGTGTCGGCTCTGAGTCTTCGTCCTTCGCTGGCCATTCTAGAGTTCCTTCCGTTACAGCTGCAAGAGGGAAAAGATTAATATCAACTTTCTGATAGGTTTTTTTGGCACAGTGGGATAGACACCGTGAGACAAGCTTTTGCCTTGGATTCCGGATATGATGCTTAAGTTCCCCAGAAGTAACATTACGTCCGTTATAAACCTGGTGCATACAAAAGTGTACTTAATACCAACACGATTAAAATGCATAGCTAAGATGAGGTTTGACAGCAAATTCATGAACAATCTCTTGATCACCTTTAGAACGGATGAACGCTGTACATGTCTCTTATTAGTTAAACGTGATTTCATTATGTTGACAGAACAAAAAAACAAGATCCTTACTTGGTTCATCGTCCTTCACCGGCTTGTCGTTTTTCTGAGTATGCTCGGGCTCCACAGCCTTGGGTTCCTCCTTGACTTCAGGTATACTGTCCCGGGGACTCTGCGGAGGTTCCCGCTCGGACGAGGAATCCGGCTGCCTTGTCGTGGTCTTCTGAAAGAAGTTGGTGTTATGAGCTGTTGCTTATATTTTGGAGAAAGTTGTTTCGCTTCGAGAGATCAGACTAAAATCTTTGGAAGCTGGATTCAGGGATTTTTTTTGTGGAGCAAGCTCGCCCACTATTCTCAAACCACTGTAACTTCTAAAAGCCAGAAACAACTGGATTCGACCTTATGAACATAGTGGAAACAATATTTTGACAACGGTGACGTTGACACGATGTAGTGTCCAAGTCGTCGTTCAGATTAAGGGAGAGACCTATGCCTTTTTCTCTCAATAAAATTAAAAGAATTCAATCACCTTAGAAGCCACATCCCCCAGCTTCACCTCAGGCGGTAACGTGATATGTGGCCTGAAAGTTGGCGGGGTGATGACCGTGGGCTTCTTCCTCTCATTCTGCTGCGTCTGGACCGGGTTCTTCGGCATAGGAGGCTGGGTGGACCTCCAGACTGTCGGCTGCGATGTGATAAGCCAGGGCGGTGAGGGCCGGTTAGTTGTACTTGTTGTTGATGCTGAAATTGAAGGGAAGACACAGGTTAATTGCAGGTATTTCTTGATTTAGAGATGACGCTTATCCTGTCGGCTTAGGAGCCGAGTACTTAATGTTAAAGAGCTTTTGGTCCATGCGAAAAAAAGCGAAAAAGACGATTCATCTCGTCCCGATCCAGTCGACGCAACTGAACAACGCACCAGACCAAATGCGACAAATGTAGGGAAACGTGATCGGCTCAAGCTGATTCTACGTCGATGAGCGTAGCCACGCCGTAATAATATGGTGAAGATGATAATGCTAACTTACCGGGCACACACTGGTAATGCGCCTCAAGATATTTGAGCGTGTTGGGGCAGGGGTCCCCGAACATATTCGTGCTGGCCAGTATACTGCAGTTTTGGTGCATGCTACATCTGGAAACAAAGAGGAAATACATTTTAATATCGTAACATCACGTATAACCCCGGAAGGTTAGGCTGAGGTGTACCTACATATAGCACACCCACACATCGCCAGGTATGTTTCAGTGACATGTTATAGGGGACGAGCCTATTACCATCCGCCGGGCAAGAATCCAAAACATCACAGAAAAAAACCGGCTGTAAGACAATGCTTCTTGCCAAATTTCATGATTCTAGTTCAACGGGAAGTACCCTATAAATTTTGATTCCCTTGAGAGTGTCGAAATATATATATATGCTTTTGCGGAATAAAAGGCTGTATTTTTTTATACGTTAACTTAGAAGTTTGATTTTTTCACAGCTTCAAGGGACTGTAGACTTGAGTATATGGTTTTAATTTCAACTCGAAACCTCCACGCGTTTTCGATATATAGGGTCTTGACTGACAGACAGACGGACGGACAACAAAGTGATCCTATAAGGGTTCAGTTTTTTCCTTTCGAGGTACGGAACCCTAAAAACAACAAGACAAAATGGGCTTCTAGCCTACTGCTGAGAAATTCCTCATAGAAAAATCCAATAACACTGTCTCACCTGGGAATCTAACCCAGGACCTCCTGTCCAGCTGCAACGCTCTAGTTCAACGAAGCAGTTCTACAATATTTTGAGCAAATTTTTGTCTGTCGTACCCTAGCGAAACAATAGAATACGAATGATATATCTATATGTATATCTGATCGTAGTATCTTACACAATCAATTCAAAAACAGTGTATTTTTTATTAAGATCCTCTTCCTGTCCTTGTTCTATGATGCTTGGGATCGTTGCAACATGTTTTTTTCTCCCATTCGCCTGTCAATCGTCACGCTATCATTATAACAGAGTTTCTTTCCATTCACATAAAATATCTTTACATGATATATAAAGCCGAATTGTCTTTGTAAACATTTTGTTGAAGAGTGTATTCATAAACGAATGCATTGTTTTTGGTTGTCTACACTGGCGGCGCTGTTGCATTCTCTTTGGTATAGAAAAATGTCATGTCGTTTGTGTTTGATAGTAAATATCGTGTTTATAGAAATCTAACGTGAGTTTTATTGAAATATTGCCGAAATCCAATAACTTTTAACACATAAACGCAAGTGTATCTCACGTTTGACGCCGACAATCAATTTAGGCGTCATTTACATCAGTGAGAGGGGTCTGCACACTTTATTGGCAATCTCTCGGGTTAAAGTGATCAACTTACACGAATATTTAATTTTCGTCAATTTTCTGCTATCCTCGGCAATCGTCGGCTCTTTCCGGACGGCTTCGGGATAATGATTTGTTATTATCCTGCGTGTTTATGTTTAAATCGAGTTGTTTTAGTTAAATTGTGTGGTTTTCCATTGGTTTTATACAGGTAATTGTAATTTACATTAGAGATTGATTTCTGCAAATGTTTTTAATGTTTGAAAATAATAGTTTTAAGTCGTCAAAAAATTTCAAAAAGAGGACGACGGGGGTCGACGTTTTATAAGTGCTCTTATAGGCCTGTGTGAAATAATGTATTTTGATTTTGAGGAGTTTTGCGTATTCCACAAGTTTTTGGTACAGTATGACGACTTGGACTTTAAATCATTTAACAAAGCCAAAATTTAACAAATTTTGAGTCAACCACTCTGATAGTACAATGTTTGGGGGGGACTACGAATAATGTTCTTCATCCCCAGTTGAAAAGGGAGGATCCTCCGACCAAACGGCTGTTGTGTCTCATGGGCTGCTGCCCGACAGTTTGCTGTCGAGTTTTGCTATGGTTTTAAGTCGCGGATAACTTTAATAGCACGATTCAGAATTTAGACGTTAGTTCTTCATTCGTGTAGTACTTTTAGAGTCCCGTGCGCAAGGGGTAAAACGGGACCCTATTACTAAGACTCCGCTGTCTGTCTGTTCGTCTGTTACCAGGCTGTATCTCATGAGCGATGACACAGATGATGTATTTCTGTTGCCGCGATAACAACAAATACTAAAAACAGAATAAAATAAAAAAATATATTTAAGTGGGGCTACCATACAACAGACATGATTATTTTTGCCGTTTTTATAGATATTGGTACGGCACCCTTAGTGCGCGAGTCCGACTCGCACTTGACCGGTTTTTTGTAATGCCGCTACAAATGAATTGTTGAAGAAACATGCAAAAAAACAATAGAAGCAAATGTTCGATATTGCAAATATTCAGAAATGTTAACCTATAACACATAAAACTTTTCCCAATAGGGTAATCGCATTAGCTACAATTTCATGTTAATTCCCTTGTAATTAATATCATAAGAAGATATAAAACATATATCTGTAGATGAACGCTTCTGAAATTAGGAAAGCCCCATAATGCCGATCTTCTTTAAGAGTTCAGAAATTAGTATTAAGTTTAGCGACTTACGATTATTTAGTACCTAAACTTATTACTCTTTAATTTTATAGTAAAAGTTTTAAAATTGTTTTAAAATACAAAATTGATTTATTAACGAAGTTAATATCGTAAACTTGATATTTTAATAGGCCGGTAGTAAAATGTCATTCGAATCATGTTTCACAGAAATGTTTGGTTTGAGTTTTCTTAGTGGGTGTAGAATTACTTGGCCTTAATAAAACAAGATAGACGCTTAAAAAAAAAGCGATATTTAATTAAAATAGCTAATCTCATCATACGATAAAATCATCAAAGCTTCTGTTTACTTTGTCAAACTATGGCAAGACATATCTTAACATGTCATTCATTTGCCTAGCCTTTTCCCAACTATCTTGGGGTCGGCTCCTAGTCTAACCGGATGCAGCTGAATACGTATTAATATATTGCAATATTTTACATGGAGCGACTGCCTATCTGACCTCCACAACCCAATTGGTCCACTGGGTAATACGATATCCTTGGTAAGACTGGTTGTCAGACTTTCGGGCCACTGACTACCCGTAACGACTGTTAAAGATCTACAAGTGACAGCCGGGACCAACGGTTTAACGTGCTTTCCGAGGCACGGAGGAAACTCGGTACGTAATACGGTCACCCATCCACAGACCAACCTAGGCAAGCACGGCTTAACCTAAAGATCGACCCGAGTGCCTGTTAATATTAAACCAACACCATTATATGATAAATACATACTTGCTTCTGAATTAATTCATCAAAACATTATCATCTTGTACAAACCACAATAGCTTCAAGAATTTATCCTAAAATAGAATCAGTTACCACAACTCTAAAACCATTTAAATTGTGCTAGTTATTACCTATAACCATTTTAATACAGCCGCTACATTATTTTAACACCCCGTTCATGACCTCAGGCGATACTGCTTGCGTACAGCGACACACGCGCGTTAGAGCGGGGGCACACGATGCGCTGCTAGCTTAGCCCGCTGCCCGCTGTCAATACGGTGAAATCTTTGCGGTGCGGTGCCGCAACGCATCGTGTGCCCCCGCTCTTAGTCTCTCCTTACACCGTCGCGTCGGGCGGTGACTCGCGTCAAGTGTCATGCTCTTTAATTTGTTTTTTTTTTTATCGGCTGTCGCTGTGGCTACAGACATGTTGCGATCGTGTAGTGTGTGGCTGAACGCTAGTTAAAAAGCTAGTTATTTATAACACCGCAACTATTCTCCCGACGCCATTTTGTAAAGTTAATATCGGCTGAGCATAATATGTATTTTGGATCAGCTAGCTATATTTTCGTGTCGGGTTGATGTCGGTATTTTGTTTTGAAATAAGCTATGACATAACATCGTGACATATAATGTATACCCTGAATGGAGAGGTATATTGTAAGTACACCCACAGTTCGCTTTGTTATAAGCCCAAGGCGAGCTTGTACCCGTTAAAGACCAGACTTCTGGACTGCTACCAAGAATTTCCTAGGGGCAATTCGAAATAACTCCAGAGGTTTAAACCCAGGCTCAGCAGACAGGGTAGCGGCTACTAGTCCAATACGGCAGTTACAGCAATTCCATTGGTTCCGAATCCCTGGAGTCGTAGTGGCCTTTTCGGTACCTAATTTACAAGGATTTGGTGTCAATGGGACTATCTTCGACAGCCTTACCAACATACTAACTGGCTAACATTTCTACCACAGCATGAGCTATACAAATCCTGGAGTGGAAACCACGTATCGCAAGCTAGTATGGGACGCCTCCCAGTTAGATAGACACTAAAGAGGTGGCAGAGACAGACTATGCCGAACGCCTGGGAGTTGTGGCGCAGCTTGGGTTTATCTCCAGCAGTGGACTGCGATATGCTGGGTTGATCAATGAAGCTGATTCTAGAGATGAAGAAAAACGTTATTCTTACCTGCTATGTAAAACCCGTAAGCTCTTAGTGGACATGCAGTTAACACTCCAGTCGGTGTTGCCATGGTCATTGCATATCGTGATGGAGAACCTCCCGTAGTTCGCCCTGATGAGGTGGATGACTGAGCCTTCCCTGCAGCCGATCTTCAGGGTCTTTCCTTCGCAGGCGTACGCTGTCTCGTACCGTGGTTCTGTTGGAGACAAAGAGACATTGGTTAGAATAGGTAGGTGATGAAACAGAGAATTTTTGATACATATTTTTCAATGGTTTTTGACGTGACAACGTCTAATAAATCGATGAACGCCGGCTGCATGCACGAAAAAGGATGACTCATTGTCCCGTTACGCTCATTGTACGCTTGCACTGCATCTAACTCTCGTCCACTCGATTGGCCTATGCGACGTTGTCACGTTAAACTATCGTCCGTAAACCAACTTTACAGACAACCAATAACTTCTATATTGTGTTAACGCAAAATACCAAAATTGCCATTAATAAAGTAACTAGAACTCGAGCAGCATTAAAAAAAACTTAATAAAACAACCCTTAAACAGGGTTCTCACTCCATCATACACAGGCACTCATTTCGGAGTGTGAGTCGGCGAAAAAGAGTAAACGATCTGTCAGTGCTGTCATTAATTTAGCCAGATTTATTATACAAGATCCTTACAATATGGCCAGCCCTATTCAGCCACCGATGAAACTTGTGTTACATCCCTTGCTGGGTTGCTTCGAAGCAAGTTAAAGATAGACGAAGAAAAGAAGCAATGTAGTCTACAATACTAGGGAGGGGCGTGTTTTTCGCACACCGAAAATGGTATCCGAAATTGATTATGAAATGTTGAGTCAACAGTTTTTGTTTTGTCTTCTCTAGGTGTTTTTAGATAAATGGGTTTGCGTAACGATCCAGTCACAATATCCGTGATTGGTCTAATTGGATTTATTTACGAATGAATGTTTTCGACGGCGGCCATTGTGAAAATGTTTGATTATTTTAATCAGGGATGTTTTTCTGTGATTGGAATTATGCGATGGCGTTTTTGTGGAATTAATTAATTGTGGTGAGTATTGTTTGATATTGCTGTTTCGTTGAAGCATTGTTGCGTGTAATTTTCGGAATTAAATTCAGGTTTTGAACGTGATAACAACAACTATTGTAAGCTATGTGTCACATTGGTCTTTTAGTACCAACTATAGACCAAAATAATCCACGGGAAATGTCAAAATAATGAAAAACTCAAAATAAATGAATAGTTTCTGCTTGTAAAGCTAAGTACTAAGGAGAAGAGAATAATAAGTGGATTGTTTGACAAACAGCAAAAGAAATGCACAAAGAACTAGTATCAATCAAAATCTTCATGTAAAAGATCTTACCGTATCTCAAGTGACATATGACCCACATAAACAACAAACGCAATACATACATCACTAGCCGCAATAATCGTACGAATACGTCGCTATTAATCAAAAGAGTTGCCAGAACAATTTATTGTCCGGATAGATTAACGGTAAGCTTCGTGTCCTCGCAATAATTCGATCTTTAAACATTGAGGAGCAGTGACCGTTGTATTGAAATTGTAAGTTTATGAAACAGTTCCACATGATCTTATTTCGAATCTTCGGTATTTCCGAACTTCGAAAATAAAGATTTTGTTCGAAAGTTTTTTATAGTGTTATTTTATTAGTGATTAGTGTTGTGCTCTAGAAAAAAACGTTAAAAGTCAAATGTAAAATCTATTAACGATTTAATTTACTTACGTTTTAAAAAAATATCCGAAATATCATGCCGCACAAATAAAATATTGCCGTGCCGGCAACGGGGTACGAGTGATATTGTGTTTAAAAAAAACATTAGTCCAATTTAAATCTTTTAACGATTTCTCACATTTTGAAATACCAATCTGAACTCATAGATTGTGATAAAAATACAAAGAAAACTAAACCGTAAGCTAACCGTAGTAGCGATTCATATTATATTTCGCAGATAATTTCGTTTATTAGATTATAACGCAATTTATTGCACACATTTTAGCACATTAAATAAATGACTAAATTATGCAAATCACAATAATGGTGATTTGTGTGTGATACCTATATTAATTTTAGGCACAGATGTTATGCAAATTTAAAACAAGTTTCTGTAAAAAATATTATTAAATAGACAATAGTAGTTTCAACAAAAGTCTATCTTGAGTATAGGAGTTTGTTAATAAACTACCTAATCATAGGGTTACCAGATATAAAAAAAGTCTTCCAGAGGAAATTCCGTACATTTGAAGAAAATTCTGGGCTTTTCTTTCCTTTAACTTATTTTTCTATTGTTTGCAAAGGTGTTTATTAAAAAAGAGATCCATTTGTAAAACAATACCGGATGCTTCAAAAGTTAATCATAAAATTATTCATTTTAAAAAATGTACACGTGATACTTTTGATTCGATTATGATTTTACTGTGTTGTACTTTTCTATTTTTGAAAATTCCATCATGGCAACCCAACCTAATCAGCCTAGCCTGCTCACTGCTGAGCCACTGGCCTTCTCTTTATAAAATGAAAAAAAAGCTAGAAGCTGTAATCCACCACTCGGGCCCCATGCTGGTTGGCAAAAGATACATGTCTTTAATTTTGGCTCTAGGACACGCCAGTTTCCTCTCGACGTTTGTCTTCACCGTTTTTTTTTCATTTCCTTGATACAGGCATTTAATTTATCAAAATGACATTTACCTTAGAAGGAAAATTTATCGATAAATACAATCCAAAATCGTCATTTCTGCCTAATGGCGATTAATTACGTTCAATTTAAAGCGGATCTATTTTGAAATTCGAATCGTCCGCGTTCTTATTACGAAAATAAATGTCTTCAATAACGGTCGCCATTCATTATTGACAAAACAAATGTTAAGATGTATCGAAATATAATTATAGAGAAACGTAGCTTTAATTACTGGGTCTCGGAATACTTGAGTATTCCTTTGATCATTTTAATGGCTGATACAATGACATTAATGGATCCGTTTGTGAGTATTTTAAGTGATGACAGTTGAATGTGATGTCAATCTAATATTCGGAAACGTTTTTTGAATTATGAAAGCAAATGAATGATTG
This sequence comes from Eurois occulta, assembly GCA_950022335.1. Classification (NCBI taxonomy): domain Eukaryota; kingdom Metazoa; phylum Arthropoda; class Insecta; order Lepidoptera; family Noctuidae; genus Eurois; species Eurois occulta. The sequence goes on from OX465502.1 coordinate 5,861,925, forward strand.
GTGCTCGCTTGCATCAATTATAAGGATTTGAAATTCATTAGCTTAAGTAGGTATTGTTCTTTTACTGACATAATCTAACAACAAAAGTTAGATTGGTACTAACATTGCAATCCCCTTCATTGCAATGTTAGTACCAATCGAACTTTTGTTGGTAGACTTGAAGTTTTTGTCTTGATACGACTATTTGTTTAAAAATATTTTAAAAAGCACCTCTGTATTTTTTAAACGAAGAAAAATACTTGCAAATATAAAATCATAATTTTTTTTATTATTTCCCAACCATAGACAGTGTTGATCTAAAAATTCGCATTAAATCTATCGACAACTCCAAAAACAAACTTGACCCAACACTACAAAAACACGCGAAACTGCACTTAATGTCGATAAAACTAGATATATCAGGAACTATTTTAAATCACTAGAAAATAACGGGTCGTATCGTGGACAGAATCGCTAGTCACCCCCTTAATAGTAGGCTTGAGGGGTGAGTAATAAAAATGATTTATTTGAGATGTCCAGTTGCCCACTTGGGGTTGAAAACAATTTGAGTATCCCTTGGTAGATGATAGGGTATTTCGTGGGTTAAAAATGTTTTTTTTTTTTTGAGCTGGCAAACCGTCTATTGCATTCCGGGTCGTGGATTTTAAAGTGTCTCTCAATATGTGAAATAGTTTCAAAGTGCCTGTTGTTTTTTTTTTCAGAGGACTAAATCGAAAACTAGACAAAAGCGGTAGGTAGTTTAGTACTTTCACTACTTTACACTTTACTACTCTCTCACTTTACAAACACTTCTCTCTCTCTCTTAATTTCTTTTTTAAATAATTTTTGCACAGAGCCAACCAAAAAAATGAAAATAAAACGTCAAAAGAAAATCAGCTTTAATAAAACTCCTTTCTCAGAAATGTTGCACTGTAATTTAATTTTAGCATATAATTAACTCTGTGTGCACCCAGCTTTATAACTACAACACAAATACTCTTTTGTATTCCACCTTTTCTATTGTATAAACACCCTTATTCACACACACGCACACACATCTCACTCACACATGGAAATATAATTACATCGCTACATTACAATTCCTTTTTCAAAGCCTGTAATTACCCGTGTAGGTTGTACAAACTTATAATTTTATCTCAACAGCTTTCTTATTCACTCGCATTAGGGTTTAAAGTTGTGTAATTAAGTTGTAGAAGGAAATTGTTTTGTAAAGCCTTGTTGGGAATACGTGAATGTCATTTGATAGTGATGTTCGCTTCAATTGAATTTCTTGTTATTCGAATCGAGTCGGGACAGAATCGAGTACAGGAGTGGCAGGTATTCGTGTTTGAGTTGCGTGTCTGACCATTAATTTGTAAATACATACGGGGTTAATTGACAAGCAAAATAACACGAAGCTAAAACATGTTTTTTTTTCATTCATGGTTTTGCTTGTCAATGTGTAGCAAAATCAGAATTACCACGATAGCCTGATTTTTATTTTTAAACTTTAAACTCAATTGAAAGCCCTAATTAATTCGGATTCAAATACCACACGATTCCCATCACTGGTGTCATTTGATATCCCAATTTCATACAGGGTGGACGCCCCAAAAAGCGCTCTCGTAATTTTTAAGCAAAAATATTCGTTATTTCCACAGTAGTAAGTCCAAAACTGTTGTTAATTAATATTTTGGCTGCAGATGTAACAGTATTGGTTTTCCAGCGAGTTAAATTCACTACGTCATTAATCGAGATCAGCGTTGGTTATTCAAGGGGATTATATGGAATTTTATTAACAGAATTTCTGGTTAGCGGGCGGTATTAGGGTGGAAATAATTATGTAGATACATTTTGTGGGTGAAATTTTAATGTTCATGACTTTGTGATAATGGAGTATGCTGTTATGCGTGTGTAAACTATGTGTAGCTATAGTAGTACGTTAATAAATTGTGCAAAAAAAAAAATACGCACAAACATTGATTGAAGGAGAATCTTTCTAGAGAGCAAATCATAATTATCATATATTTTAAGTTTCACCTTTTAAAAACCAGGAGCACGTGGTTAAATAATAACAGCCGCTCGGGTCGATCCTCAGGTTAATATTATGTCGCCCGTGCCTAGGTTGGTCCGTGGATGGGTGACCGCCTATTACAAACCGAATTTTCTCGGTGCCTCGGAATACACGTTAAGCCGTTGGTCCCGGCTGTCATTTTTAGATCTTTGACAGTCGTTACGGGTAGTCAGTGACCCAAAGTTCTGACAACCAGTCTTACCAAGGGATATCGTATTACCCAGTACCAACTGAGTTGTGGAGGTTAGATAGACAGTTGCTCCATGTAAAATACTGGTATTCAGCTGCATCCGGTTAGACTGGAAGCCGAGCCTAACATAGTTGAGAAAAGGCTAGGCAGATGATGTCCTTCTAAAAAACCATTATTCCTTCATATTTTAATGTGCCTACTCATCATCACCAATACAACATCATCATCAGAAACAATTTGTTTCTCAATATAATAATTTAACGAAGTGAAATGATACGCCTTCGGTAGTATATGGTGACAAATTGAAAAGGCTTATATAGTATATTTTACGATATCCTCGAAGATGCGACGTTTCATATATTTGAGAGAATTTTCCATCGCAATTTTAGTGCCAGGTGACTGGGAAGGCGCAAGCACGTTATATTATTTACATTGGCAATAGAAAGAAAATTTTGTTTCGTCTCGCACTTTGTTTAGGAGTTTAGGAATTGCTGAAGAGGACTTGGTTTAGGAAAATGTGAAACTTTGCTTTTAAATCTATTTTGGGAGAAAAACGAATTGTTCTTGCCATGAGGAAATTAAGGGCACTATTCTAGCAGTCTGCATAAAAATACTTTGTTTTTTTTTTTTGGATTAACTTTAAAAAGTTTTTCTTACTTCCTCAGTTCCTCCATATCCCATAAATGTAACAGTACCCATAACAAAAATAAAATTGTCAACAGCTTTGGACGTCAAATACGGTCCGCGGATTTAATTACAGGAATTTGCATATTTTCTACCAAAAACTCGGATAGGTACAGTTACGGTCAGTAACTGGGCATTTTACCCTACCTTTTGATTGCATTAATGTCCTTTTTATGAGTTACGGAAAAGTTGTTTGTTTGTCGAAGTACATGGGATGGATGTAGATTATACCTATGATGGTATGAGCATATTATGCCACCATCTTCTGCCTAGTCTTCCCCAACTCTGTTGACTAGCTGGACTGGATGCAGTTCAATACCAGGATTTTACATGAAATGGCTGCCTATCTGACTTCCATAAACATGTTACAGGGCAATACCATAATCCTTGGTAAGACACATTCCCCCACCTAAATGCAACAATACATAGTAAAGAAGCAGCTGCAGTATCTTAACAAACAAAACAAATAACTCCACAATCTTCAACAAAAATCATTCGTAAAAATCCATCGGAGTCAACCGTTCACCTGGAGATACCAAGACGAACTGAAGTTGTAAAAACAAAAATCGAACGGGCACCATTCGAAATTTAAAAGATTTAACCGTTCGCTAGTAAAATGGCGGAGTGGAGCGAAACGCTGAGCCTGTCTGACGTCCCGGGCGATCGATTCGCAAACCGAAGGAGACGTTTTACTACTTGTTTTACGACTTACAAAATCGCGGCCCGATTTGGCGGTAACATAAGGAAATAGCGACGTAACTTGCTGTGCTCTGATAAAAATAAAGCCCGTGAGATTTGTTGAAGCCCCTGAGTAACACATAGTGAATGAGAATGTCTGCATGTTTTAGGTTCATGTAGATTTTCTACGGAGTTAGATATGAGGTGGGAATCAATGTTATTCTCATTGTTTATGTCGCGATAAAATGCAAAGACTGTCGTGCCTTAAGCTGTGACAACTGAAGAGTGTTCATGTGCTCATATAATGTGAGATGGATTTTCAACAAGCTCACAAATGTTTGTTTTTTGTAAGATCTTCTTTTTCTCTCTGAAATTTTATTTCTAATTTGCAAGGGACCTTCTTCATGATGTTTTTCTAGCATTTGAATTGATTTAAGTCAGACCATAGAGTAGACAAATAAACAATGATTTTCTCCAAAAAACACTTTAAAATACATGCATCGCGGCGCTTCCACCACTTGAACTCAAAGTGGCCTCTCAAAACAACTTAGTTCCAATATTATTTCATTGTCAAACAAGATTATGCCAACTGACTGGACATCATAACCCAATTGAGAAATCATACACCCTATTTTTGTAACCAAATATTACTCTCAGAAAAAACAACTTTAAAATCGTGACAATAAAACCCATAATCCTTTCAAAATATTTTTGAACAAAACTGCAATTCGACAGTTGATATAAAATCGACTCTTTTTTCCAAGTTTTAAGGTGTAAAATGTATTGCAACAAAAAATAAAATGTGATTTCAGTAAATCGTCGGCAAACTATTGCGACGGGTGTTCAAGGGGCGAGGCAGAGGTAGCAAACCCTTAGGGCTTTTTTAACGGCTCCTCAGATATTATGCACCCCTGATCACGTCTCGTATGAAGTCTCTTCCTGTATGAACGGTTTCATTTTTCTTTTCTTTTTTCTTTCTTTTGTTTGGATGGAGAAGGATACAGTATGGCTGGTCATTCGTCTGGCATAATCGTATTTCCCGAAACCGCCTGTCTTTGCAAGCATGACTAAGTTTTATGATAGGAGTGTAATATCAAAATATGGGAAGAGCGTGCGTACCCTAAATAAGCTGGGATACAAAAGATGAATACGGAATCACATTTTTTAAAATTCGATTAAAAAGTTAAGTCAAAAGATTGCTTTTATTGGGCTAGTGGTCGCTAGCACTGCTGCTGAGTCCTGGGATCGATTCCCAAATCGGCCAAAGTATTATTGGTTTTTCCTCCAAGAATTCATCCGTGTCAGCCATAGAGCAGACTCTGTGCCTGACACGGATAAATTCCTAGTTGGTCTTAGTTCTGGTTGATGGCGATAGGATCGCTTCCTAATACATGGGACTTAAGCGACTGGCGAAATATGGCTGCGCTATCGTACACCTCTGCCTAACACTTCGAAAAACACAGCCACGATGTTATTTTTAATATGAATAACGGTTTAATTGGGCCGATTATAATCAAAACAGAAAGCAATAAACATCGATTAAAAAAATATTGTTTGTCGAACTAATTGCTCGTTACAGAAACGGTTTTTTTCCACAAAAAACCAACGATTATGTAAAGTGACAAATTGCTTCTGAAACTCTTGACCTTTTGGGTTTGTTATAAAATAAAAAACTTGTGCCCCGAAGAGGCTCTATCTGATTTTTAACTTGGTCCAATTATTTTTAATAAAAACGTTGCTAAAAACTGTAGGACCGTTTTCGATGGACTGGAGGACTCATTTATGAACCAAGCAATGACTATCTAAAAGATTCTGGTTAAAAAGCTTTTTTTTTTACTGGAAAATTTTATTTCGTTTTACTTTCTTGATACTTTTAGTTTAAATACAATTTTTACAAAGTAAGTAGTCCCTTTTACTGATTTAAAATTGCCCTACAAAACAGAACATCGCCCCAGTAATCCCCTGAGAGTTTGACTGAGGTGTACCACTGCAACCACATTTCGCTAGTTATTTTGAAGTCCTATGTTAAAGGGACCGAGCCTATTGCCACCAACCGGGCATAAATCTAGACTCAGAGCTGTTACTGAGAAATTGAAAACGTTATCAATTTTTATACATCTTCTCAAAACCACTTTTTTTTTTAATAAATAAAAATATTCTATGAATGAAGTCTATTCCACACTATTCCAGCATTGCACATGACTCCTTCACACCTTGCAAGGGAGGTGCGAATTGCAGGGGGGTTGTCATTGCCAAATAAGATTTTTTCCTCAATCTACCCTCCGGCCAGAGGGTCCGTCCGGTTATACAATTTGTGATGAAGCACCGTTTTTCGTAAGTATGTGAGGCAAGGTTTTGTATACGAATGTGTACATAAGAATTTATTGGCTGGTTTTACTATCTATACAAATAAACAAAATTGAAGTGTCTGTTTGTGATTTCAAAATAACAGCTTTTTACTGAATGCATATGAAAGTAAATACGGTACTTATAACAAAAATACGCGCATTTGACGTGGAGTTGCGGACACCAGCCCGTTATACAATACAATACACTATACAATATAACAAAAAACGTTTAGTTTTATTTTTGTGGTGTCTGTTTGTTCCTGCTAAACTCCGAAACGGCTGGACCGATTTTGACGGGACTTCTGGCAGAAAGCTGTAGCAGTAAAAATATCACATTTGAGTAAGTGAAACTTTTATAAAATGCTGCTCTTTGAACTTCCTCTAAATCGCGTACAGTTTTGATTCTTTTTATTTTTTTAAGACAACAAGATTTGTTATACCAAAATTAACTTTATCTACACAGTCCGTTAAGATCACAATTGAGTACGTGAAACTTGTATAAGGTATTCCCGCATATAGTAGATTCATGGAACTTGATACTTTTATCCTATACTGTTGTGTAGTGTGTTGACGTCCCAAGGGGTTCAATGCACCGTCAGTTCCAGCAATGAGCAAAGCACTTTTTTTTCGGTGTTGTTAGGTGTATAATGTGCAAATTCATTGTTAGGGAGTGATATCATGCGTGGAAGATGATATAGGTGTTTTGAACACCTCTTTCTAAAAACATTACCGGTTTTTGGGGTGGTCGGGTAAAATTTGAGGCATTTTAATTGATATCTTTATAAATCTGTAAAGAGGCTTCGCACAAAAATATAGCATTATTTAAATACAAAACATCAGAAACCATACCACCACATTAAAGACCAAGAAACGTTATATCTCATAACCAGTTTCTCAGACCACCTTTCTCAAAAATAAAGCTATAATAACAATTCCTGTGACACTACTATACGACTGCATACAACATACTAAAAAGTAAGACATTACCCTCCTTCTGGGGCAGTCGGATAAAACTAGAACCGCTAAAAATTCACGTCCCCTGCTCCTGGTCATAACTAACATCCCAACAAGATATAAGAACATACATCGGTGGCTCCACCTATGTATAGTCTGGGTGAATTATTTTTTAAGTGTTAAAGGCTTTGCGGGAACCCCTACAAGAGCGATAAATAAACCGACGTTTGCGATATACAATGTAGTGCACTAAATTTAAGCGGGTTCCGTGGAACGGACCCCTAGTTTAGGGTTCCCTTCGTGAGTCTTTTGTCAGCGAACATTAGGTGTTGGAGTTGCATTTATTGTGAAGGGATGCTGGATATAAAGTTCGGGCAATATAATTACAGATTCTTAAAAAAAAAGACGTGTTTGGAATACTTTTTTTTGACAAGGGAAGTTTTTTGTAATTCGTATTTGATCAACACTGTTAAGTTGCACTATATTTTTTTTTACAAATGCTGTCCGTTTTAGGTTTGCAGTTTTGTATTAAAAACGAACATATTCATTGGAAAATAGATTTGGAAATATCAGTTTCATATAAATCGCAATCTGATACACGAAAAAACATCAAAAAACCCGATTAGTAAAATTGCATAAAATAGTTTCAAAATAAAATAGTTGTATTTGAAAGTGCAAAGCTGCAGTTCTCCAATTGCAGTTCGAATATAAATAGTATTAACGAACTTTCGCATCAAACTAAAATATCCACAGGTATGCAAGAAGCCTAATAAGCCCGCAAACCACAAGTGTCAGAATTCTTTGCAAGGTATCATGTTGCGACATTCTCCTACACAGCGGCTAGCGTGCGAAAAAACGCAGTTTTTTGCAACAAAAAAATAACCACAGGAATCCTTGAAAGTTACGTCACAGGCACTTAGGCTTGTTCACGTGGAAGTTATGGAAGAATGATAAAAAACACAACACACAACATCACGCTTATAATCCACGAAGGGTTAGGCAGAGGTGTACCTAATAGTACACCCACATTTCGCCAGTCATGTTTTAAGTCCATTGTAATAGGGGGCGAGCCTATTGCCATCAACCGGGTACAAATCCAGACTCCGTGGCTGCTAATAAGAAATTCCTGATGGAAAAATCGAGCAACACTTTGCCCGACTCGGGAATCGAACCCAGGACCTCATGCTCAGCAGTCGCGTTTGCGACAACTAGACCAACGAGGCAGTCCAAAAAAATATTGAATAACTATTATGCAGCTTTTGAATTTGCAATACTTATTCTGAATAACATCATAGTTTGGTATAGTTGTGTTTTTTTCTAGTAAACCCATCATTTTTAGAAGTCTTTTCCGCCAAAATTCCAAAAATACAAAACATTTCCCACAGGTGGTAAACCGAGCATAGTTTTTACCCCAAAAAACCCAATATTTTTGCTATACTACCCAGGCTTGTTTATAGTTTGGTACCGTCGGGTTAGGACGTTTTTTTCCCGTTATTGAATTCATATCCAATCTAGTATCAGTTTCAGATACCAGGAAAGTGCCGCGCTGGTGTTGTATGTAACATTGTTGGATTTGCAACTATGTCGCCTATTTTTATTTTCATCCCTTTATTTTCAAGTTTTTCATCACGACCAAATTGATGTAGCGATGTGTTCACGGTTAACGGTGTAATTTCATTGTTATTAAGCAATGATATTGTTGAACAAGATATGTTACGTTCATAGTTACAGACTTTTAAAATCTGGTCGTGCTGTATACGTACCTATAGTTCACACATGTTGACAAGTTCCACTAATGAATAGTACATAAGATAGGAGTACCACGTAAGTAAAAGAGATAGCTGTCATTTGAGCGATTGAGCTGCAAATGTTTTGTCGAGGCAAAGATTATGATTTTATTGACGCGGGCAAAAGACAAGATGTCCCATTTGGGACGTTTTCGAGTCCTCACAATGCGCGCGCTAGTTATATGTAACTGCCTAATTTTACATATGAATAATATTATTGCTATTAGGGCACCGAAAATATACAAGACCTCAGAAATTTTACCAATTTAAGATGTTCTCATTGCCGGAAACCTCTCTTGAGGGAAAATGCGCCAATTTTTAGTTCTAGTATCTGTTTCCTCGGAAAGTTTTCCTTCACATTTTTGACTTGGTTATTATATAAATAAAATACGGTGAGTGCCTAGGTAACTTGTCACTAAGTTTGGTCGCCAAAATCTACACAAAATTGGTGGTAAATAAATTATCAAAATGAAAATAGTACATTTTGATACTAGTGGGGAAACTTTGTTATTGCACCAGAAGCGGAATTCATTTATACTATGGAGACGAGAACTACAACAAATTTACTTTCAACACTGCATTGAAAGGCGATTCTAAAAACAGCATCTTCTCACTGAATACATCCAAAGCCAACGCTACAAACATCAATAGACCCCTACAGGACCCCAGCCTACCCCTCACGGGACCTGTCGTGATGCAAGTGAGACAAAGCCAGAAACCCTCGCACACACGACCGCATAAATCCGGTCAGGCCATGTATCTGACCACTGGAGTCGAGTTACGACCACAGGACACCCAATACCAATACAATGCCGGTGAAAAAAATGCAGACAACACTGTGTTCGTTGATATTTTGATTTTATATGGCTGTGCGTGCGTGTACTTATACGTGGTTTTAGGTTCTATTCTAATTGGAGTTCTGTTATAATAATTGGACTTGTTTTGTGGGAAGTTAGTGTATTTCGATAGTTCAAGGATTTCGACATTTCGTAAAACTATGATTAAAGTAGGATCCACGTGTAAGATAATATACTTAAATGTACTTTCGGAGTACCTAGGATAGACATCACTTAAGTTAGTGGGTCAACCCAGCTCTGATACCCAAGAAATAAAGAAGACCATTATTTATTTGTCTTAGAGACACTTGCTAACAAAGTCCAAAAGGAAATACTTAAAAAACAAATATTACGCAACTACGCTGACCGTTTGAGTAACTATAATTAACTGCAGAAACTACGAAGAGTTGAAAGGTATCGATATCTGAGGAGAGTACGGCTAGTTTAAGTATTTAACTGTTCCGAACCTGCTATTCAAAATTGCTTTGATTTTTTCACCCTTTTTAACAAGCTACATAACCTACCTCGTTATCGTTATCGAAATCGATATCCCATCGATATTCACTATCTACAGTGTGAATCGAACCTCATCATTGCCGCGTATCTGTCTACGCCACAAGCCGTACCTATTTTAGCCCTAGCGCCCCTAAGGACCAGAAATTGAATTACCGATGTAGGTAGGTACTTCACGTCAACGCACGACAACCGCCCGAAGGCTTTTATTAGGGGAAAAAATATTATTTCACACATTAGGACGTGAGACGTGAATTTGTGATGCTAGACGCGACAAAAGGGAGTTATTTCTTTTCTTTTCAGAGTTTTCTTTTTCCTCTGGGATTTGTTTTGCGTCATATTTTGTGGAAAGGCTGGTGTTGTTGTGCGTGGTTTTTTTAGCTAAGACAGTACAACGCGATTCAAAATCAAAATCAAAATATTTTTATTTCACATAGGCCTACATGGGCACTTATGAAACGTCGACAAAAAGGTGCACGTGCACGGTTTGGGTTGGTCGTTTCCTATGGAGTAGAACCGGCAAGAAACTCAATGGTTACTCTTTTAAAATGATTAGATTTTACAATATTATCATATTACAGCATTAGTACTCAAGTATAGGGGGACAGCATAGGCCCGACAATAAGTCGTTGCTTACTACTTTACTACACAAAAAAACGGAAAACAAGATAAGAGGTTAACAAAAGTTAACACACCTCTAGGAATCTACAAGGCAAGGCAAGGATTTACAATTAAACTGTCAACGAAAATTATTATAGTGGGTAGTATCCGAGTATAGCATAATCAGTGAATAAACGTTCTCACCAACTGCTAGTTGGTAAGACGGGGAAGGCCGCATCCCGTAATCCACAACGCGGGCCGAATGCGAGGTGATATAAATAACATATATCCGAAATTTGAGTTCTAGGACCTTACGTGTTTGTGAATTCTAACAGTATCTGCTCAATCAACCCATACAGCTGCTTGCTGACTTTATTTTAAAATACAACAGCGGGTTAAAACCCAATACCAAATAATTGTCTTCCCTACCACGAAAACCGTAAAAGTTTCTTCAACGCGAATCGATACTCGGCAAACTCGATTACGTATCGGTTCGTTCCGGTTCTACGCTATTTAGTGCTGGAACACCGGTTCCGCTGTTTTCGAATCGTAACTCAGTTAAACGTTGTATAAAGCGAATCTTCTTTTATTTCGCCAATCATTCCACATTGAGCAATTATTGTGGGACTAATAAAATTGTGGACAGTCAATGTTTCTCTCGTTTGGTATATTTTTTGGGAGAAAGAGGTAATTTTGCTTGTTAGTGCTGTTAATGTTCAAAGGATTTTATTGTTCAGTTTGGTTATTTGTGGTACATTTTAATGTTTATTTTTATTTCAAGAAAAGGATTCGAAATAATAACTGGCGTGTTCTCTTGTTGACATAATTTCATTGTATCCTCAAATAACTGTGTCACGCACGTATCTACAAACACATGGTTATTATTTATCGATGAAATCACAAAAAACATCAAAAATCTTCAAGGGAAAAATTTATTCGCAGCCAACATTTGTTTAAGGAAACGGAAATACGTGACTCAATCGACATTTCGTTACACTTGACAAAAGATGATTTCCAAGATGGCGGGAGACATGTCACGTCAAAAGGGCGGTTGTTCCCGCCACTTCGCCCGGCTTACTAAGGTACCCATTCTTTTTAACCGCACACGCAATTTCCTACGCTTTTATTTTTCGCGAGCCCACCGTAGCTGTCCCAGGGCCATTATAAATGATATTTGCTCCTGTAATGATCACTTAATCGAGGTGAAAGAAAGTAATTTGTTTGCCGCGTTGTTCTCTAAAATACTTTTTTTTTGAGGCCACGGCATTTTGTGTTTATGCCTAATGCTAGACTCTTTGGTGAAATATGAGCGTGATAAGAGGAATTTCGTTCGCTATAATTATAATGGCTGTAGGTTATTTATAGTGAACGAACTCGTTACGTTTTAATGGTGACCACTATATTACTCTGGGGGCGTGACTGACCGTTATACTAAAAACAACCCTATTTTTATAGTTATTTATACATCGGATTGCATTTTTTACTTGCTTTTTTACTAAACATGTTTATTTCTCGCTATAAATATTTTATAGTGTCTAACAAAATCTTACTACTTATCTATAAAGTTAAAAATTACAGTCATTAGTTAAGTATCTATAAAAATTAATGCCGGGATTACGACGAGGGCAGAATTTTTAATGTACGATAATGTTGTATTCGTGGGGATTTAAGTTTTCCAAATATAAGCTTACAGTTAAGTAATTAAAACCGTTACATACACCCCCGAACGCGGAAGCTTTGCTAACTTAAAATTAAATCTAAACTTAGCAACGCTCTCTTACAGGCTCTAGTTTTCACAGATATTTAAAAATAAGGCTAACTTTTTAAAGTGGAGAAAATCCTCGACTTGCGGAGAAAATTTAAAAAGCCAAGTGTAAATGTAGAAAGCAAAATTTATAGTACAATTCTGTACAATGATAGCGAGATTAGCTTGTCCTTTCAAATCGGATCGGAATACGAACCAAGAAGATATATCCGCGGAGTTTGCACAAAAGAATTGGTGCCATATCGCGCACTGTCGTCCTGCGGCGGCCATCTTGACACCGCATTCCCGCCAAAACGTTTGAATTCGAACATCTCTCTAGGGATGTGTCACTTTTGAAACGTACCGTTCGATTCCGAACATTTATAATCGTGTAGCGACATTTTACATTTTAATATTCACGTTACAAAATAATGTGTTTCTGTTTACCGTGTATCAATTGCGTTACATCATGATTTATTTGATTTCGATGCCGATATCGGCTGGGGAAATAAAATAATTTGTTTGTAGGTACTTATTGGGTTTAACCAATTAACGCTCAAAAGGCGACAAGTTAAATATTGTATTTACATGCGATAATATCTATTAATTACAGTAATCCTTTGACTGTATAAAACTAAAAACTCGTGACTTGCTGTTTTAGTTTATAAAACAAATTAATCACGGAGTTAATTTTAATACGGAATGGTAGTAATATTTGCTCTTTCAGTTCCTGTCAAATGACGTCACATGAGCGGTATAACTCAAACTTATCGTAAAAAGTTGCGTATATCAAAATAAAACGGTAAAAAAATCTGTTTAATGCAATCTGAGCGATAACAGCATTCCTGGCTCATGTTACCAGCTAGCGTGACTTGCCTAAATAAAAAAATATATACCGGCGAGCAAATTTGATACAGTGGCGCACTTAACTCTTAATATCTTTATCTAAATCGGACCATAAACAAGGAGGACAAATTTTTTCACGGGGATCCGGACACGGCAACACTAATGTTGGCTGTTGAACGTCGGTTCATGTTTCTCGTTTGAGTTATGTCGAGTTTATGTAATCTTTATGAGACGAATACGTATTTTTTTTATGACAGAAACGCTTTTACAACTTTTAAAATGAATGTTCTCGTATTTTATGTTCATTTCTCTTCACTTAAGACGAAAGACAACGTCAACACAACAAAGATTCCAAATCGTCAAACATTTCGATTTGTATCGCCAAACCCTAATGCGACTTATCGAAAATGCAAATGAAAATTGTAATGTATTCGTTGAAAACGATACGAGATATTGGGGATTACATTTTCCATTACTTCCGCCATCATTACCTGTTCAAATCACCCGTAAACTTAGTATTATATACTTCGACAAAATATTTCTGCGTTATACGATGACTAGCAAAATCCTAGCATCTGTTACAAGCTTTTTATTAGCGCAATCTACAAAAAAGGGAAAAACGGACCTCATTCAGGCCCTTAAGACCCGAAGAAAATCTTTTTACAAGAGAAAAACAAAACTATATATTAGGGAAACAAGCTATTACCCAGTCTATGCTAGCGTACCTACCGGGATAACCTAAAAACGTCCGATTCGTCTGGCGACTGCTATTGGATTTTCCCGCCATTTTAACGTAAATTCGCCATTTTATTGAACTCGTTTTGGTAGATTATGTAAGTTAATGCGCGTTTTGGTCCGCCACGCGATTTGAACGGCCCGATAAGCTAGTCTGTGATTTCAGACCAGTTAATGCGTGTCACGAAGTATTTTTGGAGACATTTCAGGGATTTATTTCATGACTGATATCTTCATTAGTCTCCAAGGTCAGTGAAACTTTAGAACTTAGTTTTATGTTTATGACGTCTGCTTATTTCAGCAGGTCAGTGAGGGCGAAACTAAGATCGTAATGTAAGACCAATATCGTTAACGCAGCTGATTAGAGGGGTCCATTGGCTAAAATAACCTGAGTATTAAACCTAAACAGGGTATTAAGTGGTTGCAATACTGAAGACTGAATCAAAACATTATAATTAGAGCACATAAAGTGTAACAACCTCAATTTAGAAACCTTATTACACAAAGTATCCAACATTACAATAATCACTAAACAACGCTTGTTTCAACGCGTTTATTTTCGCAAAAATCAATTTAGTACAGTTCACGCGAAAGAATCGCACACTGCCAAGACCGCCATAATTACCTACCGGAGGCGGGAAGATTGAAAAAAGAACAAAAACCAAAATGGCGTCGATTCTCCCGAAGCCGTGACTCTGAACATTTTGTCTTTGGTCACGAATATCATAAGCTTGGGTCGTGCGCACGCTAAGGGTCTTTGGTGTGAAAATACGATATAATTTTGGGGAAATAATCAGAAACGGGTTCGCGTGCCCACGGGGCATTACTGAGCCCCACCCGGCCATGTTAATGTTGCCAGTACGTATAACCACGGCATGTATGTAATGAGCCGAGGAAAATTGTGTTGCCATAAAAATAATTGTGTTTCCTACCACCCTCTTGAACGTCACTCGATTAAAATCGCGCGCACTAGTTCAGTGATATTTGCATAAAGAGGATGCTATGTAGATCTTATACATTTGACATGCTTTGATTGCTTTTGCAAGGTCTAACGAAATCGACACCTTGGTTGTATAATTTACTTTCATCTATAAATTGTTTTTTAGCTTTGTTTAGTTTAATTAATGATTTATTTCATAGTCTATTTTGCTTATTGTCTTGGTTTACTTTCCGTGTAACTGGCTTAATGTGTTTTCAGTATTACCTATTTCTTTAAGTTAATATTTTATCAGTAGAAATAATATTTTGATTCACAATTCAAATATGTTCGACTGCCTCGTTGGAGTTAGAAGTCGCAAGCGCTACGGTTGAGGTTAAGGTATTAGTTTCGATTCCCTGGTCGGGCAAAGTGTTATTGGGGTTTTTCCACAACGAGTGTCTCAGTTGTAGCTCGGAGTTTGGCCTCTGGATGTACTGAAGGTACACCTCTGCTTATCTTTCGTTTTTCGCTAGTTTATGTCATGTTATGTGAAGAAAATCTAGATCATCAATAGTTTTATACCCTTTCGTCACCTGCCTAGCCTTTTCACAACTATGTTGAGATCGGCTTCCAGTCTAACCGGATGCAGCTGGTTACCAATATTTTACATGGAGCGGCTGCCTATCTGACCTGAAACCCAGTTGGTACTGGGTAATACGATACCCCTTGGTAAGACTAGTTGCCAGACTTTCGGGTCATTGACTACCTGTAACGACTGTCAAAGATAACATCCGGATCTAACGGCTTAACGTGCTTACTGAGGCACGGCAGAAACTCGGTATGTAATGGGTGGTCACCCTTCCACGGACCAACCTAAGCAAGCGCGGCTTAACCTGAAGATCGAGCGGCTGTTATTATTTAGCCACGAGTTTTATACCCTTTATTATACCCTTTATACCTTTAATAAGAAACTTGTTATATAATCTTCAAAATCGACTAGTTATCGATAACTACCAGTAGCAAGTAGCTTCACTACTTTACCGAACTTTACCTAAAAAGGTATTGCTACCAATTAATCGACATACAGATTTACTGCATCCCAAACTGCTTGCACACGTACATTTTTAGTGTTTTCTCAGAACAAAATGCATGTTGTATTTTGGTGTGTTTACAGTTAATTTTAAACTCCCTTTTGTTGATCTGTTTTGTGTTACGATGGAGGTAACATACGTCTGTTTGACGTAGAAATGCCCTTTGTAGTTCTAATTTTGAGTCGTAGTAGATTTTGTACTGAAGTAAGTAATTTTGAATTTAGAACTTTTTCGGCTGTTCAGTTTGTATGTTGCGCAGTCGCGCAGCAGATATTCTGGTAATAAAATGCACTGTAAGTGCACTTAGTATATTCTCTACTGCAAATCTCGCAATCGAAATACGGCTTGCTGTAAGAAAACCCAATTCAGGGTTGAGCTCGCCATTGTACGTAGGTTATGTTATTGTAATTTGTATGTACTTTTTTTTCAATAAAGAATAAGATTAAGAATTTACTTTCAATAAAGAATAAGATTAAGAATTTAGTTTTAAGTTATCCTGTTGCGCCCTAACAGGGTCATGTGCTCACTAGTTTTAAGCCTATCTGATAATTATGATTGTGTATGTAAGATTAAATAAATAAGTTGAAAGTAAATGATAACAGATTGTTACATGAATAGTTTCTATAATATAAAAAAGAATATATAGAATTTTCGACTTCACAGGTCGGAAATTCGCACAAAAACGACAGCATGTCAAATTCGGAACTATTTATTACAAAATAGGCCTGCTCTTGACCTCGATCACGCCTGGTGGAAAGCGATGGATGAGGTCTATGATGAAACGAGCGTGCCCAGAAGATGCCTGTTCACTCTTGCTTTGAGGGCAGACGGGTTAAATGTGGAAGGCAACACAGCAGAGAGTTGCACATACACAACTGCAACTAACACTCATGAAAATGAAAGCAGCCATTTGAACCAACAAAAACTCACTAAGACATCGTGTACACTAATACACACACGTGTACACCAACCACATCCATAACTTAGAAGCAGTTAGTTCGAAACTAGTATTTTCTACCAATTTGATCGCTCAGCGTGCAGTCAGCCTAACGCTATTACACGCGTGATGATAGCCTTCACGTCAAATAGACGGCGTAGCGAGCAATATTATGGGATGCGGAAATATGGTGAAAGATTATCTTTGGAAAATAAGTTAGCGTTAATGTCAGCGATTTCAGTATCTGATTTGGTTTTTCGAGGAGCTTCGTGCCTAAATAATAACAGCCGCTCGGGATCTTTCGTTTATAGTTTGGTCGTGGATGGGTGACCAATGTGCCCACCCATTAGGTACTTACATACCAGAGTTTCCTCCGTGCCTCGGAAAGCACGCTAAATCGTTGGTCCCGGCTGTCATTTGTAGATCTTTGACAGTTGTTACAAGAGTCAGTGGCCCGGAGGACGTCTGACAACCAGTCTTACCAAGGAGTATCGTATTACCCAGTACTAACTGGGTTGTGGAGACCAGAAAGAAATAAAGAAAACATATTTATTTAGGCAGTCACTCCATGTAAAATACTGGTATTTAACTGCATCCGGTTAGACTGGAAGCCGACCCCAACATATTTGGGAAAAGACTACTCAGATGTTCTGGCTAATTGCCCTGAAGTATCGTTACTTAAAGATTCATTAAAAACTACTTTATCTGAGTAGCGAAACGCAGAATTCCAGCCGAATCCAAAATATCAATATCTATTATTCATGCTATACCATCAGACAGTTTCAGACTAGATACGTCTAATTTAGACACTTATACCTCTTAAAGTGTTGCCAGACTTTAGTTCAATTCTTGAGACACCTGTCGGTCCCAAAACTGCAGTAATGCATTAAGTGTGTAGCGACTGATTGCCACGCTGTCAATAACTGCCTAAAATAAGCTGATTTTGCCCTGTGAAGGGGATAAAAATAACTTGAAACTAAGTTGGGTGGGGAAGTCCAAATCTGTACGATGTAATTTGGATTTCGAAATGTTTCCAACTCTGCTGTTGAATTTAATGTGGAATTTAATCTATATAGATATCTATACAAGGAAATAAAAATTTAAGTGTCTGTTTGTAATATCAAAATAACAAACAGCTTTTTACTAGATGAAATATGAAAGTTTATACGGTACTTATAACAAAAACACTTTTTTTTTCAATTTCTGTCTGTCTGTCTGTTTGTTTCTGGCTAATCTCCGAAACGGCTGGACCAATTTTGACGGGACTTTTATTGCCAGATAACTGATGTCATAAGAATGTAGTAATGCTACTTTTATTTTAGAATAAGAAATAGAGTTCCGTGCAAAACAAATTAAAACCCTTGAAATTGGTAACAAAACTCGATTCAGATAAGTTACTCCTTATAACATCACCTATCAGCCAGTCAAAGTCGGCCCCTCGACCTATGGAGCCTTTCGGTATTGTATAGACGAAACTGTTTGTCAGCATTCTCCAATCGTGAAGCACTATAATATACAGATCTTAAAAGTACGAAAGTGTATCGGTTTGCACCGAATCGTTAAAATAAAATATTCGGTAAAATGGCCGCTTTAGTACGACCATAATAGGATAATAATATGAATTACTTTTAAATTCGTAAAATGGTCACAAGGTAACAATTCATAATAGTCGGTACGTCTATGACCATTTTAAGAATGTATATTATCCTATTATGATTCTGCTAAAGTGGCCATTTTAGACCCCCTGATCTTTTTAATTTGTGTTGAAGATATACAAGGTATGAGCATTACATACAATGGCATCCCGATAACACCCATCTCTAAAACCCATTTTATAAATTGTATAGTCATGCGCCAGTGATATCAAAATAAGTTATTTGATATATCCTATTAATTATAATGATTAGGTCCATAAATTAAACCCCATTTCCGCGATTATTAGCAGAATATAATTTCAATTGAACTCAATATCATTTCAGTTTAACATAGAAACGCGGCAATCCTAATCAAATTAATTAGCTAAACCCACACGAAAACATACAATATTTGCTAGCAACATCGGGATTAATTTCCTTCTGATTTGGTCAACCCTGTTTTACCGCGCCGGGTCATAACGACCCGAAAACTTGCAATAACTGTAATAAATAACAAAACAATCCAAGTTGGTCTAATAAGATGTCTTGAGAGGATTTCATTGGCTCCCTACGCGGTAATATTTGGTGTAGTAGCTTGTATAGAATGTTGGATAATTGTTTATTTAATTTAGTTTGGAAACACTTGTGGTTAAACGGCTGAACTGGTGTGTTCATAGTTTCGCGGTCTCAGAAATGACTGAACAATTTAAGGATGCTAAATTGTTCTCTTTAGGTAGATAAGTTTGTTATGTAAGTGTTTTTTTCGAACCTGTTAAAATACGAGCGGCTTAAAAAAAGCTACCCCAAAATATTTTTGTCTACGCATTTCACATTATACATATTTAAAGCAAGACGCCATTTTATACCTAACATCAAACAATCGACAAACAGAAACACTTCCCCACAAGAGCACTAGAAAATAATTTCGCTGGAATTATTCACGAAAAAAACCCCATCAGACGAAAAATTATACCTCTAAAAACCATTAGCTCACATACTGTGGTGCATTGAAGCAAAGTTGAGTGGGGGGAGTGAAGTGGGGAGTGAGACAGGAAAGGGGGATCCAGACTGAGGGGGAATAATCCTGTAATTATCGGCTTAACTCTAGACGACATTTGCAGGTGGTAGCAGCGTTCAGGTGTACCTTATGTAAGGCATTTTAGGGTTAGGTTTGACAAATGTTGCACACTGATAATTGATTTATAGGAGCTTTTGGTAATAGGGGCAGGTTTTGGTCGCTTTTGAAGATTTGCTGGTATCGGTTTCGGTATTTGACGCGCGTGTGAGGGGTTGTGTTGCCATAATCCTGCTTGAGCTGATATGAAGAATAATATTGGTGTTACACTCCGATTGTAGGGGTGGTTTCAGTCGATATTTTTATCTTACTCTTCATATTTCTTTCCGGGGACCTTGTTTTATATTTTTCGGGATATTTTCGTTGACGTTGCGGATTTTATTTTTAGCTGACGAGGATGAAGAGAGATCAAGAACTTGCTTGTTACAGCTTAGAGGTTAGGGTTAAGAAGTCTGGGTCTAAGCATATTTTATACTAGTTTCTTTTGCTGGCGTTGGGAGCAAGGAGGTGCCGGAATTTAAACTGCAAGCAATGTTTTTCGGAATCCTTATTACAAACATATGAATCCAATCTGCTGTGTGAAGGATGATATGGCACGAAAGGAGATATCTGATGAGATGACAAGAAATAGAGAAGTATGGAAGAAGAAGACATGCTGCGCCGACTCCAAATGAATTGGGATAAGGACAAGAATGATGATGATGAATCCAAACTCCTACAAACAAATCTAAAACTTCTATATTTCTATGCGGGCTAGTCGCAACAGCGTTTCAAGTATGGTAGCCAGTAGACTTGACTGTCTGTACACGAATCGATGTATTAATGCTCACATGAGTATTGATACCTCGATTCATGAGTCAGGTAGGGGGCGAGTTGATTAAGTTTGTATTACTAACACTAGTTAAAAAGTCGTTATACTACTGACAAATTGGATCCTAGTTATCTTAAATAAATGTTTATTATATTGTTATTATTATTGTTATTATTATATTGTTATATGTTTGCAATGACGGATAAGAATGTTTCAAAAATAGATTCAATTACAAGAATCAAACCCAAATAACATCCCAAAAAAATCCACAATGAGAAAAACTGTACCTTTATGCGTAGGAAGTTATTACTTTTTATTAAAATTTGAGGCTCCTACGCTGAACATAACACAGGGCCGCCGTTGTTTGCTTTTCATAAGAGAATCTGTGATTTTAACTGCCCGAGGGATAGATGAATTTTGCGCCGTTTTCGGTATATTTTGGGCGCTACGGCCGAATTTAGGCGTGACTTAATAGCGTGTTGCTGGACGGTATGCCTTGTTTTGGCAACGTTGCCTTAAGCTGATGGATTTGTGAAGGATAGGCGGGTTGTGTTTGTTAGTTAATTATTTTCATATTTGTTTGTATTTTCGATACCTATATGATAGGTATGTCTGTGTTTTGTTTCCCATGATTTTCCGGCTTTGTCTTACAACCTCAAATTTAAAGCATTTAACTAAATAGGTAATTAATTTTTTACAAACTCATTTTATTTGGTAAGTAGTCGGAAGGTTAACACTAGTAGGCTGTTTCAAAACGTGTTATATTATTTTTATACTTAACCTTATTCAGGATGACATAATTATAAGCACGATAAAATCGTTTTAATTCGTTCTCAGTATCAGCCACGGAGTTTTGATTTGTGCCCGGTGGATGGCGATAGGCTCGCCTCCTTTTACATGGGATATAAAAAAAACATAACTGGCCGAAATTTTGGTATACCTACACCTCTGCCTAACACTTCGGGGATTACAGGCGTGATGTTATCTTGTTATTCACCACAAGAAGTAAGCATACATAGGTGATCAATTCTCATTCCTTCTCTATACACCATTATTTTTAGGTCGTTCTGGAGCCGAATACCATGAACTCGATCCAGGGCTCGGAAACCGGTTGAAATTCTTAACCGGTTACGGTCAGTGACCCCAAACCGAAATCGATTTAGGTTAAAGGTTGCACTTTACCGGTATTTACCGGTTTATGCACATAACCGGTTTTTTATTAATTTTGGTTTTGTTAGTGAAAATTAACCGGTTAAAATTAAGTTGATAGGGTCTAGGCACAACTAAGCATGTCGAACTCCGGTTGTATTTGACTGCCTCAGATGAAACATTTTTTTTTCATAATATTTTCTGGGGTAATGTCAATGGAAGTGTTAAAATAGACGAAAATAATTTACGAATTACGGAATTTACCGGTTAATTTCGGTGTCAAAATCGTTGTGCTTATGTAACCGGTAACCTTAATCATTTGGGTTACATAAAAAAAGTTCACTTGTTTAACCGGTAAATGAAGGAACGATATATTTACCGGTACTTAATCGAAATTAACCGCTCTTTTTAAACCGGTTCAGAGCCCTGACTCGATCATCGAACTCGAAACGATTGGGACTATTTTTTTCAAAAAATAACAATAAAGAAAACACGAAAGAATAAATTTAATGTTTTTTTTTTTTAAATAATGAGAACTCAAATGCATATTTGTGTGTAAAACATATCCACGATCGGCAACACATGCGAACGATACCCATTGAAAAATTCATTCATCGATCGATTCTCATTACTTCACAAAAAAAAAACATTAAATTTATTCTTTCGTGTTTTTTTTATTGTTATTTTTTGAAAAAAATAGTCTCAATCGTTTCGAGTTCGATGATCGAGTTCATGGTATTCGGCTCCAGAACGACCTAAAAATAATGGTGTATTAGTATGAGATCTTTGCCTTGCAAAAGGACAATATACAGGCTGATACTATTATAAATATCCACCATTGCAACTGGAATTAGGAAAGCACGTGTCTAATCTACAAATAAAGATCCTAGAGAAATAAAAGCCACATTTCCTCTTAACATAAATTGTGCAAATGACCGTTCTATTGCATGTTTTGCGAACAAAGTCAGATGTTAACACTTGTTCATGACAAGTTCAACACTACAGCGTGTTGTCTTCTTTACTGAAGCCTATAAAATACATAGAGATGTGAGCTGGAGTTTTATCCCCTACTACAGGGTGTTTTGAAATTAAAGAGGTTCGGAAGATGGACGTGGAAGAGGGGAAAGAGTATGTATTTATGTAAGGATCGTAGCAGGTGGCATTCTGAGGTTTATGCTTACCCCAATGGGAAATACAGTGATAAAACAGTCTAGTGGTGTCACCGTCGTACTGACAAGTCATGCCTAAGAAACCAGCATGCCTAAGAGATATTTTCTCGGCATGTAAGTCAGAGGCCAATGGGAGTGTGAGTTTGTGTTTATGATTTTTGTCTCTTACGTAGAATCTTACATAGGAAGGAATAAGCTTTTGCCCATGGCTTTACGAGCGTAGAGGTTGAATATTACCCGAAGGGGACGTACCAACCGCCCTGGTATGCTGTCCTCGCCCTGATCATGGTCCAAGTTTGTGCCTTTCATCAAAATCCGTTAAAGGTATCGAAAGGTAACACACAGACAGTTTCTTTTGCCATTTTCCAAAGTCGGATTGAGCACTTGCCAAAAACAAACCTAGAAATTAGGATTTACCTTTCCCAAAAACACTCAACTTTACTCTCATAATAAAGCCATAAATATAACCGTGACACATGGTAGGGGCTTCGCAAACAATTGGGGCCTGAAATAATTTGTAGGTAGGAAGTTTTCAGACTCGTCTGACAGGCCGGATTCACGGTACGGCCTGAAACCGCTGAAAACTGATGTAGATGTTCTGGAGAAACAAAAAATGTTGAGTGACGATGTGCGCTTCGTTTGCTGTTGTCATGTTATAGAGGTATTTTTAGGGTTCCGTACCTCAAAACGAAAAAACGGAACCCCTAATGGATCACTTTGTTGTCCGTCCGTCCGTTTGTCTGTCTGTCAAGACCCTTTATCTCGGGATTGCGTGGAGGTATTGAGTTGAAATTAAAACCATATATATAAACCATAAAAATCAAACTTCTAAGTTAATGTAAAAAAGATACAGCTGTTTCTGCCGCAAAAAATGTATATTTCGACACTCAAAGGAATACAAATTTATAGGGTACTTCCCGTTGACCCTAGAATCATGAAATTTGGCAAGAAGCATTGTCTTATAGCACAAGTATAGGGAAAAATCTGAATACCGTAAATATGTAGTTTAATAACAAAATACCTACAAGTTTATACGGAAAACGGAACCCTCGGTGCGCGAATTCAACTCGCACTTGGCCGATTTTTATACTGTTACTATACCCACCGGCGCAGAGTTGCATGTCTGTCGGTCTTTTACAGGCTGTACTTCGGTGAGTGTGCCCAAGAGCTCCACGAGATCATTCCACCATCTCCCTTCTTCCATCGGGAGTCCAGACGTACTGCGGGTTATCACCCATTCCTTGTCGATGTTCCACACATTCGCACGAAGCGCTTTGCTTCATCGTTTATTATGCGCACAGCCAAGGAGTGGAATTCCCTGCCTTCGTCGGTGTTCCCAAGTTCATATGACCCCAATCTATTTAAGTCGCGAGTTAATAGGCTTCTTTTGGGTTAGCTCGTTCCATCGTCGACCTCATCTCTGTCCTCAGGACTAGATTGAGGTCAAGAGTAGGCCCATCAAACATAAAAAAAAAAAAAAAACTGTTTTTGACTTCTATTGATTGTGATAGTGTTTTATTTTTTAGTTTTTTTGTGATTCTTTCTAACGTTGCTAACATAGGCCGTCATTTTTTTTTAATGCACAGATTATACAAGGTCGGATAGGTGAGTGTAGACCACGTACCTCACACTCAGCAGTAAATACCATTACTATTCAAAACAACCATACCATCATGATAACACCATCCTACACCCATACAGTCCACAATTACATCCACTCCATGCATTAACGGTATCGAAAATTCGAAATAAATATTCGATAATCTATGGAAACCAAGTCGTGCCATAGTTAAAACGATTCCCATGTAGCAGAACCGGATAACGTATGGTCTATCGGATTTAAATACCAGATTTATATACTCCATATTAATATTGAATCATATCCAATCAAATATGTACCCTATTTTTCGAAACATACAGTTCAAAATTGCCTGTCTTAACTTCTATGGTGGTTTTGATAATGGAGACAGTGGAATTTATACTCTATCGTTAAGACGATAAGGTTTAAAGTTATGTGCGGTAATTTAGGTGACCAGAGAAATGGCTTAGTTATGTCATAGTAGATTGTTGTGGTCGCTGTTGAGTAATGTAAGGCCAAGAATTGGATGGGTGGGCGTTTAAGTATGATGGAGATGATGTAGAAGGATGTAACTGTATATCTTGAGGAGTTATGCTTCCATGATAATTTTGGGAGTAAGGAAATAATAATACTTCAATCAAGGACTTTAGAATTACTTTCAAAGTTTACTTGGAGTGATTGAAATGGAGCTCAAATACTCGTAGGTATACTTAAATGTAGGTTAAAGTAGGTACTTTACGTTTAATCTCCAGGTACTTTTCTCATACTTATCTTAGTACTTTTTCTATTAAAATTGGCGGCATCATGTCTTACCTGCAAAAATAAAGAAAAATATAATTAATATCGAAAATATAGAATCCACTTAAACAAAAAATATAATATTATTTGAGATAACTCGAAAAATGGTCATAATATCATAGAATAAGTAATCCAATGTATCTATTAAAACGAAATTAGATCAGCAATAACAGAACAAATGTTATTATTAATTTTGATGTAGAGGTATCTTAAGAAAATATTCTCAAGATACCTAGAGACCTAAATTACTTTTAGGCATGCACCTAATTTGATGTTGCTACCACTTATAACAACCTTTCATATGAAATGAATAAATAACTAAAAAGTCTTTTACGTAGGTACCTACTTAGGTTTAGGTAGCGACAGCAGAAAAATGTTGTTAAATTATTTCTGATCCCCAAGATACAGCCTAACGTCTAGTTTGGGGATCACCGTTCAAATTGGTATGTTTAATGTACTTGAGTATTAATATATATTTTTTTATATGTACAGACAACATTTAAAAATAAAAATTAAGATTTCTGGAGAAGAGGAAACAGACCTCTTTAATGAAAAAAAAAACAGTTTCTATTGTGTCTTTAATTTGTTAAAGACAATAAATAATTAGGCCTGGCCTTGTGCTAACGTAATGTCGTCTCTTACACAGTGCAAATGTTTTCTTGGTTACTTGCAAAAAAGTAGATCTTTGTTAAACTATTTTTTTTTAACTAAAAACATGAATAATAATACAATGTTCACAATAAAATGGAAAAACCACGACATTATAAAATTATTTGTAAACCTTTCACATAACAAAAGTAAATGGACGTACCTAAGGTAAGTCTCTACCACAAAAACATAGTCCCGAACAAACAATTACTCATTTCCAAGTTTGTTCTAATTAAAAAGCACTCGCGAATATGTCACCGAGCATCCACGTCGCTATAAATTGTCTCTTGCTAATCCATATTAATGATTTCTTACAACCTTCTACATTTTAATAAAATGGTAGGTACCTAGGAGGGAAGAGCAGGCAACAT
This sequence comes from Eurois occulta, assembly GCA_950022335.1. NCBI lineage: Eukaryota > Metazoa > Arthropoda > Insecta > Lepidoptera > Noctuidae > Eurois > Eurois occulta. Next base: position 5,888,074 of record OX465502.1, read on the forward strand.
ATCAAGCTATACATATCCAGTATAATCTGACCTCGCTTTGTAAGAACTCCCTGATCAATGAGAAATCAGCTTAATTTGGTTTATCATAGCTTGATTGGTCGTCGTGCATACGAATACATATTTTTTTATTAGAAATGGAAAAAAATATATTGACTTACTTCTTTGACAAGTGACAGGACCACTACAATATAAATTAGCTTGTAAAACTCTGCAGAAGAAAAACTAATGTTTAAAGTAATTAAACTACATGGAGTCGCTGCCCCAAAAAAAGACATATTTTTGGTTGGTTTATCGTGTCTAGATATTGATACCCGTCACGCCTGGGAGATTCGCTAAACAATTTTATATATTATATAAGGGTCAACTCAAAGACATTCAAAGATTTACGAGCGATAAACGGGACAGGACGAAGAAAATCGTAATCCAATACTTGTTACTACTGGGTAACAAATCGTTCTGTCTAGTGTCATACGCCCGCTTGTCAGGTAGCATGTTTAAAATCGAAAATATTCGGGACCAAAGTCCGCTCTGTAAGTCATTCAAATCTCTTTGGGCCAGCTAGCCTGGCTGCCAGAGACAGGATTACCATCGTATCATCAATTAGAAAACGCAACGGATTATATATACGAAGATTTTTTTTTTCTATTCTTTTATTACAGAAAATTTGCCTATATTTTAAACAACACGTGCAATCCGTGCCTATGCATATTTATGAATTGAAAACGACACAAATTAATTAGGCACTTACATATAATAACATGTATTGTTGCCAAACTAATTTATTCACATTGAACATTATATTTTGACAATAACCATGACTTACAAAGGTTTAATGGAGAAAATGAATGCGCTTCAACACTATTGCCGTCTCGCTTCAATGAAAGCAAAATGACAACGACAGCAATGATTTATCGAGCATTTAAACATGTCAATTTCTTATAAATAAAAGCCAGGAGACGTGTCTTTTCGCATGTATCAATAAAACAGCTTTTTACAACTCAATAAAACTATGAAGATGTACTTTTTAATAAATAAAAATACATGTTAAGAGAACTACTTAAAATTCACATAGCCGCTATAAATCAACTAGTATTAATTTAATTCAACGTTTTTTTGTCAACGCTACAAAGGGCTAAGAGCTGGCCGTACATCATAATGATGCATAGTCTACGGCTTTCATACATTATTAATTACAAAAAGGGTGAGAGAGACAACAGATTATAACACCTGCATGTAAGACAGGGATGGAGATATTAGGGATGACCAAGTTGCTCCTGTAGGCCAAGTTTCGCCAAGTTTCGGACACTGTAAGGGTTGTGATAGTGACAAAATGTCTGAAACTAAAACTCTTGACATGGAGTTACATACGGCGAACAATCAACCTATACAAAACCAGTTTATGCAGATCTCCCATTGTACGGAAATCTATACAAAGCATTATCTGCCTAGCCTTTTCCCAACTATGTTAGGTTCGGCTTCCAGTCTAACCAACAGCAGCTAAATACCAGTATTTTACATGGAGCTATCTGACCTCCACAACCCAGTTAGTACTGGGTAAAACGATACCCCTTGGTAAGACTGGTTGTCAGACTTTCGGACCACTAACTTCCAGTAACGACTGTCAAAGATCTACAAATCACAGCCAGAACCAACTTTCCGAGGCACGGAGTAAACTCGGTATTTAAAGGATGGTCACTCATCCATAGACCGACCTAGGCAAGCGCGGCTTAACCTGAAGATTGATCCGAGCGGCTGTTACTAGTTAGCCACGAGTTCCTCGGAAATCTAAACAAAGCAAGGCCATGTTATACTGGAAATGTATAGCATGATGTGTCACCGTGTGTACTTGAGTTTCGGATTGTTAAGAGAAAGGGTAGTTTTATGTATATTTGATGGGGTTTGTCCCTTGCAACATTAATTTGGCTAAGATGTTTTGCATTGGTGCTTAGTTTATGTTTACTAACAAACAAATTAAGGACTCTGCCTATTACAGCTTTGGATAACTATGGTAAGCTATAGTAAAGCTGACCACAGTTTATGAGCAAGAAAACGCATAATAAGAGGTGAAAATAAGAGTGGGAATGACTTGTCGCCATATTGTGAAGTTTGACAGCTGTCAAAGTAACGTCAGTTGAGACACGTCAAAATTATGCGTATAATACCGTGTTCTTTTCATTCAGTCCACTAAAAATCGACTAAACTAAATATCAAAGTTGTCACAACACTAGAGTGACGTCAAAAGAACCCGCATGCACGTTAATGACGGATCCACGCAATAAACAAAGAATTTTCCGCCATCTTGAATTTTCTTTCTGATATTAATAGAAACAGTTATGAGATAGTTATTCGGGTAATTCTTTCGGTGATATTTATTGGTTGTTTGTTTTACTCTGGCCCAATATGGCGATTTTCTCGTTTACGAATGAAATGAGCGTTCCTTAGGTTTTAGTGTGGTAGTAATTATTTCCTTGTTTCCGAGTCGGTTTTAGTGCAAACGTGTTACGTTACGTACTAATTAAATAATGCGGTGTTATTTCGTTTAGCTCGGTTTCGCGGCGATAAATTATTTTGTTAATATGCAGTTAAACGTCTGTTGTTGAAAATGGTTCTGCGAGACAGCGCTGCACTGAGGCTGTGACTGAGGGACGTAATAACCAAGTGTGGTAGAAAGATACTTTAAACCCACGCCATTTTTGATGGGTTTAAGGAGGAACTACTGAACGTCAACTGCTTCCATACTGTCCACTACTGGACGTAGACTGTCCCAAGTATCATATCTCCTAAGTTCGGTGTGTACGGATCGTAGCAGATGACGTTTTGTAGTTCGTTTTCTGCCTACGCTCATGGGATACAGGCGGGGGCTTGATGATAGTGAAAAGAGAAAACTGTTTATCGTCACCCGACTAAGAAACAGGGTAAAGTTTTGGACAGATAGCTACGTACGTAACTAAGGGTAGCATTATAAATTCATGCTAAGATGGCCTAACTCGTTATGGCGGCTAGTTCACAAACGCTGTAGTTCAATTAGTTTGAAACTGTGTTCCACAGAGATCTCTATTCTACTAGAAGTGATAAGCATGATTGTATATGTCGAAAGGCATCTGATGACTGAAATGAGAAGACTGACAAATCAAACTCAAAGCATTCATTTCATTATCCCTGTTTGATTCGGAATTTGTTAAAAATTTCATGGCTTTTAATGAATGGTCACGTTTGAAGACATGGTTACTGTATTTTAATGTGGTGAACTGGTGACGGAATATTTAATTTTATTTGTATAACAAATTATCTACTAACGTGGATGGTCTCGGGAAGTTTGGGTGTGAGTTTTATATTTTCATTTATACCATGTAATGTTCTGTGGCCATAAGTAACACAAAGGCATGGCGACTATGGCGAGGCTTGAGAGCGATATGTAGTGTGTTCAATTTCCCCCTCATTGTAAAATTCATGTACCTCATTATCCGCTTTTCACAGACTATGTTGAGATCGGTTTTCAGTCTAACCGGATGCAACTGAATACCAGTATTTTACATGGATCGACTGCCTATCTGACTCCACACTTTCCCCTATCAGTAAACAAATCATAACCATTACTAGATATGCTATCCAGCCTCCCAATAAAAACGAATCTCATCCAGTGCTCTCTATTTTATTCACATATCTATGAATTGTGTATTTTGATGTTTTAGCTTTTAGCCAAATTGGCGGCCATCGGCTCAGCTCGGATCGTTACAACCAGGAGAAGAGTCGGCCTATCTGCTTGGTATTATGATGTAAACTTTGCTGTGTGTGTTTATTTGACTTATTAATTTAATAGTACTCGAGGCAAAATAATAACAGCTGCTCGGGTGGGTCTTCAGTCGGTCGACAGGCATCGCCGATGTTGGCGATACATTTGGGAGGTTAAAATGGGACTTGGGTCACGTTTCTAGGATGCAGCCGGACAGGTGGGCGAAGATAGATCGATTGATAGACACAGAGGGTGCCTGGAAGCAGGCCCAAGAATCGCTGGCGTGATGATCTGGACTCATTCTTTATGGATTGGTCGGAGACGGCAAATGTTAAACAAAGTTGGAAAGCCATGAACGAGGCCTTTGCCCAGTTGTGGGAGAGAGTACGCTGATATATAAAAAAAAACCGGCCAAGTGTGAGTTGGACTCGCGCACCGAGGGTTCCGTATAAAAGTATAGGTATTTTGTTGTTGTTATTAAACTACATATTTACGGTTTACAGTTTTTTTCCTTTACATGTGCTGTAAGACATTGCTTATAAATTTTGATTCCTTTGAGAGTGTCGAAATATAAGTTTTTTGCGGCCAAACCACGCGTTCCCGAGATAAAGGGTCTTGACAGATAGACAGACGGACGAACGGATGGACGGACAACAAAGTGATCCTATAAGGGTTCCGTTTGTTCTTTTTTGAGGTACGGAACCCTAAAAAAGGCCCATTTTGTAATAAAAAAATAAAAAAAAAGTCGTAATATATCAAGAACTCGAGAAAGTCCGAATCCTAGTGTAACTTCGATGCTGTGTTCAGATTGCCGGAAGTTTTCACTTATTTCTACTCAAGCAAGTCTAAAATTGTCTAATTAGTTCTATTTCTATCTTCCAAAACCTAAATAACCACACTTTGAAGACATCCACCAAACCATTCAAAACTCAGTGACTCCACATTTTCAGGCCAACACGATCAAAGTCCTTATTTACTCCTGACAGGAATTTGCGCAAAAAAACGCCAAAAATAACTCGAAAGGGTATGTCCGGGACATTTTACACGCGACCTGTTCCAACCCTTCTGCAGTGCCGGTTCGATGTCCAGGAGAAATAGAGCGGGAAATTCCTGCCCCACCTCCTCCCTCCCTGGGACGATTGTGCTATGCCATGCGTGCCGTAAAGGGTAACTCATTTTTATGCAAATTATTATTGGCGAGAGAATGTCGGGTTTATTATTGAATAACATAGGAAAAAGGGAGATAGATGGAGGACGGAGGAGCTCGTGGCTAAATAATAACAGCCGCTCGGGTCGATCTTCAGGTTAAGCCGCGCTTGCCTAGGTTGGTCCGTGGATGGGTGACCACCCATTACATACCGAGTTTCCTCCGTGCCTCGGAATTGCTCACGGCTGTCATTTGTAGATCTTTGACAGGCATTATCGTAGTCAGTGGCCCGAAATTCTGACAATCAGTCTTAACAAGGGGTATCGTATTATCCAGTACTAAATGGGTTGTAGAAGTCAGATAGGCAGTCGCTTCATGTAAAAGCCGACCCCAACATAGTTGGGAAAAGGCTGTAAGATAATTGGGTACATGTATTTTCCAATGACTGCGGGGGGGGGGGGGGAATTTAACTCTACATTTTGCTGTCAAGCCTGCCTATGCCTTTGTGTAACTTTTCAATGACGTAAGGACACAGAACATTACATGTTCTAAATGAAAATATAAAACTCACACCCAAAGTTCCCGAGACCATTCACGTTAATAATTTCTTACACAAATAAAATTATATTTTCGTTACCACATTAAAAATACAGTAACCATGTCTCCAAACGTGACAATTCATCTTATTTGTCAATTGTTTTTTCGAAGACCATAGATAAAGTATATTGTTTTGTCTCCTACATGGTTTTGAACTACCATGATAGATTAGTTATGGTCTTAAAGAGCATTGACCATACGGTTACTCAAATCGTAGCACTTTTTATTGTAACTATCCATCATAATTAACTGCGTATTATTACGTTGAACTCTTAACTTTTTTTGCTTTGTAATCGTGTGGTTTTATCCGATCAGAATGTATTCTTATTGGGTTTGATGAGTTGCTTTATTGGCGTATCAGTGTTAAGCTTTCAAATTTTTGCATTGTGACACTTCATTCAATATAATATAATCATCTTCCTTGTGCCCTTATTTATCACTAGCTTTTGCCCACGGCTTCGCTTGCCTTATGGTCGTTAACTGTCCCACGGAAATGTTTTAAATATAGCCTGTGACACTTGGGAATAATTTAGTTTTCCATTAGTGAAAGGATTTTCGGAATCAGCTCCGCAGTTTATCCCATAAATATAAACAAAGAAGAACGGTCACGTCCCATATAAAAAAAACCCAGACCCGACAGAAAAGTGACATATCTCAGTTTTTTTGTTATTATTTATATAATCATATTATATAGTTTTTATATTCGAAATCAATGGCTAACACCAAAATATTGCCTTATGTTTTTGTTCAGGGTTTACACTAAAAAAATACAAAATGCCTACTTATCTATACAATTCGTAATGTATGTAACTAAATGACGATAAATAGTTATGGGATGTATCCAGGAGACCTGGAGATACAGCTGTATTATATAATTTTTGAACTCCTAGTACAACATTCAACTTAGAATATTTTTTTTTAAGGTGGTTTAAAATCATTTAATGACATCTCTCGCCCTTGGGTGGAGCGAGAGGGCGTGTCAGACTCTTACTGACTAAAAAATTCCACCCGTTCCTTTTTGCCTCTGGTACTGGGGTCAGAGCATGCCCTTCTGGATTCGCCCTCAACTTAGGATTAATTAAAATCGTCATATTCGATGATTGGAGGAGCTCGTGGCTAAATAAGAACAGCCGCTCGGATCGATCTTTAGGTTAAGCCGTGCTTACCTAGGTTGGTCCGTGGATGGGTGACCACCCATTACATACCGAGTTTCCTCCGTGCCTCGGAAAGCACGTTAAGCCGTTGGTGCCGGCTGTCATTTGTAGATCTTTGACAGTCGTTACAGGTAGTCAGTGGCCCGAAAGTCTGACAACCAGTCTTACCAAGGGGTATCGTATTACCTAGCACTAACTGGGTTGTGGAGGTCCGACAGGCAGTCGCTCCATGTAAAATCCTGGTATTCAGCTGCATCCGGTTAGACTGGAAGCCGACCCCAACATAGTTGGGAAAAGGCTAGGCAGATGATGATGATTATGATATTCGATGATTCAGATCGGATTATTCCACTAATTCGTTGACGCCAGTTCGAGCTTATATCGGTGATTAGAGAACTAAAAAGTTCATTAATCACCTTTACGATAACAGGTATTCAGTAGGTATGCACACATTGCACACAGTACATGACCGTTTTTATACATACACACAAATAACTTCCTATACGAACATTACTTTTTTTTTTAATACATCCCATAACTACTTACTTTTCTACGTCATTTAGTTACATATATTTACGAATTGTGTAAATACGTAGGCATTTTGTACTTTTTTAGTGTAAAGCCTGAACAAAAACATAAGGCAATATTTTGGTGTTAGCCATTGATTTCGAATATAAAAACTATATAATATGATTATATAAATAATAACAAAAAAACTGAGGTACCTATGTTACTTTTCTGTCGGGTCTGGGTTTTTTTTGCCTGTTCTTCTTTTACTTCTGTATAATATTACTATAGATTAATAAGTGTAACTTACAGTGGATATAATCCATACGTGGAGATCAGAAAGGAAATGACGGCACCTGCTTACATGGATTTGAAAAAAGAAAATATCGGAATCAAAATTGGTGCAAATTAGATCTAGTAGCGCCATAGAGAATATAACCACTAGAGAGCTTATAGGCCGATTTCTTCTAAGAACACGACTCACCATCGCGGGCCGGGGGACGGGGAAGAATGCGCGGCTGCAATTGGTCAATTTGCGTAGGTATGCATATCGTTAGGGCTGCTCTACTTGATATGGAGAAAATAGTCGATATCGATAAAATGGATTTTAACATAATGAAAACTACTCAAATTAAAATTGTAATATTTAATCAAAATCAATCAATACTTATTCTTTATTGCACACAAAATAACAAAAAATTAATCAATAAAAAGGTCCAACAATTTAAAATAAAGTAATTAAAATAAACAGTGGCAACTAAGAGATGACCAGTCCCAACTGCGCCATTCAACTCAACCATATTGAAGGGAACTAAATGACCCGACACACCCGCCACCATCAGTGAGACATTTGAGTGAGCATGACATTCTCTCAGCCACCAGAACACATTCAAGTCAATGAAAGATAACAAAATATAAATGGTAGCTTTACAGTACATAGTACTCACAAACCAATCATACCTACCAAAATAGGCAAAAACATCGTTGGAATCGCTGAACTAAATAAACGGCGGCGTTGTTTCAAATATTTAAAACAATCGGGGGTGAAGTGCCTTGAACAAACAGCGCTGTTTTCTGTTGGAAACCAATTTTCCCTATTAACCTTATTTATCCACTTTTCTTTTAGTTCCGGAATCTTCGGAAGTCTAAAATGAAACAAAATGTACCTATGTCAAGCACACAGATGAAAAAGAACTTTTTTACATCAAAGACCATCGCCCTCAAAACTATAAAGTGAAAAATAGCTAGGTACACAAAACAAGAAATAGAACATTATCAAATTCAAGTCGGTTACAAGTTGATAGGTATTTTATTGCAGTATTTGAATTAAATAAATATTATTTTAATTTTACTATTTTCGATATCTACTTCAGCTATTAAAGGTAACAGCACTAATTTTTACGATAAACATACAAAGGGAAAGAAAGGGATAGACGTATTAGAATTGCCTGATGAAAGAAGAAGACAGTTTCAAAAGACATCAACGAGATACTCAAATTTTGTGCTCTTTCACCCAGCCACCATTTTAACTAGACCCCTGCGGTGGCTCATAATCTGATTAAATCAAACATAATTTTCTTTACTGTTTACTTACCGATGAAAAGTTATACCATCCTTTTTGTAATTCGATGTCCTTGAAGTTTTCCCACACCACTTCACCGCGCATGAAGGCATTTTGATGCGTTAAAATTGCGTAAAAAATTATACCTATTTTTAAAAATTTTGCGTGTACACAGGTCTAACAATTGGACACAACTAAAATGGTTACTAATACCGTAGCCTATACATAGGTGCAAATGCACAAATAGTTTTCGAGCGCGGGGGCACTGTATGCGCAGTCAAGTGGTTATATAGTCTTTGAGTAGCGCCCTTTTCAAGGAATGCACCCAATTACCAATCACCTTGTATATGGTATCTTAAGAAGATCTACTTTCAAAAACATCGTTAACCGACAAGGATTTAAAATTTCCATTTGCAAGTACTTAGCTTTTTCGTTTGACCGCCGTAGTTGAGTAGTGCCAGTAGTAACCAAAGAATGTCCACACATTGACTCCATATTCTCCAGCCATATTTTCAAAACACAATAAAATTGTCATACTCCATCCAGCCCCAAATCCTAGTTAACCAAAATACGAGAACTTCGCTCATCTCAGCATAGTTGTGAGCGTCAGCCCATAGATCATGCAGCGTAAACCTTGGGAGTTTAGCCAGGAGTGATGGCTGGACGACCACGGTAACCGCACTGATTTACTACTGTTAAACCGGCTTGTGTAGTTCGGGGATACTGCCACGAGATGGCGCTAGCTTGCTGGGAGATAAGTTCGAGCAAAGAAAAACAAAAGTGTAACGAGTTTTTGTTCGATCTTGGCGCTGCTTATTTTGGTAAAAATAATACTGTTTTATTTATGAGGATTTAGAAAGTTGTTGAAATAATGTCTCGATATTTTCTCAGTGGTATTTGTTATTAGTTTGATGATAGATAATAAAGGCACAAAGGAGAATTCCAATTTTTGCTACACGATAAAAGATATTCAAATAATTATGGCAAAAAATCTTTTGAGAAAGTCCGATAAGGTCCGCCGTTTTTATCCGACTGTGGTTGGACGGTAATGTTTTCATTTTATTTCACTGAGTATGGCGTTAATTCGAGCGATCTACTTTTGCATTCTTCATATCAAAAACTTAACACCTTAGATGACACACAGCCCCTCCATCACACAACACATTTTATTAACAATACCTTGTAACCTTATATCCGATACTACTCAATATCGTTCGCGGAACTTAACGACCGTGTGTCAGATATTTAAGTCGAGTTTAACAACCTTTAAGCTTTGTCATGGATACTTGTACAGTCAACACCTGATATAAGATATGATCGAGTAGCGATTGAGTATTAGTATAATGTACTAATACTAAATATTATTTAGCGATGCGAATTGTTTAATTGAAATGGGCAATAGGATTTAATTGCAGATAAAATAAGAGATTTTATTTTAAGGTTTTACGGGGGGCAGATTAAGACTGTGAATGTAAATTAAGTAATTTTTTTTTTATATTATTGACATATCTATCGCGAATATGTGTGTTGCGAAAACGACTAATAAACTAAAAAAAACACAAGTCTCTCTTACATAAAAATAAAATGTGTTTTTTTACACTTTTCATTTGTCTCAACAAAAACACGCACTAAACATTCAATTGAATACCACTCAAAACACAATACCTCATATTTATCTCCGAACGACATCTGTTTGACCGACTGTACATTATTGGAAATAGCTACATTGTTGCCTTCCATTGTATGTTAACGCCGTTCAGAGATGGATAAGCAGAGAGATCGCTCCGGCATTGTTACGTGGTGTTTAGTTAATCATGTTGCTGTGGAGTGCGGAATTACTTATAATAAATTAGTTTAGTTTGGAGTTGGGTCGAGTTTGGCTTAATTTCGCTTTACTTAGGTTGACGAACAGTTTATCATTAACATCATAGTATTCTACAGCTGGGCGTCTGTGAACTGCTCTGGTCTTCTTCTCTGCGAACTCCGCTCACCGACGCAGTCATAAGCTTATCAAATGTACAGGATGCAGCGTAAGCTGGAAGGTGTACCTACTTTTGTCAGTGGGCAAACACTTTTGAACTCATTCTTCAGTTTATAAACTCTTTAGACGTTCTTTCTTTTCTATTCTTTTTTTTCTCTTTGTTTTCTTTTTTTGTTAGCCTTCTTTAAAATAAAATAAATAAATAATAATATTTTTTTTTTATTACAAAATGGGCCTGCTCTTGACCTCGATCACGCCTGGTGGAAAGCGATGGATGAGGTCTATGATGAAACGAGCGTGCCCAGAAGATGCCTGTTCACTCTTGCTTTGAAGGCAGACGGGTTATATGTATAATATTTAGTATAGTGGCTATTTCTATAGAGAAACGACAAAAAGCTACGTTTCTTGTGTTACTTAAGTGTATCATAAGTATAGTGGTAGTCCTGGTATAAATTTACGTTAGTATCAGGAACTGATCGACACATGAAAAGTTCAAAAGTCTAATTTTTTTCATTTTTATAGTTACCTATGAATTTTAAACCGAAACTCGACCGATTCTTAGCGACGTAATCGAGTAGTTATATCAGAAATATTCCCCCCCCCCGCACAATCAGACCTTCACGAAAATAGTTTTTCTCGCAATTCCTCCTCTCCATTTAATTCCCGACCTTCAGTCCCTTTGTGCGGCCCTCCCATAAATCCCTCCTGCCACGACCATTCATAGTCATTGTTGAAAACTTTCCTTTCTGGAAACCTGAATCGGGATCTGATAAACGCAAGGTAATGAATAGTACCTATTGTTGGATAATTAATTTCTTCATTAACGTCTTTTACACCTTCGTGCAAAGTTGGGTAAGTTGGAATGGCACCATTATGTGTAATTACTGAAATTAATGGTCTTATCTATTCAGTTTTTGGTGGCTGACGCGTTCACGTCTTAGTTTTCGGGTATTGTTTGAGAATGTGATGATATTCTCAGTTTTAGTTGAATGGGTAATGTTTAAATTACAATTAGGGACTATTTGAAATGTCAGGCCACACTATTCCCAATTCAGAATAAATTTACCAACCAGAAAAGCGGCGAGACGGTGTAGTCCGGACAGTTCCAGAGTCTTAATCATTGAACTGTCTTAGAATCAGCAATAACATAACATCACGCCTGTAATCCCCGAAGGGTTAGGCAGATGTGTACCTAATAGTACACCCACATTTCGCCAGTTATGCTTAAGTCCCGTGTAAAACGAGGCGTGCCTATTCTAAGCACAAATGACTACTGAGAAATTGATGAAGGAAAACACATTATGTATGTATAATTTACCCGACCCGGGAACTGCGAACCCAGGACCTCATGCTCAGCAGTCGTGATTGTGACCACTAGACCAACGGGGCAGTCCCAATAAAATTAGGTAGAAGAGAAAATTGGAAGAGCACAAATATACCACTTCAAGAGGGCACTTGTCTACCTCAGCTCACTGCCACTCTAGGTTTGATTCTGCAGAACTATACGTCTTAAAAAAAGCGAAGGACACCCATAGGTACAAGTTAAACCAGAAAACAGGTACCTACTATTAACAAGAGCAAAATCCAGAAATAATTCTTGAACCGCAAAAGCGCTTTTTCCGCTTTTCAAATTCAGTTCTTGTTGACTTGTTATGTATCCAATAGAAACACAATAACTTGGTGTCAGAACTTGGTTTCTGGGCTTTTGCCAATATGGTTTTATTAACACAGATGTACACAGTTTATAAGGCTGAAAATAGTGTAGGAAAACTGTGTTAGAAAGTTATAAAACTCACAATATGGCTGGGAATGAAAGACGTTTTCTTGTGGCTGCGCTGATATGACGACTTATAGCGAAGTATGGAAGAAGAAATGCTGCGGCAGCCTCAGATAAATTGGGATAAAGCAAGGAAACGATAAAATGATGAATCATCACGATATCAATGTAGAAAGTGTTGAACTTGGGTAACCCATTAAAAAAACACATACAGCATTCATTGCAGTAATCATCACAATTGGCTGACAAACAAAAAAGGTATAAATCGCAACACCGACCGAAATGAAGACGACCATATAGTCCATAATCATGAAATGACTATCTAAAGACATGTTTCACCAGCCATGGCACCATAGGTAGATGAGGTGATGCTTCTAGTTGTTATTTTGCTAAAACCAAAGAACTCTTCAATACCATACAAGTGTTCATTCCATACAACACTTAATAGACGTTGTTACCCTGATTATCAGCTACGGAATCAACAACACTTTCCTCCCAAGCATTAGCAATGCTGCGATTCACCCAATGATTTCAAGAAACAAAAGGACCTCAGTTGTTTCGGGGCTTCCGTAATTTTTATTTTATGAGAACCTCTGAATGAAGGGTGAGAATAATCGGAGGAACCCAATCATTAGAATAAATACGAATGTAATTAGGCCTTGCCTAAAATGAGGTCTTTTATTTTACGGTACTGTGATGAATGTGTGGGTACAGTGTGGCGAATGAATCTGGCCTGAGGATCTAGCTTAAGCATAACCAGCTTATAATGGTTCCACTGCTGGGGGAGACAAGCCTCCTCCCACTCATCAACGTCTTCCTGCCATTGCCCTATGTTACTTGGGGTCAGTGCAACACGTGTTTTTCTTCCATATCCCCAATCAACCGTCACGCTATCATTTACTCATATCATTCCTCACACATTCCATCCATCGTTTCCGTGGTCTTCCAATAGGAAGAAAAGTATAAGTGGATGAAAAGGGAGACCTCTCCATTCAAAGATTTCGATAAATCGAGTGAAAGTCACTGGAACAGAAGATCCTTCCGACAGCTAAGATATTTTGCATCACAGTGATTTTTATTCTTGCAGTAAAGTTGCTATCAGAGGTGAAACACCTCTGAAAACTTGATACACTTTACTAGAATATCGCGTGGATGCAGTGGATGAACAATCTCGTGACGAAGAGGCTTTTAATAAGAGACAGAACAGGTAACAATGGAAGATAGGTACTATCAGGCATGGAACCTTATCTTCGTGTCTAGCCTTCATTTAACAATTTAGACATGTTTGCTTATAAATCTAGAGAGGGACAACATTAGTTGTTTGTATAAAACAGCCACAAGAGATTCGTCAACATGTTTACGTTATTTTGATACTTCGTCTTTGTCAAATATTCTTTAAGTTTGACATGTTTTTGCCATTCTCTCTTTATTCTATGGCAGATACTTAAAAACAATTTCAACCCCAACACATAATATTAAAACATTTCAAACCAAAACTCTTGAGCCATGAAATATTTTGACAAATATTGAGTGGAAACTTTCTTACAATCAATCAACGGTCCCCTTAGTACGGAACCCTAAATGAGGTCGTTCACCCTTAGACTTGTTGGTTCTGCAGATTTAGGATTAATTACCGGTGGATGCAATTCGTTACGTCATTCGGTCACCCCCACTCGTAATGACTAGGGTTATGGTTGGGAATGAAAAGTATCGATACTGCACCTTATTCTTGGTATTGGCAGAAAAGTATCGATACCTTGTTAGTTAGAACTTTATTACTTTTATTTTATAGCAGTGATAGCCGTTCGTCGGACTGCCAAATTATAAAGTCTCGAGTTCGAGCGCACGCACCTCTTCTTTTTCAGATTCAAGTACGTATTGTATAATTATCACTTGCTTTCGGGTGAAGGAAAATATTGTGAGGAAACCAATGGAACGGAAACTTAGGTGTTTATCTAATTAAGAAGAAACAGCTTTTCTAAAGCCACTGACGATGATATCACAGGAATAGTCGTCTCCTTTCCGTCCCCGTCTTTCCAGTATCGCTTGAAGTTTTTGAGTTTTAACATAATTTCGTAACAAAAGTATCGATACTTTCACAACACTAGTAATGACTGGTTGTCGTAAAACAATTGATTGATCGCGTGCGTTGATTTCGGGACATGTATGTAATTATGTATTGGAGTGCAGATGTGTTCTTGATGATCTTAGGGCATAATGATGTTGTACAGTATTGTATTTTGAGCAGAATCGGCTATTTGATAGATTATTAAGACATATAGCTGCAGTGATCTTGGCACTATTAGATCGCAGCTCTTAAAATGGTGCAGGAAAACATCGTGAGGAAACTGGGCTGTCCTAGAACCGAAAATTCGAAAATATGCGAATCCACCACCCTGCACTGGGTCCTCGTGGTGGATTACAGCCCATACCTTCTCAAAATGAGGAGGCCTGTGTAGTAGTTAGTATTTCGCATAAGCAATTATGATCAAAAGCTCATGATGATGACTAAAAGCTCAGGATTGGTGCCCTGAAACAGTAACACGTGGTCGCGGCAGACCACGAAGGAGATGGCGGGACGAATTGGATGTCTTCTTTGAGAATTGGAAAGAAGTAGCACAGAATCGTGACCGTTAGAAGAAATGGATGAGGCCTTTGCCCAGCAGTGGGACAATATGGGCTAGCTATAGTAATATAAATAGTGATTTCTAATAAATCGTTGCGATATAACATTTTTATATTGATATACGACGGTTCCCTACCCTGCTTTATGGTCTCACATTTCCCGTGTAAAACAAGAAAGATTTTTAATCTTCTCCTACCATCCCTTTAGTGATTTATCTCCGGGGTAGTTCCCGACGATTCCCGAGAACACCCGACTATTTCCGAACCCAGCCGAGTGTCCAGGTGTGAAAGATTTACGGTCCATACGTACTACAAGTATGTATTATGTACTGGTCAATTAGAGGCTCTAAGGACCGGTAATTTTTACGGAAAGGTTTACGGTTGCGGTTAACGGTTAGTGGCGTAATTATCGGTTTTTTGGTGAGCGGGGTTGCGTTTTTTTTGCAAGATTTTTGTCTGTTGGTGTTGAAGCTGTAAAGAAGTATGTAATTTATTTTACAGAATAAAATACTATAATTTTTTTAGGCGGTTGCTTCCGAGTTGAATTAAGGCTATAGGTCCTAGACGCTATGTTACGAAATAATAATATTTTACAAAAAAAACTACCCAAATACTCATCCATACACAAGAATCGAACTCACTGCTCCAAATAGGGTCCTCTACCCCATAAAAACTCAGCATAAAATTAATCAACTTTAAACCCCATCTAAAACAACACGTCACCGCCAGATGTCGCTACCCAGTGTAAAATATCACGCAAATAACTTTTCACCGGACGGTTTTTAACCGAAGTCCGGTTTTTAAGTGGCACACCACTAGTTACGCCGGGAACGCAATTACCACAAGTGACTATTGAAAGTGACGGCCGGGCGGCAATTGTTTATTACGACACTAGTGCGGAAATCATATTTTTATTAGAAAGGGGTTTTTATTGATATATGGGGCGGTGTTTAGGATGGGTTGAAGTTTGGTTAGTGGAATAATATTGTGATTTGTGTTAAAAGACTTTAATTCCGCTGAAGTAATAAATTGTATCTATCATAGTTCAATTCCCGGATATAAGATTTTGCATGAGTAAATTTTCAGTAGCGTAGCAGCGTGGTAGGCCTAATCTAATTGGCGGAATGAAGGTATACTTTGAAGGTTCGTCAAACTTTTATAGACAAATTATGGACGCAGTTCTGGTACATTCTTAGTACCCAAAAACTATAAAAAGTTGCAGGGCTGTAAAGGGTATAAAAACCCCGATATCAAAGCCGGGAGGCATTTGTTCTTCCTGTCATTGCGAATTTTTTTTTTTTGTTTAGGACCATACCTTTGAACTCTCTTGCTTCGGAGATATTGAAGGTCCAAGTTTGAACTTGTGTGACACTTTTATTTTAAACCAAATTTTAAATGTTATTTAGCTTAAACCACAAAAACGTGATTTTTTACACCAAAACAGTAAGCCGTTTCTCAGCAATAATTTTTGCGTAGAGTTACTTAGTTTGATGTACAGAATGCTTGGTTGACGGTTCGTGAAGAGTCCGTTACACTCAATATTATCAACTGTAAAATCAATTAATCAGATTAATTAATTCAAAACGATCCACTTGACCAGAGCAATTGTAATTACCCGTTTACAATAGTCATTATAAAATATCAATTAAAGTCGATTTGGATTAGTTTCGACATAATTAGCACTAATTAAATACTGCTTCATTGAGAGCAATGCACCGTTTAATGCTTGACCTAAATCCTGACAAATGTAATACTTAATATGGTAATTTAGAAAATGAATCGTGCTGGAGTGGCTTAATAAAGAGATATGCATTGTGGTTGTGTAAAGTTAAGCGGCGCTTAACAAGGTCAGTGTGATGATGGATGTCCGACCTTTGGTAGTACATGAAGAATATTTAACTTTTTTTTTTTAAAGTGTCCATGGAGTTTCTTGCTCATTCTTCTCCATGAGATCTACGATTTTGGTATGGGCAACTACAGTCCATTCCCTACTCAGTTATTATCCCTGTGGCTGGACTGTAGGTGGCTTTTTTGACTATTCAAAAGTGCAAGTGTTGAAATAAATGCTTTGAGTTTGAAAAGCCATGCACAAAATCTGAGAACCAGTAACTCCTTAGCAAGTCGTTTTGTGCTGATCTAGTAATATTTGCTGAGGCTGGTACTAGGTTCGATCCCCGAGTCAAGCAAAAGTGTATTGGGGTTTTCAGAATCAATTTTTCAGTAGCAACACAAATCAATTGATTTATTTTTTAATTCTTACGAATTTAGTATTAAAGCCATAGCCCGTAGTTTAAACTATTTCTTCGAAACCTGCCTTTTTGTTCTAGCCAACTATTTTGTATAATTTAATGTTTCCAGTAGGTATGTATGGTGATAGTTTTCCATGAAAAGTGCTAAACAGTTTTATGTTAGGGGCGTGAAATAATTATAGATATGGGAGTCATGCATAGTTTTTTATGCGAAAAATATGGACGGTTTTAGTATTTGGGATGGTCGCTTTTTTATGAAATTACACTTAATACAATGTAATTTAGTTAGGTGTTGTATAACACCTATACATAAAGGGTGTAACAAAACCCCTAACGAAGCTGAAAGGCAATTGTTCTCCCTGTCATTGCGAACATTTTTTTATTCTGGACCATACCTTCAAGTTACGGAGATATTGGGGGTCAAAGTACCGATTTTTTTTTTAAATTAAGTTTTTAATGTTAATAATAATAATATCTTGGGACAACCAACACGCAGAGCCTGTGCTATGGCAACCAGACAACTGATAAACATACTTATATATTTCTAAATACATACATATCACTACATAGTATAAAACAAAGTCGCTTTCTCTGTCCCTATATCCTCCCTATATCGATTGAAGAGGAAGGTTTATATGTATAATACATGCACCCGTGCGAAGCCGGGGCGGGTCGCTAGTTTTAGATAAATTACACACCCAGATACAGAACAAATAATCGTACTCATCGCACGAAGATTTAATTTTGTCCTGTGTAGGAATCGAACCCACGACCTCCGTCCTAGCAGTCAGGGTCACTAACCACTAGACCAACAGGCCAATCAAACGTTAACGTTATAACTCTGTTATAACTTTACTTTAAATACCTCCACGATCCCTGTACTATTCAATGCATCCATCAGCACAATGTTTTGAGTGCGTTACATTGAGTCCTACAGTAAAACGTGATTTTTCACCCAAAAAAAAGTCGTTTCCCAGCGATCACTTTTGCGTAGTTACTTAGTTTGATGTACAGAATGCTTGGTTGACGGCTTGGTGAAGGGTCCGTTTACACATTGTATTTCATGAATTCGGGAAGATTTTTAGTTAAAAACTAAGCTACAACGAACTCCCAACATGATTTCTTAATCACCAAGCACCCTTTTTTATTGGGACAAGCCCGCCACACTATTCCCAAACCACTGCAACGGCTGAAAGCCAGAATCAACAGTAGCAACCACCAGAAAAGCGCCGAGACAATGAAGCTCAACGAAGTCCCAGAGAAACAATCTGTTTTGTATCCCGCAACGAAATTAATCAGAAAAGAATAGCGGCGGAGTAGGAAAAACCAACCAACCTTGCAACGAACCTTTGATCTTCGTATATCCTATGTCATCTAATAACAACAGCATTTTCTTGTATCTATTAATCAGGAATCAAACTCAGCACCATCACACCTTAATCAAAAGAGAAGCCTCACATACCTTACATCAGTAACTCGCGTAAGTCGGTGTAAGGTAGTTACTTCACCCAGTTCTCGGGCGAGTAATTAGCGCAAGTAGCTCGCCCACAATCAAGGCTGCTCGTCGCTGGCTCGTGGCGCTGTGACGTTGACTACTCGACTAGTGTGCAAGGTAAAGGATGTAGCGATTGATGGGCTTTTTATTTTTGAAATTGCGATTGCGATTTTAAATGTAAGGGGAGGAGAAGACTTATGAAAATTAAAAACCGGTCACGTGCGAGTCGGACTCGCGCACGAAGGGCCCCATTAAATATTTTTTTAGTATTTTTTGTTACAGCGGCGACAGCGGCATTGTTCATGAGATACAGTCTGGTGATAGACGGGCAGACAGACCGACAGCGGAGTCTTAGCAATAGGGTCCCGTTTTACCCTTTGGTTACGGAACCCTAAAAAGGTTATTGTAGCCGGAGAGATATGAAAATAACGCACACCTATTGCCGCCCCTGCACAGTGACTCTTGCTTTCTTATCGCTTACTTGCTTGATTAGCCAATACCAGCTTGAAAATGTACATGGAAAAGCCTGGATTTATCAATAGTCGGAGCTCAGATGTTTTGGTTGCTACTTAGTAGATACACTTTCCAAGCATGCTCTTTAAGGCACTTATGTCATTATCAAGTACTTACTTTTTCTTATTTTTACCATTCAAAAATAAACTTTATATACTCCACGACACAACACTGTCATTAAAGTTTTACCTTACAGTAACGTCTCCTAAAATATTTCCAACATACGTCACGAACAACCTCTTTTCCAAAAATAAACCTCATATTGCTTTTATAAATTTTCCATAAACTTATTCTGTCACCTTCTAAATGAAGAACCTCGTAATTACCAACCGCCTACGCTTGCCACTTGGCCCACAGTTTCACTGCGTCTGATACGGAAATATGACAGGCCAAATACTCTGGATCTGCCACTGTACGTACATTCATCTGCCCTCATCATTATCTTCATCTGTATCGAAGAGTATTAATTTGACAAGGAGTAGGAAAAAATCCCGAGGTTTCAAGTGTCATTGTCAAGGTAAATGTCTAAATAAACTGTCCCATTGAAATGTATAATGTAATGTAATGTTGAATACAGTAAACTGTAATACTGTAAAAAACTAAGCCTTGCTTGTTGAAAATGTTTCGGCAAATAAAATAAAAAAAAATCGGGAAGCGGTCTGTTTTTTAATTACGGTAGTTTCTTTTTTTTACAAAAATATTTCCTGCTAAAAAACAATTCACGAAGTTCCAGTTTTTCCAAATGCAAGATCTGTGGGCTTTGAAATGAGACAATAAGCTTCCTAAGAAAAAAAGTGTCCTCACATTGACCATTGTGCAATAATAAGGGTACCCCTAATGTCACATTACACTATAATAAACTCACAGTTAGTGAACGTCTCCTAATACAGGCACTGTTTGCTTAAAAGGAAGCTCCAAAACACGTCTAATAATGATAATGCTGATTATTACTGTAAACTATTTGTTTGTATTTCTAAAGCGTTTTGTATGTCTACAACGACTTCAGACAAAATTATCATTAGTCTTGCGGTTGTTTAAGTCAGTCTCAGATATTTTAGACCTTTCCATCAGAATTATCGATGATAGAATTTTTTTTTTGGTCCTGAGCTGCCCTAACTGTGCCCGCATTATTAGAAGTAAAAACAGCTACTTAACATAATGGGTTTCTAATGTGTTAAAATATTAATTTTGTTTTTTTCAGCGCTCTACACATCATTCATACGCCAACCCCAACACTCGCTCAGAAGGTGAGAGACCAAGTTAACTGGTAACTAAAATATCTTTGATTATCGACTCGAATAGGCTTTAGAAAACCGTCTCGTTACTTTGAACCTATTAATTAACCGTATATTTCTACGGTTTGATGATTACTGAAATTAACTGTGGTTTTAAAGGTGAGAGAAGTGTTTGTTAGTTATAATAAGGAACCGCAAGTTCGTGTGGGTGTTACTGAAGCTTAAAGGTGGTAAAGCATTGGCTGGTTTGAAATTGAAGCTAGAAATAGTCAACTGATGACGTCGGTTAAGGAGTAAATTAGTAACATAACATCACGCCTATAATCCCCGAAGGGTTAGGCAGAGATGTACCTAATAGTACACTCATATTTCTCCAGTTATGTTTTAAGTTCCATGTAGTAGGGGGCGAGATGGCAATATGCCATCAAATGGGCACAAATTCCTAATGGAAAAACCCAATAACAATTTGCCCGACCCGGGAATCGAACCCAGGACTTCATGCTCAGCAGTCGCCCTTGCGATCACGAGACCAACAAGAAGTAAGTTATCGAATACAATATATGGTACATAGGCTTGACCGTTACTGACGTCTTTGGTTGACGTCATTGAAGCCTATTTTCAGCCTGAAGACGATGATATTTGTCAATATTGTGATATCGTTACACCAAACCAACATACCTACGCATACTTTTTTTTGAATGTATGTATATACACCATTATTTTTAGCTCGTTCTGGAGCCGAATACCATGAACTCGATCATCGAACTCGGAAACGATTGGGACTATTTTTTTTTCAAAAAATAACAATAAAAAAAGATACTAAAGAATAAATTTAATGTTTTTTTTGTGATTTTTTGTGATCTTATGTATGTATATGCGTATGTATTACGTATATTATATTGTATGTATGTAGTTTAGTTTATAAAATTAATTAATTTGTAAATGTTATTGCACCATAAGTATACCCTCTTCTGCAAATCTCGCAGTCAAAATTTGGTTTGCTGTAAGAAAACCCAATCCTGGGTTAAGCTCGCCATTGTACATAAGCTATATTATTGCAGTTTGTATGTACAATTTGTTATTTTGTGTGCAATAAAGAATAAGAATACACAAATTAAGTTATGTTGAGGTACACGTAAGTTCCAGAACAATCTTCCAGAATAGGACGCCGCGCGTGTCCTCCACTTCTGATGCAAATAAATAAAAACGTGTCTGTTTGTAATTTCAATACAACAGTTTTTACTGAATGCTTTTGAAAATATATACAGTATTATAACAAAAAAAGAATTTGTTTCGGCCAATCGCAGAAACGGCTACACCGATTTTGACGCGACTTTTATTGGCAGATAGCTGATGTTATAAGGTCTAACTAAAGTTACTTTTATTTTAGAAAAACGATTAAACGTGCAAAAATTTCAAGCCCATGAAATTGCTAACAAAATCCGATTCAAAAAAGGAAGTAATATTTTTTTTAATAATAATTTCACGCGAACGAAGGCAACAGCTAGTCGTAAATAAACACAAACTTTTCAGTAACAGAATCCTTTATTTTATAATAGACCTTTTACATCCTCTGAATCACCATACGAAGCTATTGTGCACCGACCTTTTTCAAAATGTCGGATCCACATATATGCCAATCCAGAAATGTCGTGGTATTTCCGAAGAGCCTATCCTATACCTTACGTACTCCTGATAGTAAAATCAGGTCAAAGTGATCAAGTATGTGTGTGTTTTACTGTCTGGGTTAGAAATGTTTCTTTTATCTTTTGTGATGTCGGCAAAATGGTTATCTTTTGTGAAAGATTTAGGTTTTTGCGTGTCTATAAAGTGGCGTTTGATTGGGTTGTTATTATTTGAAGCGAAGCGTTCAATAAAACTAGAAAAACGTATTTTTTAATTTTTTTTAACTGTAAAAAGTAGAAGGTTAATCTTAAAAGCTTTTTTTATTTGAGCTGTTTAATTACTGGAAAATGTAGTGAGGAACGTTTTGAGTATCAATGTGGATGGCTTTAAGAGAGTAGAGGAAGCCTAAAAAAACGATGGATGGACTGTATAAAGGATATTATGGCAAGAAAGGAAATCTGATGAGATGACGAGTACCTAATAGAGAAGTATGGAAGAAGACATGCTGCGCCGACCCGTTGTGTTGCCATCTGGCATTATGCTGAGCTGAGGCCCCTTTTAGTTTTGTTTGTTTATTTATTTTGTATAACTTTTAAGGTGTTTTAATGCCAAATAAACTTTTCTTTCTTTCTTTCAAATAAATAGGCAAAAAGGCTGGAGAATGATGATGAGTTGTTAAATCATAAGTCATTTATTTCTTAATAAAATACATTATGTAGAATTTAACTTAAAATTATATTAATAAGGATTAGTAATAGTAAAAGTAAAAAAATAATAATAATAACAATAGCTAGTTTTTTACAATTATAAAATTAATAGTAATTTATTATAGAAATATAATGTCAAAAGATGAAAATAATAAAATGAATAATCACTTAATTACTTAAGTGTCTTAATTGTCATTTATCAACTGATGAACCACTTTCAATTTTAGTTGAATTGTGAAAATGAAAATTGTTTAAATTATTTATATCAGAACAAAAATATAAAAGCAGAAAACAATTAAAGACCTAATCAGAGGTAGTAGAAGCAGTAGCCAAAAGCTTAGTACTCCCAAAATCAGCAAAAAATCTTGCCAAAACACCTTTACGAAAAAAAAATGTCACAGGCACAAGTTATAAATACACAGCCGCAGTACACACGACCCAAAAAAAAAATGTCAGCCGAAAATAATAATGAGCAAAGTTTCCCAATTACTATAGTTTGATGATAGGTCGAGAGAGAAAAAAATGGCAACAAAGTTTCATACGTGAGAACTCGTGTTAACACTCGAATCGGAGCAGTTGGCAAATGTTACACATTTACCCGAATTTATTACTATTACCCGGGTAATATAGTTTGATAAATGGCACCTATGTAGGTGTGAACACGGCTTAATGTTGAAACTTCTTGTTTTGTGATTAATTGGTGCTTAGTTATTCAAAGTGGGGTTTAGATAAAATTGCCTGTAATTATTTGAACAATCCAAAATATTAACATTAAAAATTTGTCTAAAATGTTAGTACATATTTTTTTAAAGTTAAGCAAAATCTAATTAGTTCGTTAGTTCAGGTAAACTTTTAAAGTCGCTAAAAAACTTGCAACAAACATAGATACTACTAAAAAATTCAAGAACATTACACAGCATTACCCTGATTAAATATTCTCACAGTAATTACAACTAATTTAGAGCAGCAATACTCGTCTCAAGCACTCATAATATGGCTAAAATCCCCAAATGCACCATAAAACCACTTTTCACAAGGTGACACCCCTATAAAGAGCTTTCCCGCGTTAGTTAAAAACGAAATTAATTCAAATATGGCCGACGCGTGGGATTTAACCGCCACAATTTGTATTTCGAACACAAATTGAATTTAGAAATAGTGAGAGACACGACAGACTATCTAACTTAATATTCTGCTCGAATAGATTCGATTGCGTTGCTATTATCTGTGCGATAAAGTCGAGGATCGCACTATTTTTCACTTCGTTAACAGCAAAAGGATTGTGCAACCGCCTGATTGTTAAGAAAAACACATGGGGTAACCCCGTAAGGGCTTCTAACACAATTAATATCAATTTGTACATTTGAGGGGGCCTGTACAGAATGGTTAATTTATACAAAGCAAAGAATGCAACAACACAAAGCAAAATCAAAATAAATGGAAAACTTCGGACGAAGGTAGAAAGCGTTCGAATTAAAAATTAAAAAGAAACGTTGACTGTCTACACCTCGCTTTTTAGCGATATTTAGCGAAACAAAAGCTTCACCTTGCGAAAACAAAAAAAAAGGGAGAACACTAAGACTCGCCGGCGTGACATTCACGAAGAAATAATTAACAAAACATACAGAAATGAACCGAGAAGAAGTGCGCCGACGAAATCTAATTATTTTCTCGCCATGACAGCAAGATTCCCGCGCTTTTGGCGCGTCCAAAATGGCGACGAAAATGGCGGGCGAATGGATCCCGCGATGTCAACAACGTAGCGACATTATGAAGCAAGGACACGCTTGCCGACAGCCACTAAGCCTTCGAGCCTCTTATTTATATTTAGACGCGGGAAATATAGAGGTTTGCAGGAAATTAATTCCCATTTTTTGCCAAGAATATTGTTTAGTGTCAAGACTTGCCTGAGATGTTCATTCGTTTATTACGGATTATGTTAAGCTCTTCATATGTGCTCGGAATTATGATTTGGACGTGTAAAGCTGAAAGGCTCAGTGGCAACTGTAGCCAGCCTGTACCTTTAGACACTCTGCAGATAGAACGATCACTAATTTGGAGAGAAGATAGTTATTCTCAGTGTGCCCTTTCTTATAAGCAATTAGTGCTTTTGATCATTAATGGTGCCTAGTATCATTTGCTCGGAGTAATAGGCGTCTCAACGGCTGTTGTAAAACATTTCAAAAGAGAGGAAATCAACTAACATCGTTGTACTAATCAACGGTAACTGTCCTAACAACCACAAACGTCCAGTGTGACTCCTGGGAGGTCCTAAAAGAAATTGCTCGCAATTATTAAAACAATAATTCTCTTTTGCTGCATTGACTCGGCTAAATAAACACGAGTCTCCTCCGAACGTCCTCAGAGAGTCATTCGACGTCGCAGAATGTATTAATATGTATGAGTTCCCGACCAATGGTGTTTATCGCACCAACTTTGAATCAAGTGTGTTCGGTAATAGAAAAAGTTATTCTTTTGCAGCTTTTGTTTCTGAATTATCTTCAGGTAGGTGCGAAGATGAGAAATTTTGGGTGTTCCGAATTGTGGGATGAGTTATGTATGAATGTTGGGTCGTTGGCATGATTGTTGCGCGAATCTTGTCGGACAAAAAGACAAATCTGTGAAATCAAAACACTGCTATAAGGCTTGGAACATATGAGATCCTTCTCACAGTCGACAAGTCTTTTTTATTTAGATGCCTTTAAATTCAATATAGCAGTTTTGGGGACAGGTCAGCCTATTTACGGTTGTTCATTTAGCCTCTTCTATTTGCAAGCATTGGCTATCAATGAAGCATAACAAAGTTACAAGATTTGTAATTTGTAACTTCGCAAATACCTTCAGAAGTATGGACTTTGATTTAAATTTATGAAACATGGGTTATGAGGTTTATTTTGAAGAAGTTTCGACTGTTTATCGAGGGATTCCAAGAAGCAAGGTCTCTCCTCGAAATTGGGCTGAAAATGATATTTGCGTTGAATCGACGAAAGCTATACTAGTGCACTGCGTGGGGGTGATGGTGACTTCATAGTCAAGTAATTTGTTGTTTTATAATTATAAATAGGGTCGACCAAAAGCGCGTTGGATTGACGACACCGTAAAAGTTTTAGGTAACTGTTGGATGAGGGATGAGCTGAACCGAGAAGTTTGGCAGAAGAAAGGGGAGGCCCATACCCAGCAGTGAGTGATTTTGAGCTGACATGGATAAAAAAGCATGGGGAGAGGCCTTTGCCCAGCTGTGGGATGATGTAGTCTTACGGTAGTAGTAACTAGATTGTTCGATAACGACGTATAAAAGGTGTAAAACGAGAATCAGACTTTAAAGGCCTCACAAATAGAAATAAAACTTCACCAAAAACAGTCGTCAAAGTAAAATCTCCCGCCAATCAATCAAACAAAATGGCCGCCACAGTGAGTACAAACGCATTATTAGCAAATGCTCTCCGCGGTCGGTTAACGTGCTCTTTTGTTCTTTAATTCGGTGATTTGATACAACGACGGTAGAAAGTGGTGATTTGCGACCGGTTTAAATAAAAGCTTCCTTAATGTGGTGATGGAAATATCTATGTTTTGTTTTGGTAACAGGTATCTTAGATATTTTAATGAGGTACTTCAGGGTCCAAGCTTGTGACAACTGCATTTAAAGCGTTTCTCATTTCAACAGGATCGATTTAAGCTTTTTGTTAGCTTTTTGTTTCCAACATCTTCATGATAAAATGTAACTTAGACTAGCCATTAATAATAATAATAAAACATTGTACTCAACTAAGGCCCTCAGATAAAATAATCTTTAATAACAATATACTAATACATATTAAAAAACCTTATTAAACTATGACAATACACGTCTATGCCAGCGTCGAGTGCATTGATTTTAATATCAACAGTTTCATTCACAGTCTTAACTGCATTTCCTACGTTATAAAAGGAGCAAGATTTCTATTTACAAAGTTCCATAGTTATACCAATAACCCACAGAATTAATTTAACAGATTGCTTCTGCGGTCTCAAGGGTTGACTATCCTCTTTGCCTTATCAACCATTATAAAATCTAAATGAACCGTATCAGCATTCTCCGACACTAAACCAGGTACTCTTAACGCCATGTACTTACTAACACAAAGCACAGTAGGTGGTGCTTTAACAAAAGGAGCCATCACAGTTTCCCCTAAATTCATGGACGGTGTGCATACACCCCCTATAATTAGTAGTGAATATAAATGCATTTGAGTGCTAATGGACGTTTTATGCCACCCCTCTCCAAGATCCAATGGCCGGGCTTTCATTAGGACGGTAATAAGTGTTTTAGGCGTTCCAATTGGTAGTTTGTAAATAAATCTTGTTTGTATAGGTTTTACTATAGAGATTATTTTGATATTTGGTGGCCATTGCCTAGCTTCTATATGAAGGGTTGCCAATTCAATCTCATCATCATCGTCGTTTGTGTTAATAAGGTGCTCAAATTGTTCTCTCTCTTGTGTGCCCGAAAGATTTAAATGCCTTTTTTGGTTAAGTTCCTGGGTTCTGATTATTGAGTTTTAAAATATTGGTACAACATAGTTGGAAAAATGCCAGTTTCAAGGACTCATAGGATCAGGAAATATAGCAGAAAGGAGAGGAGGACTCTATACCGAGCAGTGGGTGATACCAGGCGTATTATGATCATGAAGTTAGTAGGTATTGAAAGTAAAAGGGCCATTGCAATTCTCTCAACAATATACATATATTTATTTGCCAATTTCAACCGCAAAAATATCAAGGATTCAAACAACAAACTCACAATATCTCTCCCCGTACCGAGAAAAGAAATAAAAGCACACACAAGAATAATTTCGAACATTTGCATGAGTACAACGAAATTCTCGTATCTTTCATACATTTGACTTCGAATTAACTTTTCGACTTTGCCAAAGACGTATCTAGCATAATTCATACCAAGACTTGGGTTCATTCACATACTAACTTTACTAATTACAGTTCTAAAATAGAGCCTGAATTATGGGAGTGTAAAATTTTATTGGTCCCTTATCTGAGACATAGGTAAGACTTGGTTTATTGTTATTTCTGACTTCCGAAATCTGTAGATTATGGTGTTGATAGCATTTTCCTTTGAAAGATCAATTTAGAAGGTCTAATGAATCTAGAAGGAGAGATAGTAAATCAAGATGTCGCAGAGTAGAAAAAAGTAATGAATGATAATGATAAATTTAGTGTTTCAATCGCTAAACCTGTACCTTGTTAATAACAGCATGGTAAGCAGTGATAGCCTAGTGATGTGACCGTCGGACTGCCAAGTCACAGGTCTCGAGTTCGAACCCAAGACACGCACCTCTGATTTTTCGGATTCATGTGCGTATTGTATAATTATCATTTGCTTCAATAAAGGAAATCATTGTGAGGAATCCAGCAAGCCTGAGAGATATTTCTTGACGGCATGTAAAGCCAAGTCAGAGGCCCGTGGAGGGCATTAAAACTCTGACACCAGGATAGGCACTAACCACATGATAAAGAAGAACAGCATGGTTAAGATATTTCAAACTATCTTCTACTTGCGAATTCGTCTGCGAATCATATGGCACTTCCCAATAGTATTGTTTTCTATCAGTGAAAGAATTTGTAATAGGATCAGTATTTCAAGAGATTGCCTATTCCAAACGAAGAAATAATTTTACCCCTTTAAGATATTTAAGAAATTGTATATAGACAGATGATAGATATAGATTTGTAGAAGATAGATAATTTCAGAGAATATTATAGCCATTCAAGGGCCAGATAGACGTTGTTAAATCCTTATCCAAATGCTCACACTTCAATTAATATATTGTCCCAAAGATTACAGGTACGTGGGTAGTGACAAAATGCGAACTGTACGCCTACGACGCCATTCAAATGTCCCCTTTTCTAGATCTTAAGGCCTACCCAGACTTATGCTGTAGTTACATTTTATACTATTATCGCTTTCGCGTCTGTAAAGTTATATATATAGTTACGAATTGGTTAAGTATTTGTTATAACTTTGTTACTTCTGTTAGGCTTTGACGAGTTAAGTTTATTTTACCTTCTTTTACACTATTTCAGTCTATTTTGTCCCACAGCTCATTCCATCCTCACTTCAGCTTTATGACCAGAGTCAGTAATTTGTGTTTTGGAGCGCAGTGTACACGGTCGGTTAGTTTGACGCCTAGTACGCTGTGCTCCATTGCGCGTTGGCAACCTTAATCTTAACCAAACTATTTAAAAGAGTAACCATGGAGTTTCTTGCCGGTTCTTCTCCATAGGAAACGACCAAACCGAACCGTGCACCTTTTTTATAAGGGCCCATGTAGGCCTATGTGAAATAAACTATTTTGATTTTTGTCCCACTTCTTGGCAACCACCCATTAATTCCACTTCTCACGATGGTGTGCTTCTTCTCGCCAATTCATAAACATAACTGGTTGTAAATTTTTTTTTTTTGGTTATTTAGATTTATTTCATTTTGTATTATTGAGTCAAATAAATACTTTTTCTGTCTCTCGTGTACCATCCTCCATTTACGTGCTATATTTAACTATCCCACAATAGAGTTAATTTTAACTCAGTTCTCTATTGCTCCAGATGGATAACTATTTATAGTCTCTAGACTAGTTCACTGTATCTATTTCTGATTAAAAGACCTTCGACATTCGTCTTTTGTTACAAGACCGTCAGAACGTTAATTGCTTTCAGTAATAACTCCCTTTATATACTTAATTAGTATTTGTGTAGTCGACGTTCTAATTGCTATACCATCCATAATGTGATATATCACAAATAGATATTGCCTGAATCATCATCAACAATTTCTATTTGAGGAGCTCGTGGCTAAATAACAACAGCGGCACGGGTCGCTCTTCAAGGTTAAGCCGCGCTTGCCATGGTCTGTGGATGGGTGACGACCCATTACATACCGAGTTTCTCCCGTGCCTCAGAAAGCTCGTTA
The DNA here is from genome assembly GCA_950022335.1 of Eurois occulta. Lineage (NCBI taxonomy): Eukaryota > Metazoa > Arthropoda > Insecta > Lepidoptera > Noctuidae > Eurois > Eurois occulta. The sequence continues at coordinate 5,917,942 of OX465502.1, forward strand.
AGCCGTAGGTCCCGGCTATCATTTGTAGATCTTTGACAGTCGTTACAGGTAGTCAGTGGCCCGAAAGTCTGACAACCAGTCTTATGAAGGGGTACCGTATTACCCAGTACGTAGTAGCTGCATCCGGTAAGTCTGGAAGCCGACGGCAATAAATTTGGGAAAAGGCTGGGCAGATGATGAAGGTCAATTTGTCTGTATGACAGTTAGTTTTAAATTAAAGCTAAACGACCTATAGATATAGGTACGCGATAACTTAGAATGACGTCAATGGTGACATAATAAATAATTATAATAATTTATTCAATTCAAGTGAGATGCATTACGTAATATAAAAAAAACTATCTTAGATGAGCTTATATAAACAGAAATTCGACAAGACATCTGTGTCTGGACTAGATAAATGAATATCTGTATCTCAGATACACACATGTCATCACATGTCAGCATGGCATGCATGCCATGCATCATCGCATGTCATGTCATGACAAGTCAGGTTTATGTTCGGAATTTTTCGCCCCAGGGTCACTGTAGAGCACATAAGAGAGCAGCACACCAAAGCTCTCAACAGCCACTTTAAAAAGCCATCGAATGCAGTCACTGTGGCCAAAATTGGTTAGATGGCATCATCATTATCAGTTTTAACTTGGTGATGATTCAATTACACCAACCATTATACAACAGGAATTGTTGTCGAAATTGGTTGTGCAAGTACAAGGTTGGCTGTACCTTGAACATAATACCACATCTTTATAAACAGCGCTAACTGTTAAGATATGTACGCCTATTTTCACGAACTACTAGGCGACATCTAAAGAAATACCTCAAGTTGGATTTTCAACCTTCGACTCAGCACCAGATAGTAGAATATCCTACAGTGAGCTTTAACTCAGCCATTCTTTTACGAGAACAGTCTTAGGAACACCCAGTTTCCTCGAAGGTCGACCACAAAACGGTCCTACATTCACACGGAATAATTATGACACCCAGACTACGGTGGGTTTGATTCAATTAGAGGTCCTTGTTTGCTTAGGTTTCTATTGGTTTATTGACGACCCTGAAGACCTTGGACGATAGATTTATTTTGTGAGTTTTCGGTAAAGGATGGAGGAGTTCTTCGTGGTATTTATGTAACGGGTAAATACTTGTAATTATCATAATCCTTTCATTTGTTACTTGAAATGAACGCTCTTATCTGTCTCAGGGAGTAAACGCACTTACGACTACATTTAACTAACATTTGGTATAGTCCAAACGAGATTTATCTACTAATTCTATAACTCTTCTGTGGACTTTACCTTGTACAAGGATAAATCTACTGATCAGGTTTGTATTAAGAACAAATATTTCTAGTTCAAAAACTAAAACTATTCCGTTTTTTTCTTCAAATGATCTGATTTATCCGAAGATTCATCTCAAGACACATCTTATAAAATCTTCGACACTCCCATCGCCTTCACAAAGCACACAATCAAACAATACACTGACCAAACAACTGAAAACGAGACGTAATCTACTAGTAACACATGCCAACAGATCTGTCACTTGCTTGATTAATGAATAGTCCCCTTACGCCCCTCTTTCACCCCGCCGCCGTATCAGATCGTAACCCCGACTCAACCCCGTTTTGATGTCGGTTTTCAAATTTCCTTAATTATGAAGGCGAAATCGCTTTACCCCTCGATCAAGGTAGCTACGGGTTATTAATGTTAGGAGCAGATGGTTGGTCGTATTTATATCTTGAGATTAGCGATCTAAAATTGTAGGTCATGTGATACCGTGTGCTTTTAGTTGATGGATTTTTGAAACTGTATGATTTTGAAAAAAATTGGCAGCCCCCTTTTTATTGCGTGAACTACGCGGCCACGTCCACGGCGAAGCTCCGACCAGGAAGAAAGTTCGATCAGTTTTATTCAAGATAGCGGCCGGTCCGGCTAAGAGTCGCGATCGTGGCGTGGTGCGCGAGGTCCTTAACAGCAACACTTAAGTCGTCGGCTCATGAAGATATTGTGATCCCGATTCTAATTGTTAAGCGTTGTGAACTTGTGATCATGGCACCCATGACTGCTTATCTTAGCATTTCAGTGAGGGTTGGGAAGTCTTAGCCGCTGATGAGCCGATTATGTAGCTGTCACTAAATGAAACAGTTGCAAAGATGCTTGAGGGGTCAGAGGACGTAGGGCACTGGCTTTATCCACTTTATTTCAGGTGGTGAGCTATTTTATCGGCCTCAGAAACTGGAAATTCTGACACCTATTCTGCTTTACAGATATAAAAATACTGGCCAAGTGCGAGTCAAACTCGCGTACCGAGGGTTCCGTATAAACTTGTAGGTATTTTGTCATTAAACTACATATTTACGGTTTTCAGATTTTTCCCTTTACTTGTGCTATAAGACAATGCTTCTTGCCAAATTTCATGATTCTAGGTCAACAGAAGTACCCTATAAATTTTGATTCCTTTGAGTGTAATAAATTTTGCGGCATAAACAGCCGTATCTTTTTTTTACGTTAACTTAGAAGTTTGATTTTTTCACAGCTTTAAGGGACTGTAGACTTGAGTATGATTTTATGAGTATGGTTTTAATTTTAACTCGATACCTCCACGCGTTCCCAAGATAAAGGGTCTTGACAGACAGACAGACGGACGGACGGACTACAAAGTGATCCTATAAGGGTTCCGTTTAAACTTTGACATGTGGATAGATTATCCGCCTCCGCCTAGATCGATCAAACTACCCACACCTAAAATTAACTAGATCTCATTATCCACAATGGCTACAAATGTTCCGAATTTAAACACGTGTTGATAACATTTACCCCTTTCAAATGGGTAATTACCCACATTACCCTTTTGAACAAAAATAACGAGAGAATTTCGCATTACATCCCCTAGTTAACTAGAAATAATCAGTGTCGCTTTCGTTGAAATTGTCCCTGATTTATGTATCTGCGCAGTTACGCCGAATGAAATCGAGTTTGGCCGAAAAATCCCGAACATTGCGGCTGTATTTTGAACTTAGATCCTCTTTTGTGAATCTCGTAATCACAATAAGGTGGTTTGCTTTAAGAAAACCTAATACTGGGTTTAGCTCGCTTTTGTGCATACTTATTAATGTCTGTTACATAATTATATTATTGTAAGTTCTATGTGTGTTGGCAGAGCGTTGACTCTGTCACTCATACTGGTATTAAAGTCTCTTTTTAATGTTCACATAACATAACAAAACGCCTGTAATCCCCGAAGGCTTAGGCAGAGGTGTACCTAATAGTACACCCACATCGCGCCAGTTTAAACATAACTGGCGTTCCATGTTCTAGGGGGCGAGTCTTTTGGCATCAACCGGGCACAAATCCAGACTCCGTGGCTGTTATTGAGAAATTCCTGATTGAAAAATCCAGTAACAATTTGCCCGACCCGGGAATTGAACCCCGGACCTCATACTCAGCAGTCGCGATTGCGACCACTAGCCCAACAGGTAGTCATCAATATATATAACTTCTAATTTTCAATGTGTCATAATTACGACACAATACATGGCATGGACAAGTTTTGGACCGGATATCTGTCAGGACAGATATTTCAGTATAATATCGGTACGAGTCCTTGCCGCGTCTGCAATTAAACGTGCGCACTGAATTGACGAAACCTTAAAATTGTTATTTAATAAGTTTCTACTTACATGTCCTTCAAACCATTTACTTGGAGTAGACAAAACAATACGCTTCATTATTTATTTCGGTGTTCGTCGTAATTAGTTGTAATTGGAGAAACTTGGAGGTACATACCTGAAACAAAAAATAAGGGAAACATTACAAATTATTCGATGAAATAGATACTGTCAAAGTGGCTATTTTGTTAGTAGATAAAGTAAACATAAGGTAAAAATATTGTTGGTAGACACACTAGACATAATTTCACGTGACCAGAGGGCGGGCCTATTTTTTGGCCAAAGAATCAGCATTGCCATCCAACGTGGTAATGCTGCCAGCCTTCTGGGCACTTTTCCTGTTGACAGCGATGCGTACGAATTTTTGGACGCCCTGTAAGCCTTTTAAGTGTACATATCTATTACTATTATAGTTTTGTAGTTTGTAAATAAATTTAATAATCTTTGAAATAAATTATCATTTTGGTGCAAAGACATAATATACTTGTCATAAAGAATATGTTTTTACTTATGTGTAGTTTTCCGAACGAAAAATTCTCATTCTATCAGCATACAACTATGCTTTTTTGTTCTATGCTTTTGATTGGTCTGTTGGTCTAGTGGTTAGTGACCCTGACTGCTAAGACGGAGGTCGTGGGTTCGATTCCCACACAGGACAAATCTTTGTGCGATGAGTACGATTATTTGTTCTGTATCTGGGTGTGTAATTTATCTATAATATGTATGTATTGTATGTTTACCAGTTGTCTGGTTGCCATAGAACAGGCTCTGCCTAGTTTGGGATCAAATGGCGGTGTGTTGGTTGTCCCAAGATATTTATTTATTTATTTTATACATAAACTCACGCCATTTTTCATGGGGGTAGGTAGAAACCACAGAACGAAACCTGCTGCGATCCTAACATACTCATTTTGCCTCGTCCACGTTCATACATCTGGTCATACACGCACGCCGTGGTTAGTGCCTAACCTGGTGTCAGTTTTTATGCCGCCCATGGGCCTCTGACTTGGCTTTACATGCCGTCGAGAAATATCTCTCAGGCATGCACCAGCATGCCTTCCATGATTCCTTACGATGTTTTCCTTCACCGAAGCAAGTGATAATTATACAATACGCACATGAATCGAGGTGCGTGTCTTGGGTTTGAACTGGAGACCTATGACTTGGCAGTCCGACGGTCACGCCACTAGGCTATCACTGCTTACTTGTTAGGTCCCCCCTAGAAGGACAGCAGTGAGCGTTGCCACTCACATCTGCCTCATATAGGATAAGTGAATGGCGACTACCAGAGAGTAGTAAATACTCTCTGGTAGTCGCTCTGGCTCATGACTAAATCTCAGCATACTCTTTCATCAAAATAATGGTAAAGTCAAAACTCTTCAGTGTTCACTCTTCAGTTTTCAAGCAATAAAACCCATGGAAAATTTCCTTAAAACTGTGTTTTAGTTTAGTTTCATAGTAAGTAATATTCATCATCCCTTCATCATTTACCCCACATTTTATCCCCAAAACTTCAATGTAAAAACTGAACCAATATTACGCAACAGAACAAAATGGCGTCGCATCCGGCCGCACCGGATATTGACGGGTAGCATCGAATATTCTATTTTATATCTATTTTAATTATCGCTAGCTAGTTCCGCCGGTCCCGCGCCATTGAGCGCTTACCTGTATTCATTCAGTTTTCATGTACCTAGGTTTATTTTTTATGGCGGTGGTAAAATATAGAGTTTTTTATCCTTACTTATTACTACGTTACTAAGGGCGAATTTCACTAATAAAGCTGATCGCCATCATCATCGGTCTAGCCTGTACCTAACTATGTTGGGGCAGCGTCCAGTCTACATCTACAATGGTCTCGGGAACTTTGGAGGTGAATTTTATATTTTTATGTATTAAATTTTACTACTTTTCAATCACTTAGCCTTTAAGTGATTGAAAAGTAACACAAAGGCAACAATTATCAATTTACAATGAGCGGGGGGGGGGGGGTGATTGAACTCATATCGCTCTCAAGCCTTTTTTTTGGGAAGGGAAATCATAGAATCGACTTCTCCCGCTCTGGGCGGAGTGGAAGGGAGTGTCAGACTTTTACTGATTTACTGTCTTGAACTGACTAAAACCCATCCATGTTCCTTCTTTTGCCCTTTGTGTTCCAGGGCCGCGGTATCTCTTTCGAACAGTCCCGCAGCCCATGTTATATTTATCTAGTCAACAACTGACCTTAAAACTACTAAGTAACTGTTAATACAATAAGATGTGAATTAATCAATGAAAAATTTATGAATTTTCTTGTATGTTAGATGCTCTATTCCTGACGTACCCTTAAATTCTTCTTGTAGACGTATTGTGAATTCAGATGTTCGCTGTTAAATTACCTGATACTTTTTTACCCTGTCTAGACATAGCTACCAGAAAGTAAGGTTTCAGTAAAATATTTTGAAATACTAAGGTTACCTACTGTTTTTCAATTAGATACAACATAAATACCAGAAAATTCCCAAACGAACTCGTCCAAAATAATACAATATGGTACGAAAACCTACGACTAAGCAACTTGATATGAACGTTATGGTGAAGATGTATAAATGCAGACAAGTTCGCGGTCCAGTCGGTGATTTGTTTTATTTTAATTTTAATGTTGGTTGGTTGTTGTATATGTTTTACTTTCATGATAATTGGAATAAGAGAAATAGTATTTAGATAAAATAGTAACTATTTAACTGTGCTGCTTTACGTTTTTTTAATAATATCTGGCAAAATTATTTCGTTTATTCATTTGTATTTATTCATACTATTTATATTTTTTTATTAACAAAAAAAAAAAATTAGTATAAATATCTCCCTACATAGTAAAATAATAAACTTAGGTAGTGTTAGTAAGCAAAAAATTTCATCCATTGCATTCTAAAATGTCTTCAAAATGCGGTATAATCAATTTACATAACATAGCATTACACCTGTAATACCCGAAGGGTTAGGCAGAGGTGTACCTAAGAGTACACCCATATTTCGCCAGTTATGTTTTTTAAGTCTCACGTAATAGGGGGCGAGCCTATTGCCATCAACCGGGCACAAATCCAGAGTCCGTGGCTGCTACAAAGAAATTCTTAATAGAAAACTTAATAACACTTTGCCCGACCTGGGAATCGAACACCTATAGTAAACATGATACCATGTATACATATTTGCAAAAACTTGTGTAGATACACATGCTTTTGCAAATAAATGAATTTAATTAAAAAAAATGAATTGAATTGAACCCAGGACCTCATGCTCAGCAGTCGGGAATGTTACCTCGAGACCAACGAGGCAGTCTTTCTTGATCCTACAATTTAGTATTAAGCAAGCAATTCGGAGCTTAATCTATTTCACCAAAGCAATTAAAACGTGATTATCATATCACTACTACCACCCCCATCAGAATTACTCGAAACATTATAAGCGCACGCAAAATGTAGTTACCCTAACACTATAATAACACCATGAGTCACCATTACACGAGATCTTAGCACATATGCGACGAAAATTGACAAAATCTAAACACATGTGGCTCTAATCCTACCGTAATACCCCGTATCGAATCGTTGGCATTCATACCAAATATCCTCCGAAACACACACAAAAATAAACCTTATATCCCCTAACTATAAGACCCAGGAAAGGTTAATGCGAATAAGTAATTAGATGCAGTATAAATTTCATTAATGGAGTAAAACAGTTGGGTGTAATAAAAGGAAAATATCTGTGCACATTAACATAATATTGCGTATTTATAACACTGTTTAGAAATTGTAATGTTCTTTCATATATACAGCTCGGTACTGTCAGGTTATGCGTTGAGGATAAGATCCTGGTTTATGTAACATTCAAATGTCTTTTTGAAGTAGCTTATGTTTTCTATAGATATAGATAAGTCTTTGTTGCTACTGTATACAGTCGCTTTTTGAAATATGTAATTTGATTAAAGATTTCGTACAAACACAGACAGTAAAATGAATTGAATAGTTTTACAGAATTACGAAATATAAATCTTTCACCTAACTTAGTTTTAATTCAGCTTTCTTCACATAAATACCTAGCTTGAAAAGATAAAATTCACATTTGAACCAATCAAATAACATTACAGAGTCGATAATAAAACAAAAGCCATTTTAATTGTTCCTTAGGACGAGCCTGGTTAACTCTGAAATAATACTTTTTTCTCTTTTTGAAAACAGTTTAGGAGAAGATTATGTAAATAACGGATTCAATAATTTAAAAAAAAAAACTCGTTTTTTAAGTAAAATAAGTTTCAGAGAAAATCGCCAGTGACAAACATACGGACATCGTTTTTGCAAAAACATTAAAAAATAAACCTTTACCATATTCAGTTTTAATTCTGTGGAGTAGCAACATAAAAATAGCTTAAAAAGATAAAACTCACATATAAAACGATCAAATAACGCCATAGAGACGATAATAAAACATGCCCGAATACAGTAAGCCATGTTAATTGCTGCGTAGAACGAGCCCGAAATTACATAATATTTCAACAAGGGCTCCGTAATCTCCGAATTACGCATTTTATCACGAAGTCGATCGAAAATAACGATTAGCAGATTGAGCGATTTTCGGCTACCGAATATAGTAGTCGTTAATGTATGGATAACGTTTAAATGCGCGTGTGTTGAATTTAATTTTGAGACTAAGAAAAGGGTTATTTTAGTAAAATATGCTTTACTAAAATAGCCTTTTTTTAAATTGGTAAATACTTTGTTCTTAATATCTGAGATATTAGAACATTAACATTTCTTTTCTCTCAAAGAAACCACTTTCATTTTTTAATTTTTTTTTGTTTCATTTATTTTCTATTAGAGAATTCAGCTGCATGCATCTTCAATACATAAAACTAAAAAAACTTTAACAAACTCAATTTACAGTTTTATTTAACTCCAAAACAAATTAATAAAACACAGCTAAGTGCTAACACAAACTAATCCTATAATTACTTTCTAAATAAAAAAACCCAACACTATTTTCCACAACAACTAATTTTCTAATACCACTGTCAGAAACAAAAGAAATTATTACTTGTCGTTCAAAAAGCGTCACAAATACAAAATTCATTCGATAATAATACATCCCGAGGCTTCGACTGGAAAATACTTAATAGAAATTTTAAACGTCAATTTTTGTAGTTGACACTTACGTTTCTACCTGACTGTACCCCTACCTCTAACCGCCTCACGCCCTATATTAGCTGTCTCGGCTGCATTTTCTGTAAATTTTTAATGCCACACCGACATTTATGACAGCACGTACAATTTGATATTTTATGTATACGGTAGCTTGTGTCCAGGAAACTGCTCCGTGGAAATACATTAGTTTTATGTTCGTTTATGACTTTATTGAATAGAAGAGTTTTTGTGTTTGTTTACTAAAATATCATTGATCTAATTAAGGTGTAAAGAATGTACACGTGGATGCTAAAATATAAAAATAAGTCGAATTTATTTACCAAAACATTGGACTTCCAATTATGAACAAAAAACTTTCTCATTCAGTAGAATATGCGTTCTAAAATTTCAGTTATTTTTGTCGCTGACTATATTCAGAAAGCAGTGAGATATTTTTACGAACATATCCTAAATTTTGTGCAGAGTAAAAATTTCGTTGTTCGCCACTCTTAAAATATGCATATAAAATGCTCAACGTTAATTTATCCATCAAATTATGAAGCTTTTAGAATATTGTTGCTAAAAAATGTTTCAGTGACGTGTAAAAATTATGAAAGAATATTTTTGCGGAACTATTTTTGTAGCGTTAGAAAGACTTTGGACGGTTTCATAATTATTGTGCTGGAGAATTTAATATGAGAGTTGGAATTATTTTTGTGCACTCATTTTGTGTAAAAAAACAGTTTATTTTTCGTTTTATAGATATCTTTAGGAACAAGGCTTGGCCAATAATGGATTCTGTCACATTTTACGGTGACTACGAAACAATACATTTTTTTTAAGGAAAGGGGTTTATTTAGTGTCTGGTAGACTGTTATTTAATTTATAATCTATTAAAAGTTGTAAGTATCAGTATTAACTACTTCTCTTTACAGATCCTGGCGTGTTTTTCCCAGGAAATTGAATGTCAAACAATCATCTATACACAGACCACCTTACCGGAGACATCTTTGCTGTTGTAATTAGTTCTGTGAAGCACCATTAAGTATAACAACAAAGTATACGCCATTTTATTATACGGTACCTAACTTAATATATGCTACATTGTACAATCTGTAGAGCATAGGAAAAAAAACGGAATAAAAATACTCTACCCTCCATAAATACGAAAAAAATCCAACACTCAAAGATGTCTCCCCAACTAAATTAGGCACAAGACACACTATAATTCCAAATGCAAATTGCACGACAAACACTAACTGACGAGAAGAATGCGAGGCGAGGGGGAGAATAAAAAAAATAAAAGAAGCTTAAATATGTAGATGCGTTGATAATTGTCTTTGAAGTTGAGGGTAGCAGGGGAAAAGATACTGGTTTGATCTGTGACTAACAAAAGAATCAATAACTGTCATTTCTAAGAATCCGGCCCCAAAGGACCAAGATTTCATGATTTTGGTCCTTCGGGCAGGATTGTTAATGAAAAAATAATCGTGGTCTTTTGAGACTTAGCGAAAAGTAAGGGATTATTTCTGGACAGTAGATTAATCTGTACATTGAACTCGTTTCAGAATGAAAGTATTAATTATTTTATGAAAGATGGCCCATTCCAAACTTTGAAAATAATTGCTAAGCCTCAAATTAATAGATCTAATAAAATAACAGTTTCTAACCAGCTGCGAGCTGAGGTTCAAATATCTATGAAAAACTAATATTCGTTAGCCTCAACAAATTGCTTTACTATGGTATCTTTAGTTTCTAGAATATTCGAATGGATTTATTTTTGTTAAAAAAATAATTTTCGTAATTGCATTATGGTGAGTTAAGGGTTGTAACTTGTAAATGATTTATTTATTATTGGATTTATAACTAGATCGTTTTAAATATCGTAGGAGCTTTGTTTAGAAATTTCAGACAGAAAAACGATCGATAAACAGCAACCAATGATTTCGAACACCTGTTCAAACCATAATATTCTATGCCCTTCACATAGGTAGATAAGGTAGGTGTATAAAAGCGTTTTACGCAGTATATTTAGACCCTCAAGTCATGTATTCTTGGTAACAAATCTTCAAACTTGGATGATCAAACACGAAGCGACTAAAAAAGCACTAGCAGCAGCGTGAATATGACAGCATTTAATCTGAAGTCGTCCTGTAAAATAATATTACAATGTAACAAAACTAGAACTATCTAAGCTATTCAGAAGCAGAATCTTACAGTACAGAAAATGGTGAGATCATTTTATTGATACGCCTAACTACCCTAACCACTAAAAGCTGTTTATACAACTTAAGGCGAAGATAAAATGTAAATACCCTCGCAAGTTGATTGATGGCCGAATGAAGCCTTTTAAAACTGCAACCGCGTTGTCACAAACCAAAGTTCAATTTGGTATTTCATTGTTCGTTTTTGTGTCTACCCTTAACGGATATGGCGGGAACGGGGGACGCATAAATGAATCCAATTTATTTCCTTTTTTTTTCTGTTTTTTATTTCGCTAAATAAATTGAGCGGGAATGGGGAAATTGTGAATTTCACAATGTTGTGTTATTTATGACGCTGACTGTACTTAATGGGTTTGTGCAATGTGCTTAATTTGTTTTTAATATTTTTGCGGATCCTTCTGCGTTAGATTTAATTTTCTTAATCCTACCAAATGTAACTTCCGAGTAAAAACTTTATTTCTCTCATTTTTAAACTACTTAATTATATTGATTTTTAAACGTGTACTAATTTCAATACAGTTTATTTTAAATATAATATAATTATTATTGCATGTACATTTTTGTATCAAAAGTTCGTGTAAATTTCACACGAATCTTTGATACGAGCGTAGCAACATTTATTTGAGCACTATGAATCTGCTACGCGATGGTCCATAACATGGAATATTTTAGGGATCCGCAAACGTCAAGCCAACGCTTTCTACGACTTTTAATAAAGCTTAAAGCTTCTCCGTAGTTTTTATTTGACTTGCCTTGTTATTTAGTGACTATGTAGTGGTCAAATCTTGCAACTGAATGTCAAACCAGTTCCTCCCAAACGATTGAGCTGAAAATTAGCACACACCTTTAGTTTTGGTGACAATACATTTTTATGACAGACATGACTTGATAATGCAGCAAGGACCCTCTCCACATGAGGGAACTTCTCATCGGTTAATAGCACGGATACTTTTTGTATACGCGTTCAATTTTCATAGCTAAACCCAGTTTTCACCTTTTCATTCTGTTTTTTTTCTATGCTCGCATTCTGATATAATACTCCATCTGTCAAAAATACCTCTAATTTACCTACAATTTTGACTTTCATTGTCGCTGTGATGATATTATGGCTAGATTTTCAACCTTTATTACGGGACCTTGGAGTCTTATATTAGGTTTTTTTTTAAATCGCAATAAACTGCTACGGAACCACCCAGTACTCATCCCCAAATATCGGTACATGAATAATTCCGTTTTGCGTTCCCCATGTATTCAGTTTTTCCTTTTAATATTCGTTTCGAAGATAAATGTTGGGAGACAGTGGTTGATTGATCGCCTGTTCGATTACCGGCTCGGACAGAGGTCGATCTGGTCGAAATAGGCCTTTTTTTGTGTCTAGCCTGTTTTGGATTTCACATCGATTAGTGGATTGTGTTGTTTTGGCTTTTCTGGTTTTTTCAATAGAGATATCAAGTGCAATACGGTGTTTGATTTTTGTTTTTTTTTTTCAATTTCAGATTTACTTACTTCACACATCTTTACATATTGGTGATGTTTTAAAGAGCCTCCGTTACTAGTGGCGATGTTTAGGCTTTTGCGTCTGTCAAAGCTCATATTACTTTTGCTGTTAACTAAACTTTTAAACCATAGCATGAGATTATCTCTCTTAGATACGTCATCTCATACCCGCTGTCCATAAAAAGCTCTAAACATCATCTAACACCAAGGAGAAGGCGCTATTTATTTTCAGAAGTTATAGACACAGTCTCAAACAAAATAATAATTCAACTTTAAATTCATTGATCAACACTTGACACTTCTAATGCAAATGCAATATTTTAAAAGCTAACTTTAAAGTTCGCAACTGTATATCACGCTTAGTATTCTGCTCAGCCCCGTAATGCTCGCTTGGCATGAGGATACGAATTCTAGTCTTAATAATTGACTATATCTATTCCCAATATGAACTAACATACTTAAGACCAGTATCGCATTTGAATTATACAGAAAATGTTAAGAAGGTCCATATTTTATTTAAGAAGTAATAACATAAATAAAAATCCTCTTTGGCCTAGTGGTCGCAAGCGCTACTGCCAACCATGAGGTCTTGGGTTCAATTCCCAGTTTATGCGAAATGATATTGGGATTTTTGTAACAAGAATTTATCAATAGCCGTGCAATCTGCATTAAGGCCCGGCTGATAGTTATAGGTTGGCCCCAGGTACTATTGTTACTGCCAGGGCTGCGGGACTGTTCGAAAGAGAGAGATACCGCGGCCCTGGAACATAAAGGGCAAAAGAAGGAACATGGATGGGTTTTAGTCAGTAAAAGTCTGACACTCCCTTCCGCTCCGCCCAGAGCGGGAGGGGTCATTTGATGATTTCTCATCCCAAAAAAAAAGGTACTATTGTTACAACTCTGATTAGAACCCTTCGGGAAAGTATTCGTGATGTTCAGTTTATACAGATAGAACCTGACCTCGATATTTTTAAGCAAAAGTCTAGGTTCTGAAGCATGTGGATCTTTTGAGTCCATCCGTCTATGGCACTACCTAGAAAGCCTTCAACCATCATATTGGTACCTACACACAGCTGCAGCAAGCTGAATGCAAGCTGCATACATAATGTTGAGTTTGCATGCGATTATTGGCAGTATTACTCGGTCAGTAATAAGGGAAGACATGCAAGCAGCGAATTTATATGGGTTGCTATTGTGTTCTACTATGTGGATGACGGTTGACGGTAGACGTTGAATTTAAAATATTATAGGAATATGTTAACGGGGTCTGTGACGGGGTTTAGTTAAGTTGCATTATTGTGGAGGTAATATTTTGTTCTGTTAATTTTTTTTATAAAACATTTTTCTAGATTGGAGTGAGATGTTTATTTCCATCTTTTCTGTATTTGGTGTAGTCTCAGAACTGGTCATAGGGGCGTAAGCAGGTGACGAGCTAAGTGGATCGACGACCTGGTCAAGCAGGTAGGAGTTGGATGCAGGAGGATCCATGGCCAGGTACAGTGGCGTGCAATGGAGGAGAGCTACAATCAGCATTGGGTGCACGCCGATTTATATTCGCCATGATATTGATGTCTTCAAAATTAAGTACTTCACACATACACTAACTAACACACTTGCTTTCAATATACATAGTTGGGAAAATCATTCGCATTATCTGAAACATGTGATGGAATTAAATCTAAAATACTATATTCTACCATTGAGGAGCTTGTGGCTAAATAATAGCAGCCGCTCGGGGTCGATGTTCAGGTTAAGCCGCGCTTGCCTAGGTTGGTCCGTGGATGGGTGACCACCAAATACATACCGAGTTTCCTCCGTGCCTCGGAAAGCACGTTAAGCCGTTGGTCCCGGTTGTCATTTGTAAATCTTTGATAGTCGTTAACGTTGTCAGTGGCTGGAAAGTCTGACAGTCTTACCAAAGGGTATCGTGTTACCCAGTGATAGCTGGGTTGTGGAGGCCAGATAGGCAGTTGCTCCATGTAAAATACTGGTATTCAGCTGCTTTCGGTTAGACTGGAAGCCGACCCCAACATAGTTGGGAAAAGTCTAGGCAGTTGATGATATATACTACCATTGTTATACCGCTAAAACTCCTATTTTATTAACCTGCCTTCTCTACTAAGCCGTCTAATATTAAATTCATTAATTTGTCGCTTTTAAAGGCGACCGCAGGAAGAAACATTCTGACCCCATTCCAAGACCATAGAGAATGTTGCAAGCAACATGTAACTCACGTTTAATATAGGATAAGTCTTATTTTTCAGTGGCATAACTTTCAAAACGTGTAACATACATAACAATATGAGTTAGCATGCGTAGCGACTATAACTTAAGACTGGGTAGCCCACACGTAACTTTGATCGTAAATTCTACCCACATCTCTTGTGAAGTACACTCGACAAAGTTTCTCATGGACCACCTTTAACCCTTACGGCCCTTAGTCATAAGGTTGAAAAGTGCTTCACGGAAAATGTTGCCGACTGTACCCACGTCTTATTTCGTGGAGTACATCTAGGTTTCTTGATATAAACAAGGTTTTCGATTTGTTGGGAATTTGGGTTGAAGGATTAAATAAATGGGGGAGAAAACTAAGTTATGTTGTTGAAAAAGAAATCTCTTTAGCCCATCCATGCTTATTTCTTAATGGTTATTCTTTAGTTGTAGATAAGATTTGTTAGTTCTCATGTACAACCGATTTTAATGATGGTCTACCACTTTTCACCCTTATGTACTAAACAATAAGGCTGAAACTGGTCGATCGTCAGTAAACTCCGTAGTACCTGTCTTGACGAATAAATTATTGGCATCCGCAGACTTGTAGGTCTGTTTTGGAAAACTAAATTATCAACGGATGGAACTAATTTCGTACATAAGTCTTAGATTCTTAACAGCGATAACAGAAAGCATAACGATTTTCAAAAGATAATTCTTTTATTTTTAGTACCTTACCTATCTTTCACGAAATATTTAGGTCCCAGAATATTTGAAACCTCTAAAAATATCTTTAGATGATGTCATTGGATTTATTGTAAATACACAAATAAAATTCTTTATGGACCTCAAAATAGATAGCACCAATGTAATACAAGGAAGACTTAAATATAGCTATTTTGAACTTAGTACTTTCTTTTTGACCGTCTCGTTGGTCCAGTGGTCGCAAGCGCGACTGCTGAGCATGAGGTCCTGAGTTCGATAAGGAAGTTCTCAGTAGTAGCCAAGGAGTCTTAATTTGTGTCCGGTTGATGGCAATAGGCTCGCCCCCTATTACATGGGACTTAAACATAACTGGCAAAATGCGGGTGTACTATTAAGTACACCTCCTCAGCCTAACCCTTCGGGATTACATGTGTTATGTTATGTTACTTTATTTTTAAATCCCAAATTTGAGAGGAAAATTCCTGCACCATTACCTAAAGTAGTAACAGGTGTTCTAAGTAAAGTTACATAAATAATAGTACCTATAACAGAATCCTTTTCCATCGACATTCTTAAAGGTGAAGGTCAAATAGTTGAACTTAGTTCAACGACAGGCCTAGTTATACAAGCTTCATTATTGTTGTTTATTTAATCTTTAGTTTTTACATCGGCTGATCTTTTGCCCTTTATTCTATTGTTTCAGTCGTTTCTTATATCAATGTCGTCATTAAAGGTCTGTGTACTATAATACTAAATCAAGTTTTGTGGCATTTTATAATGAAAATTTTAGTAGATGTTTTGAAATATTACGGCTTTTAGTTGACAATGGCAACAGATTAACTATGACTTGATAAATAAGGTCATATTTTATAACATGGTTTCTTTGAGAACCGCAGAGGACAAAAGGAATTGCTTTAATTACTCAATAGGCATCACAAAATGAAAATGCAAATAAAGAAGAATACTAATAGCGGCGTCAACATATAAAACAGAAAGAATGAATGTCAGCATACGGAATAACAGTTAAAAAAGAGCTACCACAAATTGTCCGCTTTTCTTTTAAAAATCTACAGCAGTATAAAAGGCTAACTCGTAAATCACGCTTGAAAACCAAAAGAAAAAGGTAATAACAGAATTTCCCTAAGTTTCCCATATTTTGCACAACTCCACAACTAAAACCATATATTAGGAGTGCAGACAATTCATTTTTCAAATAGCGGACCAGTGTGGTTGGGCAAGTTTCAGTCTTGGAACTTCTTTGAAACTTGATCATGAACTTTTGATATTCGTATCCGTTGGTCCGAAACCAGTCTTGGTTAAATTCCATAATTCGACCGCATAAGCCGCTGAAAGTTTGGTGGTTTAAATACAGATGGATAATTCTAAAGGTTAATCTTTATGATTGGATAGGTAAACAGAAACTTTCGAAATAATATTGGTTTTAGTTGAGTTATGACTAATTTTCTTCACTCAGAAAATGTTAGTGTGATATTTGAACACTCGATTACAAATAGTAACACTTGGCATATTACAGCAACAGCTCTTGTTAAAGTTATTAGAAATAAATCAAAACGTCTAAGCGTAACTAGTAGTTGTTAAGTTGTAATCGCAATATATCAAATAGTATCGAATTATTACAAATATTGGTATAACATTAATCATGTTGCAATTATACCTATTGATAGTTAAGAGGCAGAGGTATTTCAAAATGTTGAAAAGCTTTCAAATATCTTCATCACGGATAACATGCTATTGTATGCTGAGCTAGTAACATAAATTCAAGGCAAAATGTACCTTAAAGTCATTGAGAACACTTAAAAGAATTAAAGACGCTATCCAATACAACAAATAGCCTTGTTACAGTTCTAACACATGCAAATGACACTGTCATTAATGTTATACGTTGGTTTCTCGCTCCCGTACACCCTGTATATTCCTCTGGCGACTGTAATCCAATTCCAAGGGAATGTTTCTTACAACCGCAGTGGAAACGGAAGTCAAGGAGGGGTGCAGGGGCTCGCGGTTTGCGGGCGTCTCGCAGGGAGGCGTCCTGTGACCTGCGTCACGTATTATATAATTTGGTTCAATTTAAAACAAACATTTTTGTGCGTAACAGGTGTATTTTTATGCAGTGTATTTTAAAAAAAGAAGTAGTATTCGTAACTGGCGAAATACGGGTGCCTCTACTCATTATTCCATTACCTTTTGTCTTTTTTTTTAATTAATACCGAAATATCTTTTTTTATAAAAATACAGCTTTCATAAAGTACTTACTCCTAAATATACCCACAATGAAAGAAAATATTTGGCTTCAATTCCACTCAAATGAAGCGAATGACAGTACGATTCAATTCAGTGTACTTAAGTAAAACGTATTTACTTTTCAATGGTTTCATTAATATTGCAGTGGAGGATATTTAATTAAACATCAACTTGTTGGTCGAAAGGGATTGGTCCATCTGATTATGATTGCATAGTGACTCGATGCTCAACTGTTTTTGGAATAATATTTAGTTGGGTTATTGTACATTCGCCACAAAGTAAATTCGTCACGAAATAAAGTATGTGTAAACTCGCCACAGCTCTATTTTCATGTATAAAAATCCGCCATATTGTTTATTTCCGTACAGACAGCAGAAAAATGTAACAATCTATATGATCCTATAAAAAGCTAAACTGACTGACTGACTGTTGATATATCAACACACAGCCCAAACCGCTGGTCCTAGAGATATGAAACTTGGAGGGTGTGTTTTTTGTGAAGATTAAGTATCCAAAAAGATAGAATTTTTGGGAATTCCACCACTAAAAGGGTAAAATAGGGGATGCAATTTTTTTTTTTTTTTTTGGAAATTTTAGCCATAATAATATATACTCTTTTTAAAAACAATTCTGCATTATATAATAATATACTTACACCATGTCCACCCGAGCTTGTGCCCGGCTGATTATGATCCATTTTTTCAGAGATGCACCAATCTAACTAACTAGCATCGATATTATATATTTAGCAATCAGAAGTGAAGATGTTTTAAAAAAGACAACAAGATACGTAAAATAATAAGCACAACTATTTATTGTAACTTAGGAACAAAACAACAACCACTGGAAACTGACCTAAACCACCACAAAACAAAACGAATTGAACTCATACGTAATTACATTTAAAAATAACGAGAAAGTAAACAAATAGGTAATTAAAAATCCTACTGCCCCTTGAGCGATCTTCCTCTACCAATCTGCCACCCCATCAACGACAATAAGAAGTTATCACCCCTTTCCATAGAGCTAACATGACGTGCTGCGTGCAACCTCATTTTTTCCTAATACGACCTACAACCATATTTCTTCCTAATAATATATTATGTGCTATAACTCTTTGGTAACTACAATATTAAGCAGATCACATTTGCAACAGAACACATAAAGAAAACTATAATATTAGTCATTGAGAACACCACATGCGCATCGACAAGGATCGACAAGGTCAAGTGAGCCACTGGATGACTGGACTGATGCATTGACCGGTACGGCTAGAAAGAGAGCGAGCAGGCGCGTGATAGCATGTGCAGGAGCGCAGGAGAAAAGAAAGATTTTAGAAATCATTTTCATTTCAAGCGCTAAAAATCAATAACTTTGTTTTCTACCAGTACTTTATGCAAAAAATATGTACCTATGGAGACCTGTGACGAATTTACACATATTTTTTATGCATGTGGCGAATACACTTTCAATGTATGGAGTTTACAAAATGTGACGAATTTACTTTGTGGCGAATGTACAATAACCCATTTAGTTAACATGTTGTAAAATTGTGTTTGGTTTATGGGAATTATTGTTAGGGAACTTAGATAGGAATTTATTTTAACTTCATGTACAATAGTGGTAGGCAGTCAACCTTTGGGTTAAATAGGACAACACTGTGATGGGCTTGTTTCCAAAAATTTATATGCATACAGATTTCATTTTTGTATTAATCACTGAAGTTGAATAGTGTTTCGTTACTTACCTAGTTTTTTAAAGAAACTTCACTCTGAGTGCTGATATTCCACTACCCGGGTACTTTTACCTCGAAATCTGGGACAGCTAATCTGATTTTTGAGACGTTAAACTACTCTAAAATTCGAAAATTAATGCTCTCGTATATTTTTACCATGATTTATCATGATCAAAAACATTGGGACCCCAAGATAACACTGAAAGACAATAATACAATCTTTCCTCCCTGTTACACAAAGCTTCAAGGCAATAACAACAACTTTAAAAGTTTCTAGACGTAGACATTACAACAACTTAACCTTTATAGAAACAGCTGTTTACACGAAAATTTCAAAGGGTAAAAGCCTTGCCAAAACCACTACATACCCAAATCAATTCTTCAACCAAAATTACTCATATAAATCTCACTTGCAATTTAAACACAATCTGTCATCTAAACGTACCTGTACACACAATCTGTGTACACATACACAAACACTGTGTACTTGTGTATGTGTACACAGCGGCCCCTTTGAAGATTACACAGCTAATTAGTACACACGATGTATTAATTTACGGGTGGACGATTTCTCTAGCTTGCGAGTGAGTTCGAGTGTATACACACTGTTGCTTTTGGATTCTGATTCGTAGGTGTAACTGAAATGGCAGAAAACGTCTTACGGGGTTATTGTACTCATCATTGTGAACTGTCCTAGTCTGATAACCAGTCTTACCAAGGGGTAAATTGTTACCCAGTTACTGGGCTGTGGAGGTCAGATTGGCAGTCGCTCCATGTTTAGTACTGGTATTTATCCAGTTAGACTGGAAGCCGACCTCAACATAGTTGGGAAAAGGCTAAGTAGATATCACCAGAATATTATATTCGCATAATTCGACAAAATTTACAGAACCTTGAATTGTTTATGCAAATTATACCTTGTATTTGGGTATGATGAAATTTTGAGGAGTCTGTCTTGGAGATAAATTATGATCTAAAACTAAAGTAAGCTAAGTTTAAGGACCTTAATGTTAACACGTCTGACATTAGGAATGTAGTTTAGACTATCTTGGAAACTAATGAGATTTAAACTACTATCACACTGGAGTACAATTTAATTGAAATCTAAACAGTTTGCTAAGAGAGTATGTTGATGGAACAACCCTGTTTTTTATAAGACATCAAACCTTGCATATATCAATGAGGAAGATGTAAATATCGGTAATTTAGCTGTAGTAATTAACATCGGTGCGACTTGAAAGATTAGTAAAGACAAAGTATAAATAGATGTTAAATAAGTAACAGAACTTATTGGTAATACATAATAGCCAATAAAAGTATCCACTGCTGATAAATCAATTGCCTAACATAAACCAAAATATCAGAAGCACACGTACACAAAATATCTCACTAAGAAAAATGATACAAATTCAAAAATGAACATTAAACAAACCGCAAAAGTAACATCAAACTCAAAACTCTTCCGAGTTGAGAAGACATTAAAACCGTGGTGTTACAAAATACTAGAGCCCGAACAAGACAAAGTGAAACTAAGTGTATCTCCACTGGTTATATTTGCTCACGGAGAATTTTGTACAATACTGTACAGATAGACGCAGATGCTTCTGACCGCATCACATGTGAAAATTAGACGAATATTGCGGTTGATGAACAGGGTGGTTTTAATTAAATTAATGTTTAAGTAACAACTGTGAGGAAAAGACAATTGACATTTTAGGGGAAATAAATCGATGGATGTACTTTGGGAAGGATGATATATCTAGAAAGGAGGTGACTAATGACATGACTAGTAGTAATAGGGAAGCATGGAAGAAGAAGACATGCTGCGCTGACCCCAAATAAATAAGGCAGGGCAGGAGGATGCAGATGATGATCTACAATCTATTTAGATAAAAATGACAAATAAACCAAAGCAAAGATTTAACAAATCTTTCCCAATCCATACTATAATAACAACATAATGAATATCTACGTATCCTGCGATTAAATCTCGTTTATGATTAACAATCTGAACAGTTAAAACTAATAGCTTCCTATCATTAGAATCGCCATGACACAAATACAAAACATCAAGTCGAACATAACAAATTTGAAACGACAAGAATTAAATCATTTCACAAAAACAAAATAACTTTAGTAACACTAAAGACTCCTGATCACGCAACACAGCTTCCTTTTAAACACATAAATATATGATTTAAAACCGCTGATACGAAGTTTAAGCTAACTAAGATACATAAACAAGTTTCGCGGCGGGTAGTTATATTATGCCACTTGTTTATTGTGCCGACTGTACCCGCAGTCTTTTGAACTACTCAGAGGATGTTTACTGTCCATTCAGTACGAGATCCTGTTTTCATATACTTTGTATATTTCAGTGTATTTCGAAATATTTCAGAAGTTGTATCTCTGGAAGTTGGGTGTTTGTGAATGTTAGGCATGATAACTATGAGGTTTAGATTACACTAGTTATTGTGGTTTTAGTTGTTGTAACGTAAAGTATTAGGATCTACAAAATGTACACAAAATAACAAAAAGGGAGTTTTCAATCTTGATAATGATACTGAAAAACTGAAGAAACTTCTCAGATATATGAAATACAAGAAGCGTCTATAAAGTATTTTGATTAATTAGACACAAAACAATTTTCCTTGAAGAATTGATATAACTCATCCATTTCAATCTTGTTACATAATAAGATTCCTTAATTCTTGGTAAAGCAATCAGATCTGACAGTATCCTAACAAACAGCCTTAATATTAACAGAATCACAAGTCCTTGAACCCAGCCACTCATAATAATCAAATTGAAAGGGTACAAGAATTTCCGAAGTTAACCAAATATTTACCTACAGACATCTGATAAAGCTAGATACAAAAGAACGATCTTATCTAGAATTAGTTTCCATTAAACTTGAAGAGAAACTCTATAGGACCCTCTGCGGCAGTCTCAAGAAACAAACAAGTTTCTAAATCAGCGAAACCATGCGAGGAACTTTACTGGATTAATCTGGTTTCGACCAGTCTGTCCCGGTTGTGATCCAGTTTCGTCCGCCCCAAACCGGTTCGCGCCGGTTATATCTGATTTGAAATAGCCAAACATTTAGGGGCTCGCTTGTATCGAGAAACGGTAAATCCTGATAAACCGTTTCATTTAATAGATGCTAATAGTTGTTTACATCGGTTCCCTCATTAGGAGGTATTAAGATGCCTCAGACACCATTTTGTTAATTTAGTTTATGTTGTATATTGTAATGCAGATTTCGACTGGAAGGGAACTCGAGACACTAAAGTCAGCGATGAATTTTCCCCGTATTTGAATGTAGAATCGTAGACAAAAGAAGAACCACAAACCCATATTAACTTCAGTGTAACTTCCTAACAGGTTAGCAGCGTACTTTTCTCGAGCAATTTTTGCTAAACCGTCTTATTATGGTGTAGTAAACTGATCTAAGCAACTTAAGGAGCTATTAATATTAGTGTAATTCCTGCGAGTTCGCTCAATGGCTGCGATGCCTTATACTTAGAGCTATTAAGTTGGACCACAATCTCGGCAAGTTTATGTTCTAATGGAGCCGACAAACTAATTGGTTGTACCTTATAATTTTGAACGAGTCGGTGGCACGCAGTGTGGTGGTTACATTCTTTTGCTTTCGTACGTACGATGTGTGCTTTCTTTCATTGTTTTGTCTAATACTTGATCGTCTAATGGTCTTTTGTTATTATTCAAGTTGGGTTCATCTTATGATATGTTTTTATAACGACACCGAAAACGCGGAAAACGAAGACTGGATTTTTATAAAAGTTACTGAATACAAAGATTTCTTTTCAAGAATTCCCTTAGTGCCCTAAGAAGTCATTTCAGCCATCGATAGGTCAGGAAATGTTGAAAAGACCTTCACAATAAAGTGGTATTTTAAAAGGTAAAGGGTACAACGACAAAATTTACAATTGTACTATTATGTATTATCAAGTCAGAATATACCAGAAATGAAAAGGTTTAATCGGCACTAAGAATTTTAGAGCTTCATAATATTAAATAATATCCTATTCAAGCAATTTCTGTCTCATAAGATATACTTAGATACTCGTTTTGCTGGCGGAAGCCTAATAACCCTTACCTTTAGGAGGCATTGGAGAAATACAAGCCATGAAGATGTAATTTATGTAGAAATTGGTATCTGTATCATCTGGCGATATTCTTGTATCAAATTTAAAAGGAAACTAGTTCAGTATCATTACTGTTGTTCGATCGGGATTTGTTAAGGATATATTATATTAGAATAGATAAAGAATACTAGATTGTGTGAAACATGATAGAGATAGAAAAGGGATACTGAGATGCCGAGATATAGAGATACAGAGATGTATGGAAGAAGAAGACACGCTGCGCCGCCCCAAATAATTCGAGACAAGGGCAGGAGCATGATAGTGAAAGAATACTATACTAGATATTCTCTTTCTTTCTTAGCTTTAACTTATGACACCAACGTCATATCGTAATGTATTATCTGATCCTTATCATTTTAACAGCACATCACATCTCCATCAACATTGACACTTTAATAAATGACAAAACAGCAAGAAGTTAAACTCAAATTGAAAATACAAAATCCATTACCGATGATATTATGAATGTCATTATAGTTATCATATAAGTACAAGAAACAGCAAATTTAAATAGATTTCAGTAACGACGCCACGATGAAGTTGAAGTTGTGACAGAAACCTAGATGATTGATTATCGGAAAGATAACCCCAAGACCTACTTACATATAATTTAGAAATTTGCCTCACACACGTTGAATAATAAGCAGAATTGATTTAAAGTTGCAAACACAGACACAAACATGCATAGATTTGGAAAAGTAATTGAAAACATCATTCTTGTCTCAATACAACCATTTTAATGGACGGACAGACAGACTATCAACAGTATCCAACAATATGGTAAATATAATCTCAATTTTCATCTCGACAAAATCTAAACCCGTAACCACAGCGGTTGTAAATCCCCATAGTCGTTGCATGCGGGTCTTAACAAAACACCCATGGAAATCCCATGGCCATTGTTAACTGACCCTAGGAGTATCCTTGCGGTGATCACAGCGATAGGATTACTGGATGTGATTGACGTTTCAAAGTTGTAGGTAACAGAGATGATGATTAGATGAGAGAAACGTGGAATCGGCTTGGGCTGGTCAGAAAGAGTCTTTATGTCCTTGCAATAAAAACGAAAAAGACGTCATACACCTTGTTTTGAGTTCGAACGACACGATTCGACACCGTATCAGAGTATTCGCTTTTATTGCTTGGAAATTTAGCTTTTTCTAGTCGGCTCATTTCGATTCCACGTCGATAATTGCTTAAATGAGCATTATTGTAAAGTGCCGTGTAATATAAGCCGTTGAATTGTTTTGTGACCTAAAAGGTGAATAAGAAGATTATGAAAAGAGTTTGCAATGTTTCGCAAAAACAGCAGTAGAAAAGTTTAGTTTTGGCAATGACTTTTGCATCAACTTACACGAATCGAAAAAGAAGTTTATAATGAATCCCATTGCCTGCTAACAGAAACTAAGTTCAGAACTTAGAATAAGTTTTACAACACAATGACACACTAAAGAAATAAAAAGCAAAATTTAAAACAGCGCACAAATGTCCTTAATACAATCAAATACTTGAAACAGAAAGCGAGTTAATTCGCCGAGTGATAGAATGCGGGTGTGCCTCAAGGGACCACGCCGAGTGCGTTGATCTGTCTGAGAGGCTGACGTTTGATATTCTTGGAAACAAGTTTATGGTCTGGGAATCAGGTTATTAACATTGTCTTCAAGACTTCCAGTTAGCTATTTTCTGCTTCATGAGGATCTGTGTGATTCTGTTGTCACTGTTTCATGATATCTATAATTTTTAGGTCATTGATAAGGAGAAATACTAGCTATAATAAAAACTTGGAAAAAACATACGAGTTAAAACTGAAATAGTTGATTCCATGTTACATTAAAGGTAGTACGAAAAGGTTATATTTTAGTCTCCAATTTTTTTAGAGATGACGACCCAGAAACAGTTTCATCCAATATCCAGGTTGAAACAATGTAACACCAATTGTTCTGCTCATCCAAAAAAGGCAACAAGCGATGGCCGAAACAGACAACGATCTCCAAACTGGGTCACCAGTTCAAAACAAGAGTCGTGGCAAATATTACATACAGAAAAATTTTCGCATGCCATTGAGCTGGCAACATTTTTATTAAAACCACTGGCTTTTGTCTGGGACTTTGCTCTAAAACTCAATTTTTTATCGTCCTGCTACGAAAATCTAATAAACTATGCTTTAGTGCACTCTTGTCGGTATGGAATTGGATTGTGGGTTAATCGTATGCATGTCATATCGAGTCGTAAAAGTTCAATGCTGGAGTGGATTTTTCCGCAAACAACACTACTTTTGGGAAGTTATTGCTAAAATCAGAGCGTTTGGTAGACAGATTGGTAATTTTATTAATGTTTTTGGCCAGCTCGATGCTTGTGCCAATTTTATTGGATTCTAGATTAACCACAAATAGTCATAAAAGGTTTTATTTCTAAACACATCAAAGACAAAGATAAGGAAGAACTTGTTTATGAGAATGTTTCGAAAAGCCTGCCTACAATATTACCTACTACATACATTTAAATAATACATACGGAAACCTTTGTAAAATGCAACAGGAACTCATATATAGGGAAATTGAGCAGTTGAAACTAAAATATAGCTCTTAGTAAAGCTTCAGCTGATACACAAGGCAGTAAAAATAAACTAAAGGCTCTGTTTCTACGTTCAGTTCGTATCGAGTTTTGAATTGGTAAATTCTACCGACACTGAGAGGGTTTCGGGAGGAAATATTTTAGAGAAGAGATCATTTCGAGTCTGTTATGCCGTGCCCAACAAATTCTTAGTGTCTAGCTAAAATCTTTGGGATTTTAGCTTTCAATTGTTTAGATTTACATAACATTTCGTCCTTTTTCTTTCATGTCATCACGCAATGACTTATCCAAAAGGGTCGCTTCACTCGCTTCTACTGAAATATTCATACAAATCCTACGCAAATAGACCATATTATCCATCTTTCACAAAATACGTATTCCAGACACAAAACTAGTGAAATCCTGAAAACATTAGACACTAACATAGATCTTGACACGTTAAAAAGACAAGCCAAGTCGCGTCGAGGCGTCTCTTTCCCAACGAACGGTATTCCCTCGACAATGCCCGCGAATGGTCGAGACGTGCCGCTATTTCCACGAAATCAATAGGTAAGACATTTGAACCCCTTACACCACTTAAAATAAATCTTGGATGATGGATAAGGCGGTCGAAATTTTGGAATGGAAAGCAAATTCGATTTTGGACAAGAAATCTTTTGTAATCTATTGGAGATGACATTTTAAGTTTAAAGGATTTAGATGTTTTTGGAACGTAGTTAGCAATTTTGTACAAATGTCAGTTAATCTTGATTAATTGAGAGTTTTGGTGAAGTCTTCTGGTGAACTGATAATACTTTTTTTTGTAAAACTGAATAAAAAGCAAAAGTAATGATTGTGGAATCTAAAGACATGATAGACATGCCTACTGATGATACAAATAATTTAATAATAGTTTCAAAAATAACACTCAATACCAGCTCCAAAGATATTTTTCTAAATCTGAGTGCACTTCAGAACGCTACTAGGATTGCGAGTAAATTCAATATTGGCAAATATAGACTTGAAATTCCTCGAGTTAGAAGCTACCATTGGTAATATAATGACATCATACGATTTGGATATGTGGAAATTCAATTTAGTTATTTTCGCCTTTTGAAGTTGGCGAGGTGTGTTATTTCTAGACCAATTTTCTTTTGATTTGGCTCTCAATGTAGTTCGTGAATATTGTCCGTGTGTAGAATATCAAAATATTAAGTGTTTATTTTCTTTTATGGTGTACAGTTTTGGAATGTTATGCGATAGCTAATATAGCTGTACACACTTTGTATATGGATATCTGTACTCGATATAAAATATCTATTTCAGGTCTGAATCAAGACATAGGTTTTGGATTAAATCTTCTCTTTGAACTTGGAATTCATTCAAGTATGAATGAGTTAGTTTCAATACCGGTGTTCCAGATTTGTCTTGATCTATATCATGATCAAATAGATGGCCTACTGGTTCGATTTAATTAACATCACGCTTTTCACCCTGGACTGATACGTAGCAATCATCATCAAAATGCCACATGTTTCCATCACTGCGATTATGATTATAAGTCTTACTAAACGTGCTATTCCTACTGCATTACAACACAAGATTAAAATGACATCTCCATAGCTTCCCTTTTGTAATATTACTTTAATATAAGCATTACCTTTCATTCTGTCTTCCGGGTCTACAAGGCATTACTCAGTCCTAGCATGTTAATCACTGTGACTTAACTACTGGTTGCACGTACCTCCAGTAGTTCATTCTCGATATGTCAGGTGGCGCCACTTAAGCTCGGTCACAATTTATTACTTTAGTGTGGGTTTTCTCAAGTTTCCTTGTGTGTTGTGTAAGATTTAATTTGTGGACATGCGTTTTGAATGACTGTTAATTTGTATTCATGGTTTTGTTAACTGCTTTTCTTGTTCAAGTGGACATTTACAAGCTGCTGCTTCTGTTACCACCCACCAAGTGGTCTGAGTGTTTGCTGGAATGAGGAAATATATAGAAGGTATACAGTCATTATTGATAGACAATGGTGAGGATATCACCACAGCTTCCGGGAAAGCCTCACTTTTTAAAACAATGGTGAGGTATGTGTAAATTCTTGTCTGTTTTGCTTCAAGTATCGCTGATAGAAAGTATTCTCGGAATACAGACTTAACATTAAGACAGTTTAATACGTGTTTTCCCCCAAAACTAGCTTGAAAAGTCCAAAGTTGAATGAAACATCACGAATACAAAAGCAATACAAACGGAGTAACTCACCAAAATTCATATCAGTTTTATGAACAGCAATACATTTACTACAAACTGTGTTAACCAGAAATTTTAATATTAATAGCGGCCATCAATATACGAGTTTGTAACGTCTGCATCGAAAACTATGTGATGTATTAATGGTATGTGATGTATTAATGGTGTTCCGAATTCAACCATTTTATTGTCAAATGGTTACTTAAAATGGCCGCTGATAATTCCAATATGAGTTGGTAACGTCAAATTAAAAGTTGGTGATGATGGATGGCTTTGTAACGCTATAGAAGATAATATGGACGGAAGGGGAGATTAACCAGGGGATCCCAAAATATCATAAATAATAATCTTGGGTGGTGACCCTGAATTATTGAGTTAGCGTGATAAGTAAGTGATGGAGTGCTGCGACAACAAGGAGCTGTCAGAATTTGCAATAAAACAGTTGAAGATCGTTTTTGAGTGTTCGAAAATAAAGGGCACTGGCTGTAATTGAGTGATATCGACAACGAGTACTTAAAAGCACTTTTTTCATATCTTTGAGGAGGCCTTAACCCAAAAGTGGGACAGTATACTTGTTACTGATTTGCCTACTTTGTGCTTGGATATTCTCGGCAAAAGTTGGATGTATGAGAATCAATGAAAAACATCAGGCATAAGCTTGATGGCAACATCATCACAGGTATCACAGGTGCCCTGGAACACAAAGGGCAAAAGAAGGAACATGGATGGGTTTTAGTCAGTAAAAGTCTGACACTCACTTCTGCTCCGCCCAGAGCGGGAGGAGTCATTTGATGATTTCCCATCCCAAAAAAAAGGTGTCAAACAAAAAGAGAACTACTCATACTTCGCCATCAACATAGCTGCAAAATCCTCATCTAGACTGCAGAACAAATCAGAATCTAGACTCTTAGCCCCACTTCCTAAACTAATGACTAACCCAAAACTATCTGTTTCCTCAGTTCATAATATAGTGGTACGAAAACAAAGAGGCATCTCGTTAGTAAAACAAAAGCAGATGGTTAGAACCGACTAAGAATAAATAGCCGAATCAACATATTTAGTGCTCTTCCCAAGAGTAATAGTCCACTAGAAATGCCACTGCGAATAAGATACGTGTCCCATATTATGCAAGATTCCTTATCTCCGCGTGATTTTTCCTTATAGAAAAAGGTTGGAGGTCGGTAATGTTACCGTAGGATAGTGACAGGAAAATAAGGTCAATTGTCTTGTCTTGTTAACTTACTTGTGTATATGAGTGTTTGGGTAGTAAACAAGAAATAAATTCTCTGACAAGAACAGCTCGATTTCTGAAAATTGACTTTTTGAATTGTTTAAAAGAATTTTCGTTGTCTTCTTTGGGATGCAGTTTTATATTTATTATGACGGGCACTTCAAAAGCAATGACAATATCGCTGTATGTGGAAGGTATTATGAAAGTGGCTTTGTCAGAATAAATTATGGAAGACGGAAGTCAGGGTGTTGGGCGCAGCTTGGGAGAGGCGTATGTCTAGCAGTGGACTGCCATAGACTGAGTTGATTAATTGTCACAGCCACTACAAAATTAAAAGTTGTCATTAAAGATCTATAATAGAATAGACAGTTCCTTTTTTAGGAAGCATTTATTTATTTATTAACATTTTATGCACAAGTAAAAACTGTACAAAACGCCTTGGGAAACCTTTTTCTACCAGTCTACTTTAGGGTGATGCAGAGATAATACACAGTAGGTGCAATAACAGAAAACAAATTAGAAAATATTAACATTTATTAGCATTGATTGCTTTTGCAACTACGCTCAAAACATCTTTCAACACACGTACACGTCCGTAGTTCCGTACCTCATCTAGCGACTCAAACCTCTGCGTAAGGCCTGTTTGCGTGTTTTCATGCCAAATTAACCAGACAGCTCGCCAGTGCAAGGGTTAAGTCGGCTAGTAAATAGCTAATGTATTTAGTTAGAATCCCGGGGTAAAAGGTTTGAATTCATAATTTCCGGGCACATACGAACGCTTAGTCTTATGTAATGCTAATTTAAATGGGTCGCGAGTTTCGTGTTATTTTGAGAACTTTGTTTTCTAATTCCTGATACAATGAAAAATGCGGAGTTTTTGATGTGAAATTAAAGGAATTTAGTTCTACCATTTATTTTTATTACAAAGGATTTGGAACTTAAATACTATCTTTGTTAGATCAATAATTCATTGACTCAGGAAATGTACGCCAGCGCATCAAGTTAGCACAAACTGTCAAATTGTCTCATTTGAGTTTGAACTTAACCGTCAATATTTTATGGTTTAAAATCATTTGAAGAAATTTGACAGTTTGTGGTAACTTGATATGCTGGCGACTGTACTGACCTAATCTTTCAGAAAAAACTGAGCGTGATTTTGCCTTCTTCAAGTCGTTTTATCAGGATTTAGTACTTGAGTCTAGAAATAGACATGGATAAAGAAATCAGTTCTTTCATCTCAGATTTTACTCTAGGAAATCCAAATTCCAACGGGAATCTTCCTGGAAATTGCCTTGGGCAATAGGGCTAGATCTAGATAATTATATTATTCCATAGAAGTCTCTTTGCAATCTGAGTAAGTCTTGCGCTTGTTTTCACTAACGGTAAGCGACACCTAAACCAACACATGGTTGGATTTTCAAGTTTTGGTACTGAGTCGAGCTTTGACAGGAGCCAGATGCAGATGACATTGTTGCGGGAATATTCTGGATAAGGCTGGCACAAGAGCGTGGAGTTTGGCAGAAGCAAAGAGAGACCACCCCGCAGTATGTGAAGTCGGGCTGTCGATGAGCTTTGAAAATCAAAAATAGTTTCTTCACCTCAGTGAAATTCTGAATTACGTTTAGTTTCCAACGGTAACATGTCTTTAGGCACCTCTTAACAAAATATAATAGTTTACCTTAAATAAAAATATGGTTTACAATAAAAATAGGGCTTAGGGTAATAAAATTAAAGTTGTATGTTAGAGTTGCAGCCACTACCTAAGCCAAGATAACTTAATATCTTGTAATTATAGGTATCAGCGCCCACCCTCGTAATATTGTGTCCAGTTTGTGCAAAAATTTAGTATAAATGAGAAACATCTTGCAGCACCAGTATACAATATTATGAGTACAGGAATCATTTGAATAATATATCAGGAGGTTACTATGACGTCTTAAAGCAGTAGTAATTTCAGTGTGGCAAAGAGACAGAGCTATACAGGTCGTCTAGCGCCATCTCTAACCCACACTGGAATTACTCCTGCTTTTCGACGTCATGGTAGGGCCACCTGGTAACATTAAAGGAAAAGTATATTCTAAAACATGCTGGTAAAGTAAAATTAGTATAAATAGAAAACTTTTTACGACAAATTATAATTTACAAGCTTTTTAGCCATTAACTTTTTAAGTAACGATAAAGTTAAAGAAATTCTAAGAAGCAAAAGTAAAAGAAATGAAAATTACGCTTCGCATAAATTAGATTTCACTATCGTCTATGCATCGATTTAGTTTTTCAGCGATTTCTTTTGTAATCGTGATTAGGCGTCGCCCTAAGCTACGAAAGAACAGCGGGGTAGTGTTAGACTATTTGATCGCGACGATAGGCCGTGGTGGAGTAAAATGAAATGTTGATGGACTGTGTACAGTCCACTAAATTTCATTTTAAGCGTGTATGTATATGTGCATTCACCTGTAATATAAGAATCCAAGATTCGATTTTATATATAAACGAGTGATTGTTACAAGTTGTATCGTTACAGGTGGCACACTGTAACGTCTGTAACTCTACACTCACTGATGTAATGCTCGAATCAGAACTATGATTAATTAAGTCAAGATGCTTGCTTGATTTAAAATAGATATAATAACTGACATTTAATAAAGAAAATGGCAGTGACAACAAGCTAAACGGCAAAATAAGGCATAGTATGTTATGGACGTTATTTTGCCGAAATCCATGCACATAAAATGTGCACATCTTAATATTCTGATTTCCGCCAAAAACTAGATCCAGGCTTTGTATAGCTGCCAATAATGTACATGCCATTGCATAGTTTTGAAACCGCTCCTACATTTTTACTAATCAAAATCGCTGTCGCTTATCAACAACACCGCATCCAATTATACTTTACTAAGTTCTAATATTAATGTGCTTTTGGCGTGTTCCCTCACTCGCTTAAACAGAGATTAAGCACAACTAACATAGTGTACATTATATACCGAGTACATAGGTATATAAAACTTAAAGAAACGTACATGATTTATGTTCTATAAGATTACCTACAGCAGGCGATTGTGACTTACGATGCAGATTAGAATTATTATTGTAGGTTTTTGGGTAATGTCCGGATTGACCGGGTAATGTGGATATTAATGGTTAAAGTGAGCAATTTGTGGATTTTGTTGCTTTAGGTTAGATTTTATTGGTAAGAGACTTATAGCATATTTTAATAATAATAAAGCCATTTACACTTTTATAAGTCTTTCAATAACTTAGTCATGCAGTATTAAAATCACGTGCAATATGAATTTGAATTGAATATAAAGAAAATAACTAAATTTATATGTTTCAATTAAATCAATGATCAATTAAATCATTGATCAGTGATCTAATTATCTACTGTTTTACTTAATTTTACATTTTAATTTCATTTTTTATTATTATTCATTATAATAATATAAATTAAGTCTGTGCGATTATGGACGAAGTTATGTGTCTGTGCGATTATGGACGAAGTTATGTTAACGAACAACTACCGGAAACATATTAAGAAGGACGGGATGGTTGACGTGTGTCGGGCATTGATCAGACATATTATTTCTGGTTGTTCTCGTCTAGCTAACGGCGAGTACTTGCACAGGCACAACCAAGTAGCCAGGATTATTCACCAGCAACTTGCCTTGAAATATAAACTTGTGGAATCTGAGGTACCGTACTACAAGTATGTGCCCGACCCAGTTCTCGAGAAAGACCATGTCACGCTGTACTGGGATCAGTCTATCATTACTGACAGGACTATTGTGGCCAATAAGCCTGACATTGTGGTGATAGACCGATCAGCGCGCCGCGTAATGATAGTCGATGTTACCATCCCGCATGACGAGAACCTCGTGAAAGCTGAGAAAGAGAAACAAATAAAATATCTCGACTTGGCACACGAGGTTGTCGACATGTGGAATGTGAACTCGGCTATCATTGTGCCGATTGTCGTGACGGCCAATGGCCTTATGGCCAAGAGTCTCGATGACCATCTATCGAGGCTCTCCTTAGGCGGTTGGATCAAGGGCCTGATTCAGAAGGCAGTACTCCTCGATACGGCTCGCATTGTGAGGAGGTTCCTGTCTCTGGAGCCCTAACCACCGGTAGCTTGGACCCTGCTCCCGACACCGGCGGACTACTATTTTTTATATTTTTAAATGTTTTTTATATATTTTTTGTTAATAAAAATATTTAAAAATGTAATTAGTATGTAAGGATAATGAATAAAGTAAATAATAAACTCTTAAACGTTTATTATTTATCGATACATTATTTTAGATGAGCAAATATCAATTTATTCCATTGAAATAGTCTCAATATACATTCAAAATATGATCTATTGGTGGACATGTCATGTCCTTCCTCACGATATTTTCCTTCATTGTTTTCAGAGCAATAGTGATGAAAAAATTTAATTACACAAATTAAAGTAAGTACTTGTTGTAACTTGATTAACTGTCAATCCTACACTCGTTTAACAGTTAATTTATCTCTGCACAGCTGCAATCCATTAGGAACCCTATTGTTGCGAGAATAAGAATCACAAATTTTGACAAACTTATCAGTGATAGCAACCACAATCTCAAGGACCACTAAAACAAAAACGCATCTACCCACAATCGAGATTCGACTCCCGATTGATACAAAACATTGTCTCAGAGAAGACAAGAAAGGGGAGAGCGGGGAGGTAGTAATTAAAATTAATTCCCTTCAACAACCACAGGGTGAGTTGGGGCGAAATTGAAAGGTGTGATTTGAGGGTAATACAAAGAGCTTCCTATTTATTGAAAGTGGAATTTTGAAAGGTTTCCGGTTCCTTTCGATAACACCTTAAGAGTAGATGATGCGAAGTTTCCTGAGAAAAGGTCGAAAGCAAATAGGTTTTTTTTTTGTTTATTTTCTTCCTTATTCTTATGTTTTTACTTCAGTGTATTGGTAATGTTAAAAAGTAAATTCGTTTCCGTTATCTGTTTGTTAATATTTGTCTTATTTTTAAATGGCTTATTTTCTGCTTTTAAAGTTAAGTCTCTATTTATCCTTTTAGATAGACCAACAGTTGCAGCTTAAATTAACCGTCTAGATTTCCGAGAAAATCAGTCGAAACCCAGTTACGCCGTGAATATCGTATTCGAGTTCGAATAATCGCGCTTCGAATAAAAACAATTCTCTAACAAGCTCAACTGTAATTGGAACATCAAATGCAGCGAGAAAAACCAAACAATGCAAGAAAAAAGCTGAATGAAGAAATTGGCTGGAATACAGTAAAAAGTAACAGAAAATACACGGGAATTTAAATATAACCATTAATCTGGCTGGTGTAGGAAACTGTCACAGCGAGAGGTAAGGTCAGCAAAATATTCAAAAAAAGATCTTAATTAAAATTGTAAAAAAAATGCGAATGAAAAAGTTTTAACATTTTTTTTCTCGATGAATTCTAGGAAGCATACACGAGTTATTTGCTTCATATATTGCAAGGAAGCATTGTTTTCTAAGAAATAAAAATCCTTTATGAAATGATTAGGTTAATTTAGCAATCACAGTGACAACGAATACGAAGAAATACACGTAACATTTAACTAGGTTATTTCAGGCAAGCATAATTTTCATTACACGAATACAAGAAAAATATTTCATAATATTTTCAAGAACTCGTCGCGACATTTGAGAAGACTACTAGAAGGCACTCAGCCGTAACAAAATGTTTGCGAACGAAGAATTTCACAGAAAAAAATACAATACAAAACTCACATGAAAAATATTTTTTCCAAATAACTTATTAGTCAATACTTACTCGAAAAATATGTGAAAAAGTAACATTACTTTATGATGGCTCGTTGGTTTGAGAGCTTTTAGGTCTGATTCTTTGAGTGATGCGTGAATTTATGTATGCCCCGTTATCACTGAATGTGCTGTTATTTAGATCCTTTCTTTCTTTGGTTTACAGCGCTGATTGGCAATCTTTTGGTTGTAAATACTTATTGCTTGAGTGAGGCTCCTTTGAGAAATGTTTTGTTGAAACAAGAGATCAGATTTATTATTGCGCTTGTTTCAAAAACGCTAGCTTTGTGTGTTAATACTTATACTCATCGAGGTCTGTGAATCATCAACATTGATTTCAAACACTGTTATAAGCTTTCGCGATTTATAACTAAACTTACACAGTCACTTACTCAGAATAATTGAAAATCACGCAAGACACAGACAGTGTAAAACAAAACAAAATGTAAAATCAGCGATTCACAGTTATTACACCAACAGCCAATTCTACAGAAATATTTCCGAAAATACGACTATTATAACCGAGAACCCTGCTCCCAAGCGATATGAACACAAAATCCTGGCACACAAAAACCCGATCTCAATTTCCATTAAAACAATGATTTCGTTCGCCTTTTACGTTGACGCTACACCTACCGCTTTCCAAATTAAACAGCCTTATTAATAGATTGGAGATACGTCGCTTTTGTCTCCCCTTACTCGTCTCACGGATTTAATAGAAAATTTAAACAAGCCCCGTGGTACTTCGCCTCCTGATTAAAACGACTAGGCTTTCAGTCGTGGCCAAATTAAAATCTTAGAACGCGTGGTTTCGGAGGGACATAGAGGTGGCGCAGCGAGGGAGCTTTTGAAGGAACTGTTTTGTTGGTGCTCTTGTAGACTTTAGAGGGATCTCTAAAGGCTTGTGTTGTTGCTGATTAATAGGTTGCCATATTAGGCTCCAGGTTAGTTTATAACAGCTGCTCGGATCGATCTTTAGGTTAAGCCATGCTTCCTTAGGTTGATCCGTGGATAGGTGGATAGGTATCGTATTACCCAGTAGTAACTGGGTGTCAGATAGGCAGTCGCTCATTGTACTGTAATACTGTAAAGACTGGAAGCCGACCCCAATAAAGTTGGGAAAAGGCTAGGCAGATGGTGATAAGGAAAGACCTTCGCCAACATTTTTTGTCAAAACAATCATTATAACTGAATTTATTTTATGAGGTTTTTTTCTCTTAGAAGCTGTTTTAAAATGTTAAAATTGTCTGAAGCAAAGACTAAAAACTATAAAAAAAATCGTAGCACCAAGATTTACTCTGCAAAGAGCAAGCGTAGTGATTAGGTACTCTGCGTTCCTACTTTGATAAAAAGAAGCCTTTACCATGGTTTGAAAGAAAGAAAGAAATTATATTTATTTGTCGCAGAGACACGACGTGCTAAAATGACAAAAAAAAAACAATAAACATATGTCCTGTTGTATTCTTGATATTTGTTATGCATATGCGTTGCATACGCATAACAAATATCAAGAATACAACAGGACAGAAAAAAAACTGCGACAAGCACCTTACCACTCAGTATGATGCTGTGCTATGGGGGGCCCACAGCACAGCGCTGGTTTTCAGTGGTCACCCGTGAAAAAAAAATCGAATACATAAAGATATAGATTTCTTAAGACTCAATTAATAGTTGATTTATGGATAGCTCTTTATAAATTGAAAGTATCATAGACTATCATTAAAATAAGATTATTTTGATATCGATTTCTATGTAATTAATAACCGCTTAGTTTCAACAAAAGACTTTCAAATTCCACTTAGGATTAAATGTATAAATTTACAGTAAAAGTAAGAGAAACTTGAAAAGAATATCAATGTTGAATTAGTTATTGAAATATCGATATTAAATTGAAATATCAGACTGAATATATACCTAACAAAAATATCATTAGGTGCTGAATAGAAACTCAATGAAATTTACTTTTATCGAACAACTAAATTGTGTAAACGTAATTTAATGTGAGTTGGTATTGTAATGTTCATTGAAAAGCACATTTTGAATACATTGACTAATTAACTCTTTTACTACAATTACTTATTGAGCTCAGAATTTCTAAATTTGAATTTAAACGTCATAATTTGCATACAACTTTATTGACGCCAAATAAAAAGACACTATGCTTCTATTTTTCGATTAACTGCTTCGAATAATAAATTTCTAGTCATTTATTCGAAGTTTAGGTTAAGTAAGTTCATTTTACCAACACGAATGCCGAATTTAAGCGCAGTATGTCCCACATGTTAACGTTATTTGATTAAGAGATACTCTGTTTCGTCGTTTAAGTGAGAATCCTGCGGAATCATCGTCTTATTCGAACTCGGGTCTTCCTGCAGATTTACGACGTAAAACATTAATTTACATTATGTGCTAGACTTTAATGAACGTAATTATATTTATGATCGACTCACCCTTCGCCTTAAAGGTTGCAAAATTATGAGTTAGCTTACCTGAAAAAGAAATAAAATATAATTAAAACATGTTTTATTTACTTAAACTTCGGTTTAAAGAAATTTATTTCTCATTAGAACATAGTACAGTCCGCTTAAAATGAGATACAAAGTAATAAGTATGATAATACAGTACAATACAAACTTAATTTAATATTTTGAAGTACTTAATTAATATATTTATGCCAAAGATTGGAAATGTTGTAAATAATAAATGAAATTTATTGATAAAATTACATAATACAGGATGTGAAATTAAATAAATATGTTAGGAATTAAGTGTAGACTTAACTAGCTGCTAAACCGACGATTCATTTGAAAAATGCAATGCATGTTTTTTTTTCGACAAATAAAATGAAATATTATTCGAAGCATAGAAAAAAATGTTATTCGATCAAATAAAATTGTAATGTGGTAGGTAATCAGTGAAAACACTTACCAGAAAATATGACGTAGCTTTTATATTTTCTGGTGAGGTGAATATACTAACTATCGGAATAAATTAAAAAAATATATAATATATTATATTGGTGTTGATGATAATGATAGTGACCATGACAGTTTAAAAATTTATATATCGGAATAAAAATGTGGGAATTCACAAAATAATATCAGTGTCAATTTATGCGAACATTATGTTTCTGCCTACCCCTTTAAAACTTGCAAGCGTAACGTTACATTAAATCTACCTCCACGATACATTTAATTTCCACCAGCTACTAGTAAATCATGGTTATAATCTAAAGTATACATTTCCACATCGTTTCCTTTAGGCCGTGTTTCTATGTGTTTCAGCGTTTTTTCAGCGAATCCTGAATCCCGGGCGTACCATTGGGAGTAATATAGAAAATATATCGTATAATATATTTTACTGTCTCTATGTATGAATGGTTGAGGGTGAGAACCGAGTGTATTTTAAAAGTGTCGTTTTTCATTTGTTTCA
The DNA here is from genome assembly GCA_950022335.1 of Eurois occulta. NCBI lineage: Eukaryota > Metazoa > Arthropoda > Insecta > Lepidoptera > Noctuidae > Eurois > Eurois occulta. Next base: position 5,956,837 of record OX465502.1, read on the forward strand.
AAAGTGATGTATATTGGTGTTAGTGGAAGGTTATGCGCAGGCATTACCCAGCAGTAGGCAATACAACATAACGCCTGTAATCCTCGAAGGGATAGGCAGAGATGTACTTAATAGTACACCCACATATCGTCCGATATGATTAAATCCCATGTAGGCAAGCCTATTGATATCAGAAAAAGAACTGAGAAGTTATTTTTCTGATATCAATAGAGAAGTTGTTTTCGAGTACCTACCATAGGATAATTTCCTTAGAAGCCAACAAAGCCACGGGCAGAAGCGAGTATTCTATAAACCCAATAATTCTCCAAAACAATAACATAATCACAAAACTAGTCACACTTCACAAACGACTTGACAAGATGGCGGCGTCATTATCCCAATTAAAATGGCCGCCAGACTCCTTCAGTCGAACGTGCTGTCTGACTTCAAATTGTTTATTATCTGCCTTTGCGTAACAAGCATGGTAGTAATGAGACATTCCTATGGTTTTTTATTAAGTGTCTTATGGGGTGAAATAATTAAATTCTTTGGTTGAGCTTTGGGAATGAGTGACGGGAATCTTTACATGATGAATATAACTAGCAAGGTATGTATGTCTGTGTATGCTGTTGTCAAAAACTGCTTGACTGAATTAGTTATATTTTTCGTAGGGATCAAATTCGTCAAGCTTACGCTTCGATGAAGGCCTATATTTTATGATTACTGAATAAGGGCAAACAAACTCTTAGGGGCTGTCTCCACGAGCGAGAGAATCGCGACGATATTATCGTCGTTGCCACGTATTTCTATACACTCTCTTTGAGGCCGTCTCCACGAGCGAGAGAATCGCGGCGATATTATCCCATAAAAATACATAATATCGCCGCGATTCTCTCGCTCGTGGAAACGGTCCCATAGGGCAAACACAAAAACCCTCCTAGCATGCTTTAGTCTATATTTTCTCTAGTTACAATCATCATCATCTGCCTAGCCTTTCCCAACTATGTTGGGGTCGGCTTCCAGTCTAACCGGAGGCAGCTGAATACCAGTATTAAACTATTAAACATGAAGCGACTGTTAGCTGACCCACAACCCAGTTACTTTATCTAAAGGGACCAGATAAGTTAAAACAAAGTCTTTTCGATTCAAGTATTAACATAACTCATTGTTAAAGCCAATAACAGTCTTCAATACTGAAACGACTAACATATCTGTACACAAACATTCAATAAGCCACTACTTAGCTTCGTAGTCGAACGTCCTCGAATACATTTCCCTAGTCAATACAATCTTTGATATCGTGGGAAGTGAACCAGCTGACGTGTTTTATATTTATTGTATTTAATTTGCTAGGTATTTGGGTATTTTCCATTTATGAATATTGTCTAACTAGCTGATGCCCGGCGATCTTCCTCCGCGTAAAATTGTCTATACATCATCATCATCATTTCAGCCCAAAGACGTCCACTGCTGGCCATAGGCCTCCCCCAAGTGTCGCCACACTGACCGGTCCCGTGCGATTTATTTTATCTATTAAATAAAATTGAAGTGTCTGTTCGAAATTTAAAATTAAAGGTTTTTGTTGAATGCAACTGAAACGCGGCATACTTATAACAAAAAAAAAAACAATCTTGTCTGTTGGTTTGAAACGACTCAACCGATTTTGACGGGACTTTTACTGGCAGATAGCTGATGTTTTATTTTAGACAAAGAATTAGGGTTCCGTGCAAAAAAAATGGGAACTAATATTTTATGTAATAATTTCACGCCGACGAAGGTCGCGGGCAAAAGCTAGTTAAGTCGGTATGTAATGCGTGGTCACCCATCCACCGACCAACCTAGGCAAGCGGCTTAACCTAAAGATCGACCCAAGCGTCTTAAATTTTTACCACGATGATAAGAATCCTTAAACAATAAACCATACCTGTACAAAAACAACAGGTAGGTACCTAATAGCATAATAAAACATCAAACATATTGCTTCAGTGGCAAAAGGTAATAAAAACACACTATTTACATGAACACAAAGACGTTTTAATAGTAAGGTTCGGTGACACAGCCTGTGTTAGTGGTTGTCCCATGAATGCTTTATAAACGAGGGGAGCAAGGCATACGCGGAAGCTGGTACGCACAACGACCAATCCAGGTATAAAAAAACCAGTTTATACGGATCTCTCACTGCACGGGAAATGTATACAAAGTGAGGGTATGTTATACTGGAAAGTATAGCTTGCAGTGACGTTGTATGCCCAAAAACAAAAAAAAAATGCGTTCACTAAAAGACCACTGTTTGGTTTGAGGAGGAACAGGAAAAGTGCTCCTGGAAGAAATTGGGGGGAAGCCTTAACCCAGTAGTGGGGCAGTTTTTTTGTTAGCCTGTATTGTCCCATTGCTGTGCCAAGACTTCCCATATAGCCTTCCATTCTTCTCTCTGTGCTCTCCGGCCAATCTTTTACATGGGACAGCGAAGAAAAAAAATAGGAAACACTTGCGGAGGCTTCAATTGTCTTAAAGCCATGGTCGTGAGTGACCTGGTTATAGTAACATAATGAAAGTAGAAGACCGTGCGACCACAGAGGCTAGCACTTCCACCAGTGATTTCATATCAGGTCTGCGAACTGGCCATAAAAGTATCTGGTAAGACAATCCTGCTACTGAGAGATTGCAGATAGAAGTTTTGAGCTTTTAGCCACCAGCAACTTCACACCTGATAATTAAAACCAGGATCTGTTTAGCAGCAGCCTTTGCGACCATCAAAACGTGTACAAAAGATTACGTTACTACATTTACTCTTCGCGTTTAACTTGGACTCAAACAAGGAAAATGGCCGTCGACTTTCAGTTAAATATTAAGCAATGGTTCTGGAATAACGCTGTTCTTGACAGTGATTGCTTTTCAAATAAAAAAAAACAATTGGTTATGTCTAGGGCGGTTTGGTTTACAGCCTAACTAGCTGAGTGAAAAGGGTAATGCAGGAAATACCCTAATTCCTTTGAAAGGCTTGAGGAAATGTTTAATTTACATTAGAGTTTTCGAAAAACAGGTAATCTGTGATTTCTCTTACTAGATATAGAAAAGTTTTGCACCAAAGATGCCTTATAAAAATCACCATCATCTAGCCTAGCCTTTTCCCAACCATGTTTGCGTCGGACACAGCTGAATACCAGAATTTTATATGGAGTGACTGCCTATCTGACGTCCACAACCCAGTTAGTACTGGGTAATACGATATCCCTTGGTAAGACTGGTTCATTAACAGTAACGACTGTCAAAGATCTACAAATGACAGCCGGCACCAATGGCTTAACGTGATTTCCGAGGCACGGAGGATACTCGGTACAAAAAAAAAACCAATAAGTACCATTAATTAAAATAAAGCCACTTGACAGCCATGATCGACTTTTGCATGTGTGGTAGGTAAATAACTGTTAATGTTACCCTAAGCCCATAAAGCAAAGTGTTGAAAATTATCCGCTCCAGAGGAAATGATATCTCACACAACACAATTGTGTGTAATAAAATAAATGTGACCCCTCAATTAAAGAGGGTAAAAACCAAAATCGAAAATTAATAAAATAATAATTACAGCGCGGTAAAGCAATTCATGCTTTCAAGATTTCATTTGCGATTAATAAAAATTTTACTGTCCGCACCATCAGACCGGCAGCCATTTTGTCGACGTATTATTAATTCAAGATGGCGCCCATAAAATCCGGTGGTTACGCGGCGATGCCCTTAATGAGGGACGATTAAAATTGCTTCAGGAATGGATATCGGAATGCTATTTTTAGTAGATTAATTTCATATTTCGCATGATGTATTTTTATGTGGGTGATTAGGTTTGTAATTTGTCCGTGATGGCTTTTTCAACATTCATACCTAAGTACGTAAGTACAGGTATGTATGTTTCCAGTATAACATGCCCTCGCTTTGTATACATTTCCCGTACAATGAGTACGTAAGTACAGGCCCGAGCAATAATATGTATACCTACAGTTAGCAAGATTTTCTAATTGAATAGAGATCATAAGTTTGAGATAATATTGACAATAACAACATAAAATTACAATCAAAACACTAGGAGAATATTACTTAATGGCACTACGACCGCGACCTCGTCCGCAAAAATTGTGATAGTTCGGCTAATACTTATGCATGATATAAAGGTAATTTAATTTTAGTAAAATTACCTCTTTATAATATTAGTATAGATAAAATTTACTACGTGTATCGACTTCCGCCATATTGTATTCTTATCCTAAGAAGACGACTAATATTTATTTACTATCTTGAAAGTCTTATTTGATAATATGCATCATTGACGGCCATTGGCTTCCTCATATTCCATCCGTAATTCAAATAGAAACCTGATAACACAAAGCATCAAAAGAAACTTAAGTCAGTTTAAACAGAACAACCTCGACTACACTAGATTTAGAAAGTTAATTAACCTTCCTTTGATATCCCATTATTTCTTACACACTAATTGAACTTAATAAACAGGGCTAATGTAACTTAATTGATACTCCATTTAATAAATAACAATTAATTGAATAATAAAATATGCAATTATGAACGTCGTAAAACTCTTTTGCTCGGTCACTAAAGGAGTAATTAAATTAATTTAAAATTGTAATTCAATTTAATTGCTCGCTAAATGTTTTCTTACGTGTAATTTCTACTGAATTGAACCCGTTCCAATTATTGGTTCCCATTGTTTTTAATTTATAGCGTTTTAGAAGTTGAATGTGTTTTTAATGCAATCACTTTTTTATACCAATGAATCTGTAGATACTTTTAAGGCCGTTGAGCAGTAAGTCAAGGTGTAAACGGGCCTACACGAAGCCGTCAACCAAGCATTCTGAACATCAAACTAAGTAACTCTACGCAAAAATTATTGCTGGGAAACTACTTTTTTTGGGGTGGAATATCACGTTTTACGGTAAGACTCAGTGTAACGCTCTCAAATCATTGCGCTGATGGATGCATTGAATAGTACAGGGATCACGGAGGTATTTAAAGTAAAATTATAACATTGAAAACTTGTATTTAAAAAAAAAACCTTGTTAAAAAGTTAGAACTTTGACCCGCAATATCTCCGTAAGTAGCATATACTAGGTATGGTCCAGAACAAAAAAAAAATGATTGCAATGACGAAGAGAACAAGTGCCTTTCGGCTTTGTCAAGGGTATTTTTACACCCATTATTGGAATCCAAACAAGGTTTCATGTTCTGGTTTCACCAGTTATCATAATTATTACTAAGAGCAAGAAAATCAGTTAAAAGCTTTATCTAAGCTAATTCATGTATCGTAGGCAGCACAGATAACATAACGAAGACATTTGTTAAACACCACCTACCATCATTTAAACTCCATATGGAGACCAACCTAATGATATAACCCATTAAGCAAACAATTAAATTACATTTACGAAACCTAGCCTTTAATAAATATCGACATTAATAACGTAAGCGGCATTTAAAGCCTCAATATATCAAAAAAAAAAATAAAGTCATCAGTAGAATTATAGAAATTTGAATAAAATATAAAATGGCGTCGAGTAGGAGATATAAAGGCATGTATGTACACACGTGCGCGGGTGGAGATGGATCGCGTTTTTGTTTGATATATGTTTCGTTTACTACAAGCTTAGATAAGCTGGATATGGTATTCCATATTTTAAGTGGCGAAATGTGGGTTTACTATCATAAGTAAACCTCTGCCTATAACGTTTCGACGATCGATGTTAACATATCAAAGCATTTATTTAAATTTGACGGCATGGTTGGCGCAGTGGCTGAGCGATTGGCTGCTGCGCTGCGTGTCGTGTGTTCGATCCCCGCACGGAACAAACATCTGTATGACCGGTAATTGTTCCGAGTCTTTCTGTTTGTGTTTGTGTTTCAACGTTTGTAAACGCACGCACGATAAAGGAGAAATTTGTTGGGTGGAGAAAAAAAAATTAGACCATTACAGGCACTTTTGAATATCAAAAACAAAAGCATGAAGCTACAGTCCCAGTCACAAGGCATAATAACGTGTGAAAGGACTGTAGTTGCCCATTCCAAACCGTAGATCTCTATGGATCAAGTAATTACATAAGCATATTGTTAGTTTTATCTATTACCATATTAATACAGCACCTTACTCGAGCAATGTGTGTAAAAAAAGAAAACCGCAGGTCGCTCTGTCGTTTTAATGCCGCATCCAAAAACACTCTACCCACGACGAATGTCACCAATAAATTAAATACGCCACTAATGAGTTAGATTATGATGTTCCATAACCACACAAAATGGCTGCAATCTTCATTATTCTGTGTGGTCTTCCATTGATTAATTTCATCTTAAACCCGACCCCCACGAGCTTCGTTTAAAATCATTTTGTATTGTTCAAGATATTTTTTATCTGTCGCTTTTGGGATGAGAAAGAAACCGTCATCCATGTGTTGGGACTTTGGATGTTCAATATTGCGTTTAACTTTTGTTTATTTTCTTTAGTGTTTTATGGGAGTAAGTTAATTTTTGTTGTGTTTGGCTAGAATAAATTGTATTGTCTAGATTTGTTTGGTTTTACATTAGTTCATGTTTATCATATTGATGCCAGTATGGCACCCCTGTTTATAGGTATCGGGATAACTCTTATCTTGATACCTATAAATATAACTTAACATTAAGCCTGTAATCCCCGAAGGGTTAGGCAGAGATGTACCTAATAGTACACCCACATTTGGCCAGTTATGTTTGAGTCCCATGTAATAGGAGGGACGCCTATTGCCACCAACCGGGCACAAATCCACACTCCGTGGCTTCTGCTGATTAATTCCTGATGGAAAAATCAATTATACTTTGCCTACTTGATTCAGATAGAATAGCACAAAGGTACTGCTTATTCTATAAGACATTTTTCCAGCAGACCTTCGACAGGTGTATGTGTAAATGCTACAAAATCTAGCTGGAGAAACGATTACTGTGAGATGAATCAGCCTTACGTAAAGTATATAATTAAAATCTGACAACTCAATAAAAGTCAGAACTTACTTCTTACTTCACTAACACCCGTATCTATAAAAAGTTAAAGTGATAAGTATTACTTTAGTAAAAGTATTAACTTAAGATAAGATTTTTATTCTGTAGTTTAGTAATTGCTTGAAGTTAGAACTGATAAAAGTTATAATTCTCTCTTTGACGGTTCTTACTTTGTTCAAATCCATTTATAATTGTCTTGTTGTGTTTTTATAATTGTCTATTGCGTAAAAATGGTTGCATAAGAAATTACTTAGGTAAGAAAGCGTCAGGGTAGCCCGCGAAATTCTTTATTTTTTAGGTTTTTTTGCAATTTCGCGGGTTACCCCGCGCTTTCCCCTTAACCTCAAGTTATTACTTTAACTTGACTATTACCAGGGTTAGTAACTGCTATGAAAAACTATTGCATATCCATCCACTAACAGACGACTGCATTAGACTAAGTTGAATTGAAATGCCTATCCAAATGATCTGACTTATCGCCAATATTCATCTGAATTTATTTCCATCCTGAACGAATTCCAACTATCCCTTACACGTCATTTAACCACGCAATTAAAAAACTTCTAAACTCAATTCGATAATCGGGCGCTATATTTATACTCGCGGCCTGTCGAATGTGCCGTAAAACTTTTAGATGACATATTAGGTCTAAAAGGTGAACCATGTAAGCTATTTCAGAAGCTATTGTGGGCCGCAGACTCCGAGAAGTTGCCAGAGAATTATAGCCTATTATTGCGCAGGTTCCCTGGAATCCCTAAGGGAAACGAAAGCGTGGCCGTCCTCGTCAAATCTGGCGTCGCACCGTGTTGGCAGAAGTGGCGAGCACCGGAATGTCGTGGAGCGAGGTGAAGCGTGAAGCTCAAGACCGATCGCGATGGAGGACATCTGTGGACGCTCTCTGCCCCATCTAGGGGACATAGGACATTAAGGAAGGATTGTGCAGGTTATTTGAGAGACTTAATAGATTTGGCTTGGCAATAGATTTGAGAGGATTTTGATGGATGGAGAGGTAGAGAAAGACCAAGGAAACGATGGATGGATTGTGTGAGGAATGATATGAAAGAAAAAGGAGTAAATGATGGCGTGACGGTTGACAGAGGAGAAGAAAAAAACGTGTTGTGCCGACCCCAAGTAACATGGGACATGGGCAGGAAGATGATGATTTTGATTTGAGAGGGATCTAGGCAATATTAGGCTGTAACTACCCCACTGCTGAGTAAAGGCTTTATATTTGGGACGATATAACACGCCAGCTTAGTGCGTGTTTGTGATTTCAAACTATGTCTACATAATACTAAGGTAAAACTTGTCTAAATTAATTTCTCCTTCAGTGTTCACCTATTTCTCTTACTATCTTCCTTTTACCTCAGTGTGCGTGAATTCGTCGATATGGTTGTTACCAGAACAATGGAAAACCTCAGATCAAAGGTATCATCATCATCATTCTTCTGTTCATATTCCAATTTAACTGAGGTGAGCGCTGCATGTCTTTTTGTTCTATACTTCTCTATTCGTCGTCATCTTGGTCATCACCTCTCGTACCTTCGTTGACACAGTTCATCAATCATTTCTTCCTCTTATCGATCAACAGTCATACTCAAAACTTTCCTCACCATTACTAACAACAGTAGAACTATAGCTTCAAAACTAACTAAAACCTCAGTGTTACCAAAATAACAAAACCAATCAATAAACCAATACTCACAACAGAAACAACTCACTAATCCAACATTCCCACAGAGAGGGAACTTACCAAAAATTTTCAGACGCAGACGGCTAAATCCATAACAAATAATGGCGTGAAAGTTAAAACTAACTAACACGATGGCAGTCGAACAATAACGAGGCAGGTTGGTACGAATGCCTAAACATTGTAAAACTTTTGGAAGTCTCGACGAGTCCATTACGGCCGTACCAACGCGTTCTCGTACGTGGCACAGAGACACAGAGTAGTTAGTAGACAGAGGGAAAATGTAGGTAATACCTGTGTGTGTGTTTTTTTTTTTTAATAAAAGTGCTGACGAATATTCTTATGATAAGGGTTTTCGTTTTATAAATGTCATATAAATTAATAAGTGATCTAGGTAACCAGTCTACTGGAAATAGACCACAGGCTAGGCACATTTAGGTAGCACCTGAAAATTAATAATTTTTCAATTAGCATGTTCATTGTCCGCGAAGTAGACACAATAGTTAAACAATCGCAGTGAACAGTAGGTCTTTGGACAGGTAAAGCGATTAGCTGTAACTATACAACCTATTTCGGGTAGGCTGAAAGTAGAATCCAACATACTTAGAAAACCACTACGAAGAACATTTGTGGAAAGTTTCGGATAATTTTAAGGTATTTACAACCCAAAAAGCTAAAGCATTTATCATTTTGCTGCATGAATCCTACTCTGTGCACGCCCAAATAAATGTGGAAACCAATAATGTTGATAATACAACATCGTGTGAATGAACACACGGCGTGAACTTGCACAAAACGAATTAGACCTTTATTCGAAACCTACTAATGCAGCCCATTTATGTTTAATTATAACCCGTCCATGATTTATCGGAGACGATCTTAATTCTGTATCGTATTTCGCTAAAAAAAAGGTTCTAATGTTTTAATGGGCTACATTCGTCATCATCTACGTTACCGTTTCGCAACTACATAGGGATCGATTTGGCTTCTAGTATAACTAGATGCAGCTTAACGCTTAATTGGGTGCGCCTAAAAAGTTACGTAAACGGTCACGTGGGGTGCGTGACACCCCCGATCATAAATAAATCAAAAATACGAAATACATGTAAAATCACGATTATGCTCGATACTTGATCATAAGGACACTTGTTTTTATGTTAAAGGGAACTTCAGCGCTCAAATTTCTAAACCTTTAAGAATGCGCTGGCCTGTGTAACACCCCACGCGACCAATTAAGGGTTAATACCAGTTTACGGGGTTAATAGTAACTAATCTACAAGGTGTAAACGGACTCTTCACAAAGCCGTCGACCAAGCATTCTATACACCAGACTAAGTAACTCCACGAGAAAATTATAGCTGATAAACGACTTTTGGGGTGAAAAATCACGTTTTACGGTAGAACTCAATGTAACGCACTCAAACATTGTGCTGATGGACATTAAATAGTACGGGAGTCGTAGCGGTATTTGAAGTCAACATGACAATAAAAATAAATTTAAAAAGTTGGACTTTGACCCCCAATAACTCCGTAACTAGAAGGATTCCAGGTATGGTCTAGATTCTAGAACAAAAAAATGATCGAAATGACGGGGAATAAAAATGCCTTTCCGTTTGGTTAAGGGTACTTTTACACCCATGTAAGCGTTTATGCTTACTGACAATATTCTAGGGTTACCAGGTGTAACATCCTAGATACAGTACAGCATATTTACTACCTAATTCGCATCGAAAGTGACCACAAACATTATTACAAGCATCAATTCACCTACCATTTTAAACTCGTATCACAGGCTTTACCCATAACCCTGCTGATGCTTGGCTTAAAAATTTAGTTGAAGTGCCACCTTCCCTAGAGGGTACTTCCCGTATCGTCCGAGATCGGTTTTCGGTACAATAAATGTACCAGCGAGTGGAGGGTTACCATTGATTGTATGGGGTTACCCTATTTTACGATTATGACACAAGTTTTGTGTTACGTTTATCGTGGTTGGTCATTATTTTAATTGGCAACGTGGCTTGGGGTGAGAGAACGTTTTTTTTGCTTGAAAAAAGTATGTTCGTTTTGTTGGGTAGATGAATGTGGATAGGTAAGGGAAAATCATAAGTTCAAAGGTAAACTAAATAATAAACTAGCTTTTTCTGGCGGCTTCGCTTCCGTTATATACGGAAATTAACCCACGGCAACGTTTTAAATGAAGCCTATGACACAAAAAAAAAAAAAAGCCTATAACACTCGGGGATAATGTAACTTCCCGACAGTGAAAGAATTTTCGGAATCGGATCAGTAGTTCCGAAGACTACCCTCTACATACAAACTTACAAACAAAGTTTACCTCTTTATATGATTAAGTATAGATTTTCTAACATAGACCTTAACTTTGCTCAGGCCCTAAGGTGTTTCAGCAAATTAAAATAGCGCAGCTATAAAAAATCCAAATATTCCTATGAACAACTCCTCCTATTACCAACAAGCCTAATTGGAGAAGTTCCCGTGACTATGTAATTTACAACGAAACTGCAACTGAAATCGACCAGAATAAAAACTAACATCCAGCGCTCTCTCGCAACAAATCTAGCAATTACCTAGAAAAACACACTACATAAACAAAAAAAACACGAAAGCGACCATCTTCGTCCACATGGACAGTGTGAAGTGGTTAACAAACAAAGTGAAAAAGGCACAGACCGCTCCCGACGGAGCCATCGCAATAAACACAACGTATCGGAGGGAATGGGGAGTGTGCGAGTTGGGAACATACCTAGAGGTATAAGTCACCAGGCACATAGGTACAGAAGTGAGATTATTTGTAAAGATAAACTGAATCTATTGAATAAACAGACGACGATTTGAGAAATGTAATGAAATTGGGATAGCTGGAAGGAGAACTTTGTGGAATGGACAAAAATATGGGACAATCATAGTACTGAAAGAAATAGTTTCGATCCAGGGCTAATGTGGGCCACTGGTCGTTGGTTTTGCCCAGCTCGTCCCGCCATCTTCGACGAGGTCTGCTGCGACGCCTTCTGGCTGTGTGTGTGGCTGTATTAGAGCATTGATTTACTTAAAATATGACCATAGGGGTCAAGTAGATCAAGGGTCTTCTGTCCCAATTAAAAGCAAAATTACCCGAACCCATGACCATGAAACCGCCAAAAACATTGAATACGTCCATTAAAATCGGAAAATTCATTATAAAGCCTTTCGAACGCCAATGGCCGCTAATATATAAAGATTCACTGAGCCGTAAATTCGTTCATAACCAATGTACCGAAAAGATTTCACAATGAAAACTCCCTTTAGGAAAGAATGAAAGAAAAACCGGCCAAGTGCGAGTCGGACTCGCACGTGTAGGGTTCCGGTACCGTACCATCGTAGTAAGAAAGCCCATTTTAATTTATTTTTATTTGACTGCCTCGTAGGTCTAGTGGTTGCAAGCGCGACTGTTGAGCATGAGATCCTGGATTCGATTCCCGGGTAGGGCAAAGTGTTATTGGGTTTTTCGATCAGGAGTTTCTCAGTAGCACCCACGGTGTTTGTTTTGCGCCCGGTTGAGGGCAATAGGCTCGTCCCCTGTTACATGGGACTTAAACAAAACTGGCGAAATGTGGGTGCACTACTTTTTTTTATTATGTGTTTATAGCGGCAACAGAAATACAAATTCTGTGAAAATGTGAACAGTCTATCTATTACGGATCATGAGATACAGCCCGCTGACAGACAGACGGATGGACAGCGAAGGCTCAGTAATAGGGTCCCGTTGGTTACCCGGGTACGGAACCCTAAGAAAAAGGAAAGAAAAATTCCCATTACTATTTACTGCGTCCTAATTTGCGTTTTTCATAATTGAATGTTATCAAAATGGAACTCGAGGCGAGTTTTCTTCAGAAAAATTACGCCCTAGTTTGACAACGTTTTTCTCTTCAAATTACTTGTTTGATTTGAACGAGAATGACTTCTAAAGCTGAGTGATTAAGTCTCAAAGTTGATTGTGACAGTAATGGGATTGTATCAAGAAAGTATGTTTTTTATTGTCTTTAATTATTCTTTTCAGTAATGTTTGTTCGGATTCTTCAAATAGATTGTTGGTAATGTTATATTTTTATTAATTATATGTATAAAACAAGTACATAGGTACCTGTGTACTTGTTTATATCATATTTATATCTTACTTGTGGATTCAAAAGTTTCCTCAGGGGATGAGCAGACAGTTAATTATGATTTGACGATTGATGATGTAACTTATGAATGAGAAAGTGATTAGGTACTACCGAGTCCACTGAGGGTCTGCCACTTTTCACCCTTATGTCCTAAGTTATAAGGTTTAAAGTGGTCGAGCGTCAGTGAACTTGGTAAGCTATAAAGTAAAACTTACAGTTAGTAAGTTCATCACGGGGTTAATTTTAAGAGGTATGCTTCGTAGCCATTAACTTTACGTCGAGTAAAATATTCCTAGGTATCATTTTACCTTTCAATTAAGTACTTAATTCTCTCTGATATTTGTTTCCGTCTTCATCTCAGTAATAACCTCATATCTGTCCATAATTATGATCTTCGACACAATTAATTATCTCGACAATTAAATAAATAAGACCTCATGTCACACAAACAATACACATAACATAGCATAACATCACGCCTGTAATCCCCGAAGGATTAGGCAGAGATGTACTTTATAGTACAACCAACATTTCAATATTTTTGTTTGTCCCATGTAATAGGGAGTGAACCATCAACCGGGCACAGATCCAGAATCCGTGGCTGGTACTGAGAAATCCCTGATGGAAAAACCCAATAACACTGCCCGACCCGGGAATAGAACCCAGGACTTAGAGCTCAACAGTCACGCTTGCGACCACTAGACTACCGAGGCAGTCATAAAAACAATTTAACTAATAAACTCAAGCTTTCCACAAAACAAATCAGAAATAATCTCATGTTGAGAACTTCATTTCAAGTTTGCAAAATAAACCCAGAAATAAAAGCCAATTGTGACGTCACCAAAGGCTGGCTCGCAACGAAAATTCCGTACCAAGCACATTGGCACACAATAGGACCATTTCCCACCAAAAAAAATGTTCAAAACAGGTGTAGTATTTCACAATGTTGTACCCATAAGCATTGTTACAATTGTCATGCAAATAGATGACACAAAAAAGCATAAAAAACTATGGAAAAGAACGGGGTCACTGTTGCAATACAACTCCGACTTCATTCACCAACTGCCATGAGCAAACAAAATGGATGTATAAAAATGAATTTTGAAAACGGACGTTGCGAAACTTGGCTCACTTGTTATTTGAAGCATCCATCATGGGTATTATAAAAGGCGGGGAAATGAAAATATAATTAAAAAGTTGTTTCAAGAGAAATCTATTACAAGTTTATGGAAGTCTTGTACAACAGTACAGCTTGTCAAGAAAATTTTCAATATCGTCGTTGAAGTTCTAACACCACATAAGTCAAAAACATCATTTTACAGGAGACTGTAAAAACTGCATAATTATACATATGTAATGGTACAATAACATTTTATAATTGGGGTTCACATCAAATTAGATATGGACCTAGTTCCTACATACAACTTCCAGCTTTAAGAAAACTACATCATTGTTTTTACGAGATTAGTAATGAACGATGTACCATAAACTTGGTTTTCTTTTGCCAGCGCATAAAACAAGTTTTTCCTTTCGGTTGAGTTTTACGACTGTCGCAGAAAGATGAACATAACGATACAATTTTTTCCACTATTTTTTATCCTCAATATACCGAGAATCTGGAAGTAAATGTTCGCGGAATCGAAACAAAATTTTATCATCGTGTGTTTAGATCATTTGGTTTGGCGATTGATTCTTCGTAATATTATTTATCAGCTCAACTTTTTATATATCATCATCACACGTGGAATCCCCGAAGGGTGAGGCAGAGGTGTAATAGTACACTCACATTTCGCCAGTTATGTTTAACTAGTTTTCCGCCCGCGGCTTCGCCCGCGTCGAGTTCGGTTATATCGCGTTTCCAAGAAAACTCTTCAAAAGTCCGGGATAAAAACTATCCTATGTTCTTTCTCAAGGTCAACTCTATCTCTGTACCAAATTTCATTAAAATCAGTTCAGTAGTTTAGACGTGAAAGCGTAACAGACAGACAGACAGAGTTACTTTCGCATTTATAATATTAGTAGGGATAGTGAGGGTCTATTGTCATTATACGACCACAAAACTAGTCTCCTCACTTCTGATTGCTACTGAGAAATTACGGATGGATCCTTTTTCTTAATTGAATGTCAATTGATGCGACTTGTGGAAAAATAGATACCCAGTCTTACCAAAATATGTACATAATATAAAATCATCTTCACTCTCCTGCCCTTATCACAATTTATTTGGGGTCGATACAGCATGCCTTCTTATTAGCCGTTATCTCACGAGTCACCCCTTTCTAGCCGCATCATCTTTCACACAGTCCATCCATCCATTTTATGTAATGAAATATTACTAAGAATAAATCAAACCCAAAAGAAACATTACAGCTTAAATCGAGCAGAAATTCAGCACGATTAAAATCAGCACAAACTGTATTTTTAATTCCCCGCTAGACATGAAAATCACATTAAACAGTCTGGATTTACACCTCTGAAAACGCTTCAGTGATTCCGGAGGTAGGAACGTATAGACGGGCAGACGTGCGAACATAATTCTGTGACAAACGGACAGGAGCACCCTTTCATTAGCGCTGATTGTGAACACGAACAAGACTTTTCTTTCTTTCTATTTTTAACCGACTTTAAAGAGGAGAAATGGTTTTGTATGTATGGATTATACTTATATTTCAAATGCGAAAGTTTGTGAGGATGGATTGTCACTCTTTCACGCAAAAACTACTGAACGGATTTGAATGAAATTTAGCATACATATAGCTTATAACCTGGATTAACACATGAGATATTTTTATCCCGGTAGTATGATCCTGTGGGACAATTATCGAACTTTACGCGGAGCCGCGAGCATAAGCTTGAAATAAGGACTTTCCAAACCATTTTATTTTGGAAGTCTTCCATGAGTATACATGCTACTTCTACTAAGGTGGTCTACACGAAGTTTTTTTTAAGCTTCTATTTGACTTGCCTTGTTAGTTGTTTAGTATGTATTGGTCAAATCTTGCGACTGAATTTAAAACCAGTTCCCCACAACCGATTGAGCTGAAATTTTGCACACACCTTTGGTTCTGGTGACAATACATTTTTTTGACAGACATGATTTGATACTGCAGCCAGGATCGCCTCCTCACGAGAGAACTCCTCAACGGTTAGTAGCACGGACACAAAACTTTCTATACGTATTTAATATAGTTAATAAAAAAAAGTTTAATTTATTTTACATATCACAGTACTAAGTTTTGGGTATTGGATACTAAGATAGGAAAAACTAAACATTTCCATGAATTTCTGACTTAATGAAACTTTCTTTCAAGACATTTCATTTGATCAAACTTTTATGTTTTAGGTTTCTGTCGAAAATATTTCATTAACAGACACTCTTTATTATATTTTGAAGCAGACTTCGGTTTCCATTCTGGTCTTACCAAAACATGTTTACAACCAGAGCACCCGAGATTGGTTTCCAAAACTCATCTTTGCGACCAATATTTGCTATGTCAGCTTGCTACTGGAGTCTTGCTCGTAAATATTTTGCCAGCACATGAATAAGATTCAATCTTTATTAAGATTTTCTATTTGAACTCTAAGAACCAAAATAGAATTACTTTAAGGCCCATTTCGGGGTAATTTTCAGCCGTATCAGAACCCCTTAATGAGGTATTTGGCAGCATTAAAGATACGTGAACGGTAGAGAAAATGAGAAACATCACAATCCACCTTATTTCCATAATTGAATGAAACTCGACAATCAATGAGGAAAAAACAGGATGCAACGTCCTATTAGCAAGATGAAAACACTCATTGTATCGTCACGTAATCTTGTTAACGGCACATTTGGAGAATGAGAACTTTAGCTCATAAAGAACATTCCTTTTTTACTAAACGGATTGAGGGTAAACATGAAAAATGGTTTTCCAAATGAAGACAAAGGGATTCGACTCGAATTGTATAAAAGCACGTCTGCGAAAAGTGACAAAAATGATATTTGACAACGCAACCAGGATTTGCTTCGTGAGTTTTTATGTTGGAGTTTTTGTGTTGGTTTAAAAGAAAATGTGGACAAGAATAGAATAGACTTTATAACATAATATCATCACGCCTGCCATCCCCGAAGGGTTAGGCAGAGATCTACATAATAGTACACCCACATTTAATCAGTTATGTTTCAAGTCCCATGTTATAGAGGGCGAGGCTATTGTCATCAACCGGGCACAGATCCAGATTCCGCGGCTGCTACTGAGAAATTCTTGATGAAAAAACACAATAACACTGCCCGACCTGGTAATCGAACCCAGAAACTCATGCTCAGCAGTCGCGCTTGCGACCACACGACCAACGAGGCGGTCAATATACTTAATTATGCACCAAAATTAAAACAGAACTGTTTCAACTAGGTTAGTTATTACTAGCATAAGCCCGAGGCTTCGCTCGCGTTAATTTAGAATTTGACAATCAATTCGCCATCTATTGTCATAAGAACGTTATTGTAGTTTCCCTCGGAAACAGTACTTTATTCGGGAAGAAAGGTACCCTATGTCCGTTTCAGTACACTTGACAACGTATATGCAAAATTTCAGGATGATCGATTCAGTGGTTTAGGCGTGAAAAGGTAACAAACAAATTTACTTTAATATTTATAATATTAAGTTCATATTCATACTTATTCATTTATTTTTCATTCCATATTGTAAAAAAGATGTTACAAATGGCTTAAAGCTAGGTACATAAATATGGACCCTGTAATGGTACAGCAAAGTAGGAGAGAGAAAGAGGACTAGTTAGGAAATTAGGATTGGGATGTTCAGATAAAAATCTTTTTATTGCTATAGTACATTAGTAGTAGATGAGCCGGTTCCTATTACAACCACTTGTTGAAGGCACTCGTTTAAGAGTTAAAAGGGTGTTATTTCTAAACTTCGAAGAATTCTATAGTGGCTAAGAATTATTATTTTATTCTTGATAAAACTTGGCAAACAATATTCGGTACCCAACCACAGAGGAATTTATTTCCAACACATAATATAAACATTTAATTATACCAAGACATGTTGGAAGTTTCGTGGTGCCATGCTAAAACTACTTAATTACACAGCGTAACAAAGTTGGTAAATTTTATGTCAGTGCCCTAGATATGAACTGGTAAAGTTGACCCACTGAAGTTATTTAACTACTTTAACGCAGTGAAAACATCGTGGGAACCGCATTACCATATCAATCTTCCGACGTTTGCCGACACGACCGCCCCGCGACTGGTCCAAAAGCTAAATGACTGTAAGAATCCATCCCAGTTTCAATTTATCACCGAGAGATGGCGTTGAATGTATGAATGAATTGAAAGTTAGATTACACAATTTAAATTCCCCCTTCATGCAAAATAGGGATGGAAAGATGAGGTCTGGGGGGGGTGTAGAATACATTATACTAGAGAAAGCTGGAGGGGAGGTTGAAATATTTACCTCGAGGGACTTTGGAAGTGTGTGCGTCGAAGCGGATCAAAATCTTAATGGATTATGGTATGATTGGACTACTCGGCTTACCTGCAGATATTTTGCAAGTCTTTTTATCCCCTGTCCGCCTGTAGATAGGTTTCTATAGAGTATTAAACGACGCAATAGGACCTTTTTATTTATCCGTCCCTTTGAATCGTTGCGAGCAATTAGGGAAAATAACAATTTAATTTTTTTCAGGCGATGTCTGCAGCTAATCCAATTTGCTTCGTTTTTTTTCGTGTCCGATCGGCTTTGCGAGCGAATCGATTAGTGAGATGAATGTTTCGAATTTTAAAAGGGTTATTATCACTGTTCTGTTTTGGATACGTTGTAAAACATATTTTGTACGCCTTTCAGAGCCTGCTGCCTGTTTAATATTATTAGTTATCGTGAGTACCTAAGTTTAGACGGCTCTTCCAAATTCGCTGGCTAAAACAGGATCCAGTTTAACCTGTGAACTAGTTTTTACAGCCTTAAAGCCGGTATTTCTTTCTCTTTATCTCAAACCTTAACGGTCTACCGTTATAAGTAACTAATATTACCCAGTAACTGGTCGTAGAGGTCAGATAGGCATTGGCTCTATGTAAAATTCTCGTATACAGCTGCATTTGGTTAGACTGGGAGCTAACCTGGAAAAAGGCTGGGCAGATGATAATATAATGATTTTTAGTTTTGATCTTTACCCATAAAGTACTGGTCTTCTAATTTGTGGTGTTATGTGGATGGATAAAATAAGAAAAGCGTGCACAAGAGCCAGTCTAAAAGTGGCGCCGGTGAATGAAAAGTCGTGTGGTAATCGGTTGTCGCGGTATGAACATGAGATGCGGAAGAATCAGGAAAATGTTGAGTATGAATGTACGATGGATGGACTGTGTAAAGGACGATATGTCTGATGAGAAGACGAGTAATACAAAAAGTATGGAAGAAAAAGACATGCTGCGCCAACCCCAAATAAATTGGGACAAGGGCAGGAGAATAATAACTACCGACCAGTAACTAAGGGTAAATTTTTATCAGAAGTAAGCCGGAGTACATATCTTTAATGTGATTATATTATTTGTCTTTAACTGCCTCCGTGGTCGAGTGGTTTAGGCGTTTGCCTTATTGTGACCCGGTGGTCGTGGGTTCGATTCCTACGGGAAGCATACTTTGTGAAGTTGTTTCCAGTTTGGTTAGGACATTGCAGGCTTGAATCACCTGATTGTCTGATAAAAAGATGATTCCGTGCCTCGGAAAGCACGTTAAGCCGTTGGTCCCGGCTGTCATTGGTTGATCTTTGGCAGTCGTTACGGATAGTCAGAAGCCAGTAAATCTGACTCCAGTCTTGCCATGAAATATCGTGTTACCCAGTTAATGGGTTGTGGAGGTCTGGTAGGCAGCCGCTCTGCGTAAAATACTGGTATTCAGCTAAATCCGGCATGACTGGAAGCCGACCCCAATACAGTTGGGAAAAGGCTAGGCAGATGATGATTATATTATTTGTCTATAGAATACTGACTGTGCCATTTTTCAAAGGGAATCCGGCAGGAATCGAGTTGTATGAAACCTTCGCCATTGCTACCGGCATTCTAAATCTAAAACCAATGGAGGTCCTTTCCACAGCTACCTACATATAACTATGACAATAAACTTCACAAAGTTACCCATTGTTTTCTATACCAACATATACTTAGCAGAATGTTGTTCAGAACTATCGACATGATGTTGTAAGATCAAATGTTCACACTTCCTTGTTATTGTTTCCTACAGTTTCTTGGATAAGCAGAGAGGTAGGTCAGTGGGTAAAGTGGTTTTAAAGGATTTTCTTGGAACGTAGGTCGTGTTGTTTTGATTAGCATGAGGTGTGGAGTTCGATTTCTATATTTATCTGCGACACAATCTTGTTTTTCTGTTGGAAATGTAATATTTTAGAAATTTATTGGTGAGCGTAACCCGGTGTAAGTCTTAAGAAGTCGTGGTTTTGAAAGCGACTGTCATACAGTATGAAAAAGCCGAAATTTTTCTAAAACTCAATATCCTCAACCTAATTCTAATATGGTGTAAGTCCTAAATCATTATTATCCTGGATGCGGAAAAATCCTTTTCAGTTCCGTATAGAAAACTTGAAATTAACGTTCTAACGAAAATATTATTTAATTTGTTTTCATTTTTAACGCTTTTGGATCACTCCACCTAAATTGCAAAAAAAAAACCTTATTTGGCCAAATTTTGACTTACACCATTTTAGAATCAGGTCGGCGATATTTAAAGCAAATTATCTTAGTTTCCGGAGATCCTAAACCACCATCCATCCATCCATCTTAAACAAAACCTTCTCATACTATTCCCCTTTTATCTAAATCGTAGCCAACTTCCGAAGTCGTAGCAAGAGGTCCTTGAAAGTCGCAGTCTCGAGATTTAAAGTCATTCCTTGTACTGTTTCTGTGTACACCTTATATATTCACGACTTGTGCTTAAAGAGCTTGGTAGAATTAATTACCATCGTTTTGTACCATGTATTTTATTTCTTGCTGAATCTTGTGTGGAAATGTTTGAATTTATTTGTGTTAATACTTTTATATAAATAAGTAGTTTGGATGTAGGGGTATTCTTTGGGACTACTGATATTATTCCGAAAATCCCACAGTGACAAAGGGATGATATACCATAAGGCGAGCGAAGCCACAGTCAAAAGCTAGCAACATTCATATACAAGCGATTTTGCAAATATCTTGAAATATCGATACTTCATCATGCTGAGATGACGAGTAATAGAGAAGTATGGAAGAAGAAGACATGCTGCGCCGACCCCAAATCAATTGGGATAAGGGCAGGAGAGTAATGATGATCGACAGTCATCACTTCTGCAGTTTATAGTTTGACCAGATTGTAAAAAAAAACTGATGATAATATTTCACTAGCTGTTCCCCGCGGTGTCACACGCTGCGCGGCTCCTAAGGGTCGTAGCGTAATGTTATATAGCCTATAGTCTTCCTCGATAAATGGACTATCCAACACAAAAAAGATTTTTTCAATTCGAACCTTCCTGAGATTAGCGCGTTCAAGCACACAAGCAAACTCTTCAGCTTTATAATATTATAAAATATAGTATAGACAAATCACTAATACTCAAAGTGATTCACATATCTGCTGTCTATACAAATATTCGTTCAAACAAGAATCGAACCGCGAAGCCGGCGCTAAAACGATGTTTTTTTGCGTATTTTTAACATCCGTAAACCAAAATTCTTCGAAATACCAAGAAATCTGTTAATTCAGTTTAAACTAAAACATGCTAATTAAAAGCCTTACTCACGCAAGGTAAATCTTTTGTTCATTACTTTAGGTAAAACTTGGGGTTTTACATCTATGTGGTCGTAAGACTCATAACTACGAAAGTAACTGTGTCTGTCTATCTGTACCCTTTACCGCCTAAATCACTGAACTGATTGTTATTAAATTTGACAGACAGGTATCCTGGGACCTCGAGAAGGTTACTCTATTTAGGCTAATTGTTATCCTTTATGCCTCACTGCTGCTGCCTTATTGGCCGAGTGGTCGCAAGCGAGCATAAGACCCTGGGTTCGATTCCCGAGTCGGGCACTGTTATTGAGTTTTTTGCATCAGGAATTTATCAGTAACAGCCACGGTGTCTGAATTTGAGTTGATGGCAATAGGCTCGCCCCCTATAACAAGGGACTTAAAACATAACTGGCGAAATGTGGGTGTACTATTACTTTCAGGTACACTTCAGCCTAACCCTTCGAGGATTCCAGGCGTGATATTATGTTTTATCCTATATAAATCATCATCATCATCAGCCTAGCCGTTTCCCAATAATATTGGGGTCGGCTTTCAGTCTAACCGGATATGAATAGCAGTATTCTACATGGAGCGACTGCCTATCGACCCAGTTAGTACTGGGTAATACAATACCCGTTGGTAAGACTGGTTGTCAGGCTTTCAGGCCACTGACTACCTGTAACGACTGTCAAAGATCTACAATTGACAGCCGGGACCAACGGCCTAACGTGCTTTACGGATATTTGTATTAAAAAGTGTTTAATACAAAATATCCACAGACGAAGCACAGGCAACAGCTAGTACAGAATTAACATAGTGATTACTCACTTTTTTTCTTTGTTATTTTTGATTTCATTTCCACTTGTGAATGAGTAAGGATCTTAGTCAATGTTTGTAGTTATTGTGAATCGTAAATACGGTTTTATTGTTTGATTTACGGTATTTTGTACGGCTTTCTTTTTGATGTGTCATGGTTTTGGATTATGAGGAAATTGTCGTGAGGATAGTTTTGAGTATGAATGTGGATGGGTATAAGAGTAGAGGAAGACCAAAAGAAACTATGGATGGACTGTGTGAAGGATGATATGGCACGAACGGTGTCTAATGAGATGACGAGTAATAGAGAAGTATGGAAGAAGAAGACATGCTGCGCCGGCATCAAATGAATTGGGATAAGGGCAGGAGTTTGATGATGGCTTCGGATGATGAAAGAATGATAATAGAGTTTTTATTGCAATTCTTAGACCATGTAAATGATGACATCGCATTTGTTTACTACACCAAAACACCGTGTCCATTTATTTACCGATTTTAAAAATAATCACTTGATTATTTTCGCTATCGAACGTTCTTCATTGGTGCTTAGCTAAGAATTTGTCTTACTTACTCGTATTTCATCGTTGACAAATGCTCCTCATCGTTATAAGAAGGCTCAGATACTGATTTAGCACTAGGTATAGCACCCATCACCCACTTACATGTTACGTAGCCTGCCTACACCAAATCGGCTGAATAGCGACATGATAGCTATTTTCATACAACGGATGTTTCCCACATAAAGTTGCATCACAGGGAATCTGCTGATGACCACCTACTTCGAATCTGATGATGCCCCTCCACGTTTCGCAATCGTTTAGAAATGTATTTTTTGTAATAATTAATTCGGTACTTCGGTACAAGCATCGCCCAAGTCTAGACTTAAGTTCTAATAATGTCATTTTAAAGTAATTATACTCTTATTTAATTTAATTTCAGTTTTCTTTAAGTCCTCCGGCTGCCACCTTCATAATTTACATGAATACAATGAAAAGTAACACCTAACAAAAATACGCTGAAAACATTCAGACACTTAAGCAAAATTTTATAACATTTTTATACCCTTTAACCAACAAATAGAATCTTGCCAAAAAACTGTCATTTACTCTCGGTCTTTTAAATAAAATTTGATTGATTTCGTTACAGTAAATTGTATTCGCGCCAGGAGGTGTGCACGCTTCTACAGTGTTGCTAATTTGATACCTTCTAGGATTCCGTACCCGAAGGGTAACCAACGGGACCCTATTACTAAGCCTCCCCTGTCCGTCTGTATGTCAGCGGGCTGTTTCCATGATCCGTTATAAGTAGACAGTTAAAATTTTCACAGAATGTGTATTTTTGTTGCCGCTATAAATAACAAATATTAAAAAAATAAAGAGTGCTCCTCTACTACGATGCTACGAAACCCTTCATGTCCGATTCCGACTCGCACTTGGCCGGATTTTTGACGAGCAATGATTATAGGGTTTAGGAACTACCGAGATCACTGACGGAAAAAACTGGCAGACCATCAGTGCACTCGATAGTACGTCATGTGACTTTGACGATTAAATATTATGGTGGGCAACTCAACAGAAATGATTCAGTTTCACAAAGTAGCAGGCCTAATTAAATTACATGGCATGTACCAATACTACCAATACAGTGTGAAAACTACAGAAAGCGGTCATAATTGTTGACAATAGGCCTCACCTTCTGATAATGCTGGAACTAATTAACATTGCTACTACGCATAGTTTAATTTTGGGGAAATCGTTTCCATTCTTTGTATACAGACAGGGCCAGTTTCAAAACTACGTTCAGGTCCGCTAGCTATAATATCTTTTTATTCTTCATCAAAATTCAGAAACTTACCGGCAGTACCTTATCACCAGAGGTCGGAATTAGGTAGAGTTATTCATGTACTTACACTGTTTCATACAGCGAAAGAATAAAATGGATATGCCAAAATCCCAGGATTAATTTTAAAGAGCAGAAAATTCCCGTGATTTTTTTTTTTATTATACATCAACGACATCGGATGTCCGAAGTTGCAAAATTCCAATGCGCACACGCGTGATGTTGCCACATTTGTAGTTCGCACAACATAGCTTGTGAGAAAAAAAAAACTATAGCGGAAATGCGGAGCACTCCCCGCTTAACGAAATGTACTAGATTTTGAAATCCCGGGAAATCCCGGGGAGATCCATATTAATATCAACATTTCGATGCAAATACTTAAATAACTCTACCTACCTAATTCCGACCTCTGCTTATCACTCCATCTAGCCCTACCGCAAACAGTGAGCGAAAATAGTCTCTTTAATGTCCACCATCATTCACATAGCTATATATTATTTAAAATAATGAGAACTTTAGAACTAAACCAATAATACAAAAGAGACACTCACCTGAACTCCTGGCGTGCACATTATCAACAATCACTTGAAACACTAATAACAAAAACATTATAGTTTTAAAACTACTAAAGCACCACCCTCCTTTACTAAACCTCTCATTCACTACACTAGATTCTTTACAATTATTGTCAACACTATTACTGCTAATTCTTTCCTTAAAACCTCTTCTTTTATATCCTCTGTCTTCTAGCAGATATTTGAGGTCTTGTAGACTCTTCTTTTTTGTAGTTATTGGGTTTCCAGAAGGTTCTAGAACCGGGTCTAGGTTTGGGTGTCCAGACATGGTTGGTGGTGGTAGGTTCTTGCTAGAGATTTTGTGGTTGATTGTGGTCAAATTCCTGGTTCATCTTGGGTTTGCATCTGTAACAAAGAGAGAGAATTTCGTTAGTAAAGATGATAATGCAAAGGTTGATTTTGTGGCTCTCAAGGGAGATCTTATAATCGATTTTCCGAAAGACCTGTACTGTCTAACGGGCTTGCTCTAGAGTTAGGTACAATTAGGCAGCGCAGTACATACAATGGGACACTTAATATCTTGTCCTGTTGTCTGCTCGGTACAGGAACTGATACGCTATCAAATTGCCAAATTAATAGCCAAATGCTGGAGCGATTCAATTTAGATTTACATCATACATGATGAGAAGACATTACATACATTGTCTGATAAAATATCTTACGGTTAAATATTCCACACATTGCGGTGTGAAAGTAGTACCATAGTTGCAAAAACATGTGTTAAAAGCTTTACTAATGTGTTTATTTTGTGTTTTAATGTATGCTCAACAACAAATGCAAAAAAAATATATTAAAGATCTTATTGTGAGCATACTCACAAGAAGATCGTTATATTATAAAATCTTTATTGTGTAAAATGCAGCACATTTTTATGCTCAATATAACACATTAATGGTTGAAGCTCATAAAATATTGCCTGTAAAATTATTAGACCTAGGCGCGATGATTGGCAATCCATTATTTTTTTATTGCTCGCCGTTTGCCAAGCCAGCAACGCACCCACACATAAACAAGTTCACAAACACCAAACAAAAACACTAACAACTTAATAGGGTAAACGCACCAACAATCGGCCGCCAATAAATTTCTTACACGAAATAAAAGCGGGGCGGGATTATTGGGACGAGAAAAAAAGCACAAAACGGGAATGCTGCCGACAATCTAATAAGCAATTCATCAAGGGATGTGACAGTATGTGTTATCGTGGGACGTAAGCTAGGGGGGTGGGGGGATGCACTGCAGCCACCTGCTTCCGAATGACGAAGATAAACTTTAGACTAAGATGAACTTGTTTCTTAAAGCCGGATTAAGCTGGGGACAAGTCTAGTCTTCTCCTAGTGAGAAGGTTTTGTCAAGTTTTCGATAACGAAGGGATTTTTATTTTTTATATATTTTTCTTCAAACTCTTGAACACGTTTGAGCAGAAAGGTGTTAAATTGGATAAGAATTTTGTTATTGCCTAGTTTTTATAGCGTGCTAACTTTAGTCTGTCTGGAGATTTATGTCTGGGTTGTTCGTAAATGTGGAATGACACTTTTTCTTTCTCTGATAACTTTCTTGCTTTTTTTGGTAGTATTTATTAACATTACTGATACTAACTTACTGAGTTACCTTAGTTGGAGTTTTAACTTGAAAATACCTTGTTATATCGTAGGATCTATTAAACAGCCAGTCACAACATAAACCTACCATATTGGACGAATTCTCTATTGGTTGTAGCTTTTTTAAAAGATTCTATAAAAAAAAATTTTTTGCGACAAAGACAAATCTTTTATAGTCTTCAATTGATTTGCACTTACAGCCTTCAAACCAGAGCCCAACAATGCTTATTGGCAACAGCAAGAGGTACTAGCAGTAGTAGTTTCAATATAATGCACAGTGTAGGTAGTTATTGTTCCTATATCCACTATTCCTACAGCATACCATAATAATTTCTAAACTAGCACCAAAACAAACAGCTGCCCACCAATAGTTAAAATAACTATTCCCCATATATCTTTAGCACGGTAAAACGTGAAATTCCGAACTGTTTACACACAAAACAATGCACAGCACTGCAAGCGGGTTCAGGTGTGCCAATCCTGGCTCAAAGCTGGCTCATTAATCTTCTCTGCCCTTGCTAGTCCTCCGTGGTAACGGATAATGGAATACTTCGGTTTTCGACGGTATTTGCGGATTTTGGAATATAGATAATTGGAACGGGAGTTGAACATAACTGGTGAAATTTGGGTGTTATAGGTACACCTCTGCCTAACCGCGTGATAATTGGAATTGGTGATGGAAAATTTGAAAACCTTCACGGCGATAATATTCATGATTGATGAAAAAAGGGAGCCAAACTAGAGATATGAAGGTTGACATTCGCCAAACAGTGGGACCTTACAGCTCAAAGAAGATGAAACCAACAATGTTAATAATAAATCTGGTAAGGAGCAAGAATCTAATTCAAATGATAAAGTATAAATAGACGATTTGTCGGCCATATATTATATTCAGAATCGGACTCTTAATATCCTGCATAAGTTATTATAAGTGAAACTATAGTGCCCCTAAGCGAAGTTATTATCATAGCTTTCAAAGTAACAGAATTGAAACCCAACAAATAACCTCTGTTGCTATTTAAGACATTGCCAACCCTAGCACTGCGGGCAATGCTGTTCATTCAGTAAATAAAACAAGCGTGATAGTAATGACAACAGATCTTAATCTACAATCTTAATGTTCTCCCAACAATTGACGAAACTGAATGTAGTTCAACATTCAATAAAGATTTCACATAAACAAGATCCAAATACTACGATAAAAAAAAACTTCATTAATAAAGATAAACATAAAAAAGGGTTGTAATAGGGTAAATGTCATCATTACACACCATTACAGAAAAATAAAAGGGAATACCCGATCACGGGATCAATGAGCCAACGATGAGAATAATCCTCACGTCTCGACGATATTTCTATGCTTAACGACAGCAGGAAATTCGTTTGGACTTGTCCGACAGCTCGGGTCCGTAGATCGTAACTGAAAATTGTTTCAGCCCCCCGGGATATCCTGAAGTTCAGGTGGACTACCCACCCTGAGATCTTTCACAGGTGCTATCATGAGTTATTGTCCAATTGTACACGTTTTATTAGAAAGGAGAATTTTATTGGTTTTCGTACGAGTTTTCTTCAATGCTCTTGGGAGTTGCAGAAAGTGTATGACTTGTCTGTTTTTTTATACTGTGCTGCTCTATTATTAGATATTCGTGTTACCAGTACTTTAGAATTGCTGGCATGTGCTTTTTCAATTTATCAGTGTTCATTACGTACGTTTTTAAATCGCGCTGAAGCTCAATTATTCATAATTAAAACCACACCATAAACATGATACACAACTTTCTCACTCCAACCAATAAAGTTGCTGAAAAATATTTTTTCATAATTCTGTACTCCATCTGGGTTTGTTAGCTCTTTTGCATTTAAAATCATCACAATTTTTCCCCAACTTTAATTAAATTAAAATGCAATGCAAAAATGTTTAAATCCGGTAAAACGAGCTTGTAGCGGATCGAATTAAATTTGAATAAGTGGCTTCAGACAGGTCTGAAACGTTGAGAAGAAATATAAACAGTCATTTATCGTAACAATCCTGAGGTCCATTCCTCTTTAGCCCTCTGGAGGGAGGTCGAGCACAGGTGCGGGGCTGCGGGGGGTGAAAGCTCCCCCCTCTTGACTGATTGTTTGTTTTGCCATTCCCGGTTTCACAGTTTGTTTTGCAAAGGAATTTGCAGTTGCAGCGGAGTCGGACTAAAAACTCAATGGGTCATCAATTTTGGTGTAAGTGTTACTAAGATGTCTCTGTTAAGGATTGTGGGAATTGTTGAATGGTGGTTTTAGAACAACTGTGTTCGTTTCTGGTGGTTTTTTGCTCGTTACCGGTGCTAAGTGGCTAGATTTGAGTAACAACACCAGTTGCAAGACCAGTTAACGAGACGGATGCAAAGCATTAGAAAAACGCAAGAACTAAAATTCTTGATGCTCAATAGACTAATTTGCAAAACAAATCAGCCAAAGACATAAAACTTAACAAATGACACAAAACTAAAAAGGCAGCATTAGAAAAAGCTGAACACATAAAAATTAATATTGAACACGACAAAAAGAAAATGGCCGCTCATTTTTCACGTACGCAATTAAACGTATGTAATAACAACCAAGATGGTCAGTTATTCTTTAAAAGGAACGTTGGTTATGTCCAATCTAAATTTAGAAATGGCCTGACTGGAATGGTCAGTGCATTCTAGTGGATATGGGCAAAGTTTGTAGAGGAGAGCGGGCTAATGAAATAATAATAATTAGTGTTTTGAAAGGCTCTCGAAATAAAGCGAAGTGAAATGTGAAACTTAGAGCAAATAATGGAATGGAAAGAGTCACTTAGTTGGTTAAAACTTTTGATAGGGACTTTGAGGATGCTATAAACAGAGAAGGTCGTGATTATGATTTTTATATTTTCCGCGTAAGTTTTCTATCCATTACTAATCACATCACACTCAACATTGACATCGATTATTTATAATTCTTTATTTCTAGCACTTTCAGTCAAAATCAACCGGAACATCCTTATCAAGTGCAGCCATCACCTCGTCAGTTAATACTCCACCCTATCTTATTCTTTCCTGCAATCAATAGCAAAGATCGCGTCAGCAAAACCTTTACACCATACCCTATTTAACCAGCTTTGCGTCGCTGTCGGGGTTAAAATTTCATGGCCTTAAACAGGTCGAGCCTGGTCCTACCCTGTTCACAGCCAGTAGGACCAAGTATCAAGTACTGTACTTTAAAGAATTTTTCCACTTAATGCTTAAGAAGTCGTTTTTGCATCAATGGTCGTTGGAGGATTGGCTTGTTCGATGCTTTTAGAGAATGTTCTTGGGGATCAATGTTTTGTTTTAGGATTGTGTCGCTTTTTGGTGTTGTTGTATTGTTTATCATTATGTTCAGTATGGTTTTCTATATTAACGTCATCGTGAACTCCTATAGCTCCAGTATTATAAGTATCTTAACAGTCTGTCTCAAGCATACTTGCAGATTCAAGATCAGATATTACAAACTAGCTAAATATTTCTCACGATTACTTTGATTTATCAGATCAGAATAATACTAGTACTTTGCCCAACCTAACCTAACATTTGACTTCCTGAATTCCAAAACCATTAAACAAGATAACTACAAAATAGAATGGTAATGTAACAATTTTGTTGGAAATATTGGTATATTCAAGTCGCCAATATTAAGCGTTCTGTGGTTCAGTCCCGATTTCCCTAAGTGCGATAAGGATCTAGAATCTAGACCATTTCCCGTCCATTCTAGACTAAACCAGGAGCCACGAAGGAAATAGAGTACTGTGGTTTGGTGAACAATCGGCTTTATGATATACTGTTAATGTGTTTAGTATTCGTTACTGGGATATTAATAGGAGACCTAGATGATGAAGAGTTTTGTGTAGGTTAAGAATAATGGACAAGAAACTTTTAACATGTTAAATCAATTAGATGCAAAGGTAGTAGTAGGGGTAAGCTTTTAAACGCGGTAAATGTAGACGTAAGGATAACTATTAAAGTCTTAAATCCACTGAATGATATCGCACAGCCAAAACCACTGGATGTAGTACAAAGTAAAACGGGTAAAAATCTTTGGTTAACTAGTACAATTTAAAAAGTAAGTCACAAAACTCCAACCATAAAAATTCAAGACCTAAATAAAACGTTGGAAATAAAATTTCATTCAACTATTGAGCGAGGTGAGACCCCCAGTTGTCGGCATCGTAACTCCGCGTCGGCTACAATTTGGCGAATGCATTCCCCCACTAAATCGCCGTTCAAGTATTGAAGGCGCTGTGAAAATTTCATACGCTAAGTGCCTATTCGCGTGGTGTCTCGTTAAGGAAATACTCCACCTCTGTTAGCCTCAAATCTCTCTTAGTATAAAGGGTCATAAGTTTCGATGGAGTGGTCTATAAAGTTTTCAAGTTATTGATTGTTACCGGTCTTTAGTAAGCTTATGATCGTCTTTAGGGGTTACGTAGGCGTGATATTTGTAGATTATAAAAAGGTATTATTAAATGCTAATAGTATTCACAAAAAGTGTGCGTGTATCACCAGCTGTATTTATGTGGACGATAGAAAAGGAGTTTGTATGGATCGTCGCAGGTGGTGTTCTGTAGTTTCAGTCTAACCCCATGAGATAAAAGTGTATTTATGTGAGCTAAAACCTGGTTTTTGTTGTTAAACCTGAGGACATAAAAACTGAATTACATTTTGTTTCAACTAAGATGTTCTCAAATTAATTTCTGTTAACCACAGAGTAAATTCACAGTTCTCTGATGAAAGCTATCTGTATCTGGAATCCTAAGAGTAGCTACATCCGTGTACTCCTCCTAGTCTTGCCTAGAGTACAATTCGAGTTGTTATGTCTCATTAGCAAGTACAGAACCAGTTAATTTATCCTAGTTTGTGTTTCTGGTACTGCGTGAATAGACAATACGTCTGCCTTCAGAGAATATTCAGATAATATTATTCTGGAGTTCTCACTTATGCTTACGACGTCGGGAGGTTTATTTTTAGAATCTAGGTTTATTTATCCGTCTAGACAGATTTGGATTTCAGCCTCTAAAGAAATTTGTCGCTCAGCTGTCAAGTATGGATCATTTTCATCATTTTCGTCATCTGTCTACCCTTTCTCATCGTTCTTCGGTTCAGCTTCTAGTCCAACCAGATGTGACTGAATATCAATATAGCCATATCCACGTATGAAAAAGATTCAGCCCAATGAAACATAATGTTCTTATTTTAATTCGTAGATCCGCCATTACATTCGAATATCAAATTAAATCGGTGCAATAAATTATTTTTTCTCACAGAAATGAATTTTACCCGGACGTTATCGAGATTAAAACGAAATGAATCGGACCGAGTAGATTAATGACAGTCCAAGTGTAAGGTTCTCCGGTTACAGTTACGTTGGATGATAAACATTATACATCAGACACTTTAAATTTCAATTTACCATGCTCTAGGATTACAACCCTTAGTTCTATGACACATAGTTCAAATTTCATCGCATTCAAAGCTGTTTTATGACCTTTCTTTTAACCTACGTCATTTAAAAATGATCTTTCTTCTTGCGTTTTAGAGTTGACATTAGTGTTGGGTGCAGTGTTATACTTTCTCATTTTTATACTACCGCCAGTATATGCTTGATTTATGTCCTTCTTTGAAATATTATCGGTTGTGTATTCATCAATCTAATTTTAGAGCGACTTTAAGTAGTTCTTATCTTAATTGTGTTTGACCCTTGTTTTATTTGTATCATTAGAATTAAGTTTAAGATGCAGTTTAATTTATTGTAGGTAGGTATTAGTTGCATCTGGTGCATCTGAGAGGTCGAATAGATTTGAGAAAAGACTAAGATTTTTATTAATCTCATCATTTTATACTGGCACACCGCTGCATGCTGTGCAAAGGTCTACTTTTTAGACTTCCACTATATCCCTCACCGTTGCTTTTTTTTCTTTGACCAATGGTTAAACCTTCCTATCCAATGGTAAAACGCTCTGCCCCTGTTACATGGGACTTCAAAACATCATCCCTAATAACCACCATCCATAATAACAAAAACCTACTTGACGCACATTAACAAATTCAACATTAATTACCACAAACGAAGGGAAAATAAAAGAAAAGCTAGACTCATTAACCGCCGGTAAACTAATGGGATTTGATGGGAAGGCGTGCAAAAACGCGAACAATCCCCGGAGGCACGGTTAAGCATGATTTATAGTGGCTCCCTCTGTATGAGTGCGAGTGAATTGCAAAATGAAACACACCTGACTCTGTTGATGACAATTGATGATTAATTTTTATGTTTTGCATATTGAAAGGACTGAGGATGGGGTTTTTATGTGGAAGCTTTTTTCTTTGTGTTTATTGGTGCTAATTTTTCTCGTTCCGTTAATAGTCTAAGAGGTAATTAAGGAAATTGGGATGACGAATGGTGTAGAATTAATTGCATTTAATGCAGTACCAGCGTCTCGTTATTCGTGTGACTTAGAGTTCGAAATCTGATCTTAGTGTATCTGTAATTTCTTGTGTCATTAAATGATTTGTCACTTTCAAACCCTTTAAAATTATATGGTTTCTAGTTTCTAGTGCATTGGATAGTGAAGTGGATGGCTATTGTAAAATATAAAAGCAAAACACAATAATGATTACAAGACTCTTTTTTTAAACGCGGCCTTGACGATATCCGAGAAAATACAATTACGACGAAGACGTACTGCAAAATGAAAACAAGAAATAATCTTACTGTGCTATCAGTTCAGCAGAAGTTTTTATCGCGCGGGATTATACAAGAATAAAAATTGGTTTAAAATCTAAACAAATAATATTTTTTCACACATTAAGGTAGGTACCCAGATTAAGCAACAAAGCGTAACATAAAACTAAACAAAAAGAAACTAAAGTATGCATACCTACATTCCGCCGCAAAGCATAAACCACGCGAAATTTCATATCGTTGTGATAAAAACTAAAATTCATATTTCTGCATCACACTAAACCGCAGTTGTACTAAAACTTTATGCTCCACGAACATACGAACAAACATAAACACATAAATTGCACGTTGTATAGTAAAAACTGGATTGGTATGACGTGGAGAAATGCGGTGTACGGGTGAAACACCTGGGGGCCCGCCGGACAACAATTGTGCCGTTTACCTTAGCGTTCTTGGTCATTTGCGGAACGTTGACGAAAATGGGATTTGTGAAAATATAATCAACGTATTTAGTTGGACGACAATTGGGATTTTTACCCCGGTTTTTTGTTACAATTATGGAAGGGAAAATTGTGTTATTTTTTCACGTATGGCGCTCAGCTTCAATTATTTTTGTGTTTTCTATTATCTGAAAAGTTGTGTGGTACTCGGTTATCGTGGTATAAACATGTGATGCGGAGGAATGATGAAAATGTAGTGAGGTAAATGTTGAGTATGAATGTAGATGGCTTTATGAGTAGAGGAAGACCAAAGCAACGATGGATGGACTGTGTGAAGGATGATATGGCTAGAAAGGAGGTGACTGCTGAGATGACGAGTATTAGAGACGTATTGAAGAAGAAGACATGCTGCGCCGACTCCAAATAAATTGGGCTAAGGGCAGGAGAACCATGGGTTCTTACATAATTAAATGAGAAGGTTGATAGCCTAAGTTTCCCATATCTTATAATATCAGCCTGTTTTACGTTTGTTGTGAGTTACTATAGTAAATCTGTCAATTCAGTGTGCCCTTTGGCAAAGGGCTATTCTAGCTGTTCATTGAACTCTATCACGAGCTACTCTCCTCCAGTTAGGACCTGCAATGAGTTTTAGTTTTTGTCCTATCTCCTTACTGTTTTCTCCTGCTCCTTTTACTGTTTCTGGGATACCAATATAATGTTTCTTAAAGATTAAGCTTGAATGATGCTTAAGACTTAAGAACAACTGTTGTATGTAAGTATAACTACGTATACTTTTAGTGTATTCTTTGTCTTTGTCAATATTTTTCTATACTAATATTACAAATAGGTAAAATTTGTTTGTAAGTTTGTATGTAGGGGGTAATCTCTGGAACTAATAATCTTATTCAAAAAATTATTTCACTGGCAGAATGCTACATTATTAATGGATGAATTATATTTATGTCGTGCCGAGGTATCACAATTTTTGCGGACGAAGTCGCGGGCGTAGTGCTTGTATGAAATATAGAGATTTTTCTAAATACCTTAATTGTGCGAAAGATCTTAAATGACTAAGTAAAATAGCTGCTATCAAATCAACCCCAAAAATTCAATCTAAAACTAAAAATATTTCGTTTCATCAAACCCAGCTCCAGAATCTAACGCCCCTAATTGCGTAAGCTCATTAATCAGAGTAATTTCTTAATGAAACATAGTCAAAGACAGCTAGACTCCGAGGTTAATCAAGGCCGTATCTTTATTAAAGCTATCGTCTGAAACGTTCATCATTCATTCTCATCCCTCAGATTTGGTGTATCATGAATGATTTCTAGAAATAGCAAGAAGTGAAGGGCCACTGGTCACTGATCCTGGGTTCGATTCCCGGTTCGGGCAGTGTTTTTGGATTTATCAGCTGCAGCCCAAAGTCTAGCGGTAGCTGGCAATAGGCTCAACTCTTATTACAAGGAACTTAAACATAACTGACGGAATATGGGCGTTCCTTGCTTACTTCTTCGGAGAAACAGATGCTATGTTAGTTTGTGAGATAAGCGAATGTGAATACTGTGACGTCATAATCCAAAATGGCTTCTAGTTTCAGTACGCGCTAGACAGGTGTCCGGCGCTGCCTGGTTTAAAATTGAACTTTGTACCCAAGGAAATGCAGTCGAGTTAAATTGAAAATATACTTCAGTAAATCGGTATGAAGCAGTCATATGATGATAGCGAGATGTTTTTAATAAAGATATTAAACGTAATGATTCAATAGAAAAAAGGATTAAACTACTTTCTGATTCGAACAGAAATGATAGCCATGAAGCCATGAAACATAACATAATAATAAAATAGTACACCCACATTTCACTGTTTAAGTCCCATGTAAAAGGGGGCGAGTCTATTGTCATCAAAAACCCAATAACACCTTGCAGCAGTCGCGCTTGCGACCACTAGACCAAGGAGGCAGTCATGGAAACCATGGAAGACTTATAAGTAGTAGGTTTGTCATTAGATGAGCTGATCAATATCGAAGAGGAAGAAGAGGAAAGCAATTTTAACATCACAGAAGTCAAAACAATCACAAAGCCCCATTCACCGAATAACCAACTACCCAAAAATTTAATAACATTCCGGAAAAAAGGTCCACAAATCTCCTTACATCATAAAAATCTAAGTGTGCAAAAGAAAAACATATATACGACAAAAAAAACATGGGAACTCGGTAGTAGAGAAATATTTGAGTCATTTAAATATGTATAAAGCTGCCACATCAAACGGATATCATTTTCTCTAGGATCGAAGGCTTTATGTGCTTTAAGCTGAAGTCAAAGATTTTGATCATAGGATATACCCTCGATACACAAAAGTGGAGTCGAGTTTTGAGTATGAATGTGGATGGGTATAAGAGTAGAGGAAGACCAAAGAAACGATGGATTGACTGTGTAAAGGATGCTATTTCAAGAAAGGAGGTGTCTGATGAGATGACGAGTAATAGAGAAGTATGGAAGAAGAAGACTTACCTACTGCACGGACCCCAAATAAATTGAGATAAGGGCAAGGTAATGATGATGATGACACTTAAATCGACCGAAAAAGCGTCCATACTGAGTAGAATGAGCTCACACATGGAACGATAGATATGCAGTATGCACCTTATTATATGCGAGCGAGACAATCTATTCTTTATTAATACTAGAATAAAGTTGAAGAGTATGTTTTAACGCGCTGATCACAGTAACTACCAGTCAGATTTGAAAAAATCTTTTTGCATTTGATAGTCCAATTCTTAAAGAAGGTTTTAGATTTTTTAACATTACACTACAATCTTGAGGGGCCGAGAGGCGGGTGAAACCGCGAGGCACATTTAGTATAAGTGAGTGAGACAACACTACAAAAATGTCAACGAAACAGCAACTTGAACATCTTTTGCCGTGGTTGAGCGAATCTAACGATTTGAATATTTGGGTTAAGTCGATGTTTTGCGGGACTTTGGACTGTGGGAAGTTCTAGTCAATCATTTTCATTTCAGAAAATGTTTTATTTTAGAGTTGTCTGTTGTGGCGTGTATTTTTTGGTTTGGAAGGACCGTTTTTGTTGTAAACTATGTTCTGAAGATTTGTGTCTGGCGGTTTTACTAATGTTTAGGGTTAGTTTGACGAAAAAAACAGTATTAGAATTATCTTCTTTAATTTGACCTCCTGGTTTATTGGCTAATAAGAGTAATAAGTCAACTAGCTTGGATTTAATAGTTAAACTTGTGAAAGTACACCGGCATCAGACTGGAATCAGAATTTGGTTTGAATTGACTATTCTTCTTACAGAGACCCAAAAATTATTGAAACCCAAAAATATGATCTCTCATCAAATATAATCTTATAAGTCACTCACAAAGTTTCGCAATCAACCATCAATGTTCATGGATGCGACAAAGACCAACTTTTGTAGTAAGCCTTATAGGTAAATAAGCTTAAATAGCCATCAATATTGCCATCAAAGGGATTTTGTCGAACCAAACGACGGATACGAGAACAATTCCCCTTCTATTGGTAGAGGATAAAAAATAAAATTAGGTACTTACGACGTCCAATCTAGCTATGAAACCAGTGTAAACTGATCTCTCAATGTAGGGGAAGTCTATAGAAAACTGAGGCCATGTTATACTGGATATGTATAGCTTGATGTGTCGCTGTGTGTACATTATTTTGTTGTTACCTACGCACAAAATGTCGGTTAATACTTTCTTTCGTTTATTGGTTTTATAGTAAATTGTTCGCAGAAATGCTGAAGTAATGTCTTGTAAGGTTCTTAAATAAATTGTCGATGTGAGGTCTTGTAATCAGTTTCATATTTATTTAATACTGACTTCTACCCGCGGTTTCGTCCGCTTATAAGAAAACATTTAACCTTGGCATTTGGTACTAGTGCAGCTTTTTTTTATTGACTTCCTAGTTGTTGTTGTGGTCGCAAGTGAAAATGTTGAGCTTGAGGTTCGGGGTTCAATTTTCAGGACGGGCCAAGGGTTATTGGGTGTTTCCATCAGTTTCTCAGTAGCAGCCACGGAGTCTGGATTTGTGACCGGTTGATAGCAATAGGCTCACCCCCTAATACAAGGGACTTTAACATAACTGGCGAAATGTGGGTGTACTATTAGGTACACCTCTGCCTAACCCTTCAGGGATTACAGACGTACATACAAAATACAATCCAAAACTCTCTAACCTCTTTGTAATATTAATAAAAAAAATTACAAAAATTTGTCCATCGATTTGCCCGTTTTGTGGATGTGTTTATTCTAGAGTGCCGGCAATTTTTTTCTTTTTATTTTAGGTCAAAATAAAATCACTTTTATCAGTGTTTTTTTTAGCTTGGATATCTTTGGTTAGACGTACTGAACGCTGTGTTATTTGTCCATCTATTTTAATGGGACCTCTTATAGAAGTATAGATTGATTTCTAGTGTAACTTGTGTTTATTTATTCCTAAAATTGAAGACACCAGCTTTCATTTTTATCATTGCATGTGTCAGTCAGTATTGTATGTTCCAGTCGTTACAGGTAGTCACTGGCCCGAAAGTCTGACAACCAGTCTTACAAAAGGGTATCGTACTACCCAGAAACAACTGGGTTGTGGAGGTCAGATAGGCAGTTGTTCCACGTAAAACGGGTATTCAGCTGCATCCGGTAAGACTGGAAGCCGACCAAAACACCAAACCAAAATAGTTGAGAAAAGGCTAGGCAGATGATGACGTTGATGCCATCCATCATCGCCGCTACTAACAAAGTTATAAAGATTAGCTGTCATTCCGTATCAAAAGACCACACAGAAAAACCAGTACACTTCACTTGAATATATTACACAGAGTAAGCGTAAAAGCGATTCAGTGAAGGTACAATCAAACAATTCTACGAAGAGCGAAGTAAACTAGTGGTATGTGTGTTTTATATTGAAAAAAAACACGTGTGTTTGCGCTTTTGGAGACAAACATGAAGAATTGAATGCGTCCCTGGTGCCTACATATGTATATTAAGTTAGTATTTGTACGGTTAGACAATGTTTGTCGCTCGGTTCTGTTTATTTTACAGTGTTAATAAAATCGTTGCTTATGAGAGCGGTATGGTGAATTAAGTTATTTTTTTTGCCCGACCCGGGCATCGAACCCAGGACCTCATGCTCAGAAGTCCTTGCGACCTCTCGATCAACGAGGCAGTCTTCAACGTAAGGAGGCAGTCAAGCTAAAAAAACTTTATTAATTTAGTAATGAATAAAGTTTTTTTTTTAATATTATTAAGTTACTAGACAAATGATTTATTAGACTGTATTTCGACGACAATTTTTCTACTCCTCCATAACACTTAACAAAGACCAGTGATCAATTTAGAAACGCCCTTTAAAAAGGACAATGCTAATGTTAAAAGAAAAACCGGACAAGTGCGAGTCGGACTCGCGCATGAAAGGTTCCGTACCATCGTACCAGTTTTATTATTTGCTGTTATAGCTGCAACAGAAATACACATTCTGTGAAAATTTCAACTGTCTACCTATTACGGATCATGAGATACAACCCGCTGACAGACAGACGGACGGACGGACAGCGGAGGCTTACTTATAGGTACCCGTTGGCACGGAACCCCAAAAACTAAAGGTCGTAAAGTTCAGATTCCAATTTATACTCTCGAGATATGTTTTTATATTTGTCAAAAGTAATTCTGTAATAAAAAGATGGGTTTGAAGTACTAAAGCATAATCTTTATGATTTGCAAGTCTAAAAGCATAATTTATAAGAAAAAATGGCATGCATATTAATTTAGAATTTGAAACCCAAATCTTTATTTTAGGATTAAGTCTAGCGTTTTTAAAATAACTTACTGCAATGCGGGTTGCATTATGTAAGAGCCTTATGTTAGGTATTTCAGATTATGTGACTTAGGTGGTCTAGAATTCTAGATTCCATTAATCAGCTATATCTATACATCATCTTCATCATTTGCCTAGGATTTTCCCAACTATGTTGAGTATTTTACATGGAGCTGCTTATCTGAACTCCACAACCCAGTTAGTACTGGGTACTACGATACCCCATGGTAATACGGGTTGTCAGACTTTCAGGCCACTGACTGCCTGTAACGACTGTCAAAGACCTACAAATGATAGCCGGGACCAACGAGTTAAAACGTGCTTTCCGAGGCACGGAGGAAACTCGGTATATAATTTGTGTTCACCCATCCACAGACCAACCTAGGTAAGCGGATTAACCTGAAGATTGACTGGAGTGGCCGTTATTATTTATTGGCTCTGAATACCAGGTAAACCAAAATAAAATTCAGCAAAACAAAAGACGAAATAAACTTTGGAATCGGAAAAAAATAGCAATTGTGTCTTGGATAAATATGAATGTTACAGTCTTAGTAATACAAAGACGCCATTAATACTAAACGATCTTTCAACAGTCTTTCACTATTAAATGAAGCGGAAACTGATCCAATATGCTTACACGTGGACTTATTTTCCTTCTTTGTTTGGAAAATACTAGTTCGCAGAATTAGCAATCTTATTATAGAAATACTTGGGTTGGGGATAGTGGTACCCGAACTTATGGTAAACTAGATTATGCCCGCGACTTCGTCGGAGAGATTCGAAATTATTCCTAGGAAATAAAGGATGTAAATAGAACCTTAACGAAGCCGAAAGGCATTTGTTCTTCCTATCATTGCGATATTTTTGTTCTAGACCATACCTGCCTACCTTCTAGTTACGGAGACAATGGGGAAGTTTTTTTTTTAAATACCCGTTTTTAATGTTACATCTTTACTTTAAATACCTCCACGACTCACAGACAGCCCCCTGTGCCGAGCCTGCATGGAGGCAGATGAGACAGCAGCCCACGTGCTTCTGCACTGCCCAGAGGTTGCATCATACAGGGCAAAGTACTTCGGTAACCCAGGTACTCTCCGCGAGACTGTCAGCGACATCAAGGCGTTGCTGGCTTTTCTCGGGGAGCTGAGGTGGATCGAATAGATTTCCCACCCGCACGCAAAATACGCGCATTGGACGTGGAGTTGCGGACACCAGCCCGTCATACAATACAATACAATACAATACCTCCACGACCCCCGTACTATTTAATGCATCCATCAGCACAATGTTTTGAGTGCGTAATATTGAGTCCTACCGTAAAACGTGTATTTCACCCGAAAAAAGTCGTTTCCCGGAGATAATTTTTGCGTAGACTCACTTGGTGTGTCCAATTACACCTTGTATACTATTCGTGTAGAATTATTTATTTACTTTGAGAAAACATGCGCAAAATTACAGAATTAGCAATGTCATTATTGATATAATTGATTGTTGACAGGTAAAGATTACATAATAATATAGACTAGAAATGGATGATGATGGTGCTGGTTTCCTCACGATGTATGCCTTCACCGAAGCAAGTGATAATTATACAATACGCACATGAATCTGATAAATCAGAGGTGCGTGTCTTGGTTCGAACTCGAGACCTATGACTTGGCAGTCAGACGGAATGATGAAAATGTAACTTAAGAATCTTTACGATGCTTTAGAACAATCTTCATTTTCACATTTAAGTTCTAAACTCAAACAGAAAACTCCTTTGCTTTAGTAAACCATTTCAATAAGATCCACAAATCACTATTTCAAAATTCCACCACTCTTATTTAAAAGGTACAATTGAAATTCTCTCTCAAACTTTTCCAGTATTCCTTGAAAACTGAACACATCTACGTTATCTTGGGGTAATATATGCGCATCCCAGTTCCAAAAGGAATTTATTTCGTTTAGTTTTATTTATCGCGAAACGTTTGCAGGTAACACTGTTTCTAATGTTGGAATGTGCGATCTACCTACTTATGTAAGTAATTTACGTACAGTATTAATTACTGTCGGTGTTCGATTTTCTTGTTAGTTTCTGTAATATTATGTGGATTTTTTCAGTAGTTTAGTTGATTTTATTTTGTAATGAAGGACCAATCTCACAACTTAGTTTTTGCCCCTATTTCTATCAACAGCATTTGCGTGTGTTTATTCCTGGTACTAGGACCGATTTATTCATTGTTCTTTTTGGTTCTACTTTGTGCTCGTCGACTGCCTCGTTGATCAAGGGGTCGCAAGCGCGACTGCTGAGCATGAGGTCCTGGGTTCGATTCCCAGGTCGGGCTGAGTGTTATTAGGTTTTTCCTTCAGTAATTTCTCAGTAGCAGCCACGGAGTCTGGGTTTGTGCCCGTTTGATGGCAATAGGCTCGCCCGCTATTACATGGGATTTAAACATAACTGGAGAAATGTGGGTGGATTATTAGGTACACCTCTGCTTAGACCCTTCGGGGATTAGAATCGTGATATTACGTCATGTTGATGCTCGTAAATTGTTCATTCTTGGAAAGAAATAGGACCTATCTTCTGTGTTACGGTGTTTTTTGGTTCTATTCCTAGCACCCCGACTGTTTTCTGTATTCTGGGTACAGACTAGTTAAGTTTCGAGTTACGAAACAGAGCTTCACACATTGGTCAGCAAATTGTTAGTACACTTTCGTGCACAAGTGCTATATTCTAACTCGATAAGAAAAGAATGAGAAGATAAACACACATTGTATCAGCTGTTTGTTGCCAGTGAGAAGTATTATAATAAACTTACCACTGAATGAACTCAGTTTAAGTAATAGAAAGTTACTTTAACAGTAAGAAACTCTGTAAGTAATAGGCAATATTCACACGTCACGATCCAACACTTCTGTTCACGACTGTCCCAAGTCAAATAAGGAACAAAGTATCTCGCAACCCCGTGTAAATTAGAAAGGTAAGTACCAACAAAACCGATTTAGTTTTCAAGCAAAACTCACCTTTAAGAGCCAACGTAGGGCAATAAATTCTGCGTTAACGTCTCACGTTCTACGTAAGAAACGGTTGCTTTATAGAAGAAAAAAAAACGGTAAAATAAACGATTTGCTACACCCTCGAGCGTCTTCGAAATTTTTTATGCGAATATAAAGTTCACTCGTTACTTGGCATAACAACAGTTTGTGTTGTGAATGGGACGTTTTAAATTCAAACGCGATCCACCCTGTGAATTGGAGTCTGTAGTAATCATTCGGTGAAATAGTGTTGTGCGGTAGTCGATTAGTACGTCTGACTATTGTTAGTTAGTCGAATAACATAACATCGTCAGGTGTACTTAATAGTACACCCACATTTCGCGAGTTATGTTTAAGTCCCATGTAATAGGGGGCGAGCCTATTGCCATCAACCGGGCACAAATCCAACTTCGTGGCTGCTACTGAGATATTCCTAACGGAAAAACACAATAACACTTTGCCCGACCCGGGAATCGACACCAGGACCTCATGCTCAGCAGTCGCGCTTGCGACCACTACACCAAGGAGGCTGCTTAACCTCGATCACAATATCTATTACACGTTGTATACAGTATAAGAACCACCGCACCGCACCTCACCTACTTAAAAATTTGGAAAATTCATTAATTCTTTGTTGAAACGTTTCATAAAGCGTTCCCTAAGGAAGGCAAAGTTTTGCGTACAGGTCGTTTAATAACGTAAGGTGCAGTTTTATCGCTACCAACTTTCCTTACAAAATAAACTTTGTAATTATTATTATGAAAACCTCGTGCGGAATCTGTTGAACGTTTCTCGAGTTTGGCAGGCTCATTTGAGAGATTTGACGTGTGAAATATTGTTTTAGTCTAATCATTATTAAATTATTAGTTGATCAACCAAAACTCTTTCATTAATATGACATTAAAATCATTATTGAACTAAGCTACTAATAAGACTAAATGAATGTATCGTTGGGTTTTAATCGAAAAATGCTATTGTTTTGTAATCGACTAAAAGCAATTGAATTGTTCAATCGCATCACTATTATTTCCGGATTCAAATGGATGAAATGTAAATGGACATTCAGTGTGGAGGTGAATTTTTGACAGGTGAATGCTTCTGACGTTAAACCTAATCAGTTTTTGAAATTTCACTGTTATTAGACTATATCATCCCACTGCTGGGCAAAGGCCTCACCCCACGATTTTCAGTTATTCCGATTCAGGCAGGGTTAATGTGGACCACATGGTTTTAGTTTTGTCCAGCACGTCCCGCTGTCTCCTACGAGGCCTGCCGCGACGCCTTCAGGCTGCAGAAGTAATTAATATTAGTTGTTGTAACATTTCTACCTAGATCCGAATTGGATTATTCACTTAAAACCTTGTCTCTCTCCCCAACAAAGACATAACGAAAAATGACGGTTACAAAGCTGACAAGATACATTCAAATGCAAAAATAACATCACTGTAACCTCACAGTAGGTATACAGTAATGACAGCCCTAACATGACAATTCCATTCGCGCTGGGCTGTCACTCATTAGCATACGTACATAAAGACTCGCTCATTGGCGGGGACGCCATGTTTGAATTGCAGAAATTCCTGCCGCCATTTTATTAATTAAAAAGTCTCCCGTATTTTTTCACTTGCCACATTTTTTTTTAATGTTTAATGTGTAGATTTAATGGGGTGGTTAAATTGGGAGGTGCAGACGCCAGCACGTCATCATCGCATCAGTCGCAATGGTGACTGCTGAGTATGAGGTCCTGAAGTCGATTTCCGGGGCAAATTGTTATTGGGTTTTTCCACCAAGAATTTC
Organism: Eurois occulta; assembly: GCA_950022335.1. Taxonomy (NCBI): domain Eukaryota; kingdom Metazoa; phylum Arthropoda; class Insecta; order Lepidoptera; family Noctuidae; genus Eurois; species Eurois occulta. Next base: position 6,001,109 of record OX465502.1, read on the forward strand.
TCAGTAGCAGCAGATTTGTGGCTGGTTTATAGCTCGCCCCCTATTACATGGAACTCAAAGTTAACTGGTGAAATGCGGGTGTACTATTAGGTAGTTACACCTCTGCTCAACCCTTCGGGGATTACAGGCGTGATTTTATGTTATGTTAGTTAGAATATTAGAGTCAAAACGTTGTAGACAGGTGAAAATTCGCTGTATTTTTTTACAAAACATTTTCCACATCACAACTATTTGAAGAGAAAAATGACGCTTTGGTCGCATGTCATGTAAGCTTACCGTTGAAACTTTTGGGCAGAAAAATGATATGACCGTTTTTCCCCACGTATAGGTATCAAACATACTATGAGTTTCTGTTAAATGTCTACAATAAATACGACACGACTTGACATAACTACGTTATCTATTATTATAAAAATGTTCTTTACTATTAACGATTTTTTTTATGGTGAGTTCATGTTGTAATCTTGTGGGAACATTAAATAGTCGTGGGTGGTCTACATCGCATTACGTTGGCTATAATAGTATTAAATAGCCTTCTAAAGTGATCGCTTAAAACTTTGAGATGAGTTTCTTTGTCCAATTAATGTTGGCGATTTATTATACAGCAGAGGTTTTATAATCTGTATTATTTCTGTGTCAAACGCACCATCACTGGCATAAAACACAGACATTCCAAATTTAAAAAGCCTTCCATTTTGTTGCATTTTATAATATCGAACATTTCCTCTTACTTACGTTCCGTTTTTAAAATATGCGCAACTTTTTTCATGTCTGGTGCGTTCATAAAATTTAAAAATGTTCTAAAATAGAACGTTAAAGAATAGTGATGTGACGAAAAATAACGTATTCCACGATCGTTTTACGTCCGCGAGACGCTAGAATGTAGTGAACGCGCGAAAGCTTTTCCTTTCAAGCAAATAAAAATAGTCGAATATATTGAAGTCCCGCGGGATGGCCAATAACTTCAGTTGGATTTGGCTCTGTGTACCTATGGAAATTCGGCGCACCGGCTGCGTTTAGACGGATCCGGGGATGGCCATCGATAGTTTTGGTGCCAACCCTACCCATCAATCGAGAATGGATCGTATCGTAGTAAGTATTGCTTTTTTAATTAGAGCTACAATGTTGCTATAGCGTCCATTGAAGCAGATTTTTAAATTACAAAAAAGTTTTTATAGGAGTTTAAAGTTCACTGATCTATGAAATCGTTTAACTAACGAAATGTTTTAATATTAACGTTTTTTAGGTACTCTCAACGCAAGCATCTATTTTAAACTTGTTGCATTACCCTACTAAAATTGTATGAAAACTTAATGAATTTTTCACACAAAAAAGCGCTATAAAACTAAACATTTACCTTTAAATATAATCGCAATATCAACAATGATCAATCAATAACGTCTCACCAATTTTCTCTATCGATAAAAATGCTAATGTCTCATCCCTTCGCGGGAGGGACTTGGGAGGCCCTAGGAGGTCCGGAGTGATTGCATTGGATGCCTCCAAGCCTCCCGTAAGTAGATTCAGATACTGCTGCTTGAACAATGAAGCTTTCTTGACTTTATTCCTGAATTTTGAAGCATGAACTCCTTTAAGATTTCAAGAATTCGAAGATATTTTGGGAAAAAATTTGAAGAGAAAAAGTGTTGGAATATTTTTGGAGATGGCGCGTGAAATTCTTTCCGAAAGGCGTCAAGTATTTTAAGATATTTATTGTAAAGAATGCAGGAATTATTGTTGCCTTGAAAGGGGAATAAAGTTTTGTTGTAAATCTACCTAAGGTTTACACCAAAAGTAATAAAAACGACATTATGTCCTTTCGATAAGATACCAATAAATAAAACGAACGTATTACTAACAAACAAACCATAAAAAAACCATCTTGAAAAACAACACGCAACGAAATACATCAATGCAAACTTTTAAACAAATGCGAAAAAGAATTAAACTAATGCCCCACCCGTAACTGTTTAACTTCAAATCGATCGCATTATTGAAATAACACCCTAGTGGCCCATCATGGCCTTTCATGGGCCATCCTAAACTGAGGGGCTGGCGTTGATCAAGGATTATACCTGGGATTAGAGGCTCAAGTGACTCAAAGTTATGATAATGTGAACCCTTGGAAGCTCCACGCAGCTTTGGGCTCGATCCAGGATTTGCTGAATCCAGGTAAAGTTGTAAGTTTCAGTTTTGAAGTGTTTTCCTCGAACTTGATTAAGTTGTAAATGTGAGATGTTTTGGGGAGTTTGTGGAGTGTTTATGTCTGAAGCATAAATGTAATGATGCAGATATATACAAGATGGCGATAACAACATTGAAGGGATAAAATTAATAATGAAAGGCAAGAAAATGTAGTTACTGTGAGACCAAATAAATCAGATGAGAAATCAAGCAAATCTGTCTCAAATTAAAACAAAGAAATTTCTCTATAAAATGTGCGCCAGGTACAGACAGAGTATGAAGACGTAACATGATAACTAAACACATACACAATGTAAGAAATCTTTGACAGATAAGGTATGGTTCTGAAGTATGTACCTTAATAATATGAAGATGTAAGTTCTATACGAAATGGAAATCAAAACAGAAATCCATGTAAGAAATACTGTAAAACTCCAAATTGTTGACAGGTAGCTAAGCACAAATCTATGCGCCCCTTAGCAACAGTTCCCCTCGCAAAACTTTTACAACTTGGCAAGCAGGTACCATGTTTTTCACTCCCCGATCCCTACATCCCTTTTATATAAACCTGAACTTAAGTACATAGCCCAGAATTTTACCTAGTCATTATAGGACAAAAGGTTTATGAAGCTCACTTTAGTATAAAATATATTTTCGCAAGTATTTTCTAGGCGCTTTCATTACACCCAAAATTATCTAACCTAACAAAATTATATCTTCCATCGATGAACATTGATTACATTACCAACGAAGCGAAAACATAAAATTGGTAAAGTCGCCGTCAACAGAATATGCATAGCAAGGTAATATATGCAAAATAGTAAAAGTACGATAAGTAGTGTATATCACGCGAACCCGACATTTTGTTAGCATTTATATAAGGCAGGCAACTCTGCTGTATAAAACGATAAATCCTATATACACACCAAGGATCTGTAAAATATAACTTACTTCCTTTACGGTAAGGTTGAATTTGGATTGGACAGACAAGTGATAAATGATGTTTTTTAGATGGTTGAAGTTCTTTAGCTAATAGTAACGAATGATGGGTCAAGGGTGGAAGTAGGCGAAAGAATCAAAGAATAAAATTAGGTCTATATAACGAATGGTTCAGAATAACTGCCTTCAGTTGTATTGTCGGCGTGTTATTACTGGCTTGGATTTATTTTCTTTTGAGGTTTTCTATTGGTTGTTCCATATTTCCAAGCTTAGAAGCTAAAAGGGTTGAGGAAGATTATGAAAACGATGGAAGGAATGTGTGTAGGATGATCAAGGATGATGAAGCGGGTGAATGCTGATGTATTATGAAAGAAAAAACACATGTTTTGCCCAAAAATACAGAGAATAAGGCGATGAAAACTTTCTGGAATGGCAGTCAATAGAAATGTCTAGAAGAAGTGTCTAGTGAGAAGTGTCTAGTGAGAAGAAGACATGTATGTTATGCAGTGAAGAAGAATCGATGACACCTACACTTAGCCTTAGGTGGATACAGCTAGAAAAAGGGACAGAGACAAACACAACGACCCTATACAGTTGATGTACCCGAAATCAGTGTTTTGCGTGCATTATGGCGCACTGTTGTTAACAGGAAACTATCAGGAAATAGAAATCGGATCCAGAATTCCATCATTCTCCTGCCCTTATCCAAATTATTTTGGTGTCTTATCATTCCTCACACAATACATCCGTAGTTTCCTTGGGCTTCCTCTCCGTCCATCGACATTTATATTTTTTTAATCCCTGTGTATGTTATGTATCAATATTTACACTTCTTCTTAGCGTATCGATGGCAATCTAAATTGTATCAGCCCAAAACTGAGCTATTAGTTTGGCGCTGAAAGCGCCCATCAGTTCCTGTAGCGAACAAATAACAGGACACGCAGGACACGATATTAAGTGCCCCATCGTTTGTAGAACAGCACCACATTTACACTCCAGGGCAGAGTCATTAATGAATCCCCTCCTGAGCAGGTTTTCGTTACTGCGACCAACCTGGGTCCGGAGTCTATTCAAAGACTTAAAGACACTGCAACGCATACTGTCAGCTATCAATCCAATCTAATCCAATGAATAAAACAGAAACGAAATTCTTGGTATTCAGTTTCAATTTCGGCTTTCGGCGAAATCACTGCATCGAACCACACCTTACTTCTGGCGATTTTAAGTGTACTTATATCGGCCTATTTGAATAAAAACATTTCGATATTGAATTCTTTTTCGTTCATTTCAGTTTCAAGATGTTTTTTAATAATGAAATGTTTCATTATTCCTACAGGTTTGGAAGATTGGTCGTGGGTTTCAATAATTTGCTAATTAAATCTAGTCACAAGGTATTACGTGAACTAAGTTACATAAAGTTTGAGTTACATAATTCTGTCTAATTCGTTTGTGGGTGATCAAAAATTCTAGAAATAAGCGTCCTTCTGAGCATTAAAATTAACATAGGTACTTGATTGCAAACCATTAAATTACATTTGAAAACTCAGAGGTTTTCAAATTAAAAACTGTTAAAAATGTCTTCGGAAGCAGCCAGGATGGTGTACCTACAGGCTCGTAACTTGTGGCATTAACCGCAGAAGTAGTTTAAGTTGATTTTGTATTTGATTAGCATTACACATAATTAATTTGTAACAATGAGGGTGGCAAAATCTGTCTAGATTAAAACCTATCCAAATAATTAAAGAAAAAAAAAGTAGTGTTGAAGATTTGTAGCGAAAACTAAACTTTTAGAGAAAGGTTTTAAAGTTATTTTTCAAAATGTTTGGAAACTAAAACGTAGATTGTGTTATGACAACAAAATACTGGAAGAAAGTGAAGTGTTAATATTCAAATAACCAATCACCAAACGCCGCTACACGATATAAGTAATTAAGGGTGTCCAAAACTAAGTTTAAGTGGAAAGTTAAATTTTAAACTGCCTTTAAATTATCTAGGGGGTTGTTATTTGTAAAAGTTAAAGCAGCCAAGGTGAAACTTAAGCAAGTTAATACTAATTGGTTTAAAATTTTGATTGATTTGACTTCTAACTTTTGATCTGCATATTATTTGGGTCAAAGTTTTGATTTAGGCGATTAAGATTGATTGAAAGTGATTACTCTTAGATCGTGGTACTTAATTGTGGAATATTTGATAATTTGTGGTGAATTTTAGAGCGTAAAATTTTCTGTTAAATTGATAATATTACGGAATTTTAATTTTCAGTGAAGAACGACTAGGTACCCTATTTTTTTTTTATGTTTAATGTGCCTACTCTTGACCTCAATCTAGTCCTAGAGGACAGAGATGAGGTCGACGATGGAACGAGCTAACCCAAAAGATGCCTATTAACTCGTGACTTAAATAGATTGGGGTCATATGAACTTGGGAACACCGACGAAGGCAGGGAATTCCACTCCTTAGCTGTGCGCATAATTAAAGATGTATTTACTCTATTTCTTAAACTTCGGCTGTTATTGCTCAATTTATTCTTGGAACGACAGAAGAAGTGGACAGCCATGACACAAAACCTCCAAAAGTGGCGAGATTTGAAAGAGACCTACACTCAGCATTGGCTGGCCAAAGGTTTAAGAAGAGAGAGAAGAGAAGCACCACAGGCATTACCAAAGCGCACTGGACACGTGTGGTGGACGATGACCCACTCCCAGCACTGAAACTTAGTCAGTTCTGGAACACAGGCCTCCTTTGGTTTTTTATTCAGGTTTGGTTTTTGGTATTTATATATTTATATTGGGTGTTCTTCGTAATTGGCGTATTGTTTGAAATAATAATTGTAAGTTATTGTACTGTCAGCTGTGAAGTTAGTTTTCATAAAATAAACACAATTTTTATTTTTTTAAATGAGTTAATTACCGCAGACATGGTGATCCGCGCCCTTGTTTGAATTTATTTAGTTGTTTCCTTTTTTTATGACTTAGAATACACAATTACATTCGTGCTCCTACATTGACACTTACATAATACTAAAACTTATTAAAATAACTTAAAATTTACTTTTTTTTATAAATTCACATGATCATGCACGTAATTTTTTAGATATACATACACTATTTGTTTTTTTTTTAATTTATCATTATTTAATTTTTTTCAGGCTTACAATTTATGTTTACTTCATCTCTAGTTACTTAAAGCTAAGGTTACTAAACTAGGCCTCCTTTGGTTCAGGCTGATTATGTTTACGGCCTCACCAAGCTTGGCCAACAGATTAAAACCCATAGACACAAAAAACCAACAGCTTATTAAAACGCAGTTTCTCTATCAAAATTCTCACGACAACGCTAATAAAGTTTTGCCTAACATCACAACACTTGCCTAGTTTTATCCAAACATTTATTTAACGGCCAGTACCGCAGTATATTTGCTATTCCCAAAAACGCTTGAGTCGCCATCTGGTGTAAGGCCGCACTTGACAACTATTATGCAATATCATCAGGCCACGGATGAGATAGGGAGCGGTCAAGGTATGAGCGGGAGCGATTTATTGTGGCACGATTTCGATCCTTTCTCGACAAGTGTGTCCACGGCCAGAAGGTGCCTGAGCCTGAGCTTTTTTAGTTCAGATAAGTAGTTGATAAGTATTTTGTAGGTATGTGTGATGTAAGTTTCTAGTTTAAGAATTTGTTGACGTCCTGTTTTTTTTTTGTGCGGGCAGTGCTGTGTTCACACCGTCTTTTCCAGTCTATTTTTTAGAAGTGAAGACTTGTTATTGGCTCTCAGTCTCACTCACTATTTTTATTCTGTTTTGTTTAGCTATAAAAAATAAATTATACCATCGATCTTCCAATTTCCAAATCCAAACGAATCCAAAATCAATCAATCGAAATCTAAACGTCATTAAGTAAGTACTTCATACCCAACTAATCTCCTATGCCTTGTACCAAACTCTAAGTTACCAAATTTGCATATAAGATTTACCTAGCCCTTCGCGTTGATGGTAAGTTAAAGTTTATATCAGCGATATTACAGACTATTTGACTGAAATAACTTAGTTGCAGTCGTGGTTGGAAGAGTTAGTGATAAAGTTACTTGGCGTTACTGTTATGGGTATATACCCAGGTATAGGGTAGGTCTAGGTATATGCTAGCAGGGGATAAAAAACCGGCCAGGTCGGACTCGAGCACGAAGGGTTCCGTACCATTATCTATAAAAACGGCAATAACACTCCTTTTTTTGGGCACGTGTAAAAACATCATGTCTGTTGTATGGGAGCCCCACTTAATTTTTTTTGTTCTGTTTTTTAGTATTAATTGTTATAGCGGCAACAGAAATACATCGTCTGTGAAAATTTCAACTGTCTAACTATCACGGTTCTTGAGATATAGCCTGGTGACAGACGGACAGACAGACAGCGGAGTCTTAGTAATAGAGTTCAATTTCACCCTTTGGGTACGGAACACTAAAAAAGAAATCCAATGTATTTTGTACACTAGCTAACTGTAGATGCGCTTAAAGGAGTTCCACTTGTTAAAATGTGACGCTAGAACTGTTTTCCCGAATTATTAGGCAGCAGTGTATCTACTACACCGACGTTTCGCTATACGTTTAAATAAGCCCCATGCCATCCCTATTGCCATCAACCGAGCACAATTAAATCAGACTCATCATCTGCCTTGTCTTCTCCCAACTATGTTGGAGTCGGCTTGCAGTCTAAACGGATGCAGCTGAATACCAGTATAACATGAAGCGACTGCTTATCTGACCTCCACTACTCAGTTACTAGGCAATACGATACCCCTTGGTAAGACTGGTTGTCAGACTTTCGGGCCAGTGACTACCTGTAACGACTGTCAAAGATCTACAAATGACAGCCGAAACCAACGGCTTAACGTGCTTTCCGAGGCACGGAGGAAACTCGGCATGTAATGATGGTCACCCATCCATGGAACAACCTAAGCAGGCACTGCTTAACCTGAAGATTGATCCGTGCGGCTGTTATTATTTTGCCACGAGCTCGACACAATTAAATTAGACCATCATCGTCTGCTTCGCCTTTTCCCAACTATGTTGTGGTCGGCTTCCAATCTAACCGTTTGCAGCTGAATACCAGTACTTTACATGGAGTGACTTCGAATAGGAACTCCACAACCCAGTTAGTACTGGGTAATACGGTACTATAAGATACGATACTCAATTAAATCAGACGGATGATCTTAAAATACTTGACTGGATGCCGACCATGACATAGCTGGGCCTCGACATACTCGTAGAAACCGACGCTGTCGCAAACTTTCGATCGCTTAATAATAACGGAAAAAATTGGTTGCAATAACGACAGCGACGATATCTATGTCGAGAAGACAAATGTATGCGAAATTTATCGTAAGACTGTAACAAGACAATTTCTCTACAGAACTGACATTCAGCCTTCAAAAGATAAACGTTACTAGAGCTCAGAATACCAATTCTTATCTCAACAAAACGCTGAAACACTAGACCCAGCGTCCAAACAAAACATTCATCTACATAAAACTCCTAACATTTGAACATAACGCACTACTGGGACCCATATACTTAGACTGAAACATACAACGAAAGCCTTTCTCGGTCTAAAATCTAGGTAACCAAGCTTACGACCCAGAACTAGGACCTAGGTTACCATAAATAAACCTAGATAAGATTATCGTGGCACAATGGGTACTTATCTAGAATTTTAGCTCGGAAAGGTGTTCTTAAATAGAATTTTATCTCACTCACGGTTTTGTTTAAAGTGGGTGGATAGAAGGTATGGTATGGGATTCCGTTGCGTTTGATGTTGTGTTTGTTAAAGGTGTACATGTATGGTTTGTGTTGGATAGATCCATAGTCGATTCCCGATTAAGTTAAGTGTATCTATTGTCGACTAGCTTATGCCCACGGCTTTGCCTCCGTGTAGTTCGGTAAAAGATAAAAAGTATCCTATGTGTTAATCCAGGTTATAAACTAGCTGTGTACCAAATGTCGTCCAAATCCGGTCAGTAGTTTTTATGTGAAAGGGTAACAAAAATCCATTCATCCATCCTCACAACTTTCGCATTTATAATATTAAGTAGGTAGTAGGATCTGGCTTAATAATCAGCTGACAAGAAGAAAGACAAGACTGTAACAGAACTTGGTACAGTGAGGTCAGAAAACACCATCACACAAATAGCAGGAGCGTTGGTTCATGGTTCTTTTCTTTATACTAAGTAATAGGCTTGCGTTTGGCAGCAACTCGCCTGATGTGAAGCAATGACGCGGCCTAGGGTGGAGCACACTTGCCTAGAAGAAACCGATTCACTCGAACTTTGAATAGATCCAGATTATAATGGTTCGTACTTATCCATTTCATTTTACAAGGGTGTTGTGTTCTACAGTCATCATCATATCAGCCCGGAATCACCCACTGCTGGGTATAGGCCTCCCCTTTCTTCTGCCACACTTCCCGGTTCTGTGCGTCCCTTATCCAGGTGTTTCCCGCGACTTTGACGATATTGTCAACCTAACGAGCCCTAGGACAGCACTGGTTTCTTTGGCCAAACCTCGGCCAACACTCGGTCAAGGCCTTGCTCCATCGGCCATCTCCGCGTCTAGCCTGATATCCTGCCCAGGTCCACTTGAGGCACACTGCCCGGTCCCCGACGTCGTAGACTTTCGTCCGACGGCGGATTTCGGTGTTACGCACTCGACCTAAGAGGGTTATGCCGAGCATGGCTCGCCCCATGGCCCTTTGTGCCACTCGTACTCGATGGACAGTCTCCTTTGTTCCACAGTAGGGTTTCTAAATAGACTGTACGAAGCTAAAAGTGTCTAATACTATGATTCAGCTATGCCTAGGGAAATCTTCTTCCTTGTAGCATGCAGCGAGGAAGTAATCAGTTTAAAGCTGAGTGCATTTATCAAAATCTAAGTAAGGTCATAGAGAAGGGAAACCAAGATCAAGTAAGTACCTAATTTACTTTATTCAAGACAAGTGGTTAGACGTGGAGATGGTGGATGGAGCAAGGCTTTGACCGAGTGGTGGCCAAGGTTAGGCCAGAGAAACCAGGGTCGTCCTAAAGCTCGTTGGGTCGATGATATCGTCAAAATCACGGGAAGAACCTGGATAAGGGACGCACACAACCGGGAAGTGTGGCAGAAGAAAGGGGAGGCCTATACCCAGCAGTGGGTGATCCCGAGCTGATGATGACTATGATGAATAGAATTTTACGATGACTTTAGAAAATATTTCACCATCTTCCTGTCCCATGCTACTTGGGGTCGGCGCAACACATTTTTGTCTTCCATTCTCTCCAGTCAGTAGTCAAGCTATAATTTACCCTTTTTTCGTTACTATCATTTCTCATTTTAAAAAACACTTCAGATTAGATTATTGGCGAATGTCGAGTCGAGTTTCATGAAGGATGGTTACGAAAAAAACCGGCCAAGTGCGAGTCGGACTCGCGCACGAAGGGTTGCGTACCATTTTGTTTTTTTTTTCTATTTTTGTGTGAAAATCTTAATGCGGTTCACAGAATACATCTACTTACCAAGTTTCAACAGTATAGTTCTTATAGTTTCGGAAAAAAGTGGCTGTGACATACGGACAGACAGACAGACATGACGAATCCAGAACAGGTTCCGTTTTTTGACATTTGGCTACGGAACCCTAAAAATACGTTAAGTACTAAAGTGATAAAAACAGAGTACATTGTTCTCAATCTCACCACGCATGAACGGAATTTACCAAACCAGAGAACATTCAAGAACATCAGTCACAAACAATAAAGCTCAAAGTTTCTCCGTCTACTTCAGTATTCTATTATGAAGATTATAGCATAGAATAAGGAAATTGTACAGAAAGGAAAATCACTGTGTATTGTAACTGGATTTCATTATGTAGAAAATCTTCTTAGACCGGTTGATAGCAGCAAGATAAGGGAATCTGAGGATGATAACTAAGCTTATTAGTGTCTTGAACTCACTGGCGAGCGGTCTACGGAAAGATTAAGGCTGTGGCGAGGTAGTGCATCTTTACCTAACCCATTCATTCCGCCTGCTGAAAATCTCCCGCCTGGACATTAGTTGCCATGGCTGACCTGGAAAGTCTTTGAATAGACTCCGGACCCAGGTTGGTCGCAGTAAGGAAAACCTGCTCAGGTGGGGATTCATTAATGACTCTGCCCTGGAGTGTAAATGTGGTGCTGTTCTACAAACGATGGGGCACTTAATATCGTGTCCTGCGTGTCCTGTTGTTTGTTCGCTACAGGAACTGATGGACGCTACTGAAAGCGCCAAACTAGTAGCTCAGTTTTGGCCTGATACAATTTAGATTGCCATCGATACGCTAAGAAGAAGAAGTGTCTTGTGATGTGTGTGTGTGATAAGTGTGTGTCAGCAGTCATGTTAGATCAGTGATGTGACCGTCGGACTGCCAAGTCAATAAGTCTCGAGTTCGAACCCAAGACACGCACCTCTGATTTTTCGGATTCATGTGCGTATTGTATAATTATCACTTGTTTCCGTGAAGGAAAAACATCGTGAGGAATCCAGCATGCCTGAGAGATATTTCTCGACGGCATGTGAAGCCAAGTCAGAGGCCCCATGGGCGGCATAAAAACTCTGACACCAGGTTTGGCACTAACCATACGATAAAGAAGAAGTGTATGCCTTTACATCGCGTTCAGAGTGGTTTCGCTTCTAGTTATTTTTCTTCTGTGTCTACTATACTATAAGTAAATACAAACAGGCCAGCCACCGTGGTTCACAAAACACTCAAAGTGTGAATGTGATTAACATAAATTTTACATTTAAATTATCCAGGGAAATTCTCTCGCTCAAGCAAAATAGTTGAAGCAAGGTACGCGGGTACGCGGGTGTGGTGCCTGGATATTGTACTGAGATTGTGCTGATCCATCACTGGGTGGATAAGTTGGTGGGTGTATTCTAAAAGGTTAGGCAACATACGGAGATATTGTGTTTTCAAAGAAATGAAAATTTGGTCTACCTCGTTGGTCTAGTGCTGGTGGGTCGACTGCTGACCTTAAGGTCCTGGGTTCGATTCGTAGGTCGGGCAAACTGTTATTGGGTTTTTCCATCTGGAATTTCTCAGTAGCTGCCACGGAGTCTAGATTTGTGCCCAGATGATGGCAATAGGGTCGCCCCCTATTACATGGGACTTAAATAACTGTTCTAGCGAAATGTGGGTGTGCTCACACCTGTGCTTAACTCTTCCTGGATTACCGACGTGACATTATGTAATCAAGTGTATAGCATGTATGAGTTTTTTATCAAAAAAGGGGCCGATTCCGAGTTTCTATATATATAGCACTTTGTCACAATTGTCTATAAGTTTTTTTTTGTTTTTTAGTCTCGTATTAGGGCTGGCTTTCCCAGAAAAAGAAGTAACTGAAACTGTAACGGTTGACAACCTATAATTGAAGAGAAATACGTGTTGCGCCTACCCCAAGTAACATGGGACAATGGTAGGAAGCTGACGATTAAGACTTTCTTTCAATATCATATACTTATTGTGTTTATGTAGATGTATCAAAAGTGGGCAAAAAAAAATTTCGATGGCTCATCAATCAAAATCAATCATCAACAACAATCAACAAACAATCAACATCAATTTCAAAATTTATGTGTAACTTTTACAAACTATATTAAACCTCAAATGCAAACAGCTTTCAGCCTTTGAATTGATTTCAGCCAATACCTGCAACAAACAAAAAAAACAAGTTTAAATAAACAAACGCCAGCAAATATAACCAATCGACCAGAAACGCAAATATTGGCTCCTAACTATCGAACATTTGATCACACATTGGCTGTAATTAAAAATGCTTTTTTTGCAAAATAAACACCATTAACTATCACTTCAAAGGGTTATTTGTGAAGCCCCCTCTAGTACTGTTGACATAATAATACTATTTCTATGGTTTTGTTTGCGAAAAAGATAATAAATTACTAGCTTATGATCGCGGCTTCACCCGCGTATAGTTAGGTAATTGTCTCCATGGGATCGTACTACTGGGACAAAAAGTAATCCAGATTATAAACAATATATTATGTGCAAAATTTCAGCCAAATCTGGTCAGTATTTCTTGTGAGAAAGAGTAACAAACATCTATCTTCTCAACCTTAGGCATTTAATAGTAATATTCCAAATGATTAGAATCAAAATTCTATAACGAACATAGACTTCATCGACACGTGAATGTTGAGGCGATTCAGCTACTAGACAACACAGACTTAGTGCGTAGGCTAAAAAGAACCAAACCCTTTGAATTAGTGTAGTGTATGAAGTGAATGAATAATAGTAACAATGTTTTGCTGTATTTATAACACATGAACATAGTGTTTTTATTATAAAACTTATCAGACTCTAAGAAAGTGCTGCGGGCTGTTTAAAGTGAATATGGACACTATTCTTAGTTGTAACATATTTATCACGTAACATATTAAGTTAAAGTTAAATTGCTTATTAGTCTTATAGGCTAGATCGTAATTAATTATTAAGAACATTGTTCTTATTAACAAGGAAAAAAAAAAAAAAAAAAAAAAAAAAAAAATTCTATAATTCATATTTTGGAAGTATCAAAGCCTAAATAAAAAATAAAGTGCTTATAAATATATTCCTACCTCTTCAGAAACATTCCTAATAAAAGAATTAAAATCCACATAATTACGACTTCTTATTTGATCTGACGGTACATGAGTCTTTTTAATAAGAAAAAAGAAATCCTACACAAACGTTGACGCGTGACAAAATCGCTCCGTAATAACCCTCCACTGCATTATCATTATATTCATGGGGTCTTTAATCCAAAAAGAAATCCACCAGAATCCCAAATCGTGGGTCTTTTGAACGACTTCAAAGTTAAATAACCCCTACGTAAGGTTGACAGGAATCGGGAACAAACACATTCAATTTCAATCTTTAGTTGAAAGAAAATAGAGACGCTTTTAGCTAGGGACAAACACAATTGAAGAAACAAATGTTCACCCGTGCAATTTAGACTGTATTTCCGGTAACATGGGTTACATTTTAAGTTAACAAATATTTAAATTTATTCATTGTTGCGTGCATATAAAAATCGACTTTAATACGTTCCTTTCAAAGTTTAAAGCGCTTTGTTTGTTGGTTACACGCTAGGGGTGGTACAGAATGCCGCGATTTTTCACTGAGTCGGTGAATGACGTTTGTATATTTTACTAGTTAAGTGACAGATGTGTTAGGGTTGCCAACTATTTATTGTCCGATTACTGCTTGCTTGCCAGACCCTGACAGATCGGCATTACTCTGTTTTCTGTAACAGATTATCATACAATAGTATCTATGTATCTATCTGTCCGTATGTCTGTTTGTATGTTTCCACGGGGTGGCGTTGTTGCCGTTTTATTCTCTGCGTATTGACGGACTGAAAAGCAATTTGTTTTTATTGTTCCGACCCCGGTGTAAAATTCAATCTATTTATGATGGACGTAAACATGAAAAGTTGTGACATTTCTATTGGAAGATTGAGTTTTTAGGGTTATACTTTTCTTGGTGGGTTGAAATACGATTGAGGAGGTATAAAAAATCGGTTAACAGAGGAACAGACCACAGACACAGTCTTAATTTAAATTTTTAGTTTCTAGATCAACTCAAGTCATAAACACGACAAAAGAAAAATTGTCGTAACAAAATCTTCCATTTCACTATTTTTATGATCATATTATGTACCACAGGACATCATCATCTTCCTGCCCTTGTCCCATGTTATTTTTTCACGACTTACTGTGTGTAAGTCGGGGCCGCCACCACTGGGCCACCGCTGCTTTCGCTAATGTGCTTTACTACTACACAAATAGATATCGTTATAAACTGACATTATCATTTACACTGTTTGTGTTTATGGTGCTTGCAACAGCACCGAAATATCGGGAACTCAAAACACATCGTAAACATGGTAAGCATCCCGTTTTCAGTGTTAATGATAAGGTATCGTCATGTAGGTATAGAATTAACGATCACCCATCTTCGACCCAACTTTGGCAAAGGATGCTACTAGGATTTAATGACGAAAACGTCACTAATTGTTGCAGCGTAATTAGTATGCATGATACGATCTGCTGTCGTGGTAATGTTTGGACATGTCAATAATGATAAGCGCATCGATATCACCATGGTTTGAGTATTTATTTAGGAATGGCAGGAATTAGTGGAGATGATATCTGGTGGTGAGATCATGGCAACAGAAGAAGATGAAATGAACGAGGAATCTGAAAGGGCACTAAATAAATTACTGGATGGGATTCTTGTATCGGGAGTCAAGATTTCAAGAAACATTTTGAGAAGTCAATTAACCGTCCAACACAGTATAAGATTTGGTAAAAACACTGAAATTATTATTAAAATACATATTACGGACATTTGAATCGGATTTTGTTAAAAATTTCAAGGGTGTGATTTTTTTTACACGGAACCCTAATCCTTTTTCTAATAAAGCCTATCAGCTATCTGCCAGTAAAAGTCCTGTTAAAAACGACCCAGCCGTTTCGGAGATTAGCCGGAATAAACAAACAAACAAAAAAATAATGTTAATTATAAGTACCGTAATAATGTTAATTATAAGTTACATATTTGTATAGATTTTATCATTAGTTTGAGATCAGCAATGGAGGAACACATCTAACAGATGTCTATTCACCATTTCTTTAAAAATTCTATTTAACATTGGTTTTCGATTTTCCAAAAAGCTAAATACATATATATTTTCACCATAATACGGTTCATTGTTAAACATAATAACTATAAAATCTGTAGATAGTGAAAACCTTATTGCTTTCATGAATTATGTGACAGTTAATTATCTGTAATAATTACGCATATTATATTAATAATAACAGCAGCATTTGTCATTTTACTAACTAATTAAGCATTTCTGAAATGTGTAGCAATGTAATTGTGTTATTAATGGTTATTATTGGCTTGAGATAATCAAGGTGGAATTGCTCTCGCAGCAGGTTAAGCTCTAGATCAATAGATTTTGAATTTCAAGATTTGAAATTATAATTATAGCCTAACAACTTCATTGGAATTGGTAATGAATGCATTGAAACTGATGGTACCATCAGCATCCCTGATCGAGGTTCTACTGCTAGTCATGATATATCTAAAATCGGTAATGAAAAGACATTCGTCTCTCTCCTGCTCGTATCCCAATTTATTTAAGGTGGACGCACCTCATCATCTTCTATACTCTATTACTTGTGATCTCAGAAGTCACCCTCTTCCTAGGGACATCATAGATTCATCCAACATTTAAAATTCAGTCTCAAAATTTGCTTCTCGATTTTTTTCCGAGCTTCTTCTTTACCGTGTGGTTAGTGTCTAAACCTGGTGTCAGAGTTTTTATGCCGTTCATGGGCCTCTGACTTGGCATTACATGCCGTCGAGAATTATCTCTTAGTCATGCTGGTTTCCTGATTATTTCTTCCATCCCCGAAGCAAGTGATAATTATACAATACGCACACGAATCCGAAAAATCAGAGGTTCGAAGTTGAGACCTGTGACTTGGCAGTCTGACGGTCACACCACTAGGCTATCACTGCATTTTATGAGCAAAGAGTACAGCATAAAAATGCACACAACTACACAACGTCCCAAAGAACCGTTTCCTTTCAAAACAATCGAAGCAGTCATTAAACAGAAAAATACACGTAAAGAAAAGAGAAAACAATATGTTTCCATCTCCCTGACTATCTCATTCAAATTCTTACAAACGTAAGCAAATTCCCCCTTTAGTATACACTCAAGAAAATGCAAATACTCGGCTAGAAAAGAAATGTGCTCTCTCTGAATCAAGAGAGATTGCGTCTGGCCAAATCAATTGAAAGCCACATTGGCTGGTGATGGGGTAAAGGAATGTGGACTTTGTTGTGAAGATATAGAGGTGGTATTTCTGGTAGTGTTAAGTGGGGCCTTGAAGGCAGCGGATGGGATGGGTGATGTTGATGTATTTGTTTCGGTATTAAATGTAGGTTAAGGGATGAGTTTTGGCCGCCAGTCCGGACAGTTTTTTTTTCAAGATAACGGCCGGTCTTAAAAGATTCAACAAAACCACCACTTAAGTAACACAATACATATTCATGAATTACTTAATAAACATAATATTTACGCGTACGTTATTGGAAAAAAACTGAAGTTTTTAGACACACTGGAGGTTTAATTTCGATAGGTAGTAAACATCTTATCATATCTTTTTACTACTTACTTTACACATAACATAACAGCCTGTAATCCTTAAGGGTTAGGCAGAGGTGTACCTAATAGTACACCCTTATTTTGCCAGTTGTTTAAGTCCCATGTAATAAGCGGTGAGCCTGTTGCCATCAACCGGGCACAAATCCCTGGCTGCTACTCAGAAATTCCTGATGGAAAACCCCAAAGACACTGCCCGACCTGGGAATCGAACTCAGGACCTCATGCTCAGTAGTCGCGCTTGCGACCACTAGACCAACGTGGCAGTCGCTAAGCTACTATCAGAACGATAGTGGTTATTTTCGGAATTTTCTTCAATAATTCTCTTGCACAGAAACCATTCCCTCTTCAAATCGCTTCTCGCTATCTCTCCCGCTGGTTCAAGACCCTCTCCTCTACTCTGTTGGTTACTATCAGTTCCGAATGAGTGACCCACAATGTCATTACCTCAGGACCATGCGATTCATTAATTTGACGACCAGTTTGACAGCTGCAGATACGTTTGTCCCTTAGCTATTAATGTTCTTCTTAATGCAATTATTTCTACGCCATTTAAGATGTACGAAAATGGGTAGAAGAGTGTGTGTGAACCTGGGATGGTGTTTATTGGGATAAGATTGGTTTGATTTCAGTTAGAAAACAAAGATGGCGATAGTAAGCAAGCGTAAGCGTTAGGAAGTTTTTTGTTCATGCAAACTTTTTCTTTTCAATTTTTGTGCACTACAGATCATCGTTATCTGTGTAGCCTTTTCCCAACTACGTTGGGGTCGGCTTCCATTCTAACCAGATGCAGCTGAATACTAGTATTCACATCACAAACGAATTTCTAGTTCCAATAATATTTACCAATTAAACAAAGCTTCAAAATATTTGACAGCTATTTGCCGTGTTGCCAACCCTCTTAAATACAAGACTACTTAACTGAACAATCTTAAATACAAAGCAATAAGCAATGGTTTTAGTAAGAAATTACCATGAAAACGATATTTATCTTTGCATTGAGACATTCTTAATTTAAATCGGTTTTCGCGCCACTAGAAACAGGCGCATCCAGGCTCTAATCTGATTGGTCGGAATTCTGTAGATCGTGTGCACTCACATTAACATAGTTCAATAGTTCTATTCATTCTAGAGTCAATTAACACTAACTCAATGTTGATATTTGAGTTTGAGTGAAAATAACATAAGGAATACACATGAAGTACTTTCAAATCGATAATCAGATACAGTCGTTAAATTATATGAAAAATTAAACTAAGTTAAATAAAATTATAATAACAGCTAGTTGTTACAAAAAGTAGATACTGACCGTAATTATTTAAATATGAATACACAGGTATTTAATTTCATATAAAACGAGCTTTTATAAAAGGTTTAATAAAAAGGTCTGCTTTTGTACAAAATATTGTTAAGAGAATCCTTTTACAATTTTTCATTTCAATACCAACAAAATTATATAACCTGTTGTTCAGATTTATTCAAGTAAAATACGTAAAAAATTAAGCTCTTTTGAATGAATTTCAAATAAAAAATCTTCCGCAATAAACTATGAAAAAAAAAACCTTTCATAATTAAAAGAGGAATTATTTCTCTTCATCAGTTTTAATAAAAAATATTTCGCACGAGCACCCATACCTGTGAAATTCAGGTTCGTTAAATAAACAATTTCGTTGAAGCCTGAAAATATAATTAAAGGGGACTTCATCGCCAAAAACAATTAATATGAACAATAAGGTCAAAACTATGCGTCATCGGGACATTAATCTAGCTTCAAAATTAAAGTAATTTAATCAAAGTAATCAATGCTAGTCTATTCATAGGGATCTAAAGTTGTCGCATTCAAATTAGGGGTTGGTGATTAATTAGTTAAAATAACGGTAAAGGGGTATCAATGAATAGGATAGGCTAGGACTTTGACTTTGAATTTGTTTGAAAACCAACTACGTTTATATTGAGGGCTTTTCCAAACTAGTGTTGAAATATGATTTATTGGCTTGAATAATGTTTTCTGGGTCAATTTATTCGAGTTAATCTTTGTTAGTGTTGGTAGTGTTTTGATCAGTTGGTGAAAATAGTTATTTGTATACTCTTATTACAATGTTGTGTTTTAATATACTTTGGATGATTTTGAAATTATAATATATCGAAAATAATTTTAAAAGTTGATTTTATCTTGTCAGTCTTTTTAGAATAAAATACGGCTGCCAAACACTTTACGATAGGGTATAGTTATCAATGCTCCAGTCAGTTGCTATCAAAATGTACTCTAAAATTAATTGACACAAGCTAAGATAGATAGAGGCATATCTTGCATATCTGCTATGCTATCAGTATAATTATGCAGTCGAGCTATTAATGATGCAAGCTTTTCCAAAAATCCATGACAAGATCACAACTATTCTGTATTAGAAAACATAAAACGACTGCTCAATAATCTAACCCCATATTTTCTTTAATTAAAATAACATCATCTTTTTCCAATACCGAAGCCTCCTTATAATCGTTAAAGGCTCCACTAGACTCATTAATATAAGCACTAGAACTGTATTAATTTCTGTTCAGCCTCTCAGAGAAGTGTGTTAAACTAATTAAAACATACTAGCACCAAGAGAATACTAGCATGTACTATTAATGTACTCTCAAAAGGATTGTGTGTGATTGTATTAGTAAGGGTACAGTGGTGATGAAAATTTAATTGTTTTCAATTGATGCAGGCGTAGCAGCACTTGGGTGTTTTGTTTTCTTGTTGTGTACCTGACTGTCCTTGGTGTATTTGGGTGTGTTAAGTGTCTGGAACCTATAAATTTGGGAAGGGTCTGAGGTTAAACTAGTTTTTTTCTCCTATGTAGCTATGGACGATATAATAGGTTAGATAGTGGTTAAAAGGGGCCTCGGGAAGTACGTTAAGGCGTTGGTCCAGGCTATCAATTGTAGATCTTTGACAGTCGTTAAGTAGTCAGTGGCCCGAAAGTCTGAGAACCAGTCTTACCAATGAGTATCATATTACCCAGTACTAACTGGGTTGTGGAGGTCAGATAACCAGTCGCTCCATGAAAAATACTGGTATTCAGCTGCAGCCGGTTAGACTAGAAGCCGACCCTAATATACTTGGGTAAAGGCTAGGCAGATGTCGGGGGTAAAACGAAGCTAGGTTGGTAGGGGTAAAACTGACTGGGGTTTATACCCCAGAAACTTTATTTATATAAAGTTTCTAGGCACTTAATATTCATTTTTTCCATTTTCACTAACATTAAGCGACCCTTAAGTGAGCGATATTCTTTATAGAGTTTATATAGTATTTACGATACTTCGACTCAATCCAATATTTAAATGCATGTTATAGCTCTGTACTGTACATACCGATTGACATTGGATTCTTAATCCATTTGTCAAACGATTTACTTATGCTTCGATATTACGCACTAAATCTATTTTCAGCAACGATCATTTACAGGATTAACTTCAATTTAAATCAAATATTCATGACAAACTGGACAGTCGATTAACTTTAATTGCTATCGTCATGTCATTTTAATAAATCCTTTAAGGTTAACGCACAGTTATATGGAGTACACGGGTATAGGTACCTACTCAGCGTAGAAATATCGGGAGCTCAAAATCATGAACAATCAAGGAAGATATCCCGGGACCGGGCGGTGCGCCTCAAATGGACCTGGGCAGGAAAGTTGGCTAGACGCGGAGATGGCCCATGGAGCAAGGCTTTGACCGAGTGGTGGCCGAGGTTTGGCCAAAGAAACCAGGGCCGTCCTAGGGCTCGTTGGGTTGACGATATCGTCAAAGTCGCGGGAAACACCTGGATAAGGGACGCACAGAACCGGGAAGTGTGGCAGAAGAAAGGGGAGGCCTATACCCAGCAGTGGGTGATCCCGGGCTGATATGATGATGATGATGATCCCGTAAGTGATTTGTGATTTCAAAGATGATGGTCTCGCAAGTGATGAGCTAGAGCCCATGCCCCTCGTGCACCAAATGTTTCTTTTACGCACCTAATGGGGATGGCAACTGACCGACTTCATTGGTCCGATTGAGACCGAGCTATGGTCGCATCATCTTCAAATAGCTTATAACGATCTTCCCCATATACCTATACAAATAAATAAAATTGAAGTGTCTGTGTGTAATATCAGCTTTTTACTAAATGCATATGAAAGTATACACCGTATACACGGTACCAACTTTTAACAAAAACACATTTTTTTCAATTTTTGTCTATCTGTCTGTTTGTTCCGGGTAATCTCCGAAACGGCTGGACCGATTTTGACGGAACTTTTACTGGCAGGTAGCTGATGTTATAAGGTGTAACATAGGCTACTTTTATTTTAGAAAAATAATTAGGGTTCCGTGCAAAAAAAAATCAAAACCCTTGAAATTGCTAACAAAATTCGATTGAAAAAGGGAAGTTCATAGCATTTTTTTTAAATTAATTTTACGCGAACGAAAGTCGCGGCCCGCGGGCAACAGCTAGTTAGTAATATTATCTTGAAAACTATTGAACCGATTTTCGTGAAACTTGCAATGTTCCCCAAGTTGAAAAATCCTTAATCGGTTAAAAATGAGCCGAGACGATGATCTCATGCTGTGGCTGTAAGTATGCGTTCATCTTTATTTCTTTAATGTCCTAAAATTGTATTAAATTATCTATCAAGCCATTCCACGATTTTAATAGAACTCAATCAATAGACCGAAACAATTTATTTATATTTAAAATCTAAGGAAATCAAGTTTCAAGCCAGTCATTTGAGAAAAACGATAAAGGGGAAATCTTAATCCCCTCCCCCCCCATTGCGACAGCCAATCAGGGAAAACGCACAACCGTGGCATACTAATTATTGCAAAATACATTTGCAGTATTCAAACACCTTATGACTAAAGAAACAAGGTGCATTTTTGGTTGACACAGTGAGAGACAGAACATAGATTAGCCAATGTTAGTGGAAAAGTCAGTCGGTGTGACATTCGGGGTCCCAAAATGTTTACTGCTCGGTCCCTTTAAGATTCGGCGTGAATATTTATGTTGTTTACGCTTGCAGTGTCTAGAGATAGTGGTTATTAATTTAATTTATTAAAATCTTATTGGGTGGGTCGGTTTATCTAATGATCTTGCGGCATCTACTGGAATAGCATTTCGTATTTAGTCCTGTTTAGTTTTCTCTTTAAAATCATGGCGCTATAAAAAAAAAAAATTGTAAACCAAATTTTTCCAATTCAATTCCATTGTGTAACTCACTTGCA
The DNA here is from genome assembly GCA_950022335.1 of Eurois occulta. Taxonomy (NCBI): domain Eukaryota; kingdom Metazoa; phylum Arthropoda; class Insecta; order Lepidoptera; family Noctuidae; genus Eurois; species Eurois occulta. The sequence goes on from OX465502.1 coordinate 6,023,725, forward strand.
GTTTTTAAACATATGAAGGAATAGATTAGGATTTTCCTGTCTTTTTCGAGTTATAAAAAAGTGTGTTATTCAATTAGTGTGCTAGACTTTAGCCATGATAAGTTAAAAATTCTTGCCTAAGTATCATAAATAACAGAGGGAGGGTTTTTTTTAAGAAATTAGGAAAAAAATGTTTTTTTTCCAATTACATAATTATCTATAATCAAACTTAAAATAATAATAAAATATGTAAATAAATATAGAAAAGAAGAAAACCATAAAAGGTGGTCAAAAAAATCATAGTGTCTTAAGTAAAGGCTTAACTTAAGACAAGACTTAAGGTATAAGGGTTTTCTCTACAACCAATTCAAACACGAAAACAATTTAAACTACCTCAAAATATCCATTTATACTAACAATTAAAACCCCTTGAAAACCCATGCATCACCATCCATTTCCTTTGGCCAGGTTTTTGAAATTCGCACATAATAAGGCGCACCTTACACTGTACAAAGGGTATAAGGGTAGATTCACATTTACGGATCCGTAACCGTCCTTTCCGGATGCCATGTTTCAGCCGTTAAACTACGCACGTGAATTCACTTGGATCCGTTTCCGGTACAATGTAACCGTTATAAATTGTTCAGTCGAATGGTTGAATTTGAGAAGTAAGATGGCGGCGTAAAAATTATTTGTATTGTGTTCTGATTGGATTTTGTTTTGGTAGGTAAGTGGGGGGAAATAACCATTAATATTTACAACATTTTTAAATATTTTTGTTTTCATAGTACCGATTCGTCATCGATGCTAAAGTATCGTCAAATGAACAAACTATGATGGACTACATCTCACTTGTTTCAATTTTTTTTTTCCAAATATCACACGTTCTTATTAGGTCTCAGTAGCGAAGGGTTAATTTTTGTAAGAGATAAGCCGGAGTATATATTTTTAATGTGATTATATTCACTTGTCTATAGAATACTGACTGTGCCATTTTTCAAAGGGAATCCGGTAGGAATCGAGTTGTTTGGAACCTTCGCCAGTGTAGATCTTTAGCGGTTAGTATTATGATTTTTAAAATGCACTTCCCAAAAAAAACAACACAGTGACCCAAAAAAATAAATGTTGATGTCAAATACAAAGAGCTACCCTTGTAATAGTTTTATGTATGAGGGCGCTTACATTTTTATCGCCAAGATGGCGGATTGGCGGCCATGCCAGTTACCTCCAGATCCGCGGATTATGTTTGATACTACCTATTGCCCGCGGCTTCGCTCGCATTCTAGTCGGATATTATTCCACAAATAAAATATAGCCTTATACACCTGGTGATAACGTAGCTTCCCACTCTTCTTGATGTCGATGGCAATTAAATTAAATCGGAAAAAATTTGGCGATGATTTTGGCACTTTCAGTACCATCCATTCGCACTTTCAGTAGCTCTTTTAATGTGACAGAGACAGGTAAGACACGATATTAAATGCCCCATCGTTTATAGAACCACACCACATTTAAGGACTGAGTCGTTTATGAATCTCCACCTGAACAGCTTTTCCATGCTTCCCATTCATGAAGGAATTTTCGGAATCGGTTCAGAAGTTCCGAAGAATTCCACCTGCAATATAAGTTTTTAAACTGTCATGGTCACTAAAATTATAATTAACACTAGAAACGGGACAGCAACACACAACAACACAGACAACAGAACAGCAACAACAACAACAACAACAGTGGACATGGTAAATATCCCGTTTCTAGTGTTAATTATAATTCCACCTGCATCCATCATCTGCCTAACCTGTTCCCAACTATGTTAGGGTCGGCTTCCTGTCTAACCAGATGCACCTGATTAACAGTATTTTACATGGAGCGACTGCCTATCCGACCTTCACAACCCAGTTAGTACTGGGTAATACGATACCCTACATCCCAACATTCAAATATTACTTCTATATTAGTATAGACCCTTGAGTTCTTTGATATTAGTATAGACATCTATCTATCCTCCAGGGTACATCCAGGGTACGACAGATAGCTGTCAAGCGTTTCATTTTTATGTTCAGTGAGCATTTGAGCAATCATGTCCGCTGATTTGTAAATTGGAGGGAAAAGTATACTTTTGGGATAATTTTGATGTTTTTGTGATGTCGTTTGTTTATTTGGAGATTGGTTTTATTGGCAGTTGATGGTCTCTTTCGTGTGTTTAGTGCCTAACCTGGTGTGAGAGTTTTTATGCCGCCCATAGGCCTCTGACATGGCTTTACATGCCGTCGAGAAATATCTCTCAGGCATGCTGGTTTCCTTACGATGTTTTCCTTCATGGAAGCAAGTGATAATTATTACACAACACGCATATGAATACGAAAAATCAGAGATGTGTTTCTTGGGTTCGAACTCGAGACCTATGACTTGGCAATCTGACGGTCACAACACTAGGCTATCATTGCTAGTTGAATTGATGGTAAACTAGTGTCTTTGAAAATGGGTCGATGATGAAGTTACTGAAAATTATCCAGTAATGAAAACTGACTTCAGGTAAATTACAATCTAATGAGCAGTTAGTAAAAACGCGCCTTCCCTAAATCTTGGGTGTTTCATTTCAACTTTATCGACAGAGATTGGACTAGAACGAAGATTCTTAATTAATCTAGGTATTCGAAAAATCACTACTACAGCTTAATAGCTTACAAGCTTTCTGTCCTATCTACAAAATAACAAATGTAATAATAAAAAAAACATACTAAAAATCCAGCACATCCAAGCTGAAACTAAAACAGTGCTATCTCCTAATGCTATGCAAATGTCTGGATCAATCTCCTAGATTTCAACCTAGCTAGACAGACACGTTCAGAACGACTGCAACAAATAGCGAGAGAAACGAGGATTTTATTCAGCCAAAGTGAAGTATTATTCCTAAGATTTAGTGGGTTTTGATAAGATTTTTTGATGGTGATAAGAGAGGGAAATAGATGTGGAACAATGGAGCAGGGTTTTAGAGAAAATTGTCTCTTTTCTGGGAGGAGATTTTAAAAAATAGTTCATGGAGAATTCTTTTGAGTTACGATTTAGAAAATAGTCATTTTGTACAGACAGGGAAATTCTCTGTGTGGATAAATTGACACCGTTAGTCAAGATAAATTAATCAGTTCCAACTTGAACATAAATAAACAATTAAAACCAATACTTTGCCGTATGGTACAAGCCTCACACAGCAATACCTATTTGATTTGTTTTTTTAACTGTACATTCTTTTCTCTCAAAAAGTGTATAGGTACTTGGACTGACACTTTGAATAATATATTTGAACGTATTATAAAGTGGTATTTACATATTTAAAACCCTTTGTTAAATATGACAGCCACTGTTAAAAAACTACAATATAAAAAATCATACGTCCTATCAGATCAAATGCCTTATAATTCATCCAAATCCGTTTAAAACACTTAATAAAACGAGCCACGTGCGCGTACGAGCCACCCCATTTCTCAGGGGGGGCTAGAAGTGGCTTAGGGTTAAAATCACATGCATAGGCAAATGCATCCACATGTACACTCAAACTATGAAAACTTTGGTCCCTAAGGGTTAGAGCACACCCTCGACTTAACGTTTTGCATACCAATGACAGTTGTGCAGTTTTGTGAATCGTCTGCGACAATGCTTAAGGCATGGCTACACAGGCGCGACTTTTCGTGCGAATTTAAGACCGTTCCACTCTTCCTTGAGGGCAACTCCCTTAGTTCTATCAAAATGGACATTTCAATCTTAACTAATGCTATGTCAGAGGTCTATGGGCGGCATAAAAACTCTGACACCAGGTTAGGCACTAACCACACGATAAAGAAGAAAGATCCTAACTAATATTAACCAAAATTGATGTATAAATTTTGATGAATTATGGGATAGTGATAAATGATTTTGAAGAAGGACAAAAGCTACTTTTAGTCGCGAAAATAAAAATTTGAAATTGGTGACACCTATTTCACCAATTTCAAGTTTTATTTTCGTGTTGAGTAAACTAGGTCCACGCGCACGAAGTCGCGGGAAGAAGCTTTTGTTTACCATAATTCGCATTGAGCTGTAAATTGGTACAGGTCTTAGGTACACCATTACATATAAAACAGAAGACCACATCAATACCTGGTCATAAAAAAATAAGGCCAAAGGTTTTATTTAACTATAGTTTTTTTTTGGATTCTCGTCAACAGTAAATGTTATCATAAAAATAGGTCAAACATAAATTGTAGATCAGTTCCTACCAGTACTTTTATGTCTATTTTGATCGGGTTAATAACAAACGTGAGGCGTGTGCAAAATTTCTTAGAGAATATATCGCGAAGTTGCGAGGTGTGTGCCCTTATCTTCCCTTTAAAAGTACTTGAACTCATTTCAACCAAACATAAATAGGTACATCCACTATTGTCCACCACACAATATGAACCATAAATCATGCCTTTACTAAAGGTCCAAGGTTCATTCCCGACCCTCAGAAATGAATACCAAAGAATCAGCACAATAAATTTCAAATTTTAGTTACACCTCAACCTATTCGGTACTGTTAAAATGATAATCAAAATGTTTAACTTAACAAGTTAAATTAAACTTTTACAACGTTGATTTAGGGTTGAGTTTTGCTTGTTTAATTTAACAAAGGAAGGTCACTGAACCCCCTCCCTTGTGTAGGGGTGTGAATCTATTGTTTCGGGGCTTTTCAGCGGTGTTAAAATTATATTATGTGGAGATAGTTGTATTGATTAGTCTTGTTATTAAAACATTATTATTGTGTATACTTGTTGGCTATAATATAAAGCCTTGGTATTGTATTGATATGTTCAAAAGATAATGACTTCCCTTAAGTTAGACAGACATTAATTTGTTTTAATTGAGAACCCACCAAGCTTGATTGGTAATTGCAGATTCGCGTTTATACTGGTGGACATATTAGATGATTAATGCTGATTCATCATCTGACTAGCCTTTTCCCAACTATGTTGGGGTCGGCTTGAAGTCTAACCGGATGCAGCTGAATACCAGTATTTTACATGGAGAAACTGCCTATCTGACCTCCACAACCCAGTTAGTGCTTGGTAATCCGATACCCCTTGGTAAGACTGGTTGTCAGATTTTCGGGTCACTGACTACCTGTAACGACTGTCAAAGTTCCGATGCAGAGGAAACTCTGTATGTAATGGGTGGTCACCCATCCACATACCAACCTAGGTAAGCACGGCTTAACCTAAAGATCGACCCGAGCGGCTGTTCTTATTTAGCCACGAGCTCCTTCGATGATTAATACTGATATACTCGTCATAATTAAAAGATTTGCCGATAATACCCAGGGGAATATCCAGGAGTAAATCTAAGTGTCCAGAAGAAATGACCTGTTTGTTTATGTGACTTAAACTAACATGATACACTAATAATTCTGATGGTATACGAGTATATGGTAATATATGAAAATGGTATAGTCGCATAGAATCAATTTCATTGTCACATAAAAGATGTTTCCATGTTTGAGACGCGTTTCCTTGTTTTATTTTAGTTAAACTACCATTCGGTAACAACAAAGATACATTTATATGACTGTTATACTAGTAGTAGTCTTTTAAGGGCACCAAAACAAGCATGTACAACGAATTACTTTTCAATGCTTTGAATAAGAAAAACTTTTGCTTTAGTACATCTTCTTTCCAAAGAATAAAACCAGCTATACAGGGATAGAATCTTTGAATATCTCGTGATTAGTAATATATTCAAATTGTTACGTATTTCTAATGAACATTATTTTATTTATAAGTATCGCCTTTAACTTTGTTCAATTCATCATTATATTTGGCAAGTTTCTCTTGAATATCATAGTTATCCTAATGGAAAGATAACATCTCGCCTGTAATCCCGGAGGTGTGGCAGAAGTGTGCCTAATAGTACCTACACCCACATTTTTTCCAGTTATGTTTAAGTCCCACGTAACAGGAGGCGAGCCTATTGTCATCAACCGGGCACAAATCCAGGCTCTGTGGCTGCTACTGAGAAATTTCTGATGGAAAAACCCAATAACAATATGCCCGACCCGGGCACCGAACCCGGGCGACTGCGACCACTAGAAAAACGAGGCAGTCGAAAAAATCGAACCATATTTATAAAATTTATTGATTTTTCATTTCATCAATTTACTAGTTTGAAATAGATAGAGCAGATTCATTATTTAGTTAGTAAATTAATTATCAGCACTAATTAACGATATTTATTTAGGTAATATGATCAATTTGTAGAACCACTAATTTATAACAAACTAATTTCAGATATCAACATCGACTATTCAATTTATACATAAAAGCTTTTCATTTCAAAATAAATGAACTAAATAATATCAATTTTACAACAAAAACAATAATACCAGCCGACAAAATAAACTAGCCTATTTACGGAAGGGAAATTAGCTAGTTTAGGTAGACCTTTGCCTAACAGGAGCAGCGGTGGCCCAGTGGTGGCGACACCGATCTACGATCAGTAAGTCTTGGGTTCGAAACTTTACTATTTGTTTTGAGTTCCCGATATTTCGGGGCTGCACCATAAACACAAAGAGTGTAAATGATAATTTCAGTTTAAAAACTTATATAACGATACCTGTTAGTGTAGTAGTAAAGCTCATTAGCGAAAGCAGCGGTGGCCCAGTGGTGGCGGCCTCGACTTACACACAGTAAGTCGTGGGTTCGAACTTAGACAGACGCATTACTTTGTGTAATTTATATCATCACCACGGGTCTCAAAACGGTGAAGGAAAACATAACATCGTGAGGAAAGTGGCATGTCCTAGAATCAAAAATTCGAAGACATGTGACATCTACCAACCCGCACTGGGCCAAGTGGTGGATTATAGCCCATTCCTCTCATAGAGAGGAGGCCGTGTGTCCCAGCAGTGGGAACATTGTAGGTTGATTATGATTATGCTTGCCTTACACTTCACCCTTCTGCCTTTTCTTCTTGGATTAGAGGCGTGATGTTATGTGCATAATGTAATTTAAGGTTAATCCAGGTTCACAGATTTACAAACGAAAAATACCTATATGCAAACAAAGATATTCATATTGTACACAAGTCATTAAAGTTCAGATTTCCAGATTTAAACGAAGAAACTATGCAACAAATATATTCACAAAATCAAACTAATACAAATTCCTTTGTACACAAACACAGGTTGAACAGAGTTATTCAGAGCCCAGGTATTCAATACATCTGGCTCAGCAAGGCTGTCACAAAATATTTTACTGAATTCCTACGCGCCGTACCTACATGCTGCCCAATTGAATACCTACATGCATTCACTGGGTAGGTTAGGATACGGTAATTCTCGTCTGAATACCTTTGAGCATACTGAATGTCGTGTGGTCTCAATTAGTATGTAATTATACTGATTTCTATCTTGTTTTGGCTTTTGGCGATGTGAAATTAGGCACAAGGCTGTAATTACATTTTACAATACTTAACATGATGATAGTAACAGCGTATTACCCAGTATTTTTCCATGACACATTTTTGAAAAGACTGGCCCGAATTGTCAGTCTTCTTTTGTTAAGAATGAATCAGCATAAATCTTTATGGGCGACTCGTAGTTTTACCTTAAACAAGGTATCTCAATAATGTTTGTGGGGAATCTAGATTCAACATAAAAAGGTAGCTTGCTGAAAAGCAAATGGCCACAAGCAAACAGTTGAAATCATAGACCATTTTGACACAAAACACTAAATACAAAAGCATTCACGATAAAGTCAGCCAAACAAAACTTTTTACCCAGAGACAAACCCTAAAACTAACGGCTTAACAAAGGTTCAAAACTGTTAAAACCCGTCGGCATCCCAAAGCCAGTTCAACAGTTTGAATAAAACACAAAACATCATAAAAGGCAACTTTGCATCATAGTAAAGCAGTAAAATGGCTTATTTCAATTGATTCCAACAACATGCGAATAAAGACAAACATTTAGAATCGCATTTATGAGCACACGGGTTAACTGCAAGGTCAAAGTGGTGCTTGCAAGTGTTCAGTGAAGCTTTGAAGGGATTTAGAAGTTTTCCTGTATGCAGTTTGTACTTAGGAGGAAGACCAATGAGGTCACCTCCCCGAGAATAGTATGAAGTGCCTGCTCAATTGGAATTTTCTAGTTAAAAGACACATTCAAAGCAGTTTTAGTACTATAGATACAACTCTGCCTAACATTTCGAGGAAAACTAACTGATGTGGTCACTCCTCCTGCTATAATATTAAAAGCTACTGCTCTATGTGAGTTTTCAAATCGTAAACCTCATTTAAAGCAGGTTATGTTCACATAATGAAGGTAATGCAAACATAAAACTACAATCAGAGATGAGTCATTGACGTTTATGTTTTCATAGGATTAGATACAAACACAAAATATAAATCAAATGCAATGAAAGAGTCGATATATTATGTCTCTTCTAAAACGCATGTGACTAAAACAGTGATGGCTATGAATGTAGATGGATGGAGCGGGAGAGGAAAGCCAAAGAACAGATGGATGGATTGTGTGGGGAATGATATGAAAGAGAAAGGAGTAAATGATGCCGTGACGTCTGACAGAGGAGAATGGAAGAAGAAAACGTGTTACGCCGACCCCAAGTAGAATGGGACAAGGGTAGCAAGACTAGAATCTTGGGTGACTGTAAAAAAGTCCATACTTTCTCAATTTATAAATATGTATCTACAATTCTGAATTCATACAAACCATAATTAACCTTGAGAACCCATCCGATCAATAATACAATCAAAGAGAAATACATACCATGTCAGTAACCAATGAAATGAGGTCAAATATAAAATTATATTCCACCAGTAAGGAGTAGATAGCATTAATATTATATACTAGCGGTTCCGCCCTGCTTTGCACGGGGGCAATGTACTGACGCTACTGATGTGTTGCAAAACATCGAGATTTCTGTACTTTGTAAAAAATAACTTTTATAACCGACTTCTAAAAAAAACACTGAAAAGTAGAAAATTACTTTTGAAAGTCGGTGAGTTTTGTTTGTTTCAATAACTTTTTACCACCAAATTCCGAAAGTAGTTTTCTACCTTTCAAATAACCGAAAATCCAAGATTCCAGAATAAATTGTTTAAAATATGGCGTATCTAAATACGAAGTTAAAGTTTTTGAAAAACATTGCGGTCACGCAGACATACTTCAAGATATTTGGTTTTATACTATGAATATAATAACTATTACCTACACAAGTAAAAAAAAAATAAGTGTCTGTTTGTAATATCAATATTTAAACAGCTTTTTACTGAATGCATATGAAAGTATATACGGTACTTATAACAAAAACACATTATTTTCAATTTTTGTCTGTCTGTCTGTTTGTTCCGGGTAATCTAGGAAACGGCTGGACCGATTTTGACGGGACTTTTACTGGTAAATAGCTAATGTTCCGTGCAAAAAAAATTAAAACCCTTGAAATTGATAACAAAATTCGATTGAAAAAGGGAAGTAACATTTTTTTATTTAAATAATTTTACGCGAACCAAGGTAGCGGGCAATAGCTAGTATTAATATATAGAAGATATTGAACCAGGAGGAATAGATAGCATAATATACATCGTGAAACAATGCCGCATCCATAAAGGGTATTATCATTAACCTCCGGCCAGTGTGAGAGGAAATTTGCCTCTGATACACGTAATTGCACCCCCGGGCATCGAACCGGCTACCGTACGGTGTATCATTGCTTAGTGAAGCCATTGGATATATCAATATTCTGGATTATTGAGGTTATGGGATGTGCGGGCTGTATTATAGGTTCGAAAGTGAGTTTAGTTTGGATTAAGTTAGTAACGAATACTAAAGATTAATTTTCAAGTTAGAAAAATAAGTTTTTTTGTCTTTGCTTTTTTTCAATATAAATATTACTAGTGGATTAACCTTGACTAAAGACACAACACATGCGTTTCTAAAGTTTAGCCATGTGTTACTGTTAGCTTACATCATCCCACATCTGGGCAAAGGATTCCAGAAAATTCCAGAAAAACTGGAGACACTGTGTCATGTGGATCTCCCCATGACCTTTAGTTTTTAATCCATTAGCATCGCATTAGCCCTCACACATTAGTGTGATAGTAATCTAAAAAAAACGACAAACAATCTCAAAAATGTTTTCTCGTTGTCCTACAAAAATATTTACACAAACAAAAACGTTAACACACCATCTTCTACATCCACAAAGATATTTTTTATCAACACACAAGTATCGAACACAAATCAATTACGTGGCAACCCTAGCGTCCTGTCGGCGCGCTTTGATGTTCCACCGCGCGCTGAATTTGACGCCAATTGCTCAAGCTAGGGTTGCCGTGCATGCGTTATTTATTCAAATACGTTTATTTGCTCGTATTCAATTGATTGGAGGGACATCAACTAGCAAGTTGTATGTGGCAGCGAATTTTTATTTCGATTTTGTCGGTAAGAATGAAGTTGGGTTAATGTGGTGGTAGGGGAATATATTTCCAAGTTGTGGACTGTGATTATGTAGCAAAAAATAAAGCTCAGCATATTAAGTCTATATCATTCCCACTGCTGGGACACCGGCCCCATTTTTGTGAAGGGAAGCCCGTCGTAATCCACCTCGCTGGTCCAGTGCGGTGATGTCACACGCTTTCGATTTTTTGTTTCTGGGATATACTGGTTTCCATACAATGTTTTCATTCACCGTTTTCAAAAAATGTAAAGGAAGATAATGTTATCAAAACTTATTAATATTATGTTAGCCATCTGTTTATTGCAGTAGAAATACTTGCTTTCCCATGAAAATTAAACACAACTGAAACTTTCAACTCAAAATGACACTTAACTTCACCCATATAAATATTAAAATTGAACACCGAAACCATTTACTAACAACATAATCACAGTCGACAATCATGTTCTCTTTTTACATGTGTTTTGTTTAAAAATAACGGACTGAAAAGGGACTCTTGTACTAGCTATTAAAGTTGACTTTTTTTTTTGTCTTTGTCTGGCTCTTAAATTGGTCGAGACGTCGTGTGACATACACAAACTTGCTTTTACCATCGACATTTACAACCAAGGAAATACCAACCCTGTACGTTTCATGGTACAGTTTATTTTCCATTGACTGTTGTCCACAAAAAGATTGACATATGGAGTCCCTGTATTGTTTTTTTTTTGCGGTCATTTTCCCGGCAATCTATATTTTGCCAGGGTAATGAGGTGGAATAAAATGTTTGAAGACGGATTGCAGGACTTTGAATACAATAAACTTTTCGGTTGGAATAAGTACGTCAGGGGAGATTTATTTTGATGTATAATTAAGTTGTGCTTTGTGAGATTCAGAAAGAGTTATGACCAATGTAAATTAATCATGGTATAGGCTTTCTAACTGTTGTGTAGAAAAAGAAGCGAGAATAATTCTGATTTTAATGATTGTAATGATCTTTTTACAAATATTTTGAGCCCTTTACTTTACTAGCCAGGGGACGGAACCTTTCATATATTTGATGATCGATTTATTTTGGAAATAAGAGCTTTTTTTGTTTTTTTTATTAAAGTCCGTTGGATGGCAATAGTCTCGCTACCTGAACACGGGACTAAAACATAACTGGCGAAATGTGGGTGTACTATTAGGTACACCTCTGCCTAACCCATCGGGGATTACTGGCGTGATGTTATGTTTCATACAGTGTTTTACCCGACAGCACTAAATCTAAAAAGAACGACACATTATTAACTACTGACAAAGAAACCATGCGGGTGTTCGTTCATAAGCCAAAAAACCGTGTCATCAAAATGAAGATTAATTCTGTTATGGGGGCGTGAAAACTCTTCACGACCATATACAAATTGGGTACAGGCAGAACTAACTGGAGAGCTCTTCATTAAGAGATGAGGATGTTAGAGACAGCTGTCATCCTGTCTCGTACAATGATACTTAAGTTGGTTGAATTTGATCCGCTTTTTAATATTTTGGGTAATTTTAAATGGGTTCTTGATTATTTTGGTGAGTTTTATATTTGATACTTGATAATTTTGATTTTGATTTTAATAAGTAATTTACATCCCAATGATTTTCTTATGTTGTATACAGAATTGAATGATTTGATAATTTTCTTTATTATTGCTTTTTATTGTTATTTTTGTATGTATAAATTCTAATTTCAATAAATGTTATAAATATGTTATGTAAGCCGTTTTTTATGCATGTGGTGTTAACCTGTAATTAATTGTTGCACTTGAATATGTTAGTCTAGTTAGTAAATCAGAAATGTATATAGTCAAATATAGTAGAAACAATTGTTGGTTAACCTAAATAAATAAAATAAAAAAACTTTTTAAATGGTTAAGTTGAAGTAGGAGCGCTTAGATGGGAGCGTTTCAAAACGGGAGCGCTACGAGGAATACCTCAAGATTTTAAACTGACATGATCACTAACACGATCATTAACACTGAAAACGGGATAATTACCATGTTTACTACTTGTTTTGAGTTCTAGATAATTTCGGCGCTGTTGCAAGCACCATGATCACCCAAACCTCCGCCTAACCCTTCGGGTACACCCACATTTCGCCAGTTACGTTTAAGTCCCACGTAATAGGGGGCGAGCCTATTGCCATCAACCGGACACAATTCCAAACTCCGTGGCTGCTACTGAGAAGTTCCTCACTCTGCTAACCCATAAACAAAAATCTGCTAACCCATCCAAAAATGTAACCATACACAAGGAACATAACTTATCTTCAATCAGACCTCGTACATTAACGGGCTATTGTAGAAAAGCACCAGAATCGACCTTCGTGTTCTCAATAGGGTCATGATTGAGAAATATCACCATAGGCTAGACGAATCAATGGTAATTGTTACAAATGGCACCATGGCTTTTTAGGGTACGGATGGCCGCCATGAAAATTGTGGTTGGGATATGTTTTGGCCTTGATAAGTAGTTTGTTATGGTATGGTAACTTACATGTTAGTAAGCTACAAAGATTACTTACCTATTTTTTTTTATAAAGAGTACTTACTTGCATCAGTAGTTTCATTACCTAGAGAAAAATCCTATTTACGCTATATATATCACGCTAATAACTCTCGAAGTATTTGACAGAGGTCTACCTGAAGTACACTCGCATTTCGTCAGATACTTATGTTTAAATCCCATAAAAAATCATCATGACTATTCGCAATTTTAAACATAGTCACAAGTACTGCTTAATTTTGGCTCCAATTTAAATTACGCACGGCACAGAGAAAGCTAGGTATACATTCCCAGTGAAACATGGAATCGCTTTGAAACTTCCCGTACAATGAAAGGTCCGCATAAACTGGTTTATGCAGTTTGATTTGTCGTTAAAATACTTTACTTAATTTATTCAAAATCATTCGTAGAAAAAGAAAAACATCATAAGTTCGTGTAATATCGAAATTATAAAAAAAAATTCTACCAATAAAATATTAACTGGCCAGTTACTAACCTTTACCAAATTATTTACAATGATTACATGCCTTTGATGTGTATAGAACATTGAATTAATATAATAAAGTTTAATTTCGTAGCTGTCATTTCTGTAACGCAGGACTTCCAGCGAAAATGTTTCCATTTCCGATAAATTTAGCCGAGTCAGTCCATATTCCAGTCAATTGATGTTTTTAAATTGTTTTTCGTCTGTCATTGGAATGTGACAATTCATTTTCAATGGGAAATTGATTTTCGGAGTCTAGTAGTATAGTAGGTATAGAAGATGGACCTTTTCAATTTTTTGTAAGTCGTTCATGAAATGTTTCGTTGAAAGCTTCGATGAGAAAAACATGTCAGTTTTCAATGTGTTCAGAATTAATGCTCGACACATCTCAGCATTTACGTGATTTTAATGAAAACTAGCTGACTAATATAAAGCCTATGACACTCACAAATAACGTGGCTTTCTATTGGTAAAAGAATTTTCAAAATCGGTTCAGTAGATCCAGAGATTACCCCCTTGTAGGGGGTAATCTCTATCGTCACAAACTTTACCTCTTTATAAAATTAGTATGGATCGTATAGATATAAAACTTACAGCTTGTAGCCAGCTATGCAGAAATGGAGTAGGTCTAACGGAAATTTACAGTACCTGAAAAAATAAGACAAATCATTAGTTTACCCGTTTCAAACACACTTAATTTCATTAAGCTTAGCTTTATGTTCACAACAGATATGAAACTTATAAATATTAAAATAATCTTTTCACTAAACAATTGACTACCTCAAAAATAAAACTACCAATCGCGTATTTCTAAACTTCCATTCAAATTCAAATTCGCGCGTTTAGGAAATTCATGCTACGCGTCAGAGCTCGTCTACAATTACGTTATTCAAATGTGATGTGTTGCAATTTTTCCGAACCTACATCTACTGGGAACTAATGCATTGTAATCATACCACGATTATGTTATTACGAAGCTGATTACTTGACTCACGGAGTGATAGAGGGAATTGTTTGAATTGTATGATGCAGATGTTAACTTCTTAAGGTGAGTAATTATTACATTCTCGCTTTCTGTAAATACTACCGAGCCCACCGAGGGTCGACCACTTTTCAACCTTATTACTTAGGGCATAAGGGTGAACAGTGGCAGACCTTCAGTGCACTCGGTAGAACCTACGCTTCTATGTTTAGAAGCGTCTTATGAAGACAGTCGATGACTATCTTGCTAAATACCTTTATGGCATGTAACAACTAAGATAACTTATTTCCTTTCTTTTTTATTGTTGATCATCAGAACATCACACGCGAAATAAGTAGAATTTTTTGGTGTTTTTACAGTTATGTCGAAAAAATCTATCACGTTTGTTATTACCCCCCTGTTAATGTCCCCCAGCTGGGCAAAGATCGTCCCCATATCTTTCCAGATAGGTATACTTTTCGTGGGCTCCATCATCTGCCTGAATATAATCAACTGAATATCAGTATTTTACATCGAGCGACTGCCTATCTGACCTCCACAACCCAGTTAGTACTGGGTAATACTATACCTCTTGGTAAGACTGGTTGTCAGACTTTTTGGGGCACTGACTACCTGTAACGACTGTCAAAGATCTACAAATGACAGCCGGGACAAACGGCTTAACGTGCTTTCCGAGGCACGGAGAAAACTCGGTATGTAATGGGTGGTCACCCATCCACAGACCAACCTAGGCAAGCACGGCTTAACCTAAAGATAGATCCGAGCGGCTGTTATTATTTTGCCACGAGCCCCTCTTTTCGTGCGACACAATTAAACATATTAAAAATACAACAGACACGTTTGATTTGTTACGTAATCACGCCGAAAAAAAATATTACGAAGAAATTGAAACACAGGCAGAATTATTTATTCAGGATTAGCACACTTTTAATTCCAAAAAGTTTTCACGAAAGCGGAGGCGTTGTAATCACTGCGTAACTTTTGTTAAAGCAATCCCCTTAAGTCTTTGTTATGATTTTTATTCAAAAAAATAACTTTACAACTTAGGTAGATGATAATGATGCTATCATCTATATCATCCCATGTCACCAATGAAACTAAACGCACATCTAAACCGCGTTTAACAAGTGTCAGTGTCAATCTTCTATAGTAATGATGATACTGACAGCGATTTTTTTTTTTTTTTTTTTTTTTTTATGTTTGATGGGCCTACTCTTGACCTCAATCTAGTCCTGAGGACAGAGATGAGGTCGACGATGGAACGAGCTAACCCAAAAGAAGCCTATTAACTCGCGACTTAAATAGATTGGGGTCATATGAACTTGGGAACACCGACGAAGGCAGGGAATTCCACTCCTTGGCTGTGCGCATAATAAACGATGTAGCAAAGCGCTTCGTGCGAATGTGTGGAACATCGACAAGGAATGGGTGATAACCCGCAGTACAAGTAAAGGTACAAACAGTGACCAGTATGGCAGTACACGCCGTCTGCATAATCTGAATGATTATGTGATTGAAGTATTGTATTTTATTACACACATACATACCCTCACGCCTTTCTCCTATGGGGCTAGACAGAAACAGAAAGCCACCTGCTACGATCCTTACATACTCCTTTTGCCTCCTCCACGTTCATACCTCTGGTCAACACACACGCCGGTTGCCAGTACTACGCTCCTGACCTTTCTGAAGAACCTCACCTTGCCTTGTTTTTTGGGGTTCCGTAGGTACCCAAAGGGTAAAACGGGACCCTATTACTAAGACTCCGCTGTCTGTCTGTCCGTCTGTCACCAGGCTGTATCTCATGAACCGTGATAGTTAGATAGTTGAAATTTTCACAGATGATGTATTTCTGTTGCCGCTATAACAACAAATACTAAAACAGAATAAAAAAAATATTTAAGTGGGGCTCCCATACAACAGACATGATTTTTTATAGATAATGGTACGGAACCCTTCGTGCGCGAGTCCGACTCGACTTGGCCGGTTTTTTTTAATAGTTTAAATATTCTGTTAGCGTTCCATTTCATTAGTAAAATTGGCCCAACGAAGTTAAAATACTCGGAGCACCATGAATCCCGCCAAACCCTTTCAAGATACCTCATATCTACCACGCATGAAATAAAATATTCCCCCCAACGTTATAAGGTTTCCGCCAACGGATCTATTGACATCCAATAGTTATTTAACAAACCACAGTTTCAGTATCGTTCTGATCCTCTTAGTCCAACCCTTACCACAAGACATTTACTTAACTTCGCTTTTCACGTTTAATTCGGCAAAGTTCTCGTTTCGTGCCTTGTGGCTTACAAACTGGGGCTTTGACCAGGCGCGGAGCGAAGAAATTTTGTCGGGATCTCGTGATGATAATGGGAGATGTTGATGTTTACTGGAGTAACATAACATCACAGCTGTAGGTTACCCCTGAAAGGTTACGCATAGGTGTTCCAATAGAGCAGCCACATCTCGCCAGTTAGATTTCAGTCGTATGTATTAGAGGCGAGCCTCTTGCTTTCAACTGAGCACAAATCCAGGACCTCCAGGCTGAAAAGTCGCGTTTGCGACCACGACACCCGCAGGGTAGTTTTTGCAGGCCCAGCATGTATTGACAGTAGGATATGTGTTCAAGATTTGAGTCTTAATTAGGTAAGAAAGTTTAGGAAGTTTTGTGTGTTGTTTCTAGAACTCCTGTTTGTAGACGGATGTTTAGTAATTAAACTAATTAATTACGTAATTGATTTAGAATTCAGTTAAAGTAAGATTCTCATTTTGTTTATAATTTTCTAAAACTTAAAGGCTAAAAAATAGAAAATAATTTTAGCCGACTGCGTCTGTATTACAAAATCCATTCAACCGAAAAAAGTCATTTTCATCAATTTACACAACAAAAATAAAAACTGCAATTTTTATTAACAGAGTCCATGGAACAAAAAACTACTTTCATTGCGCAAACAGCATTATAAAAACAAATTACCGTAAGCAAATTTACAGACTACGGATATGGAAAACGTCAATACTCGAGACGGGTCATATTTTAAACGTGCTTAAACAAAAAGGAGCCTGCTGGTTATAGGGTTATCATCTACCAGTATTATTTTTATAAGCAACACCGCTAAAACGGGAATACTTCTTGACGATCATCTTCTGCCTAGCCTTTTCACAACTTTATTAGGGTCGGCTTCCAGTCTAATCGAACACTAGTATTTTACATGGAGCGACTGCTTATCTGACCTCCACAACCCAGTTAGTACTGGGTAATACGGCAACCCTAGGTAAGACTGGTTGTCAGACTTTCGGCTCACTGACTACCTGTAACTACTAACAAAGATCTACCAATGACACCCAAGACCAACGGTTTAACGAGCTTTTAGAAGCACGGAGAAAACTTTTTTTGTAATGGATGGTCACCCATCCACATAACAATCTTAGCAAGCGCAGCTTAACGTTGAAGATCGACCCGTGCGGTTTCTTGAAGATGTATTACAAAATTAAATTTGTGCATTCTTCTCTGGTCTGCGCGAGTTTCAACCAGGTCTGGGTCTTCTGAATGTCTACTCATCTGGCTGTTAGTCTTCCAACACTTCTTTCACCATCTCGGTAACCATTCAGTGAGAGTGTTCTACTCCAGCTGCCATCGTTCACAACTATTCAGTACTGATTAATTTCAAAAGGATTTTAGGATGCTGAATCTCTAATTTTATAAGCCTTGAAGGTATTACATAAATACACGTCAACTCACAAAGGACATAGACAAATCACCTCATTCATTATAACCTCTCAGCAGACAGAATATCATACATACATAATACTCAACCCATAATTCACAAACATCCCATTTGGATGAAATTAAAGGGGTTTTCAAACTCCCCGTGCCGGTCTAATGGTTTAGGCAACCCTAGGTATAGACAGCAATGTTGGAGCACCGGTAAGTTCCGGCTATCCATCATGGGTAGGGTTCCTGAACGTAATCGGAGGGGGGAGGGGCGTAATGCGCTGGAATGGGGTACATTTGTACCTTGTATTGACAATGTTTCTCAGCTCTAAATTATTGAAGTGGAATCGTGTGATTGTATTTTTTTTTCTTTGTTGTATTTGTGAGCAATGGTGTTATGAGGTGTTTTCTTCTTTTGAAGCGGTTGGTTGTTTTCTTAATGATTGAGTTTTTTGTTCGTGAGCGACGGATGAAGAAGTCTTGGTTCGATGATGGTATTTCCTACCCCGATCACGTTTTGTTGTACTATTCTCTTTCGGCACTGCAGCTGTGTGGTTATATTTCGTATTTAGTTAGTCTGTAAGCTAGCAACGAATTTGGGGTCGGCATAGTATGTCTTTTTCTTCCATACTTCTCAATAAGTAAATCATTTATATAACAAAATAATCAATGTAAGACAAGTCGTAGATTCGTTCCCTGCCCTCATTTAATAAATTAAGATAACAACTAAGTATAAACTACGAGACCCACATTTTGTTATCAAACTAATCGTTCTCCTTCTTTATTGAAGTCAAAGGACAAATGGAGAAAGTGTAATTCATAATAACATACTTCCAAATAATCTCAATATAAGCTTTCAAAATAATGGCGTTGGTCAAAAGTCGAGACCTGTTTTTTACCAATTATATTTACGTCGGATTCCAGTCTAACAGGGAGCAACTGAATACCAGTACTTTACATGAACCGACTGTCTGTCTAACCTCCACAACACAGCCAAAACGTAACACGAAACCCCTTGGTAAGACTGATTGCCAAAAGAACTATCACCATGTTACCTATGTGCTTGTTTATGATGTCCAGCGCTGCTGACATTCGATTTGAAGGGGACCAGACTCATTAAAGACATCTTTGTGGTTTGTCTCTGAATGACAAAGTATCAAATCAAATCAAAAAACCTCCAATACTTCTGGCATTACTGATACTCTATAGGCTGTAGTGACCACCAGCTTTATATTTATTTATTTATTTATTTATTTATTTATGTACACACAGATACTGCATTATTACATTTATGTTGTTCTGTTGTATTTATTTTCTGTTTAAGTATCTTTGTGCAGCCCTGATGCAGCCAGAAGTCATCGCAGCAGACCTCGTAGAAGATGGCGGGACGAGCTGGACAAAGCCAACGACCAGTGGTCCACCTTAGCCCTGGATCGAAAAAATGGAGAGAGGCCTTTGGCCAGCTGTGGGATGACACAGGATAACAGTATGTATACAGGGTGGAGGTACACCGACACATAAGAGGACACCACATATGCAGTTCATTCTGAACCCCGTTTTTTTTTTTTTTTGGAGTGTGGGAAATCATCAAATGACTCCTCCCGCTCTGGGCGGAGCGGAAGGGAGTGTCAGACTCTTACTGACTAAAAACCACCCATGTTCCTTCATTGGCCCTTTATGTTCCAGGGCCGCGGTATCTCTTTCGAACAGTCCCGCAGCCCTGGCAGGCACCGGCCCTTGCGGGCCCCTCCCGTTGCTGACAACTCTTTGAGGCGCGCGTGGAACACGAACGCGCCGTCGACACGGCCTGCCCGTCGTCATACGACGGACGGACGGCGAGCTAGCCCATTACTCACCGTCCACAGGCCCGCGCCTACGGTGGCCGAGAGCCATCACGGCGTGGCCCCCGACGCCCGGTGCTTCTCCTGGTGCTTCTGAACCCCCTCAAATAGAAATTTTTCTTGGGGTATTTTTTTTACCTACACGGCCAAAATGTATGGAATAGCAGATTGGTTTGGTTGGGAAACTTTACATCGGTAATTAAACAGCCGTTCAAAAAGCCCCCTGTGTGAACGCCGGTGTCCTTTCAACCCCGTATTGTGCCAAATAGAACCAAAAACACATTCCCACACAGATTTTCATGGCTTTCTTACTGTTTAACCCAAACAAAAACACAGTTCGACCATTACAGAATTAACTTTAAAACAAAGCCGTATTTCAGTGCTACGTTACACGTTGCTTCTAAGGTAGGTAATTCCGTAAGATTTATGGTACCTTGCATCCGTAGTCGACATTTAATTACATGCGATTATAGCCTTTGTTAGTTGATGATGCAGCCGACTGTACCGGCCATGATTGATGATGCTGACTGTACTGTTCGGTATTGGCAAATTAGGTGGCGCGAATTTTGGGCGGTAATGATGTATCGGTGAATTTGAATTTTCATACCTACCTATTGTTTTTTGTGAATTATCAGGGATATCGTATTTTCTGGCATAAACCTACAATTTGTAATGTAGCTATTCAATTTTGACATTACTTACTTAGGGATGAATGAAAGGCAATTGCACATGGCTGAAATAAGTATGCTAAGGGTATCCCTCTTCGTGGTGTACCGCGAATGGATTAAATAAGGAATGAGTCTATAAGAGGAAGTTTGAAAGTGGCGCCAGTGACTGAAAAGTTGAAGTTAGAAAAAGGGCACCAAACAAACGATGGATGGACTGTATGAAGGATGGTATGGCTAGAAAGGGGGTGACTGCTGAGATGACGAGTAATAGAGAAGTATAGAAGAAGATACGCTGCGCCGACCCCAAATAAATTGGGATAAGGGCAGGAGAATGATGACGTACTCAGTTTGACAGTACAGGAAATGATTTCTATAAGACCTGTTTGTAACGAAACAGCATCCTTGTACAACCAGTCTATCCTTAGTGTTATCATTTTAATAAATAAGATTATACTAACTATAAGAAGTTCCATTTTGCTCGTGGCTAAATAAAAACAGCCGCTCGGGTCGATCTTTAGGTTAAGCCGCGCAGGTTTGTCCGTGAATGGGTGACCACCCCATTACATACTGAGTTTCCTCCGTGCCTCGGAAAGCACGTTAAGCCGTTGGTCCCGGCTGTCATTTGTAGATCTTCTACAGTCGTTAAGGTAGTCAGTGGCTCGAAAGTCTGACAACCAGTCTCACCAAAAAGGTATCGTGTTACCCAGTGCTAGCTGGGTTGTGGAGATCAGATAGGCAGTTGCTCCATGTAAAATACTGGTATTCAGCTGCATCTGGTTGGACTGGAAGTCGACCCCAACATAGTTGGGAAAAGGCTAAACAGATGATGAGGAAGTTCAATTTTGCTCAGTGTCAAATCGTATTTTAAAACAGTAAATCCTTCATAATGTGTCTTTCTGTGAGAATACAACTAAATTAACTAATAGGACAAGCCTTTTTGTAAAGATATCTAATTACCTATAGATTCTATACAATGATGCGTTACGTTGCAGTTTATTTGTTAAGGCAAGGGTGTGAGACCGATTTTTAACGGAGTATTTTTTATTTTATTTTCATAAAGTTCCTAAACAATTCAATGTATTCGATAGTTGTAAATTATTTGGACTTAGGTAAGAGCATTTTAATCTGTTGGTACATTATTCTTTTGTGTGCATATAAATGCAATCAAATATAATCAAAAAGACTGCGACTGCTGAGCAAAAGGTCCTGGATGCGATGCTTGGGTCCGGCAAATTGTTATTGGGTTTCTCCATCAGGAATTTCTCAGTAGCAGCCACAGAGTCTGCATTTGTGCCCAGTTGATGGCAATAGACTCGCCCCCTATTACTTTGGCCTTAAACATAACTGCCGAAATGTGGGTGTAATATTAGATACACATCTGCCTAACCTGTACGCCGAACGACACAAATATGTGACAAAATGGAAGGTGAAATTGTGTCTCGGCGTGGAGGGCACGCGCGTGCGTTTATGCGCTGGCATTCAAAAGGTTAAGGAGTTCATTTAAATAATCCTTCGAAAGAAGGGTCTTGTTAAAATAATAACCATTCTAAACATAAAAAATCAACAACTTCTAATCATCTGAAATGGTCAAGAAAAGTCCTCTCCCTTAAACAATTATCTCCCAATAATTTCCTATAATTATAACACAGCTTCATCTATGAATGTGAGCCTACATTTTATAATAATTATATCTTATTATACGTCGGTATCTATAGTGTGGGTAATTGACAATTATTAACTTGATCTATTCATAGTTCTGACTCGGCTATTTCATGGATGACTTGTCTCAATTTGACACGGTAATGTGAGACAAGAAAATTAGAATATTACGCTTAGAAAATTTCTTAGCTTTGATATAAAATTAAAGGGTCTGGTAAAAAACTGGCGTTATTAACATTGGTAAGACTTGATATTAAAGAAGATTTGGGATAAAATAACAATTGTTTTTATTAGTCTTTGTTGGCGGTGTCTGTCATTTTCAACTTACTCGATAATACAACTATTCCATAGCAATCTGCCTTAAATTGAAACATGCACATAAGTATTGCTGCAGACATTAATTAAGTCTTGAATCAAAGTATAAATATCATGAGCGAAATGACAATTTTAATTTTGTATCTTTCCGACCGCGTGGAGACCGCGCATCGGCAAGCGTAAGGAGGGACGCCCTCAGCCTCGGTGGAGTGACGATCGTCGCGGGGTGGCTGGTAGTAATGGATGAGAGTTGCTGAGAATCGAGTTGAGTGGCGTGACAATGTGGAGGTCTATGTCCAGCAGTGAAGTGCGGTAGGCTAATGATCCTTGCGAATTTAAGTTAAGTTTTTTAGTGCGTTTGTGCTAGATCCACCATTAATTGAGTCTAAAGATAGCACACAACTCACTTGTAAATAAACAGTGATATATAAATGACAGATGTATTTGATTACGTGTCTCATTTATCATTTCAGTCCAATCGTAAATGTCGCCAAGGAAATGGGTTGGCAGTCGTTAAGTAGAGGAGTATGTCAACACTCAATTCATTATATTTTAATTGCTTATCCTTATTACTTAGTTAGTGATGCACTTTGTCTTCAAATATAGAACTGCCCAAGTTGATGACACGGTTGGCGCAATGGCTGAGCGATTTGCTGTTGTGCTGCGTGTCGCGGGTTGGATTCTTTCAGAACAAATATTTGTATGGCGTACAGGTTTTGGCTGTTTGAAGTGAGTTTAAATGTTTGTAAACGCACCCACGATACAGGAGACATTCATAGTGTTGGGAAATGTTAAAAAAAAAATTAAAATCGGTAAGGTGTCCTTACCTCGCCTTATTAAGATCCCGTAAAGAAGTCTTGATATTGAGAAGATTGAGCTAGCACATCCTAAATGGAATGATACCTACGATTTTCAGTATGGGGGAGCATGACATTACTATCTCAAGTTATTATGCCTTGTGACTGGGACTGTAGCTTCGCTTCTTTTTGTTTTTTTTTTATATTCATAAGTGCCGTAATGGTTAATTGAAATAAATGCTGAGTTTCAGTTTGATGTCACTATCAGTTAATTTCTTGACGCGGTAGGATGACTAACTATTTAAATCTTTGGCTACATTTAAGATAAACATACAACTTTAAAATCATTTGTGTAGCAAGATTGTTGAGGTAGGTAATTAAGGCTTTCTTTTAAATAACGCTCTTTGTATTATTATACCATAATTTTGAGGCAGTCGGGTTAACATAAGCTTTTTAAATGAGAATGATGAGTAAACAAGACCGTAATACATCCATATTAAATACTAAAAACCACTTCGTCACCTTATTTATCCTTTTACTCGTCATTTTACCGAGAACCAAATTTACTTCAACTAAACATATTTGCACATATTCTCCACACACTGTATAAAGAAAGAGACATAAAAATAAAGGTATTATGTAATAAGCTCACTAATGATACAAGATGGCCGCCTTAATTATGTAAATGTAAGCTTTACGAACGTGACGTCACTTAGACGTACAAGAATATTTAATAAACTACCCTCTTTTGGTCAGTGGTAGCAGGTACTTTAGGTCGGTCAAAAATTGGGGTAAAAGAGGGTATGATGTTATGTCCCGTCTGGTTGGAAGTGAATGACATAATAAGGATCTTGTTTTAGGTAGAATGGAAGCAGTGTTTCTTTTGTTTTATAAATATGTTAGACGAAAAAATGTTTCATCTATGTTCTTGAGTGGCAATTCAATATACCTTCTTAGGACATTCTTCAGACAAACGAAAGGATCTGGTTGCAGTTAGTGACCTTTCAGCCAGTCAGAAAAAGATCTTAGGTTGTGACAGCCAGAAAAATTATGTGTTACGTCACTTTTATCTTCTCTATGACTTACATTTGAAAAAAGCAAAAGGCGTCATTTTAATATTAAGAAGATTTGGATAAGAAATGACTATATCACCCCATCATTTTGCTACGAACAAAAACATCTTAAAAATCATTATCTTGGTGCCCTTGTTCCATTCTACTACGTTAACCCGTGTTATTAATATTTTTATTTCCCATTTTTTTTTTCAAAATTCCTCACCTATTTTTAACCTCCTTTTTCAGCTTATAAGCAAACTTGTCACCCTTTTTACCTAATTCGCGCATACATATAAAAGGTATTAGACGATAATACAGGGTGATGTACACGGCTGTATTAAGTGCGGTCGGGTTTCCACCTGGGACCTTGCATCAGGCTGGCATTATACATACATGATGGTGTGACGACTTGACAGTATGGCTTCATACTTTATTATAGATGGTTTTAGTGGGTGCTGGCGTTGATAAAGACATTACGTATATTCTTTTGTTCGTAAAAAGTGAGGATATACTGCTCTTCATCGATAGTGTTTCAATGAAAAAAGATTTTTCGTCAGATGTAAAAAGTAATGGACTTGAATGTTGATCGAGGGACAGAAAGGCCAAAGAACAGATTATCTATTATTTAAACATACAGTTTTAATACAGGTTCATGTTTGTTTTGAACCATTAAACCAGAGATGGTTTGTATAGGTACTCACATTCGCTAAAACCACACTGCTTAATCACTATTTAGGTAAAAATGAAGGTACATGATAAATATTTCGCACGTAACTATTTTAGCCGTAAACATCTATCAGTCTGGATGGATGGGTTGTGTGAGGAATGATATGAAAGAGAAAGGAGTAAATTTTGTCGTGACGTCTGATAGAGGAGAATGGAAGAAGAAGACATGCTGCGCCGACCCCAAATAAATTGGGATAAGGGCTCGAGAATGATAATTGACTACCTACTAATATTGTCTGTATGGACCAATCACAAATGTTCTTTGACAGTCGACACGGCAAATTGACATAGTAGGGTATCGATATGACAAACAGTTAATTTACCTGACTGTACTCGATATGAAATTGTTTCTATTTTAACAACGGTAGTATTGTACCGTGGGAAGCACAGTAATGAATCAGATCAAACAACAAACACAAACAACAACATGATGACAAATGACAAATGATGATGATGATGATGATGGACAAATCTTTGTGCGATGAGTACGATTATTAGTTCTGTATCTGGGTGTGTATTTATCTATAATATGTATGTATTTAGAAATATATAAGTATGTTTATCAGTTGTCTGGTTGCCATAGTACAGGCTCTGCCTAGTTTGGGATCAGATGGCGGTGTGTTGGTTGTCCCAAGATATTATTATTATTATTATTATTAGATACGCCAATAATATTTTTTAGAATTATATTTATGTTAAACGGCTTCGTTCTGGTCATTTTACATTTGTACGGTTTGAATTGTTATTTGTGATACTCGATTCTTGATTTCTCAGACGCGATTAGCTTTGTTGATATATTTTTTAATGTAGGATAATCTTCTTTTTTTTATAAAGGATGATATGGCAAGAAAGGAGGTGTTTGATAAGTTATAGAGAAGTATAGAAGAAGAAGACATGCTCCGCCGACCCCAAATTAATTTGGGTTAAGGGCAGGAGACTGAGGAATCTTTTAGTTTTATTAATTTCCTATACTTAATATAAGAAATGTAGACAATTTCGAAAATTGACGAAAGTTGTTTTTGAAAGGTTTGTTTTTGTTTTTACACTTTTCCCTCTTAACTATCTTTTAATGTCAATTTCACCGTATTCAAACAAAGTTTTAAGGCCAACGTAATTCAAAACATTCAAAATCTATTCGCTATCTCATATCAGCTCATCATTTAGTTAAATTCGACATACAGGGTGGAAGGCCACCGACGCACAAAGGTAATTTGTAGGAAAATGCTGTTCTTTTTTTTAAATGATGTACTGAACACGTGGTAACCCTGCATTTCTGACTGATTGGAATGTGAACGGTTTTCCTTACTATTTTGTAAATCAAGTAACTTACATTTTGAAAGGACATGGCCAAAAAAGTACATTCCATATACACTTACATAGTAAATATATTATATTAAGAAAAATAGAGAAGTCAATTGTTGCGTAGTTTTTAACCTCTCTGCACTTATCAGTATTGATTAATATAATAAGTAATGCAAGTTGAATTCAAAGTCTCATTTGTCAACTTTCGCCACTATGGACCGTTCGTAGACGAACACGTTCTACACCACGCAGACTACTTGTAGATATGTATGTGAAATGAACGACAAATGCTCTTACCTGAAACATTTGATTTAAACAAAACTGTTTTCATTGGTATTTCTTACATGTAATTAAATTATATTTTGAAGTGTTGATACGTAAGATATATTTATTTCACGCAATTATAGTAATAACGTAACCGTGCCATAAAACGGAACGCGTTTTACAATGTCATTGTTTATGTCAAAATGGCGGTACTGCCATTGCACAGATCCTCCGTTGCGTACGAACTGTTTGTTTTTTTTTTCGATTATCTTCTAATATTTTTGACTCCTGCTTATCTCTACGGAAAATAATATTTTTACTTATTTTTACCAAGAAATGAGTAATTATTTATAATCTTTTGTTTTATTTCGTATTTCCCTTGTTAATTAGTAGTTAAACTGTTGAAGAAAAACGTCACTTTCGGAGTCTCAATAAATGTGACAATAATAACATATACTTTGTCTCAGTTTTCTATCAGACTTTCTCAGTTCAGTAAATGATAATCAATATATGGTTAAAAAAACCTTAGTTCAGGTAGAATGACCACCTGAAATAAGGATTTTGGATCTTGTTGAAATGCCTAATAATCCACAGCACTTCGTTATTTTAAAACGCCTTGAGGTTTTTAATAGCAAAATCATTATATCATACGCTTTGCCAGCAATCTGATAGAAGGTAACATGAAACTGTTTACGTCTACTTATTTGTAATGAGAAGTTCTTTGAGCTTTTTATTTTTTGCAATTTAATATGGCAATATTCACGAATATGAAACACCAAAAATTATCGTTGTACATTAAATTTGATAACTATGCAAACGCCCATACAGAAATTGGCCATGTCCTTTCACAACTTAACTAAGCTGCAACTTTATTTACTTATGACTTAAGTAAAGGTTAGATAGAAAAGCGCGGCTTCTCCAGACAACCTTGAAAACTAGTTTATTGTTATTTGAAACTGAACTATTTATTGGTTGCAAGCTTATATAGAGTTCAGAAAAACTTATGTTTTATAAGAAAACCTTACTTTTCTATTTTCACTCATGGTAGAATTTTTACAAGAAATAAAATGTGTGTTTGGAATTTAAGAATGCGTGCCAAAGTTTAAGGTAACTTAGTTTAGAAGATATCACTTCTATATTATTTACATTCTCGTGTTCATCATCGTAACATCACGCCTGCCATCCCTGAAGGGTTAAGCAGAGGTGTACCTAATAGTACACCCACATTTCGCCAGTTATGTTTAAGTCCTATGTAATAGGGGGCGAGCCCACCAGGCACAAATCCTGACTTCGCGGCTGCTACTGAGAATTTCCTGATGGAAAAACCCAATAACACTTTGTCCGGCTCCCAAACACTGATTTAAACTTTCACGGTTTAAAACTAAACTTATACTGTCTCTACGGGATATCTTCCGTGATAGTTCATGATTTCGAGCTCCCGATATTTCGACGCTGTTGCAAGCGCCATGATCGCGGGTTCATATTCATATTCATATTCATATTTATTTGCGTTCCACAAGGTAAACAAGGTGTTAACAAAAGGCTTAGAGCTAAGAACCGTTGTAGACCCTGTCAGGGCACAGCAAAATTCAGTATTATATAATCTAATTCAACATTACTTTGGGGTTGACTGGAGAATGCGGAATCGGGAGCTCAAAATTATGAATAATCACGGAATATAACCCATAAGTGACAGTATAGTTTAGTTTGCTGCTACTGAGAAATATTGAAATGTCAGTTTTCAGTTGAAACTTAACTAGAAATATGTTCTATTAATTCAAGTTCACGCTGGGCTGATTAAGAATTGCACTGATTGACCTCAAAAGTAGTTCATGAGTGAAACAAAGATTTTCAGTAATTTATTCAAACAATAGACAATTTTTTGTTAAATCGATATTGTCGTCCTAAGAATGTCTTAGACGAAAATTTTAAATCTTGCGTCTTATAGGTATTCTTTTGTTCAAGAAAAGATTCTTGAATATGTTTTAATTAAGTAACTACTTATGCTCAGAAATTGAAGAATGTTTGATCAAAGGACCAGAAAATTTAAATGGTGAATATACAATACGATGGAGAATCGTACAGAGAGGAGCAAGGCAATAAAAAGGCAGATTGACGATCGTTGGTCTAGAGTGGTTGCAAGCACAACTGCTGAGCATGAGGTCCTTGGTTTGATTCCCGGGTCGGGCAAAATGTTATCGGGTTTTTTTCTCAGGAATTTCTCAGTAGCAGCCACACAGTCTAGAACTGTGACAGGTTGATGGCTATTACATGGGACTTAAACATAACTTGCGAAATGTGGGTGGCTCAATTTTTTGACAAGTCATCATCTGCCTAGCCTTTTCCCTGAATGCAGCTGAATACCAGTATTTTACATGGAGCGACTGCCTACCTGACCTCCACAACCCAGTTAGTGCTAGGTCATACAATACCCTTTGGTAAGACTGGTTGTCAGACTTTCGGGCCACTGACTTCCTGTAACGACTGTCAAAGTTCCGATGCACGGAGGAAACTCCCCATCCACGGGTCAACCTAGGTAAGCACGGCTTAACTTAGAGATCGACCTGAGCGGCTGTTCTCATTTAGCCACGAGCTCTTCAACGTGTGCGAGTGTATAAAAATTAGGACCCAAAATACACATCTAAGCATTCCAAAAATACACACAAATATAACAGTAAAAACATCACAATTACCTTAAAACTAGTACTACAAAATACACGTGCTATTCAGAATGATAGTAGACCAACGTATCCAGGATGTCAACTTGACAAATGGCCACGGAAGCTGCATCTCTGTTGGTGAGATAAAACTGGACAACGCAGCGAATACAGCTTGTATATAGCTATCGGATAGCACCATTTATCTCCTCCTAAATGATGTCAAGTAAGATGTATTGTTTGAAATGTGTTTGTAGTCTGAAGGTGGGCGTTTGAAAGACGAAATGTACTATTAGGTACATCTCTACTTATCCCTTCGGGGATTACAGACGTAATGGTATGTTATGTAATACATAATTATATGAAAGAAATGCTTTGCCCAGCATGTCTAATGTGTATTTACACATGGAGGAGTGCAGAACTAACAGCATCGTCAAAAAAAGAATTACGGTCGAGTTTTTGTCATTTTTAATTGTAAATCCTTTAATCTAGCAAGTTTAGAATGAACTTCGACATTATTCGAAATGATTTAAAGAAAATACTTGTTGGTGAATGATTTTTTCTTACAAGAAAAAAAAACACCAATAGAATACTTTTAATATTATTATAATGGAAGTATTTACTTCCATTCCATCCATCCATCTCCATTCCATCCATCCATCCATCCATCCATTCCCATCCATTTCATCCATTTTCATTCTATTTTTTTCCATCTTCCATTTTTTTCCAGTATTCTATTGGTGTCTTTTACAAGTTACGTTCTTAGAAAAATATTAAACTAACTAACAAAAAAAAAAACAACAGTGCTAGTTAAAATATTACAACCCCTTCAAAAAATTCAAGTATTTAAGTACACCGGGCGTGAAAATAAAGAATTTCCGTTTTAAATGTCCACCCACGCCAAATTAGTGAAGTATAACCTTTAAAAATAAAGGTTTGAATCTCCAACTTAATTTATATTTTTACTTCGACATTTCACTAACCTTTGACAAGCAATAGACGATCCTCCACCATTTAAAATATTACTTCAACTGAATATAATGTTTTCTCAATTAATTATTTGAAAGATCAAACGACCAACTTATTTATTGAAGAAATTAAGTGATTGGTAAGAAAGCTGTATTTTTTATACAATAGCTCAATGTAATCGATATGGTTCGAAGATTTTGAAAAGGTGGCTCAGAGCTTGGGAAAAGCCTATGTCCAGCAGTGGACTCCAATATACTGAGCAGATTGATTAGAGTCTTTAAATAGACTCCTGACTCAGGTTTGGTCGCAGCAAGGAAAAGCTGCTTAGGTGGAGATTCATTGACGACTCTGCACTGGAGTGTAAATGTGGTGCTGTTCCACAAACGACGGGGCACTTAATATCGTGTCCTGCGTGTCCAGTTGTTTGTTCAGTACAGGAACTGATGGACGCTACTGAAGACGCAAAACTCGTGGCTCAGTTCTGGGCCGACACAATTTAGATTGCAATCGACACGCTAATAAATAGATTGATTGAGTCAATATTTAATTTTAGCTACGTGGTAAAACAAAGCATTCTTAAACCAAAATGTGAGTGTGTTGTAGCCAACCCTTAAGGGAATAAAGTCGTAATGTTACCTCGTGTGTTCAAACCAACAAAAACATTTAAATTACCTGACAACCCAACAATACATTTCCATAATATTAATTACGTTTTGTTTAGGCTTCTGTTCAAACTTGATCAGTTCCAATCCCACAATGTTTATTTCACAAACAGTTGGCGACCTTTCCACCTACACACACCTTTGATCCAATAAACCTTACGTAAGCGAACGACAATAAGATCAGCCTGAATTTTCAGCGGAAATCAAGCATTGCCTCCCTATAAATAACTTCCACGTATAAAGTTTCCATCTACATATTCCAAGGTACTCCCAAAGACGTTTATTAAGCGGTTTCCACCAACTTCCCCAACAAAACTTCGATCCAAATGCTCTGTCAAAATATCAAATACACAATGCGAGTCCAAACAACCTCCCAAGGAACTTTTATTGAGAAATTTAAACATCCATTCAAAGTAATAGCAAAAGTTTTCCACCCCCTCCCACCCTACCCCACCTTCCGTATAAAGGTAACATTAATCACACGGGTGTACAAAAACTCACTAATTCAACAAAAGTTTTAAATTACATGAATTTTACACGCCCAGTGTGGCGAAGCACTATAGTAGTTCGCCAAAAAACTGACGGTCTGGTCAGCCCGTAAATTCCCGAACTTGTTCTATCCCAGACATCTGTTGTCTCTCTCTGACTGCACCGATTTATAATTCCGTCTCTCGCTCAAGTTTTTCCAACGGGGAAAACGTTGAGACTGCAAGCTAAGCTGCATGGTCTTGTTGAATCATAAAAACGTTTGTCAGTTTGAAACATTGTTCTTTTCGAACATTTTTTGGAACAGCAATAAACAGCAAGATATTTTTGTTCTGCAACTTTTGAGAACAAACGTTATGTTTTTGACAAAGTAAAGGCAATTTAATTTAGTTTTTACGGTAGGACATGTATTTGTTTGTAAGAAAAGCGATTCGTACTTGCGTAAAGTTACGAATGAAAACAAAACTAAGTCTCTCGACGCTATGGTACTTTCTAGAAAATGCACTTTTGGTAGTGGACGCAGGTGACAATGGTTCGTGAAACGTGATTTCTTTAGTTTGAACTTTTGTCTAGAGTCGTTACTCCTTCGTACCACTTTGCAGTTTCACGTACGTGTTGTTGGTTTGCGTTTAAATGGAAATATTTTAGACTTAGTTTTTGTGCAAAGGTTGCCTGTGTGCTGGCGCAGTGTGCACTTTGAAGTAATGAAAAAAGTTGACGGATGCGGAAGTAAAATAATGGTTGACCTAGATTAAACGATCATAGCAGAAGCTCCCAGTATTTTTTGTACCTTAGATAGATGAAACTATGCAGTCATAGTCCTCATTCTCCTGTCCTTGTCCTAATTTATTTCAGTTCGGCGCAGCACGTCTTCTTCTTCCATACTTCTCTATTACTCATCATCTCAGCAGTGACCTCCTTCCTAGCCATATTATCCTTCACACAGTCCATCCACCGTTTCTTTGGTCTTCTCCTCCTCTTATAGCCAGGTTAAACGAAAGAAACATTCATACAACACAGAAAATTTATACAAAATACCGTAACAGTACTGAATACAAAGTTACATCTAAGTTAAACAGGCATTTCCACAAAATGACAGGAAGCGGCAAAACTTATAATTGTTGTCAACGCAACTTAGATTGGCTTGACGAAGCAAAACATCTACAATAATAACTTAAATAACTTGGCTATAACTTAGTATATCGAATTAGTTGCACTGGAATTGTCACAAGTTGAAATAATTGAATCAGTAACGGAATCAGAGAAAATTGTTTCGTTGCGCACTAGTTAAATGCCTCGTTTTTGGAGTTCCGTACGAAGGGTTACCAAACCAACGGGACCATACTGGATATATATGATGGATGGATGATGGGGGGATATTGCTAAGCCTCCGCTCTCCGTCCGTCTGTCTGTCTGTCAGCGGGCTATAGCTCATGATCCACAATAGGTAGACAGTTGAAATTTTCACAGTATGTGTATTTCTGTTGCCGCTATAACAACAAGTGATAAATTAAAAATTAAAGGAGGCTCTCCCCTACTACGATGGTACGGAAGCCTTCATGCGCGAGTCAGACTCGCACTTGGCCGGTTTTTTCTAGCTTACTGCGTAATATAGTGGTTTGTCGTACTTACTTTGTTTTGAAATAGTAATTGGTAGTTGTCGGGTGGTACTGCCCGAGTATAACAACGAAGAATGTTGAATTGTTGACATACCTGTAAATAAAAGAAGACACGGGATAAATACTTGATTTTAGTTATTTAGAATAAACACCAACAAATGTTGTAGTAACATAATATCACGCCTGTAATCTCAGAAGGGTTAGGCAGAGGTGTACCTAATAGTACACCCACATTTCGCCAGTTATGTTAAAGTCCCATGTTCCATGGGGCGAGCCTATTGCCGTTATCCCGGACACAAATCCAGGCTAAGTGGCTGCTACTGAGAAATAAAAACATGAATGTTGTAGTAAATGAAATAAAAATAATGTAAGTTAACAAGTAAACTATTGGAAGTATTTACCGAGAATACCTGCAAGAATATTCTTTTAAACAAATCCAGAATTTTAAAGACTTGTCCATTCCATATTCAAAAACGCGCTTCAAGGCACGTCGCACCTCAATCTGCAGTTTTTGATTTACGAATTCTGAGTGTTGCCAATTCTTCAGAGGTTTTGACAGACAGTGATAGTGTTGCCAACCGAAAAAATATAACCCATTTTGTAGGTAATTACGTATAATTGTGGCGTCTTTAGGGGTAACATTTATATGAGAATTTACTTGTTGAAAGTGTAAAAGATGGTCTGCAGTATATTTTCCCATTGTTTCGTGTCAAAGTTTTATGGTAAATACTACAATTATGGAGTTTAAAGGCCATTCTTTATACGAACTTAATTTTGGTGGGAGTTTTAGTAGTTTATTGTTCTGCAGATGTTTTCAGAGAAGTTTTTGAGCTGACTTGTAATTAAGATTTTTTTGTTTTAAAATTAAGTTTCCATGAGTTGGTTAACGATGTTTTAACATACATATAGATAGCCAAACCTACTATAGAAGTTAGAGACACTTAAGAATGAATTAAGCAATTGTGTCTCCGAGTAAGCAAATGTCTATTTTCATACAAAAAAAAAATAGTTTAAATAACACTCCCTGTGTTGATGTGAGTGATGGTCATTTTATTTCTCGTATTTTCCTCACCAAAAAATGAAAGGGAAATTTGATACTCATATTTATTTATTTATTTATGTATTTAAACTTCATGCACAATTGTGACACATATATTTATCATGGGTATGCATAAAAAATAACTTGCCCGCCATCTTTGGGAGTTAGAATGACGCCACTTAGCTTACCATGCATTGTCATTCAAACAAAACATGTATGCAAAATTTCAGCTCAATCGGAAACCGGGAAATGGGTCAAATTTAACTTCTAAAATTTGTTTACATAGTTACAGGTATCTAAACCTCTGCCTATGTATTTTGATAAAAAACGCAGTCATAGTATAACAAATTTTGTACATAAAAAAGATGAAATGAAAACCGCTCATAATAAAAGCTTGTATGACAACATTAACAGGTAGTATAAACCCCAGTTAACAATATAAACTTCGTCAATGATGTTTCTAGTGTCAATCCAATTAAATTTAACACACCTTGTTAGTTAAATTTTCGTACCTTTTACACTCACTGTTGATAGATGAGTGGTTTGAGTTAAGTTTCAACACGTAAAAATTAACTTTTGCTATGAAACTAAACTATAGGGTCATTGGGACAAAGATTATTTAAAAAGATACACATTGAGGTCCATTGTCCTATTTGTTTTTAATTTATTGAAAACTAGCTGTTGCCCGCAACCTTCGTTATATAAATATTATTTCCCTTTTTTTAATTAGATTTTCATACCAATTACAAGGGTTTAAAATTTTTTGCACAGAACCCTAATTCTTATTCTAAAATAAAAGTAGCCTTAGTTACTCCTTATGACATCAGTTATCTGCCAGTAAACGTCCCGTCAAAATCGGTCCAGCCGTTTCGGAGATTAGCCGGAACAAACAGACAGACTGACCATTAACTGACGTATTAAAAAAAAACCGATGCTAGTGAGGTTAACTATAAACCTAATGAATTACTTTAAATAAACTACTATTAGCAACAAAACAGTCATAAAACCAGTTACATTTTCAACAACCAATAAACAAATTGTGCGGAATCAAAGCAAAAAGATTTATTAGTTTCTATTTGGCAAAGAGCAATAAAAATTGAAAACGAGCACGGGCAATAAAATACTAATTTAGTGAGGCAAGCAAGAGGGCAACATTGAGATATTTATTTGCACCCGAGAAGGAATTAGACAAGGCGTGTTACGACGGCTTTTAGAGCAATTTTCCCGGCCACGATCGCTAATACGGTGGAGAAATAAAATGATCAATTAGGATGAAGTTCGCTTAATAAGTTTAAGGTTTATCGCCCATTAGAAGTAAACTTAATTTACTATTTGGAGCCATACCTATTACGGAAATCTAAAAGGAGTGTGTATAAAAAATATTTTTAAACTAGTTCTCCGCCCGCGGCTTCGCCCGCGTCGAGTTCGGTTATATCGCGTTTCCAAGAGAACTCTTCAAAAGTCCGGGATAAAAACTATCCTATGTTTTTTCTCAAGGTCTACTCTATCTCTGTACCAAATTTCATTAAAATCAGTTCAGTGGTTTAGACGTGAAAGCGTAACAGACAGACAGAGTTACTTTCGCATTTATAATATTAGTGAAATTAGTAGGGAGTAGGGAACTAGGGATGTTTTTAATATGTTTTTTTTAAACATGTAATAATATAAAAAATGTGTAGATAAATGATTAAACGAAATTATAATTCATGAAAATAAATCTGTTTTTTGCGCTCTATATTTCTTCGTTCTCTGAGTTAAACACGAAGATATTTTCGCACTTTTGTAGTGTGAATATCAATATATATTTACGACATACTTTGCATTTTACACATGGTTTTATAGCAAAAACCTAATTTAATAGCTATTCAGTTTAGTGGCTATTCACTATTAATTTTGTTGTTTTATTGCACTAACTTTCATGAATTATGCGGGTTTTATTTTTATTTAATTACTAATTATTTATCTTTAGCGATTTTTTTTTAAATAATCGCTGATTTATAAGAACCATCACTAATTTAAAAAAAAAAGTTTATTCTGACTCGCTCACGAAGATACACAATCTAAAAGTTTCGAATTTTAATTTTAGTAATGAGTTGTGAGCTGTATTTTAATTTTGTACAATATGTCTATCTAGGATACAAACATAGAAGAATTAGTAGGATTTTCTTTCTTAAAATACAAATATTACAAAATAAAACCACAATTTTTTTTCCCACTTTTAGTTCTACTCAACTTCAGCTATCACAAACACTTAACCCTGACACAAACATGTCGCATCTGAACATAACCTATGACGCTGGTCCACCAAACTATCGTCACTTCGTTACAACCAGATTAATATTTCGCAACAGTAAATACTAAATACGTTAGCCACTGGACACCAACCCAACTTGTACCAACTACCAACCAAATTGTGGAAGTTGACAACCCTAGGGAGTCGTACAGCTACAGGGCTGTGTTACAATTAAAAAAATAATTAATTCGAATCGATTAAGTAGTGTTCCGCTAATTGGTTGAGGAGCTTTTAAAATGATAAGCTTAATTTCGTTATGTTTTTTGTTGGGTTTCAATTTTGTGTCGTGACGTGTGAGTTTTGTTGTTTTTTAAACGTCTAGTCTTGGTCTTGCAAAGATCGTTAAAGTTTTTGCATATCGTTTTAAATACTGTAAAGTATTTTAGAGTTATTTCATCTGGATTGATAAGAACAATAGTGTGCTATAGTAAAATCGTTTGAATCTGAAAAAACAAGTGAATGTCAACTTGTACCAAAAACTCGCAATTGTATACGATAGCTATTATTATTATATTATACAGATGTGTATGTTATATGCTATACACACTACGTAGACTGCCTTGTTCCCGAAAGGAAGCCAGCAGGAATCGGCTTCTTAGGTGCCTTCGTGCCTGCTACCCATACTTGTTTTGCTGGCTTAAATCGATTTGACTATACACAGATCTGTAATCTGAATGGAGTTGAGAAGAGGGCGCTGTTGGTAATCATTAGTAAAAATAGTTTTGTGGAATGCGTAGATGAAACGTAAGTGACTATTAAAAACAATAAGGTCGCATTCATTCAAATTTTACTTTATTGCTTTAGTAGGTACCTACTACCGAGTCCACCGAGGACGGTCGACCACTTTTCAACCTTATTACTAAGGGCATAAGGGTGAAAAGTGGCAGACCCTCAGTAAAAGGTATTTTCTCTTTTTTCAATAAAGATTATATTATTTCCTTCAAGTGACTACACTAGAATTATAACGTATGTAATTTAACCATTCATTATGAAATCGCGTCTCTGTCAATAGTAACCTCAAACTAGATACCACAAAGCGCTAATGTTCTAATATTTGACAAGTTGATTGAAGCATGTAAGCTATGCACCCTTTATCACTAATAACCTTGTATATTTCTCTATGCCAATTACTATCCTGTTAAATTTTCATAGAAACGAGCCATATTTGCTGGCTGATTCCAAGAAATAAGGTTACAATTCCTGAGGGTGTCATATAATATGACACTTCGACAACTTCGTTTTAGTCGACCATTTTCATTATCATTATAATATAATTTAAATCGTTGGGGTCGGCTTCCAGTCTGACCGGATGCAGCTGAACACCAGTATTTTACATGGAGCGACTGCCCATCTGACCTTCACAACCCACTTGGTACTGGGTAATATAAGATACCCCTTATTTTATTGACCATTTTATTTACAAGTAATTTGGTATCTCAGCAATTTTGTTCACCAGCTCCTTTCTTGTCTAGCAATTTTGATGACCAGCAATTTTCTCAAACAGCACTTTTATACACCAAAAAGTTTAAGTTTACATGAGATGTCGTTTACCAGTAATTTTGTCTCACCAGCACTTTAGTGGACAAACACTTCAGTTGACCAGCAATTATGAAACACATTTCGCGACAGCCCTACAAAGGACAAGCTAGGGTTGTTCCTGACGCATGAAACGTCGTAGCTGATCCGAAATTAATTCACAGGTAAATCGCCACTTCCCCGAACGCTAACAGTGCATGAAATTTAATTAATAAACATCGACGTTTGAGGGTAGTCGGATATTTTAGTCGCGAAGTTCGACAGCACTCTTGTTTATTTCTGTTTTGTTTACTTTTCATGGGATTTTGATAGGTTTTTTTTATGGAGAAAGTTGATTTAGAAACATGCAGTTGATTTTGATTGTTTAGAAGTAACTAACTCAGTTTAAATAGAGAAGTTAAAAGCTTGATGAGAATACTGAAAACTTGAAAAGTAATGTTGACAGCAAGTATCTATGAGACGTTTTTTATTCAAAATGAACGTTGATTAGTATTTTCTCTTGATGAAAAGAATCTTAGTTCAACATAAGGTAAATGAAGTCTATTTCCAAGTAATATGTACTTAACTTGATAACGGTTGGTTAGAAACCTTAATTATTTTAATACAATACTAGTTTTATATAACTGATAACTGCACCTAGTTTCAATATAAATATTTAAACCGCCGCGCCGTTAATTCCGTCATAAACACGGAGCTTTCATAATATGTATAAACTAATCCGTTATTGAATTCACGCAAAACATATTTATATTGTGTTGTGTAGTTTTGTACCTGTACTGGGGTGTACCCTCGGCTTTGCCGGTCACAAATTACCACGGGGACAATCTACTACCTGGAGAAAAAGTATTCCATGTCTCTTAACCTAAGTCGTGTTCAGTCGCCAGCGCATCAAGTTACTACAAACTGTCTTTTCTCATTCGATTTTGAACTGAACCGTCAACATTTTATGGTTTAAAAACATTTGGATAAATTTGAGTTTGTGGCAACTTGATGTGCCGGGGACAGTACTATCCGTATGATAAATTTCATGAAACTCCATTCAGCCGTTAAACCGTGAAAAAGTAAGAAACAGACAAACACCTACATTCGCATTTATCATATTGTGTAGTTAGAATGGTTCTAAAAGCATTTATGTACCTTATGTATTACATAACGACTATTTACTAAAACATAATAAATTATTATTACAGTCAGGTTCCTGTGATAACGCGAATGCTTTGCAAATATTATTATTTTAGTTAATCCGTTCGTTAAAATAAGGATAACGTTTGTGTGATTTTAATTTATGAGTTCGTGATGGTTAAGCTAATTCCTTGCCGCCATTTTGGATTTCGTCGTGTAAGGTAGCATTGTCCTTTCTACTCTTGCAAGGAGAAAGCAGAGGTGTATTACCTAAGCATACTTGCCACAACTGTGTTTAATATAACCTAACATCACGCTTGTATTTCTCGTAGGTTTAGGCAGAGGTGTACTTAATAGTGCACCCACATTTCGTCAGTTATGTTTAAGTCTCATGAAATAGGGCGCGATTCGTGCCGGTAGCTATAGGCATTGCTATCAAACGGCACGAATCCAGACTACGTGGCTGCTACTGTGACATTCCAGATAGAAAACTCAATATCACTGAGCCCGACCCCTCATGCTCAGCAGTACGAAAACTCAACCAACGAGGCAGAGGAAAAGCTTATATCCTTGAATTAAAATGCGAATAGCTAATATCAGCCATTCGTGAAGGCTATTTTAATGTTCTCCATTAAGTTAGACATGAGTAAACCTTATCCTGTTATAATTAAAAAGCAATTTTAAACAAGAATTCCACCTCTTCTTTGCAAATGAACCTAAATCATACGGATTCACAAACCATGATTGGTAAAGGAAGTCATAACTCATCTAAAATGAGGTGCATGCAAGTAGGCAATAGTCTAAGAATCTGCTTTAATTTATGTCGTGTAGTAGCGACTTATAGGCGGGGAGCCCACCACATAAATCAACCAAGAGAATATCATTATTAAAATTTATATATGAAGTAAAATTATAACGTTAAGTATATGAGGTTAACTCCTATAATTCTTTAACTCGGTACTTCTATTGTTTAGTGAAGGCTTGCCTGTTTATGGTGGAATTTATTTATGTGGAAACGAAGAGTAATGGCGTAATAATAGTGCTTCGTCATTATGTACGATTATCCTGTCAATAACTTA
The DNA here is from genome assembly GCA_950022335.1 of Eurois occulta. NCBI lineage: Eukaryota > Metazoa > Arthropoda > Insecta > Lepidoptera > Noctuidae > Eurois > Eurois occulta. The sequence goes on from OX465502.1 coordinate 6,063,969, forward strand.
GATTATAGTGGCTTTTCTATATGTACTAGATATTCCTTTAATACACTAGTTATCAGATAAGAACTGTCTTAAAATTCACAAGCTTTCGTAAGCTACACATGAGCAAATATGGTGAGATGCGTTGGCCTATTGGTAATGGCTCCCGAGTTACGAGTGCGAGGCCGTGGGTACGAACCCTGGCTTTGCTTTGTGTATTTTGTCATTAGTACTGTTCTTAGCGTGCGTGTATGACCAGATGTATGAATGTGGCCGAGGGAAATGGAGTATGTTAGAATCGTAGCAGGTAGCGTTGTGAGGTTTCTGCCTACCCCAACACGGTGAAAGAAAATATATTGTAGTATAAGCAAAAAATCGAAAACATCCGACATCCACCAATCTGTTCTTTGCCTGCGCGGTGGGTTGCGGTTCTCTCTCTTTCATAGAGAGGAGGTTTCGGTCCCAGCAGTGGGAACGTTATTGATAGGCTGATTATAACATAACATCATGCCTGTAATCCCCGGAGGGTTAGGCAGAGGTGTACCTAATAGTACACCCACATTTCGCCAGTTATGTGTTTCAACCGGGCACAACTCCTGATTCCGTGGCTGCTACTGAGAAATTACTGATGGGGAAACTCAATAACAAATTTCCCGACCCGGGAGTCGAACCCAGGAGCTCATGCTCAGCAGTCGCAATTGCATCTACTAGACTAACGAGGCAGTAGGATTTTAAACTAAGCTATAAATGTCAGGTAAGCTTTAAAACTGTTTAGCAAGAAATGCAACCAAACACTTGTTTACCGACACAACAAATTCACATGCTCGAGAAATGTAACACCGAATTATAAGACCGACCACCATAACTTGACATTCGATGGCGGCGCCACTATCTACGCGAACTATCAAAATACTGTACATGTCCCACTTTAGTTCCATATAGAACCGTGTGCCTTTATCAAAATGGTGATATTTAAGATTTCTTTGAACAAGAACTTATTGATGTAGTGTTAGTCAGAAACAGTAGTGGTTTCGTAATTAAAAACAATGTTATTATGGACCACCCATTGTATTAGTAATGAATGATATCGGATTTCGTAATGTTTGATGAAGTCATGGCGGAGTTATGAGCTGGAATTCGCAATGGGTGTTGATTTTCTTGTGGGTGTGAAACCAATGTTTGTTTTGATTGATTCAATGGTTTTGTTGTTGCATTGATTCATCAAAATAAATAAGTTATGCTTTAGTTTATAATAATAATAATAAAACTTTTAATTCAGATACAATCCATATAGCGTAACAGTAATTAAATAGTAAGCTTACAAAAAAAAAAATAATATTAATAAAAAAAAACAAAATAAAATAATTCAATTAATAGCATAGACAATAGAAATGAAGATATATAGATTAAATTAAATATACAATGTCAATATTCTTATGTCCTTTAAATTAGTTTTAACAAATTCACCGTATTACATAGATGGTGTTACAAAGTAAAAGATCAATATGGACCCTGTCGGGCACAGCAACATTAAAAGAGAGGTAGAGGGCTATGTAGCAATCTGTATATATAATAAAATAAAATGGTAAACTGACTGACTGACTGACTGGGTGATCAACACACAGCCCAAACTGCTGGTCCTAGAGACATGAAACTTGGAGGGTGTAGTCTTTGTTAAAGGCGGTTTTCCAAGTTCAAGTATTACGTGCGGTTGGTTTTACATGTTCGAAGTAAATTTATACAGTGTAAATGGCCCCTTTTCATGTAGATATTATAACCGATTTTTTTATGAAAATTCGTAAATTTATAGATTGTATTGTATAACGGGCTGGTGTCCGCAACTCCACGTCAATTATATTATAAATTACTAATTATAAATTACTAGATTTTAAACTCCGAACTTCATCAAATTATACTTGTACACGTTTCAACGCTATAATAACTTAGACGAATCCCCATTACCAGATGACGAATTTGCAATTTCTTTTTCCTCTCCCAAAACGAGGATATACCATCAAAAGCCCAAGGGAACATAAAAGGGCAGTTCATCCACCTGCGACCGGAAACTTCTTCATAATACAATCAGCATTCACTCTTATCAAGTGTATTGGATTTGGCAATATTCTCCAATTACCGTCTGAAGGGGACGGGACGCCTAAGAAGGACATACACTGACCTTATTGGAGCGGTTCTTCAGATAGGTCAGGTGCGTAGTACTAGCAACTGGCGTGTATGACCAGATGTATGAACGTGGACGAGGCTAAAGGAGTATGTTAGGATCGCAGCAGGTTTCGTTCTGTGGTTTCTACCTACCCCCATTGAAAATAGCGTGAATTTATGTATGTACTGTCTGGAGAGGCTATGAGGGTTTTAAGTTTCTTAGGCTGTTGTTGTGACAAACTAGGACGCGGTTTGTAGATGAGAACTCACATGTTAAGCTCTGCCTTCACTCACGCAGATCCACAGGGGATTCGCGACTGTGCGCGGTGATTAGTCTAATGTTCAGGTAATCGCGACTGCTCGCACCAGGAGCCAATTTCATCTCGATACCTCGCGGATTCGCTTTAGTTTGGCTAGAGCTTTATGTATGACTAGCTGTTCCCCGCGGTGTCACACGCTTCGCGGCTCCATTAGCGCGTTCAAGCAAACAAACAAACTCTTCAGCTTTATAGTATTAGTATAGATTAATAGTTGACAATTGCGTTACAATTAATCGATCTTTTTTTCATTTTGAAAATGGTTTATGACCATAACATTGAAATTGCTTTCTGTTTTCACGTTTACATAACATAATATAATGCCTATAATCCCCGAAGGGTTGGGCAGAGGTGTACGTAATAGTACACCCACATTTCACCAGTTATGTATAAGTCTCTTGTAATAGGGGGTGACCCTATGGCCATCAGCCGGGCACAAATCCAGACTCCGTGGCTGCTACTGAGAAATTCCTAATGGAAAAATCCAATAACAATTTGCCCGACCTGGGAATCGAACCCAGGACCTCATACCCAGCAGCCGCGCTTGCGACCACTCGACCAACGAGTCTGACAATAGCGCTACAGTTTTTCGATCAAATTGAAATTGCTTTCTTTGTTTTTATTGAATATCTAAAAAAATACTCAAAAATCAACATCGCTTTGGGTTCGAAGAAATTCATCGGTTAATAGGCGATTAATCGGATGATATGGCTAGAAAGTTGACTGCTGAGATGACGAGTAATAGAGAAGTATGGAAGAAGAAGACATGCTGCGCCGACCCCAAATAAATTGGGATAAGGGCTGGAGAAGTATGGTGATGAACGATTTCTCACGCATCAGGTGGATTTGTGTGTATTGCCAATATCTATCACAATCCAAGCTTTTCCATAGAAACGTACGGTAAGGTTACATTATATTGCCCATCCATTACATTCCCAGCCGATCTCAAACAGTTATTTACCCAGGCATCCTAATTACGTCATCAATTTAAAGCACTACAGAATTACCTCGCACCTACCCGTCCCTTTACCTAACGCTAAGTTATGTTAAACACGGGCCCAACTCGACCCAACATTTCAGGCACCACATCTTATATACAGCCACATAAAGTCTAGGCGTAAAATCATATTTACGGCGTACATTCACACCCAAAAAACGTTTTTATAAATCATATGTAAGCAGAAGACTGGAGAACAAGGGAATGCAATATTATTCTCGCGGCGTAGTAAATCAAACACCTCTGCCGACCCGCGTTTGGTCCTGGATTTATGTGTGAAACAACATACGTGCATGTAGGGCTGCCAGCTTTCTTTTTTCTATATGCTAGATGTGCTTTTGTTTTACGTTATTCCGGTTTTTTCGGTGGCTGGATTTTGCTGACACGGTCCTTTTTTTGTAGGACCGTGTACTCGACACTCTCTGCTGACTTGTGGCTTAATAAAAACAGCTACATAGGTCACTCAAGGTTAAGCATGGTCGTTCCGTTAATGGGTGACCAGTGACCATCCGCTACATGCCTATGAGAGGTTTCTCGACGGCATGTAAAGCCAAATCAGAGGCCCATGGGCGGGCATAAAAACTGACAACGGGTACCACACGATAAAGAAGAATCCAGTAGATACCAAGTTCGGCCTCGGAAAGCACGTTAAGCAGTTGGTATTCGTAGATCTTTGACTGGGTTGCAGAAGCCTGAAAGTCTGATAACCAGTCTTTGCTAGGGGGGTATCGTGTTACTCCGAAACTGGATTGTGGAATACAGATAGGCATGATCCGCATCATGTAAAGTACTGGTCACCTGCACAGTTAGACTGGAAGCCGACCCCAACATTGAAAACGCGACTCTAAAAATAACTTTACTTTCGGAAGTCGGTGACTTTGTTTGTTTCATTAAATTTTCTGTGACCAACTTCCGAAAGTTTATTTTAAGATTACACTTTTTCTGTTTTTTTTTTAAGTCGGTTAATTAGACTAGGATGATGATGGTACATTACTGCTGCCAATTAATGTCTAGGTTATATCTAGTTAGAATTTTAAATTATCAGCAGGTAATTAAAAGGAAAATATAGAAGCGTATCAAGCAGTAATAAAAAAACAATAAAGCTGCTTGATCAATTGCAATCACGAAGGCCTAGGCTGTATAATTAGACATGACATGGCTAATGTACAAAAAAACTCAATCAACTATAGAAAATGACGGTCTGGTAATAAAGTAGACATTTTATTGAAGTTCTTTATCAATCTCAATCAAGAATTATACATTCTAGAAACATTACAACATGAAGTGAAGAGTACATTACGTTGTAAAAAGCGCCATTTTTCCTTTTTTTATCTGTATATTATCACCTAAGTATGTTTATATCTGGTAAAGGTTAACAATGTAAGGTTTTTATTTTTATTCAGAAAAAGCTTACCGATATGCTATTCAGAGTTGGGCAAAGGCGTCGCCCCATGCTTTCCCGTTCTTTAGATCCGGGGCTAATACATAAGGCACGTTTAATCCCGTGAGAACGTTCATCATCATCATCCACAACCTGAATTCACACACTGCTGGGCATAGTCCTCTCTTTTCTTCTGCCAGCGTCGTCCTGGGGGTCTAAAATGGCCGCTTTAGCAGAATCATAAATTCTTAAAATGGTCATAGACGTTACCTACTATTACCACCTACTATTATGTGACCATTTTACGAATTTAAACGTAATCATATTATTATCCTATTATGATTCTGCTAAAGCGGCCATTTTAGACCCCCAGGTTTTTCCCCCGATGGCAACTATGTCGTCTTTCCATCTCGCCGCCCGACGACGGGACGAAACACATTTCTTTTCTCATATCTTGGACGCCATTCGGTGATAGTCTTGGTTCACCTGAGAACGTCACTCAGGATAATTTTCAGGCGAAACCGCGGTCAAAAGCTTGTCAAAAAAATACCTTTTTTCTTTCGAGCCAGCCCTAATCGTAACACCGAAGCTTATAGGAGCAGAGGCAGTGGAGTGTGGCGTCTACACAATGCTAGGAAGTAAAGGAGGGCAAACGAACCCAGGCGGTTTACATTAGCGATAATATTATGAAATATTGCTATAACAATGATACTGTGTGTGTGCTATTTTTATTTTTCGATCTGCTTTCGAACTTGAAGCCTGAAATAGTAACTTTATCAGTCTACAAATTTTGCTCGCGGTTTCACCCGTGTGAATCTCGGTAATTGTCCGACGGGTGTTAATCTAGGATATAAACTAGCTGTGTGCCAAATTTCATCCCAAACCGGTCAGTAGTTCTTGTGTGAAAGAGTAACAAACATCTAGTCAACCATTCACACAAATTTTCGCATTTATAATTGTAGCGAGTAGCATTGACTGGCGAAATGTGGGTGTACTATTAGGTACACCTCTGCCAAATCCTTCGGGGATTACAGGCGTGATGTTATATGATGTGATGCGTATAGAAAATACAAAACTTTCTAAACAGAATATTCAAACGCCATTTATGACGTTTTCAATAAACATAATAACTATCAAAGCCACAGCTAAAACAATTCCAGCTAATCGAAACGTAGTATTAGTGGTAACGACAATCCTTTCCAATAACGTAATTAAATACAAAACAATCACACTGGAAATCAATTAGGTACGCACAATCCAACATGGCGCCTGTGTTACAAACGTTGGAGAAATTCAAACAATTTCATTTGTATTTGTCCCTATGGTTTGGTACAGTCAGGGGCGTCAGTTGATGATCTGGTCTTTCAAGACTATAGTATTACCCAGTAACTGGATCTTTGACAGTCGTTACAGGTAGTCAGTGGCCCGAAAGTCTGACAACCTGTCTTAACAAGGGGTATCGTATTATTCAGTATTAACTGGGTTGTAGACACCAGATAAGCAGTCTCTTCAGAAAAATTCAGCTGCATCCTGTTAGACTGGAAGCCGACCCCAACATAGTTGGTTAAAGGATAAGTAGATGATGACAATGTCATGTACTTTATCGCCGACTGTACCACCGACAACGGATACGCCGTTTGTGTCAGAATGCTATGTGTTGCGGATTTCCGATAGTTAGAGTCAATAGTGTATTTTGATAATGGAATTGTATCATTGGAGATTTACTTTTCAGGCTATGTTGTATTAGAACTGACTGTTTTGACTAAATGTAATTAGTGTCACGTTTTGGGACCATACTTATAATTGAGAGATTATGGAGAGTATATTATATTACGTTACGCCTATAATACTTTAAGAGCTACGCAGAAGTGTACTAGGCTACTAGCAAGTTCAGTGAGGGTCGACCACTTTTCAAACTTGTTACTTACGGCATAAAGGTGAAAAATGGCAAGCCGTCAGTGAACTGGTACACATTTGGACAGTTGCGTACCTATAAGTTCCAGGTATTAGGTTGACGAGCTAATTGCTAACACACAAAATTAACGGTAAGCTTAAATATCCGGCAAATAAAAAACAGACCGATAACCAATAACATTCTAGTCTTATCTTGTTAAATCTTTAATTTAATTTTGAATAATTCGACATTTTACAACACTAACTTCAAGTTATCATTACTTTTCATTAGACATAGCACTCCCTAGATACCTAAACCGAATTAGCTCTCATGAGAGCATGGCCCAAAGTTAATGTTACTTCTGCTCCGATATTGAACCCAGCATTTAACCATTAAACGTACCTATAAGGTTGCATAATTCTAAACATCCAACTAGTTACTGCGTTTTAAGACTATAAACGACTTTAACACTACAAAATGCTTGTGCATAGGGTTACCGACCAAGTCAAAACTGCACTCAATGGTCCACTCCACGAATGTACAAGAAAAACCACAGTAAGGGAGGAATGGCGACGGATTGTGAAGCTTGCTACCACCCCTGATGTGACGACCACGACCACTCTGCCAAGATTGTGACGACGAAGAAGATAGGGTTACCATACTCACCATCTTAAGAGATTTGTCTGGACAAATCTGAGTTTTAAGACAGCCATCCATACTTTGTCAAGATTTTTCGTCGACACCTAGCCAAACTCATCATCATCTGCCTGCCTTTTCCCAACTATGTTTGGGTCGGCATCCAGTCTAACCGGATGCAGCTGAATACCAGTATTTTACATGGAGCGACTGCCTATCTGACCTCTACAATCCAGCTAATACTGGGTAATTCGATACTCCTTGGTATTGGTAAGACTGGTTGTCAGACTTTCGGGCCACTGACTACCAGATGACAGCCACGACCAACGACTTAATGTGCTTTCCGAGGCACGGAGGAAACTTGGTATGTAATGGGTGGTCAACCAGCCACGGACCAACACAGGCAAGCGCGGCTTAACCTAAAGTTAAGACTAAAGCTGTGGCGAGGTAGTGCATCCTTACCTAACCCATTCGTTCCACCTGCTGAAAATCTCCTACCTGAACATGATTTGCCATGGCTGACCTGGAAGCCTTTAAATATACTCCGGACCCAGGTCTCAGCAAGTAAAACCTGTTCAGGTGGAGGTTCATTAATGACTCTGCCCTGTAGTGTAAAATAATGTGGTGCTGTTCTACAAACGATATGGCACTTAACATCGTATCTTGCGTGTCCTGTTGTTTGTTCACTACAGAAACTGATGGACGCTACCGAAAGCGCCAAACTAGTAGCTTAATTCTGGGCTGACACAATTTAGATTGCCAACGACACGCTAGGAAGAAGACCTAAAGATTGATCCAAGTGGCAGTTATTCTTGAACCACGAGCTCCTTCCCGAACTAAATGCGACAAATGTGGAGCAACGTAGGCTGCTCAAATCAATTCAGCGTAGGAAATATTGGTTACTTCTTGAGATGATGGTGTTGCTAAATAGTTCTAAAGTTTTTGCGAATGTCCGGCGGGACTTTCGTAGTTTCGAAATGGTAGGTAGCCCTAGTCGCTGGGAAACAATTCTCGCACCAACACTAAGGCTGGCTATATGGCCGGAGCAAAACGTTTCGGTCTAATTGCCTATCGTAGCCTGTATTTATAGCCCCAGCGAATGGCCCATACTTCATAAGACCCTTTAATGAGCAATAAATAGCCATTAACAATAGTTGATTAAAGGCCCATTGTTGATTCGAGATTGATTTTGAAAATTTATATTGTTTCGAAACGACGTGAAAATTGAGTGTGGTTTGTTCCTAGTTTTATTCTTCGTTTTTAAAGAAATGTGCGGTAGTTAAAAGTTTTTTCTTTCATTTCATTGGCTGATCTTGGCTTAATAATAACAACCGCTCGGGTCAATATTTAGGTTAAGCCGCGCTTGCCTAGGTTGGTCCACGGTTGGAGGACCGTCCATTATAGACGTCCTTCCTCCGTGCCTCGGAAAGCACATTAAGCCGTTGGTCCCGGCTGTCATTTGTAGATCTTTGCCAGTCGTTACAGGTAGTCAGTGGCCCGAAAATCTGAGAACCAGTCTTACCAAGGGGTATCGTATTATCCAATACTAACTGGGTTGTGCAGGTCAGATAGGCAGTCACTCCATTTAAAATACTGATATTGAGCTGCGTCCGGTTAGACTGGAAGCCGACCCCCAACATAATTGGCCTAACTAGGGTTGGCTGGGCAGATGATAATTTCATTGGCTGATCTATTATTGTATGTATTACTTCAATATTTTCCTTAGACTTGCTTCTGCCTAGTCTTAATCGAACATAACATAACAATTTGGTTAGGCAGAGGTGTACCTAACAGTACACCTCCAATTCGCCAGTTATCTTTAAGTCCCATGTTATCGGGGGCGAGCCTATTGCCATGAACCAGGCGCAAATCCAGACTCCGTAGCTGTTACTGAGAAATTCCTGATGGAAAAACCCAATAACACTTTGCCCGACCCCGGAATCAAACCCAGGACCTCAGCAGCCACGCTTGCGTCCACTACACCAACGAGACAGTCCAAAGAAAGTTAGAAATCAGATGACAATGCTAGCAAAGAAACAGTTAAACAAATAGACGCCAATTTTATCAACATAGTACGAACAGATTCCGTGCCAAACTATGTTTCAATTCGACATGAATCGTTGCCAAAGCAAATCTAGAAAGTTTTACATTCCGAGTCAAAACACTTCCATACTTCACACACTATTAAAAATTAATTCAAAAACAAGTTTTCTTATTACGGGAAAACTTTTCTACGGCTTTAGAAGTAAAAACTCGTAAAAATAGGCGATATTGGCTATCAGTTAAATAAATTGATTATGCAGAACACAATAAGTGCATAACTCAGGACTGATTGCGAAATCAATTATGGCCTTTAAAATCGTAAAACCGTACTGGTGTGTACGAAAGTTATTAAAATATGAATAACCGTAGTAATTCATATATACAATACAAACTTATGCTGTTTTCCCATGGCAGAAACCATAAAACGCGAAATGCTCCTTAAATTTTCTTTTTTAATGGAGATGAAATCATTTTCTGTTTCTTCAACGTTTTTTTTTGTGTGGTTAATGCCCAGCCTAGTGTCAGAGTTTTTATGCAACCCATGGGCTTCTGACTTGGCTTTACATGCCGTCGAAAAATATCTCTCAGGCATGCTAGATTCCCTATGATAATTTCCTTCACCGTAGTTATTGACAATTATAGGTATAATACGCACATGAATAAAAAAAAAACAGAAAAATCAGATGTGCCTGTCTTGAATTCGAACTCGAGACCTATGACTTAGCAGCCTGACGGTCACACCACTAGACTATCACTGCTGTTATACTCCCTAATTATAGGAATCAATCAAACCACTTTTCTCTTCAACGATACAGTACCGATACATCGGAAACAACAGGTTTATCGATAAAAACGTTTTCGAGTCGTAAAATCTTAGAATTAAACGAACGTATACTTATAGTTAGGGGACAGGTCCCACCGCTTACGAGGAAACGACTAGTAGCTAGCGATTTTCTCGCTCAAGATAAGTATAACGTACATATACGTACGTATACGTACGCCAGCGTATTAAGTAACCACAAACTGTCAATTTTCGAACTTCATCTTAAAATAATTTTGAAAAATTTGACAGTTTGTGGCACTGTACTTAAGACTTGCAGGTCCTGTGTCATTAAAAGAGATACATAATATTATAATCGTTGATCTATCTCGCTATCTTAAACAAAACTGCCAAAATTCGGGTGTACTATTAAGTACACCTCTGCCTAACCCTTTTGGGATTACAAGAGTGATGTTATGATCGCTATCTGTTCATTGTCGCGGGGTACTCGTTTGTCGCAGCGACAAGAGCTATGAAAGAGAGACTCTCGCTTCGCACAGTCGCCAGCGCATCAAGTCACCACAAACTGTCGAATAACTCCAAAAGATACCCAAAACCACCACCATAAAACGTTGCTGGTTAAGATCAAAATCGAATAAGAAAATTTGACAATTTCAGGTAGCTTGATGCGCTAGTGACTGTACATACGCATAACAGCGAGAAATCGCCCGTCGCACGAACAACTCATTCGCCTAACTCGCCAACTAATTTTCAGTTGCTTGATCTACTCGCTTCTAGCTGCTTGTTCATGTCGCTGGCACAAACTGTTAGTTTGTATTTTTTATTTTGCAGGCCCAGCAAGAACATTTCCGCTTCCACGGAGGGTATCACCACGTGGCAGCGCAGAAGTGACTTTGCCTCCATGTTTTGGGCCTCAGACGGCAGGATAGGAGGTGCAGCATAGTTTGTACCACAGCTCCACGCTCACTGCTGCTGTTACGTTGAGGTAGCTTCCACAAGATTGGAGTTACATCTTCCCCCTTGGGTTCGGAGTCGCTACTCGCTAATCGCTTACAGTGGAACAGTGCCTTAAGATACAGCCCGTTGATTTGTTAACGAAGTTAAATTACCATTGACAGCTACCTGTGAATGTCGGTAATGGTGGCTAAATGAAGGTAACGGATGAGAACTATTAAGAGGAAACACTTGGTATGGGTTTTAAGTAGGTAGGTACGTACTCTTGGGAAATTGGGTGTGACTTCACGCTTGGGTACTGTGTTGTTTTGTTTTTTGATTTAATCGGTTGTCATTTTGTTTAAAGAATAGAGGTTGTTTAAGTAATTCAAGTTTTTGACGGGGTTGTGTTATTATTACTGAAAAAGATGATATGATGTGATATGATATGAACTTTACTTAAAATAACATAACATCACACCTCTAATCCCCGAAGGGTTAGGCAGATTTGTACCTAATAGTAGACCCACATTTCGCCAGTTATGTTTTAGTCCCGGCTGCTATTAAGAAATTCCCAATGACAAAAAGTAAAAAACCCAATAATACTTTGCCCGACTTGCGAATCGAACCCAGGACCTTATTACATTATTATAGTCACGCTTGCGACCACTTGACCAACGAGGCAGTCTACTTATAATCTTAAGAACAATTTCAGCCAATACAACACCAATATCTTTTAGGCTTTAAAAATGAACCATTATTTTTAAATTCCAAGTCCAATATAAACCAGAGTCCTCGTCGATATGTCATATTTTCGTTTAATAAACTTATTGATATAACAGTTCACTACTGGATATCGGCCTCTCCAAACCAGCGCCACACCACCCGATCCAATCCTCCATAACTATACAAAAACACTTATTTTAGTAAAGCTACCGTTATCAACTAATTTCACACTTTAAAAACCGGTCAAGTGCGAGTAGGACTCGCGCATCGAGGGTTCCGTGTAAACTTGTAGGAATTTGTTATTAAACTACATATTTACGCTTTACTGAATTTTTTCCTTTTCATGTGCTGTAAGACACTGCTAGCATAAGTTTTTAAACTGTCATGGTGACTACCATTATCATTAACTCATCAACTTGCTAAATTTCATGATTCTAGCTCACCCTATAGGTTTTGATCCCCTTGTGAAATCGCAAAATATGCGGCATAAACGGTCATATATTTTCATCGCGACTTACAAGGGCACTTGTAAGTCATTAGGGCATTAGCATTTGATATTAATTTCACAACAAAATAATCCTTAAGGGTCCCGTTTTTACCGACTGAGGTACGGTACCCAAAAAACACCCAAGAAACGGTGACATCACACCATTAGCCACGGTCACACTACACCTACAAAAATTACGAAACTAGCAAATCGATTCTCGACAAAATAGCCGAAATATCGATTACCGTACAAGAATCGAGAACACAAAAGAATCGCTCACAAAGCTTGTCAATGACAAATGAAATTCGACGTCAGACCATAAATTGTGACTAGGTATAATAAAAGATTATCTATCCCTGAAATAAATACAGGGGGAGGACAATGGGCCTTTATTAAGGGAGTATACCCTTATGGGTATAGTTCTTTGGACGCGTGTATGATTCGCATCTGTTCGGTTATTGTTTTACATGGTTAATTCGATTTTGGTTTGAGGAGGATGAATTCGGGATTTTTTGCGACTAAATTAGGCTTTTGTTTGATCATAATAATATAAATGTGAAATAAAAATCACCGTGTATTTCTGATGTGAAAAATATTTTAACTTGGGTAAAAGAAGTACAAGTGCATGCATGGAGTTTCGTTGCCCTTATTCTTCTCTTCATCAACCTACGTTTTTTAACGGCCAACTAACTTCAACTTCCTGTTTTACTGTTGGACTGGCCAGTACGAATGAGCCTATCACTACATAGTATAAAACAAAGTCGCTTTCTCTGTCCTTATATCCCCATGTATGCTTAAATCTTTAAAACTACGCAACGGATTTTGATGCGGTTTTTTTTAATAGATAGAGTGATTGAAGAGGAAGGTTTATATGTATAATACATGCACCCGTGCGAAGTCGGGTAGGGTCGCTAGTAAATAGTATAATTGAAATAAATGATTTCGACTGTGATAACAAACAATTCAGAATATCAAACAATAAGTACAAAAAACCTTTGAATGTATTTTCAAACTTACCTACATTAAAAATCAATGTTACATGTTCGGATCACTTACCCACAATATGGACTAGATCCAAATCTCATTTCAAATCAAAGGACAATGCCCATAATTCACTAGCCATCACTAAAAATATAATCTAATAGAAAATAAACGGATATAGTCGATTACTCGCATTATAGCAGAGTTCTGATTCAATGATTTTGCCGCTAAAAAAAATGGCAATAGCTGTTGGTAATATAAACAGTCCGTGCGAACCACGCGTTCATAAGTCGCGTGCCAGGGGTGTCGCATACGCAGTTTTATTTTTACTGATTTTAATTTTAAAAGTACGGTTATGGCTAGCGTTTATTTCTCATTTTTTTTAAAAGAGCAATTCTCGTTTAATAAAAACGTTCACATTCTTCTCCTTCATTTCAGTCATAATCTGTCAAAAATACGTCTAGTTTACCGATATTTTTGACGTTGATTTTCGCTGAATCTCGGCACAATCCCACATTACGTGATTTGGTTTTCAGGTAAAGCGTGATTTCTACAAGCGAAATGTAACAAACATGATCGATTCCTAAATACTTTGTTTCATAATTATGTATTGAATTATTAATAACATCTACTGAGCTGTAGAATACTCATAGTGATATTTCGAACCCCAATTTATTCATAAATACACATATTAAACAAAATTATAGTTATGTCTTTCTTAAAACTAATGAGACATATTAAAATAATTGGTAATTAATTATGCATATTAACCGTGGATATTAGATGTCTATCGCCGGGCCTTTCTGTTGACCTCTAAATATCATTATAGTAATATTTAAGATATTTTAATGGTGCCCAAAAAAGATGTGCATATTTTCATATTGGTAATAAAAATTCTTTGATCCAAAAAATCTTGATAGAAAATATTAATTTTGGTTTTTATTGATATTGTATACCGTTACACATCACGTCTGTATAGATTCTCCAATAAATTAAAAAAAAACTGCTATAACGGTTGTAAAACACCAATACCAAAGCTCAGAGTCCCTTATTGTTCCGCGACCATTCTTTTTTTTATGTTATGTGATTATGGCAATGATGGACTTTGTTACACCTTGTATAAAAAAAACCTAGATTCTTAAAAAATCCTTCCTTAGTTTTAGTATTTACTAATTTTGAATTTAGAATAGATTTTTACTCAGGACAGCCCTAACGAAGTCCCCTACAGGATCAATAGAACATTTTATTTCTCTCTCTATTATAAATCCGAGGGGAGCATTATAAGGAGCGTCGCGTGCGTGCAGTTACCGCCACTGTGCCATTAACGAGTGCCACTGGCAACTGGCAACTTTGGCAACTGGCTACAATTGTCTTCTATCATTTTCTATATATATTTTTGGGTGTATAGTTCAAATATACTGTTCAGAACTTTTGATGGTTTAGTTAGTTGAAACGTTGGGAGAAACTAAACTTCTTGAAACAATAATAACCCTGCAATTGCTTACTGACAAAAGAAAAAAGTCTACATTGATGACTTAACTGGCAAGAAATACTGTAATTATTTTGTATCTCATTGTAATACAGCGGTATTTTTATGTTAACAAAATGGTTTTTTTTGTACTCTACCACAATGCTGTTCTATTTGACCCAAAGGTTGACTGGTAGAGAATGCCTTGTGGCATTAAGTCCGCATATGTACCACTATAGTACATGAAGTTTAAATAAATAAATAAATACCGAAAACGTTGCTAGTAAAAATGTGTCAAATATACAAAGAATTAACAATTTAATAGCTTCAGACCTGGGATTAGGTAAAAAGGCTCGACTTAGTGATTAAACGGATTAATATCACAACATTAAAGACACAGTGGGAGGCAGAATGAGGGCATTCGCATCATAAAAATAAAATATAATAAAAACAGAGATAATCGGATTTCATGATAACACGAGTGCAAAATAAATCTATACAGTGATTTATGATCTATTGCGATTATTATTTTTATTGTACTTTACAATAAAAGATTTGGCTTCTATCATTTTCTATTCTAGTGTTCAAAATATATGGTTCTAGCATTTGTACCTACTTACTATAAAATAAATTGGCTTCTATGATATTCTAGTGTCGAAAATTATATATGGTTTTATCAAGCTTTGTAATTTTTCGTGTTGGTACTTGGCTTGTACTTTTGTTCTGGATGACCTTGCTTTAGGTATAAAACACAATAAAATTATGTTTGTCATGTCTGTATAAGTGTGTGTCGCATAGTAATTTTGTTTTATTGAAGATTCTAGACTTTATTACTTTGGTAGACACGACAAGTAAACCAAACCAACATAATTAATTATTTATGTGTAATAGCCTATTTTTATTGTTTCATTTCATTAGAACTAACATTGATGACAATGTCAATATTAAAGCATAGTTTTTCAGATTATTATCAATGCTTTAATTGAACTTTTTTTATCTAAGTTAAGTCAGTTATACGTTTTAAGGCAGACAGTATGAAAAGTAAATATTTTACACAAATCTAGAACAAAGCACTGATACAATTAGCCCAACAATTCTATAAAACACACAAGAAGACCGATTCTTCCATGTTTTTATAAAGGACAATGCTAATAAAGTTATTTTACATCTTAAGTATTCCATAATTTACAAAGCAGAGTCCTCTCGATGAGGTAAAGAACATTATAACTGGAAAATAAATGTAGTCGCACTGCATTGCTAATAAAAGTAACGAAGTAAAAGTTTATTTCTCCTCTTTCAGTTGTAAACATGTTACAGGACATATTTGTAAGTCGTTTAAGCATTCTTTTGTAGACGTTGTTTTCATCCTCTGGGCACAAAAAATATAAAAGATATTTCTAATGCAGGTAACTGTAAAGAAACAAGTTTAACTGAAAATGAATCTCGTAGGAGTATTTGTTGATCCTTGGTTAAAATAAAAAAAAACCGGCCGAGTGCGAGGCGGACTCGCGTACTGACAGTTCCGTATAAACGGTTCCGTTCGCGTACTTGTTATTAAGCTACATATTTACTTTTTTTCAGATTTTTTCCATTAGACGTGCTGTAAGACATTGCTACTTGCCAAATTTCATGATTCTAGGTCAACAAGTAGTACCCTATAAATCTTGAGTGTCGAAATACACGTTTTTTGCGGCAAACGGCCGTATCTTTTTTTTACGTTAACTCAGAAGTTTGATTTTTTCACAGCTTCAAGAGATCTGAGTATCTCGTTTTAATTTCAGCCTCCACGCGTTCCCTAGATAAAGGGTCTTGACAGACAGACAGACAGACAGACAGACAGACAGACAGACAGACAGACAGACAGACAGACAGACAGACGGACGGACGGACGGACAACAAAGTGATCCTTTAAGACACAACCAAGTATTCGAAACACTCTGTATTATTAACATTTGTCAAACTATATTTACATAATGCTTAAATTAAGTCACATACTGTCCGTGTAAGCCCCTAAGAAAACAAGATAAGCATGCCCGTTTTTGCCCTTAACTGGCGTAGTAAAAACAGCTTACAACCCCCAAGTAGAATTTAAGTCATAAAAACAACTTAACAAAATAAAGCATTTATCAATCTGCCACGTCAAGTTAAAAAAAAACAACTGAAATATGAAAATACTCAAAACACTCCATTTACCTGAAACACCTCATACAGACCAATTAACCTAAAAAATAAGTGGGGCAAGCAAAAACAGTTTGCAGAAATCGTGAATAAAAACAAAGTTGCACCTTCATGATGTGGAGTAGCTCTGGTTCCTGACCCATTTTCCAGCACCCATTGTAGCAGTGGAGTCATATTTTCTGGAGTGGCTATGTCATTGCATACGCTTTTCGCACAATGCCCTTTTTGAAGTTGTGTTATTCTTTAACTAACATCACTTCCTAACCCCATATTTAAGTACTAATGCTGTAACATGTTAATATTGTAATACCAAATGATTTAAAAAGAGGAACCATGGAGTTTCTTGCCGGTTCTTCTCCGTAGGAAACGACCAACCCGAACATTGCACCTATTTGTCGACGTTCTATAAGTGCCCATCTAGGCCTATGTGAAATAAAATATTTTAATTATGATTTTGGTGTTGACAAGAGAATCTGTGTCTTTGAAAAATAAATGAGTTCGCTTTCGAATTGTGTAAAAAGTATATTTAATAAAGGTTGGCAACGACAAGCTAGATAAAGCTAGAAAATACCAAACTATGAAATGTCAAGTATGAAAAGCCAAATGCATATTCACCCAATGTCCTTTTAAAACTGCAGTATGATTTTCTAAACAACACTTCAAGATTCGGATAATGCCTTCTCGAAACCTACATGATTTATTTGATAAAGCTAGTGAAAGTTGATTTCGAATTGTGTGCGGTCACGTGAGTGAGGTTCCAAGTGAACTTTACAAAATAGCACTGCTGATATTTACAGGATAAGCTTCTAGTTATTTTAAAACAGATTTTTGTAAACTAGGTCAATGGAGATGTGTCAAGGGTGAGCGTTAGTCCTTATTGTAGGTTGTATTTTTGCTAGGTTGAATGGAACAAAAATTAGGTCAAGTGGTACATGCATGAATAAGTTGACTTAATGCATCATAAATATATAACAAAGAAGAAGTAAGAATAGTAGTACCACTAGGTATGTGAAATGTTTATAACAGAATGGTTTTGGTGCAATAGATTTGAATGAAGGTCTTAAGATTGGTATTAAATGAGTATACATAACTAGCAAAATATGGGTGTACAGTGTACTGTACGTAGCTCTGCGCTTCTGCCTAACCCTTCCGAGAAGTACAGGTGTGATGTCATGACGTGGTATTACCCAGGTTTTTTTGTGAATTCAGATATCAAACATGATAATATTCCAAATTATTTTTTACGCTGGCAATAATTTCTTTACAACAGCTTTAACACACACAACTTATAGGATAAGCCCGCCAAATACCTGTCAGAAAAATAAAACTTTTGAAAACAACAAAGCTCCCTCTAAATTAGAACATTATCCTTTATACTCCCAAAAACTAGTTCAAAATACAAAACTAGAGCATTATAATGTAATTTATCTAATAGTTAACTATACTAAAGTCAATTACCAACATTAATTCTCGTACAGCGTATTTCGAGCTACATCTATGCACTATGCGCCAACTATGACCCAATTTTAGTACCGCCATGCGAGAGTGAACCAAACAGTAAAATAGTATTTCTAAAAAGGTTTTTATTGCCGGTCGTGTTTAAGCAAATATTTTTTTTTCTTTTATATGGTTTTCTGGGTGTTAGTCTTTCCTCTGTTTGCTGGGAGCTAGGTTTTGTGCAGTTTAATTTGTAATAAAGACTGCTTTGTTGAATGGTGGTTGAAAAAGAAAGGGTTTCAGAAACAAATTACTGTTGAGAGTTGGATGGTTGATGACTCCATCTGCTAAGTATTTTGTCTAAGAAACTGAGGAGAAACAACTGCATTATTCAACAGCACTTGCCCAGCCTTTTCTGTGTTGGAGTCAGCTTCCAGTCTAACCGGATGCAGCTGAATATTTATTTATTTATGTACACGCAAATACTTAACAGGACAATATAAGTATATTACATGGAGCGACTGCCTATCTCACCCTCACGACCCAGTTAGTACTGGGTAATGCGATTCCCCTCTTGGTAAGACTGGTCGTTTTTAGAAAGGAAGAAGAGAGTCATAGGTGGTGACCACTTTGAACTTAAGCTGGCCAAGGATCATACGGAGTTTCAATTGATGAAGAGGCCAGCTTCTATTCCTTTATTCTGGTTTCGTTAACCACTCAGGTGTAGCTTACTGTGCAAAGCATATTCTTACTAAATAATGTTTTCAAGTAAAGAGTTTGACAGACAAAAGAATCACAAAAAACTGTCGACTTGAAGAAAACATTACCCCATATTTTTAATTTTAAAAGCTATTAAGTATACCGTAGAGCTATTATTATCCTTCATATTCTAGCATATTCTACAATTTCGCAGATTAAGGATGTGACGTCACATAACCAGAATTAGCATAGTGGTCACCACAGTAGTATATTTAGAGGTATGAAATATAAACTCTGGTATAATTGTATGTTATTACCCACCTCTTCTAACCAAACGTGTGTTGTGAAATAATCTGGTAGCATTAATGCAGTAAGCGTTGCATGGAATTTTGCAGTTTTTATTTTTGAAGCTTTATTTCACAAGTAAAAATTGTGTGTAGGTAGGTACTTCATCAATTCCCATTCGTATTATCATCATATTCTAATACGGGGAATAGGCATTCACATAAAAAAAAAAACTTTTAGTTCACAAAAAAACCATGTTTAAGACATTGCATTTGGCAAAAAACATATCATGTACCAGATTTCTTATCTCTTAAATAACAATATTAAAACTATGATCCTTAAACGGTTACAAAAAAAAACTTGCACGATCTTTCACTCCGCCATCCAAAGCAAAGATTGCTTACCATCAATACAGCAGTAACTAATACATTGGTCACGTTCAGATTTCTGTTTATATTATACGCTGCTAACCCCGTAACGTATATACCGAGATGTTTGTTAAACAAAGCCAATGTTCCACCAAGTTCTACTATTGATTTATGACTGAATATTGCCTTTGACAGCTCGGTGTTGCCATTCAAAAAATATGTATTTATTTTTGTTACGTTTTATTTTACAGGGCAATAATTTTCGAGGGAATAGTCGTAAAATTTTGCTTTAGAGTTTATGGTATTGTTTATTTATGAAAATAGGGTTTATTATTGTGTTTTTTTATGGCTTTATTTGAAATTTTCATTGCAAATTACTGCGTGACTATTGAGATAATTTGATGTGTTTTAAAATATGCTTAATACCTTCTCCGCATCAAGACCGTCATATTACGTTGTAAATCGTAGTATATGTCTTTAGATAGATCACAGGCATAACGATTCATGTCACATTCAAACTGCACTTAAATGTAATTTATCTGACGACTTCGTAATCACAGGATATATATAAGCACGACTGTACGATAAATTGAACTGATTGTACATTTAGTTTCAGTTCGAAAGTTCCAAATATTCTAAGCATTTCCCAGGTAGGGCAAAGTGTTATTGGGTTTTTCCATCAGGAATTTCTCAGTAGCAGCCACGGAGTCTCGATATGTGGCTGGTTGATGGCAATAGGCTCGCTCCCTATATTATTACATTAGACTTAAACGTAACTAGCGAAAGGGTGTACTAATAGGTACACCTCTGCCTAACCCTTCTGGGATTACAGTCGTGGTATTGTGTGTTCGTCTAACAACTTAAAAATACCGCTAGTTAAACGCAATGGCTTATGTTAGTTATTCTATGAAAGCGATTGTCATGATGATTGAATTACGCGTGGTGTAATTCCAAAGTCATCTTTTACGACATCAAACAGTGTGGAGCGTTACCAAACTCATAACCACGACACACATGCTTCAAGTTTTCATAATCTTCAATTTAAAATAACTACACCAAAACGTTTCTTGAAACTTACTTCAAAGACTTACAATCCACAATTCGCAATTCGTGGTACTAACTTGTAAACTTACAGAATACACCGCGAGATGGCGCTTGTGAACTTCTTTTGTTGCGAGGTCTGCCACTGTTAAATTTACTGCAGTGGAGTGTGGAACTTTGTTGATTATTACTGCTCTTGAGTAGTAAGTACGTACCTGGAAAAAAAAAGTTGGCTTTAGTTACAATTGTACAATAAGTAAACTTATGTTTAAGTTGAGTGTAGCTGCTCTGTCGGGAGCAGCGTGAAGATTCAGTTTTTCAGGATTGATAGTGCCCTTATTCTTTTTTACGAGTTGATTAAACGATTGTCGAATAGCAAATTGAGAAGTTTCATGATGATGATAACACTATATTTAACTAAATATAACTAAAAATAAAGGTAGTCGTTAAGGTAGTTCTTGGCTTGAAAGTCTGACAACCAGTCTTACCAAAGGGTATCGTGTTACCCAGTGCTAGCTGGGTTGTGGAGGTCAGATAGGCAGTCGCTCCATGTAAAGTACTGGTATTCAGCTGCATCCGGTTAGACTGGAAGCCGACCCCAACATAGTTGGAAAAAGGCAAGGCAGATGATGATGAATGAAAACTAAAGATCAAAACGAGAACATCGGAAGCCTGAAGCTCGACCCGAGCGGCTGCTGATTTTTTTGTAAATTGTCACGACCTAATTAATTACGGCCAAATTCTGAAACAAATCAGTTTTAAATATAATACTACCATTTTAATTGTCATTGTAACAAAATGTCGTTTAAGAATTCAGAGGTGATTTTGTCAATAAATTGCATCGATACCTTAATTTGAAACAATAATTGTTCCTGAAACTCGAGTGTAACCGCAGGACAGAGCTTGTTACATACTTTGATAGTATTCAGACATTCAATTAGTAACTCGAGCTGGGTATCAAATAAGGAATTCGCGCTAATTTAATCAGACTACCCAGATAATCGCCGTCGAGTGCCCGACCTTGGTATTACTGAGAAAGAGATAATGTGCTTTGAAAAGATTAAATATGATGCAGGCATAAAATATTATAGTTGACACCCATATCATGGGAATGCATTACAAATAACTATACTCCATTTGTTTAGGTAGTTAACTAAAGGTAAACAATCTTAGCATGTCTTTTATCTAAAAAAATGACTAAAAATTGTATCTAAAAATGTTTACAATTAGGTATTTACTTAAATAGATGTTAGGTAATTAACTTCATTTAAATAATCTTTGTATGTCTTTTATACGATTTATTTTACATAAAAAGACATATCAAGATTGTTTACCTTTAGTTAACTACCTAAACAAATGGAGTATAGTACGCCATCTTAGGGACTCTGTCATATTGGATTTAGAATGGCGTCACTTAGCTAACCATGCATTGTCATCGCTCAATCGGAAACCGTGACGTGGGTCAAATTTAACATCCAAGATTTTTTACATAATTATATTTCAGGTGAAGGTAATAAAAACATGTTAAAAAAACCGGCCAAGTGCGAGTCGGACTCGCGCACGAAGGGTTCCGTACCATTATCTATAAAAAAAACGGCAAAAAAAAACATGTCTGTTTTATGGGAGCCCCACTTAAATATTTTTATTCTATTTTGTAGTATTTGTTGTTCTCTAACTATCACGGTTCATGAGATACATACAGCCTGGTGACAGACGGACAGACCGACAGCGGAGTCTTAGTAATAGGGTCCTGTTTTACCCTTTGGGTACGGAACCCTAAAAAGAGTATTAGTTGCCTTGTAATAACGGCCGCAACTCCGTACCAGGATAAGAAAAAGTGAAATATATTTCCACTAAACATAAGTACAGTCAAGCACATCAAAAGTAAGACATTCTACCATAATCGATCATTCCTTTCATCTAATCCAAAAAAAAAACGAAAAGAACAAAATCCATACATTCACGACCCCTGTAGGTACCTACTAGTTATTAGGAACCACTTGAATTATTCATTGGAAGAGGGTAGACGAAAATCTTAACTTTTAACAGCAACTTTCAACTATAACGGGTAGAAAATTAAGTCCAATTTGGAATGGTAACTTCGGCTGAGTGTTCAATCTTCGGATTTCAATCAGAACATTTAAATAGAGACGAGGTCTTAACCGTAGACTATTGGTTTTTGCTTGACAAAGTTTAGTCAACTAGTTTCTTGGTCCTTTGATCTTTTTAGTCTGTAACCTCAGTGCTGTGAGGTTTTGGACAGCTGAGTATCCAAGAGATATGTAGACATTTAAAGCAATATTATACGGCAAATACTTACTGACAAGAAAAATAAGATAAAAACCGGTCATTTTCTACGAATGAGTAGAAGTAATACATGTTTGCTACAATATCATTTTACCATTTTTATTTTTTTATTTAGACGTGTTGTTTATAGATGCATAAAAAATAGAAAAAAAACTTATGATTTTTATTATTGGTTGAATGCTAAGTCTGTACTTCAGACAACTATAAGAATGTCATCAACTTATTATACTCTTACTTTGTGTGAATTAAGTTTCTAAGATCATTTTAAATCTTCTTTTATTTTCTTAACATTACTTTTTCATTAATGCACTACTATTATTCCAAGTAAAAGTTTTCAAGAATTACTTTAGCACTTGGCTATCATAATCACTCCTAGAAAGTAAAATATTATTACTAGAAAATCCATTTAACAAAGAGATTTTAGCGTTAATCTTAAAATAATGTCTTGAGAATTCAATTGCACAGAACAAAATGAATGAATGATTTAATTTTTATGAGAAATGACCAAACTGTTGTATGTCTATTCATTTGGTCTATGTTTGTGTTGGAGTAAGATTGAAAAATGACCAAATGATAAATTTAATTGAACTAGGGAACGTTTTCTTTCGTTTTAATCTTGATATCGCTGAAAAAACCATCTATCTTACGAATAAATTGTCCTTTTTGCTTCGTTTTTTTTTTCAGTTTTAATAATCTTATTAGGTTTTAAAGTTTTACATTAATGACATAAAACTCGAAAATATTTTCAAGACTTCCCAAAAGGGTAAAAGTAAAACTCGTCTTACACCGGGAGTTAATTCGAATTAAGTTTTTATGCGGTCATAAAAAACCCAGAGTCCACGTTAACGTTTAGCATAAATCTGCAATATTTAAGGAAGTTGCCCATCGGGAGGACAGTTTAAAGTGTTCGAATAATATATTTATGCTCGGTGTGTTTCTCCCCCTTATCTGCGAACTTTGACTCTGTCATAATGTTTCATTATTATACTAATAATTGTGTAGGGGAAGACTTTTATTGACGGTTGAAATTTTGACAAGATTTTTATTGAGTTTGTGAAAAATGCTCGTGTTTTTGCTATTTATGTTTCAATTTCCATTCGCAATGGTACCAAATTATTTTGTTACTGTCTCTCTGTCCCTCCAATTCCATTTGTCTTCACTTGAGAAAGCAATGTCAGTCTTGAACTCTTAACGTGTTTGGTTTAGCTTTCAAACATTTGTTTTCTAAAGAACAATTAAGTTTTAACAACTAAAATTCATGAGAACAAGACCATCAATTTTATTTTCAAAGCCGACTACGTACATAATTTGAATAAATTTGTATACACGAAGTTACGACAAATACAAATGCATGTTTTGTTTCAATCTTCATTACGAATTACTATATTTTATGTCTTTGCTCAAAAATAAAGCGAAACACGCATATTTTACGAACAAAACAAGTTCAACATAATGTATGCAGACTTAAAATATCAAAAGACAAGAAAATTTATTCAAACATGAACATTACAAGAATATAAGGCGTTCTACAACCAGAATTAGCATCCTACCAAGTGTTACATAAAATTAGCTATAAATGTATAAGGTTGTTATTAAATTATCAAAAATCGATTTGATCCGAATTATTTCGCCGATTCAGAACCCTAATAGACTAATTACATTACCATAAATGTTCAATTTAATTTATTTACAAGACATTTTAAATACTTCCTAAGTATTAAATAAAAATCGGAAGACGATATTAAAGATTTAATTAAAATTTTCGCCGCTAACTGTACTTTAAAGGACAATGGGCTTAAAATGGTGCTTTGAGTAGAAATTCGAAAAGGGTGATTCTGATTTTCTTATAGAAATATTATTAAGTGACGGGGGATCGATTCTGAGCAGACAAAGGACCAATTGGGGGTAAGGGGGAGACTAAAATTTCCTTTTAACTTGTTTGAGGATTGTGTTTGTTGACACATTAGGCTGTTGTTTAGATGCCCGATTATTAAATTCTTAATATTGAGAGTGCGGATGATCAAAGAGTTATTTAATGGGGGCCTGGGTGCCGATTTGGGGGAGGGATTGTTTTGAAGTGACACTTAGCAGTATTTATTGCAATTATGGGGTTTTTTGACTGAGTAAACTTACTGCCTACAAAATAATTTAACTCCGTTAAGCTTCTGTTCCGGACATTCGAAATACGGCTTTTACTTTAAGGGGTAGTAGATTATAGAGAAGTGAAATGGCATTTTTGGCTTGAATTTCAGCTGGCATAAATGTTAACTTACTTACAAACCATGTAGGCCCGAGGTTAACGAACCCACTTTTTAAACCCCAGATGGCGTTAAAACCTAACCACTTATCAACCCATGTTTTCAAATGACATATGCAAGTTCTGAAGTGGCCGTCACTTTGTATAGTTTGAAATGCAAATATGAATCTAGATAAAACGGTTTACAGTGTCCGATAAGTCCCCTAGTTAATAAAACTGAGCATCGCGAACAAACATAACACAATAAGCGTCTGAAACACCGAAGGGAAACCAGCGTTATACTAATTAAAAATTTACATTTTGAAAGGATGTTTTAATTCATTATTAAAATTTCGCGGTTGGAGTTGCTTTAACGCGAATAATTCACATAATTCACGTCAAATAACGCATTATTATTCGGTATACATGTTAGGGTTGCCAGTGTTGTACTTAGATACAATTAAAATGAAAATTAATGACAGTTTTAGAAGTGTTGCCTAGCTAAATAAAAGATTACCCTTCCGAGGGTGTTAAAAATTAAAATACGACTTTAAATTACGTCAAGAAGAAATTATTATCACGAAAACAATCGCCGGAATTCAACAAAAACTGGTCGTAAACTAAATTTATTGTTTCGCTCATTTCCACAGTGACTCACGGTCACAAACCTTAATTTAATCTGCGATAATAATTATGTATGCTGGCCACATTTGGCTGAGATCATCTTTCGATACAATATATGCGTATCTGTGGTCGTAAAAATGTGGCTACCTGGGTCCTAATGGCTTGAAAGACCAAATTAATAAGTTCTTATGTTTGTTGTCTCTGCTTGAAAAAAAAACGAATGTAACCGGTTGTTTTGTTCTTAATTTAAATAATTCTAAAGCTTTTTTTTTTAACTTGGTCCTAAATCCTTTTTGGTGGACAGCCCTAGCTTCGAACAGCGTTCCGTCGGTGGCCATTGTTTTATTATGTAAACCGCCCGAAAAAGGTCTTTTGTCCTTAATTCTTTGGACGGAATCTTTTCTAACTTTCATCCTAAATTATGGTGTTCAGGCGTAATCACTTTCGACCCCTGACACTTAGTGAAAAGGCAAATTATTTTGTGTTGTATTTTTTTTTTGTCATTGTCGTTGGCTAATGTTTTAAAAACGCTAATTACTTTTTATTAAACAAGGTTAACAGTGTGTTGACCTGTGATAGGGTTGTCTTGTTAAATGTTCAAATTCTGATTTAAGAGTGAAATTATATTTTTAACACAAAAAACTTATTTTGTGTTAAAAATATAATTTCAGAGGAGTTCGGTACCTGTCCTACGGGATACTATCCTATGTGTTCATCCAGGTTATAAGCTATCTGTGTGATAAATTTCATCCAAATCCGGTCATTAGTTTTTACGTGAAAGAGTAACAAACATCCATTAATCCACCAATCCATACTAAAAAAACTTTCACATTTATTAAAGACACTTTTATTAATATTAAAGATAAATAGGATAATTTACTATGTAGTTTGACATATTAACATTAACTCAGGATGTAAGTAGGCGGGCCTGTCTAATTTTACTTAAATATGATTGTCTGAGCAGGAAGCGAAATCATAGCGAGATCAATTAAATAATATGGTTCGATAACTAGTACCGCATCGCTCGATAGATGGCAGCACAGGAAAAATTAAAAGTCGCTATGGTTTCGTTACATGCATTTAGTTGGGTCCGGTGGATTATTTTATTTTGTGAGCAGCGCACCTATCAGAGTTACTTGTTACTAATACTTCGATAATATACGGATAGTGACGTAATTCAGTTGGTGTTATTTCGAAATCCCTCTCGAAGTCGACCCTCGGATATACAATGATCTAAGTTTACCCTTGAGTGCAGACCAATAAAGTATCGTTTTAACTACTTTTAAGCTCACTAATTACCAGTCACAATAGATTAACTTTGCTCAAATAATGTCCTGAAGAAAGCCGAACTTAATTGCCCATTGTTTTAAAGTCTAAAAATATTTCTTCCCTAAGATTTTTACTGGAGAAACTCGAACATTTTTAGGGCACTTCATAATTATTCCAGGCTAAGATTTTATGCGGTTGAAAGTTATAATTTCTGTTTTTATATTCACGTTTTGTACTGTTAATAAAACTGTTAATTAATGGAGATTGTTGTCTGAACAAGAAATCGATAGGCTTTGATTTAATTGCAACCTACTCTCAAAAGATAGCTAGTACTTGAGTGTACAGGTGTACCGAATAGTACACCCACATTTCGCTAGTTATGTTTAAGTCCCATGTAATAGGGGGCGAGCCTATTGCCATCAACCGGGCACAAATCCAGACTCCGTGGTTGCTACTGAGAAATTCCTGATGAAAAAACTGAATAACAATTTGCCAGACCTGGGAATCGAACCCAGGACCTCATGCTCAGCAGTCGCGAGTGCGACAACAAGACCAACGAGGGCGACGACAAGAGAAGGTTTTTAAAATAGACAATACTCTACTTAGGTACACCTATTCTGTGTCTGTACCTTATTAGCTAGTACGCCCAGATCAATCAAAAGCAACACCGAACATTTTTTTTAATTTCCCCGTGACGTTTTAACCGTGGTTCACTGACCAGCCCCATTGATGTCGGAAAGTTTTCAATAAAAAAAAAAATCAACCAACCCATCGACGAGTTTCAACTCTGCTATATTAATATCGAAATGAAAGCTTAAGGGGTCTATTGTCAACATACCAGAACCTTATCGCGTGCGAAATATAGCGAACGGTGTCGATATCATGGTCTGGTTGGGTATTGTCTTACTCTATAACAAAAGGTAAATGTTTGATGTTGGTTTTACCAAGGAAATGGGTAAGTTGGTGGTTGTAATTATCGATTGGATGTGATTTTAAATACCTTGATTAGATTTTTTGTTCTTTTAATCTTAAATTCCAAATGGAATACGATGTTGTGGGAGAAAAGAATGATGGGCTGTTTTATGATATCCATATTGAGATTTTAAAATAATGTAAAAGTAACTCATTCTCTGTGTATGTTACAATTTCACACCTCAACGTCTAAACGGTTTTCGATAAAATTTGACACACAGCTAGACCATGGCCTGGTTTAAATCCAATTAATATTATAAATGCGAAAGTTTGCGAAGACGGCTGGATGTTTGTTCCTCTTTCACGCAGAAACGGCTGCACAGATTTAGGTGAAATTTGGCACACAGATACTTTATAACCTGGATTAACATCTAGGATACTTTTTATAACGATAGTAAGTTCCTATTTGACCATTTAACTGTGAACAAAGCAGCGGGTAAAGGCGCCAACATTCATCTCATTAGTGTAGCACAGAAATATTACATACCTCCTATCCAAATATGAAAGCGCAGCATTAAAATTTCTCACTCACCAATCTACATACCCAATCTGACCTCTAGTCTATTTCATATAGCTGCTTTCAGTTTCCAGGAGCGAGCGGTTATGAAAATAGGGGCAGAAAGGCTTACCCCCACTTGTAGGGGATTAAGGTATCCTTTGTGAAAAATATTGCTGAATGTACGTTTAATCTGAAGTGGAGGCCATGCTTCGGTAGGTTTTTTGTAAAGGCTTTTTATTCATCTTACTCATGATTATCTAGGAGCAATTTTACTTTAGGACTCAGTATAAGCATTTCTTTCAGATGCTACGTTGCAATTTACCCCATTTGTATATAGCTAGCTGAATTATAGTATAAAGTTGTAGTGAAAAGTCTCGTCTGTGTTTACGTGAGATTTTTATGTTTTGTGTAAGATTGCTTTTTTATTTATTGTTCCTTTTATACTGGATTAGAAGATGAGTATTTGCTGTTTTTTTGTTCTTACAACAAGAACATGTTGCCATACTACACATACTGGACACATAATTAATGAATCAGGTACTTTCTTTTAGTCTTCCTTTTATCATTGTTTTAGTTATATTTGTAGTCTCTATATAATAAACCTAGTTATAATTTATTAATCAATTATCAAATTTTGTACATAAGATTTTTATTACGAATTTACTATGTAATGTATAATTCTAGTTTGTTTAGCTCTTTTATGTGATTTGAAGTTATTAGATCAATAAATCTTTATTTATTATTACATTTATTCATCTTATTAACACATTCATTACATTTTTAAATATTTATTAAAAAAGACCTTATAAAAAATTACCATCATTGAATCGATGACTCAAGTTCTGTCCCACACCACAAATTCTGCTCACCCCACAATGTAACATCAAGCATAACAGTCGACTGATTAGGTATTTGTCATTTATCTCAGCGTTGGCAGAACGGAACTTAATCACCTGAGCTTGGCGGTATCCGGCTATACAATACATGTGTATACATCATATGTATGTACATAAACATCCTGAGATGGATGTGTATGTATTTATGTAAATTGATTGTGGTATGTTTTGTGCGTGGTTCGAAATTAATAAATTTGTTGAATGTTTTTGTTTCAACTGGCGAAACGTGTGTGTACTATTAGGTACGTCTCTGCCTAACCATTCGGGGATTACACGCGTGATATTGTGTTAAAGTTTTGTTTCTTTATTATTAGAAAAGTATTCATTGCAATCATTGCTTATTCTAATCTTCAATATCGATGTCAATTGTCTTTTTTTTTCGCATTGTACAAGCACGTTAAGCCGTTGGTCCCGGCTGTCATTTGTAGATCTTTGACAGTCGTTACAGGTAGTCAGTGACCCGAAAGTCTGACAACCAGTCTTACCAAGGGGTATCGTATTAAATTACCTAGCGCTAACTGGGTTGTGGAGGTCAGATAGGCAGTCGCTCCATGTAAAATACTGGTATTCAGCAGTGGCGTGCAGTGGTTCTCCACGGAAGGTAGGCCACGCATACGGATACCCAAAAAAAAAACTTCGCGCAACATCACAACGTCGCTCTACTTATGATGATGACCCTAAAGTAGTCACATTTATTGATTTATAATATTTAAAAAAAAAAATTGAAAAGAAAGCCTGTAAAAACAACAGTATGAGGCTATCCAGTGAAAGAAACAATAGTTTTATAGCACTAACGAAATCAGTTTATTATGAACACACAACTTGTAGAAGCTAAGGATGTAAGTACATTCACGAGATTATTGCCGAAAACGCGTGTTATAAAAGTTATAAATACAAGAACTCACCACATTATTCAAGGTTCAAATCACGATTTTCTGAAGATTCAAACTCAGTCACAGTCACTCAAACTCGTCTCGTATCTTTATAAATAACTTAAAATCATCAAAATCAAATCAAGTTGAATCTTAACATTAAACGATAATGCGAAAACTTACTACTTTGAACTTCTAACAAACACACATTATCAGCGCAAACTTCACAACAGAACACCATTTTTAAGTAGATAAACAAACAATAAACAACAAATTACTTTTAATTGAGTACGTTAAAAAAAGCAAAACATTCAAGATCGCGGATACACAAATATGGCTTCTTTAGAAACCAAATAATAATTGCATCATTTTGCCGGATTGCCACAGTTATTTTCCTAACTTCCCAAAAATCAAAGCGAAATTTCACAAAATTTTGGGAAAAAATAAAAATCATGTATTTTTTTACTATTTTAATAGGGCTTTTGCTATTCCTTATAATTTATATTTTTTTGGAAGGTTTATATTCGACAATACCACCCTGTTTTTTTACAGTAGCAAGTCATTATGGAAACGATCGTTTCAGTGTGTAGTCTGTTTCTCGAATTCCCCGCGATCCGGGGAAATCTCCACAAATTGGTAACCCTGCACTGCATTTCATTCATCTTGACTGGCACTTCTGATTGGCTGGCCTTCAAGGCCAGCCAATCAGAACTGCGCTGGCGGTCTCCTTACGGCGGAGTTCCCGCCCATAATCTATACATGTGTGCCGTTCATACACACGAAAATATGCACCAGTGTGCGTAAATTCATCAATGAGTCGATGAGAAATGAAGGCAGTTCGTTTGGTGGCCTAAGGAGTAGTAGCGTGTGCCCGTGTGACGTCACACGGGCGCGACAAGTTGCTATAAGTGTTATAACAGGAGTTTTAACTTTCTTTTTATATTTTGTATTTTTTATTACATGATTGTTGATTTGTTGTAATAAATGAATTTGGCTAAGGTAGGCTAAGCCTATTTGCCTGTATGGACGGCACGCCCCTGGTATTCAGTTGCATCCGATTAGACTGGAAGGCTAGGCAGATGATGAACTGTAATACTAAGTTACACTGTTTGAAGATTTCACTGTTAAAACAAAACTAACGTATGTAACGTATGTTAGCTCCCGATAAGCTCAAAATTATGAACAATCACGGAAGAGATCCCTTATGTGACAGTATAAGTTTATACTATGGTATCGTGTTTCGGACAACTCCATGAAAAGTATATACTTAATAAGTACCTAGCCTGAGTAGCACAATAAAGTCGGGTCTTCTGTCGTTCAACAGGCTTCGAAAATCTGGCTTGAATAATGTATTATACCGCGAACGGTTCGATTTTAGTTGAAATAAATTCGCTATCATAAAGGGTATGATATTCTGTGGTACGTTAAAGCTTCACCCTTATATAGGGTATGTATATCAATATATCATGTGTTCAAGGATTTTTCTTTTATGTTCTTTATGGTGTATTTTGTCAAATAGGTTCGGTGGAAGAATTGATGATGTGGGTATGTGAGGTAAATTTTTTTGCATGGGTACTGTTGTGTGAAAGAGATAGTAGGCCTGGTTTGTTTGATAGACAGTTTGTCTAAGACGATGCTTGTGGTTGATTTGAAATTCATTTTGCAATATGTATTTGGCAAAACTGTAGATCATTATCATCCACTGCCTAGCCTTTTCCTAACTATGTTGGGGTCGGCTTCCCGTCTAACCGGATGCAGCTGAATACCAGTATTTATCTGACCTCCACAACCCAGTTAGTCAATCAAAATCAAAATCAAAATATTTTTATTTCACATAGGCCTACATGGGCACTTATGAAACGTCGACAAAAAGGTGCACGGTTCGGGTTGGTCGTTTCCTATGGAGAAGAACCGGCAAGAAACTCCATGGTTACTCTTTTAAAATGATTAGTTTTACAATATTATCATGTTACAGCATTAGTACTCAAGTATGGGGGGACAGCATAGGCCCGACAATAAGTCGTTGCTTACTACACAAAAAAACGAAAACAAGATAAGAGGTTAACAAAAGTTAACACACCTCTAGGAATCTACTCTCTCTCTATCTATCTATATCTAATCTCTCTCTCTCTACTAGTACTAGGTTATACGATACCCCTTGATAAGACTGGTTGTCAGACTTTCGGGCCACTGACTATCAGTAACGACAAACCAGTAGATATGGACTATATTTCTTGAAGATTTAATAGGTACAATTTTCTACAGAATCAGCTGCAACACATTACTGCAGAAATCAAGTGATGAACTCAAATACTATCATGCTAGGGAAACGAGAAGCTATTTAATGACTCATGATTTGAAAACAGAAACCTCAAACATTAGAGAAATCAATCGTCAACCTATTTGAATATTCAACCTCTTATATGATTACTGCAACAGGAGTACCTGTCAGCCTATGCACTACCACACGCACGGACCGACACACACACAGCCAGGCTATAGACGGCTATAGACCCCCGTCTATTGACGCAGTCCCGTCAAGCGTACCTGTCGAGGAGATAAGATGCCAGTAGGGCTGTCCCGAAATTAAGACAGTTTTTTTTTTTTATTAAAACCTTTTTGCACTTTTTGTTGTTGGTGGTGGTGTGGGTGGCATGGTGTTTCCATATTGTTTTTGGGTAGTTTTATCAATTTTGCAGGATTTGCCAAGCGTGCTGAGTTGTGATTTGTTTGGTTATTGAAATATTTAAAAGCTTTTTCGTTCAATAATTGAGAAACGGTCCCTCATGAATAACATCGAGCTTGAAAACTAGATAAATTTTTAAAACCGAATTGCAATTTCAAAATAAAAGTTTTTCACAAAAAACAGTTAACATATTTTCGGTTGGTAATCCTGCTTCAAATATATATCTAAAAAACTACTGAAAATTGAATCATTCAACGGCAAACGTTAACGAAAAAAATGTATGTAATAAATTCACGCAAAAAAATAAATATCGGATCCGTCATGGCCACAGGAATAACAAATGTGCGTAAGAGTGATGAAACGTGTTTCGGGTTTTTGTTGCTTTATAAATAAATTCAGAACAGATAATGTAATGGCAACAAATAAATACATAAACCTTTCAGAGTAAAGTTTTGATTTACAATCTTCTATTGTTTGTTACTTATTTTCATTTAACACATGAGTATCGCATTCTACTGCTGGACTTAGCCCTCTCCAATATGTCATTCATTATATCCGAACCCAACTTCGGGAGCCTTCGGCCTACTTCGGCGATCATCGGAACATGACTTACTATAAATCAAACGGGATAGTCATTCATTCTCAGTTCTTGATTTAGTTTACCGACGAGGACACGTCAATTCATTTCGTAATGTTTAGACTTAGCCGAGTCCATCTGGTTATATGACAAGGCTTAGCAAGGGGTATCGTGTTACCCAGTAACCAGGTAAGAAAGCCAGTATTAGTATTCAGTTGCATCCACTAAGACTGGAAGCCTGGCCCAACTTAGTTGTGTAAAAGACTGGCAGATGATGGTCCATCTAGGGACAGTTTATTGTAGTGCCTTTCCATGGTACAGACCTCTTCAACTTCAGCAAATAAACTATCTTTATTGGCAATATTGGACCATTAAATCCAATTTTACGTGATCTTTCATCCATCCATTCTCCTGCCCTCATCCCAATTTATCTGGAGTCGGCGCAGCATGTCTCTTCTTCCATACTTCTCAATTACTCGTCATCTCAGCAGTCACCTCCTTTCTAGTCATATCATCCTTCACACAGTCCATCCATCGTTTCTTTGGTCTTCCTCTATTCTTATAGCCAGCGCACTTGTACTTATCTTTCATCGATGTTTTTAAAATATTCACAGAAGACACGAACCTATTTGCAGCCTATAAATCAATACTGGCAACCCTAAGTAGCAATCTAGGCGGCCGGCTCGAATCCTGAGACGTGCTTACTGTGTTCAGCGAGCGAACGACATGTGCTCAAATTTCCTACGATCTGCTTAGGCTCAAATTTTGACGAATAACATCGTATATAGAATATTTTTATGTTGACACAGTATCTTAAATGGAAACCAATAACATTTTGGTGGTATTGAACTTTGTAAACGAAAAAGCTCCATATAAATAAATTCAAAAAAATATCTTTTAAAGTTCCTCGATGAATTATTTTTACGACACCTATAGCGTTATTTTTTAGTCAATGAAGAGAGAGGACAATATACTTACAGGCAGTACCGAAGACTATGAAGACAAAGCTACTGTTTATGATTTGCGAGTACTTATTCAAAACTTTATCGGTTTAAGTCATTGATTAATCATATATTCATTCTATGCAATGTATAACCAAGACAGTCCCTTATTATATATACAACATAATATAACATCACGCCTGTAATCCCCGGAGGGTTAGGCAGAGGTGTACCTATTAACACACAACATTTCGCCAGTTACCTATGTTTTAAGTCCCACGTAATAGGAGCCGATCCTATTGCCATCAACCGGGCACAAATCCAGACTCCGTGGCGGCTACTGAGACATTCTTGAAAACCCAATACAAATTTGCCCGACCTAGGAATCGAACCCAGGACCTCATGCTTAGCAGTCGCGCTTGCGACCACTAGACCAACGTGGCAGTCAAGATATTCCCTTATTATATGAAATTCTACAACTAATCTTCTTCAAAACGCGAAAGCAATATAAAGACAGGACTGATCCAAGAACAAAAGCATAAAAAAGCCTTGCGTCACCCCTGCATTAAAATCTCCGACGAGCCTCATCTCCGATACGCTGAGTGAGCTCAACATATGCTCAAACTCGTGTTACTATGTTAGTTGAGTCGAATTCTGAGGGATGGTTTTGTTCAATGAACATTTGGAGCGAAAACTTGTATTTTTTTACGGAGATGTTACGGCAGAACGAAAAGAAATGAGAGGTTTTTTATTTTCAATATTTTACATCTTGAAGGCTTTCGCAATCAATGTAAAGTGGAGAGTCAACAAGGCTGTATCAAGACATGCAAACTAAAAAACGAAATGGATGGTACACATAGTGGGGAGTAGAATGTAGCAAAAGTAACTCAAGTTTCTAACGTAATCCTACTTTTTTAAACAAGAAGATTGACTTCGGAAAACAATATTTTAACGCGAAAAGTCTATAACAACAATACTAAAGAAAAGTTTTAAATAACTCACACACATTTTCTCGAACATCAAAATCATATTTTCACAATAGTTATAAAACAGAAACAAAATAAATGCTTACACGAAAAACCTATCATACTTTTGGTGTCCAGATGTATATGATATTATACATGTTTATGTTGCCCTAATAAGATATACAATTTTTATGATACATGCGAATACTTTTTGTTCGTCAAAAATTTTTCGGATAAACTTTCGGGATCGTTCACGGATTCCATTACAAAAGTTTTCAAGGTACTGCGAAGGTGGCTACCTGAGTTCTAGTTTGAAATTGATGTTATGTTTCTTCTCGAAAAAGTAGAAATGTTATCGGCCTTGCTACTAATAGTACGTACTAATAATCTTATTGATAGGTTCGGATTGGAAGACGTATAATAACATGATCAATATTAGGTCTTAGTTGTCTATTCATGATTCAATCATTTCTATTTTCGTTGTGATTATAGCTTACTTTAACATTAATAGGATTTTGTGTTTTTTTTTCCACGAAAAGCACAATTTCATGCTGTATTTTCTAGTACGTTTTACCTAACTAACACAGATATAATTTCAAATACTCGTAACATCTGGTAACTTAATTCTACAGCAATTTGATACCTCGCGTTAATTTATAGTTTCACAGCCATTTTAAACAACTGTCAAAGAATCATAGTTGTGATATGGACGGACTATTCAAGTATTTAAGTGAATGATGATATGGCAAGAAATGACTTGACTGCTGAGATGACGAGTAATAGAGAAGTATGGAAGAAGAAGACATCCTGTTCCGGCCACAAATGAATTGGGATAAGGACAAGAGACTGATGATGATGAGTACGATGATTCAAGTATTTAAGTCTGTCGTTAATTTGCGTATCAAAATAATTTCTCTGACTTTTATATCAACATTTTTAATCACCGCAAACAGTCACCAGATATCCAATTTTCAGTCAATTACGTCGTTTATATTTGGTTCCTTTTGCCCCAAAACGAGTGCCGAATAAAAACATGTCAATATAGGAACTGTCCCAATTTGCATTGCCCCTCGGAAACAATGTCTTTGGGTGACATTTTGTTGTCTCTATCCGGGCGAAAACCTTGGATCTATTGCGATTTGGATAGGTTAAAGTTGTTTAGGAGAAAATACGTTTGCATTCAAGTTTTTGACAGTAATTTAAATACTGTTTAAAGCTTTTACAGTATAAAACTAAACTTATACTGTCACTTACGGGATATCTTCCGTTATTTCCCGTGACTTTATAGCTTCGAGTTCCAGTAGTGCGCGTAGCAAAAGACAAAGAAAGACGGTAGACAGATTTGTCTGCTCCTAATAATTTATTTCCCATCCACCCGCATTCTCCAGTCAACCCGTGATCATGGCACTTGCAACAGCATCGAAATATCGAGAGCTCAAAACCATGAACAATCACGGAAGATATCCAGTAAGTGACAGTACAAGTATAGTAATTTAAATTGTCTGGTAATAGCAAGGAATTTAGATAAGGTAAATGTAATAAATTCAAAATATTTCACCTGTATGCAGTGGCTAAGCGATTGGCTGGTGCGGTGCGTGTCGCGGGTCCGATTCCGGCACGGAACCAATATTTGTATGGCCTACAGGTTCCGGGTCTGGCTGTTTGTGTAGGAGAGTTAAACGCACACACGATACAGGAGAAATTCCTGTTTTTAAAGTAAAGTTTTTATATAAAAAAACACAGGTAGTCTTTCAAAAAATATTTGTCTTTTACTATTACCATTTTAAAAACTAAATAAATGAGGTAATAATGTGTTTTTACCAAGTCATTACATAAGACAAGAGGACCAATATTTCTGGTCCTCTGATCCAAAAGTGGTGGGAAAAATTGCTAGCCATCCATGATTTCTAAATTTCCTAATATTAAAAGACTATCCTACAAACCAACAGATGTTATAATATCACCGATAAATTAATGCCTTACGACATCGGCATCCACAGGAGAATGGCCGTAGTGACAGGTGTGTGTCGTGCCGCGTCTGGCAAGTGGCAAGCCAGTTTGGATACGTTCACTAAGATCATAAGATATTTAAACACCCGGCACTAGCTGTGTTAAGAGCTAGTCTATGTATGCCAGTGTGTGTTAGACGAGTACTTCATGTGTTAAAAGGGGTATGCATTTTAATATTAAACTTCACATATGGAATTTTGTTCATGTAGTCCGTATTACCTTGTTAAACCAAGGATGTGGTCCTGGGTTCGATTCCAAGGTTGGGCCAAGTGTTTTTAGGTTAATCCATAAGGAGGAGGAGGAGGGGGGGGGAGGGGTTTTTTGTTTATTATGCGCACAGCCAAGGAGTGGAATTCCCTGCCTTCGTCGGTGTTCCCAAGTTCATATGACCCCAATCTATTTAAGTCGCGAGTTAATAGGCTTCTTTTGGGTTAGCTCGTTCCATCGTCGACCTCATCTCTGTCCTCTGGGCTAGATTGAGGTCAACAGTAGGCCCATCAAAGATAAAAAAAAAAAAAAAAGGATATTTTCAGCAGTAACCTGGATATTGGATTTGTCTAGTTGAGTTCTACAGTAACCAGTTGATGGCAAGAGCCTCATTACATTGGATTTTATCATGGCTGCCGAAATGAGGTTGTACTAAGGGTACACCTCTGATTACCCCACTGGACATAGGCGTGATGTTATTTTATGAGTCATGTTGTAGTCTGTATTAGTTTCCAGACTGAAATTAGGTCTCGCTATATCCTGGAATGCCAAGAGCTTAAAGCAATCGCACTAGATTTTATGTCTAGGTATAAAATATATTGGATACTTAAATTAATGTCTTCATACGCAGTCATAAAACCCAGAAAGGTTACACAACGTTTTATTTATACGAAAACGTATTAAAATCTCAGAGCAACTGACACTATCGAAATATCTCGAACAAATTGAGTTCTGCCTACCCTTTAAGTTAGTGAAGTTGCGAGGGGTGAAAGTCCCTATAACCGTCCGAGTCATTTCCGTGCAAAATTGTACATCTTTGTTACAGAAGTAATGAGTGCTAGCCCACTCGTTACATCGTCGCTTTGTGCGTCTATTTCCGTTTTTGTGCCTTTGAGAAGTTTTTTTTTTACTTGAAAAATATCCCCAAGTGTAAATGTCGAACATGTTTTTTTAGACATAAATGTCATGCGTTTTTTTAAGTTGAACTAGGTGCGTTTTGATGACGTTATGACTGTTTCTATTTATAAAAAAAAAATGGTTTCTCATAAGGTATGTTTTTTTGTTTATTATAATATCACACATAACTCACAAAATAAACAGCAAAATCGTTTTAAAATTCAGAAAGAAAATATCTTCATCCAAAATTTCAACTTTATATAGGTATTTAAACGCCTCATCTTAACTCAACTTTTATGCCTCAATAACAATTTCATAACGACGACAAAAAAGGGAATAAACGACGTAAATATTTACCTAAGAAAATCGATATTTACTGAAGTACTTCTCCCCTCTTTAAATCACCCAAGGATCGGGGGTGAGAGGGGCGTTATTGGCGTAAATGATTTCCTTCTTACCGTCTAGGATTGAGACGTGTCTGTAGAATACTGCCATCGAATATATTCACGCCACTTCTCATAGGGAACGTCGAATGTATAGGTATTATTTTAGGGTTAGAAAACCCTATTAGAAAAGGTCTTTTTGTCAATCGCTTTCAAGGACAGATAAATCGATTCAGATGAAAAGACTTGGTTATGTAAAATAGTGTCCCTTTTTCTTTTGATGATAGGGTCTGTTTTGTAGTGACACAAATGTAGCAAAATAAGTTTTAGGATCAAAGGACTAAACTACTTGATCCCTTTAATTACTTTACTAAACATCTAAAGCACGTAACGAACTAACAAATCGTTCTAAAAAGACTTTTCAAGCAAATCCTATAACAATTTAATAATAGCTAGTTCTCCTGTATACAGCGACTGCTAGTTGTTCAACAAAACGGAAAAAAAGATGGCCGCCGTCAGTCAATCACCGCACCGGCCAGAAAAGTGACGCGACGTAAATCCAGCGGCCAATATAATTGGCGTCCACGTTCCATGCTCCATTGCATACTGGATAGTAGTGGATAGAAGAGCATACGATTTTATTTCTGTTTTTATCTTGCAGAGGATGCGTTTCTTTGATATCGATATGCATTTGTTTTATTTTTGGTCCTTCGATCCGGATACGGCTTTGTGCGATTTTTGGTTTATCGGTTATGTCTACCTTTGACTTTAACAATGGATTTTTGTTTTGCTTTTTTGTAAAAGATAAAACCTTTATCTAGTTGACTGTTTGAAGTTAAAAAAAAACTACACACTGAAATATAGAACTGGACGTTCAATTTAAACACAAATTATAATCGAAACTGACAAAGGATTGGATCGTGTCGCTTTTCGACTGCTAAACGATAAACAACCCATTGATTCTACTCATTTCGATAGCATCAGTGGCTTAATTAGTGACGACCATCAACAGTAAATTAATCAAGTAGGATTACCCTCACGAACGCCTACTACAGTCGAGTTGTGAATCAACACCTGAGTTGGCAAACAAAAACCCTCGGACAAAGGGTAGTGAAGTGCAATTTCCACATCGGACACACCCATGGGTCCCTGTTGCTGACTCCTAACTGGTGATAGGCTTTTACAGTTTTCGGGTCAAAGCTTTGACTGTTTTTGAAGATGTGAAATGGCATTTTTTAATTTTGAGCTTAGTAGTTCATGTTTTTAGTCGTTTTTTTTTGTGCCTGCCTTTCGTTCAGAATTTCTATTGTTTTGTGTTTTTTTTTTCTACGATTGAGTGAGTCGTTCTATATGTTTCTAAATTCCTTTGTAAGGGATACGTAAAAACTTCGTATCTTTCTAGGCCATCAAACAAATCTTTCCTGTTTATGTAACAAAGACTTCTTTATGTTGTTGTAGTGTTTTTTTACCAATGTTTTGTATTTCACCCTTTGGAGAAGTGACGTATTGAAATAAAGTGTTAGAAAAAACCTGATACGCACCCGAGTTTGAACTCACGATATCACGATTACTCGTTACTGTCTGATTCCCCTCATTTCATGGTTAGTTATGCACTATCCAGAGTATCCAGCATTTTTTTCTTTTATCCAATTATTTTGTAGCATCCACGGAGATAAAACCTTTTAGTACAAAACTTTGGTTAATCCCCTGGAGGTAGGAAAACTCATAAGGATCATAATATCACACATTGTTATCAACAATACCGCAGTGCAGAAGTGTGACATTGGCACATGACACCTAAAAGCATGGGGTTCCGAAGGACCATTTTAGCTGGTCCTTCGATCCCTTCCAATGTTCAATAAACAAAAGAAAAAAACATTATGCTATCAAAGCTCAGGGGTCTTGGTTGTTCGGTCAGCACTTGTGGCTAATAATGTAAACACGTGTCGGCCACGTGTGTGACACTGATTGCAGATAATGTTAAAAGGGAAGCAGTAGTCAGAATTGGTTTTGTACAGAATTGTCAGAATTGAGCGTTTACTGTGACATGTGGCTTTGAGTTTTCCGACTTAGTTGTTGATTGTGTCTTCCTGGAGATGTGATTATTGGGAAAAAACCAGGTAACTAAGTAGAACCAGAAAACCAACCTAAATGAAGGAGATAACGTTGAGAGTTATATACATTTTTCTCTGAAAGTCTCTCGAGTATTATACTGAACTGTACTTATTATAACTGCAGGAAAATTAATATTCTACGGTATAAGCAGAAGTTAGTTATTAACCCAAGCAAATGTGATGACAGTACAAGTTTTTATCATGACTTTAAGTCACCTTCCCTGTTTATTTCAAGCTTCACTAAGGGCTCTGCCCACCCCATAAAACGTGAAGATATTTCCGGAATTGTGTGTCCGTGTCTCCTACCTAGATATTTTTGGCATATTATTTCTGTTACCCGTGTTTTTTTGCGGTTGGGTTGCGAAACAATTTAACTTTTCATGGCTACCTATCTCGGAATCATTGGCTGGTAGTCCCTTGTTACTGTTGTCCTTGTTTTAAATAGATATTATTTATATAAATACGTAGAATAATACAAAAGGACCAAAAATAGTAATAGGACCAAAATGTCTCGCAACTTTTTGTTGTCAATACTTTTTATCTGTTGAAATATGTATTGTTAAAGCTCTTTTAAAACCCGCAAAGTACATTGATAGCGAGACCAATCCCGCTTTCTCCCCTCACAAGTCAAATAAATATTCTCCGAAGGGGGCTTACAATCGGAGATGATATCTAAATCACTCATGCAGATTCCCAATAAACCATTCCCTTGTATCTCCGCTGTTCAGACAGTACCTGACTGTAAATCGGACTTATTTTGCTTTACGGCTCCCAGACCCATCCTATTTTAGGGACGACATCTAAGAATTGGCGAAAGAAATAAAGCATTTCCTAGATATGGTTCCGCTTTGATTAAACTTGGGGTTTCAAGGTAGGGAGATAGGTGCGGCTGGGTTTGTGAGGGCAAGATTTTTTGCGATTTCAGCTGAATTATTGGTCTAAGTTTTGATTTAAATGCCGTGTTTTGGTGTCGGTCTCTGTGTAAGTAGGTGTAGTTCTAGTTCCAAAATTCGGAGGTCAATATTTTCCGAAATAGTGTACTGTACATTATAAGTACATGAATTTATACTAAGAGAAAATAAATAATCATCAGTAAAAGGCTATTATTGTCTCAGATTACATACAAAAGCTTCTTTTGTGCTTGAAAGCTTGAAACCTAAGTACAGGTACCTACATAAAGCTTACAAAAGCTATGGTATTAGTTGGTAGAATAAATAAAATAAAGACTAAATAAATGAAAGATTATTAAATAAAATGGTAAGTAACAACAAAACAGACAATCCAATTTGAAAACTAATATTCAACAATAAAAGGCCGTAATAAAATTAGAACAAAAGATCCCAGGATATTGAATGTTCACAAAAATCCCATTATTAATAATAAAGAAAACAATAAATTCAATTGTTTTGATTAAATTTTAGAACTTAGATGGAATCACAATACGAAAATTCATTTCGAAAATGAAATGCAGAGCAATATTAAATATCTACGAGTTGGTAGGACTTCCCGGGATTCTTAGTGATATTTCAATTAGAGAAAAGGCGAGTTATTACGAAAATATATTTCGATTACTATTATCCTTGGATTAAATTAGAATTGGATCCTCAATCCTGGATCTTAGAGAGTATTATGTCCCTTAGGCTTTGGGCCTGAGTTGGTCGGAGTGGTCTCCCTAAATCTAAATTGTAATCTTAATTCTAATAC
This sequence comes from Eurois occulta, assembly GCA_950022335.1. Lineage (NCBI taxonomy): Eukaryota > Metazoa > Arthropoda > Insecta > Lepidoptera > Noctuidae > Eurois > Eurois occulta. The sequence continues at coordinate 6,106,916 of OX465502.1, forward strand.
ATTGACACACTTACGTAAATCTATTCGAAACGCTTCTTTATTTAGACATCGACAATCCAAGCCTAGTAACATGGACTTATCAGCAAATATCAATGGCGAAATATTAAATAAAGTTAACACAATGTAGGTTATGTCAACATTAGTTAAACCGTGGAATATTGGTCTCATGAGAGCCATTACTCATATCTTCAATTTGCATACAGCACCAACATTTACTGTGACATCATTTCAAACTGCATTTAGCATTTTTGCAATTATAAATGAGATTGTATCTTCACAAGTGGTAGTTATCTAAACATCTGATAAAATGACTTCTTATCTTCTCTAACAATACACGAGGGATGTATATTAGAAATATTAGAATTTCTGTTACAAACTTGAACAGTATAATTATTAAAACCAACATCTAAGTTAGCTTCGAGCGGAGCAAATACGTAGTATAAACTAGACACTCCCCACAAGGGTAAAATAGACTAAAGGGTAGATACGGCTAAGTAAAACAACGACACCGCAGTACAAAAATACGTAGTATTTAACGAAAAGGCCCCAAGTTCTTTGGCCAAACAATAGACCATCCGTAGGGACTGGCAAAAAGGGCACAATATTTGCACACACATGGTTACTATTTGCTTTACTACGATTCCCGTCCACGCTCGTCCTTTGGTTAATCCGGGGGTAGAATGAAAATAAACTCGACGAGACTTTCATTTTCATTAAGAGCGGTTGTCGTAAAGTGGTAACTTGGCAACACTTACTTACACTTACCTTTTTAAGTTACACAGTGTTTTTTAGCAAATAATTTCGCCAAAATTTTATGCAGACGGCGTTATGTGCGACTCTTAGGACCAAGTTGAATATGAAAATGTTACTTATGTTAATTTTTGGAGTGTGTCTCCATTGAGTCATATTTGAGGGTAGGTACAGTTGAATCGATAAATATGTATTTTATCGTGGTGGAAATGGGCCGTATTTGCACATGAATGCTGTAATAAGTTATGCACATTTAAGCAGCTTTAATACCCATAGCTTTTGGCGGAGTTGAATAACCCGAAGTTTTGGTACCGACCAGGATTATAATTATGCAACCCATTTTCGATAACAATTTTTTGACGAGCCATTTTTTCTCACGTTAAATTGACATGAAAAATGATGTAGTATCATTTTTGAAGCGACGATAACGAAACCTGATCAATTTTTTACACGGGTTTGAGTGGTTTGTCGCGTCTGGTCGCACTGTAAGCCGACCACAGCATAAAAAGAGAAAATATGAAACGGTAAGTTGATGAGTAGTGTTTGAGTTAAAAGTATTATTAACACCACATACAGAAGTAGAAACTTATACTGTCACTTACGGGATGTCATGTCGGAATGTCATGGCGCTTGCAACAACATCTGCCTAGCCTTTTCCCAACTATTTTGGGGTCGGCTTCTAGTCTAACCGGATGCAGCTGAATACCAGTATTTTACATGGAGCGACTGCCTATCTGACCTCCACAACCCAGTTAGTGCTAGGTAATACGATACCCCTTGGTAAGACTGGTTGTCAGACTTTCGGGTCACTGACTACCTGTAACAACTGTCAAAGATATACAAATGACACCCGGGACTAACGGCTTAACTTGCTTTCCGAGGCACGGAGGAAACTCGGTATATAATGGATGGTCACCCATCCACGGACCAACCTAGGTAAGCACGGCTGAACCTAAAGTTCGACCCGAACAGCTTGTCATGGCGCTTGCAACAGCGTCGAAACATCGGGAGCTCAAAATCATGAACAATCACGGAAGATATCCCGTAAGTGGCAGTATAAGTTTATACAAAGTAAATAATTACACACAAGTAAGTAATTACACATTTTAGTAAAAAAAAAATGGTAATTCCTAGCTAGCAAGGACTCTATTCAGATTGAAAATAACTTTCAAAACATGATATTATTCTAGATATTTTAAAACCGACATAATTCACACGCTAAACACTTAAAACATAATCCAAAAAAATTACGTCAACATCGTCCAAATTCGCCATAAGCCGCCATTACCGTACAAAACAAATATAAAAAATAAGTACAAACGCGTCTAATTTGGACACGTAATCCAAACAAGTTTAGGCAAAGTCCGGACAACCCCGGACAGGCCAGGACAGGGTCGGACGGCCGGACAGGCATCGTTACGACACGGAAGGGTGCTCCGGTGCTCACAACGATTTAATATATTTCCCAATACTAACTAGATGATATTAACGCTCACTGGAAGGGACTGTGCGTGGTTTTATACAAGGTGTAAACGGACCCTTCTCGAAGACGTCAACCAAGTATTGTGTACATCAAACTATGTGACCCCACGCAAAAATTATTGCTGGAAAAAGGCTTTTTTTTGGGGGGTGAAAAATTCTTTTACGGTAAAACTCAATGTAAAGCACCCTAAACATTGTGTTGATGGATGCTTTATTACTAAACTGATCATGAAGATATTAAAAGTAAAGTTAAATTGGTTAAAAAAAAAAACTTTGAATTAATTTTGACGATGAGATTTTGTTCTTCTACTTATCTAATTTAATTGATGTTTGAAGTGCTTGTGCTGTACCTATATTTTATGTTAATTTATTTTATTTTAATAGTTAATCAAATGAATGGCAATCAATTTTCTTTTTTTTCTCTTTTATATGTTTAATAATTAATAGTTACAATTAATTATGCAATTGATCAAATGTTATTATAATACATATTTTTACGCCGTAAAGGTAAAACATGACTGTGATTCTTTCTGTAATGTACTCGTACATACATCTTGCATGCTTTGTGTGTGCATACTCATGTTTTTGACAAATAAATGAACTCTGAACTCTGAAAAAGTTAGAACTTTGACCTCCAACATCTCAGTAACTAGAGGGTTTCCAGGTATGGTCCAGATCGAAAAAATGATCGCAATGACGGGGAGAACAAGTGCCTTTCGACTTCGTTAACGGGTCTTTTTACACCAGTCCAGCCAGTATGTGTAGGTTATTTTGGAGGAAGTATGATTCGCAAGTGTCTAAAAAAGTGTTGAAGATAATATGTTGATGGATGGAGAGTGAGAAGAAGACCAAAGAAAGAATAGGTGGATTGTGTGAAGACTGATATAAATAAGAAAATAAACCATAGCGTGACGGTTGACAGGGATATGGAAGAAAAACTAGGTGATGTACAGACGCCAGCAGATCAAGCTACTACAATCTGTCAAATTTCTTTAATAGATTTTCAACTTTATCTCTAAAGCATTAGGTTCAAGGTTGGTTGGGAAAATCTGACAGTTTCGGGTAGGTTGACCTGCTGGCGTACAATAACATAGGACAAGGGCATTTTAGTAGACGACAATTACAACTTTTTAACGATTTCGCCATCTTTAGCTTGATCTGCGCCGAAGTCATCTATAGCTTGAGTCCTTCCAAATGGCCTGTTACTAGGAAAGTGTAGAATTGTGTGGACAACAGACAGGCGTTTGCGCAGCCAGTGTGGGACAATATTGGCTAGATATGTTAGTTTTTTTATCGATTCTTAAATGGAATTTATCGCTTCGATAGTGCTTTGTTCTGATGTCGTCTTTCTGTTCGAAGAACTTTGCGTCAAACTTGGTCGTATGATTAAATCTTATAGCTATTGAGAGATCTTCTGAGGACCTCATAAATATGAAAGAGACTCATTAAGTTGATCTTTTGGATTTTCGATACAATAGCACCTTGGTCGTTGGTAATCCTTTGTAGCACGTCGAATATAATTCCTAGTTTTTCATCGAAACTATAGGGACGTCAATTTCGACAATAGAAATTGACGTCACTATAGTTTTCATTGTGTAAAGAAAATCATAAATACCATATTTGTACCTTAGTTCGCTTTTGTCTGCTTGCAACGCTTTTCGACTTGTTTAAGGGCGGAAAGCCTTGAATTTATTTAATACAGAATAAAAGCATAAATAAACCATTGTTACATTTTTATCGGTCTAGTGTTTTGTTCAAGAAATATTGCTTAATTAATGATACATCGGCTTGTCTACAATATGGGGCCCACCATGAAATTACAACGGACAAAAAAGGTTTTCTATAACCTTATAAAGATGCTAAAAACGGATTAATAAAAAAAACTGTTTTTATAATTACTTTTTTTAGTTCTAGCTTTTCAGTTTAATAATGTGAAAGATTTCAAATTTAAAGATTTCAATTTTAAAGGTTATGTTCGAAAATGTAATGCTGAACGTAGTTAGTGTATATGCACCGCAGGTGGGATGTGATGAAAGAGTGAAAGAGAAGTTTTGGGAGGAGTTTGACACCGTTTTGATGAACATCCCGGCGCATGAAGAATTGATAGTTGGAGGTGATTTCAATGGACATGTGGGAAGAATGAGAGGGATTTATGAAAGAGTGCATGGGGGGTGGGGAATCGGGAATCAAAACAATGAGGGGGAGACTCTACTGCAATCCGCTACCGCATTTGATCTGGCAGTAGCCAATACTTGGTTCCAGAAGGACCACGAACACCTTATTACATACAAGAGTGGTAACCACAATACACAAATAGATTACTTCCTAGTCCGAAGAAACAAATTAAAGTATATCAAAGATTGTAAAGTCTTACCGGGAGAAGACTTGGTTACACAGCACAGACTCCTAATTATGGAAATAGTTACAAAAATAAAAGTCAATAGAACCAAAAACCGACCTCCGCCTAAAATAAAATGGTATATGTTAGAGAAGGATGACTGTGCGAAAGAATTTAAAGAACGAGTGGTGGATAAAATGGTAGAGATGGGAGACATGAGCGAGCGAAGTGTAAATGAATGTTGGAGTGAGATGGCTGGGTGTATTAGGAGTGTAGCAAAGCATGTCTTAGGAGAGACGAAAGGAAGGGGTACGATAGATAGAGATACATGGTGGTGGTCGACAGAAATCCAGAATGTGTTGAAGGAAAAAAAGAGGAAATTCAAGGAATGGCAGAGTGTTGAAGTTGCATGTGTTAGTTTGAAAGCTGAAAAGAAGAGTGAGTATGATGCTCTCAAGAAAAAAGCCAAGAAAGCTGTGGCCATAGCTAGAGCAAAGGCCCAAGACAAGCTTTATGACACTTTGGATAGTACAGCAGGCCAAAAACAACTATATCGGCTTGCTAGAGCTAGAGAGAGAAAGGCGAGGGATGTATGTCAAATTAAATGCGTAAAAGATGAAGCTGGAATGGTTCTTTCGGATGATGAGAAAATTAAGGATAGGTGGAAGGGGTACTTTGAAAAACTGATGAATGAGGAGAATGATTGGAACGGTGTGCTGGACAATAAACCAGTGAATGAGGGGTTAGTGAGAAAGGTTAGTATGGATGAAGTGAGAATAGCAGTAAATGGAATGAAGAATGGTAAAGCGTTAGGACCTGACGGTATACCAGTTGAAGTGTGGAAGTTATTACGGGTGGATGGATGGGCGTGGTTAGCTTTATTTTTCAATAAGTTGTTACTGGAAGAAGCCATACCTGACGAATGGTGCAACAGTTCGCTGGTGCCCATCTTTAAAAATAAAGGTGATGTGCTTGAGTGTAATAACTATAGAGGAATAAAGCTAATGGCGCATAGTATGAAAGTTTGGGAGAAAGTTATTGAAAGACGACTGAGAGAAGAGAGTGAAATTTCACGAAATCAATTCGGTTTTATGCCTGGTCGGGGAACGACAGATGCCATTTTCGCCATCCGCCAGCTGTGCGAGAAATACAGAAGTGCGCACAAGAACTTGCACATGGTGTTCATCGACCTCGAAAAGGCATACGACCGGGTACCTCGTGAAGTTTTGTGGTGGGCCCTGAAAGAGAAAGGTATGCCTGGGAAGTATGTGCAGTTGATCCGAGCGATGTACAGTAGATGTAGTACCCAAGTCCGGTCTACAGCGGGCACTACCGGCAGCTTCAATGTGGCTGTTGGCTTGCACCAAGGGTCGGCTCTAAGCCCTTACCTCTTCCTGGTGATAATGGACGCACTTACGTCGGACATACAGGAAGAGGCTCCCTGGTGTATGCTGTTTGCCGACGACATTGTGTTGGTTGCCGAGAGTGGCCTAGAGGTCCAGAGCAGATTGGAGGTGTGGTGGCAAAGACTGGAGAATGTTGGCCTGAAAGTCAGTAGGACCAAAACAGAATACCTATTCTGTGATTTCGGCGGTCTCTCCAGTCCTGTGCCCATAACTCTTGCCGGAACGCCCATACCGATCTGTTCCGATTTTCGGTACCTCGGGTCGCTTGTCCAAGGGGATGGCGAAGTAGACCGAGACGTAACACACCGGATCAACTCAGGATGGATGAAATGGCGACAGGTCACTGGAACAACTTGCGACCCACGGATGCCCCTCAAGTTAAAGGGGAAAATATACAAGTCCGTGATTAGACCTGTCGTACTGTATGGATCAGAATGCTGGGCTGTGAAGAAGATGGATGAAAAAAGATTGCATGTAGCGGAGATGAGAATGTTGAGGTGGATGTGTGGTGTGACAAGAATGGATAAAGTAAGGAACGAGTATATTAGAGGAAGTTTAAAAGTTGCGCCAGTTACAGAAAAGTTGAAAGGGAATCGACTGTCTTGGTATGGACATGTGATGAGGAGGGACGAATCGCATGTGACTAAAAGAGTGATGAATATAAACGTTGATGGATGGAGAGGGAGAGGAAGACCAAAGAAACGATGGATGGATTGTGTGAGGAACGATATGAAAGATAAAGAAGTAAATGATAGCATGACGGTTGACAGAGGAGAATGGAAGAAAAAAACGTGTTGCGCCGACCCCAAGTAACATGGGACAAGGGCAGGAAGATGATGAATGTGAAAGATTTCACAAACGATTTGATTTTTTGTTTTTTACTTTTATATGATTTGTCATTTCGAATCGCCAACTTTAAATCGTTATAAATCCTTAAACATTCGAAATTTAAAAATCATATATGAGAAACTTAAAGATGATTTTCCGTTAACACAGTTCGTCGACTTTATTTTTCACTATATGACGCCTGCTTTTCGCCATATTGAATTTTAATTAATGTCATATTTTTAATGACACTCGCAAGATTAAGGCAAATCGATTGACATAAGAATCATCGAAATCGGCCCACGCGGTTGGTCTCCAGAGCGTCACATACATTTATAGGCTGATAAACACATTACCCTCCTTAGTCGGGTAAAACGCCTTCTACTATTTAAAAGGTGTAATTAAGTTACGTATCATATTATTATAGTGTGGTAAATAATACATCATAGAAGATAGTAATCTTAGGGAAAATTAACAGAGCATATTTCCTGTAGGAAACATTGCCTTTCAAAATGCTTAATACGTGGTTTTGATTCGGTATCTGTATATTTATATTGATATGCGAAAATAAATCCATAGCTAGGCTCTGAGAATATCCACTGTTTCTATTCGGGGGGTCAAACCGAGTGGACTGAAGACCGGACCGGACTGTGGACTTCGGAATTTTCGGAATCGGATCAGCAGTTCCGAAGATTACCCCCTACATACGAACTTACAACCAAATTTTATTTATTTAGGATATTAGTATAGATAGCTATTCATACGATAAAGATAGCACAAAGTACGAACATAGTATATGTATACGGGGTGGAATACACCGACGCGAAAACCACGTGTTCACTATTCAGTAGGTACATCATTTTGAACCCCCCCCCCACATAGAAATTTTTCATCCGTTATTTTAAAAAACATCTGCTGTTTCCTACAATAGTGCAATACAGTAGTGAAGGATCAATTTTTGTAAAAGGTAAGCCGGAGTACATATCTTTAATGTGATTATATTATTTGTCTATAGAATACTGACTGTGCCATTTGTCAAAGGGAAACCGGTAGGAATCGAGTTTTATGGAACCTTCGCCACTGCTACACGTTTAAAATGTATGAAACAGGTGTTTTTTTTTTTAAATCACCGATGGAAATTTTCTATGAGTGCTCAGAATGATGCACTGATACAATACAGAGACACTGATGAGTACGTGATAGTTTTCGCGTCGGTGTTCCCTTCCACCCCGTACAACAGTAGAATTATATACCAATCATTTTATTAGGATTGTCACATCCAGTCTATGAATATCAACGATCATAAGAGATTATAGGGTTGGGACAGGCGAGAAATTTCCAAAATAAATTCCGTATAGAAGGGCACTTATATGACAACCCCTCGTCAATTTAATTTAACTTATTTTTACCGTAGACCGTTTATAAATATTTTATTTTTTAAACGGTATCGAAAGTGTGTAATTTTAGGGCCTTTCATAACAGTAGCAGAATTATTTTATATCGTAATTTATATTGTTGTTTAAATCAGAATGATTAAAATCTAAAATATTATTATTGATTATTGGTATGTAGGCTGCAAAAAATGTGCAAAACATTAAAAACTAAAACATTCCATTATATCCACGCTTATATGGGTAAGGGAGAGAGATATATGAACACGCTGAGAAAAGTGGGGTAGGTACATCATAGGAAGTATCCACTTTTTATCAGCATCATTTCTGATCAGCCATTCATTAACTGGGCAAACAGCCAGGCTACTAGAAATCCCTCTTGGAAAACCCGACCTGAGAAACTTGCCTATAGGATCTCCAGTTTTTACCATGCATACAGCCGCGCTTACGACCACTTTACAGAAGATAGTTATGTTAGAACAACTTTACTTTCAACTAGCTGTTACCCGCGACTTTCAAATTATTATACAAATATTACTTCCCTATTTGAATCGGATTTTGTTAATAATTTCATGAGTTAATTTGTTTTTCAAAAATAAAAGTAGCCTAAGTTACCTTACAACAGCTATCTGCCAGTAAAAGTCCCGTTAAAATCGGTCCAGTAGTAGTTTCGGAGATAGGCCGGAAAAAAATTTTTTTTTTGTTTGTACCGTAAATGTATAATTTTATATGCTTTCAGTAAAAAGCTGTTATTTTCAAATTACAAACAGACACTTCAATTTTATTTATTGATCGTATAGATTCTACATGTTTCATTTGACTTAAAAAACATCAATCATGGTTCAAAATCGAATTAATCGTTTCTATGGAGAAGAGACTTCATGAAACTCCACAGTTACTCATTAATCGTTACTCAATGTTCCAAAATACCCTTTGTATTATACAATTTAGGTCTCACAATTGATCGATCTACACAATATGCTAATACCACCTTTGACAAAGAACATCTAAACCTCTAAACCAAAATCAAAGTATTTTATGCAAAATTCACGCATAATCTGACGTCTTACTATAGATTGAAATTACACCTTTACGTCTTGTGGTACGCCGGAGTACGCCAGTACGCCGAATACGCCTTTCAACTCGGCCCCGCCCTACATGCCTTGGCGCGGTGATTTTGCCTTTGACAAATATTGGCTGAACGGTATATATTGGTAATATTGGCCGTAAGACGGATTTAGGCTTTTATTGGAATTCGTAAGACTTGGGTTTTGATGTTTCTGTTACGTAGTTAAGCTAGGTATTAGGTGTCAAGAATGTGAAGAAGTTTTTTCACGGTAAATGAGACGAAAGATTTCTATTTGATAGTTGCGCACTTCGAATGCTTATAAGTTTTCAAACTGTCATGACAACACACACTTAAAACTACCGATCTCAATCAAAAGATACCACCACTACTACTACTTGATACTAATTGGTACCGACCGCAAAAAACGAACAAGAAAGAGGGTAGACAGATTTGCCTGCTCATAAACACTTCAACTAAACTTCAGTTTATCATGGTGCTTGCAACAGCGCCGAATTTTTGGGAACTCAAAACAAATAGTAAACATGGTAAATATTCCGTTTTCAGTTTTCGAATATTTGTGTTCTTGTTCTTTAATCGACCGCCATATCTGTAGATTTTTATCAGATCAGTGTTACTTTCTTTATAAATTTCTTTATCATTGTTGCGTATTCAGCAGTTCACCTCGTCTCTGTTTTTATTAAGTTTTACAACGTCCAAATGCAAGACGTGTTGCTCTTACATCAATTTGGATGATGGTTTCACAGGTGTAACTGTCTATCAATTTTTCACAGCGTACATAATAATCTGAGAGCAAATTCACTTCGTGCAAGTGATGGATCATAGACTCATCGTGTACCTACATGAATGAAAAATAACGCCCTCATGACGGTAATGCGTTGTTTTAAAATTTTATTGAATTTAGTTTCTTGAAGGTTGAATGCGCCATTGCTTTTGCTACTACATTCTATTTCAAAACTGTTCACACGACGGACAATGACATTCTGAAGGCGAGTCCTTCAAAGAATACATTTATTTAACAGCTTAAACCCCGTTTTCATAAGCAGTACTTAGAATTCTCGGTTCTGCGCAAAGGGTTGAAATTCCAACAGAATTTCAGCATTATATTAAGGAATGCTTCATGTTATTAAAAACAGACACAGCTCTACTTTTAGGCGTTCGGAAACTTTCTCCAGACCATGCTGGTACATCTTTAGTCATCATCATCTGCCTAGCTTTTTCCCCAACTATGGTTGGGGTCGGCTACCAGTCTTACCGGATTCATCTGAATACCAGTATTTTACATAAAGCGACCATCTATCTGACTTCCACAACCCAGTTAGTACTGGGTAATACGATACCATTTGGTAAGACTGGTTGTTAGACTTTCGGGGCACTATCTGTAACGACTGTCAAATATCTATAAATGACAACCGGGACCAACGGATTAACGTGCTGCGTGCACGCAGGAAACTCGCTATGTAATGGTCACCCATCTACGGACCAATTCTTGCAAGAGCAACTTAACCTGAAGATCGACCCGATGGGATGTTACTATCTAGCCACAAGTTCTTCCTGCTACATCTTTAGTCATTATTGATTATATCCTCAGTAACACATATAAAACAAAAGCACATATTATGAAAACAAGGCAAGTAAACGTTCGTTTTATTGTCAAAGAGTAGGCTGGGCTCATTTCGTATCGAAGGGGAGAAGGGGGCATATTATCACGTAACAAATTGGTTTCTGCTACCTTTGTTCAGTAGCAAGCCCTCGGCGAGACGAATGGGTGTACAGTTAGCAGAATAAATTGGGTAGGTTGATGTTTGGTGTTTGTATGAGGATTTAGCATGTGTGCAGATACTGATTTTGAATTTAATGTAGGTAGTTTTAAATGGTGGATAAATAGATAGTTTTGAAGCGTCAATAGTACAAAAGATGAAGGTTTGTCCTTAATGTGGAAGGTTTAAAATTCGATTTCCGCTTCGGCATAGAAAATGGCCTAGATATTTTCGAGCCTAAAGCGTTGTGGTTGTAATAATTATAGCTATAGATGGCAAGTACATATTTATTTTCCTACTTTAGGACGAAACATATAACAAGTAAACGGCTAGTTTAAATTATGAGTAGTTTTAGTCTCAATAACTTACATTTCAACGTTGACCTCAAATAAACCTCGCAATCCAATACAACGGTGAATCCTTACCTGTAACAAAAACAAAAATACAATCATTAGAGAAAACAAAAGAAAGAAGCACTTCATAAAACAAACATAAAGCAACGCAATCTAAACTTTGTTGCTGACGGTACATATCTAAAACCTTCTCTACTTAACATGGAAAAGAAAAAGAATCTTTTGTAAGGAGCATTTCGAGTGTAATACCTATTGAGACGGGAGTTACCGGGGTAAATATACCTTTTTTTGTGCACCGTACTTACTGTACAGTTACAGTAGAAATACGTTCGTCATCTTATGGTGTAGGAACAATCACAGTCTAAATAGGTTAATCACTTTAATGTCTATTTTGTTTGCTCCGTAATCGACAGGTTTTATTTTACTAACTCAGTATTGTCAATATCACAAAGTGACACTAAGGGTGTATTTGATCAATGAATCTGAACCCGATTAGCACACCCAAACCGCGTTCAAGAGTTTATAGTGTTATCATTATTACTCATCATTTGCCTAGCCTTTTCCCAACTGTATATGTTGGGGTCGGCTTCCAGTCTAACCGGATACAGCTGAATACCAGTATTTTACATGGAGCGCCTGCCTATCTAACCTCCACAACCCAGTTCATCATCATCATCCACAACCCGACTTCACCCACTATAGGCCTCTCTTTGCTTGTGCCAAGCTCCACGCTCCTGTGCCAGCCTCATCCAGGATATTCCCGCAATGGCAACAATGTCGTCAGCCCAACAACCCAGTTAGTACTGCATTGCTAAGACTGGTTGTCAACCTTTCGGGCCACTGAGTACCTACTTGTAACGATTGTCAAAGATCTACAAATGGCAGAGACCAACGGCTTAAAGTGCTTTCCGAGGCACGGGGGAAACTCGGTATGTAATGGGTGGTCATCCATCCACGGACCAACCAAGGGGCAAGCGCAGCTTAAGCTAAAGATCGACCCGAGCGGCTGTTATTATTTAGCCACGAGCTCCTGTTGCCCCCGTTAGTGTCAGCACTGTTGTAGAATATTGTAACTGATACCTTTTCGTGCTTTGCGGGTTCAATGGTGAAATTCGTGATAGTTTATTAACAATATTCATAAATTAACCATTGTTTTCATAAGTCGAAGAAATGCAGCTTACTACTAGTCTGCTCGGTGGAGTCACTTTAAACTTTTTTTTCTGATAAAGGAAACAATTTGTAAGCTGGCGAACGTTTTAAGAACTCGACAGTATGATCGTATCACGAAAAGCGAGCGTTCGACTTTTTTTTTCTAGCGAGTGAGTTAAAGATTGACACCGTTATTTTTGTATCAGAGGTCGTAAACGTTTTTTCTTTTAGTAGGTAGAAGATAATTGGTCAATGAACGAATGTTTTTGTTTTTTTTTTTAACTTGGACAATGATAGTTGTTAATAGCTATTATGCCTTTATGTGTGGTCCTTTTACTGTTGTTTGCGTGAGAGTTGATTCATAAATATGTAGTTAAAAAGCTTCTTCCTAACGCGGTAAGATGTTTCTCTACTTTCTTTAGTACGATACATCTAAATGTTAAACAAAATTGATGTGTAAAAGTAGTTAATTGATAAAATCTTTGAGATTTTTCGATTAGATTTTCTGTTTTTTTTTTAAACTTAAATAGCATAACATCACTCCTGTTATCCTTGAAGGGTTAGGCAGAGGTGTACCTAATACTACACCAATCATTTCGGCATTAACCGGGCACAAATCCAGACTTCGAGGCTGCTACTGAGAAATTGCTGATGGAAAAACACAATAACAGTTTGCCCGACCCGGGAATCGAACCCAGGATCTCATGCTTAGTAGTCGCGATTGCGACAACGAGAAATTTTACAAAAAAAAAACCATGTTCGGCACTCAAGTCAACAAAATATTTATGTTTAGGTTAGAGCCTAATACAATCAACTAGCGATGCGTATACACCGAAAAAGTTAAATTAGTACACTAAACACCACCCAATAACCTTTCTCTACTAAAAACAAACTAAAAAATAAAACAAATTCAACAAAAAATAAATTAACACTATCCTCTTCCTTTTACGTCTATTTAAGCATTCCAAATAAGTTCATTCAAAGCTTTGTTCTACCCTCAATTGGCTGCCATTCCACAGGGATCGGCTCGAGCAAATAAATCAGCCGTTCACTCGTTCACTCACTCATTCGTTCACGGATTACTTGGCGCGTAGACACTGACCTGTTACATGGTTTGTATAAAAATTAGCATTAGAGAGAATTTAAATTTGTTGCGGGATTTCAGACCTGATTTTTAATATAATAATTATTGTTAATGTAGAAGTAAAACAATGTTAAAGTAATACAATTATTATGATTAAGTGATTAATTACAGTTTTTCGGAGTTAAAATACTACCTTACATACTGTCAAACAAAGGAGTTTTGATTGTTAATACTGTCCAAAGCTTGAACTACATTCTAGTTCAAGCTGATTACGGAAGAACCTGACCACTTCGGCAAATTAGAACTTTAAGTGCACTTTATGCATAATTATAACTCTCAGAGTCTCCGGACTCAATCTAAAAATGTAAGTAGTATGAGTTGTTTTTCTGCTGAACGAAATAATTAGAACATCTCAGAATACGTTAATATCTGTCAATCAAGTTGCCAACACCAACAATGGGCATTTACACCAGCCAATTGCCTGTACATTGTACAAACCATGTAAATAAGACAAACCCCGTATAAAATTGAATTTACACTTTTATTCTTCAGGAAACATAAATCCTGTCATATAAAAGGATTTCCTGTTATTATTCGTCTCCTAGGATAAACTCAGGAACGACTAATCGAATGTTTAAACATCGTAAGTTCGAATGACCGCACTTATGGTCGGTCACTTCCAACGGAGCGTGCGGAATCATTCACCCGGTCACTCGTTCACAGCTCGTCCATTCGTTCACTTTGATGTCGTTCATCGTTGCACGCACTTTACGCTGAATGCACATTGTTAGAAGCGTATTATGAAATTACTTTCGCGTTACATGTTCTAAAAATATAAATAAAATTGTCTAATGTATTTTTATTTTGCATAAAAAGTGGGTTAAAAAATAAAAATTGTGTCACTTTGAAACGTTCTTTGAGTTGGCTGAGCGTAAATTAGCCTCGTCAACTATTAAATACTGCATAATATACCATTTCTTTTAAAGTTTTAATTGAGCATAGTCGGGTAAAACGAACCAGCACGTTAAAAGTGTTATAATTTGAATCCGCGATAAGCATAGCATAATCAGACAGAAAGTTTCCACATCTGGGAAACAGAAGCTCCATCTAAAAAGAGTGAGCCATGCTTATAAAACACTCTGGCATTAAAAATACCTTTTCGAAAATCTGTCATAGAAATCTCTAATATAACGCATTGGCTCAGCACATGATGAGGAGAAATTGATACTATTTATAGTATAATTATGTCAATAGATAAAAATACTGCTGCTTCTGTAATTCACAACATAATGCAACCAATACTTTTAGCTTATTAGCCAATGTCATTATATTTATGCTGGTGACTCCTTGTTCATGGCAGACTCAATTTTAGTGTGGTACAAGTGATAAGATTTCTTCTGGATTGTAACCAAACCGGCGACCGGCGATATTAGGCCTATCATGGCTATCATCCTCCAAGACTATTCAAAAGTAATGTGCTACGTTTAACAACTCGTTCAGAGTTCAGAGGCATTGCGAGAGGTGAAACGCCTCATGTGCTTGTAACCACGCCGGCACCCATATCAGATGGATGCTTCATAATTGCTCAACGGCAGAAAAAGATAGGAACTTTCCTAGATGAACTCCTACACTTCTTTTTAATGTTAAGATTCATTTACGATCTGTTCTAAGAATTATAAAAATAAGTAGTACCTAATAGTCCACGTTTTATATTCCTTCAGTTCACTTTTTTTTTAACTTTGCGCATTGAAATGACTTAGTGATAAATCCTTCCATGCAACGTAGATTACAGTTCTAGGTAATGCAAATGGCTTATTGTTAGAATGGGAATAAAAAATATACGTGTTTCTCGTTTACTAAGGGCAAACTACAAAATCAATATGTATTTAAGTACGTTAGCGTTTGGACAATCAGTTCAGAGTATTTTCTTCCACACACAACGACAATACAAGCAAGTGACAATCATAGTACAGACAGACAAGAGAGCGAAGACAGTAACTTGACGACAGAAAAGTCAAATATGATGGAGATTGACGAGAAGTACAAAAAAGCTTATGTTTATCCTTTAGAAAGTAGTTGTAGAAATACGAAAAGCTGTGAAAGCTATTGCCCATAGTCTAGGCCTAAAGGTATCTATATATAGATTACACTAATTTCTCTAGGTTACAGACGAGGTCCAAAACAATTGACTTTCCCGCTTCCTCTCTAAACTTGCACCACCACACGTAATACCAATTTAGATACGAGTGATATCACAGGTTGACGAATGACTTACTCCTATAAATAATTTATTTTTAGTTTCTTTTCACACGCATAGCAACATGGTTTTATGGTAACATCGATTTATTGCATAACATAACATCATACCTGGAATCACCCAAGAGGCAGAGGTGGACAGCCATGAACCGGACACAAATCCAGGCTCCAATGGCAGCTACTGATGGAAACACCATCGTAATTTCCATGCGAAGGAAGTCGAGGGCAAAAGTTAGTATATAAAATATACAGACTATTGAGTAAATACAACTATACTCATTTAAATTGCAAAGGAATGGGTATTATATTAATACATTCATGATTATACAAATCCCTTATAATTCTGAGATAAATATTCAAAAGTATCAATATGACTATTCATGAATATCTAACCTTGCATTTGGAATAAAAGATTAGATTACAAATTGCATTCTCCATTCAAGAGAAAAATGTATTTTGTGAAAAGTTTGTTTTAAAAGAAGACCATGACGTTGCTATTCCTCGAAGGGTGGAGCAGAGATGTATCTTAGAACCCAATTTTCAACACTTAAACATGCACCTCGAAAGAAATTCCTGCCTAACCAAGAAATTCCTAATTCCCTTCCATTACGCCTGTAATTCCCTCCAGGTTAGGCCTCGGCCATAGTACCTACACCCACATTTTGCTAGTTATGTTTTAAGTCCCATGAAATAGGAGGCGAGCCAATTTCCATCAACCGGGCACAAATCCAGAATCCAGACTCCGCGGCTGTTACTGAGAAATTCCTGATAGCAAAACCCAATAAATAACACTTTGTCTGAACCGTGAATTGACCCAGGACCAGCAGTAGCGCTTGCGACCACTAGAGCAACGAGGGAGCCAGCTCTTCAGTATACATAACAAAAATAATTCATATTTATCTATCCGTCTATCCATCACTTTCTCCAAGAAAATAGTTAAGTACAAATTCATCTGCTTAGCCTTTTCCCAACTATGTTGGGGTCTGCTTCCAGTCTAACCGGATACAGCTGAATACCAGTATTTTACATGGAGCGACTAAGCATTTAGCATGGTGTGTGGTGTGTAACTATGTTGGGATCGACTTCTAGTCTAACCAAATGCAGCTCCTGTATTTTACATGTAGCAACTGCCTATCTGACCTCCACAACCCAGTTAGCACTAGGTAATAAGGTACCCCTTGGTAAGACTGGTTGTCAGACTTTCGGGTCACTGACTACCTGTAACGACTGTCAAAGATCTACAAATGACAGCCGGGACCAACGGCTTAACGTGCTTTCCGAGGCACGGAGGAAACTCGGTATGTAATGGGTGGTCACCCATCCACGGACCAACCTAGGTAAGGGCGGCTTAACCTAAAGATCGACCCGAGCGGCTGTTCTTATTTAGCCACGAGCTCTTCGATTCGAATTAAGTACAAAATAAAGATTCATTAATAGCTAGTTTAATAAACCAATGAGTTTGTCCGTAATTCGTCGTCAATACATCAGCAGACATTTTAAACAAACTTACGGTTTACTAGAAAATCTTTATAAATAACGTATGACCCTATCAACCGGCGTCACCCTTATTAACAACCCTTTTTTCACATAATGGTAAGCAGTGCACACGGCGGCACATGAAGCTGTACATTTCCAGTTAACTTGGCCTCGCTTTGTATAGATTTCCTATACAATGAGAGATCCGCATAAACTTGTTTTGTATAGCTTGATTGGCCGTCGTGCGTACATATAATTGTTAGTACAACATCCGGTAGGGTGGTTAATTAGCTCACAAGTAGTCAAATTGGTAGAATAAAAGTTAAGCTAAGTACAGTGTATTTTTTTTTTTTAATCTATAAATACATCTATAGAAATAAATATTAAAAATTGAAATGTCTGTTTGTAATCAAAATAACAGCTTTTTATCTAATTCATTTATGAAAGTATCCGTAAACGGTACTTATAAAAAAAAAACATTTTCATAAATTGTCTGTCTGTCTGTTTGTTCCGGCTAACCTCCACAACGGCTCGGCCGATTTTGACGGGACTTCTATAGGCATATAGCTGATGTATATAAGGAGTAACTAGGGCCACTTTTAATTAAAAAAAGAAAGAATTTGGGTTCCGTGCAAAAAAATTAAAACCCTTGAAATTGTTAACAAAATCCGATTCGAATAGGGAAATTATATTTTTATAATAATTTCACGCGAACGAAGGTCGCGGGAAAGAGCTAGTATATTATAAAAGTAGCCTATGTTAGACCTTATAACTTCAGCTATCTGCCAGTAAAAGTCCCGTCAAAATCGGTCCAACCGTTTCGGAGATTATCCGGAAAAAACAGACAGATAAAAATTTAAAAAAAGGGTTTTTATTATAAGTGCCGTATATATACTTTCATAGGCATTCAGTAAAAAGCTGTTATTTTGATATTACAAACAGACACTTCAATTTTATTTATTTGTATAGATGATAAAAATTTGCTGTTCTATACATTTTGTTAAAAAAAATATATGTTACCGTTTGTGCTTCGGTGTCCCTACGACACAGTATAGATAACAGATAAGAGATTGACGGTTAGCACAATTTGGTAGAACTACTTTCAAGCGCCACTCATGTGAAAACACCTTTAATATCTGATACGTTAAACCGTGTTGCTGTGGTAAAATATAATTACTGACCGAATACGAATTTATTATTAACTGCCGCTTGCATGCTACTTAACAGATAAACTGTAATTATGAGAACGGTTTCATTTTTAATTGATATTTCATAATAAGCCTACAAAGCTACAATGAAATTGACTAAACTAAAAAGAGTTTTAATTTGGAAATGTTTTGCTAGTATTGATACTAATATAACTGGCAATAAAATGTAAAAAAAACGCATAGAAACATAACTGTCTCGCGCAGTCGGGTAAAAGTATGAGAAATTTTTTCAGTGATGTCGCAAAAGTAACTTAGTTTATTAATACATTATTTCTGCCTACCGTCATGGAAAAAAGGGATTATTATGGGATTAGGGAAGTTATTATCATCTTTCTGCTCTTATCCCAATTTATTTGCGGTCGGCGCAGCATGTCTTCTTCTTCCATACTTCTCTATTACTCGTCATCTCAGCAGTCACGTCCTTTCTTGCCATATCATCCTTCACACAGTCCATCCATCGTTTCTTTGGTATCATTTACTCAAAATATCGCTAGAAATAATTATAATTCTTGTACAAGCAAACCCAGAGCAAACAACTTAGTAAATATAGGGTGTTTGACATTTTGCGTTTTCATTTCAAACGTTATTCTAATCTTGATACTAAATGTAACAGATTTGAACTAAGAATACAATTAATAATAATTGCGTGTTCGAATCGCGTGGTTTATTACAAATGTACAGGAAATTCCTTTGTTTATTACTGCTAATAGTTATTCTTGGACGTTTATTAAACAAATGAGCTTACACCCTGTATGTGCACGATCGCGTTTATATAGAAAAAGAGTAAAAATAGGACACGCGATTTTCGATTTGATCTTTTAATTGTTACTAGTTTTTATTTCTCGAGCTCTGTAGTTAATTTATTTAGCCTACGGTCTCTTCCGAGATGTTTTAATCCTGTTTTGGCATCACTGTCAATATCATAGAGATCTTTATGCTCATTACGATAAGGTTGCTAATGGGTTGCTACTGAGAGGTAAAATAACTGTAAAAGAACTGTCTCTTCTGCCTGTTAGACCCTCAGATAAAAAAGGTATACATTTTGATTGTATACCTTTTTTATTGACAGATTTTTTTCGGAGTCATGTGCGTATTGTATAATTATTACTTGCTTCTGTAAAGGAAAACATCGCGAGGAAACCAGCATGCCTGAGAGATATTTCTCGACGGCATGTAAAGCCAAGTCAGAGGCCCATAGGCGGCATAAAAACTCTGACACCAAGTTAGGGACCACAGGAAAGAATTTCTGTTTCTCGTCCAACGATAGGAGTATTGTAGATCTAACGAAATAAGGAATCTTAATGCTGTTCTATTATTTGCTAAGTGTTTTGGGTGTTAAGTTCCCACAAACTGTCAAATTTCTCCAAATGATTTTAAACCAAAAAATGTTGATGGTTAAGTTCAAAATCGAAAGAGAGAATTTGAAAGTTTGTAGAAACTTAGACAACTGTATCTACTTAAACAAATAAATAAAGGGCCACTCTTCTAAGGCATAACGGTATAACTGTCGAATAAGACTATCGACATAAACTCAGAGCTGAACGAATCAGCCCACAGACCGTGATAAAAGCATTATTTAAATATTTACCATCAAGCAACAAAAACTAGACCATCGTGGAATCGAAAGTATGCAAAACCACCGACCATGACTACAGTTGATAAAGGAAGCAATAAATTATAGAAAAAATACTAAAATCATTGAATTTATTATCTCTGTTAACTAATTGGTTAAATATTTCAAAGGGACATTTGAATACAAATTATATTAAGCATGTATTGCTCAACTGTATAGTGCATCATCATTATTTCCAAGTTTCTTGTATTAGGGCCCACTGCTGACAACCGGGCCCAAATTGAGACTCAATAAAGTTCGTATTTAAAAACCGAATAAAATAACCCGACTCAGGAATCAAACACAACACTCGTTTCCGATAGCTACACCAACGAGTACTTCTGATTTAGATACAAGAAAACTACAGCTAATCATTCAATTCTTACAGCCTTTCAAAACTAACTAAACGATATTTCGAAAGTAAAATCTATTAGTAAGGCACAAACAATTAAACACTAAATCAAGTATACAACACAACACCACGATTCCGTCAAACATTTAACTTAAATAGCCTTCAAACACACAGTTACAAATCATACATTCACTGCACACTGGTATAAATCTCAAACTGCTCTGGACAAAATTACAACACATAAATTATACAATTATTTCTTCAAACTGCCTTGCCTCGGGAGCGGCATAAAAAGTACCCACAATAGGCCATAAATATTTTACTAGTAATTATAATGAAAAATTGCTTTAACAAAAACACTAAACGTTTCCGGATGAAGTTTTGAATATAAATTAAATTGTTATTTTGTGATGGTAAGGTTTAGAATCAATTTGTAATTGGCTATTGTTGGGCAAGTGATTTAAGTTGTAACGATGTTTTGGGGTATATTTGGAAGTTAAAGTATTTTGTGGAAAGGATGGAAATATAATTTAAAGTTTGTATTACAGAGATTTTGTAACTAAGAGCCAGTTTCTGTGAGTGTATTTAGTAAAATAACTTAAAATCAGACTTATTTACGTTAGTAAAGTTTTCACCAAAACACCTCCTGAAATAGTTTGACATTTATTTGACATCAAATTAACATTTAATACGAAAAGATCAGTCTAACTATTCAAGTTGTCTAGAAACAATTACATTCCAACCCCGCCAATATAATTCCTAACCAACTTGCTATAACTAAATCACATTTTTTGTCCATCGTTCATCGCACAGTGCGGTTGGACAATAATAAATAGCGGCATTGTCCTACCTGTACTATAAACTAATGTCACAGGACGACTCCGTCCGAACATGTTAGCAGGTTGTCATCGTAACTTCAGTTGCAGAATAACTACATATGGTACAGAAGGTCGGGTCTATACAAAAAACGAAAACAACCAACTGAACCAGCCTGTCCCTTGGCCCCATCAATGCCCTAAGCCAAAGCTCGTACCTTAGCGTGTAGTCACTTAGTTTTAAGATTTTTGCCTAATGCGGAGGTCTTAAATTAAAGGCACCCAGGATAGTCAGGTTAAGCACCCGACAAGCTCTAAGATTGACCTGCGAGTGCCATTCCTCAAAAAAGGCAAACGAAACGAAAGCACACATAGACAAGTACAGCGAGTGCATGCGCACTCACGACAGACAATTTTTCGATATCTCCACGCACACATAGACCGCTTCACATACAGGGATACAGGGAGTGCAAGCGCACTCGCGACTGTCATTTGTTTGAGATCGCCGTACGCTCGCGTTTATGTGTGCGTGCGCCGGTTTTCGCCCGTTGTATGGAACTGGCCTTCTGTTCTATCTATTTTATGATAGCTACGAGTATCTGTTATAAATCTCGTGGGATTTCTCGTAGTGGACTTTGAATTCAATTGTTTGGAGTATAAAGTGTGGTCGGTATTGCGTGGTTTTTGTTGAGACCACATGATTGGTTTTTGACCACGTTTGGTCAGCTGTTTGGCTCTGATATTCATTATTTTCAGATCTTATATAATTTGTTTGCTGACTCAAGCACTATTATTAATCTAGATCACAAAGATAAAGACAGTATAATCAAGATGTGCCTCTTTTAAAGTGTATCAAAAAGCTTTACAGAAATTGTCACACACAAAAATTCTGCGAAACTAATAAGTCACGCGGCTGCATTCGAGCAAAATACATTATATACACTGCTCTATTTACACAGACTCGACCAATCTCAACTGATTAAAATACCCAGCAACTCAAAACAACAAAGACAGACGCGCCATCATTATCAAACTCAGGAATCGCTCCAAATATCCCCCTCATGTGCCACTCCATCAATTTAATCCCAACACCTGAATCAAGTCCTCAGCTGCATAACCCGCCGAAATTGAGAAGCATCTCAACCCATCTATAATCCACGAACTCCTGTACTCCTTAACCGGTGGTGGTTCTACGTCTAATTGGCTCCAATTGGCTGTACATGGTCCTGAGATAGGAGTAATTAATACGATGGGCAAAGGTCTGCGAGGATGCGACGCATACAATAGTAGGCTGTTATCTCAAGATGGTTCAATTTTGGAGGTAGCTGGGAGCTTAGCCAGGCGAACGGTTTAGACTTCGTATTAATATGCTTGTGATATATGTATGCTTGATATGATTGTACCTACTAACAAAATTATTTATTAATTACGTAAAAAACACCATAACAGCTATAACGCCAATGCGATAGATTATGGATCGTTATGTCTGAAATAAATGAATTGAAATCTTTTTGGTAGCTTCCATAAATTGAGACTTATAGACTTACGAGTGAGTGTTCTCCATATTGTGTAATTCGAGATTTTTTTCTATCTGCTCTCTCAACAGGCATTTGTAAAGTAAAATAAACAAATTTGCTTTCTAGATCCTTTTTCCACGGCAAAAATTGATTCGCAACACTGTGCGTTAAGAAGCTGTAGATGATATCCCAGTTTTTTTTTTTTTTAAGAACTAAATAAACTTGTATAATGTGTTTCTGAAATACAAGTTTACGGAATTATTGTTGTCAGACACGAAAACATTTTGTACAACGAATTTATCTAACTAAGAAGTTAATTAAAAGTTAAATTAAAGACTACATTGAGATTGTATCTTAATTATAACTTAGAGCTTCATTCTCAATGCTCACATCCGTGTAATTCAATAAAAACTATTGCGAATTTGAAATAAAGTACTTTTGGAACACAAAAAATCTGTTTGCACACAAATATTGAATCAGATTTGTTATAGAGACACTTTTCCTTTCGCTTCTTCTCTTATAAGTAGTTCTAATGCAAAAGCAGGTTTGAAATAACCCTGGCTTTAAAGAGAGAATTGTCAGAGCGTTTGCACATGTTTTCCCATTCCACTTTTCGTCATCGTCATCATTGTCCTCCTGCACTATCATCATCTGCCGAGCCTTTTCCCAATTATGTTGGGGTCGGCTTTCAGTCTAAGCGGATGCAGATGAATACCAGTATTTGACATAGAGCGACTGCCTATCTGACCTCCACAGCCCAGTTATTATGTACGGTACCCCTTGGTAAGACTGATTGTTAGACTTTCGGGACTCTGACTACCTGTAACGACTGTCAAAGATCTACAAATGACAGCCGGGACAAACGGCTTAAAGCGCTTTCAGAGGCACGGAGGAAACTCGGTATATAATGGGTGGTCACTCATCCACAGACCAACTTTCGCAAGCGTGGCTTGACCTGAAGATAGCGGCTCAATCTTCTGGCATTCTGTTGCCCTAATCCCAATTTACTTGGATGTCGTCTTCCATACTCCTCTATTACTCCTTTCTAGCCATTTTATCTTTCACACAGAAATTGATCGTTTTTTTGGTGTTCCCCAATCTACTTTTAGATGGTTATTTTTTTCTTTTCTTCAGTAACATCTACATTAAGTAGGAAAACAAATCCAACTTTCCAGCAATACCGCATAACACCATAAGCAGTGCCCCACAGCGTAGCTAAAGCGAGGCGAATCGATTGCGACAAATTGTGGTAAGTTTTATCGCCGAGTCCAATCGGTGTGCGCCTTGTGAGATCGCGGGTTTGTTTTAGAGCTTGTAATGTTTAAAATTTATTGTTTTTTTACAATATGATTTTAGGAGGAAACCGTTTCGGATCAATTAAAATGACAATTAGAATTGTATTAGCTACGTTAAGATAATAATCACGTTACAGGGACTTTTCGAGTCTCAAAAATAAAAGGATGAAACTACGTCCCAGTCATAAGGCCTAATAACTGTGAAAGTCTAGACTAGTTTCGGTCTCAAACGAAGACCAGGACTAGCAGGACTTCAGGAATTGGGGGAGGCCTTTGCCCAGCAGTGGGGCAGTATAGATTAAACAAACGAGAAAATATCATACACAATTAGAATTTAACATGACTAAAAATATAATTCGTGCGTACACTAGAGTTATCAGTTTAATCAGTACGTCCTGTAAATCACTATTTCCCTCGCTGATTGATAAGAGACTTAACATGTGAATTTAAATAGGTCTATATCTAAGTATAAACTCCAAATGTCCGAGGGTTTTTCAATGTCAACACGACATTGTTCGATATTGTTTAAAAATATCTTGAACGAATACCCCAAAAATCTCTGCTATACATTTTTTCGATTGAACTGTCAAGACATTTTGACATCAAAAGTAAATCTTCTTCAATTTTCTCTTTATTCCCAATTTTCTATTAAAACCACGGATATTAAGTTACTTTGTTAACATGTCATACTTAATGGAAAATCATTACATGTAGCTTAGTATATAACATAAAATGAATAGTCGAAGTAAAGCATGGATCGTAACATGCATAGCACATAATGTTAGGTACATTATTAATTAGATCTTGCAACTACAAAGATAGCTGATAATAATATGCCATGTTATATTTTTGTGCTTAGAATGCAAAAGCTGCATGAAATTACACGGCAAATATTGCAAAAACATTGATTTTGATTTGACAGATAAAAACTACGTATTGATGATACAGAATTATCTTCTAAATTAACACAGAACCCGCCAAAAGCATAAAAAATCACGTCTCACAAAAAATCGGGACAAAAATATTTTTATTAAAACTTATCTTACTTAAACTCGAGGTAACACGATTAAACTCCATTTCAAAGAGAGAAAAAAGAAAAATGGCGTTTTCTAGTACTTCACATGAGTTCACGTTTCCTTCATAACGACAAGAAATTACTCCTCACATCGTCTCTCTACTCGAGTTAATTAAAACTCCTAAGAGTTCCACTTTTTAAGAAATTTATTAAACGTAGTATCAAAAGCACTATATTTCGTAAAATAATGTCTCAAGTTAGTTTAGTCATTAAATATGATAGAAGTTTAAGTTTGCGCGTGTGCTAAGTTAGTTCTAAGTTAAGTTTGACAATACTTAATGATTACTTTAAATGTTTTGTTGTTAACTTTGTCAATTAAAGCCATTCTGTCTGCTTTATATGGTAATTAGTTAGAGATCTAAGTTGTACTGAATTAAGAAATGATTTTGAAAGTTACTGAAGTTACGGCTATATTCCGACTTAGGCTTAACTTTATTGTTGTAAACCAAATTCTGACAGCTAAGTTACGATTAAGCAAGGGCGATCAGCTCATGTGAGCCGCGTTCAATAGCAGTCAGTTTCATTTCTATGAAATACTGATACTACCAGCTCTTAACCGCCGTTTAGACGTGCTAATAGCGTTCAGTTTTGTTGGAGAAATCCTATGAAAGTTTTTCAAAAATACCAGTTTGTTTATTCATGTCCTCATAAACGCTTTTATTAAGACAGACACAAGCAAAGTCCAATGCCCTCAACAGCTGTTTGCCTCCTTTTTTCTATCGGATTTTTCCGGAAAAATATCTCCCTAATCCCTTCTTAATTAATTCCGTGCCCTCGCCCCAAAAATAAATACACCACGTGACCAACTTGTTCTGACATGGCGTCGATCGAATTCAGTCACGTAAAACCGTAAAACTCCGGCTGACAAACGCCTCAGCTTTGCTAATTAACCCTGTAATGGTGCAATTACGGTTTTATGCTCAAGTTTTATGACTGACCAAGTTGCGGCCTTACTTGCCATCGAACTGTGAGGATGTTAAAGCGTTTGTGGGAAATTTTGAATAGAGAAGGCTAAGCTTTAGTGGGCTTTAAATTATTGTGACGGTTTACCGGAAAGTTTACGAGTGTGACATGTTATTAAATGTCTGTAGATGTTGAAGGGTTAAGATGAAAATCGAGGACTAACTGTGTGTACCGTATTTGATGTGTACATTTAAAATGTAGGTTAGTCGGTTTCCCCGACTGCGCAATAGGAAAAGACAGGATTGTTTTTAAATTATACTTTTATAAATAAAATTATTATTTAAAAATAAGTTTTTTTAGGCTAAAGGTTTTGATAGGCCTGTTGGTCTAGTGGTTACTGACCCTGACTGCTAGGACGGAGGTCGTGGGGTTCGATTCCCACACAGGACAAATATTTGTGCGATGAGTACTATTATTTGTTCTGTATCTGAGTGTGATTTATCTATAATATGTATGTATTTAGAAATATATGTGTGTTTATCAGTTGTTTGGTTGCCATAGTACAGGCTCTGCCTAGTTTGGGATCAGATGGCGGTGTGTTGGTCGTCCCAAAATATTATATTATTATTATATTATCAAGCCATTTTTCAACAATTACTCAACGGATTATGTTTTACTAACGCAGAAGCAAATTTAACTTTAACCCTCTTACGACCATTTCATTTTCCCGCCGCCATTATTATTAAAGAGAACTATTATAATATCAGTTTATTACAGTTTCTCATTAAATTCTTCGCGTTAACAGCCAAGGAAGGGGTAGAATGGCGAAAAAACTACGCTCACGAACGGCTGCCGCGACTATTTTTACGCTTTTAGTACAAAAATTAAAGATTCTCAATTAATACCTCGTAATTTATTTAACGATCGTTTTACGTTTTATGTTATACATAAAAAACTATAACGAATGAATAAATCTGTGGTTGAACGAGAAAAAAAAAATGTTATGGCCATGTAACATCACTATTCAGTCCACTGTGCGGTCGGACACGCATTTCGGTTGTCTTGAACACATTCATTTGTTCCCTGGTGTCACGTTACATGGGTTTTAAAAATTGATGGTGTGTAATAAATGTTTTTTGGCTGCACCGATCTTGTCTCGCGATCAGCGGGCTATAAAGTATTGCAATCTCTTTTTTATTGCGTGAGAGTGAAAGAGACGGATGTTGGCGACTGTGATTGTTTCTTACATTTTTGATACCCATGTCGATTTGTATTACGGCGCGCTCAATAAAAAGAAGGCGTAACAAAATACAGTTGTTGAAAACAATGTGTTTGTATGTTTGTGTGTTCATGGCAATGTCAGTAGTATTAGATGCTTGTCTGATTGAGTTTTAGATATGTGGGAACAAATAACTAGTTTTTTTTTCGCGGTAAATTTTTTGAACAGGCAGTACAGGTTGTAGCAATTATCTATTGCAGTTTGAACTCTTAAGTTTTGTTTTTGTAAAAGTTATTTTTAGATATTTTATCTCTATGAATAAATTTTAATGCTTTCTACCTGTAAGCGTTTTCTTAGTTAATTTTGAATAAATACTCGAATCAACAAGTATTTGGTAAAAAAGTACACAAATAATTTTGCACCCACTCAAAAGCAATGAAAGCCAAATTATCGGAACACTAAATTGTACCCTAATCGACCATTTCAAGATAAACAGCAAATATATTGGGTCTTCAGTTCCCAAATAAAATAAAAAGTATAAAAACAACAGGTTGCTCGTTTTCCTCATACCTAAAGTTTAGTAATACACAAATATTTACTTTTCAGGACTAAAACTTTTTTTCCAAGCCGAGCTTCGCTTTTAAACACTGTGTTAACATAAGTATAATAGCATAATCAGCTTTTAATGTTCCCACTGCTGGGACACACGGCCTCCTCTCTATGAGAGGGAATGGGCTATAATCCACCACTGTGTTAACATTGGTTTGAAATTTAAATTGCTAATATAACATCAGTTTGTAAAATAGAAGTACAAGTAAAGTTCTTAGGATTAAAATCTCAGGAACTTGTCAAACGTATTGCGAATCAAAATAACGGTTTTTCATTTATTGTCTTCCATGAATCGTTCTCTTTATAGGTGCGGTTTCGTCATTGAACATGTACTTTATTTTACAAAATCGTTAAAGCCTATACAAAGCTGGTTTAGAACTCTTTCCTTGTACCTTCCTACGATCAAAAACAACAATGGATAATAAAAATTGTAATATTAGCAAGAAAGACGCCTAGCAATAAAACCCAGCGCGAATCGGTAACGATGAAATATAATGCACAGTGCGTCTTAATAGCGGCGTCTGGAGAAAAAAACAATTTTATTCATGTTCTAGTGCTGTAATATTGTTTTTGACTACAATGACTCATATCCCTACTATATATATTGTATATTTTATATATCCCTACTTCCCTACTAATATTATAAATGCGAAAGTAACTCTGTTTGTCTGTCTGTCTGTTACGCTTTCACGTCTAAACCACTGAACTGATTTTAATGAAATTTGGTACAGAAATAGAGTTGACCTTGAGAAAGAACATAGGATTGTTTTTATCCCGGACTTTTGAAGAGTTCTCTTGGAAACGCGATATAACCGAACTCGACGCGGGCGAAGCTGCGGGCGGAAAACTAGTAATAGATATAATAGAGAATTTTGATGGGTTAACTTATGCAAGGCATAAGTCATGTCAAAGATAATGAATGATGCATTTTGTAAAACAATAGTTATTATACTTAAACACGCACAACTATTACAGCACATGATGTCCCTAAGTTGGGCAATAACCTTCCCCGTCCAGTTGTTCCATTTCTTACACAAACATGCAAGAAAATATAATGTGTAATTCTTTGTGCAAACCTTTATAACGAAACGACATTATTTTCCAAAAAAAAACGATTCTATGCTAAACTATAAGCGACAACTTTCTCGTAACTCAAACAAACAACAATGTCACAATTTGTACGAACATTAAAACAAATATGCAGTTGTCACAGACCATTATTGAGAATTAGCTGTTAACTAGATTATTTATAGTTTACGCTGCTCATAATTTTAATAGCACTGTGTTAAAACAAAATATATCCCGACTATAATGGTGCAGTTTATGAACTCCTCGTTTTATTTATGTTCCCCTCGTTCCTATTTGGGTGAACAAGTTGTGCCTAGTTTAAAAGTGTAATGGGCAAATTGGTGTTAGCAGGACTAGCGTTTGAAATGGACTGTTTTATTGTGGTTTTAGAAGCAGTCAAATTGCTGAGGAAAGTAGCAAGCACGATCTAGTTACAAATTAGAATTACCTTGTTTCATGTGTTTTTCATGTTTATGATATTGACCATAGATTGTTCACACAATTCACAAGATATGACGTATTGCCACAACTACACCCTCTAACGTTTAAATTTAGTAAACGTCAGGGCTGTCTAGGTGCCGTGTCGACGGCGCGTTCGTGTTCCACGCGCGCCTCAAAGAGATGTCAGCAAACATGAGGGGCCCGCAAGGGCCGATGCCTGCAAGGGCTGCGGGACTGTTCGAAAGAGATACCGCGGCCCTGGAACATAAAGGGCAAAAGAAGGAACATGGATGGTTTTTAGTCAGTAAAAGTCTGACACTCCCTTCCGCTCCGCCCAGAGCGGGAGGAGTCATTTGATGATTTCCCATCCGAAGAAGAAAAAAAAAAGGCTGTCTAGGTAGCTACGTGCTGGTCAGACAACATGTAAGTCATCGTCACGACGAGAAGCCACAGATTTTGTAGATCAATCACGTCGCGCTAACTAAACAAAATAATACACTGAGACCTAATCCTATGAAGGTCAACTCGGTATCTTTTTCGAATAAGATTACATCTAAATATATATAGCAACGTAAGACCCCACCACTAACCCAAATCGACCATACACAGTGGGCTATTCCACCAAAATTATAATTTTACGGACAAAAATAATATTACGTTTCATGAATTTTAAATAAAATCACAATTGTTCTGCGTGCCAACGTGTACGGGGTTTAAACACCATGCAATGGGATGGCATGGCCAAAGAGTGGGTGAAAAAATTTTGCTGTTACGCGTCGCGTATGTTAAGGAGGTCATTGAACCATTTTTTGGAAGATTTGGCCTGCTTTTTCGAGATAAATGGCAGTATTTAGATGCAAGATAAGTTTTTGTAAGTATATTTTCATAGATTTACGATAAAGTTGACGTTAAGTTGCATATCAAATTCCTTTTCTAAGATTTTGAACGCGATATGGGTTGTTCAAACTTGTATGGTTACAGAGAAACATCGTAAAGGCGTTGGGGGAACTAAATTCATGATTTTTCGAGGAAAGTTTCAACAAGAATACAATTCCTAAAATTAACTTGAACGTCGTGTAACTTCCTTTTAGGTGTCCCAGTTTTGGGCTCCTATTCCAAGTCTTGAATTCTAGATTCTGGAAACTTTTAGCAGCAACCCTAGTAAGTTGCAGCCAAAATTGTTCTGTTGAATTAAGTTGTAATTTCCTTAACAAATTCATCAAACATTGAGTTTCAAACACCTAAATAGAGCTCTAAAATTGGTATCAGTTCAAAACTACCTCCTAAAAATCTTTCGTCCAGAAATACTATGCGGGTACAAAACAAAAGTATGGCTAAATGGATCAGTGTGTTGATGTCATTACTACCTAATGTGATTACAGTAAATTGTATTACGACATACGAGGAAGTCGGAATAACAGGATATGAGATATTATGATGTGTTATGTGGCCACTGACTGAGTTGTGGATGTGTCGAACGCCTTGCTTGTCTTTGGTGAGTTGTGAGAAGAGGAAAGATACCTATATTATCGTTGAATAGTGAATGGTTTGATAGGAGCTTTCTGCTTTGGAATCAGAATAACAGTTGTATATAAAGTGTAGAGGGATAGAATCTTGAATTTCGATCTTTTTAATGTTATAAGCGTGTTTAATCGGCTTTGTTTTAAGAATCTCCGCAAGAGTTTGTATTAGGTGATTAACTCTCATTGGTACTAAAACCAGATTATTTTAATGTATGTTGCTGTATTAAACCATTAAAGAACTTAAACAGAAATATAAAACGAAATCCAAAGCATATATCTTTTAAAACATCCGAAATATACAGGCAAGACAAGCATTAATGGATTTAACGACACACCGATTCCGATAATGTTATTAAATAAGACTCCCGGTATAAATAACCCTATCTGGTGGCCGTAAAACAGCCGAATTTGGCCTTAACCTCGCGTGTTCGGGGCTTTTTAAAGCCGGAATAACTTGAGATTGTGGCCACAACACCATCTCAAAAAGACACCAAAAAATCCTCCTCGATTTACTTTTGCAATGTTTTTTTTTTTTCAAAGAAACTGCAATTTAAAGCCTTCAAAGCAATATTTATTCGCTTCAGCGATGCTAAAGACGTGTATGAGAGCATAAATCTACCGATCTCATGATACTAAACAGGACCAACTGCATATCTAGTTCCCAACTTGGATGCCACACAAATCACAATAAGCGCTCTTCATTATCCGCATTTCAGTCTGCCGGGGCCCGTATCTATCGGAATGCGCCCACAAAGGAGTAACCATACCGACTTACTAAGTCGCTACACTTTGTCCAACCGGCTTCGGTTCAAACCAGTCCGCCTCGGGCCGGCCGCACACCTCCAGACGCAAAACGGCCTAAACACCAGTTGACTGACACTTATATGCCACTTAGGAGTTCTCTCGCTCTCAAAATTTTATTGGTAATAAGTAGCCTGCCCAACGTTTTTTGTTCGTGGTCAGTAGGCCCGACACAATGTCTGTTGACCTCTCTCTCATTCATAGAAACAAAGGATCGCTGGAAATCTCAAAGGTTTCGTTTCAAAGCTTCATATTTAATTATCTCTTCAAACTAGTTAGTGTAACTATGAAACTATGAAAAGTTTCTTAACAGCGGCACTGTGCACGGACGCGGTTCATTAAAGAGAATACAGTTGATAATCGCTCGGCGCCTAGTGGCACTTACGGTCGAATTGCGCGGACAAAATTCCAAGTAAAGCGACGGGATATTTTAACTCTCGTATACGCTATACAGTAATTACAGATGTGCCATCGAGGTAAATAGCCTGACTTGCCTCTCACTCGCTCCTTACATCGGCTCATTCCTGTCATTTGCTCTTTGAAGAACACTTTATTCCAGTAAATATTGAGGAGCTCGCCGGCTACATTTGTGGTAGATCCTTTTATGAGATTACACCAACCAATGAACATTATGTTCGATGCTAATAGTTTATACCTAGCAATTTCTGTAATAATACGGCATCTTCGGAGAAGTTTTAGATCTTACAAAGTGAGGTTACATAATTTAATGTCTTTATCATACCAATCTAATTTTATCCGTTAATAAATTACGATTAACATATCTAAAATCAAGATATATTTGTTTAACAAAACGTTATGAGAGGATAGCATATTAAAGTTATTTGTCAGGCAGGTCGTTATGTTTACTTAATTAGGCAGTTAATGTCACATCTATATTCTGAATTTCCGCTTTAAATTGTAGCCATTTCAGCGTTAAATATTGTAGCAATTTGAACAAAGTGTTATTTGGGTCACAAATGTATAGCAAGGAGAATACATACAACTGGGACTAAGCTTTAGTTGCTTTTCTCATTTGTGTCTGGCTGTGATGTATGCCGAAGATAATATGAGATGTTACCACAAAGGTGGCGGGCCTCGCGTATATTCCATTTTTCTGAAGTATAAACCCCCTGAAAAGGCGCCCGTAGGAAAATAGTAATTACAAACTTCTCCTTTCTCGCAACGTGCCATTGTGTCTCGGCCACAATGCGGTGGAATCTTTTTGTCCGCGCTATCGGCTGTTTGCACCCACAGTGCGCCCGGTAGCAAGGAGACGTATATTTATACGTTTACATTCCCACTTGTCGTTTATTAACTTGGATTTTTGGTAAAAAGAAAATTTCATTTCAAGCTAGTTTGAGCTGTAAATACGAAATAAGTTATTCAAGAATCCGTTCATCTCCGCGGCCATTAAAATCGCACCTTGAACACAATTAATTCTATATACCCTTTGTTAAATAATCAGGTATCCCGAACCTCTGCAGCTTCACCTTTGTTACTTTATCAGGCGCTTGCAATTTCTTCTCAGTGACATTTTTCAAATGTAATTAAAACTTCGCACACATTAACGGTTAACGTTTGTGTGTAAGCTTTATTTTATCTACTAAGCTAAGAAAATTCTTAAGAAAGTTTCTTCAGCGAAACTCGAAACAATTCAGAAACAAGCAGTTTTATTAACGCAAGTTGTTCTCTTGTTTAATCATTCACCGTGTAACGTGTAGAAGTTTCCAAATAAATTTTGTACAGAGTAGCCAAAGTAATTTAGTCAGAGTGCCTTAGGTAACCAACCTGTGTCTGCTTGGCCCGTGGGCCGTGCGGCAAGTTCGACCCCCAAATTAACTTTACCACAGACGCAAAATTATTTTGTCTACACATAGCTAATGATTGAGACCACTGTGCAATTGAATTATACATAGAAACCTGAGTCAATAACGATATCAGAGACGCTCGGGCCAAATTAGAGAGTATGTAATTTGTATTGTACAAATTAGTAGGTATGTACAGGCTGTATACGGTGTGTTATTAGCAATTTCAGTACATAATAACTTCATAATTCACTTTAATAGTTCGTAAATGTATCAATGAAGATTGATAGGTAATAATAACACTGGATTTTCGTATAGATTTCTAGGCTTTAAGCTATTCTGGTGCTTAATTATGTTTCTAGATCGAATGAGTCATTTGAAATACATTATGTGCTTTTTGCTAAGAGATTAGATGTCAGAATGCATTGGATATTGATTACGATTTTATGTTTTTATTGAAACTTGTGGACATCCATTTGTGAAAGTGAAAGACCCATTAAAAACAGTTCAATAGTTTTTGTGTAACACGCTCGAACAGTAACACAATGTTTTGCGCCTCTAATGGTTCTAAAAACAGTTTTTTATTTAAGAACTAGCTTAACTAAAGCGAATAAAATAAATCTTTGATATTTTCCCCCATATGAAGTATTTTAACTCGTCAACCCTTCTCAGTTTTAGTAAAAGAAATACTAAACAAATTATATCACAATTTAACTTTTGCAAATGTTTCCTCCAGATGACAAAAATCATGATTTCCTACTATTCCCTCACTTTCACCAAATCAAACCCCATAAAACCCTTACAACATCTATATAAAAATAATCCCATCCTTCACAAACGGCAATTTTGTCCACCCCAGCGCAATGTGTCCCACTGTGCTGAATCGATAAACGAACAAAGCGCCCATTGTTGATATATCGAAGTGTGGGGATTGTATATCAGCTATATCTAGCTTAGTTCAAGCCACAGAATAGTTAGGTCCAGAAGGTTCTATGCAACGAGTAAAAACGCACGCACACATAGACACGCTTCACTTACAGTGAGTGCACGTGCACTGGCGACTATCATT
Source organism: Eurois occulta (assembly GCA_950022335.1). Lineage (NCBI taxonomy): Eukaryota > Metazoa > Arthropoda > Insecta > Lepidoptera > Noctuidae > Eurois > Eurois occulta. The sequence goes on from OX465502.1 coordinate 6,141,585, forward strand.
TGTTTACATATCCACAGTGCAAGTGTATTCGTAACTGTCATTTGTTTGAGATCGTCGTGCGTATTGAGTTTTCTTCGTGCCTCGGAATCGGAGAGCACGTTAAGCCTTTCATCCCGGCTGTCAATTATAGATCTTTAACAGTCGTTACGGGTAATCAAAACTCTGAAAGTCGGAAAAAAGAGAATGCTCATGGAAGTATAGAATCCCGTACCATGCTGCATCAAAATCAAACCTTGTTTTTTATAGACTACACTGATCGTATTAACTCCTACAAAAATTATTTTTGAAAAAAAAACCCGCGTTTCAGAGTTATTTTATAAAATCGAAACTAACCTAAAAAGTAGGTCTATTTTTTCGACGCTACCAACGACGTATTTTAACACACATACATTACATTATTGCTCTAAAAACAGCGTAATACACTAATATTAGTAAGAATTACGAGTTAAAGTAACATCCACAGTATGCTTGACTGAAACTCGATTTTATTTTAGACCTTTACATTGCCAATAGTCAGTCAGTACAGTACAAATGTCAGATGCCACAGATAAGATAACTATAAACCATAGAGTATAGTAAGTGCTATAAACTAGTCGGGATTTAGGGATGTAATCGATAAATCAAAATCTTTAGGCTGAGAAAATCTATTTTGTTGCAAATAGCAATAAACCAAACTAAATCGATTTGGTGTACTGATCTTACTTAATTGTAATTAATTTTAGAGTCCGCTCGACAGACAAGGGTTTGTTCAATTGAAACGGAACGTCATTTATATTCAGTTGAAACGGAACGTCATATAAAGGGAGTAAAACAATATTCGTACTTTTAAACTCGAAAAGTATAATTCCAGTTCAAAAATCAAATCCCCGACGCGTAATGCCGTAAAAAAATATTAAACTAATTACTATAATATTTTGGTTTTGAGGCGCGAGACTTTTTGGTACCAACTTTGGTCATTGTCCTTTGCCGTGTTTCCCTGTAATTGGGTAGTCAGATAGGCAGTTGCTCCATGTAAAATACTGGTTAGACTGAACATCGACCCTAACGTAGTAGGGAAAAGGCTAAGCTGATGATGATGAAAAGGCTTCATATAACGAGCGAAAACGCACGCACACATAGACACACTTCACATACAGCGAGTGCAACCGCTCTCGCGACAGCCATTAACATGTTTGAGATTGCCGTACTTACGCGTATGTGTGCGTGCGGCTGTTTTCTCTCATTGTATGAAGATATCCCTCTGTCCTACCTATCTATTCTGTGTTCACACCAATGCTTGGTCAGGGTTTTAGTAGATCTGATGTTTATCTAGTGAAGTGATTCGGTATCCATGTATTTCTATTTTGATTATCAATGTAATAAAGTGGTGATGTGACTAAAATGAAACCGTTTGTGAGGGGGTTGATGACCTGTTTGTTTACATTATTGTTACGTTCAATTGGCATGGATTTTCAGTTTGCTTATATTGCTAGATCTTAGGAAGAAACAAAAGATATTTGGCCATATTCTGCTCAAAGCTCACTTCGTTGTATCTACAGCTTTTATTGGCTTTAATAAAACAGCTGACATCCGAATTTAAACCAGAATTACAGATTCATTCACTTTTTGGACTGCAGTTGAAGCCTGTTTTATAAGTGGGATTGATAAAACTTCGCTCATAAGTCATAAGTTACTGCAATTTAACCCTGTATTCGATGGCTTACTTTTAGGAGTACACAAGCGAAATAATTAAGCAATTTCACCCAAGTTTATAGGGTTCTTGTTGGACTTAGGGTTGATAAGTAAATCTGCTGTTCGCACCTGAGTGGCCTGATCTTCGATCATGCTTCTAAAACATCAATTTTGTTCAAGAGGAACGCTTCAGTAAATTCGTTTTAACACCCTCCAGGAGTAATTTACATCTTCTTATCTGTAATAGCGCAGGAGGGGTTTTTTAGGGTTCCGTCTGCGGAAGGACCTTTAATTCCCTTCATGGTACTGTGTAGCTATTTTCCTGGTTTAAACTTTATGCTTTTTTATTGGCGGTTTAGAGGGGAGCGTTTGCCCTGCGGCGGTCATCATAATTCATGGGCTACTAAATTTTAAATGTGAAAAAAAGGGAAAATTTTTGTGCAAGTAAAATTTTTTTGAATACATTTTACTGTTTTTTAACGAATTCAGTTGACGCATCACTCCTTTTTGCATTGAAATAAAAAAAATGTAGACGAGACTTACTGTCTCAAAATACTTAAATATCTGATTCTGTACATTGAAGAATTGTTTACTGTTAGACTGTTCAAGTATTCTTTTCGCAAAATAATATTACCATACAGTACATAAAGAACGTTTTTGTATTCAAATTGAAGTACATAATTTAACTTCAAAATAACATGCTGCCAATTTTTAACAGTCCCAAGAAAACATCAAACAGTAACAACAATAGTAATTTAATTTACAAACAATATTAAAGTACGGAACCGTGACATTACCACAGGAGCACATACACAACCAATGGAAGCACTTTGATAGCGCTATGATAGATTCAGTAAGGGTGGTGGTGACACCTGGTGAGCCATTGTGCATAGATAGACGATTTCTGTGTTTAATGATGCTATATTTTATCGCTCCTCCACGTCGTAGCTAGCAGTGGTTGAAAAACTTTAAAGTGTTTAACTTAGTATGATTTATGTAGCATATTTTAGCTGGTTTTTGTTTGAAATGCTGATTTTTATTATGGTCTTTGAAAATATTCTTGGAAACTAGCTACTAAAAATATTAGACTTCTTCGTTGGAGTATAGGTCGTATCGACTGCTGAGTATGAGATCCCGGTTTCGATTCCCAGGTCTGGCAAAGTGTTATTGGGTTTCCCCACCAGGAATTTCTTAATATGTTGATGGCGATAGGCTTACCCCCTTAGAATATGGAACTTAAACATAACTGGTGAAATCTGGGTGTACTACTAGGTACACTTCTGCCCAAGCGTTTGGAGTTTACACGCGTAATGTTATGTAAGTACATTAATGTTACCTGAAAAGTCATTGAACCCCTCTCGTTTTTATTAGATTAAGATACAATAACAACTGATAAGCCACCTAGGGTTACTGTCACGTTATCATATAGCAGATGGTGCCCACGAGTGGCCAACCCCCCCACATATTGGTTGATAACAAGATAAGCCACGTTACTATACAGTGGAGTGATTGTAGATAGCAAAAGTTCTGTTATCAACTTATCACCCTGTTATTTATTTATTTATGAAATTGGGTTGCACGGGTAATTTGAAGGACGTACTCAAGTAGTGTTATTAGAGATGTACAGTCAACCAAAAAGCAGGTAAATTGGCAGGGTAATTGTTAGCAAAAGTCTGACACTCCTTTCCGTTCCGCCCAGAGCGGGAGGAGTCATTTGATGATTTCCCATCCCAAAAAAAAAAGGTAAATTGGCCAGTTACTTACGACTACTAGACACTGTTTTAAGCGTTCACGGTTTATAACTAAACTTATTCTGTCACTTACGGGATATCTTCCGTGATTATTCATTATTCTCAGTTTCCGATATACCTACCAACTAGATACATCTAGATGTACCTACAGTGATACTGTGAGTGTGTTTTGCCGTGACTTTGTGTCGAGTTCCAGTAGTGACGTAGCAAAAGACCAAGAAAGAGGGTAGACAGATTTGTCTGCACTTAACAATTTATTTACCATCCACCCGCATTCTCCAGTCAACCAGCGATCATGGCGCTTGCAACAGCGTCGAAATATCGGAGCTCAAAATAATGGATAATCAGGGAGAAGATATCCCGCAAGTGACAGTATAATTTTAACTACTACTAGCTTCATCAGTAAACCGCCAAAAGTGGAGATATTTGGAAGACATACAATATTGCATTGGGTAGCCAAAGACGCGGTTTATACAGAAGAGACGCGGATAATCAAATAAACCTAAAATTAACCTAATAGTTATAACACAAAACACATAGAGTCGTTTTTGTCGGAAAGAGATTCAACCGATGTCACCGCGACCAGGTGACTCGCTCGAAAACAACGCTTTGAGACATAACTATTAGGTTAATTTTAGGTTTCTTTGATTATCCGCGTACTCGCCACACCTCTTCTATACAAAACGCGCCAAAGGTTGAAAAAGAAGTTGATGCAGTATCTTGAAATATTATCGAAGTTGCTATATCACTGATCCCTATTTTTCCGGTTCCCGCCATAATAAGGTATGTATCAGGGTTACCTACAGTTGGTGCCTTCACTACATAATGGTTTTTTCTAAGATTGAACTCCACTCAATTCAAAAGGCTGCATGGAGCATTTTATTCAGACAATAGGGCGACGTGGTTTTTCTTTTATTAAGAGCCATAGACAACGCATTTTTTCGTCTTTCAATATTGAGGGAAATGATGCGTGATTTGACGTGTCATTTCCATCATCATACGGGTTTATATAATGTGTGACTTGTCAATCTAACATAGGCAATATTCAAATTGTTTTTTTTTAGACTGCCCGCGAACTTCGCCCGCGTGTTTTTTTTTATTTATATTAAATGGTCCTACTCTTGACCTCAATCTAGCCCTGAGGACAGAGATGAGGTCGACGATGGAACGAGCTAACCCAAGAGAAGCCTATTAACTTGCGACTTAATTAGATTGGGGTCTGGACTTTGGAATAAATTATTATAAAAATATTACTACCCTATCTGAATATGTTAACAACTTTAAGGGCTTTCATTTGTTTTTTGCACGGAACCCCAATCTTTTTTCGAAAATAAAATTTAGCCTAACTCCCTATACAATCAGCTACCTGTCAGAAAAACTCCAGTCAAAATCGGTCCAGCTCTAGCCGTTTCGGAGATTAGCCGTAACAAACAGACAAAACAATATTATTATTATATATTTTATAAGTAGGTATACATATTTTTATATGCATTCGATAAAAAGTTATTATTTTGAAATTTGAAACAAATACTTCAATTTTATTTATTTTTATGTAAAATAGAAAACTTTGGATAGAGAGCATCACCGAAAAGAAATTCGATAAAAATTGTACGGTGTATCTATTAAGTATACGTATATTCAAGAGCTGTCCCCTAAGTATGCAGATGACAATTTATTTTAAATTCCAAGCCACGTCCGTTCGTGTGCTTGCTTACCTGTCTATCAATTTGCATGTGCTCATCTCTAAAACGATTTTTAGATGTTTTAATTATTGTTGTTATTTATAGTTTATTGTTTAAGCATTGTCTTGTCTAATGCGATGCGTAGTAATGGGTATTCTTTTGTTTTTATTTTAGTGTTTTTTTTTTTTGTTTTAGACCTCCCATGACATTGTGCGCAGACGCCAGCAGGTCAACCTACCCGAAACTGTCAGATTTTCCCAACCAACCTTGAACCTAATGCTTTAGAGATAAAGTTGAAAATCTATTAAAGAAATTTGACAGATTGTAGTAGCTTGATGTGTATCAGGGCCTTTAATATGAAGAAAATTTTAAAATACATGACATACTCCTTTTGCCTCGTCCATGTTCATACGTCTGGTCATACACGTGTGTCAGTTTTGAGCACTACGCTGATAACTTTTCTGAAGGGTCGTGGTAAACGGTGCGGCAGCGTCGGTTCACTGTAGTTTCTACCCCCATTGGCAATTAATAGACGTGTTTATGTTTGCATACATGAAATACATCATTTTATAGTCTAGGTATCTGTGGTCATACCTGTGATGTATAAAATGTCATCATCATCTTCATTTCAGCGCAAAGACGTCCACTGCTGGACATAGGCCTACCCCAAGTGTCGCCATATTGACCGGTCCCGTGCGTCTAGCATCCATGTTTCTAACCAAAGCAACCTTCCATCGATTTTTGTAACGTAAAAGTCTATCCTTGCCTGAGCTGAGAATCGAAAACAGAATCTCACTCGGTCATACCCGACCACTACGCTTTATAAGACAGTAACAGTCTATATTACCGAAAATAAACTGAGTTATTTAAATTAATTTATTCATGCCTTAGGTAGACCTTTATACTTAATTGATTCAGAGGTAGATTACAAAGAGCCTATCTTTAGTTATTAAATTGAATATTCATAAAAGTTTAGACCATTTTTGAATATCAAACCCTCTTTTGCATCTTAGATAATATTTTGTCTGAATATTAGTTAGTAAATTATCTGCGAACTTTACTTCAATCTTGCTTTTATGAATGTATAACCCTAGCACAAGATGACTTCAAAAAACTAGCGGGTCCAGAGTGGACGAGAACAGCGAGAGACAAGCAGAAATGGAAAGCTTTAGACCTTTGTCGGAACACAAGATGTGAAGTGAAACCGATCGTGTAGTCGATCTGTTAATAGATGAATATTATTATTAATAAGAAAAATGTGTGTATTGTAAATTTGTAGAACAGCAATAAAGGCTTTATCATCTTCCTGCCCTTGTCCCATGTTATTTGGGGTCGGCGCAATACCAATACGTTTTTTTCTTCCATTCTCCTCTGTCAACCGTCACGCTATCATTTACTTCTTTATCTTTCATATCATTGCTCACACAATCCATCCATCGTTTCTTTGGTCTTCCTCTCCCTCTCCATCCATCAACGTTTATATTCATCACTCTTTTAGACACATGCGATTCGTCCCTCGTCATCACGGCAATAAAGGCTTATTTAATTTATTTTTTTTAACTCTAGCACAGAAGAGGCTTTCTTTGCTAAAAATATAAAATATGTAGAAAGTAGTTAACGTCCATGGTTAACATAATTTTGACAGTTATGCATCATCAATTCAACATTTTCCTGCCCTTATCCCAATAAAATTCATTTGGGGTCGGCGCAGCATGTCTTCTTCTTCCATACTTCTCTATTACTCGTCATCTTATGAGTTTCCTTTCTAACCATATCATTTACCAATTATTGTTTTCGCTTAAATGAATATCAACGTTTAGTTTATTTTGATTTCAGAATAATTTAACTTTACAAGTCGTTGTTTGTCAACTCAATTTATTTTCTTAAATCAGAAAATTAGAAGTACATATTAATACTACCGAGCTTACTGAGGGTCGACCACTTTTCACCCTTATGTCCTAAGTAATTAATTTATTTATTTAAACTTCATGTACAATAGTGGTAGATAGGCGGACTTGATGCCACAAGGCATTCTCTACCAGTCAACCTTAGGGTCAAATAAGAAAACATTGTGATAGTAAGGTTGAAATGTGGTCGACCCTCAGTGAATTCGGTAGTACGTAGCTTACTACTCCAATTTCCCTACACACGAAAACCATACAAAATATTCGCTATAAAAGAGAGCATAATATCACTCTATGCTACTCAGGTAAATCAAATCCGGTTGTAAGAGTGGGCTTAGAAGATCTCAAAAATAGATAAGAAACCGACCGTTACGAGTCGGACACGGCGCCAAACCCACGTACCCACATTATAAAGACTTCATTGCTTTAATTACTACCCCTAGGCGTTAGAACCAGTTTCGGGCTATATTATATAGATGTCGCTCGTACTAAATATGGCCCACGCACACATTAGATATAGTTGTCATGCTTGGATTTGGAATGAGAAAACTTGAGTATGATCTTTATCAATAAATGGAATTGCATTGCTCATGTTTAGTTTATTCAATACTAGCTTATGCCCGCGGCTTCGCCCGCGCCTATTTCGGTAATTATCCCACGGGATCGTATTAGCGGGATAAAAAGTATCCTATATTAAGGTTATAAAGTATCTGTGTGCCAATTTTCACCCAAATTCGTTTTACCGTTTTGCGTGAGAGAGGAATAAACATTCTTACATCTGCATCTTCACAAACTTTCGCATTTATAATAGTATCCAAGTAGTAAGAAGTAAGTTTTGTCCTAAGTTCCAGGTGCCCTACCATGAAGTCTTAAAGCAGGAGTAATTCCAAAGTGGGAAAGAGATGGCGCTAGACAACCTGTTTAGCTCTGTCTCTTTCCCACACTGGAATTACTCCTGCTCTAAGACGTCATAGTAACCCCCTGGTTACTATTATGTAACCTGGAACTTGCAGTAGAACAAAACTGTCCTAATACTAGTCAAAGGCTTTCCTTTCTATGGAGGCACGGAGGCCTTTGCCCTGCAAAATTGGAAAGGCCAATCCTCTTCATCTCAAGCACAGGTGGACCAATCATGTCAATGGACGTCAAACTCAGCCCGCCAACTCTCTGCGACTCTGCTTGGGTCTGCTGAATTAAATGCTCCGTTTTCTTTGACAAACATGTTTTAGAATCGTCAAAATCTCATCGACTATAATAGCAAAATAATAGATAACCACTCTAGTACGCAAATCATTAAAGCAGGTCAACGCAACAATTTAAAAACAATCTGCAAATCACTTACTCATCCCGCTTACTCATCTGTATACGAAGAAACTCCAACCAACCAAACAAACGAAACATACCTGCAACAAAAACAAAACAAATAAGTAGTTATTCCAAACAATTATAAACTAGAAACATCTATTATAACCCGGAAACAAAACATAGTCATAATCCGTAATCCTCTCAAAAGCGAGACCCTTACAAAATGACAATGCACAGTGTGCCGAAATCGAAACGTCACTAGACATAACGAAAATACAAAAGTCCCCTGAGAACGACGACAGTAAAGTCCGTTTTGACATGTATTAATGGTGGCTACACAAGCGACATGGAGAGATAAATAGCTCTCAGCCATTAATGAGATAAAAAAACGTGACTAACATTATTTTCCGTTATTCTCTTGGTATTTAGTTCGGGGATAATGAAGCATTTATCTCGAGTTTTGTATTGATTGTGGCTCGATTTGGATCATTTTGTGTCTGGTTTTGGTTGGTAGTTTTGTTAATTGTCTCTTGTTATGGTGCAAGATCGCGGTTACCTCGATATAAAAACACAATAATCGACCAAAACAAAGACTGTTTTATTCTTTCATTAAATTGCAAAACAAATCAATTCTCTCCCAACTTCAACAGTACTTCTCAAAAGGAAAACGCGCGCTGAAAAGAAAAGTTAAAACGGACACCGTGAAAAAAAGTTTCTAATTTTAATTACAAATCCAAATAGCTTCAAGTTACGAAACAGACACTTAAAACTTGAAAGGGAAAGTAATCTACTTTAGTCTTAAGCATTTTTTTAATGTCACAAGGTCGTGGAAAACCCTCAATTTAGTAACAGAGAACATCTATTGAGGCGAAATGGAATGGCTACACGATTTCTGCCATTAGAGGCTTTCATAAAAACGTTAGTTAGTTTTTGTCCACGAAAACCGTCGTTCTGCCCATCGGGGATTAGTTTTCGCAGTTTTTATTAGGTTTTTACATCATCTGTGGCGAATTTAAATGTTTTATGAAATGGTGATGACAGTTTTTACTTAGTTCTTTGCGAAAGGCGTGTAGATTTACTAAAAACATTAAACTTTCGGGTAGAATGGCTTACGTTTAAAGAATAATTATAAAAGGGTAAGGCGGGCTAATATTTATCACGGGTGTTGTTTATTCAAACAAAAACTGGAGAATTTTTTTCAAAACCATATTGCCATAATTCTCACAGCCGAATTGACCATCATTACAACCGTTTACCCAAGCATAATATGACCAAAAATGTGACGGCAGAATTATTCTCAAATAACGAAATTGGTGTAAAAAAAAGCTAGTGGCTGTGAAAACACAGTCGCCCAATGTTTGAGTTGCACTTAAAGCGGGGACAAAAAACGCTTGCATCCGGCGATGCTGCATACTGGCGAAAAAGCAACGAAAAGACCAAACTGAATTTGGAAGCAAACATGTAAACAAATTGGACCACTTGCCACGTTTCCCCTTTTAAAAAGTGCTAACACGTTATTGAAGAATACGATATTTTTAATAACGCTGGCTTTGGCGCGTAGGATAACACAAATAATGATTACTGCAAAAAAAAACGCTAAAGTAGACTACCACTAGTGCGGTTTTCAGTTTTAATACGGCTGTATAATCTAAAGTTTCTTATGCGTATGTGTGTAGCTCTGACAACATTTAAAAAAAAGATTGACAATACTTCTTCGTCATTACCATTCTTATTACAAACATACAACCAAGTTCGAAAAGTTAAAATTAAAAGCAAAGACACTAAAATGACCAACGAACATTTTTAAAAACAGAATCATATTATGACTGGCCATTAGCACACTCTATGTCCAAACCCAACTTTTTTTTCATCTGTTTTCGTTGCGACCCAAGCATATAATTTGGTTGTAACAGGTGCCCGCCATTTTGTTTAAAAAACACGCGCACCATGTTTTTATTGAAATTAAAACGGAATTAGAGAAAATCGTTTCGGTTAACCGCAAATGCTTTGAAATACTCGTAGCTCGGGACGATGTTATTTGTGTATTATAGCTCTAGTGATTGCTTCATTCAATGCACTGTTCGGTATAAATAGTTTTCATTGATAGTTTTGATTGTAAACTGATTTTGATGGGCAATAAACTTTAGAAGTATTCGTGATTTGAAATTGACATAGACGTCAAATGGCTGTTTGCAAAAGTTTATGGTGTAACTTGATTTTATGGAGATCAGTAAGTACAAGTTAAATTGATGTTTATATTTAATAGTTTTAGCCATGGAGTATTGCCTAGTATTGCCTGATTGATGGCAATAGATCGCTCACTATTACATGGGACTTAAATATAACCTAAATGTATATCTACTGTTTTTTTTTTTTTTTTTTGGGGGGTGAGAAATCATCAAATGACTCCTCCCGCTCTGGGCGGAGCGGAAGGGAGTGTCAGACTCCTACTGACTAAAAAACACCCATGTTCCTTCATTGGCCCTTAATGTTCCAGGGCCGCGGTATCTCTTTCGAACAGTCCCGCAGCATGTATACCTACTGTTAAGTACTCTTCTGAATAACCCTTCGAGAATTACGGGCGAGGTGTTATTTCTTTTGTCTATTTAAAAATTAAAAACGATCTGTAGTAGCTAAATAAATGGACTTAAAACAACTTAAAAACAATCTATAAAGCTAGAATTCTCAATAATACCACGAAGGGAATCTTCAAAGACGAAAGGACAACGAAAGAGTCTCGTCTACTTTTTCGACGAAAAACTATTCATTAAAAAGTTTGTTGCTAACTTCCATTACAGCCACTCATTAAGGCTAGACCGGCGATGCGATCCTTACAGCCTTGAGAGAAAGCCTATCAGACTAAGTTGAAAGTCTATTTTGTTTCAGAAGTGTTCTTACTACTCGCATTTCATTTTGCACGGAATACTGTTTTGAGGACTGTACTAGTTGCTGCTTTCAAGCGGCTCCTGCCCAACCTGGGGGGGCCAAACGCCTCCTGCCGGAGGCTCTATGCGGGGATCTTGCGGTCCATGGCCCTTTACGGGGCCCCGGTGTGGGCGCGTTCGTTGAGGTTGCGTGCAAAGCACTACCTGAACGCGCCCCAAAAGGTGGTAGCCGTAAGGCTGATCCGTGGGTACCGCACGATCTCCCGCGAGGCGGCGAGCCTCCTTGCCGGATTGCCGCCATGGGATCTGGAGGCCATAGTCCTCGCGCGCCTGCACGAGTGGCGCGCGGAGGTACAGAGCCGGGGGGTAACTCCGCTGCCGCGGCATATTGTCGCGCGGCGGACAGACCTCCGCCGTGATCTCATGGCGACATGGAGAGAGCGACTATCGCAACCCCGTTCAGGGCACGCCACGATAGTGGCGGTAAGTCCCCTCTTTGAGGAGTGGCTAGGGAGGCGCCACGGCGCCCTCACCTTCCGCCTGACGCAGGTCCTCACCGGACACGGGTGCTTCGGGAGGTACCTGCACCGAATCGGGCGGGAGGAAACGCCCTGGTGCTACAATTGCGAGGATCGACCGGAGGACACGGTGGAGCACACCGTCGAGGTCTGCTCCGCTTGGGAGGAGCACCGCCGTGTCCTCGTAGCGGCGATTGGCGGCGGCGACCTCTCGCGTCCGGCCCTGGTTCAAGCCATGGTCCGGGGCGAGAGGGAATGGGAAGCCGTCGCCTCCTTTTGCGAAGCAGTCATGCTAGCGAAGGAGGCGGCGGAACGTGAGAGGGAGAGAACCTCCTCACGTCCCAGCCGCCGCGGGAGAAGCACCGGGCGTCGGGGGCCACGCCGTGATGGCTCTCGGCCACCGTAGGCGCGGGCCTGTGGACGGCGAGTAATGGGCTAGCTCGCCGTCCGTCCGTCGTATGACGACGGGCAGGCCGTGTCGACGGCGCGTTCGTGTTCCACGCGCGCCTCAAAGAGTTGTCAGCATACGGGAGGGGCCCGCAAGGGCCGGTGCCTGCCAGGGCTGCGGGACTGTTCGAAAGAGATACCGCGGCCCTGGAACATAAAGGGCCAATGAAGGAACATGGGTGTTTTTTAGTCAGTAAGAGTCTGACACTCCCTTCCGCTCTGCCCAGAGCGGGAGGAGTCATTTGATGATTTCTCACCCCCCAAAAAAAAAAAAAAAAAAAAGGACTGTACTAGTAATCATAAGATTTGGTGTATGGATTCTAAGTTGAATATTTTAACAGAAAAAAAGAACTTTTCGCTATCTAGCTTTGTCTATTTCCACTATCGTTTATGACACAAATAAGTTTCATAATATATTATGACCACTTTAAGTGTGCAGTATAAAGTGGCGTTGCTTGTCGAGAAAATTTGCATCGATATGTCAAAATTGGTACATTTATTTTAGTTCTGATATTAAGTAATTAAGATATGATGATAAGTTGGTTGAAGTATGTATGTCTATTATTTGACAGCTCAATCTGACATTATCCATCACGTCACTAGTCTTAAGTCTATGGTCAATATAAATTGCGTCTTACTGGCTCTTTTAAAAACAACTAAGATTAAAAAGAATGTAATCATGGCAACCTTCCTTCCTTCCTTAAATCTTACTTATCCCAATTTGCGTGGGTGATAAACAGCTGATTTATTTTAGATTGTGTAATCCCGGCTAAGATTAGACCTCCCCATATCTCCGTAGGCGGTATAAGAGCAAAATGGATAAAAGAACAACAGATTTTGATTTAAATGTTAAGTATTTGAGGGATATGCTTAGGTATGATATTTGAAGAATGGATAGATGAGAGTGGTCCAGAAATATCACAATGCGTATTTTATCCTTCTGCAATAATTAGGATAATACTAGCCTTTTACTGTCCCTCTACAGGACAAGCTTCTACGCATGCAGATAGGGCCTAGCAATCATCACCAGTCATGTTCAGTGGCTTAACGATATCACACTTGTGGCGGTACTTTCGTAAATTCGTACAAGCCTAAAAGCTTGGCTTGCCCCTATAACCTATGGTAGGTTTCTGAACAGTCTGCTTGCCTTATAGGCTTGCTGTCCTGTTGCCACCTAAGCACGCCACTGTATCACATCAGTAGTACGTAAAACTTCCTCCCAAGACGTTTTCCTTCGTAGCCTTTCGAGTTTCTAGATTATCCAAGGCATAATCTCGCTAAGATTACTCTAGAAACTTCATACCATTCTCCTAGCCTCATTTTCCAGTTTAAAACTCGATTAAAACCTACACTTCAAACTTTTCATAACTCGTCTACACCGTAACAATTTTCTAAAAATAACCCGGACACAATAACCCTAAAATACCTCCTCATATATCCATTTAGCATATTTATTATGCAGTAACGTTACAACCCAAAGGAAATATCCCTAAAAATGAAGGACGTAGGTTTTAACTTATTCATAATGGTTTATTATAGTAGTGATCATGTTAGCTGAGGAAGAGTTTTCGTGTATATTTTATTTTTCGTGTGTCGGCACCTGTCTATTGGCTTTTTAGTTATTCAGGACTTTGATTTTCTATTGTTTTTGGAAGATAGGGGTTTGGTGTTTTGGAGGGAAACAGATGGATAAGGGACGCACATAACAGAGATGAATGGCAGAAGAAAGAGGAGGCCTATAATACCCAACAGTGGGTGATTCCGGGTTGAAATGATGATGATAATGAGGGTTGGTTTTCAGCTGCTGATTATGTGAGATTGTTCGGGTTAGATGGTCTTCAATAAAGGCTTTATTATTTTCATAGATTGTTAAATTATGTGCACTCTTATTTCACGAAGTAATACGAGTGTTTTCTTTCTTTCTTCTTGCCTAAAACTTTGCAGTCTTTGGAAGTTTGGACCCCTGATTGCTTAGTAACTAGGCTTCTGTTTTCAAATGGTAATATTGATAGAGATTCTCAACTTTATCTTAAATGGGTTCCTTGATAGTCTGTAGGTGTCAACTGTCAGGCCACTAAATAAACAAAATAAGGTCGCTTTATTTGATAACTGTAATTATATACTGTAATATTTAGTTAATCATTATACTTAATTAGCATTCAAAATGTCAATTTTATGATAAACTCCAAATCATACTTTATCACGCATTTTAAATAAAGAAAAAAACGTTACGATTTCATAATTCGAACGATTTAAATCGAACTCGTAAATTAAACTCGACATTTTAATCAAAATTGACTTGAAAAGAAGTCATTTGCGATAGAAAAAAAAACTACTACGAATTCCATTTTTTTTTTAAATATGTACCTAATACAATCGATAGACCATAAATAATTTAGTCTTCGGTTCCATAAATAATGTTCGAGTATTAAAGCATTAAGACTTGAATAGAACTTGATTTGCATTGAAAGAAACAAATTGACATCCTGTATACCAAACAGATAGTTTATCTTTGCAGTCTTTTGCCTTATATGGGGTAGGGCTCTTAGTGTCAGGTCAGTGAAGTGGAACTGGTGTTTGTGGTGAGCGTAAATTTTATGTTCGATCATTAAATAATAATCAGTTTAATGTAATTGATATTACACATTTGGATGACTTTAGACATCGATGAGAAAACATTTCATTGTTTAGTAAACAAAAATTTAAACACGCTTTGAATAGCTGTAGAAGCAGTACTTTAGTTTATTTCTTTTTTTTTATCCTAAGACACACGCTTTATACGATCTTTTGATAACCAAATCACCAGATCCACCTAAATGGGTTTAGTAATAGAAAAACTTTACTTTACCCTTACCAATAACGAATTAAGAGAAAGTTTCTGAAGAACCATAGACCCGCCAACAACAAACAACAAGAAGAGTCCCAGTAACTTCACTTCAACAAGGAACAAAAAACAATCAACATAGAAACATCATTATAAAAAAAAACCCGTAGCAAAAACATCGGGAGGAAATCAGTCGCATAATTACATCGAAAACGAAGAGAATAATTAAATTACGATACTTGAAAACTTGAGGGACTTCAAGTAGACTTCAAAATTCCGACCTTCGTGTATTAACATTAATGGTTATTCAACTGACTCTGAATTCAGGAATTGTAAATTTTCCTCTCAAGTATTTTTCTAAGTGTTTTATGTAATGACTTGACGGAGCAGGATCGCAAAATGGGTCTCAAAATATTATAAACCCGAACTAGGAGATTACGATTTTAGAAATGATAATCCATTGTTGATCATTAGGTGGGATGTTACCGTAATACTGGGCACTATTATGCCTAAAATCTTACTTAGTAAGATGTACTAAAGCATTTAAGAGTATGAAAGCCAGAGTAACAAGATGCAATTTCAAAAAACAACTTTTAATATTCAAGTCGATCCCTGACCTAGGCCGGTAGTCTCTACATAGATACCGACATTGTCGCCAACTTTCGATCGCTTAATAAGAACGAAAAAATTCGGGTGCTTGCGAGAAACGCATCTTGGATGTTCAGACTTGCATTTCTCGCAAGCAACGTTGAAGAGACTGCCGGCCCTAGTTGCAACTACGTTGGAGTCTGCTGCAACTTAGAAGGTACTAGAATCTAGCATGCTACTATAGATTATCTAGTAACTAGATAGTCAGACAATATTAATAATGAATTTAAGGTCTGGGGTTTGAATCCCGAGTCGGGCAAATTGTTATTTAGTTTTTCCATCAGGAATTACTCAGTACCAGCCACTGAGCCTGTATTTGGTCCATTTGATGGGAATAGGCTCGCTCCCTATTAAATGAGACCCAAACTATCGAAATGTGGGTGTAGTATTAGGTCCACCTCGGCTTAATCCTTCGGGAATTATTGGCGTGATGTTACTTATGTTATTAATTCAGATGGGGTACAGGTATGACTGCCTTATGGCCTAAAAAAAGTCTAAATTTGAAAGAGCATAATGCTTTTCGAGGTGATTATTCTTTAGGCAGTATCTGAAATTCGTTTCCCGACCCATTTCAATGTAATTTCTTTAAGCATCGAATGATACCAGTAATTCTCGTCTAATACTTCTGAAACACGTACGTTTCTGTAAAATAATGAGCTTACACAAATCCTATTACGAGTTACTAAGGCCCGGCTAACATCAGGATTCTTTAACGGAAACGCAAATATGGATCGTATAGCTTTGTTTGAAGGTTTACCCGTCTAGTTGAATTAAAAGAGAGAGAGAAGAGAGAAGAGGGAGAATTTAAAGAAGAATAATGGGATGGTATACGATTCTTTATATTATAAGATCTGATTCTTAGTGAATTAGCAGAATTTTGTCAACACGTGACGCTTTAAGGTCAATATATTTTTTTTTATTACAAAATGGGCCTACTCTTGACCTCGATCACGCCTGGTGGAAAGCGATGGATGAGGTCTATGATGAAACGAGCGTGCCCAGAAGATGCCTGTTCATTCTCGCTTTGAAGGCAGACGGGTTATATGTGGGAGGGAACACAGATGCCAGCAGAGAGTTCCACACTTTGGCTGTGCACATAATAAATGATATAGCGGTTAATATTAGAATAAACGCAGACGATTCGCAAATATTCAAAACTGCTATTAAAGGTGACAATAAATTTGAAGTGACAAAGTCAATGTCTATAAATCCAGCAAGGATAAAAAATGGCGACCAATAAAAACAAAAAAATGATCCAACTAGCTCATAACACTCAAAAACAACTGTAAGCTCAGTGAAGTAAAATAATCCAGCCAGGTTGTTACACGCAACGACAGAAACAGACCTTATTTGTCAACTACACATCTGCCTCTTCTGAAAGACAATCCAAGGTCAAATCTGACTACACGAGACACGAGCTTCAATTCATCCCGACCCCAGCTTTGTCACAAGATCAGATAACCAGAATCACTCTTATTAACCAGTCGGCGTACAGACATATTTCATTTTTATGACATCCTTTTTACTTCAAATAGGAGTTATTAAACTTCTACACTAGTATGTTTGTAATAATACTTTCACTTTTGTCTTTTTTTGGAGACATCTATAGAAGTTGAGTTGGGAATTAATCGTTTTTGTGTAAAACTTTTCTATTGTGTTTTTGTTGCTTTTAAGATGCAGTTTCTAGCAAGCCGTACCCGAAAATGGCGTGAAAGAGATACATTACATGACGCTTGTTTCCTCTGAGGGCCAGGCAGAGGTGTACCATATCCGCAGATAAGGGATTTTTACCATAGTTTACTCATATTTCGCTGGTTATGTTAAAGTCCCACGAAGTAACAACCGAACCAGACGAAAATTGAATCATAAGGTCTTTCTATAGCATCTACTAGTACCCTTATATCAGCTACTCTGTAATACTTGAGGTTTTTCAACCTTTTTAGTTTTACTATCCATAGTGACTTGGCAAGTCTACGGTCAGATGGAATGGAGGGAGTAAATGAATACTTAAAGACCAAGCAACTAAGATTAAAGCGCAATCGTTCTTAAAAACTTCATAAAAGATACAAATCATTAAAACCCCTGATAAACGTTACCCGAAGCACAAAACCGACAATTCGTACACAAAGACACAACAACACATTGTCTCCCTTTTCCCTTTTTCAGAACGAGTTTAGATCTCATAAAAGGTCTAATCTATTCCGCTTCACAAACCTCAACTTTGCAGTACAACATTAAAGAGTCGTTAAACTCAGTTTAAACATTCGTTCTCTTTTGCTGTTTCACTGTGCCCTACCCTGGCTAAACTGGGAAACATTTCGCGAAGCTAAGTTTTTGACTTAATCTTTCGTTTGACGTGAGTTAAAGTCGGTATTGATAGGTTAACTGTAGTTAGTGTGGTGTGATTGGACGATTTAAATCTTTATGTTATGTCCTTAGTAAATGCATTTTTGAGGTCAGATAGGCAGCCGCTCCATGTAAAATAATGGTATTCAGCTGCATCCGGTTAGACTGGAAGCCGACCCCAACATAGTTGGGAAAAGGCTAAGCAGATGATGATGATGTCACAGTATTTATGTCTTGCGAAAAAGTGTCCGCACCGAGATGTGTGAGCTCACACATTCTGAGTAGGACTATAGATACGATTTTCAGTATGAGTGAGCGAGACAGGACTATTCAAAATTCGAATTTCAACGAAACAAAAACGATCTTTTGACACGATCGGGCAATTTGATGACTTATATTTTGTGTGATCGACTAAAACGTAGGTTGTGTTCTTTGAATTTTAGTAACAGTTTCTCGAAATTGAATAATCGTGTTTAGAACCTAATTCTTAGTTGGAATTCTCTATTTTCTGAATAATCGTGTTTACAACCTAATTCTTAGTTGGAATTCTCTGTTTTCTCACTTTTCATGGCAAATGTATATTACATAATTATGTATTTTGATAAATCGTTACAACGGATGAAAATCTTTCTTTTGGCACGAAATACTTAACCAATATTAAACACTCTGTAAGATTCCGCAAAAATTTAGACACTACTGTTTCAAACAAAAAATTATCTTACATGAATTTTTATCTGGCTTATTTTCGTTTGACTATTTTCTAACAGAACGAAGATCGACAGTAAGATTACAAAATTGAGGACATTAGAACATCCCGTGCTTGACTATTACTGTTGACACCCAAGGGTCAAGATTAGTCAGTGACGACGTACCAGGCCAGTATCATCGTTACCCCAAATGCTTTGTTGACTTTGACAACTACGTTGTGTTTTGTGTCTCTTTCTATTACTGCTAAAAGTAGTATTTCTCTCTCTCTACGTTTTTATGGTATGCTCTTGAGTTTAGATATAGCTATGGTCACTAATGCTAGTTTTACTAGTACTAAGATATACTTAAATGAATACCTAACTGCCACACTCAGAGACGTTTAATGATTACTTAGATCGATCCTTAGTATAGATTTCTATACTAAATCTATACTAAGGATCGATCTAAGTAATCATTAAACGTCTCTGAGTGTCCTGTGATCCTTAGTATAGATTTAGTATAGAAATCTATACTAAGGATCGATCTAAGTAATCATTAAACGTCTCTGAGTGTGGCAGTAAGTATTTTTGTAGTTGCAATTATCGACGCTGATCCGAGCATACAAGGTGTAAACGGACCCCTCGCAATGCCGTTAACCATTAATTCTGCACATCAAACTACGTAACTCTATGCAAAAATTATTGCTGGGAAACGACTTTTTTTTTGGGTGAAAAATCATGTTTTGTACACTGTAGGACTCAATCTTACGCACTGTAAGCTTTATGCTGATTTGTGTATTGAATAGTACAGGGTTATGGAGGTATTTAAAGTAAAGTTATAACATTAAAAACGTGTGATAAAGTTGGAACTTAGATCTCCAATATCTCCATAACTAATAGATATGGTCCAGAACGAAAAAATGATCGCAATGACGCAGAGAACACAAAGTGCCTTTTAGTTTCGTTAACGGTCTGTTTACACCCCCATTATAAAACCCAACAGTGCGCTTTTTATTTAGGCATTTAGCTTCAGTGTTAGTGAAAAATTCCGTATGTTATTGATTTAGAAGAAAGGCAACGTAGCTCAGTCTCAAGAAGGATTTATGCGTTCTTTTAATCTAGAGGACGATTTATGGTTGTTTTCGTTTCCGAAATGAAATATTTTCTCACTGACTTTTCTCACTTGCTGTCAAAACATGTGGTTGTGGTGTGATGTTGCCGTCCCAAGCAGAGTATACCATGTAAATAGTAATTCAGTTATTTTAAATCATATTAAATCAACATCCTCTATTTTACTCCACACTCGAATTTAAGTCATTAAATGATATGCAAAATATGTAATGTTAATTCAGCGAAAAAGTTCCAGGCTTGGATGCAGGATGCAGCAAAACCCTCTCGCTAGCAAAATATGCCCCATGCAGGAAATGCGAAAATTAGCATGCTATAATAATATAACCAAATCTATACCCGACACGTATTTTTCGACGTGAAACATATAATATGTCGAGTATAACTTATTTTACGCAGTAACACAATGCTGCTAAAACAGCTCTTTGTGGAACCTCAAAACTGACTTTAAAACCGCATATACAGTAGTTGGCAGTTCAAGTAATACTAATATCAGTACCGTCCGCGTTCTATTCACAATACTCACATTACCGCATAGCAACCAAACTACAGAACTCCGAAATCAATACTAAATAGTGATTTTAGTTAAATAGGAGCGCCTCGTTACACACGGGGGAGCATTTGGAAAGTTGCGCGCGGATTAGTTCCCGGGTTTCTGCCGAGTTCGGTGGTAGTCGGCGCTAAACAGCTTTTCAACTAGTGTGGACTGCGCCGCTCTGTGTTCGGTTTAGACAAATGTTTAGTGTTTTAGTTTTAGTAATTATGCGTGCGTTTATAACGTTATTTGCGTGATTTTGGGAATTTAAAATCGTTTAATAATAATTTGAGTAGGCGCCTCTCTGTTCACTGGTTCTATTTCACCAAAACAAATATAGATAGTTAACGGACTTTCATAACTACTTGATGTAATAACTTTTATGACATAACACTATAGGAAGATAATTTCTTAATACATACACAAATTCACGCCATTTTCCCATGGGGGTAGGCAGAAACCACAGAACTCCAGCTGCTACGATCCTTACAAACTCCTTTTGCGTAATAGGTACATCTGGTCATACGCACGCCGGTTGCGAGCATTATGCACCTGACCTTTCTGAAGAACCTCACCAAAAAGGTCAATTATCTCTTAACATGATGGAGTAATTTAGGATCGTAGCAGATGACGTTATACATATAGTTGGAAAAATGGCGCGAGTATGTGTATACGTACGTAGATAATCTCTTAACCTAAAAAATCACATGGGCCTTGAAATGCAAACTATTGTCTTCTCAACATTCTCCTGACCTTACCCCAATTTATCCTCTTTCTCAATTTATTCTCCTTTCTTGGCATATCATCCTTCACACAGTCCATCCATCGTTTCTTTGGTCTTCCTCTATTCTTATAGGTACCCATCCACATTCACACAAAAAAAACTTTCCTCACGGCATTTTCCTTTAAAGACTTCTATGATAACCTTATTTCAATTTTAATTACTCAACTGTTTATATACCGATAGTGTGGTTAAAACTCCTCTGCAATAATAAATAAAAAAAGCAACCACAATGACCACTTTGACCACAAAACTACGTTTCTACCAAAAGCCAATATATCACAAAAAAAGATTCCGTTGACAATAAACGATTAGCCAAATGCCCGGAAACGGATATGGGGTGTAGGCCGAAGACGACTACTGGGAATGGTCGCCGTAAAAGTTGCCCAACGATGTTACCTCGCTTGAATGTTTTCTCACTAGCTGCGGGGCTAGGAGAGCAGCGGGTGGCATGACAGGAAGAGGAGCGGGCAGGGAGAAAATGTATTGATTCATCTGAAATTCAATACGATTCTTCATGGAAAACGAAAAAATTGTATGCCTGAATTATATCTCCTTCATCAGTATTATTGGCAGTTCTGTGCTGATTATAGGCCTCGACCTATTATACTAAATATGATGCTTTCCTTGTCTGAGCGAGTCTCATCCAGGACTTCCCCGTGATTATCTGAACTATCTTTCTTCTTTGTAGCCTACTTTCGAGTCAACATATTGATTTGACCGATTCTTAAGTAGGTCTTGACCCAAATCTGCATTGATAATGCTCTTATCAACTCGCTTGGTTGCTTGTCAATCGAGTTGCTGACCACTGATCGGTGCTCTTATGAACATTGAGGATTCCTGTGTCTACTCTAGTCAATCTTAATTTCAATTTCAAGGTGCAAGTCATCCACCAAAAGCCCTAGCTAGAAGGAGTTGCAATACTCTGTATCCAAAGAGGTTCCTAAGAATCTTTTAAGTTTGCTGAAATGATGGTTGTTTCCGCTGTTTTCATAGCCGAACACAGCGCTGGCAACTATTATTCCTTACTAAAAAGTTTTCCAATAAACGACTTTTTTGTGTGGAAATCCAAATCTTTCTACCAATCGCTTAGTTTTTCTTGTGTTTATTCACAGAAGTGTATTTGGACCATGATTCTTATGCAAAGAGTTTTCACTCGGAAACATATATCGTAAGTTTCAAGAAACAGAAAATATTTTTCCTTTGTGTTGTAAAGAGTATTCCGTTGACAGCATCAATTTGAGGACAATTCTTGGGAATATGAACCCATAGTATTCCACATTGCGCTCCAACGGATATAGCGATAGTCAGAGAGTAGTAACTGTTGAAAAACGTCTGATCTAGCAATGTGGAATATGGAATACTCTGGGTGCTAATCACACTGTGCTCTTCAAATTAGTGATGTCGATTACGGAATACCTCTGAAACTTCATCTATTGATTGTAAGACCTTTTTTTACAATTTCGTCTTTTCGTAATCTACTAGTACTAATAATATCTAAAGTAACCGTTAAATATCGAATTAAAATCCGAAAATTATAAAAACAGATGTTTTGCAATAAAAAGTAAATATGGAAATAGCACAAACATTTAAATAAAATAAAAGCAATTAGACACAGCAACAAAATTACAAACAAAACGCGTCGACCAATAATAAAATATTTTTCCGGTAATGTATTCCATATTTTATTATGATAACGAATGATTTCCCATGAGGTCGTATCGATATCGATATTAAATACGAATTTAATCGATACACGACAAATCCGATTCATAATTCATATTGAATTTGATAAATTAAACTCGTAAAAATGTAAATATAGGTATCGTTTTGAATGTAGGCCGTTTGGAAGCGATATTTTTTAATGAATGCCTCGCTAGTCTGGTCGCATAAGCTACTGCTGGGCACGAGGTCCTGGGTTCGATTACCAGGTCGAGTAAATTTCTCAGTTGATTGACAGTTGCTCGTCCCCAATCACAGGCGAAATGTAGGAGTACTATTAGGTACACCTCGGCCTAACCCTTTTGAAATTACGGGATGTTATGTAATGTCGTTGTAGACATTACAATCAAATTTAATACTAGTTCACATTAGCCTAGATCTCAAGAACAGTCATGAGGAGAACCCTTTGTCCAGCAAAGGGAAGACCCAAACTAACAGAAACAGTAAACTTTACAATCGTTGTGATGTTCTCCTAGTTTTTGTGGAAACAGTCTTTACTAAAAATAGTAGAAAATAAAAGAAGATTGAGTGGCCAGCTAGACTGGCCGCATCTGGCAATAGTCACGCTATCGCCAGGAAGAAATTTTATTAAAATACTAGCTGAGCTCGCTGGCTTTGCCCGTATAGTTTTCAAATTTTTTTTGGATAATCAGGGTATGGTATTGTTATTCCCAAATAGTAAGTTATGCTATATTTTTAATCGACTTCCAAAGGAGGAGGTTATTAATAAGTTCGTCTGAATGTTTTTTTTTATCAAACACATTTAGTAGTTGAGCCGCAAAGTTATATCAAATATGCTTTTGCTTTCTGTTCAAATGTTGAATAAATACTTCAGATATTTGATCTTTATTCAGGAATAAGGCTATTCCAAATAAGGTTAAGTTTAATAAATAAATGTCGATATTTCAATCAGAATCTAACAATTATTACGGCAAACATTTTACAAAAGCCTAACTTATTAGTACATTAGTCAAATCGAATAGATAATATTACTGCTAAGTTAGATATCTAAGTAATTACCTCGATTTGATAGCCAAACCGTGATATTAGGGTAATATTAGACTATTTAGTATAAATTACGATTCGGATATTAAAGATTTATGGACCACTAATGCCATTTACGGTTATTTAGAGAATTTCGAAACTAAACGGTAGTTCATAAACAATGATATTTCAATTAAAATGCCACTATAATTTTAACATCACTTCTGTATTTCTAAGAAGGGTAAGGCAGGCTTGTACCTATTCAACATAATTCGCCAGTTATGTTTAAGTACAAAGTAATAGGGGGCGAGCCTATTACCATCAACCGGGCCAGGCTCCGGGCTGCTGCTGAAAAATACTTAAAGAAAAACCCAATAACTCTGTGCCCGATATGGGAAACGAACCAATGCTCAGCAAGTCGACAGTAATGCTTGCGCACCCCTAGACTAGACCAACCCGGCAGTTCAATTTTAATAAAGCCTTTTTTTTAAAACGACATTTGACATTTCAAGACTTCAAAATATTTTGCAGCCTGCCAGAAGCATTAAAAGGTGTTAAAATAAATGAAGATAAGATACCCGATTTAATACAGCATTATTTTAAATGTGAGGATAATATAAGTCGTAAATTGAAATTCAATTACTTTAAGGGTCCGAAATGACCTTAATATCATTCTTATTGACTACTAAAGTTACGAGGAGTTTTATGTACGGATTTTTATAGTGTGGGCCCGTTTAATAGCGATGAGCGGGCCATCAATTTTAATATATCAATTATATATTAAGCATAAACCTTGTGTGCGTCACAGTACTTTCTTTGGAAGATGATAATGTTAATGGCAGAGAGATTTTGTGGAATATTCCATTATCTATCTATCAATTAAGTTTACTACTGAATTTTAGGCTAGGCTGTTAAAATTTTCGTATTTTCTAAATCAAAGTGTAAATATTAGTAACAAGGTCAGTTTGCTGTTTGAAAACTTTTTCAAAGCTGCCCGTTATTTCGTAAATCTCCACGTATTTTTAAAATACCTACTAGCTGTTGTCTGCGGCGTCATTCACTGGAGGTCGGATCTTATCCCATGAGAAGGTACTACTAGGTTACAGTATAGTATATCTTAAGCCAAGTCATGGTCTTTCTATATTTAGAATCATCATCATTCAAATCCGTTCAGCAGTTACAAGTGTGAAGCCAAAACAAACAGACTCACCTTAAAATTATAATTTTACTCTAATTAATTCTTAGTTAAGATAATATCCTAATCTGTGCACTTACTAAACTTATTATCAGATTATACCACTAATTCATAAGAACAACAAACACACGCCGTACAGCTACCAAAAACGAGCCAAAGAAACTAAAATTAAACCAAGTAACAGTGGCCAGCAATGTTTTTCTACTTTTACAATTTATTGCCCCACTTACTGCTGCCTTGTTTCTTACTCACAGTTAAAAATCTTTCTTTTTACATGTAGCTAGCTTTGAGGCGTAAACAAAAAGTTGTTTTTAACACTTCCAAAGCATTCGTTGAAAGCGCAGTGATGTTTTAAAGTATTGCCTGTTTTGTTCTGTAATGTATAGGTAAGTAAATGGGATGGCGTAAACAAAGTGACGTTTGGCAATTTTGCCAGCAGCTGTCAATCCTGTGGAGTCGTTGGAGAAATACGAAACGCTTTGAAAATAGTGGCGGTACTGTCATACACGCCTAAAAGCTTAGTTTGTCTTACAACTCTTCATGATGTCAGGGTTCCTGAACAGTCTGCTTATGGGCTTGTCCTATTGCTAGCCCGTAAGAACGCCACTGATCATTTGAAAGCTACTGCCATGACACTAGGACAAAGAGATTTAAATCACTTATAGAGCGGACATTTCGAATATTTTCATGCAAAAATTTTGATCCCGAACATTTTTGATTTTGACCCACGAATGCTAACTGACAAGCGGGAGTATGACACTAGACAGAACGATTTGTTACTAAGCAGTAACAAGTATTGGATTACAATTTTCTTCGTCTTGTCCCGTCTATCGTACGTAAATATTTGAATGTCATGTCATGTGTTGTTTGTTGTAATATTAATGTACATAAGTATTATCCTTTTCTGCAAATCTCGCAGTCAAAATTAGGTTTGCTGTAAGAAAACCAAATTCTGGGTTAAGCTCGCCATTGTACATAAGCTATATTATTGCAATTTGTATATATATTTGTTATTTTGTGTGCAATCAAGAATAAGAATAATGTCTTTGCACTAGGATCTTAGTACTCTCAATAGCAAAGTAATCTATGCCACGCCACTCTAAGATTTGTTGTTTCTCAAGCCTAAAAACGTCATACAAAGCGTTTACGACTGTACTGTCGTTTCTTTGTCTGTGGTGCGTCCGTAGACTGTTTGACACCTTACGACTTCTTACTAGTATCTATCTCCTGTAAATCTTACGTGTTCTTTATTAGTCTCTACTAGTTTATAACATAAGTTTATATCACAAGTCACAACATAAGCTCCCAAACGTGAAAATATCCGAAATCCCAGTTATTTCTGCCCCAAAAACGCATTCACTCCATCAACGTCACTCATCTCAGTTACGGTGACGTAAGAGAACGCAATAAAAACCAAACAAAAGTGGAACATATAATACTTTTACGTTCACTTTAGTACAAAACTTTAAAATGCTACAAAGTTGCTATAATGCCAGACCTTTAGAAAATGCAGTTTCTGTATTCAGTTAAACGGGGTCGAAATAAACGCTTCTTGCGGAGAAAATACTTTAAATATTTTACACACCAACAATATGAATGTGTAGTGAATGAAGAAATATAAAGCTTTGCTAGCATTGGATGAACAACCTCATCATCTGCCTAGCCTTTTCCTATGTTGGGGTCGGCTTCCAGTCTAACCGGATGCAACTGAATACCAGTATTTTACATGGAGCGACTGCCTACCTAACCTCCACAACCCAGTAGTGCTAGGTAATACGATACCCCTTGGTAAGACTGGTTGTCAGACTTTCGGGCCACTGAATACCTGTAACGACTGTCAAAGATCTACAAATTACAGCCGGGACCAACGGCTTAACGTGGCTTAACGAAACTCGGTATGTAATGGGTGGTCACCCATCCACGGACCAATCTAGGTAAGCACGGCTTAACCTAAAGATCGACCCGAGCGGCTGTTTTTATTTAGCCACGAGCTCCTCTCGATGAATAACCTAACATCTTAAAATCAGGACTTCGGATAAATCAGGTGTATAAAGTATCTACTCGCCACGGCTTGCCCGGCGCTGAGCGTGCATTTATGAACGAGGCGGACGCATCAAAAAGAATATGTTACGATTGTAGCAGAAAACACTCTGTAGTTTCTACCAACCCCTGTATGAAAAAACGCGTGAGAGTATACTGAAGGCTGATCAATCCTCTTTTAAAAATAAAAGTTTAAAGAAATGTCCCACAGAAGACCTATAGCTAATCTGCATGGCCATCACAAAATGTGCATTTGAAAGATAAATTCAACCGTAAAACTCCAACATTTTAAGAATGACGAAAGTGCAACTACGCTAAAGGAATTACTGCCAGATTTTTAGCACCATTCCATCCAACATTGTAGCATTTAAGTCGTTTCACAGTAACTCAGAACTTCTCTACCACTTTGGTAAGTACAGGTTGTTCTCACTACCCACTTTGGTATATACAGGTTGTTTCAAAAGAATGTGAGCTGGAATCCAAGCTAGCAAAAAGCTTGGGTGTTTAATTAATTTAAATCGCGAAAGAGGAGGTGACTCCGTTTGCTTTCTATTGTATTGTTTTGTTCCGCCATCTTAGATCGCCTTTTGTTTCGTCTTGTGATTTTAGTTTTTTTTTTGTAGTTCAGTAGTTTTGCTGTAAGTAGTACATTTTGCGTGCCTTGTTGTTGGTTCTTTAAGGGCAAGTCGGTGGTCAGCTTTTTAGTGAACAACACTGACTGTGAGGGTCGTCAAAACTAACCAGATTAATTCTTAAACTCCGCTTTTTTCCTAGGAGAGTAAGCAGAAATCACAAATTGATTCCTATGCTTACATATTACTTTTGCTTCATCCACGTTTCCCTATGTAGCTGGTGGATCTTGATGTTTTAGGGTTAAGTATCAGTGTAAAAGATAATATAGTTCGAAAGGAAGTGTAGTAATGTGGAGAATGATGAGTATCTGTCTAGTACCCCATTAAGTCCTTCAAAAGAAATGCATGGCTAGGTACTGCATAAATGGCTACAAGACTAAAAAAACCGATTGCCTCGAAAACGTTTTTTATTTACTTTGTAGCCTTGGTCCAATAAATCAATCATGAAGCTTATCAAGCACTTAGCATACATAGTTGCAAAACTACTTCAAATCTGAACAAGAGCTTTCTTGTTCGACAAAAACGCTACTTTGTTATGAATCCGATTCAAAACTAGTTTATCTGGGAGATAAGGAATAAGGTCACATTATGAAAATACATACGCCTAAATGTGTTCGAATTTAAATAATCATTTATTTGTTAATCACTGTTCTGTCAGAGTAGAATTTTTTGTCTGGTACTTACGCAAGTTTGTTGCAAATTATATATTTTGCATGTAATCAATCGGTGATGTTTTTCCGAGTTTTTTTTTTTAAATTATACTAATATTATAATACTTACTAATATTTTATTTAATATTTTTACATATATTTTTTTTACTAATATTATTTTTTATTTTTATTTTTTGTTACTAATATTATTTTACACGTTTGGATGTAGGGGCTAATCTGCGTACTAAAACTGAGCTACTGGATCCGGCGTAATCTGCGAAAGTACTGATGCGATTTTGATAATTCTTTTACTAATGGGAAGCTACATTATTCCTGAGTGTCATAGGCTACATATAGGCATGCTACATAAATTAGAAGTAGGTGATTTGCGAATTCATTCACAAAATCATCAAAACTGGAAAGCCAAACTGCTCAAATACACTTTTTGTGTGGAACATGGGATATAGTCAAATTAGAATAACATAACATTTCAGGTCACTTTACACAATTACTTGACAAAAAAAAGATGGCGCCCAAAATGAGAAAACAAAAAATGCACTTACGACTTAACATTAAAAACACAATTAGCCCCTCCATTATATCTTCTAATAACACATTTGGGTATATGCTAATGTGTCCACGCTTTAAGTGGGATTCCTTTATTTCTTCACATATGTAAATATGAAAGATAAAGTCATATAAATTATGTGCTTACTATAATGGATTTTATTTCGTTAGGCCTCGATAAGAAGTATGCATAAATATTGTTACATTTTTATGAATATTTTGGTGTGCAAATATCTTAATGGCTAGTAAAAATGTGAAAAGAGGTAAGTCTGAGCCACGAAAAAAATGAAGCCATAGATTACTTTTTTATTTTTTTTCGTGGCTATTTCCATTTTTCTCATGGTCGCTACGAAACGAAGGAAATAGAGCTAAATATAGTAAACTTGCTTTCTCGAGGAAGACGCGCTCAAAAGGTTTTAAAACACTAACGATAAAGGAGATTAACCGGTTTCAAAAATTTGTCGTATCACAGCCCTACATAAAAAATGTCGCAAGCACCAAGAGAATGCGCTTAAATCTAGTGCGTATCTCGTCTAAAATCTGTTTACTAACGTAAGACAAAATAAGACATTGTTAAAATATACAAGAAAGAACGCGCACAGAATTAGTTCCTCTAGATTTTGCATAAAAAACCGTTTTATAGGCCGAGTAGCTGTCTTATTTATAGCCAAGTGGAAATCGCATCAATGGCCGCGAATAAAGAACGACGGAAATATGTAAATTCTAACGTCTCTGTTTGCTAATTTGTGTATCAATGTTATATATGTTAGAGGCACATTTACATTGGTTTATGCACTTACGTTGATGTTTGGATTTTTTTATAAGTTAGTGTATTAATAATACATTTATATACACCAAAGCTTTGTTTTAAAGTGTTCCGTGGTTTGTCCGCATATGTAATATAGAATGATGTTCTGAATAATCAGTGCGTCGGTGTTCCTTCCACCCTATATATTATATTGAAGGGGCTAGGCAAAAGGGACATTGTATCAGTGAAAACGATTGTGGATCTAAAAAGCTTATTATATATATCCTAGAAATACTAAATTCTTGAAAGCGCTTTAAGTATTTCTACAACTAGCTACTTTTACTCTTGAAAATGCTAGGTAATTTTGTCTAGGCTTACAGGTTAGCATAAAAAACCTTTTTAAAGATATGAACAACAGCTTTCAAAGCTTATCTACTACTAGATTATGAGATATTTTGAGTAACCATGTCAAAATAGTTGTACCACTACTTTGACACGGTTTTCATGTCTTTCTTACTGTTTTTTTTTATACTTATACCTGTTAATTATGGCTACTAAGTTGGTAGGCACGTACGAGTTGTGTAGGTCAATGGTAAAGCCTGTTAAAAGTATAATTACTACAATTAGTAACTGACTTCATTAACTTCATTACCAAATTAAAGGGAGCATCTACATACGTACAAGTACACTCGACAATTTTATACTGACGCGTTTTTTTTTCGGATGGGAAATCATGAATTGACTCCTCCCGCTCTGGCCGGAGCGGAAGGGAGTGTCAGACTTTTACTGACTAAAAACCATCCATGTTCCTTCTTTTGCCCTTTATGTTCCAGGGCCGCGGTATCTCTTTCGAACAGTCCCGCAGCCCTGGCAGGCATCGGCCCTTGCGGGCCCCTCCTGTTTGCTGACATCTCTTTGAGGCGCGCGTGGAACACGAACGCGCCGTCGACACGGCCTGTCGTCATAAGACGGACAGACGGCGAGCTAGCCCATTATTCACCGTCCACAGGCCCTTTATACTGACGCCTGTGATCTGATATTCGTAATTAGCACTGTTTGATTCAGTTTAAGACTACGCTGTGTAAACAGACATTCATTTTCTTTCACATAACGCAAAAGAATTATCGGTACACAGACACCACAGATACAGAAACCTACGTCTTTTCGTCCTTCGAGCCGGATACATTCGGAAAGAGCCCTAATTTCTCTCGTTATCCCTGTAAGCAAAGGACCAATAGTTTGACTTTGATTAAAAACCGATGGACAGCAAAACACTGAAGCAAATGCCTCCGAACATTTTAAAATCAAAATCATTAATTCATTATATCAACAAAGCAGTTCTGCCAAACAGTCCAGTTTTTTTTATAAGACAGCAAACGAAAAAGGATGCTTATGAATTTCAAATCAGTAAAGTAAATAAATATTCCGGGGCAAAATGCGACGCGCAGTGAATTTCATAAAACTGTGCCTGTGTTTTTAATTACTGCTCAGTATAGTTTTATGCACATGAACATACTGATATCTATAAGAGATTTACGATCGATTTTATGATTATTAGTATAGCATAAGTTTTTTACACTGAGTGTTAACGCTGCGCAAACTGATTCTGATGGTTTCAATACAACATGAATGCTGATGAGAAAACACTACTTCAATGTCGGCTATTTACAGCCTTCGAGTTATACCACGGACAGTAAGATCGAAGTCTTAACGGAACCATAACAGATCCTTCTTTTGTTACGGAACCCCCAAAAGGGCAATGTGAACATGTTACAGTGGACTAATCTTAATCCTTCGATCTACTCCTGATTTTTTGGCAATTGCGACGCGATTGTAAAAGTTAGAGCAACAAAATTTGCCAGCAGCTTCAATGCCAACCTGCCTGGAGCCAAGATACTCTTACTTAGACTTGTAGTAGATACTGTGAGTGATATTTATCAGTAATCATAAACGTCAAAGCCATAAATCCCACCCACCTACCCGGGACAAACGCTTAGTGCGAAATCACTTACACATTCAAACCTCGTTCCAGATTCATCCATCGCTAGCGGCCCCTAAATCTAAAACAACAATGTTTCACACGACTCGGACAATCTATAACACACTAGTACATAAAACACGATATAATGATGAGCGTAACTCTGAGGAATTCTGAAGACTTCGGCGTCTATACAAAGTGTTGTAAGAAGGTCGTATAAATTCGTCGTGTCGCTAGTTCTAGCCGCACGTACGCTTGGACATGTAGGGTGTCTGTCAGTTTTGTAGTTACGACACTTTATGTTTTAAGGATTGTAAGAGCAGATTACAAGCGCTAACAATTCCATGGCATTTACATCGGTTGAACGCGGTTTAAATATGCTGAACTGCTAATAGCGGTCTTTTCATAGATGATATTCACTTTAAAAATTTTAAATATAGTTTGCAGGATTTCAAGTCCAAATAGTTACTTACCTAACTTAACTATTCCACGAAAATATAAGCAACGCCGTATCTGTTTAGTAGTATATTAATGGGCATCACCTGCCACATCTGTCAATATTTTAGCCCCCAAAATTATATGCAGGGATTTATGCATCAGTTATCTACTTTTATGCGATGTTGTTTGGATATCATAAAAAAAGTTTCAGTTTCAAACTAGCAACAAAGTTCAATATTTGTTG
The DNA here is from genome assembly GCA_950022335.1 of Eurois occulta. NCBI lineage: Eukaryota > Metazoa > Arthropoda > Insecta > Lepidoptera > Noctuidae > Eurois > Eurois occulta. The sequence continues at coordinate 6,173,894 of OX465502.1, forward strand.
AACAAGCGAAAAAAGCCATATCTTTTTAGTTTTATCTACGTAAGCGTGTCAACGGTAGAACCACACCTGTCATATTTTTATTACTATAGATGACCCCTTATAAAAGGATTCACATAAAATATTAGCAGACACGCATTTCTATACAAGGTTAGCGGCCATCAAATTTCAAGTTGTAGCATTAAATTCGCATCGAGGCTAAAGGTATTGTGTTACAATATAATTTAAATAAAAACACGCCTATATGCTTTTAAGTCCTAAGTGGTTTTTTTTCTAGACATATAAATTGGTATCTTTTGAATCGAGACAAATGTTTTTTTGCCATAACTTTGCAGTTAATTGTTTCCGTTTGTTAATGATGGTTTAACTCTAAAATGTGTAGTTTAAAATTACGGATTTTATAGCAAACGGATCACCCAATTTATTTCTTCAAGCCCAAAACTAAAATGTACAGGTCAGTGACCTCCGAAAGCGTACGCGAAAATTCTAATAAATATGAACAAGTTTTTTACCACAACTTTTCAGTACATTTCGTATAATCCCCAAAAAATATTTTAGCTTTTGAAAATTTGAGCTGTCGTACTTTTTTATTCGAACTTAAATTAAATGGAATTTGCTTTTGAGAATTGCCTACATGTGAATAAGCAATTATAGCTCCAAGTATAAACCATTTTCATGGTTCCGTACCCGAAGGGTAACCAAAGGACCCTATTACTAAACCGACGTTGTTCGTCCGTCTGTCTGTCAGCGGGCTGTATCTCATGTTCCGTAATAGATAGACAGTTGAAATTTTCACAGAATGTGTATTTCTGTTGCCGCTATAACAACAAATAATAAATTAAAAATTAAAGGCGGCTCCCCTACTACTCGCACTTGGCCAGTTTTTATCAATAATTCTTTTATTACCGTCCTGTAACAGCTGTCCCACTATTCGAATTAGTGAGATTTATTCTTCTCACAGAGTTGAATAATCCAAGCTTGTTTAAGACAAAATTGTTCTAGAATTATTTTAATTTTCTTGTCTTTCCTCATATTACTTGGGGTCCTCGTAACACGTTTTTTCTGCAATTCTACCCTGTCAACCGTCAGCTATCATTTTCGCCAAAAAATCGTTTACAACTGTAAGAATGTTTTTAAGTATCGATAGTTTCCCAAACTTTTTTTCTTTCTTTTTTTTAAAAAAACGTTTCCCCACACTAGGAATTTCTCCTGTATCGTGGGTGAAAGTTTCCCAAACTACTAAAATTATGGACACAACAATCCAAGGAAGTGCAAGGGTGTCTTCATAAGCAAACCAGCCGGTGTGCCGACGCACAGTGGGGTCTGCACTATGGAGCGTTTGGTCAAAATTATTTAGTTACATTTTTCGACAGAAACTAATTTGTAGACGTGTGTTATGGCAATATAACTGCATTACTTTGATCTGTTGATTAAAATATTCCCCTTCAAATAACGTAAACAAAAAATAAATTTCAATTCTTTATTGCTTACCAAAATATAAATCTAGTGTAAGGGCCGTCTGTAAAATAATTTCTATAACTTCACTTGAAAGTGCTGTTTATATATATAACAGCAGATACGACTGGGTCCGAAGATACCAAGAAGGATTTAAATGATGAGGATGAGCGTATCTTTTCTTGAAGTTTTCTAGCAGTATGGTCGAGCAAGTTCTGTAGCGGTACTCGCGCAGTAGTTTCAGTCACCACAATATTTTCGGGATAACATTCACGTTTGGCCTCTTGTACACGTTTATACGAAGGAAAAATATGTGGCGCGTAGCTTCTTACCACGTTATATTGCTTTCTACCTAACTTAGCTTCCGTTACTTTTACGTTAACTTCCCTTTGTTCAAATCCTGTTTCTGTTACTTGCTGTAACGAGATATTTTTAACTTTCTTTGATTTGTCAAGCTAGCCTTCACATCGAAGTTTCATTTCAGCATAAAAAAGCAGTTCATCGGCAGAAGTGGATGCCGTTTACTACGGTCACTAGACTGAGCGAAGTCCTTCACCGGCCTACCTGGGCTGACTTTTTTCTGAAAATATTTTTTGAAAATGCACAAACCCTATAACCATGACGAATTATTTTGAAAGAATCGTTTTCTGTCCCTATTCGACGACAATCACTTAGCCTTATATTGTTTAAAAAAAATTAAGGTTTCTTTAAGTGCTGGTAGATCTGAAGTAGGACACTTGGTTTCAGCAATAATCATTTCCTCTAATTAATTCAATAGGTATAAAAATTTGATAGCAAGTTTTTAAAATTTTAAAAACTTGCTATCAAATTTTTTATATTGGAGTGAAAACGATCTTTCACACATTTCCCTTCTTGTTATTGGGTAGTCCATTCCTAATAACAAAGAACATACAAAAAATCAGCTACAATTCATTATTTATGTGAATTAAATCATCCTAAATACGAACGGCTTAAATTGAGAATCCACTACCCCTTAACTTCCGAACCCTGTCATCCACAATCAGGGATTTTGCTCGAACTAATGAAGTCAAATTTGTATACTACTTTACCATAGGTGTCAGGAAAAACCAATATTTGTTACGGCAAAATCCCCCATATACAAATGTAAATAAAAACCAAAATTGCATCTTCAAAATAAAGTGATCTCTAAATAAGATTTTTTTGCCAAGTAATTAACTATCGTAAAGTGTTACATAAATATGTTTTAAATACTACATACCTTCATCGTCACTCATGATTTTTTTAATTAACTATATATTCTTACTCGTAAAGAAATATTTGTTTCAAAGTCCGAACAAAACTTGGCTATCCGCAGTGAACAACAAAGAAAACAGAAAACAGTTGACGTTTGATGTATTATAAAAATAATACTAGACGGCAAATACTAATTTGGTCATCTAAATCGAAGGTAATATACCTTCAGTTTATTAAATCGAAAAACAATAATTATGTACCTACATTTTCATAATAATTCTTTTTGACCAAACGCTCCATAGTACAGAATCCACCGTGCGACGTGCCATCAAAGTTGCTCGTATGTTAAAACAAATATTTGCCAGCACTTCATCTTTTACAAACTGTGCAACAGTTTTCAGCGGGTTAGTGTCAACCAGCCTTTAGAGTTTAGACCGATTGAGGTTTAGAGTTTTGTTAACAGTGGATTATTTTGTTTTACCGGTAGATATACAAGGATGCTTTAGTACGTGGAGCGCGATTTCCTGAACAGTACAGTTTGATACAAGTGAGGCTAGTTTGGTATTGCAGCCGAGGCAAATTTCACGCCCAAGCCGCAGGTGAGAGTGTTAAGAAGCTGAGAACTGCAGTAACAAATGCCCACGTGTATAAAATTACGTTTATTTAAAAATCTGGTCACTTCCATAAAACATGCAGTAATCTCTTTAATCTATATCGCCGAAATCCGACGAGACGAAGCCAATATCCAAAAAAACCTCATCAGTTCATCACCCTTCCATAAACCACCAATCAGACAAGCTCTTTACCATCACTCAACCAATTAGGGCTCTCCGAAGCTCAGTAACGTCTACCGATAGGTTAAATCACTTGTCACTTGGCGTAACATGTTTAGTTGCTGTATCAAGTGCTTACCGTGCGACTAGCACTTAGTACTACTTGACTATACATATACTTACTGTATTAGTGTTCGCCCGACGATAAGGTCCTGGGTTCGACTGGTCGGGCAAATTGTTATTGGGTTTTTCCATCAGCAATTTCTCTGTAGCAGTCTGGATTTGTGCCCGGTTGATGGCAATAGGTTCGCCCCCTATTACATTGGACTTAAAACGTAACTGGCGAAATGTGGGTGTACTATGGGTATGCATCTGCCCAACCCTTTCGGAATTACAGGCGTCCTTTATGTTATGTAAAAATGAAAGTTACTATGTTTCAGAGGGTAGAATGGAAGTAGTCAAATAGGGAATTAATATTTTATAAAAAAAAATTACGTAGACGAAGCTCGCGGGGTAGTTTAATTTTTTTTAATGTATACATATAAATATCTTATCACGCCACCAAAAATTAGAACCATCCTTTTATCATACAAACAGTACATATTAAAAACCTTCCTGGAACCGCTCTCGCTTACTTCACAACCTTAATTCCATTTTTGAACTCCAGAAAAAAAGACAACCACAGAACCGGTTTCGATACCTTCCCATCCCTACGTTTCCGGGAACACTTGCCATTGCAATGTGTACTTCATCCTTTGAAGTTTAAAGTAGGAATTTGGTTGAGTGAAGATTTTTCTAGAACATATTCCTAGAGATTTCTTAGTGCGTATTATTAAGAACATTAGGTCTAATATGGCGTAGCATCAAATACAAAGGAACACCGCGCGGGTGGCTAAAGAGTTAGTGTAATACGTTTCTGATGTGTTTTTAATTCCGTATTCGTGTGAACTCCTGCGCACAAATAGACACATTACAGCGATTGTTCGTTGTGTGGCTCTTTTTAGTGTTGTCACTTGTTCATTATTATCTTGTTACTTTGTTAACGTTTAATTATGTTTAAGAGTGCGCAAGAGTTCATTAAAGGTTCGGACAAATTGTGGACTGCTAGCGAATACTGGACACTGACTATTTTAGTAGTTATCTGTCAGTCCGAAGAAATGGTGAATGATGAGATGACGAGTAATAGAGAAGTATGGAAGAAGAAGACATGCTGCGCCGACCCCAAATGAACTGGGATAAGTCCTATACATAAAGTCATAAAGTCCGCAAATTATCCGTGCTGGTTTCAAGTTCAACGCACTTTTAGTAAAGCTACAGAAGCAACTATACAATATAATAAAAATATGTAGGTATATGCAAACAACATGTATATAGGTTTGTGATGGTGTTACCTTAAACAGCCAAAGGAATGTTCTCGACTTCGCGAAGCATTTTGAAATATTCGTAGCATTTACCTGTAAACAAAGAAAAACAACAAATAAGTACGGTTCTTCATTAAAACAGCTTTCAATCGACTTAACCCAATTTCTCCGGTAAAAATGTAAATAAAACACTTAAACTCACAAAAACAAATGGGCTTTTGTCATAAATAATTGAACATTGGACAAGCCGATTTACCGGGTAGGTGTGAACATGGCAGACATAAGGACGACTAAAATCAAGGAGAACGCGCCTCAATCAAAGAGACCCTAAACGTTGCAACACTAGTGTGACATACGGGCACCAATATGACGTAGCTGAATTCCAGGAATTGGAGGTTACGTTGATTTAAACTAAATAAAGCAATCAGCTTCATTAATGTCAAGTTTTATCTTCTTATTTAGAAAAGTTATATAATATCGTAATAATAAATATCTTTTCTTTCTCATTTTTCAGAGTTAGGTACTAAGAAACTATTAATCCTATTAATCCTAATCCTAACTAATATAATAAATGTGAAAGTAAGTTTGTTTGTTACCTTTTCACGCCTAAACCATTGAACCGAAAATCCTGAAATTTCGCATATAATTATAAAAATATATATGAAAAATTTCAGGATTTTCGGTTCGGTATTTCGGTCAGGTTTACAGAAACGGACATAGGATCCCTTTCATCCCGAAAATAAGTACTGTTCCCGAGGAAAACAACAATAACGTTCTTATGACAATAGATGACGCTACATGTCTTTCGAATCATGATTGAATTATATTATTACAAGCAGAGTTCAACTCGAATTGATTGTCAAATTATAAATTAACGCGGGCAAAAGCTAGTAAAAATATAAGTCTAGATAGTAATAAAATTTCCACCTCTCCACAAATAACTTATAATCGCAGCTTAAGGGAAAAATTCCACTACTCAGCTCGAGATTACTTCAATATCTAACTCAACAAAGGGAACATTTTCTAAACGGCTGATTAATAAAACTCCTACCCCCCTTCTTATTAGTGATGTACGATCCGATACGATAGTTTACCTTATCGATACAATACATGCGATACTCCGATATTTGTAATCGATACAAACGTACTTTTTCGGTATGAATCGTGTCACAAGTTGCATCGTCGGTTTATTTAGAAGAAACCAAAAAATACAGAAGAATTCCTGGAATTTCGTTTAGACTGTTAGACGAACTAATTAGTACGTTTATAAGTACATGCTTCCCAGAGAACGATGGACACAATTCGACATTCGAAAAATCTGATCGAAGCCATTCGATACGATCCTAGAATCGCAACGTACAGTTCGGGATCGATCTCTAAAGTATCGATAGAAACGCAAGTATTACCCCCCCCCCCCCTACTCCCTATCGTCTCGCTTCGTAACTCATCCCATACAAATCCGCTTTCCGTAGAGGATTAAATATTCTTTCAACGTCTACTCAAACACTATGATTAGCAGTTGACCTAGTTTTCAAGATATAAAACTATTTCTTTTTAAATTAAAAAGGGTTATAAATCGTGATTGAGTATTGCAGTGGCATATTGATGGAAATATTTTAAATTAGTGTGATTTTAGTAACATGTATTTACCTGAACTATCATTGTATGTTTTTTTTTTCAATTAATGCCAGCATTACGCAGCCAAACACAACTAAAACTCGACAATGTTTTTGCAAAGATCAGTTTTCATTGCTGTTTTTGGCAGAAATAACCAGATCAGTTAACTATTTCTATAAATAATATGTTATTCCATAAGCGGTTCGTTAATCTAATTTTGCCAACAAACTCACATTTAAACGGAACCTATTATGCTTCCCTAAATTTCGATTCGTATGTCACCAATAACGTTTCAATCCAAGCAATCAATTGATAGGACGCAGCGTCACAAAGCTGTGATATCTACTGAGGTCGTACGGTCTTAGCTTAATAGGTACTGCAAGCCCGACAAGCTGTGGGCCAAAATAATCACGATGTGGAGCCCTGACACAGCCTGAAGGCTACGTGGTAGACCTCGCAGGAGATCGCGGGACGTGCTGGACAGAACCAACGACCAGTGGTCCCCATTGGCCCTGGATCGAAGGATTTTGAAGCCTTGGGGAGAGGCCTTTGCCCAGCAGTGGGATTACACAGGCTAACAGTAACGTAAAAACAGAAAATAATGAACCAACCAACCCCCATATTGACAAACTCTTGGTTCGAAATATTGGTTCGGAAAGCGAGATACACATGGGCTTACCGAATCGAAAGCGAACCGAACGTTTGTGAATACGAGGGCAAAATGCTCTCTTAATTTCCCACCCGTATGTCATCAATGACACGTCTCAATCCGACCAATCAATTGATAGGACTGAGCGTTACAATGTAGTGACAATCAGCTGAGTGGTCTCCGGCTAAACGGGTTGGCTTCACACGGTCGCCAACTTGATATTAAATCGATATTAGCTACTCGAATCAATGTATCGAGAACCTAAGAAATGGTTTTGGATAACGAGAATACTTGGTGATGAATAGTTAGTTATGTTTGTTTGAATTACTAAGGTATGATTTAAGGAAAAATGCGAGAAATGAATTCAACGCCAAACTAAAATAACATTTTCGAATTTTTAAGTCTTTACTTTTCAGTTCTTCGAACAAGGTCAGTTATTTAGGCCGAGCTTTAGATCAGAACTTTTGAAAAAAAAATTGTCACAAGAATTAAAGTTCGATACCTCGATTTCTATCACTCAAAACAAAATCCATAAGTCACTTTCAATGCACACAATTTACACTACTTAAAACACATTTGGGACCTCTGACCACACTGTAAGACCTCAGGAAGTCCCCTGAGCAGATAAGATACCATGACACTACAGGATTAAATGCGCCCACACACACCGCATAGATGCTTTATAGAGGACTGAAGACAGACGCTGACAAGCTTTCTATAGAGTGTTGATTTATTAGTCCAAACTTGGAATAGAGGATACATTTTGATGATACTGTAGACACTGGGTAGCAGGCCCGAAGGCACCTAAGAAGCCGATTCCTGCCGGCTTCGCTTCGGGAACAAGGCAATCTGCTATTATTCTTGTTTTCAAGCCTCTGTGCCCCGAAAGCAGCAGTCAGCGACCTCTGTAATGCCACTGGTGATGCCGTGAAACTGGCGAAATATTAGACCAACTAAATGTTATGCTATCATCGTCACGAAGATTTTTCGGGGAGCCTATTTGTAGGCAATAAGTTTTTGAAACCATGGCGACTGACTAAATCAGCTCCAAAAAAAAAAAAATATTATCTTATCATATCTTATCTTATCCATATTTTTTTATCCGAACAAAGCAGTGAACTAAAACAAAGGAGTCCACCAACACCATAGAACTTTCCTCTCCGACAAATACTTAACCCTAAAAATGTTTTTATAGACACAACGACAAACGTCGATGGACACAATTACTTAACCGTTACCAATAATGGATTCCGACGATATGTGGGTGTAAGCCCATAACACCTCTACCTGACCCCTTTTAGACAGGATCACTGGACCTGTCACTTATGTATATAAAGTTTAATAATAGGAGCCACTTAGAGCGAAAACAACTTGTTTTTATCAGGAGACAAATAAGTCAGATAGGTGCAATGTTAGTCCAGGTTATCAACCGATACATTGCCATTCTGAGAAGTTATGTCGTTTATATTTCCAATGATTGAGTCTCATATTGTATTACAGAGTACAAAGTGGATCGTAACTCGACACAATATTCTAAGGATCGATTTTAAAGTTCTTAGTAATGACACAGAAAAGTCTTAGTTCCTAGAAATACTGCTCTAGATTTCTGATCGTGAAGTTCAAATGGACTATCGGATTTTATCATTGCAACAGATAAATACATTTTGATGTCATTTAATGTTTTTGTTGTCAACCTAGACGCAATGAAGTATTAGTATTCTAAACTAATATTAAAAAGCGGTCAATTTTGTATGTTTGGATATTGAGTGTAGTCTTCGGAACTACTGATCCGATTACTTCACATAACTACTAATTCACGTTCTTTGACTAATGATAAGCTAAATTATCCCCGATTGTCATAGGATATAATAGTACTTAAAACGTTCTCGTGGGATAATATTCGACCACGACGCGAGCCCAGCCGCGGGCAAACCTAGTATCCTCAACCGGTGAAAAAAAAATTAAGTGAAAACAGTTTTTTTTTAGTAATGCCGACTAATTACCACAGCTAAACACAAAACCAACATGCCCTACCCCCACGCGTGATAGCGCCACTTTACCCTACCCCACGGCCCACGAGTCCACGTGGCAAGAGCCCCATAATCCCCCAATCGCGAGGGTAAACACCACTGTTTACCCACCACTCAGCGTTTACCTGTTACGATGTTACCCAGTCCTAGCTCACGTACCTACACCTACCTTTTTTTACGATAACTTCATAATATACGGAGTTAACCGATTTTTTTGTTTTTTTATATTTTATTTGGTTCTTAGTGGTCTAAAAGTATTGTTAATTTTGTGTCCTATTATTGCTAAGTTTCATTACTTTAAACCAAATTAATCAGAAGAGTTTGAACAAGCACAGCATATCCTTGATTATTATATCGTACTGAGATAGTTTCTGTTTTACAGGTTGCCTATATCTGCCTAGCCTTTTCCAAACGATGTCGGGATCGCCTGCCAGTCTGACCTGATGCAGCTGAATACCAATTCTTTACATGGAGCGGCTGCCTATCTGACTTCCACGGTTGGCTATTCGAAGAAAAAAAATGCCTTTTTTCGTTACAAACCAGACGTTTATTTCTTTTCTAAATAATTTATTTGTTCTAGAACATTCATCATTGACGATTCTATTCAAAGGTACGATATTATCTATGATACTGCAAACTTGACCAAACATTTACTGAATAAAAATCCCACGTCAACATTGACACAACACTTCCTGACCCCGATCGATACTCGACACAACTACCCGATATGCCCGATGATTTAAACGTAATTACGTGGGTATTACGAAATTTTCATAATTATTCGCCATTCCTTCAGCTAACGAAGCACTCAAATGAAGAATTTCGTTCCGGAATTTAGGAAGGAAGCCTTAACCTAATTTCGGGAGACTCCTCCCAAGTTGGGAGTGCTGTTTTGACCTGTACACAATAAAATAATGAAAATATCAGCGTCCGTCATGATTTAAAAAAGAGGATCGCCGAATACATAACCTCCTCCTTAATTTTAAAGTTGGTTTTATAGAAACTTTTCCTATTTAGTTCATAAAAAGATTAGAATCTTTAGTGAAATACAATAAAAAAATCTTTGTGTTACCATTTTGTTTTCGCGATACTGAAAATCTTTATAAAACTTGACTTGAAACTGTTCAGCCAAAAATGTATTATTTCGAATGACATGAGAAAATACGACCACAACACAACCTATCATTATTTTAGCCCAAATAAACGGTATTACGCATCATTAATCATTTATATTAAACAAATAATCCATATTATTTCGACTGTCAACTCCCCAGTTAACCGGAAACAGCCAGTAATTATAAATAATTGCGATAAAATAAACAATTTTGATGAATGACATAATGACTTGAGGAAAAACGGCGTAAGTCAAAAATAGACAAATCGGTCACGGCCGTATCTTTACGGATTTCGGTTACGGTTACCGTATTTTCACAATTACGAAGAAATAGTACAAACCGTTACTTGTTTATTTACTAAAACGCAGGTGTTCAACTTTACTCTAGTTTCAGATGATTTCTTAAAACCATGAAGGTTAATGTTTTAACGTAAAGCGTAATTTTAGTAGCTGTTTTCTTTGCACATCAACACATACACATTCATGTGTATTTAACGTCTAGTAAAAATATTAAAACCGGTATAATTAATGGACTGCTTCAAAGGCAGCATTAAAATAGGTTTGACTAGTGGCAAAACTGAAATGGACGTCTACCACTTCGAGTACTGGGACTGATTGTCTCTAAGTTAGGCAACTTAGTTATTATTCTTGACCATGCCTTAGACCTCTTCCCTAAGCTCTGTTTTGCTCCATCCAAAAGGTGATTCTTGGTGGAGAATATAAGGACCAAAATATAAAAATACCCGTTCTTTTCAAAATGCAACCCTGCCAGCATACGTGCTGATTTAGACATTGTTCCTCCAAGATCGTTCTCTAAAGCAACGATCGATCGCGAAATAATGTTTACCAGAATAAAGTCGTAAGTACACACCCTGACATGTAATACCCATAACATAAAACATACTTACATCAGGTACAAGCTTATTTTCGAATTTCGAACGCCACTGTCGTCTACTAAAAGCTAAGAGATGAATTACGACGCTTTTCGACGTTAATATGTGATAGAATTTTAAAGGAATTTTCACGTGCGACGGTTTGCGACGGGCTTGTCAAAATTATTTTCAAAATTTGAATTTTTTGAGTTACGATGTTGTTTTGTTAGAGTGTAATTTGTTGAGAACACAATCGGATACTTGAATTTTTGCTCATAATTACATCAATTGATTTTATCCATACTATTTATTAGCTTAAATAAAATCATAAATTCATAACACAAACACTTCATATTAATAAGATAACAAGATAAAAAAGAATACCACTAAGCAAGCATCTAAGCTGTAGTAGATAGACGACATACGCCTATCGGGGGTGTTGGGGTGAAAAGGGGAGGCATTACCACTTTAGCAAATTACTTTGTCCCTACAGAATACCCAGCTTTGTCGCGGATTCGATTTTATCAAACAATAACGGTAGCTACAGAAAATTCATTTTCGCCTGAAAAAAGTGCTAAGAAGGAAAGAGCCGACACTTCTTTACCTTTTGCGTCGAAAAAAAAATCAAACTTTAATACTGTCGTTAAAAACGCCGTTCGAAATTCAAAAAATTACAATAAACATTCCCGAAAAGGTTGTGAATGTTGCCAGTGAATGGAGCCATCCAAACGTCTTTGCGCCGCCAAAAACGTAGCATACAGCCCGTACAGGATGCCAAATAAAAACCGACGAGCGACAGTACAACCCATAATTTTTGCCTTAAAACAAGGGACGTTCGCTGGCAATGGTTCTCAACGTTCGAAAGAGGGGGCGAGGGGCGTAAGCGATTTGTAAGAACCGATGAAAGCTCTTCAGATATTGGAGTACAGGGTTGTCAACGCCTAATGGGTATAACGGCATTTTATTTTTAGTTTCAATAAGAACGTAATTAAAGTGAACGAACGGAGTTATGAGGTTCTTAAAAACGGTGATACAAAAAGCTACTTAGTTTGAGGAGTTAGTAGATAAATAAAAATCTGTAGTTGTAGTAGGTGATACAACATTAACATTATGACCAATGCATTTTCTTTCAAAAGACATGTTTAAGAATGATTTTATCAACATCTTATTCTGCAATTTTGCATACAAATGTTAAAAATTTCAGCTAAATCCCAAAAATAAAGCCAACAATTTCCTCATCAACCAAAAACCAGCTCTTTCTAAACCTCAATTTATTTTAGCAGCTTAGATCCTAAGTGCTCATCGGATTAGAAGACTTTTTTCGCATCTATCGTGCGTGTGCGCTTCAGTTTGTTTAGGATCAAAACGGATGATTGAATCTATTCGTGTTGATTGACACTTGATCCGTTCTGATGGGTTTCTGCGTTTGTCTTGTTTGGTAACTAAATATGGGATTATTTTAGAAAATTGTTTAATGGCTCGCGAATTTTGCTTTTTTTAACGACATTTTTACTTGGCGAGATGTGAGGTTCTGATTTTGAATTTTGCATCGTATTTCTGTGATGGGAAGACCTAAAGATGAGAACACGAATGCAGTGATCTTGACAAGGCTATTGTTTAAGAAGAAAAAAACAGTCAAATAAAATCAGAGTCATGATTTTGACAACATGTAGGGAAAAATGCTTGTCAACAAAATCTAGAAAACTGTGGTCCCAAAAAATATGCTGTGAGGTAACCGTCTACTGTCTAGCCAATGATCTCCGAAGGGTGTGCAAAGGTGTATGACCCCCTTCATTTCTCTGAGAGGTATCAGGTCCCATGTGGTAGGTCCCACGGGTGCACTGTGTGATGGGGGACGAGAGGAAAGACAATGGTGTAAAGATTATTAGATTTGTGTGAAACACTTGCTTTTGAATTTAACAACGTTGGGTTTATTGCTATTCTTGGGGTTCCATTTGTTCTTTATCGTCTCGGATAAACCAAACTTCATTTAGAGGATTGAAAACAATTGATAGTCCTGTCATTATTTTGAGATTGTATGCGTTTTTTCTAAAAGGTTGTTTGTTTGTGCGTTTTTTCTTTAGACTTAGCGAAAATATTGCAACATCATCACAACGCCACGTGTATGAAGAATTTCAACAAAATTGGATGAGATATGGGAGTACGATCGACCGATCTTTCACCAGTTTCGACTGATAAATCGAGTGGACAGTAAATAAAAAAACTGGTTACGCTTTATTACAAAGTACAAAACTGTTATACGTCCGTCTCGTCACTATTTCACGTCCAATTGAAAACCAGCGTCGAGCACTAATTTGCTGAACTGGACCTATTTGGCGCAGCCGTGAGATACACGACATTATCTTTTTTTTTGTCGTTTAGATTAATTTGTGAATTTATTTGATATTGTGTTTTTGTGACATGTGCCAAATAAACATTTTTTCTTTCTTTCTTTCAACCCTATATTCGACACGTGTTACACATTTTGTCATGATTATCCGCAAAATAATGCCTGATTCCATAACTCATTTTAAATAAAATTAGACTAAAATTTCTTGTATATTGTGGTTTGATTTACTACGTAACATTTGTCAACCTGCCACCACGGCTTACATTCTAATCCCAGCCATTTCAGTTTAAAATAATATCCATACCAGCAAAATCGAAACACATTTCCAAAGATAAATGCACGAACTTCTTCAGAAACGCTATTCTAACGGACAGTGCTGCCATGGGGTCGCTGGAATCAGGTCAAGGCTGTTGCTAATCAATCCGTATCACTGCTGGATATTCATTTAGTTTGCTACGGTTCGTGGTTTCAGGGAAAAGCCGAGATTTACAATGTACAGGTTTATGGTGTTTCGAAGGTTTTGGGAGCGTTAAAAAGGTTATATATGTGACTTTCTAGTGCGATGTGACAAAATGTGCTTCTTTGTCGTAAGGGACCACTGATTTAAAGGCATTGCAATCGAAGAATCTGCATTATTTTATGCAGATTCTTCGATTTGACATAACATCACACGTGTAATCCCATTATCACTTGCTTCGGTGAAGGAAAACATCGTGAGGAAACCAGCATGCCTGAGAGATATTTCTCGACGGCATGTAAAGCCAAGTCAGAGGCGGCATAAGAACTCTGACACCAGGTTAGCCACTAACCACATGGTAGAGAAAAAATCAGACCTGTAAATTATCCGAATTCTGTTTCTTACACATCTAGACAGAAAGTGGTCACTGGTTGTCCAGGCAGATAAACATCTTAATGGCAGATGATGTCACCGGGCAGTTAAACTTAATTAAAATAATGCAAAACAAATGTGACTCATATATTTCTTAGAAAGATGACATCGCACTCATTCTTCACAATCAACTGCATTTTTAAAAGAGAATCATTTCCGAAAAAACTTCAGACAAAACCTATTTTTAGGTCGTAGTAGACACTATAAAAAAAGTTATTCTAAAGGGTTACTACAACAAAAAATCCGCTTACCAAAAAACAAATAGGTTGGCAACCCTCAATACAAGAGGACTTGGAACGCGCTGCGGTTGCAAAATTCCCGCTCCAAAGGTCAGTCACCCCCACTCATTAGGCGTTAGCGGTGACGTCGTAGATGTCACGTATTTTTCTATTGATATTGTCTTTTATAGTATTATAGTGCTAGTTTAATCCACTGAGAACATGCAAGGGTTTAAATGAGTTCTGCATTACATATTATTTTTTCTACCTTTAAGTCTTACATGACACCTATAACAGATAGGAAACCGTGGAAAACATGGTATTATTGGTTGTATTAGCTTACGCTACAAGATGGCTTCATTAGGCAAAGCATAGTTATATGTTGTGACGACCAATCCCATCAAAAACTCCAAACAGAGTGATTCCTTAAGATTGCCTGTTCAAAGGAGTAAGAGCAGATAGGGGTGTGCAATTGCCCAGCAAGAGTTCACATAAATTATGTTTCAATCCATCTGTTACCATCGCCCCTTGTTCAAGAGATTGAAAACGTAAGAAACTGGATCAGCAAACTAGCTAAGTAATTACTTGCCCTAGATTGTGTGTTTGTATCCAAGAATTTCCAAACAACACATTTTATCCGTACTAAATGTTTTACAAGCAATAACTTATTTAACTCATTTTATAATCCCAACGAATTATAAATTAACCCAACGTTTTCGGCGGGCACTAAAACAAGATTACAGTTTAAAACTCACTAAATCATATACAACATCAGCAGTCAAACGGTTGAAACATGTCATCTATAAAAACAGATCCAAGCGCTTACGACATACAACTTTACCAAAAAAATCTTGACAGACGGCAAAATATGGAACTAAATAAAAATGTACTGAATTTGACAGGTCGTTGACGTTTTCCTTAGCAAGCAGCGCCGCCTGTAAACAGCAATGTTACATTGGGCGTTCGAAATATAAAAACATTTGAATGTTTATGTTGATCGTTCTAGATACGGTTTATTTTGAAATAATATTTTGTTAGATGTCTTTTTGTATTGAGAAGTATATTGACTTCATATCCTTTTCAAATCTGCCAGCTACTTGATTATTAGAATTATTGATAGATTGGTGTTATTTTAAAACCTCTGAAAGCTCTATCGTTCTTGTCGTACTTGTTTTATTAGTTTTTGCCCTGCTGAGCGACAGTAAAGACAGGGTTAAGTTTTTCTTCTATAATCAATGGAAAGCATGGGTTTTCTATTCGTAGGATTAGATACAATATCAATACGCGTAGCATGACCACCATAGAAACGGGTTTTGTCGACGGAAGAATCGACAAAATGATAGATTTCTTTTGTTGATCTGTTATTTTATCGATTATTCAGTTGACATTATCCAGCAATTATTATTGTATAAGTTTTTTTTTTTTTTTACTAATAGTTTTAAGATATTGTTACTAACAACCTAGACATTTTATTAGTCTGAAGTAAACGAATTTTATTTTATTTTATTTATTTTTTTATTATAGGATAAACTCCGGACCACCATGCAATAATTTTTATTTTCCAAATAATATTTCAAAAACGTCAATTCAACAACTAAATAAACTCCAGATCCTAGTTGGGGTATTAATTACAAAGCTTAGCGCACACGCGGGGCCCACAGCTGTAAAACTATTAGCGCGGCTGTCCGAATAGTTGGAAATAGTTTCCTTGGCCCGCCGCCAGGCGCGCTAGTAGTGATAGATCGCGTCGCCTTGCATTTGACATGTTGTAAACAAAAATAATAAATAAAAACCTTACAGTACAACATGTTTTGATATATGTGTATTTCGTTTTAGGTTATAGCATGAGTTTTATTGGTTTCACGGTAAGATTAGAAATGACGTGACGTTTTTATGGGAACGGCTCGACGTTTATGTTGATTGCCAATTTCTGGCGTGATTTTTTTAGGTTATCTCTCGAGATTGACAGCGTAATTATTGTATTAGGGATACGGGATCGAGTTAAAACAGGTTTACGAGTGTTTCCGAATCAAGTAAAAGTAACTTCATGTTTTATAAAAAAGGTGTGTGAAGCACCTAGGATTAAAGAAATTTCGCTCCACATTAAAAATAAACAAAAAATTCTTCTTAAAACTCAAATCAAAACGTAACGAAACTCCTAAAACATCAGCTAAACACAAAAAACACCAAGAAATTACTTTTTGAAATGAAACACCACCATCAAAACATTACGAGCACCAATTCAACGCGCATCGAGCGTCCCGACGCAAAGTTTGCAATTTACAACTTTAGTTCCCTGACAAGTACTTACAAGACTTAATATCTCGCCGCTATGTACTCAGCTTTATTTGGACGAGTATTTAGAAGTATTCCTTGAGGACTCCTCTGAGTTAGAGCGAGACGGCAATAGCGAAGCGAAAGCAACAAGATATTTTTTTTCTAGCATTTCAAGCTGGCCAGTTTTGTAACCTCTGATAGTACCTCTGAAACATGTGCCTCAGAAAGCAAGTTGAGCCAGTGGTCCCGGCTGTCTTTTGCAGATATGTATTTGACAATCGTTACAGGTAGTCAGAAGCCAGAAAGCCTGAAAACCAGTCTTACCAAGGGCTATCGCGGCCCAGTTAATGGTTTGTGCCAGATTGCTATCGCTTCATGTAAAATATTGGTATTTAGCTGAATCCAGTTAGACTGGAAGTCGACTCCTCAGAAAAGGCTAGGAAGATGATGATGACCTTCGAAACAAGATAATAAGATCATTATTTTTATAATGGGTGTAAAAATACCCTTAACGAAGCCGAAAGGCAATTGTTCTCCTCGTCATTGCGATCTTTTTTTGTAGTGGACCATACCTGGGAACCTTCTAGTTACGGAGATATTGTAGGTAAAATTTCGTAGTGCGTTACAATGAGTTCTATCCCGTAAACCGTGATTTTTCGCCCCAAAAAAAGTTTCCCAGAGTTCGTTTCGTTCTTCAGAGTCAGTTTGATGCACAGGATGCTACAGGAGGCTTCGTGAAGGGTCTGTTTACACCTTGAATTATGTATGGCGTCTCCTTTCGCGAAAGTAGCCGCTTGACGCTTCGCTTTTCCATGCCTCGTACTAACCAAGTCCTAAGGGAAAAAAAGTTCCTTAATGTGCGGTAGTGCAGTTAGCCGGGTCAGTACTAGTTACCAGTAGAGGCGGAGTGGTACTTATGTAAGGTCAAAGAAAGGGAGAAAGCGTTTAACGTAAATAAGTTTATCTCATATTTACGTCTGGGCTCTGGGCTAGTCGAGTACTATCGGCAAAGTTGTCGCGTGTCTATGTGAAGTGCCGTTTAAAGTATTTTGTTAAGGTGTATGTTTGTTATTCATTTACGTAGAAACGGCTGAACAGATTTGGAATAATTAAGATGGTATTTCGCAAAGACAAATCAAAAAATTGCATGCTTTTTATTTAAGTACGTCTACGTACAGTAGTTTCTTTAGAATGCGAGTGAAACTGCGGGCAGCAGCTAGCTTAATAAAGAGCTGTATTTTAGTGGTTCATTATTATACATGGTACTATAAACAGATTCGAATTGCATGCACTATAATCATAGGTCTTTTACTTGCCATTATAACTTATGCAGTGCTTAAAGTTTCAGCAGAATAAGACCTTCCTTTTCCAGCTAAACCCATTACCAAAAACGGGTCATAAATAAATAAAAAATTAGGCCCACATTTACACCGACCGACATAAGTAAGTATCGACTAAATGAAGGGTAGCTCTTAAATTTTTAATAATTTGATGTCTACACTGTACGTGCCGATTTTCAGCCTCTGAGGTTGCAATATACTGTGATTAAATACAATTTGGGCCGCTCCCGAGAGCCCTCTAGCACTTCCGGGAAGCCTAGCGACTTCCGCCACCCAACTTCCGGTAGGATACCGCGCGTTATTTCGTACTTTTTTTTTTCAAGTGGCTCTTGTGGCCGAGTGCCTTTTTGTCATGAAATAAAGTTTTTTCGCGGAAAAAATGTAAAAATGTAGGTGTACATTATGTATTTTTATGGGGTGTCGTATTTATAAAAGGAATGGTGGCTGTAAATGATGGTGTCGGAGGTTTGTGGGGCTTTTATAATGGTCTTTAGGAGCATTCTCTCACGCTTTCGCGCTTGCGCTACAGGATAAACAGGTTTCCAGGTAAGCTTATTAAAGTTCGTTTTTTAATTAATATTTAAATATAACTTTATCCCACAGCCAACATTCTCGATCCCAAGTTGGATATTTCAGTCCCTCGTTGTTTTGAAACGATCACTTAGAATAATAAACTGTCATGAAGCTTGTTACCAAAAACCGCTGATAGATTAATAACAAATGAAAATAAAACAAAAAAAAATCTTACACCCCAACTATTTTGTTCGGGTGTTCCTTGTCCGTCAGTATGCAAACAACACGACCATTACTACATTAAAATAAAACCCCTAAATACAGCACAACATCCTTAAAACAAAGCAATAACGATCAAATTCAAACTTCACAACACGAAACAAGCAGCAAATTCAAACTTGCCAAACAACACAATTCAATTTGACAAGTACGAACAAACAATTTGAAACTTTATGTGAACGTCGTAAACATCAATTTTGATCGTAAACATCCAAGATGGCCGCCACATGGTAGTCTAGTTAACAAAATATATGAAGAGGTTTGTTTATGGAACATCCTGTTGATAGACATTAAGAGGTTTTGTCTCAAAACGGGATGCTGGATAACTATAACAAATTGAGGACGAAAGGGTGTCTCAGACTAAATGGTACCAGGGTAAAAGGAGATGGTGAGAGATGGTTAGACGGTGATATTTTTAGAGTATCTAACAGCACTGACTGCCTCGTTGGTCTAGCGGTCGCAAGCGCGACTGCCGAGCATGAGGTCCTGGGTTCGATTCCCGGGTCGTGCAGTGTTATTGTGTTTTTCCATCAGGAATTTCTCAGCAGCCGCCACGGAGTTTGGATTTGTGCCTGGTTGATGGCAATAGGATCGCCCCTTGTTACATGGGATTTAAAAAAAACTGGCGAAATGTGGGTGTACTATTAAGTACACCTCTGCCTAACCCTTCGGGGATTACTGGCGTGATGTTATATGTTATGTTACCTAAAAGTATTTAACTTCTAGCTAACAAGTACGAAGTCTAGTAATACAGGCAGAATCAGTAGTACTGCTGAGACATAAACTTCCTTCCTGTGGAAATTATCAAAAACTAGAGTACCCATTCAGTTATTTCAGCAACCCCCAAAATCATGAACAGAATGCGAGAAAATTCAGTAATAAACGACAACAAACTGAAATTAATTACTATACCAACTAAAGCCGTAATATTAACACCTCTAACAAAATTCTAAGAAATTGTTATCAAGTGTGAAACCTCTGTTTATTAATATTATAAATTAGATATTTAACTTGGTATTAAAACCACTTAATTGGAACTAAATACAAGTGTCGACACTCCTAATGAACACGCAATAAATATAACTGCTGTCAGTGATTCGTGACAATGCTCTAAAACTAAATATATGCAGTAATTTAAATTTCAGTTTATTGCGAAATGTCGGAGAATGAATAGGACATAGAGCGCATTGAGAAGTGAGCACAAAATTAACACGTGCAGTATTTGAATTCAAATGGTGTTCTGTTTAGTCCAGAATTACAATGTTGCACGGAACAAAACTTGTTGGAAAATATAAAAATAAAATTCCAATGATAATATGAGTAAATGTGTATATTATGAGTAACTGTAAGGGGAAATTCGCACCGATTTCTGATGCTAGCCAATGGGCTTTTTCCGTAGTGGTAATGGAACAAAAATACACATTTTCGTGGGAAGCGGAACACATTTCAGTTTTCAAATAACCGGCATTTCAAATAGCATTGTTTTTCATTTTTAAAATACAATTATTATGAGGTCGGGGCGTTACAAAAAGCATTGTCACCTACACAATCACTTAAACCTTTTCTGATTCATACTCAAACTGCAAACTAATTGGTATAATACTAAAACCTTAAGTCCTATACCTAACGATTGGTCCCGATCAAGATACTTACAAGACCATAAATAAACTTAATTTATTTTTCGTTTCCTAAAACACAGCACTTCCAAATTAGGAGTGACTTAAATTGTTTTTTCCTGTTGAAAAAAAGTTAAACCAAAGCAAAATATATCTAATTAAGAACGGCGTGAGACAATTAAATAATAAAGATTTCTCAACGGTTTGTTTTATAAATAAACGGTTTAAAAGTTTTAAGGTGCCGCAGTAACGAGGACTTAATTAGGTAACGAACAGGTATTGGGAAAAAATAAACTTTCAATTAATTAATTAGGTACTTAAAATACTTTTAAGGAGGTGTGATTTCGTTAAAGGAATAAGTCACCCTCAGACTGGGGTCTACCAGTTGTGACTGTGCGTTCCGAGTGGTGAAAAATTCACTTAAAACATGTTGAAATCTGTATTTTCTCTCTCATCTATTGACAAGACGTTTTTTACGTGACTGTTGCGAAAGTGAGATAACAGAGTAAGAGCGGCAATCACTGTTTGACGGCCAAGAATGGTTATAAACCTCATCAGTTCAACGAATATTTATGGTCACTGGATGCCTAAAACCTATACTCTCATTAGGAACTTTAGGCACTACCAAATTATAATTTAAATAGTAGTCGCCTAAAATGGCCGCTTACTCAGCTTACATTTTATTATATTATTATTATAGCCAGCCCATACTGTCCCACTGCTGGGCAAAGGCCTCCCTCCATTGCTTCCAACGGTCTCTATTCTGTGCTACTACTTTCCAATTCTCAAGGAAGACATCCAGTTCGTCCCGCCATCTCCTTCGTGGTCTGCCGCGACCTCGTGTCACTGTTTCAGGGCACCAATCCTGAGCTTTACGGGCCCACAGCTCATTCGACATGCGACAGACATGTCCTGCCCAGTCCCATTTAAGTTGGGCAGCCTTTTGAGCCACGTCAACGATTTGCGTTTTGGAGCGAAACATTACAGGATAATTATATAAATTACTTTACAATTCGAATAATGGTCACACAGTGACATATCATAAATATTTACCTGCGTCTGTGATCATTTTAAGAATTTTGATATTATTATCATTATTCTGATTAGTCGGCCATTTTAAACCCCCAGATGTTATGCAGTCGACTACACTCCAAATACACTAAACAGCTTAAATAAGAAAAAGGTTGCTTACAAGAAACAGATGGCTCCATATTACTTCCATCTTTTTTATTAAAGCGCTAAGGTAAGAAGCAATTTTAATAATAGACCTACAACAAAATACATAGGTACTTCGGACCCGGATTATTGGTGCTACCGCTGAAACTTTCCAAGACCGGACTCCCGAAATTGAAGCCCTAAACTGGGGCACCTGAAAGCAATTTCAAGTCGCTTGGCGAGCTGATTTTACGAAATGTGTTTTGTTGCAATAAAGCTACTATTATTATAACTTAGGAAATTGCAACTAAACGGATTTAATTTGCGATAGTTTTGCTTCCAAAAATAATCAATCTTGTGATCTTATCCCAATATATTTAGGATCGGCGCAATACATTACATTTCATTCTTCTATATTCGTCGTTTTCTCAATAATCACTACATTCAAGTCAAATCAATTTTCACACTCTACAGTTTTTCACAGTTAGCCATCCTGATGAGGTGTGGAAGTTTGTTTTTTAACGTGAATGCGTATGAACGTCTATTCGCAGTGAACTGGACGTGCATGTCAGTAATACTGTACTTTGCGAGCTTTAAAACTCGAAACGTATAATCGATAGCGGGACCGGAGTTGTACCCATAGTATTAGGTAATTAGGCATATGAGCCCAAACGGAAATGTACAGGATAGGTGACCATGACGCGCGTGAACGTGGACTACCAACGCAACACAAGAAATCCCCACACACGAATTCACGAAACAATAACGGCAGTGTCGCCCAAAGGGTCTCTGCCAGCCTATTTTTTTACACAAACCTCATGTTAGCCAATTTAATAACAAGCGGTAACTAGACTGTGAAAGGACAGTACATCCATATAGCTTCCAAACCTAAAAACAAATAACGTCTCATCATAATGCCATAGACAAAACAAGAGGACTAAGCAGTTTCATGAACTAGCTTCCAGAAGTAGACATAATACTTATGCAAATAACGCAGACGATAGCTAAATACTAAGGCTGCGTTCACATTAGTAACAGCGCCACTAAAAATATACAGAAAAAGAATTTTTTTAAATTTCGGAACCCCGTTATTTCGTTTTCTCCATTATTGAACATGGACTATGTTCAATAGATACTGGTTAGGTTTCAAAAAGACTACATTATTTTAAGGGGGAAGCGTCAGGGTAGCCTTCTAAATTCAAATTTTGTAACGTTTTTTTTTTGTTGCAATTTTAAGGTTAGTGTCAGGCTGTATGAGAAAATTTAAATTTCGCGGGTTATCCTGGCGCTTCCACCTAAAGTTTGACCGAACAACTAAATTGTAACATCAAAAAATATAATTGGTCATTCAATAGCCATTCATGGAACTTTGCCCATAACCATTGTACTTGGACAGAATCCGTACTCCGAATGATACTTGCAACCAGAAAGGCGTTGCTTCTCATCGTCTTGACTGAATCCCTTGCTTGTTATTCACGAGTCCCTTTTTTTTTGGGATGTGAAATCATCAAATGACTCCTCCCGCTCTGGGCGGGGCGGAAGGGAGTGTCAGACTTTTACTGACTAAAACCCATCCATGTTCCTTCTTTTGCCCTTTGTGTTCCAGGGCCGCGGTATCTCTTTCGAACAGTCCTGCAGCCCTGGCAGGCATCGGCCCTTGCCCCCCTGTTTGCTGACATCTCTTTGAGGCGCGCGTCGAACACGAACGCGCCGTCGACACGGCCTGTCGTCATAAGACGGACGGACGGCGAGCTAGCCCATTACTCACCGTCCACAGGCCCGATTCACGAGTCCCTAGGGTAAACACGGATGACAACAACCAGAAGACTTCTCTCATTACTCTTACTTTAGTGCCGAACTTTAGTTTTAGTGCTAAACGTAAGGATAATGTGAACGCGGCTTTATTTAGTCTTGTAGAGCCATCGACGTGAAAGATTAGGACTGCAACTCAAGGATTTAACTTCTAAGATGAGGTGTATTAAGTTGACAGGGCTGCCAGAACATTGTGTTTGTTTTGTTGGTAGCGCTTATAATTTTAAGTTCGTTCGGTTGGTAGGATTGAAGTTTTAAGTGGCGGTGTTGGGAAGTTGTTAATTTTGCGAATTTTACGAGATTTTAAACACTACACTATTAATTTTTTTTTTTCTTTAGCGATTATGAAAGTCGTTTCGTCACCATTTATTTAAAGCTTATACAATGTTTGTATACCGACATAATGTGGAATAACTTATAATTAAGTAGGTACCTACTCAAAAATGCCGTTGATACATAATATTTATCAAACAAATCATATAGCCAAGGAGAATGTCCTATATTACTTATGTGAAACCCTCTGATACAGTTACTCTAAAATTCATGCCTTTCGTTGATAATAATACCATATTAGACCACCAGTTCATACAATATTAGTTGTTGGTTATGCTAATACGCTATCGAAGTTTTTTTTTTCTAAACTATCAGGTTCGATTTCTGGCTAGGAAAATTGACTTTTTAAAAATCCAATGCCGCAGTTTTAGTTTTATCAAAATCGGCTCGAGACTCCTTTGAGCATTTTTCGATATTCCTTATAGTTTCGGATTTGGCCATCCACGCCCACTTGAAAAATTCATCATGAGATAGGTATATAAAGGGAAAATCAATATATTACCTAACTACTGATTGGAGTCTTATTTTGACTACAGGACAATTATTTTTAGCAACTTCAAAATACTTGAAAGGTTTTTCCTGTTTGTTTTCCTATACCATAAATACCCAAAACATATACGAATAATTTTTAATGAACTCCCCAAACAATATCCAATTCAACCCTTCAAATCTCACCTGACAATCTGAATAAACAAAAACAAAATTTTCAATTTAGGAACCAACCCTCCGTCCGCCGACTACGGATCTCAGCGCAAATCCCACTTTGATCGACTTCCCAAGTCCTTCAAGCGATGCCCTTAGTTTTGCGTAGGGTTAGGCGTTTGGGTAACGGTTTCATTATGGTGTAAGTAATGGTGGCCATCGAGGGCCATGATGGCCTTGTCAACTTTGGCATGGCTTTCGTTTTTTTTTATTAGTGGCCATTTTTGGTGAGGTGTTCTAAATTTGAAAGGATGTGTGGCCTTTTTGGTTTGACGTTTGTTCTAGTATTAGAAAAAGGAGGGCTATTCGATTTGTGCTTGAAAATCGAACCGCGCATTAAAAAAAAACTAGGCTGGACAGTAAATCGCAATACCAATGTTGCTGACTGCATTTTGAAGCCTCAACTCGAGCCATTCATGGCTCATAGATCAATCTAGAAGTAAAAAAAGACAATTAAACAATTACTCGTTAATTTTATTGAGGTTAATCAGTCTGATTCAGAATGTGGTCATTACCATTCTTTCATGCATTATGGAACTACTTTCTGTTAAAGTAGGCAGTTAAATTACACAAAGGAAACCACATTTTTGTGCATCATGCTTTCGTCAGAGGCCTGGTAATACCCGACTTACAAAGTGTTTACTAATAACTTACATTTACCTATACAGTTACCATAGGTTAAAGAACCCCGCGCACTACACGGCCACGACCACGACTTGACACATGACCGGCTATCTTGAACAAAACTGATCGCAGGTTGTGAGATCAAACTTTCTTCGTGGTCGAAGGTTCTGCGTCCAAAAGTCGTGGTGGCTGTGTAGTACGTGAGTTCCCTAAAGTTTACGACAATACAAAGAATTTAAAAAAAATCACAATTGATTCAACTAGAGGCAAAGTCCAAATAAGTTGGAAAATACGCAAATGGAACCGGTTAAATAAGTACTGAAAATAACACCAAATAATGCAAATCTACGTTAAGACGTTTGTCTTTTTGTAGAGGTAACTGCCAATTAGCATAACAATGTGTAAAGTCAAAATGTCAAATCTAAAATTAAACAAACAAAGCTTGAACTTAACAAAAGACAAACGATATACGATCACTTTTCAAGTTAAGAAGACACGGGACTAAACCAAAATATCTTCGAGAACAGTGGGCCTAAAATTGCCGCTTGAGCAGAATCATAATATGTATTAAATAATATAGATGAGTTACGTTACAATTTGTAAAATGGACACAAAGTGACAATTCATAATATTAACTACGTCTGTGAACATTTTAGTATGTTAACGTGATTCATATTGAATCAAGATTGAGAGCAGTGGTGGCCCAGTGGTGGTGGCCCCGACTTAAAACAGTCAGTGGGTTCGAAGCCATGCAGTCGCATTACTTTGTGTAATTTATATCATCACCACTGCTCTTAAAAAACGGTGACGGAAAACATCGTGAGGTAACCGGCATGTCCTAGAACCAAAAAATCGAAGACATGTGACATCTATCTACCAACCCGCACTGGGCCCGCGTGGTGGATTAAAGCCCATTCCCTCTCATAGAGAGGGGGCTGTGTCGCCCAGAAGTGGGAACCTTATAGGCTGATTATGCTTATGCGTATAGAATCATTATCCTATTACGATTCTGCTAAACCGGCCATTTTAGTCGCCCAGGGCATGATCATCATTCTCCTGCACACATCTCAATTTATTTGTGGTCGGTGCGGCATGTGTTCTTTTCTATACTTGTCTATTACTCGTCATCTCTTGTGTCACTCCTTTCTAACCATATCATCTTTCACACAGTCCATCCATCGCTTCTTTGGTCTTCCTTTACTCTTTCATAATTAAAACTTTCCTTACGACAATTACCTCATTCCTCTACATCACATGCCCACAGAAATCAGGACATAACCTGTTAAAACATAACCGCCGATCCTATGTCCTATGATAACTACACCATATAAGCCGTTACGACCAATAAACCATGGTTCACATAATTTACCATGCGGCTATTGGATTTCAGTATAAAATAATGCCGTAAGATATAAAAATATGTTACAAGAATTTAATATAGTGGGTTATCGTATTTCATGGTACAGTGCAGAATTATAATGAGGTTTGACGAGGAACATGTTCATAGACAACTATAGGCTGTCGTAATATTGTCTTTGGGAAGATAAGACTATGCAATTAATGAAGAAAAATGGGACGGATGATCAAAGCAGCTGTTTTAAAATCAACAGCGAATTGGGTGGTCAACCAGCAGTATTTCCATTTGCTTCTAATTTATTGTGACATAAGCATAAACAATACCTAAAACCACTTACGGACCATCTAATAATCTCATTCAAAACCACCATCCCGTTCTATTTTCAAACCTCCACCCGTATATCTAACGTTTTATCTCCACGTTCCATTTTTCCAACTTCGAATTTTAAATTTCTAACCCGGAACCGCGCGGCACGATCCAACACACCAATTATGGTTGCCGGGGCCCATTCGACCAGCCTTCACTCTTACTCATTACATTTCCATTAACAAAAGCAGGGTTGCCCAACCATTCCGAGCCACATTTAAAAAGATCGCCAACCTTTAACCCGTAAACGTTTTGTGGGCGGGTCCGTACTGCCATTGTAACACTTCTGAGCTATTTCAAGTGTCAAATTAATGATTCGAAACAGTGAGGCGCTAGAGACTGGGCTATGTTGCCCGCTTAACGTTTTTTTTTTTTGTTTGGTGCAAGACGAGGAAGATTGATTTAAGTAATGAAAGTTTCCGCGCGCTTGGATAACTGACCACGCGTGCCACTTTTATTTGAAAAAGCTTGATAAAATTAGGTGGATTGTCAAAAAATTGTGTAACATTAAACCATAACTCGAATAAATTTTATTTGAGTGGTAAAATAAGCATTCAATGCAAACTTGATAAAAAAGTACAACCGCTTGTCAGAAATAGGTGCTTAATCTTCTAATTCTTGCAACTAACTCATAAAGCTGTCATTTTCAGTGTTGCCAGGGCTCTTGAGTCGAAAGTTACGTTTCGTTTCCTGAAATGTTACATTTTTGCTGCAAAAGTTACATTATTGTTTTTTTTTTTTAATTTACGTATTTTTTGGGGTCGGACGCAAATTGAAGTCAGCAAAATGGCGGAGTATAACGGAATGTATGTCTAATGGTGTATTTATGATAAAACAGACTGTAGTTTCATTTGTTCACAGCGCCATCTTCACTGTTGTTACTATCTAGTCTAGCACCCAACTTATTCTATTAGTTGAACCATTAATTTGTTAGTTTTACACTGAACTACTAATATAAAAAATCACAAAACATTGTCAATTTGACAGGCTTACTACATTGAGACAAAAAACCAAAAAATAATCTTAGAGTATATTATAGCGAATTGAGGACAAAAAAAAACATCGAATCCACCAACCTGGCATTAGTTTTTTTATATATTGTAATGTAATACTCGTAGAGTTTTAAATCACAGTAATAAAAAATCGTTGATTTATTTCCCCACTTTATGTAGATATTAATAACACAACGAAACAAAACAAATCACAATTAGCCATGTTTATTTACTTTTTACCGCGAACGGCGCGAATTCGCGAAGTATGAAACGTGCACGCACACGCTCAAGCAAAATCAAGTTTTAACACCTGCAAAATAAGTTTCATTTTGTCATGGCATCTTCCATTCAGATGTGAAACATGGAGTGAAACACTTTAGACGCGCCAGTTTTAGGTGCGTTCAATTTGGATGCGTTCGTAAACTGTTTTCAATAATTACATCTCTTTCTTCTCAAAAGTTACGAAAATTGCCTTAAATTAAAAAATTACTTACATGTTACGCGAGGGGGTCAAAAGTTACGAAAAATGTAAGAAATGTAACCTTCTGGCAACACTGGTCATTTTACCTCTCATAACTTACACCACACAATTATTGACGTCACCCACACTTACTATTCACAATTGCGCAACGAACACGAATCTTATCGTAACATCTGAACTTTTGCACATCCCTATGATTACGAGATCAGTACAATACACATCTTTACCGTTTCTCTAGCTTTCTATGCTCAAATAGTTTCTATACACTTGCATAATTAACTTCATAGTCATTAATCTATGTCTGGGTACTGGAATTTGTGTGCAATGCAATTTTAAGACGTCAGTCTACGATGTTCCGTTTGACCCAGTTTCAAACTAAGCGCTTCGGAACAAGGATTCTGAATGGGCCATTCGACGGCGAAATAGAAGCCTAACTAAATCGTTACTACCGTGTATAGTTTACATTAAATGGAAGGCTTTTCAAAGAGCTTAACTTGACTAAAAACTTTGATGAAATAATTGGAGTGGTTTAAGTAACCAATTAACCGTCAACAAGTGAACGTTGGCTTCTAAATACGAAAGGGTTAAAGGGTTACACGGCATAATTTTTAGTAGACCATATTTTATAGTAGATAGAATATTACCAGCACAATTCAAACGGATTATTGATGGTATGATCTAATAAATGCGTTAAAATCGTGATTAATTTTCACTAAACCCACAAGCACGAAAAGGGTTAGCCTGTTATGAAAATCACACAAGCGTCTAAACTCACCTCGATGCAATAAATCAATGAAATTATTCAAATGCAATTTATGCTTTAGAAATCGTACTATATAATGTGCCAATAACTTGTTTCAAAGTTTCTTAGCAAAATACTTAGTAATAGTTATTGTTATCAGATTTATTCTCGTGTTTGGCAGATCCGTAGAGTTGAGATAGGCTGGGCGAAATAGCACGCTCGACCTAATTTCTAAATCGGCCCACGGTTGGTGGGATTACAACACCTTTCAATTTGATACTGTACATATTTGTAATAGCGTGGTTCCAGGAAAAATGGGGGGACAAGGAAACTCTTCCGTTGGGTGACGGGGTGTGCGGGTATTAAGGGATTATGTTGAGAGAATGGGGTGGAGGTTCTGTGTGTTTGTTTAATATGCTGTGGTCAGCAGGTTGGCCGCGGTTACAATGTCGTACTTATTTTAGAATGCAGACCTGTTTAAAAACGTACCGGAACTTACTTTTAGCAGTGAGCATTAACGGGTTAATGTAATACATTAAATAAATCATGCAAATGAAAGGGTTACCCTTTTTGGGTTTCTCTTCATTTCTAAAAATAGTTAGAATTTACATCAATGTGAGTTGCTGCTGTTTCATTAAATGAGCACATTTTAAATTAACCTTTCCATTCATTCAAAATCCAAGAATAAAACGTGAAATCTGTGACAGAATGATTCACTAGTCTTCGTCGATTTCAACAACTTCGTGTGTATCTTATCTAAAGGACACCGGCGTATCTTTTGCGTCGGCGCAAACGATCAATGCGAATTGACTACAAAGATTTATGACTCCACCACTAAAAGCTGCGTGAATTATGCCCATATACCTGTCTCTTTCACACGTATCGGCTTGGTAAAGCAAGAGCGAGACAAAAGCCATTTAGTAGTACTTTGGTTTGAACTTTGTGAAAGTTCCAGGAATTTCACGGGGTGTGGAATGGAATCTACGCTAGAGTAGCAATAAATAGCTAAAGTCGTTTATAATTGTAGTGGCTCGTAGATAAGGAAGTTTTGGTATGCGAATACGAATTTATGCGTGTTAGGAGGTATTTGATTTTGTGTTACAAACTCTTTTGTGTAACCTATTACTGTTGAATGTTTTGGCCTTAGCCGCGAATGTTTTCCTTTTATTTAAAAGGCATAGACAATTTACTTAGAATGTGTATAATTTGTCATTCCCTTTTTTCAATACTAAAACTTTTTTATTTGAAAACGCATTTACCTCCCAAGCATCTTAGTCCGAAAGATTTTTTTATAGGGTTAACCTTATTAAAATCGCGCATTAACCTACATCTGGAACATCTGCATTTGAACGAGATTTTATTTCATTCTAAATGATGGATTTAGAGTGAAATAAAATCTCGCTTTGATTGAGTCAGAACCACACCGATATTAAAAATTTTATGAACAAGTTTAAACTATAGTTATTTTTGCAATAAAAGTTGTCATAAAAACACCCGTTCAATTTAATTTTACAGATTGTCCTATTTACGCAAAGCAAAGGTAGATTAAACCTGAAATATCGATTCATTTTAAAAGTTAATTTGAAGTTTGGAAAAAGTTAGGCTGTTACAGTAGAATTCGTTTTTTTTTTTCGTGTACTTGACTAAAATCTGTACAGAAAAGTTTAATTTCAATATTTTCCTGGAACAGCCATAAAGGAAATGGAAGTTACCTATTAAGAATGATCTCATCTTCAGGAAGGCGAGAGTGACTCATTTCAGAACATCGGATCATTACAAATAAATTTGCACGTACAGTCAATGAATTGGAGTAATTGTATTTTAGTGAGTAATATAAAAATACATATAAACCATACAATTTGGAAGAAAAATCAATGAATGCATTAAGTGCTAAACGAATTTAAAACATGGTTCATGGAAATTACTGACGTTGCTCAAAAAGTCGCTAAGCTGAAGTGGAACTGGGTATGCTCGACGAGCTGAGAGCCAAAAGAGCACGATGTAGAGCCGTGACACAGCCAGAAGGCGACTCGGTAGACCTCGCAGGAGATAGCGGTACGAACTGGGCAGAACCAACGATCAGTGGTCTACATTAGCCCTAAATCGAAAGATTTGGAAGTCAAGAGGAGGAGCCTTTGTCCAGCAGTGGAATGACACAGGGTAACAGTATTGCTAAATGTATTTACTGATTCTAGTCGCTAGTGAGCCCAACAATTAATTTTATTTCCTTAGTACTTGTTACATATTCTGCTTGCGTCAAAGATGTCAATTAATTCCTGTTGATAATTGCGAATAGACTGGAAGCCGACTCCAACATAGTTCTGAAAAGGCTAGGACGATAGATGTTGATATATAGCGAATAGACTACAGCTCATTTGAATACCAATCCTTTTATAACTTACGTACCTAGTTCTTGAAGGTGACCCAATACCGATAACTTTAACAAAGACTAACACAAACGAAGGTTAAAATGCATATCAAAGTGTCAACATACGTGAGTCATACCTACCAACAATCACGCATTGTACTGGAGAATAATATATGCATAGTGCATGTAAATTATATGGTTTAATAAAGAGTGAGCTTTTAAAAATGGTCAGCACTATTTGAAACTAAGGATGCACGATATTTGCATTTGTATCGATTTGGATCGCAATTAGTCGATACGATTCTAGGATCGGCTCAAATGGTTTCGATCTGATTCTCCGAATATCGAATCGTCTTCTGGGATGGTTCTAAGAACCTAAGCAAAATTCTGGGATGTTGTTCTTCTTCAGTGTCTTCATTTTGTATTCTTTTAACTTGCCTGATCATTCAATTTATGAAAATTTTGAGCGATACGTTCCATTCATTCCGATACAGGTGTGTTTATGCCGCATTATGTTATATCGATACTGTAAAATATCGTCTCGGATTGTGCATCACTAGCCACAAGTAAATTATAAGGTTTAAAAATTATAGGTGAGCATTTTATACGGCCATATTTGAAACGCGATAACGATATAAATAAAAACTTTTATATGTGATATAATTTTATAGTTTTCAAGGTCGTTCGTATACGGCATCTATTAAGGATATTGTTTTTGTAATGATGAGTAATTTTATATAAGTTATGTATTCTAATAACGGTTTTGTTGTTAGTTTAATGGTTAGTTAAGTTATTATACCAATTAATCCATCAAATAAATATATTAAGTATTAAGCCTTGTTTTTTTTTAAGGATTGGTAAAAAAGAAATAGCATCGTTAGCAACCCAAATGTTGATTGTATGTTTACTTGAAAAACGTTTCCCTGGTAAAATTACGAACTTCGGAAGACAGAATTTTATCTGTTTCATGTTCAAAATCACCGCGAATAAATTATTTTGACTGCTGACAAAATGCTAAGACAAACCTTTCGTTTAGTTTATAGAATTTTTTGCTAAGCTGAGAACACCCTACTATAAGCCCGAACTAAAGCTACACAAAACTTAACATGCGAAAAAAAATCAAGTTTATAACAAATAGCGCCAATGGTTGGTTCTTCAAATCAAATTCTCCTTCCGTATTCAGTCTATGCTATGCTGGTTCATTCAGGTCACAATGTCATCTCACTAGGGAGGCATCCCACGCTACGTCTTCCTATTTGAGGCGACTTTAAATATGGGACCAGTAGTTTGACATTAGGTTGACCATAGACATTATGCTCAGAAATAATAACTAAAGTCCATTCAAGTTATTTTACTTCTGATTTTGCATTACTGTCAAAGTCACGGTGACTTGGTCTTTTTATTTTTGTAACGATACGAGGAGGTTGTTGGGAGGTAAAATAAGTGTGAAAGGAACTATATAACACTTTAAAATATCTTATCATCATCGGGTAATGTTTTTCCAAAGGTTGCACTTTGATGAGAGCAGCGCAGGACCAGTCGTTGCGGCGGTCTCTGGTGGAGGTCTACAAGCCGAGCTGTGGATGTGCCTCGGCTGAAATGATGAGGCTGATTTGTTTGGGTCGGTTTCCAGGCTTAATTGGGATACAGTTGACCAGTATTTTACATGGAGCGGCTGCCTATCTGATCTTCACTATTAAAGACAGGTTCTTAGAACCTACCTACCTAAATGTCAGTCACCCCGAATATGAATGTTATATTTCAAATTAAAGACATAATAGCATATTTAGCATAACATTTGAGAGTTAGGCATCTAATATTATCGCCGTCTTAACAGGAGTCAAGTATCAATGTCAGAGTTCAACGTAATCAATGTACGCAATTTATGAGATATTAAACTCCTTAAGATAATGAATATGATTTCTGAGTTATTTTACTCAGAACAAAGTGTTAGAATGGAATATTTTTCCGAAGTGTGGTTTATCATTAAAAAAATCTGCTTAGCCTTTTTTCCAAACTATGTTGGGCTTCCAGTCTAACCGGATGTAGCTGAATGCCAGTATTTTACATGAAGCGACTGCCTATATGACCTCCACAACCCATTTAGTACTGGGTAATACGCGATACACCTTGGGAAAACTGTCAGACTTTCGGGCCGTGGACTACCTGTAACGACTGTCAAAGCCCCAACATAGTTGGTAAAAGGCTAGACAGATGATGATGATTATTGATGATAGTGGGAACATGAACAGACTGATTATGTTCTGTAATTTCTTTATTAATGTACAAGCCCGCCACACTATTCCCAAACCACTGTAACTCCTGAAAGCCAGAATCAACAGAGGCGACCACTAGAACAGCACCGAGACAATGAAGCTCAACGAAGCCCCAGAGAAACAAATTTAACTGTCTTGGATTGGATCCCACAACGAAATTAATCAGAAAAGTATTGCGTAGGAGTAGGAAAACCATAATTTCCACTTCCCTTCATCAGCAGGAGACAGAACGAAACAAGGCCAATAAACACAAATCCGTTTACAACTAGGATAAGCCCAGTTGTCCAGCCCATAAGTTGTTGTTTATTAATGTACAAGTCACTTTTACGATATTAATGAACTTCTATGTATAATAAAAAATCCAGTCAACGACTAGCTTTTAGGTTAAAAGTACAAAGGACAATGACCAAAGTTGGTACCAAAAAGTCTCGCGCCTCAAAACCAAAATATTATAGTAATTAGTTTCATATTTTTTTACGGCATTACGCGTCGGGGATTTGATTTTTGAACTGGAAATATACTTTTCGAGTTTAAAAGTATGAATATTGTTTTACTCCCTTTATATGACGTTCCGTTTCAACTGAATATAAATGACGTTCCGTTTCAATTGAACAAACCCTTGTCTGTCGAGCGGACTCTAAAATTAATTACAATTAAGTAAGATCAGTACACCAAATCGATTTAGTTTGGTTTATTGCTATTTGCAACAAAATAGATTTTCTCAGCCTAAAGATTTTGATGTATCGATTACATCCCTAAATCCCGACTAGTTTATAGCACTTACTATACTCTATGGTTTATAGTTATCTTATCTGTGGCATCTGACATTTGTACTGTACTGACTGACTATTGGCAATGTAAAGGTCTAAAATAAAATCGAGTTTCAGTCAAGCATACTGTGGATGTTACTTTAACTCGTAATTCTTACTAATATTAGTGTATTACGCTGTTTTTAGAGCGTTTAATGTAATGTATGTGTATTAAAATACGTCGTTGGTAGCGTCGAAAAAATAGACCTACTTTTTAGGTTAGTTTCGATTTTATAAAATAACTCTGAAACGCGGGTTTTTTTTTCAAAAATAATTTTTGTAGGAGTTAATACGATCAGTGTAGTCTATAAAAAACAAGGTTTGATTTTGATGCAGCATGGTACGGGATTCCATACTTCCATGAGCATTCTCTTTTACAATTTCAATGAAGATGTTTCAAACGAGTATTACTCAATTCTAAACGTCTATTACGAAACCGTATAATAATAGAACAGAAAATGTCTTATCTAAGCATCGAACCCGGGTCTTTGTGTAGACAGAAGAATACTTTCGGTTGTGCAATTGTTCCGAGTGCATAGATCGAAACTAATTGTCTATGGTAACAGCTTTGCGTTCTCTATGGTTCCGTGCAGTTTTTTTTCTTTTTGGCGCCTTTTGATATCTTTACTTCACACGGTACTGTTGATGTTTAAGTCTGGATTGCTTTGGTAACCGACCTTGATTACTAAGTTATTGGCTAGAAAGGTGGTTTCTGCTGAAATGACGAGTTAAAGAGAAGTATGGAAGAGGAAAGACTCGATGCGTCGATCCTAAATAAATTGGGATAACGGTGGCACAAACAGTTCATATTATTATTTTAAATAGTATAGGATTTACAGTCGAGCCCTAACAGCAGGGATTTAATCAGCTGCGCTTCTACCTGTCCGGCACAAGTGCCTGCACCTTCCAAGACTTAAGGTAACCAACAGAGCTGTCCAGGTCACTCTACGTGCTGGTCGTATGAGGGGAACCGATTCGAGAAGAGAACGGGATTCATAAAAAAAATTAAACTGCTTTAAACTTGGTAATTATCTATTTTGCAATTCCGTGTGGGTTTTCTTCGCAGCTTCGTTATAGAAATACATTTGAGTACAGTATTACTTACTAAATGCTAAAATTAGATGTCTATATTTGTACCGCATTAAATATTTAGGGTTGTTTTCGTGAAGGTAGCCGAGCGCTGACCCTTCAGTCGCGACCATCTTGAACAGAAGCAGGTAATGTATTACTATTTTTACTTTTTTGTACCAAATATTTTAGCCATAACGGGTAGTCTATTTCTTTAGCTGCGAGTACCCAAAGATATTAAATATGCTGACATGACGGGATGAGATAAAACCGTAATCGGCTTGCAAGATCCCATTCGGATAGGATTGCATCGGCTGGCCATTGCTTGCTCGTCTAGTTCGAAAACGTGTCAAGATTTCTAATTATGTCTTGATTTTCAGTAAGTTTGAGCTTCACTAAGATAAGAGATCATAGTGTTTCTATGACATTTCTTGTGATAACTTCTGTTTCTTAGCTTGCGTCATCCCACTGCTGGGCAAAATCCTCTCCCCATAGTTCCATAGCTTCTCTAGTATGTCAAAATCTATTTGACCAGAACGAATCATAAGCAAACCATCCATTCGACACAAGGATTTTTTTATTTCAAATACCCATATACCGTCCTCTCGGCGCCAATGCTTCCCAAAAGATAAAACTGCAGTAACAATCGTAACGCTTAGCAAAAGGCAGCGGGACAAAGCGTCGTCGAACGCCATCGTAAGGTGCGCTGAGTCAGCTGTGAGAGCTAGCACCCGCCATGTTGGATTTTTATTTTTTTTAAACTGCGCACATAGACAAACGATTCGATTGAGTTCGGATAACAATTTGTTTTTATTGCATTAGCTATTTGGATATTTGGGAGTTGTTTCGGATTTTCTTCGCGTTAATGGCTTGTTAGTTGCTTATTTAGATTTGTTTAACGCGTTTCGGTATTTGTTTATACATATGTAGGTATTGTGTGAATGACTATTATTGGCGTGCATTCCCTAGGAAGATGGAATTTTATTATGGTTGGTACAAAGAATATAATTATGTACACTTTTGAGTAGTTAAGAGTATAACTATTGAAAGGGACCTTGCTTGTCTGTTTATATTGAAATACTCTTACTAAAACTGTACAAATAATTATCAAACTTCTTGAAGCAAAAAAAGGAAAAACAACTGTTTTATAATATAAACGAAGCAATGTTCGGTTTCATAAATTATAAGCATCCAACTATAAAGTCACTTATCTGTTCGTTTAAACTGGAAATAATGACAACCCAATGTTATGAATAAACTTATATAGGTACCTACTAGAATTCGCAAACTAATTATTAAATAACAAAGCTTCACAGTTCACAATAGTAATGTATTATTAATATTGAATGTAGGTACAAATTAAAATACCCAGGTCTTTACGTCAAAACTGTTTTATTAGTGGAGCCACTCAAGCAGGCTCGTTTGGGTGGGTCGACTAACAATGTTTTATTTCATATTCATAACATTATGAATTCACGTTAACAATACAATGCCGAGGACCCTTTTCTTTTACAGTAGTATGTAATTAATATTTAATTAAAATAATAATCACATTTGAAATACAGCCCCAGTGTTCAAAACATGCTTAGTTCATAAATCAACGTCACACCGTTGACCGGGTTCTCGATAAGCTTTAAAACAAAATGAAAATTCGCCAAAAATCCGCAGCACACAGTAAAAATCACCGCGAGAATTACGCCACAAACTTTTTTAATAACGCTCCGGATTCAATCTCAATCGAAAAATACGTAACAAAAAATCCTCTACACAACAGTAAGAAAAATGTATAAACATGTCGGGGGACCGGTTCAGGTACGCCATTTTTTATTGAATTGAACACCTATGCCCGAAAGGGACGCTCGTTTCCCTACCTTTTCATGCGCAGCAAAAACCACAAGACGAAAGCGGGACACACACATCGCCCCATCTCTCTCCCGCGGCCGCTGCATTCATGAGGACAAAGAATAAGTAGTAATAAAGACGTGACATTCGTGCAGATGGTTGATAAAACTTAATACTTGGCAGTTTGTTCGCTCTTGGGCTATTAAAAGGCAACGAACAGATACGTTGTTACACGCTCTTTAGTTCTCAAGACTCATGAAAACATTAAAGGAAATGGTTCTCTCCGGCGAGCTCGTATATCGCTTCCATGTTGGTGGTATCGGCGAGCCTTTTTACTTTTGCTATTGGCGCGAAATTGGAGGGAAAAGAAAATGGCAAACATTCAATGTCTCAATTCAACTCTGAAGCAGTGGAGGCGAACTTGATTGCGTTCAAAGTATCTCAAATGTTCGGAGTTACGACCCAAATAAAAGAGTTCAATTATTTTAGGCGCGCCTAATTTTTATCGTTGGGCTGAGCGTTTGGATTCCACTCGAACGTTTTTAAAATGACAAATGCTTCGTGATCCATCTGTTTCGGCTTTCTCGGGCTCGAGTTCTGTCCTCCCGAACCAATTAATGAAAGAGAGAACCGATATCCCCTTTCCAATCCGAAGGGACAAGTTCGGCCTCCAATTTTTACCTGATGTTATTACTAGCGTTGACAGTGGTATTACAAGGGTCGCAAATGTGTGCGACACTTTTG
Organism: Eurois occulta; assembly: GCA_950022335.1. NCBI lineage: Eukaryota > Metazoa > Arthropoda > Insecta > Lepidoptera > Noctuidae > Eurois > Eurois occulta. Next base: position 6,212,130 of record OX465502.1, read on the forward strand.
AAATATCCCTAATGTTATTATGCTCTGATGACGCTTTATAGAATTTTATGAATGACATCCACTCAAAATACTTTCTCACGTTAAAATGGGGCGATAATTCTATAAAATAAAGGTAGCGTCAATGTTATGACTTTATCGGAGATCGGATTACATCTCAGTAGCAATTTCAGCCTTTATGAATAATAAATAGATTCCTTGTACCTAACTAGAGTTTTTATAGCTTTAGTACGACTAAGCAAAGGAATAATTCTTATGACGCACGGATTCCCACTTTTGATGACGCGAAACTTCTCAAATGAGTTCTGGAAAACTGCCTCGGAGCCGATCGGGACTCATACGAAACTCGTAAAACCCTAGCGAGCGACTTGACTCACCACCATTCTGTAATCTAACATAAATGAACGATCCTGTCGCTGTTATCGTTACATTTCTCCTTCTGCACGCAAATCCCGCCGAATTTATAAAGGGAAAACTCAGTACGTTGCAGGTTTTCTGGGTGTGCAGAATCGACGGCGTACTATACAATGTAGGTGGGGAGGAACTCGTAACGCGCCGTAACATAAATCGATCGTTTGTTCAGCTGATTGCTAGATTGAAAACCTCGCTTTTTGCTCTGTAATCTCATCAGCTTACGACCTACACAACCGAATTCTAACAATTTCCACAAACTTTTTTACGACTTTATTTTATCATGCACTGTTAGTTTGATTGACAATAGATTCGAATGGCCGAAAGTCTATAATTCTGAAACAATTTCGGTCCACAATAAACTTTCAACTTGAGATCCTAACGGCAACCGAAATTATTTCCAAGGCGAGCCTTCGAGACAGTAAAATAGCTTTCTTATAACCATTCCGCCTTGGGGCTATTCTGTAATGTGCGTAAGTAACTTCCTTACGCGCCTCGCCACAACCAGAGAGTAATAAAACAATAAAATGTTGCAAAACTCCCAGGATTACTGTTCTTAACATTTCAAGGTGCAGAAAAAAATAAACAGCTGCTTCGGACTGCTATAACTTCAGTTTGAGTCTAGGTAATGCAGTTAAGTATAGTTGACGAGTCTTAGATCAAGTTTGCGCGTCGCTCCAAGGGACACCTAAGTGATTTAATGAGCCAACATTTATAATATTGACTGTTATAGTAATCAAGGATAATATCCGAAGCGATTTAGTAATGCTAGACTGGAAAACGTGCGACTGTATTCGCAAATGAGGTACAGATTATTTAATATTACATGTTAAAATGATCTCTCCTGATCGCCATTTTGAATCGCCATTGACTGCCATTAGTGTTTTTAAAGACTATTATTAACCGACTATAAAGAGGACACTTTAACGGCTTAGTTAAAATAAAGACTCTTTAATTTGTTAAAGCCACATGAAAAGGGAATTTATGCACTAAATTAAGTTTTATGTTGTGGTTTTTAAACTCGCTTCTGAAGAAGACATTTTAAAAATCGTTGGAATAAAAAGGGCGACTGAAGTGAACATCAAAAAGCAGATTGTAGTAAAAAAAAACTGAAAGCTTTCAGTGGGTGTAATTTACTTAATTAAAACGCCATGTTTATGGGTATTTGGAACACACACACATTCTGGTCATACATTAAATAAATACTGCAGAAATGACAATCTTTACAATGATCAAACAACGTAATTTTAATGTCACGTTCTTCTATGTTCAAAACTACAAAGTAATAGGTATAATATTTTTAAATATTATTTCGACAAAGAAACTTTAATACTTTAGTACTCATGATTAGGTATATTTCTGAGAAAAGTATAAGCTGAAAAGAGATTATAAGTTTTAAAAAGCTATTAATCTATGTTCTTTAAGTAATAGACTTAAGCATCTAGGTCTAGGCACATCAAGCTACTATGGTGATGTGCTGGCGTCTGTACCTATTGAACTTAGTTTTAGCCCTTCTCATAAATTTATTTTCAAAAACTTTAATAGATTATACCAGGTGCACATTGTCGTACCAAAACTCAAAATTGAATTTAAAAGCCAGAAAATACTTCGAATTCCCAACAATTCTTTACGACTAAATACATATCAAAAGCCACTTTACTTCGTTTGAATGACGTACCTACAAGCCAAGATTTTAAAGAAAGCAACATTTTCAGTCAACACTCAGAAAATATTACGTAAAACGCTGTACATAATATACATTCAGGGACACTTCAATGCATCGCCGGCCGTTACTTTTACAGAACAAAATGGATTCTTAGTAAAGACTTTTCAATATTGTACAAAGTAGGTATTTATTGTTAAAAAAAATACTTACTTAGGATTTTACTTAAAAAATACGAGTAGATGTCGATTAGTACAACAATTCTACTCTTTAACGATACTTTTGACCTCACATTACGACCATTTTAACTTTTGTTTCTCATTTACTTACGTTTAAAAGCTTTCATATTTTTTAGAATGTTGTAGGTACACCTACTTTAAAAACAGGATCAACTAATGGCAGGAAACACAGATAGCGGTCTGTCTAATAAAATCATAGACATGTGTCTTTCTGACATGACGTGTTGATTTGATTCTCAATGACTTAATCCGATTGAAATCAAACAGTGGTTGTAATCATATCATTTAGGTTATTTAATGTGTTATTATTACGCTAATAATTGGATAAGCATTCGATTGAATTTGTAACATGACTATTACACTTATTAACTACTTAATACCTACTAAAGAGTTCGGTTTCTTTACAAATTATGACACGTTGGAAAGACATACTAAAAGATTACTTACTTAGAACTAGAACACAATTAAAGAACTCATTTTTCTTCAACAATTACTGTCCCAATTCACAATTTAGCCATAAACATCGAGCCCATAAAACAATGCTCTTACAACCATCAATCCATTCCGATCACGCAAAATTGACAGCCGACTTGACTCCAAAACACGTCTGATTGATCTATGGTCATAAAACATGGCGTACGTCGTACGCGCTAAACGGCACCAGATTACGACTCATTGGCCATAGACTAACAGTAATTTTCATCATGATGCCATGTCACAATAGCCTGTCAAATTTAATTAATCCGTTGAGATCAAACATGGCGACTGGAGGTCTTATTATCTGTGGTCGTACTTACTGACCGCCTAACGGTAAGTGTTGGTCCAGTATTTTTTTACTGTTAAATGTCGAAGATAAGTTGATGGTTTATTTAGATTTTGTTTGTGTGCCTTTATGCATTATGGTGGGTTGTTCTTGTAAACGACGATAGTTATAAGCAGTAAATATGTTGGGAGTCATGGTTTTTACTCAGTCTGGTTCTGTTCTGTGTTGGTTCAGTTTAAGGTACAAAAGGTGTTCTGAATAATTAAAAATAACACACAAGAACTGTTTACGATTTTAAACATTTTTTTTTAGGAAGAACTTTGAAATAGAAAGTTTGTACTTACCTACACATGACATAATACGTGTACCTCATAAAACATTGAAAAAAAAAACCTACTTAAGTAACTACAAGTGGTAATACAACCATAATGAAATACTATCGATAAAAGCAATCCATTGACCATTATCAATCAACATTGAACTTCAACTGATACCAGTAAACCAATGTTCGATAAAATTCGTCCATCGACAATAGGCACTTTCGACAACCAATAATTACGGTATTGCTGTAGGTTCGTTTGATAACAAATAATAGAGGGACAATGTCAATGATTATTATCTGTTTTTTTAACAAGTAAGTAGACATAATTTACATTATGATTAATTACAAAGGCACTGCGGAAAAAGCTTTCAGCTTTTTTAAATTCTGCAAATGACATTTGCCGTAACAGTTTATTTTAACCTAAAAGTAAAAAAATATGTTGTGGGAATCATTAAAACCTGAAAAGACGCGTCAAACAAAGTAGTTATTAAAGGTATAATTGAAAATCTTAGAAACGTGTCTGATTAAAGTGGGAATCATTCAATTGCAAAAACTTCTGACAGAAATAAGTAGGTAGTAAAAATCGGGAATCGGAAACATCTGCAAATTACATGAAGCAGTCCATTGAGACTTATTTTCCTTTTCTCGTTGGCACAGTATCAAAACACGCAATAACAATACAATTACAGAAAATAAGTCATTTAGAATACAACAGATAACTTTATTTTATTTGTTAGCATTAGAAATTCCAGTACCTACATCATGCATGACTCAGAAAAATGCTACTAAGACTAACATTTATATTATTTTTATCCTCATTCGACCGCTAGACGGCTAAGTGATTTACATTCAGCCAACTTCAAAAAAAGAAAATTCTTATTACCGAAAACGCACCCCAATTGAAGAGCCGTAAATTTTAACAACATCAGGTTGTTAGATTAAAAAGTAAAAGGTTTAGTTCTGAATTATAGAAAAATGATTTCTGTGAACTTAATATGAAAATGAAAGCGTGCGAATTTTCGTGGTAAATTGATGTTTTCAAATAAAATGGAGGTAAATTAGTGTAATGAAATGAACATTCACTTTCGATAAATAACTTAATCGTATTGCTTTTATAACTCATGAAAAAATAACACAACATAACATTATATTTTTCTATTTTATTTATTTGTCGTTTACTACGCGCGTTCTACACTTTTAAATTCGTTCAAAAATAGAAACATTGCCGAATATAGAAACATTCCACTACGATTGACTTCCAAAAATAAAAGCCGATAAATCAAAAAGGACACGAAAAAAAAAGTCAAGTCCCATAACGCACAATCGTATATTTCCCGCGCAAACGTAGAACCACAGAATATGGAACGCAGCTCACGGTTTTTCCCTAGTCAATTAGCTCACGGCAAAGCAGCATACAGCCAGGCGACACATGTCAACATCTGTTCTACTACTACCGATGCGACACGAACGTTTCCGGACTAAGACTTTTTTATACGGTAAATTAACGCTGGAAGGCATAAACTCGAAAAAACCACGAGACACGTGCGTTCTAACACCCCAAATGAACAGTATCCATCTGCATTGTTTTTGATTACGAGTGCATTGTGTGAGTAGAAACTGTTGAGTCTGGTTTAGTTACATGACAATAGAAGGATAGGGATGGGAAACTCCATATTGACTTTTTGATAGCTTTCTTTTTCATGTGGTGTTATTTAATCGGATCGTTCCCTTATGCAATTTTTCGCGAGATTTGCCAAAACACGTCGCTTCATCGTTATAAAATTTTACTCCCGCTTCCGTTCACAATCTTGCAATAGCATTTCACACATTCCAATTTCCATACTTTTATTGTTTTCCCGAGCAATATTTATTATTGTTCAAAATCCACAACTTTATCTTGCATACGACCGCCATCAATACTGACTTTACGGCTCGTTTTACGACTAAATCAACGGTTTCATCTTGTAAATTGTAACCCTTAAATTGTCTATAAAATTATGTTATCCGATGTAAGTATTCGAAGTTGGATAATAAAACAGAATCTGAGACCACTGTTGCTTGTAATAAGTATAACCTACGCAGCGATGAAGTTTTCGAGATTATCACTACCATCTTGCTCTAGTTTGTTTTTAAGCACCTTATTAAATAATCGTTCTCTATGGAATGACGAATTACTATCATAATCATAAAGTTCCCGCCGATTTAAATGTCAAAAACCATTTTTTGTAATCTGTGTGTAATGCGGAGCCCGGAGCGATTAAAATAATCGAAATGATTAAAATCGGTGCTTAATTTATTTTTTTATTTTTATTTTATTTATTTGGGAAAATAAACAGTTACACATTAAAATCTTACACTAAGTTATAAATAAACAATTAAGGTTTATAAATGTATAACCTATGACATTTTCCACAACATATTAAAAGTTATATCTAACAGTGCGCTATATTATATTTAAATCAGAAAAGTAGTTAAAACTTAAACATAGACAGGCATGCAAACAACAGAGAAAGAGAGAGAGAATGAACAAATATTAAAGTAACTAACTAAACTAACTGTTATATTCTAAAATTATTTTATTGGTGAGAGTTCTAAATTTTTGAGCAGAGACGAAGAAGAAGTCGATGTCTTCAAATGTCTTATTGTACTGGCTGGTAAGGCGGCGTAGGGGTGCTCGCAAGCCCGCGTTTGTGCGACAGGAACTTACTGCAAATAAAGGTCTTGCGCGCACCCCACGGCATATCGTTGTTCTGGGTACAACGTAACTGATTTTGTTGCGAATATCAATACAGTCGTAAGTGTTACACAGATCAAATAAGAACATTGTTTCCAACATAATTCGCCTAGACTTTAAACTTTGCAGATTATACTTCTGCAATAGGTCATTGTATGATGAATAGGTACGATGACAACGAAAATGCATGGCCTTCAAAAATTTTCTCTGTACTTTTTCGATCATATCGGAATATTTAACGTAGTGGGGATTCCATACCGAAACAGCATACTCTAGCTGAGAGCGAACTAACGACCGATACAAATACAAATAGGTAGAGGACCGGGTAAATACTGTAGCCGTTCTCATGATGAAACCGAACATACGGAAGGCATTATTAACAATTTTGTTTATATGGGAATCTAAATGGAGTTTGTCGTCCAACAGAACTCCAAGATCACGGACCAGGGTTTCTCTTTTTAGATTTTCGTTTTTTAAGGTGTAGGGATATAATAGGATGTTTTTATTTTTGGTAAAACTAATGACACAACACTTGGATACACTAAGTTGAAGCTTATTGCGTGTACAGTATGTTGAAAACGCATTCAAGTCTTCCTGTAAGAGAGAGCAATCACCGTGGCTTTTAATAGACCTAAATATTTTAATGTCATCAGCATACAACAGTAATTTTGAATTTGTAAAACATTTATCTACGTCATTGATGAATAAAATGAAAAGGAGGGGTCCCAAAATGGAACCCTGCGGTACTCCAGAAGTAACATCTACAGTGGCAGAGCAGAAGCCATTTATTACAACTCTCTGAGTTCTGTTGCAAACATATGAATAAAACCATCTCAGCAGGTCCCCACGTATCCCATTAAACGCAATTTTCTGCAAAAGCAGTTTATGGTCAACCTTGTCAAAGGCTTTCTTGAAATCAGTATATATGGTATCAGTTTGAACACGAGCATCCAAGTTGTTAAACAAATAATCTGCGAAAGTCACCAGGTTCGTCGCGGTTGATCTCCTTTTGACAAAACCATGTTGCTGTGGCAATAAAACACTGTGAAGTAGAGGGTACACTTTATCATGTACTAATCTCTCGAAAACCTTTGACAAGGCTGACAATATAGAAATTGGCCGATAGTTCTCGACGTCATGCTTAGGTCCAGACTTGTAGACAGGGGTTATGTTTGCGAGTTTCCAAGCTTGTGGAAATATCCCCTTTGAAATGGACAAATTAAAAATGGTATGCAATGGTGTACAGAGATTAGTAGCAGTCTTCTTAATAAAGATTACTGGCAAACCATCTGGTCCAGGTCCTTTTGAAGGGTCTAATGACTCGAGCCCCCTCAGTACATCTGCCACTGAAAATTCAATGTTACTTATAAGCGAGCAGGTAGGGGAACAGTCGGTATGCGAGGACGGTACATTTGTTAAGGTAGATGGTTCATATACCGAATGAAAAAAGTCAGAAAAAATATTGCAAATGTCTTCGGGGTTATTAGAAGGCTGATTTTTATATTTCATAGTGGAAGGAATTCCAGTAGTAGATTTTTGTTTGGAAATGAACGTCCAGAAGTGTTTAACGTTATCTCGAATACCATCCTCTACAGAATTAATGTATTTTCTATATGATTCTTTGCACTCAGACTGAAATCTCATGCGGTATAGTTTAAACTGCTCGTAGTCCGATAAATTCTTGTACATTTTCCATCTAACCCACGATTTGGATTTGTTTTTATATATGTGTATCAGAGATTTTGAAAACCATACAGGAAACTTCAAAGACCTAGTATTAACCAAAGGTACATGTTTTCTTATTATGCCAAAAATAGTGTCATAAAAGGTGCCTAAATACTCGTCAGGTGTCTGATCATTTAAAAACGTATCTTCCCAATTTATTTCTTTTAAGTCATGGTTAATGTTTTCATAATTGGCTTTAAAATAATTATATTTTTTAATTGTCTTGCGAACCATTGAACAGCTGGGTAATGAAACAGATACCAATACACAAAATGGGGGATGATGGTTATCTAACTGCAATAAATAATCCGTGGGCGAGTATGTGGTGCAGTCGTCATTACTAATGACCAAATCCAATATTCTTCCATTCACATTCCTTGCGTTATTAAATTGATGAGCGCCGAGAAAAGACATGAACTGACATAAGTGGATACCTATAGGAGAACTCCCTGTATAAGTCAGAGCAGTTTGTGAGGTACCCGCGGTGCAAGTGATCCAGTCAATGTCGGGTAAATTATAGTCTCCTAACAGATAAAAATGTTCAAGATTATTATGCCCAAGTTGGGATTGTAATAAATCGAAATAATCAACATATGTGCTTTCAGGCGTTTTAGGTGGTATATAAACTGCAGCAATAATTAAATTTTCACCTCGACCCGAGCATGGCAACTGTATTAGTATGTGCTCAATATGCGTATGTACAGAGGAACATGGAAGTAATCTTACTGAGCGCAGTCCTTTTAACACAGCGACGAGAACGCCACCTCCGTCTTTCCTTTTGGTGGCAGTGCGATCTCTGTCACATCGGTGTACAGTATACCGTTCATCGATGAACTCGCTGTCAGTTATATCGGGCGTTAGCCAAGTCTCGGTCAAGATTATAACGTCATAAGAATTAGCAAGGATATTCATATATAGTGTATGCAGTTTCGTACGGGTTCCCCTGCAATTTTGGTAATATATTATTAGATTATCCGTCATTGTAATTTTGAGCTATCCGGAATAATATAGTGCCAGCATTATGCATTGCGAGTATTATTGTAGTCATATAAAACACATCAAACATCAACACAAAATAATATAACATCGATAAAAACATGATAAAGGCATGGTACAATGTGAGTTTGTGGTTAAAAAACAATATTACAGAGTCCGGGCAAATATGATCTGATATGCAACCAACGCCTACTGAGAAATACAATGCAATCACGTCGAAGAGATTATTTACCACAAAGTTAATCAATTCCATTTCAAAATTTGATCTATTCAACACCAATGCCAAGTACAGCTGTAAACGAAAACTGAAAAACACATGACGCAGTATAAATTTAAATTTGTAGTTCAAGAACAGTGAAGATCTTATGTCATAATCCAGGTAAATATCGTGTGATGTCTCACCAACGCCTAGAGAAAAGCGCTTAGCAATTACAACAAAACGAATTTTTACTTTATTTATAGCGGCAGAACATACTAAGCTATGGGCTTTACACTTATGATAAAGTATGAATACAAGAAGTTTCTCTATCTCAAAAACTATAACTATTATATTAGGAGTGTCTATGACAGAAATGCATGCAATAATTAAGTACAGTGAAAAAAATAAAAAAACAGCATAAAAGCATTTACTGTGAGTAGCATAATTATAGCAACTTAGTTTCTTAAATTGCTGCAGAGCCAGACTTGATTTTAGCGATGTCCTGTGGGATCCGAACTGCAATGGCCTTGGTGCCTTCTTTTTCACGGACAAGTATAGTTCCATGCTTGACCCAGACAAACTTATAATCATGCTTTTTGGCTGCGTCCCGGCATTCACGAAACAATTGTTTGTTTTTTAGGGTTAGGTGTTCGTGCATGTAAATTGTCAGTGAGGTACCCGATACTCCCAGTTGTTCCGTTGTAATCCCCTTGCTAAGTCGATGAGCACTCAGGATGTTGTCGCGTAATATTCTCGAAGCAAACTTCACTATAATATTTTTAGGCATGTTATTATTCTGGTGCGCGTGCGGGACTCGATGAATTGATATTATATCGTTTTGTTGTATATTGCACTTGACAGCAGAGCCAATATTCAGCATTAAGTTAATGAGATTTTCATTACGCCTCTCCGGTATATTGCATAATTCTACGTTACAATTTCGTGCGCCCTGTTCGAGGCTATCAATCTTGGACACCAAATCTGAGACCAGCTTATTCAAACCAGCGGACTCTTGAATTTGTTTACAACAGTAGTCAATCTTTTTGCTGAGATCGGTATTATCGTCAGCGACATACTGAACTGAGTTCTTAAGGGAATCGACTTGACACGTCAGACTTTCATGTTTCTCATCCAGTTGAGACACTCGCTGGCGCAAAAGAAGCTGATCCGAACGAAGGGAACTAATATCGTTCTTAATCTCAGAAGTAACTTGAGTTAGGGAAGCCAAGTCGCTTTTTATTGATGCAACGTTATCGGATATTTTAGTGATACCAGCTTCCATGTCAAGCTTCCACTCACTCAGCGTACTCCTAAACTCCGTAGTCAGATCTTTTATGGCCTGGAGCCACTCATGATCCGGTTGTTTACGCTTACGTAATGACACAATTTGTTCGCCGATCATTTCTGCGCCAGGATCCCTGTTTAAGTCGGTATCGGAAAGAAACTTTTTATTCTCTGAGAACTGTGACATTTTGTTGTGGTAGGGTAGAACTTATTCAAATTATAGTAAATAATAAATGGAAAAAGTTTTGCGTTTAGTGGGATCCGATCCGGCGACACTTCGCGCAGGCCCACTGAGACAAAAAGCTTGCTTTATACCGCCCGACCACAGCGACTTACGCTAATATGGTGAATTTAAGCACCACTAGATAAAGCACAATATTGACGAGCACGCGTTGATCATGTGGCTTTTTAGTTCCTTTGTTCTCAACACTGAGGAATGTTAAAGTTTTAAAGGGTTTTTTGCATATAACTGAGATTTCACTGAGTTTATTAAGAAGTTATTATGATACTTCGATAACACTATAGTCACTGCTTTCCACAATTGAATTTAGTCAAGTTTAACAAGGTATTACACCACTTTTTCGATTTTATTGTAAGAACTGTCTATAACACACGGTACTCAGGCGATAGCGCACGACGGAATGTAATCAATAACTTATTTTGCATAATTTGTTTAAACAATCATTTATTGTCCACGGAAAGTTTAATGGCTTGTTTGTGATGTAAATTACGTGCCGTTTTAATGTCGAAACGTAAAATTTGTGTTCAAAATGTTTGTGATTGCTGTTTCAGTGAAATCGGGTTAACAAAGCTATCTATTATGTTGTTTCGAATATAATTTGCAGTTAAGATTCGCCCCAAAAACGTTAGAGCGTGCCTAGATTGGTAAAAGCTCATGTTTTATTTGTTTTGCCATAAGTGACGCCATCTATTGGGAGGGTGAATGAAATCTAGCTTATTACATTCAAAATTCTTCGAATTCGAAGCCGCTTCTGTTATGTTCTATTTTTTTTTATTGTTGTTTTTATGTCCTGTCGTTTGTAAAAAAAAGCAGTTACAAGACTTCGTTGTAAGAAGCTTTCTATGGCCGTTGCTACGGGTAGACAACACACATAATGGTTAGTAATCTATTTCCTTACTCAGTTTTTGTCGAATTTGATACTGAACTACCTATTTTATAACGTCTGCCTGCTTATTGGGAATGTAAATCACAAACTTCAATAACATTAATGTGATCATTTCGACATTAAGCTTTCATGTTCCTTCGACTAAAAAGCTCGGTCACCGTAACTAATCTTATCTATGGGTAATCTGCCGGTGTAACTATTCATAATGTTCATTCGACCATAAAAAATTGTTATTAACACAATTATAATCGAATCGTCGAAAATCCAACAACAAAAGTTATCAAATGATCGTTAAGTGGTGCCGGGTGGCGGTAGACAGGCGGTACCATCAAGTTGTACCGTTACACCAAGTCGCCTAATTAATACTCGCCCACTCGAGCCTCGGCCGGACTCGAACCCGTTCGCAGGGCCGCAATGTTTACTGCACATTGCACGCCGCGCGCATCTACAATGCAAATCCACAAACACCATCCACAATCTGCGATTCAATATCGACGCATTACAAACTGAGCTTCCTCACTCGCATACGAAACCGAATCAAGACTATCGATTTAACTCTACACGAGGGTCGTAGAAAGAATTCCTTACAACAATGAGCCGGTGTAACAATAAATACCTTAATGATATCCCGAGATCGGAGAGAAAAGGCGTCCGGCGGCAGCAGGCGGAACCCGTTCCACAGTTTTCAAGAGAAATCCTCCACTAGAACATCTCCAACAGGCAACATCACAACATGAAATGGCACAATCTCACACGAGCACTATTATAATACGAATCCACAGCACTGGTTTGGTTTTGGTACAAAAGATGTTTTTTCGTAACACAGCGCGGCGAATACACTCTCTCCGCGAGACAACCGACGCGCACGGCAGCCGGGCACGAACTGAACTGGTTTTGCTGGGGACGCGGGGTCGCGGGGAGGGGTGGACGGGTGCGTTTGGTTCGGTTTTATGAAAATATTTCGTGAGTAATGCACGTGTTATGTCGGCGAGTGCGTCGGCCTAGAGCGCCCTCGGATCTTTGATTGAAGTGCAGTGTACGCTGCGATAGATAAAGATAGTAAAAATCCAACGTGTCGTAGTGGACACGCTTCCCAGCGACACAAGATGTGGGGTCTTTGTCTCTTCCTACGCTTTCCATTCGATAAAGGCTGAGCTGAATTTACCCGGGCTTAGAGCACGCTGCATTTCTATCTACAATCAAATTTACAACGGATTGCTACTCGTTCGATATTACGTTTGGTATCGTACCTACCTTCATTATTGTATCTTTGAAAGCATATTGCATCTATAATTCAGTTGATCAGAGCATTGCCCTAGCTGGCCAGGTCGCGAGTTAGGTTTTGTTTGTACCGACTATTTACAATTCTGTTTTATTGGAATAACGTCGACGGCCTTTCTGAATTGTCTATTTGTCTTCGTAATTGTTCTATAATAGGCAGTGTTCTACCGGACCTATGAATAAATTTTTGTTTACGTTTATAACAGGATTTAGATTGTCAATTCTTCAACTGTGTAGTCATAGGCATGCTGAGATAGAAATTAACAAGGAACCGTTACAACCAGTTTTGCAAAGTGCAATATAATTCTCCAGTTTCATCAGTTGCTTCATTCGTTGTGCAATCAAGTTGGATTGTAATCTCTAATCAATCCACTATCCTCATTCACGAAGATTTCTGCTGACGCCGCATGCAAGCCAGGATTAAACCCCATACGCGATGAACGTTAATTTAAAAGCAAAATGCCCGCTTAAGGCCAGCTAGGAGTTTTACGATATTAATAAACCCCTATTAGTAGACAAGATGGCGCTTGGCGGTAATTCTGAATTATGGTCCAGCGTTTACTCGACATTTTAAATTGCTACCAATAGGTTGGCGTCGAAAATAGAAAAAAAAAATAGGGTCGGACAACTGGATCAAATCCTTTAAATGAATGCAACAGCAGAAGGTTTAGCATACAATAACTTTAAAGTTTATACATGTCCAAGTCTTAATGGAATTGGAAGTAAGCTCTTATTGAGGTTGGCGAAAAATAAGTAATTTATGGATAAAATATTAACAATGGCACAACGTTGGAGCATGATTGAAATGTGAAACGTTTACCGACGTTATATTCGATGTATTCAGGATATAAGCCTTATTTCATGTTCCACCTTTGTGGTGTTCGCATCGACGTAAAGTATTTAAATAATGCACATGTACGCTATTTATTACAAGACCCACCGACAGGTGCTCTGTACACGTTGTTAAATTAAAATATTGATTTTGAATTCTGATTACAGCCAAATGCGAATGCTTTTCGATTCGACTCGCTTTTTTGATTCTCTTTTTTCATTATTTGATTCTCACAATACCTATCTTGTTTTAAGAGTTATTTATGTTGATATAGTTTCGTTGTAAGTTGTAAATTCACAAAGGGTTCGCAAGTTCTGATGACACTCTCCGAAATTGTCTCTTTGATTGAGTTATCCACTTCAAGTCGTTCGGCAATTTGCAAACGAAAGAATCCTCCAAAAATAAAATGATTGGAGACACACGCCCACCTGCTTACGAAATCTTGTAAACCGCTTTACAATAATGAGTTTCTTTCAACCTTCTTTACGACGTTTATCCCATGAATTTGTCGGAATGACCTACCTCCTGAAACAAGATCGGCTGATCCGCTGAAATTCAGCTATCCGCAATCCGCTGACAAAATCTTTGTAGTCAAAGCCGGTATTTCTATAAAAACGCATTTTCTGAATCGCCGTGTGGCCCTTTGAAGTTAATCCCTGGATTTGGGTTCACCGTTACAGGAGATACCTCCTCGCGTTCACTGAGTGTGTTTGTATGTAAATGTTTACCGTGAACAATTTGAGCGTACTTTCTCGGCTGGATTACTGTGAGCTCCGCGCGTTGGTGTGTCTGCGAGTGTGTGGGTAAGGGTCGGAGGGGTCAGGTAGCGTTGGTTGCGTGATGGTGTTGCTGTGTTGTCGCGCGACTAGCGCCGCCTCTCGGACTGGCGTGTAATTACAACTGGCGTGGTGAAGTGACGTCGGCGCGTCGAGACGACGTCGAGTGGGTCGTCAAAAACTCGAAAATCGAATTGGTTCGTTCGTTATTAGTTTTGTTCGTATTGCACACTGATGTTCTATGGTCTATGCTTCTGTATTTCAAGCTCTGTGGTCTGTTACAATGTGCTAAGTTTAAGTACTAAGTTGTTTTTAAAGTATGGTCGATGCTGGAACTAATTTTAGAGGTGGAGCATTACTTAACATATAATATTATGCTGATTTAATCTCTTCGAGTATTGAATTCTCTTAGTGCGTTACTGCAGTTTATGTTTTAGCTGTACCATAATTTCTGTATTCAGCATTAGCTTGTAAAGCAACACTGTTAGCCTCATTAAGATTTTACTTTATTAAGGTTTTCATAATAGCGAAGTTAGCTATAATTTTAAATGAACCCTAATACCCGCTTATATCCAGTTCATTACAACTTTTTTTTATTAAATCATTACTTAAGTTTTATTCTTAGTATTCGTCCTAAAATTAGGGACACGAACAAAGCTCATCCAGTAATCATAAAATAGGGACTTAATATAATTTCACTTGACAAAGTCAATTTCATTTTAGTGTTCCAAGACTTTATTCAGAATTAAAACTTCGTGCGTTTGCTTTGTCGTAAAGTTTCAGTGTGGACCGAAAAATGTCGTAAAAAATGCCATACAATGTTCAGTAACAACAAAGGGAAAACGCTATGTCGATATTTTGGCATACTTTTCCGAATAAAAAGGATGAACGGGTTCCTAGTGGAGGATGTAAATATTATCTTGATAAATTTTATGTCTTAGGAATTCTACCGTTTGTTGGGTATTGTGAAGAACGGCCTCTTGGAGACTTCAACGTTTATAAGTTAACACACACTTACTTTTATTTATTTTTTTTCTTGAAGGGGTATCGTGTTGCCCAATAAATCACCAGCAGCAGTGCAACCGATTCAAACAAAGATGGGAATAAGCGAGGCCGATGTGACTGATCTTCAAATAAGTTTTTAGTATGTCAATGAATTTAGTCTGCAGTAGTCTGTCTATCTATACTGCGACACCCAAGTTATTTGTAAGTTGCGTCAAAATCCTTAATCCTTTAATTCAGCCTATGCTGCTCCAGAATCCAAGTAGCTAGATATAAATCTGCGCTCATAAAGTAAGTTCATTGCTAAGTCTAGACTTATTTCAAGTTACTTGAGTACCTACTTGACAGACTTAGCAAATCTTTGATTAATATCAGAACTATAAAAAACGTTAATGAAGCCGAAAGGCTCTTGTTCTCCACGGCATTGCGATCATTTTTTTGTAGTAGACTTTACCGGGGAACCTTCTAGTTACGGAGATAAAGGCGGTCAAAGTTCCAAATTTTTCACAAGTTTTTTCAAAACACATTTTTTTAATGTTATAAACTTAACTTTACTTTAAATTCCTCCACGACCCCCGTACTATTCGATCCATCCATCAGCAAAATGTTTTGAGTGCGTTACATTGAGTAGGTACTACCGAAAACCGTAATTTTCGCCCTCAAGTAAAAAAAAATCCGTTTCCCAGCAATAATTTTTGCATCGAGTTACTTAGTTTGATGTACAGAATGCTTGGTTGACAGCTTCATGAAGGGTCCGTTTACACCATGTAAATAAAAGAGTATTAAAAGGAATAAAAAGGAATAAACTTGTTCAATATTAAGTAAGTAATAAATAGGAATGAAAACAGGAACTGGAGGTGCTGTTATTCTTAAAATACGTTTGAATTGTATGAAAAACAGCAAAACAAACAACTTCCAGAAAAATCTTACACCAAAAAAAATTCCCGTACCGCCAAAATGAAATTCAATATCATCCAATAAAAGTAAATCGTAAAACGTCTATATTACCTACTTTAATATCGCGAATTTGGACCTAGACCCGTTGACACGGAAACCTGATAAACTTGTGAGCTATGGGTTTATACCTACTTCATTTAGATTTATCTCACTTCCTGGTGTAGGCTTGGATAAACATTTATTTTTCCATTTAAGGAAGGAAGTTGTCTGGATTTCTATTTACTTTTACGTATTGGAAAAGGTGTTATATATTCTTGACTTTTTTTTCTTGTATTTCTACAGGGTGTTAAAGGACACTTCGAAGCCGTTCATCTAGCATGCTGTACATCAAACTAAGTAACAATGCGCAAAAAAATATTGCTGGGAAAAGACTTGCTTTTGGTGTAAGGTAGCACTCAAAGTACCGCGCTCAAAACATTATACTGATTAATGAAGGTATTTAAAGTAAAGTACACATAACTTGTTTTTAAAAAATTATAACGTGTGAAAAAGTTCGTAAGTATAGTCTGGATCTCCGTAAATAGAAGGTTAGCAGGTATGGTCCAGAACAAAAACAAATCTCGCTATTTCGGGAAGACCAAATTGCCTTTCAGCTTCGTTAAGGGTATGTTAACACCCATTTACAAGTATAGTGACTGCCTTTCACTTATCCGCTCACAACCTGGATGAAATGATATCCCAGGGAAAGACTGGTTGTCAGTCTTTCAGGCTTCTGAAAATCCGTAACGACTGTCAGAGAACTACGAATGACAATTTGGACCAACGCGCAGCGGCTTAACGTGCTTCCCGAGACGCGGAGCAGTCTCGGTAAAGGTTAATAGATGGTCGAACGAATCGCCTCGACAAACGTTGCTTTACTTTAAAGAACGACCCTTGCAGCTGTTAGTACTTTACTTAGCTACAAGCCCCTCAAAAATAATAAAAACTAAAATGAATGATAAATTAAAGAGGCTTTAATCCAACTTCTTCTTACAGATAATATAGATGCAAAAGTTTGTGAGGATGGATGTTTATTACTGTTTCTCGCAAAAACTACTGCATAGATTTGTGTGAAAATTGGTACGTAGAAAGTTTATAACCTGGATTAACATATAGGATACTTTTTATCCCAGTAGTAAGATCCCGTGGGACACTTTTCGAAATCTTCGCGGGCGAAGCCGTGGGCATAAGCTAGGAGACAATAAAATATAGTGTTACAGCGCTAATGGACTAAAAAAAGACAAAGACACTCCATAAGGTCCAGCTGTGAACTACATAAAGACTCAGTTAATTAAATAAATGTTGTTTTCGACCTTAATCCAAATAAAAGATTGCGCTATTAATACTAAACTAGCTGTTACCCACGGTTTCTATCGCGTGGAGTTCAGAAAAAATCCCAAGGGGAACGTTCTCACAATCATCACCAGGTTCTCCTTTTTCCCAACTATGTTGGGGTCAGCTTCCAATCTAACCAGATGCAGCTAATTCCCAGTATTTTACTTGACCGACGAGAACTTCCAACTGGGATTAAACGTCAGATCAGATCATGGCAGTTATCTGTATCAAACGACAGCCGAAGGCGTCATAAACAAACAAACACACTTTCACAAATTTTTATTTTTACTAGCTTGTGCTCGCGGTTTCGCTCCCGTAAGTACGAAAATTAACCCACAGCAACATTTTAAATGTAGCCGATAACACTAAGAGAGTGTGTAGCTTCCCCGTAATTGAAAGAATTTTTAGAACCCGATCAGGCGTTTCGAATAATACCTTCTACACACAAACTTACAAACAAATTTGACAACTCTGAAAAAACTAAGAGATTTTTACAAAAATCTTCACAAAGGTACGTTTGTAATCAAATAAAATTATATTGTTGAAGTCGTCGCACTTTATTACTATTTAATTTAACAGCTGAGTAGGCGACCGTTTTATGTGAAATTAAAATAGAAAATGAGAATTTTCGTAGAATGGCAAAATTAACTCTCTTTTGTGTTGTAAATAAGTAAGTATGAGCCTGCTGTTTCGAAAAGGCATTTTGAGAAAGACTAATTTAATGACGATGTGAATTTCGAGGTTTTCACTTGGAAGTTTCAGTTATTCAAAATATTAGTGTGTTTCTTAAAACGAAAGATGAACTCTAAAGGGGGAGACTGCTGAGATGAAGAATATTAAAGAAGAATGGTAGAAGAAGACGGTGCAGTACCGAACCTAAAGAAATTGGGTTATGGCCAACACAATGATGAGTTTGTTTTTTCTAATGCGGGTCTATATGGGGTCGAAGGGACAAAACGGTTACCTCGTATTCAGTACATCATTCTGAGCCCCCACATAGGAAATATTCATCGGTTATTAAAAAAAATCTGCGTTTCCTACAAAAGTGCAATACCTACACTGTCAAACTGTCAAAGTTTTTTTTATATGCGTCGGTGTCCTTCCACCCCGTATATGTTAATTGCAAAATCCTAAAGGATGATGGAAAGGCCAACAATTTATGGAACTGACATAAGTTGCCGAAACCCACAACTCAGTAAATGTTATGCTCTCTTCTTCTTCAACCTTTGGCCACCCAATGCTGAGTGTAGGTCTCTTCCAAATCTCTCCACTTTTGGCGGTTTTGGGTCATGTCTATCCAGTTTCTTAGTTTATCAGTTTGAACCATGATTTATACAGGGTGGAAAGGACACCGACGCGAAAACGGTTACCACGTATTCAGTACATAATTTTGAGCATTCCCACATATAAATTTTTCATCGGTTATTTAAAAAAAATAAAACTGTTTCCTACAAAAGTACCTAAACGTTCAAAATGTACCATTTTCGCGTCGGTGTCCTTCCCACCCCGTATACCTACTATAAAACAGTACAGTTAGCTATTAATAACATAAATAAATCTAATATTACCTACTTTATGCGGTTTCCTTGTGCACCGATAGAATCCTATCAATCAGGGGCCTATTGAATAGATTCCAATATAATTTAATCTTATTACGGTTACTAAGCGTAATTACCATAGTTGCTTGATAAATAATTAATATTACTGTACTAGAGTAATTGTCAAGGTTAGTTTAATAGATCAAGTATTAATACGTAGTTATGTAACCGTATAATACACCATTATTTTTAGGTCGTTCTGGAGCCGAATACCATGAACTCGATCATCGAACTCGAAACGATTGGGACTCTTTTTTTCAAAAAATAACAATAAAAAAAAACACGAAAGAATAAATTTAATGTTTTTTTTTGTGAAATAATGAGAATCGATCGATGAATGAATTTTTCAATGGGTATCGTTCGCATGTGTTGCCGATCGTGGATACGTTTTACACACACATATGCATTTGAGTTCTCATTATTTCAAAAAAAAAAACATTAAATTTATTCTTTCATGTGTTTTTTTATTGTTATTTTTTGAAAAAAATAGTCCCAATCGCTTCGAGTTCGATGATCGAGTTCATGGTATTCGGCTCCAGAACGACCTAAAAATAATGGTGTATAATAGTTGCTTGTAGCAGTCTTGTGGCTAAATACTAGGAGCCGCACGGGTCGATCTTAAAGGTTAAGCAACCGTTTTCGAGGTCGTTCCGTGGATGATTGACCATCCTTTACACACTGAAATGCCTGGATAACGATACAATAGACTGGCATTCGAAAATCTTTGATAGTACTAATCAGGAAGTCGTAAGTCCGAAATTCAGTCTAGCCAGGGGGAATCGTATCATGAAGGAACTGGGTTGTGGAGTTATGGTTGTTGGTCTGGTGGTCGCAAGCGCGACTGCTGAGCATGAAGTCCTCGGTTCGATTCCCAGGTCGGGCAGTGTTATTGGGTTTTTCCATCAGTTTCTCAATAGCAGCCACGGAATCTGGATTTATGCCCGGTTGATGGAAATTAACCCCTACATGGGACTTAACTTTCGCCACTTAAGTAAACCTAAGTACACCTCTGCCTAACTGTTCCGGGATTACAGGCGTGATGTTATGATGGGTTGTGGAGGTCGGCTTCATGTAAAATACTGATGTTCGCCTGTACCAGGTAAGACTTGAAGCCAGCGGTTGGAAAAAAAAACATCGTTCGACAAACCTGTTAAAAAAGTTTTTACAATAACTTTTGAAACGCTAATTACAATACTAATCAGGCTTTGTTCTATTTCCGTAACTACCCTTAAATAACCATTATTCTCTAATCTACTTATTACAAATTTTGACACCTACTTTCAAAGTTAATTAATATTAAATACACGTTTATCAAACTCCAAAACTTCTGAACGAAGATAATTATGATTTGTTCATACAATTTTGCTATTCATGTTCCGGTTTCATTCAAGTTTAACTGTCATGGATCTTGAGGTGTCTTTGATTATTTAGTTTCCGAATTATTAACTTCATCATAATAGTCGTGGCTGAATAATAACAGCTACTTTGGTCGATCTTCAGGTTAAGACGCGCTTGTCAAAGTCAGTCGGTGAAGGGGTGGGTGACCATCCTGCCATCGTGCCTCAGACAGCACGCTAAGCCGTTGGTCACGGCTGTCATTTGTAGATGTTTGGCAGTCGTTATAGGTAGTGGCCCGAAAGTCAGACAGCCAGTCATACAAGGGGGTATCGTATTACTCAATACTAACTTGGTTTGTGGAGGTCAGGTAGGCAGTTGCTCCATGTAAAATACTGGTATTCAGCTGCATCCGATTAGACTGGAAGCCGCCCCCAACATAGTTGAGAAAAGGCTGGGCAGATAATGATTTACGTTAGTTTTCAATTGTACAACGAATAAACATATAAGATCTTCTTTCTTTCTTGCACGGCCGTGCCAAGAGAGAACACTCTCTTTGTCTTGGCACGTTATTCTACAGGTATCAAACGTTCGCTTCTGTACCGTTTCCTTGATCAAATGACTAGACAACAACATCATTACACCATTATTTTTAGGTCGTTCAGGAGCCGAATACCATGAACTCGATCATCGAACTCAAAACGATTGGGACTATTTAAAAAAAAAAATAACAATAAAAAAAAAACACGAAAGAATAAATTTAATATATTTTTTTTAAATAATGAGAACTCAAATGCATATGACTGTGTGTGTAAAACGTATCCACGATCGGCAACACATGCGAACGATACCCATTGAAAAATTCATTCATCGATCGATTCTCATTAATTCACAAAAAAAAACATTAAATTTATTCTTTCGTGTTTTTTTTATTGTTATTTTTTGAAAAAAATAGTCCCAATCGTTTCGAATTCGATGATCGAGTTCATGGTATTCGGCTCCAGAACGACCTAAAAATAATGGTCTATAAATATGTAAAGTACTTATAATAAATACGAATTTAAGAAGAAAATAACAATATAAGTTTTTAAACTGTCATGGCCACTAACATTATAATTAACACTAGAAACGGGATATTTACCATGTCCACTGTTTGTTTTGAGTTCCCGATATTTCAAAATCAAAATCAAAATATTTTTATTTCACATAGGCCTACATGGGCACTTATGAAACGTCGACAAAAAGGTGCACGGTTCGGGTTGGGGTTGGGATTTCGGTGCTGTTGCAAGCACCATGGTCACGGATACCATATTTGTTATGGACAGTGAGTGGAATTCTAACAGCGATAGCTCGCTTGTTAATTATAAATAAAAAAAAACCAAGGTATAACTTTTAGTTTTTCTTAAATTTATGTCAAGTTCACTCATGATTTGTGCCTGAACTAGGTTATCATGTGTTTCAAGCGATTGGAAGTAACATTAATTGAATTAATAATCACATAATTATCATAATAATGTTATTGGTACCTACGTAAAAAGTTATATAAAAATTATAGTATCTTAACTTAGCTAACTAATTTAAAAAAAATACAATAATACGAACAATATTTACTTTAGCACAAGTTATAACTTCTCTGTATCTTCATAGGACATATTTTGAAGGGCTTCTTTAAAGATTTTCTTGCATTTACTATGATGTAAGGAGTAGATGTTTCCTTTTTCATTTAGCCTGTTATAGAGTAGCGGTCCCAGGTATATATAAAATGGATTAAACAAACTTAACTAGACACATACACAAGCCCATTTATATCAATAGTCGAGTCCTACAAATCCTTCGAATAGTTACCCGTCTCAATACAGGCTTAAGTGCTTAACATGCAGTGTATTCAGTGATCTTACTCAATACTCGTAAGTATCTGTCAAAAGTCCTTAAGACAACCTTACAGTAGCTAGTTTATATCTAACCGCGCGACAATGGCTCCTAAGTTTATCGGCAACACATTACAGGTCATCCAGGTTACCTAGATAAGGTTAGTAGTCTCTCCTATATTGTTTATTATACTGTTGGTTGGACCCATTTTCGTATAATATGTTCGTTGTGAGGACGTGTTTGTACATACAATGAGAAGATTATGTTGTAAATATTAGCTGTACTGGGTAAAATAAGTCTTCGGTACATGGATTTCCCCTTTTTATATGTGATAAATGGAAATTAGGTGTACTCGTATAAGCCTGACGTGAGAAAAAGCTAGTCTTGTCTATATAACTAAATAAATAAATAAAATTGAAGTGTCTGTTTGTAATATCAAAATAACAGCCTTATACTGAATGCATAAAAAGTTAATACGGTACTTATAAACAAAAACATTTTTTTTTTCTTTTTTTTTCTGTCTTTCTGTTTGTTCCGGCTAATCTCCGAAACGGCTGGACCGATTTTGATGGGACGAGGCACGGTGGAGACTCGGTACCTATGTAATAGATGGTCACCCATCCACGGACCGACTTTGGCAAGCTGTTAACCTGAAGGTCGACCAGTACGGCTGTTATTATTTTACCACGAGCTCCTCCTAACTAACATGAATTCATATATTTGTCAATTCTAGAGATAGATCCTCAACCGAATATGTTACTAAAGCAGAATATGCTTTGAAATCACTGATATTGGTTTGGAAATTATTCTGGATTTCTGTGAAATCATTCCAATTAAGGCAGGCAGTGCTATTTCGTTTGACCAGCATATTTCGTGTAAAACATGAAAATACATTACAACGTGAAGGTATGTATGTAAGAGTACCAGCTGTTGCATGCGACCTTCGTTCGCGTTAAATGATTATAAAAAAGTATGTCTCTTGTTTTTAAATCTGATTTTGTTAACTTCAAGGGTTTTAATTTTTTTTGCACGGAACCCTCATACAAAAAAAAAATCCAAGTTTAATGTAGGTAACATAAGTTACTCCTAACAACAGTTATATGCCAGTAAAGGTCCCGTCAAACTCGGTCCAGCCGTTTCGGAGACTAACCGGAACAACAGCAGACGGACAAAATTTCAAAAGATTGTTTATTTGTTATAAGTAGCGTATAAACTTTCTTAAGCATTCAGTAAAAAGGTGTTGTTTTGAAATTACAAATAGACACTTCAATTGTGTTTATTTGTATAGATGTTACATAGATGAATATTGTATGACCAAGCAAAGAGACCAATCTAATAAAAATTCTTATTATGATAATGCCAATTGGTATGATCAACAACTAAGTATGAAATAAATGTCATATCAGCTTTTAAAAGCCAACAGCTGCACTGACGATTAAAATTGCAGTCATTAAAAAATAATATAATTAACTTATCATACTTTGCTATTTCCATACAAGTATCTAGTCATCTTTTATATATCCACATATTCAAGTCCGAGTGCTTGCGGCAAAGACGCGTTGTCTTTGCCGCAAGCACTCGGCCAGAATTATTCAAGTTATATAGGTGCGTGATAAACTGATAATCTAACTAAATTCTACTGAAGGATCCTTCGAGACGAAATTCTAATAATCAATCATAAATTCCTCACTCGTATTACGTATACTTTAGTTAGCAACCGCTTTGTGGATTCCCTCGACCTTCGCCAGGACGTGTCTTCCACCACCTTCTTAAGAATAATGTCTCACATATATGAAAAATAACTAGACAATCCAATCCTTTTGTAAAATACAAGTGACTCGGTCTATGGGATTTGGCAAGAATCCCTGTATTTTTGTCATTTAACGACCTTGGATACCCATGTCCAATATAACTTGGCATACGGCGCAATTAGGAACTAAAATTAAAATGTACCGAATCTGACATTATTTTGACGTTTGTAGCACAAGTGGCGCTGCCGTAAGGTGTCAATTTAAAGTGGTCGCTTTGTAACTCGCTAACATTATCGTGAAGAATAGTTTTGACATGGTTTTGGCACGTTTCAGCATTATAAATATGGATTAATCACGCACTTTTACTACTTGGTATATTAAGTAGTTGGTATAAATCATACTATTAGAGGTTGTAATTCTCGTCGTAAAGGGGGAAAGGCTGAAGTAAGTTTGGGATAAACAGACGGCTGCTAAAGAATATGGGCAACCTCATAAATGATATATTGAATAACCAAAAGGCATCACTGCGCCAGATTTGAAAGACGGATTGAGCACGGGCGTGTCGTATTGCTGTCCGAATAGATTATGAAAGTTATGGAACAGACAGTGCGTGCACCTGTGACTGTGCACTACATCATTTCCTGCGTCGATACCGATGGATAGTCGCCGCTGAGATTGGCCGGGATAACCGATCAATTCAACAAATTATTCTCAACTGCTCTCAAACAAAGACTATTCAATAAATTATACTATAGGTCGCTAACAGGCCGTTGGTAGCTATCGGATAGTCCGGCTAAACAGACTAAGAAGGTCTTAATATCAGCTGTCTTCCCTAATCCTGTTAAAGGTTTTAGACAGGCCACCCTCGTTGGTCACATGACAGAGAAGGAAGCAGAAGGTGCATTTCGTCAGTCGTATTTTTGAGTAGCTGCGTTGGTCATTTTTACTTTACCGACCATAATTTATCTTAACACAATCATCATCTTTTCTACCTTTGTCCAATGTTATATTTTTTTCTTGGATTCTCCACTGGCAACGAATCAAACTATCATTTATTTACTTTTATTACCACTGCTTTAAAAGGAGACCGTAGCGTAGGTAATGAGGAAACAGGCAGTTCCTAAAAAGTCATAAATATAATAGCATTTTCTTTCTGTGTTTGAATTGTGGCCTGAAAGTTGGTGCGAAATCAAATAGAATCCTGTGTCAGGTTTTCTGATTTTAGGGTGTAGTTTATCACCTTTTCGGTGTCATAATCAACCTGCCTTTTCTGTGGATTCCTTGCAGTGGATGGACCTTCTGAAGGCATCTGTTTGCTGTTTTGTGTACCTCGTCTAGACAAATTACACTCTATATTTATTCATTCTTCTATATCATTTTCAGCCTATTAATATCTGCCCACGCAGTTAAATTACGTTTTTATTCATTTACATTTACATTTTCCATTGAATGTCTAGCTAATATTTTAATAAAAGTAGCCGTAATTATTAAACGTTTTGTACGAAAGAATTTGTTTTAGATTAATTATGCATGTTATACGAGTACAAGTGTCAATAACCTATATAATCCGAAACAAGGCAAGTGGGTGTAAAAAAGACCTTTTCAATACACTTTTTCGAAAACTGGTTCTTATCGCACTACGATTAGGTTCAACATGCCCTGTATTTCACACGTGTGGGTTTTTAATATTTTTCCGCACACGTGCGGATATAAAAATTTCCACAGATAACTATACTTATACTAAGTCCAAATGGGTTCGATGACTGACTATAGTCGGCTGTGATTGTTTTTTTTTTAATCTCGGCAAAGAGATATGCGTCTTTACGGTGTACACCCTCGCCTGCAGCTCGGGTGTTAATTCCGCCTCGAATGCAATAACAAAGTTTCTCCACTTATCTCAAAATGTACTATTTCGATAACTCCTCATTCATTTCCATCCAGCATATAAATGTTCTACACTTAACATTTTGCACAAGGCTATTGCATTACAATGAGGAAACTATTCAACATACAACTTAGTATTTCGCTCTATTAATAGTCTTTCCAGTATATAAAGTATGCTTAAGATTTCGGAGTTGGTTTTTTTTTTGCTTTTCGACGACAGCTAATATGCTGATTAAGTATAAGCCTAATTTGAAGTCTGATTTTCATTTTATGGAACCTGTTTGTGATGATTCTCTGCCGAGAAAATCCAACACAATCATCTAGGTAGGTACATGATTCCATGCATTGCTCCTATTAAAAGCTCACGTCACTACCCAAAGGGATTACCACCACCATAGTAACAGCCGTTGCATTAATTGACTTAATTAATCAGATAACGGCCGGTATTGCAGTCAATCCAGCTTACGTCGATACGTAGTAGCCCGTCTGATTGGTTTTAACAATCGGGATAACAAAACTGTAGAGTCATGCGATTGGTCGGCTGACTTATGCCATTTCATATTAAACCGAGCTGTAAATGTTGCACCGTTGAATATTGGTGACATAAAACCATGAACGATCATGGGGGGGATAACATTAACCACTAGCTTGAAAGTAGTCTGCGTGTAAATTGTTATTTTTTATTTAAAACTAGCTTTTGCCCACGACTTTCGTCAGCGTGAAATGATTATAAAAATATTACTTCTTGGTTTGAATTGGATTTTGTTTTTTTTTTGCACTTAGCCCTAATCCTTTTTTTTATCGGACCGATCGGCCCCGATCCGTTACAACCTGTGTGTAATGGGGACCTGTATCATTATGCAAGCACACTTACGCAGTATAAGCAGGGAGGGTTTTGCGCAACGTTATCTGCGCGGTTCATTTGTTTGCTAGCATTTGTTTCGTGCGAAGCGTAGCCGGAGGCCGAGGCCGATCCTGTCTACATTTTCAGATGAACCAAAGCTAAGTACACGTTCTAAGCTTAGCCGTGGCCAAGGGTTGCTGTGATGGGCCGTCTTAGTCATATTTTATGAAAATTCCGAAATGTAGAATTTATTTTGGTTCTTGGTTTGAGTCCCGGGTCGGGCAAAGTGTTATTGGGTTTTTCCATCAGAAATTTATAAGCAGCAGCCTCGGAGTAAGGATTTGTGCCCGATTGATGGCAATAGGCTCACCCTACATGGGACATAAACATAACTGGAGAAATGTGGGTGTACTATTGGGTACACCTCTGTCTAACCCTTTTGAGATTACAGGCGCGATTTTGTTTATGTATGTAGAATTCAAAGACTTCAAGGACACAAGACTACAAAAGATTAAATTCTAATTCTAGTTTCATCTAACGTTCATTTCACCACTTAATTCATTATGCTTAGAATAAGGTGCTGCAAAAATGATAATGTAATTGTCAAATATATTCTTCAACACGAAAACAAAGGCCAATATCGTCCTCCAAGATACCTACTCTAGTTTAAGAACCAACTGATAACAATTTATCAACGTTTTGACTCACGCTAAGTGGAAATTTACTATTTCTGATAGAACATCTATTGACTGTGACAAACGAGCTATTATCGCAAAATATGGAACAAGGAGAGAACACATCAGTGTTAGGAATATGTATTCATTAAAGCGAGAATACACAGTACACAGCAGTTTGGTGCAGGACCGCAACGACGCCTGGAAGTCTCGTGAGCAATCGACTTTGCACGATATCTCTGGAGATACGACTTGTAAATACAAAGGACCTTGGGCGATTTTGGATGAACCTCGTCCCCACCCTTCAACAGTCATACCATACATGTCAAGATGCTTAAAAAAAACCCAGAAAAACCCCAACAAAAAAACAAAAAAGAATATTCCAAAATCGATGGGATTTTTTTGTAATGTATTAAAATTGGTTAATTTTGTAGGTTTACTTACCCTGTATTGTCCCACTGCTGGGCAAAGACCTCCGCCATAATCTTCCACTCTTCTCTCTGTGCGGTTCTCCGGCCAATCTGTCACAAACGCTTCTAAGTCGTAGCGTTACTAGGTTGGGTTAGAAAAATTCCAGGTAATCCATACATTTATATCAAGAAAATCACTATAGTAAAAAAAATATCTAACCTACCAGATGTTTCGAATGACATTTGGTTTAGGTTAGGTTGAAATATTCAGGTAAATCAGGGAACGCTTATTTTAAATCTGTTGGAGGTTTGGACGTTTCTTCCCAATGTCCTTTAAGTACCCAGCGAAACTCGGCAGGCGTATCAGGTATCAATATATAAACACTATAATAAAACAACATTTATGTAATTTACTGAATATTTGGGGTCAATGACTGCATATATTGTTTCTTTTTTTTTAGAAACTTAGAAAACTAAACTACCTATACAGGGTGAAATTTAATTCATGGGCATCCTTTTAAGGGGTCATTGTACTCATCATTATGAACAACTTTTACTATGGGACTCAACCTAAAATCGCGAACAAAAATCAGCTGTTCTTTGCATTTATGTTCACATAACTCGTCAAAATGTAGGGAAGAGCTTATTTTTTTTCGCGATTTCAGGTTTGGTCCCATAGTAAAAGTTGTTCATAATGATGAGTACAATGACCCCTTAAAAGGATGCCCATGAATTAAATTTCACCCTGTATATGGACAAGAAAACTATACCAATTAATAGATACAGGGTGCAAGATAGAAATACACATACATTAATTTACAAAAAGTGCCTAAAGTCTATCACTGAGTCTTGTGTCCTTAGAGTATGTATTAAACTAATAGTAACATTTGTGTAACAGTAACTTTCGTGTCGCGGGACATTTATCCCCTAGAGAATACATGACTTAAATCTGCGATTTGAAATGTAACATGCAAATGCACGTTCATGCGACTACTATAATAGTGTTGGCAATTATAATAGAGAAGGGGGACATTTTATCAATTGAAGTTGTACTTGTCGTCCAAAACACTGAAATCATCTTCACCTTTTCCCAACTATATGTTTGGGTCGGTTTCCAGTCTTACCGGATGCAGCTGAGTACCGTATTTTACGTGGACCTATTGCTTAACCAACTTCCATAACGCAGTCAGTATTTGGCAAAACGGTACCCCTTGGAAAGTTTGGTTATCAGACTGTCGGGCAACTGATTACCTGTAACGAATGTCAAAGATCTACTAATGGCAGCCTCGACCAACAGCTTAACTTTCTTAAAACCATAGTGTACGTACCTGTAAGTACTGCACTGAATTAGCGTCATCCCAACTTGAAACGAAACCATTGTTTCTATGAACATCCTTATCGTAACACAAATTTTACTGTAACAGCATTGCTGCGATATCAGCTAGTAACAAATAGATGAGGTGGTTCTTCATCTTCTTTATAGTGTGGTTGGTGCCTAACCTGGTGTCAGAGTTTTTTTGCCGCACATGGCCCTCTGACTTGGCTTTACATGCCGTCAAAAATATATCTCAGGCATGCTGGTTTCCTCACTATGTTTTCCTTCACCGAAGCAAGTGATAATTATACAATCAGCACATGAATCATCATCATCATCTAAAAATCAGACGTGCGTGTTTTGGTTCGAACTTGAGACATATGACTTTAGGGCACGCCACGATAGTGGCGATAAGTCCCCTCTTTGAGGAGTGGCTTGAGAGGCGCCACGGCGCCCTCACCTTCCGCCTGACGCAGGTCCTCACCGGACACGGATGTTTCGGGAGGTACCTGCACCGAATCGGGCGGGAGGAAACGCCCGGGTGCTACAATTGCGAGGATCGACCGGAGGACACGGTGGAGCACACCGTCGAGGTCTGCTCCGCTTGGGAGGAGCACCGCCGTGTCCTCGTAGCGGCGATTGGCGGCGGCGACCTCTCGCGTCCGGCCCTGGTTCAAGCCATGGTCCGGGGCGAGAGGGAATGGGAAGCCGTCGCCTCCTTCTGCGAAGCAGTCATGCTAGCGAAGGAGGCGGCGGAACGTGAGAGGGAGAGAACCTCCTCACGTCCCAGCCGCCGCGGAAGAAGCACCGGGCGTCGGGGGCCACGCCGTGATGGCTCTCGGCCACCGTAGGCGCGGGCCTGTGGACGGCGAGTAATGGGCTAGCTCGCCGTCCGTCCGTCGTGTGACGACGGGCAGGCCGTGTCGACGGCGCGTTCGTGTTCCACGCGCGCCTCAAAGAGTTGTCAGCAAACGGGAGGGGCCCGCAAGGGCCGGTGCCTGCCAGGGCTGCGGGACTGTTCGAAAGAGATACCGCGGCCCTGGAACATAAAGGGCCAATGAAGGAACATGGGTGGTTTTTAGTCAGTAAGAGTCTGACACTACCTTCCGCTCCGCCCAGAGCGGGAGGAGTCATTTGATGATTTCCCACCCCCCAAAAAAAAAAAAAAAGACATATGACTTTGATTCTTTGGTGCCGAACCGGGTGCAGTGCTTTTAAGTGTCTTTAAGCTTATAATCCATCATGTTCGA
This sequence comes from Eurois occulta, assembly GCA_950022335.1. Taxonomy (NCBI): domain Eukaryota; kingdom Metazoa; phylum Arthropoda; class Insecta; order Lepidoptera; family Noctuidae; genus Eurois; species Eurois occulta. The sequence continues at coordinate 6,242,682 of OX465502.1, forward strand.
ATTATGCTCGTATGTATGTCGTCGGCAGAACTCCATGTAAAAGAATAAAATATCGAGACTATCACCAACCACTGCACGAATCTAGTGCCAACGTTACGCCACAATCTGTTACTTCTACGTTGTTGCCTTATTACACCATGCAAAACAGACAAAGAGGAACCACATGGCTACAATGCTACGCACGACGAATGATAAATGCCTGTATCAAGCACCGCCATTCCCCCATTGCGCGGAAATTCATAATACATTGCTTTGCATTTGAAAACTCGCCTGCTCGACAACGTAAAATAACGCAATGAATATCGTTCTTCTTCTTCTTCTGGTGCCTCTCAAATTACTGAAGGTTGGTCATGAAGTCCGAATATTTCTCCTTGCCCTTTGCGAAGTGGAACAGCTTAGTACACTCGGGATTCCGGAATGAATATTGTTGAACTAACATAACATCATGACTGTAATGACCGAAGTTTTAGGCAGAGGTTGTACCTAATAGTAGGTACTCGTACACCTACATTTCGATTTCAAAAATCAAGCCTCCATGGCTGCTTCTGACAAATTCCTGATGGAAAAACCACATAACACTGCCCTTCGAAGCCACGACCTTATGGTCAGTAGATGCGCTTGCGACCACGAGTTCAACGAGACAGCATGTTGTTAAACTGTCAAAATTAATGGCTTTGGGATTGTGAATGTGTCGCAATAACTTCTCTGTTGTATGAACGGCTTTGCAAACAAGAAATTGCGCTACTATTCCGTTGCAGGTCGTAGCGGGCCCGCACCAGACGATTGTGTTTTCGCTCCAAGCTTGCATGGCCGTAGACATCTGGAAAGCATCCAGAAAGCTCATTCAGTTAGTTGCACTTGAATTAATCAATTGTTTTAATCCACTCGTGAAGGCAGCTGTTGACCGCGCACAACTTGTGATGTGAGGACATGGTGTTAGGCGGAGCGTGTAGCGTTTCACTGATATAATACGGGGAGGAAGCGACATCGACGTACAAACGGTTGACTCGTGTTCAGTACATTCTGAACCCCTGTTGTTTCCTTCATAAGTGCAATACCTAGAGTCCTAGACGGTCAAAATGTATGATTTAGTTGTTTATTTTTTAAATTGCCGATGAAAAATTTCCATGTGGGGGGTATCCGTTTGTGCGTCCATGTCCCTTGCACCCTGTATAGTAACTCGTATGATCGTTGTCACTCGCAACGTCAGTAGTTTACCAATATGAACATTTTGCAAGCGATATGCTATGTTGAAGTCCCATAGGGCGCAATTGGGGGCGAACTCTTTGCAAGAAACTGAAATCGGCTACTGAGAATAATATAATATATAATGAATAAAATCTATAACAATTTGTCTCACCGAGGGATCAAGCCCATGATGATGCTCAGCAGTCGCTTCACGATTAATGAGTTACCAACTCGACAATGCCAACTGTTTTAAATGCGAAAGTTTGTATGTGCTTGTATATTTGTTACTTCTACATGCTGAGACTGGGAGCTCGTGGCTTTAATAATAACAGCCACTCGGGTCAATCTTCAGGTTAAACCGTGCTTGCCACGTTGTCCCGTGGATGGGTGACCACCCATAACATACAGAGGCCGTTGGTCCTGGCTGTCATTTGTAGATCTTTGACTGTCGTTACAGGTAGTCAGTGGCCCGAAAGTCTGACAACCAGTCGCAATGTAAACTACTGGTATTCTTATATTCGTACTTGGGAAAAGGCTAGGCAGACGATGATAACATGCATGAGACGGCTGGTTGAATTTTAGTGAAATTGAGTACTCAGATAAACTATGAACCTGGAATGACTTTTTGGTTACTAAAATCGAAGCCGCGGGCAAACGCAAGTAATTCAATACGCCGTTCCATTGATTTTTGGACGTTTCCAAACCCTACATAAACTTAAAACGTCCCGCCCATTGTTGCAATAATTAAGCCACCTGTGTCCTACCCACTTAGCAACAAAATAATGACATACATGTGTCTCGGTCTGCCCATATCATAATCATACCAAGGCCATTTAAATCCCTAGTTTAGTCTTCATATTATATGTCTAGACATAGAGGATTATGTTACACAAAATATGGGCTTAACCTTGATTCTTTTGATCTGATGAAAAAGAATCAATCCTTATTGGTTGGTTACTATTTAGCTAGGAGATACAATCGGCCTCTTATTCTATTATTCGTACAACGCTAGGCCGGATTAAGGTCAAAGTGGTACCCACTGACATTGTGTTGATTGTATCTAGATCTACAAGTTTCGTTCCTTTTCTAGACACAACATTTTCATTATCTCAACATTTTCCCAACTTTAGTGGGGTCGGCTTCCATTCTTACCGGATGCAGCTGAATACCAGTATTTTACATGGAGCGACTGCCTATTTGACCTCCACAACCCAGTTAGTACTGAATAAAACGATACCCCTTTGGTAAGACTGATACTCAGACATTTGGGCCACTGACTACCTGTAACGACTGTCAAGGATCTACGAATGACAGCCGCGACCAACGGCTTAACGTGCAATTGATATGAGAATAAAATTGAATGAAGTTTCTCTCTATACTGTTAAGCTGTTGTAGAAATACGAGACGCTGTGATAGTAATTGTGACTTGTCTAGGTCTATTTGTCTATTGTCGGTATGGTAGGAAATCCTTAAATCCTTTTCCGCTGTCTGTCTGTCTGTCCGTATGTCACCAGGCTGTATCTCATGAACCGTGATAGTTAGAAAGTTGAAATTTTCACAGATGATGTTGGCGCTATAACAACAAATAGTAAAAAGGAGAGTAAAAAATATTTAAATCTCCCATACAACAGACATGATTTTTTTGCTGTTTTTATAGATAATGGTACGGAAACCGTCGTGCGCGAGTCCGACTCGCACTTGGCCGGTTTTTAATCAACATACAGACGGCCAATTCCTATCACATATTTTCACAAACAAAGTCCCGCTTCTCTCAACACTTTAACCCCACCCAAACCGTCGACAAAGATCTATTTATTGTCCAACCACGTGTTAGTTTATTTGACATAAATTGCATTCTAAATGCCTCGTTAGTTTGCACCAAAGCAACTACATTTTATTTAACTGTGCTTTGATCTCGCACATTCCACCGAAAGGCATTGGAACGAATATCCATTGTTAGTCCTAAGTCTTAAATGTTAGTTGAATAAACCACTTTTAAGTACTACTTAATTCATTGGGTATAGTTTTAGTGGAGTTTAAAATAGCGGTACTTTATACTTACGTTTTATTTTGTCTTTTTGCGTGAGTCTGAAGTATTTATGAACCGCTGCGGTTTAGTAAGATGTATAAGTTAATTAATTGAATTAAATTAGTCATTTGTAGTCGTGTGGTTCTTAGCGGGGAATTTATGAGAAAAGTAAGGAATTAGGTCAGGTGCTGTGTCGGTGGGTAGACTTACAATCCGTTTGGAAGCAATTGTAAGTTTACAACCGCAGTTGTAGGTAATTTCAACCGTACATCGGAGACAACAATTTTACACTGACAGCACCTTTGTATCGTTTATAGGAAGGATGATTTTCGAAGTCGTCGTTGTAGTAAATGCAGGGGGTCTAAAATGGCCACTTTAGTATAATCATAATAGGATAATAATATGAATTACGTTTAAATTCTTAAAATGGTCATCGTACCTACCTACTATTATGAATTGTTACCTTGTGACCATTTTACGAATTTAAACGTAATTCATATTATTATCAATGATTCTGCTAAAGCGGCCATTTTAGACCCCTTGATGTCTGTACCCACCAAAGTGACTTTGTAATATCTTAATTTATCAAATGAATGTATATTGACATCCTAATTTCCAATTATAGTACAAATAGACAGGCGTTATCAAAGCTGCAATTAATGACCGACCGTCTTATACACGAATGTAAGTACTAGGAAAGCAGTAGTTAAAGTAGAATGGCGATGCTTCTTAACCAAGAGACACCTCATAATGACCACTACTACTGTGCCAAGAGTATAGCGACCAAGAAGAGGAAGGTAAGCAAAGAAACAAGTGCATGAAGAAAACATCAAGGTGCAAACGCCAGGGTGGCCCGCGAAATTCAAATTTTCTTGAGTTTTTTGCAATTTGCAGGTAACTGTTAAATTGTATGTTACGTTTTTCATGAAATAAATTATCTTGGAGGGTTGTATTGATTTTAATGATTATAACTCTGTAAAGCTATATTACGGTCGCGAATTAGATGTCAATCAACATACAACCTGATACAGACCTGCAAATTGCCAAAAACGTAAGAAAATTTGAATTTCGCGGGCTACCGTGGTGCTTTAACCTAAAGACGAAATCAGAAGTGAATGGTCCCACAATGGACTAGCGGTGGTGATTAATGCTCATTCCCTATTAGGAGTGCATGACCCACTCTTGAGTCTGGGTGTAAAAGGTTATGAAAGCTTCAACTAATGGATCTTAACGAATTCCATTCATTACACAATGATGACGAACGTGGTCAGCAGGGGATAAGGACGTTTATGGCTCGAATTGGGTCACTGCAGATGAATGATTAATCATCAGAAGAGGAGATATGGGTTAAGTACTGTAACTGGGTGGTAATATAACACAACGAGATAAACATCACGCCTGTAATCCCCGAAAGGATAGGCAGAGGTGTAACCATAGATATAATAAAGAAGTTTTTAATATTTCTGTGGGTGTAACTTGGTACGCCTACGTTTTTTTATATTTGAATCTGATGTTCTAGTGGCCTGGTGCCATTAACCGGGCACACATCCAAACTGCGGAGTGCTATCAAACGGAACATTTGTCTGAGAAATTCTTTTTGACAAACCCCAATCACTCTTCCATTTCTGTTTTTAAAAGTCATATTATGCCCAATAATGAACTCACAATACTGAACTAGGTACATATACAGCATGGAAGGGTGTACATAATGGGTGTAAAAGATTAATGAAGCTGAAAGTGACTTGTTCTCCCTGTCGTTGCGACAGTTTTTTTGTTCTAGACCAAACCTTAACCTTCTAGTTCTTATATTGGGGGTCAAAGTACCAACTTTTTCGGTTTTTTTCTTTTTTAAAATACAAGTTTTTATTTTTATAACTTTACTAGGTACATCTCCACGACCTCCGTACTATTCATTGCATTAATCAACACATGCAATGTTTTCAGTGTGTTACATTGAGTCCTACTGTAAAACGTGTATTTTCATCCCAAAAAAAGTCGTTTCCCAGTAATCTTTTTTGCATAGAGTTATTTAGCTTGATTTAAATAACGCTTGGTCGCAGTTTACATTACACCCTGTATATTAAATTATTTTAAAAAATGCATAAAGATCTATCCAGTTCTTCTCGTAGACTCCATTTAAAATGATGGACACAAAATCGCACAAATAATCTCCGTAAGTGACTGAAGATCTGGAAACCAAGACCAACTCAGTCTTATCCCAAACACCCACACAAGTCAAAGTTTTGATGCTAGAAATAAAACTATCTTAAGACTTATCTTAAGAATGACATCACTTCTATCTACATAAATTATACTTCGAACATGTTACTGCAGTTTATATCTTGCGACATATCTGCGGATGGATCTTAAAATTCGAGTAACACGTCTCATAATAATATCTGTTTTAATTACAAGCGTTTGATAACACCTCTGTTTTGCAGTGGGACGGTTCTGTAGATGCAGAATATCAATGGAGATGCATTATTGTGTTTGCGGAACGAGAGTTTTACGATAATAAAACGATATATTTTAGTTTTAAATCAGCCCCTAAATAATCTCACTCAGATCCAGCCTGTCCCCAGCGACGCCCTCAGCCGAGGCTTGTACCCCACAGGGGGTGGCGCACCCTTAAGTAGCGTGCGGTCGTTTAGTTTATAAGTTTTTGCCCCTGGTTCGAGGCCTTACATTCAAGGTATCCACAGGATAACCCGGTGAATCAGAAGTCTGCCTCATAAAATATGTAGACCTGCGAGATGACATTACCAAAAAAAAAAGAAGATTTTGATTTTACTTTGGAATCAAATATTAGCCGACCAGCATCGGGAACAGGGTCCGAGCTACCGGTGGTCAGAGACCTGCTCTCAAAAGAGACTTCTAACAATACACGCCGTGTCCAGAAGTAATGCTTTCTGAATCAAGCCCTTGATCCAGCTAACAAGTGAGCATTGTGTCGACACGACTATCGGCACAATGCTGCTGTACTCACATCCCACATGTCAACAACCTCGTGAGCCAAATCACCAGGTACTTGAATTTCTTATCTTTCTCTGTTTTCAGGAGGATAAATACTTTGGAATAGGTGATCGACATCTTGCAGCCGAAAGACACTTCCATTGCTGATCATATTGAGTTACAAATGTTTTGACTTTAAAATACCTCTGTCTTTGTTACGGCATTCTTCCTCGAGGATCAGTTGGCTAGTAAATATCAGAAGATATTATGTAAGAATAACAGGAATGAATATTATCGTCTGCCTAGCCTTTTCCCAACAATTTTGGGGTCGGCTTCCAGTTTAACCGGATTTAGCTGAATACCAGTATTTTACATGGAGCGAGTGCTTATCTGACCTCCACAACCCAGTTAGTAATACGATAACCCTTGGTAAGACTGGTTGTCAGACTTTCAGGCTTACTGACTTCCTGTAAAAAAATCCTACCTGTATAAAAATCTGATTTTTATTCAGGTCATTGCGGTCTTTTTAAGCTGTAGGTAGACCATTCCTGGGAATGGGATGGAGGTATTGGGGGTCAAAGATCCAACTTTTTCACAACTTTGTTTTAGTATCGCCGTTTATAAACAGCATTATGTTTTGAGTGCGTTACATTGAGTCCGTAAAACGTGATTTTTCACCCCAAAAAAAAAAGTCGTTCCCCAGCAATAATTTTCGTAGAGTTACTTAGTTTGACGTACAGAATGCTTGATTGACGGCTTCGTGAGGGTCTGTTTATACCTTATATTATATTATAGGTCGTGGCCGTGGAGGTATGAATCATAGTTAACTATAAATCAGACTTAATAACTACTTACAGTTCAAAAGCCACATCAAATTGTCACCAGCATTCAATTGTAACGTCTTTGTGAGTGACCCATTGTTGGCAGGTTGTTCTGCTCACCCTCTGTAACGAAGATAATGGCATGGTGATATCAAAACATAGTATAGGCGTAGTTCGTAAGTACAGCGTCGCCGATAAAATTGCAGTTTTATTTACTGAATTTACTTTGCAATGTTGAGATTTTTTTTGATAAGATAGAATATCTTATCGATGTAAACGAGAACTTAGGTGTGGATTGAGAACGTGGGGATTAAAACTGAGATTTTACTGCCAGTGATCCTTTAAGCATGTTTTCAAAAACACTAAGATTACGTCTGAACAAACTCAAATAAAAATGAGTTTGATGCTTATCTTTTTAGGTGACATGATCTAGAACTGATGATAGCGGATATCACTGATACTGTTAGCTTACGTCATCCCACTGCTGGACAAAGGCCTCTCCCCATGACTTCCAGTTGTTTCAATCCCGGGATATTAGTTTTTATCAAAATTAATTATTTTGAAAATAAAGCGTCACTTCATGTTAAAGTCTTATGGAATATGGGACAAGCCTACAGACTGCGGGCTGCTACAGATAGGAAAATCCAATAACATTGCCCAATTTGGAAATCGCATCGCCACCGCGCAGCTACAGTCAGGCCTAAGTTGTAAATAAATTAATGTAAATGTAAATTTTTCAATACACTTCCTCGAGAACTGGCACTTATTGCACTATTATACGATTAGGTTCAACATGTAATATATTTTACACTCGTGGTTTTTTTCACAATTTGTGTGGAGATAAAAAAAACCACAGATAAACTAAGTCGAAAATTGTCGCAGCGAACAGGCGCATACCTATGCCTAAGCGTACATATTTTTTGAATATTTAAATTGTGTTTAAAAGTAGAATATCATAATAAACATGATTATTTTAAAAACATGCTTTTATAAACAAATCAGCATTTGTGTTCTATATTCAAAAATATTTGAACGTTCTATTTTTCATATAAGGCTGTTTAGCGGCTTCAAACCTTTGCTTTTCCTTCAACCTGGTGAAAACAAAAGCGCGGAAAAAAGCGAATTAAATCATAGTTTCTTAATAATTCATGACAAAAACACTTTTCGTTAAATTATTTTTCCTCGAAAGTGTATTGAAGAACGTCGTTAGATATACGTGGGAATTTGTTACTGCAGTTCTCGGCTCCATAACACCCTCACCTACGTCTCGGGTGTGAATTCCGCTTCGGCTGCAATAACGAAGGTTGGGACACTTGTATCAAAATGTACTATTTTCGTTATCCTGAATAAGACTGTAATGAACTTTTCTTTCTTACGTTACTGTAGATGTTTAAAGTGAGGCCATATCCATGATGATTCCAGCACAAATAAGCCAATTTGACCCGTCCTTCAATCAACAACAGGATCCTTCTTTCAGATAAATTAAAATCAATCATTATTCAACTCTTCTGTCATCAGAATTAACAGGCCAATTGGTAGATAAACATAACATTTGAAGCCGCCATCACAATAAACATGACCCAAATCTTATCGCTTGTTGACAATCCCATCATGTTTAGTCGAGCCGTGGGAATTGCTGATAAAATTGTGCCATAGACTTATTATTGAAAATGTTATCAGTAACTTCATAGTTGATAAGGAGATTTGAGTAATTTTAATATATGTTATGGGGTAAAGCTTTTTGAATTTAATTAAAATGATTAAAATCCACCATAGTTTACATAGGTACATATCAACCTATAGGTACATTTCCAGTATAACATGGTCTCGCTTAATATGTACAACCCGTACAATGAGAGATCCTCTTAAACTGGTTATGCAAAGCTTGATTAGCTTGATTAGACGTCGTGCGTACTTGACTTTTATATTTGTTTGAAAATTCAACGCCCTTCGTCTGTTTATTAGATTTAACGGATATTGTGCCAATCCTAATAATATGTCGTCTATGTATGTACAAGGCTTAATAAAACTAGATAGCAATAGTTCGCAGACGAGAGTTTCGCTAGGTAATTCAAAAAGCCGTTTATTATTTACAATTTGACCCTATATTTGTCTGTGTATGGGTATCTATACAAATAAATAAAACTGAAGTGTCTGTTTGTATTCTCAAAATCACAGAAAACGCTGAAAAAAAAAACGCTATAACTAAAACGCTGTGATTTTGATAATACAAACAGACACTTCAGATGGCACTTAGAACAAAAACACATTTTTTTTCTATAGTTTACTGTCTATCCGTCTGTCTGACTGTTTGTTCCAGCTAGTTTCCGAAACGGCTAGACTGATTTTGACGGGACTTTTACTGGCAGATAGCTGATGTTATAAGGTCGTACATAGGCTACTTTTATTTTATAAAAATTATTAGGGTTCCGTGCAAAAAAATAAAAACTTGTAATTGGTAACAAAATTCGATTCAAAAAGGGAAATAAAGTACCTACCTACAATTCTTATAATAATTTCACGCGAGCAAAGGTTAGTTGGAAATAAAAAAGTTAAAATGAATAATAATATGTTTCAGAAGATAGCTAGATGCCTTTTAACCTAGTGTTGATGAAGTTATCTTTAATAGTTGAGAGTGTCTTTGACTTCAATAATGAGGATTTACATTTTATTTGAATAACACAATACTATATTCATTTATAAATTTAAAAAACCTAAACTAAATACTAACGCTTATTAACTACACAACAACAATAAACTAAACAATGGCGTCAAAAAAGTCCTCAACTCAACATGATTATTTCATCTCTTGAGGAAAAGTTAAAATACATTTTCATTTTTTTTTAAGTTTATTTTTTTATAAATTTTTATCCTAGGACATGAATTCTATGAGAAGGTAATACTAAAATAGACCAATTTTTAGTTATACAATTTTTAAGCTTCAACTCGAACACATAACTGAACCTAAATCTGCCATAACATGGAAGCGTCAAGCTACCCTGACGCTTGAACTACCAGACTTAATACACATAAAACAGAATATCAACTTCGAAATAAAACCTGTTTTTTCACTAGAATTACGACTAAACGCGTGAATGATATCTATACTTATAATAAATCTGTAGAGAGGTCAATTCTGTACATGAAATATATTTACAAAATAACTATCGGGGGGTGATTAGTGATCGATACTGATGCCAAAAATGCAATCAGTAAAATTTTTGTCTGTCTGTCTGTCTTTCTGTCTGTCTGTCTGTCTGTCTGTATGTTATTTATAGAAAAAAAAACTACTCGACGGATTTTAACGAAACTTGGTACAATTATTCTACATACTCCTGAGCAGGTCATAGTATACTTTTCATCACGCTACCATTAATAGGAGCAGAGCAGTGAAAGGAAATGTTGGGAAAACGGGAGAAGTTACTTGGTTTTTTTAGCTTCCGTCGCGTGTGCAGCCTTAATGGTTAAAGCTACATAGAAATCATGTATAACGGAAATATTCCACATAAAATTATATAAAAAATATCCCACGACAGCATATGTCTATCTTTTATAGTTGACTCACAATAACACGTGTAACTCCCGATAGCTTAGCAGTTCGGAGATTTGTTATTATTATATTTGTTTACTCTTACGTTTATAATATTCTCACTCAACCCCAATTAAAAAAAAAAACATCAGTTATTCTTCGAACTCCTGGGCAGGTTATAGTATACTTTTCATCACACTACAATGAATAGGAGCAGAGCAGTGTAAGGAAATGTTGGGAAAACGGGAGAAATTACTTGATTTTTTAAGCTTCCGTCGCGTGTGCAGCCTTAATGGTTAAAGCTACATAGAAATCATGTATAACGGAAATATTCAACATAAAATTATATAAAAAATATCCCAAGACAGCATATATCTATCTTTTATAGTTGACTCACAATAACACGTGTAACTCCCGATAGCTTAGCAGTTCAGAGATTTGTTATTATATTTGTTTACTATTACGTATAATATAATACCAATAACACTCACCATCATCCTTATTTTTTTAATGAATATTAGTACCTATTAGCTATTATTCGTCGCTAGATGGCGCTGCTTCTAGCCTGACGTTGATAAAAACGCTCTGGTTGTAAAAATATTTAAAAATCCTAATATTGTATAGAAGTGTATAAAAAGTAGTGTACCGATAAAACTTTAATCAATAACTTAGTGTCAGTGTTTGCAACGAGTTTTATGCACAATCTGTGAAGTTATGTCCAAAACAACACATCTCCGACCCAACAACAATCACAAAGAAAAACAATAACAAGTGACAATTTAGTATAAACAAGTAATTTTCAACCTATCAGAACATTCTATGACCCAAATAATTACCAAAAATAAGTGCATTATAAACGAAGAACAACAAAGACAAAGTGAAAAAGTGATTCATTAGTGTTTGAACTTCAACCGTCGTAACAACGACAAGAAAAAAAACGATTTTGAACCTTAATCCGTAATTCGTCAGACATTTAATCCGCCGCATCAAGTCATAAAATTCGATTTGATTGCTAATGCTCAGTTGGCCTAGTGGTGAATATACACTACTTTTGCCTATTAACTTGCATAGCTCAAGTGGTCGCGAGTTCAAATCCCAGTACCAACATTCACTTTTGGGAATATAAAAATTCGTATTTGTAATTTTCTACAAATACAATACATCACTGGAATATTATAATGTCTCCAATCAACACATCAAGCAATGGCAATAGCGGCCGAAAGATAATACCGCTAGTAACATGTCACAAATGTAAAAAGAAGGTAGACATTAAAAGCACAGCCTTGTGCTCCGCATGTGATAATAGATACGAACTTGATTGCGATGGATACCCGGAACACACATATCGGCTCAAGGACCTGGAAGCAAAACGGAAATGGAGATGTAAGACTTGTATCAGAAACAAAAGATATGCTAAAAGCGACTCTTCATCCGGCATTACTTTACGAAAAAAGCAAACTGTTTTGAAGACCACACCACCTATGGAACAAGTACCATTAATACAGTCCAATAGCACAATGTTATCTGATTCCCACATACTCACTGACTGCGAAACATCTGATGAGTCATATAGTATAACGCCCAATAAACTGTCAAGGAGTGTTGACAGAACTGTAAGTGATCTAATAACTACCGTAGAGATGAAAGAGGCAATCGCTCAACTTACACTCAAACTGGAAAGTACAGAAAATGAATTAGAAAATGTTTTGTTAGAGAACACCGATCTACATAAACAAGTAAACAAATTATCAACGGAAATCAACACTTTAAAGTGCCTGTGCCAATCCTCTACGATTTTTCAAAGTCCAGGGTTAATTACAAAGAAAAAGAAGCAAGCCCTGTTACAGAAACATAACTTGAGTTCTTTACCGTCCTCACCATCGTCAGCCTCATTGAAAGTGGAGACCAGTGACTACATACTTCGCCTGGAACAGGAAATACTAATAATTCAAAAGAAATTACAGATCGCAGAACAGGAGATCGCATTACTGACAGAGCGTATTAATTCCTGTGAATGTGTGAATCAGCAAAATTGTGAAACTGCGGCACAAGTGAGTAATTTTGCTTGCAAAAATGTTGCAGGCGTGAATCACAAAAATAAGCTTTCTATCTTCAGCAGCAATTGTACAAGGGGGACGCTGCCCTTAATCGAAGAAGTATTCTCTAGTCAGTTTGAGTATTGTCATTATTTAGTACCTAACGTCACGGCAACAGATTTCTTAAGAACCATTCAATACAAATTAAAAGACTTCTCAATTAATGACTACTGCCTGATCTTCATTGGAGAAAAAGATCTGCAAAATGGTGACTATGCAAATATACTTCACAACCTAAACTACTCGCTGAAGAATGTAACCCACACTAATATTGTTATCTGTACCCCGATATACGTAAAAGGTGCATTAATACATAATTATAAAGTGGAGTTTTTCAATAACCTCCTCCTATCAGACATAAAAAATAATGAATATGCATATTTTTTCGATAGTAATGTTACCCTATCGCACGAAATGTTTTCCTGCAATACTGGGAAAATAAATAAATACGGATGGAGAAACATATTTGACCAGATTATGTGCAGGATAAGGATTGACTACGGACTACTCGGTTCTCAAGAAGAATTGCCAATAGCAAAGATTGACACTCGTGTCAACTCTGCCTCAACTAGTACCACTGAGATTCCAAATGAGCAAGAGAATTTTAAAACAACGAGAGACCAGTTTTTTCTATTATAAACACATGCATATTCTGCACCAAAACATCGCTGGACTTCTGAATAAATCTGATATGTTGACCCTGCATATCCAAGAATTGCGCACTGAAAAAAACATCGACATCGATGTCTTATGCATAACTGAACACTTCGTTACTTCAGGGCAGAAATCATTAATTAAAATACCTAATTTCAAGCTTGCATCGTGTTATTCAAGAACCCATCAGAAGCGTGGAGGAGCGTGTATCCTTATCAGAAATAGGTACGAATATAAGGAACTTCCTAACACATCAATCACAGGTGTATTTGAATATTGTGCCATAGAATTAACTCAACAGGGATTAATTGTTGTATGCATTTATAGACCTCCGAATATGTCATGTATAAATTCTTTTATGGATAATTTAAACATCTTACTAAAGCAATTGTGTAGTAAACCCAGTAAAAAAATTGTTTTGTGCGGGGACTTTAACATTAACACACTAAAAAGAAATAACATAACATTGGACTTCGAAAATTTATTACTTAACTATAATCTTAAACTAGAATTCAAGCAACCGACCAGACCCAAAAGTGGCACTTGTCTAGATAACTTTGCTCATAATTCCAGACAAAAATGTGTGAGTGAAGTAATCGATTTTGCATTATCCGACCACACCGCTCAGTTTTTGGAAATACAGGTGAACAAAACATGCATACTAAATTCTTGGCGCATTCATAAACGTAACTTATCTAATGAAAATTTAACTTTGTTCAAAAAACACCTTCAATGTCTGTCTTTTTCTGAGGTATTCGAAACAGATAACCCTAACGAGGCATATGATAAGTTTCAAGAACTATTCCGTTTATTTTATGATTTATGCTTTCCAAAACAATTAATTAATGTAAAACCTGATAAAAAAGTAAAATGGATTTCACGCGGAATAAGGATTTCCAGCAGGAAACAGAGAAACCTACTATGGAAATACAGAATAGCACCCTCAAGTGAAAGTAAAAATACATTTAAAAATTATTCACGGAGACTAAAAAAAATTATAAATCTTACTCAAAAAGCTCAGAATAATTACCTTATTAATTGTTCTCAAAATAAATCAAAGGTGTCATGGCAGATAATTAATAATAACAATCGGTTAAAAGAACCTATTTTGCAAATAAATAAAGATAATAAACTGGTGAAAAGCCCTGAGCAAATTGCTGAGTCATTTAACGATTTCTTCGTTGATCAGGTACAAAACGTAACTAGGAAACATCTGGGCAAGACAAGTGGCAATACTAATATCAAGAATTCTTTATTCATGCCCCCAGTAATACCTCAAGACATTATGCATGTAATAAAACATTTAAAGAATAAAAAAAGTGTTGGATACGACGAAGTTTCTACCGCGGCAGTAAAATTTGTTTCAGAGATCATAGCCAAACCGTTGAGCCATATAATAAATGCATGCATAAGCTCAGGTGTATTTCCAAATCAATTGAAAACTGTTGTCATAAAACCACTACATAAAAAAAACAATAAGGCAGACATGTCAAATTACAGACCAATAGCTCTAATTTCAGTATTTTCTAAGCTATTCGAAAAGATTATATATGAATCTATTTACACATTTGTAATTAAAAATAATATTTTATGCGATGAGCAAAAGGGCTTTCGAAAAAATAAAAATATTAACATGGCAATATTTGATCTTTTAAAAGTGATCATGAATAATGTTGATAAGAAAAATCCTGTTTGTGCAATTTTCACTGACATGACAAAAGCATTCGATTATGTAAAACATGACACCCTCTTAAATAAACTGGAAGACTACGGTATAAGAGGTAACGTACTAAACCTAATAAAGTCTTACCTCACTGATCGGAAACAATACACAGAAATATCGAGAGTATGTACTAAAACTAAGCGTGAATTAAGATATTTATCTTCCAGCAGAATACCTAAGTTTGGGGTTCCGCAAGGTAGTGTACTTGGGCCATTATTATTTCTGCTTTACATTAACGATCTACCGCGTCAAATTCATCATCCAATGACATTATTTGCGGATGACAGCACAGCTATAATTGAATGCATAGATAAAATGGAATACAAAAAAGATATAAACGACACCCTTAAAACTATAATAGATTGGCTTAATAAAAATAATCTAGTCATAAATCTAAGTAAAACACAAGTCATGCATTTCTACCAGCGGCGAAAGCCAGAAAATATGATGGTAACGTATAATGACCAAAACGTAGATACAACTACAGTAACAAAATTTCTAGGAGTACACATCGACAATAAACTGACATGGAAACATCAAGCTGAAAACGTGTGTAATAAGTTAAGTAAAACGGCGTATGTACTCTATAGCCTTTCAAAAAAAGTTAACATCAATACATTAGTAATAGCATATCATGGTTTAGTTGCTTCCTCACTAAGATTTGGTGTAATTTTTTGGGGAAACTGCAGTGAGAGAGAAAGGATATTTAGGGCCCAAAAACGGTGCCTTCGATCAATGACAGGTCTTAAAACTACAGAAAGCTGTCGGCCTGTTTTTAAGTCTTTAAGGATACTTACGTTGCCATCGTTGTATATACTAGAAGTTGCCCTATTCGTAACAATGAACAAGCACCTCTTTACGTCAGTAGCAGATAAAAGACAACGATCAGGACCAATAAGGTCACAATATAAGAATCAACTTTACACAGGTGGTTACCAAACGTCTTTACTTAGAAACAACATCCTAACCATGGGTCCTATTATATATAATAAACTGCCGTTACATTTAAAAGAATTACCCATCAAAGTTTTTAAAAAAAAGTTAACTGAACTGCTACTGGACAAGTGTTACTACTCAATCAATGATTTTCTCACTGACAAAACTTTCTGATAAAGGGGTGTATTCTGATTCCGTGTTTCCGTTAATTTTATTGACATTTGTAATTAAATTTAGTAAAAGAATTGGCTGTCATTTTAAAATTAATTTGTTGACATTTTGTAGTTTAATTTATTGATATTTTTGTAGTTTAATTTATTGAGTTATTAAAAATTGTATTTATTGACATTTGTAACATAGTTTTCTACCATTTTTAATTATATTGATTGTCATTTGTAGTTTAATCATATTGACATGTTGACATTTTTATTTAATTTTCTAATTCTTACTATTGGCATTGGGCCTAATTCCGAATGTCTTAATATGAGTATTCTTAATGATGTTAGCAATGCTGTTAAGTGAATGGAATGCAATTTTTATGTTTCTTTGTTTACTGAATGTTTTATGTTAAATAATTTTGCATGCCGTACGGCAAAATGTATCGGGACTCTCATAAAAATTACCATCATATCTGTATACCTACATTATTGGCAAATAAATGATTTCTATTTCTATTTCTATTTCTATTTAATAAAAAAAGAATCATAGAAATCGGTACAAAAACACCAAACTTATACATGAAATACCTACGCTAACAAGCCATCGCGCGTGAATAGAGAAGCAAGCTGTAAGGATCATTTTTGCGTAACGGTTGCCGCGCTCGACACGGCTCGCGGCGGCAGAGTATAAAAGGGGCGGGAGGCGAGCGCAAGCTTCTAGAACCCGACGACCCCATTACCCTCTTACAAGAGAGCAGTAGGGAAACCAGCACACTTAGAAAGTACAAAAACAAATACCGACCGCGTCTCCGGCCCCGCCGCCGAGGCCCTCCGCGACCCCCCAGTAACATCACTACCCGACCCTTGCTCGACGAGCCAGCCCGCGCCGCTGAGCCTGTAGAATTAAACCAACCCCCAAATAATAATTTGACCCAGCCCGACCCTTGTTGTCCCCTCAATGACGCACTAAGCCTAGGCCCGAACCCCACAGGGGGTGCCCTTAGTGTCTGTTCATTTAATTTGTATCCTTAGTTTGTAAGCCCTGGCTGGGGGCCTTAAAGTAATTTTTGGCCACCACAGGATTGTCCGGTTAAGCAGCTTCAACCTTAGCGAGTTGTTGCGCTGCGAGAGGCCATACCAAAAAAAAAAAAAAAAAAAAAAAGCGCAAGCTTCATTCAACATTTGGCTGTTGATGCGTTCAGAGTGTTGGACTTTATTGACAGACAATAATTGTTATTTTATAAACCGTGCTTATCAGCGCGACTTTTAGTCTTTAAATAGTTTATTTTAATTTCTTTTGTTGTTATTTTATGAATTAGGTTTAGTTTTGTTTAAATTGTAAACTATTAATAGTTGCTATTTTTTTTAAGTGAAGTAGTAGTAGGTAGAATAGAAGTAGAAGTAGTACTCATAGACTTTTAGATAAGTACTGATAGGTTAGTTTTGGGTCATTCATGTTTATTTTTTTGTATTGAGTAGGTGAAACTGTATTATAACTGTATGTATAAAATAAAAATAATAATAAATAATAATAAAATAAAAAAAAAAAAAAAAAAAAAAAAAGGTAAAAGCGTAGGTACTTTTTCAAAACTATGAGGGAGGACATCTGCTAATTTTTTTTCGAAAAACGACGGAAACGCGGACGAAGTCGCGGGCAAAAGCTAGTTAAGTCATAAATATTTAAGTATAACAAAAGGATTAGTTTTTATTGCAATAAATCTTTTTAGTCTGCTGACGAAATAATAGGATTAGTTTAAAGATTAGACTTCTTAGTTCTTGTAGAAGTTTTTATTTCGCAAAATAACTGGCAACGTGGGCTGCAGATGATTTAATAGGTACATAATCGGAACGATTGTCTATTTAAGGCATAAAATCTGGTGAACACCTGCCCCCAAACCTTGTTCGAGCCAGCCCGCGATGCTGAGCCTGTAGTTCTAAATCCGCCTCTAAATAATGATATCATTCAGATCCAGCCTGTCCCTAGGCCGCCGAGGCTCGTACCCCACAGGGGTGCCCTTAGCGTGTAGTCGCTTAGTTTGTGAGATTTTCGCCCTGGCTGGAGACCTTCCTCTCAAGGCATCCACAGGATACTCCGACCTCATAAATTGAACGGCGAGATGCCATTCACAAAAAAAAAAAAATGAACTCCTGCCGTATCAGTCTCGAATTTTTCAACTTCGTTTTCCAGGAGAAGTTATTTGGTACCTGTGTGTAATTTTTGTGACAAATGATCAATAATCTGAATCTTCTCATCACATCGTTAAACGGACAAATTACAATTACATTAATATCTCTATAAACCTCCCAAAAACTTTTGAGTTATAGATGTCGAGACGCGGCGTTTAAACATTTGTACACACGGAGTCACATCAAGCTGTACATTTCCAGTATAACACACCTCGCTTTGTATTGGGTTCCCGTACAATGAGAGATCCGCATAAACTGGTTACTGTAGTTTAATTTGTCGTCGAAATAAGAATGATTGTTGATTGCTTGGCTTGCTGACTGAGGTAAAAATTCTGTGAAGGGACACGGAAACACGAAGATGACCGAAGCGCATATCTTATGTGGTATTATTGTACGTAATTGTCACTATTTTATCTTCTAAATATAAGTCTATAGACTTTCGTAATAAATGGGCTATCCAAGACTTACAACACTAAGAATTCTTCAATTCAAATCAGTCGTTCCTGAGATCCGCACGTCAACGTCAACCAAACAAACTCTTCAGCTTTATAAGATTAGTTTAGATACAAGAACTTTTCACTCTTTACTGACATCATCATCTGCCTAGCCTTTACCCAACTATGTTTGGGTCGGCTTCCAGTCCAACCGGATGTAGCTGAATACCAGTATTTTACACGGAGCGACTGCCTATCAGACCTCCACAACCCAGCTAGCACTGGGTAACACGATTCCCTTTGGTAAGACTGGTTGTCAGACTTTCGAGCCCCTGACTACCTGTAACGACTGTCAAAGATTTACAAATGACAACCGGGACCAACGGTTTAACGTGCTTTCCGAGCACGGAGGAAGTTCGGTATGTAATGGGTGGTCACCCATCCACGGATCATCCTAGGCAAGCGCGGCTTAACCTAAAGATATACCCGAGCGGCTGTTATTATTTAGCCACGAGCTCCTGTCACTCTTTACTGACCATTTAATTGACATTATATTGCACTATTTTACATACAACAAACTCCTAGCAAGTCCTTACACTATCTTACCGACTATTCCCTTGGTGACACTAGTAAAATAACGTGGAAAAGATAACCATTTGAAATAGGCACTTAATACGTCCTTAAGGAAGATAAAGAAATTAATATCAATTCACAAATGTCTTTAAAAGATAACGAACATATAACGTAGATATTAACGAATAGGGTATTTAGCAATACGACATGATAATAATATAATAGATGCCAATCCTTATTTCCTAACTAATATTATAAATGCGAAAGTAAATTTGTTTGTTTGTTTCTTATCTTTTCACGCCTAACCCACTCAGTAGCAGCCATGGAGTCTGGATTTGCGCCCGGTTGATTTCAATAGGCTCGCCCACTATTACATGGAACTTTAAACAAAACTGGCGCACGAGATCGGTCAATGTAGCGACACTTGGGGGAGGCCTATGTCCAGTAGTGGACGTCTTTCGGCTAAAATGATGATGATGAAACATAACTGGCGAAATGTGGGATGTTGTTGTGTTAGGTACACCTCTGCCTAATCCTTCGGGGATTACAGGCGTGATGTTATGTTATAACTCAGTAAAACCATAATTTTTTCGGTTGCGAATCATATTTTAATCAACATACTATCTGATACTGCCCTGCAACTTGCAAAAAAAGCTAAGAAAATTTGAATTTCGTGGGCTACCTTGGTACTTCAGCCCTCCTTTTTTTTTTCGGATGGGAAATCATCATAAGACTCCTCCCGCTCTGGGCGGAGCGGAAGGGAGTGTCAGACTTTTACTGACTAAAAACCATCCATGTTCCTTCTTTTGCCCTTTATGTTCCAGGGCTGCGGTATCTCTTTCGAACAGTCCCACAGCCCTGGCAGGCATCGGCCCTTGCGGGCCCCTCATGTTTGCTGACATCTCTTTGAGGCGCGCGTGGAACACGAACGCGCCGTCGACACGGCTGCTTCAGCCCTCCTAGTTTCCTATTTCGTTGATAAGGCTCCGAATTGATGAATTCATCAGTCAGGATATTTCTCTTAATGCATTATAACTATGTTCACAATACGAATGGATTAACTATACGTTCGTAGGTAAGTACTTCTAAAAGAAACTGCACAGTCATCTTTTGCAGCATATCACCTCAACTTAATATTAAAGTTTTTATAAGCCTTGCCAAAGATTAAGATGATTTATTTTGATAGATAGATACTTCGATTTTGTTGTACAGTTTACAAACCTTCGAGTCGTGACATCGTGTATGTTATTCTTTTATTTTTGGTTTTCGAAAAAGATGGAACGAACTATTTTTTTTTAATCAAATTATGAACACATTCTGTCTAGGTAAATTTAACTTGACTAAAATGACAGCTGTCCTGTTAGAATTTATATAATTAGGCCGATTATTAAGACTATGTTTTTTTTAATTTAATTTAATTGGCCCTAATTAATATTCATATTTACATAGAGTAAAATATGCATTTGCATTTATTTATTTTGATATGACCAACACTACTAGTCCCTTTAGTTTGGCAGTTCTCATTATAATCAAGTTAGATTGTAAAGACCACATAGCCAAAGCCCGAACCAAATGCTCAGCCTAAGAATGTTAATTAAACTTTATAACGAATATAAGTAACACTCGCAGAAAAATATGTAGCTATGTTAAAAAATGTAGCTCCTAGGCACAATAAACCATTCTCGAATCCCATCTACTCCGTACCAAATCGCCAATTTTTTGTCGTATCAAAAATACTATTCAGCAATTTTTTGCCACCTTCATTAGTCATTGTGGCCCCCTTAATAATTGTGCGTCTATGATTTATATCATTCTTACATTGTTACTGCGATTTAAACAGCATTTTAATCTAAAGACACGATTTTATAATTTTTATAGGTTTTTTTTGGGGTTCCGTGGCTAAACAAGAAAAGTTTTGGTACCATTGCGCATTGTCCTGTCCGTTTGTGGGACCCAGTCATTTACTTTCAGGATACTGTGGTACAATACTTGTAGTGTGTCTATTTAATATATACGAGTATGTAGATACTGTATCACAGCCACAAGTAGTCAGTTCACTAATGTCAACTAGTAGTCACCACGAATGTCGGGAAGGTGAAAGGTAGAAGCGCGAAAAAGCGGTAAAGCGTACCCTGGACTGAGGCTTGGTAATGCTGGTGAGTCTTTAATATAGTTTTTAAATTGTGTTATCAACGTATTAGCTCTGCTACAAGTGGATTCTACAATGCTGATCCAAGTATTTTGATGAAAGATAAATAAAGCTACTTGAAAAGTTGGGAACAAAAATTTTCAATTCAAATTAAACAATTAAATCATCATTATTATTGACAGGCTTCTTCTGCTGCTGATTGCGGTGTTGGAGAAGCCAACAAATTTATACCACCGATTGAATAACTGTCTAGGCCATCTGGTCTGGACGCTCTTAACTTGCACGTCTTTCTACATTGTTCTCACATTTATGTATAATCTCAACATGAATGATGTAACCAAGATTTTGTAACAATATTTTGATTGAAAAGAGTGTCCATGGAGTTTCTTGCCCATTCTTCTCCATAGAGATCTACGCTTTGGAATGTGCAACTACAGTACTTTCTCAAGTTATTATGCCTTGTGACGATGATTACTTCGCTTTTTTTTTTTGTTTTTCTGTCATTCAAAAGTACCTGTAGTGGTCTAATTGAAATAAATATTATGAGTTTGAGTTTGAGGTATGATAATCGTCCAAATTGTTCGCCAGGGTAGCCCGCGAAAATGCAAAAAAACTTAAGAAAAATTTGCGGTTCCATCACAACGTCTTGCTGAATAAATATCCGACGCTACGGAACTCTATACTAAGCATGGCTTTACACACTCTTAATCGTTTTTTTTGCAGACCGTAGGTGTTAGCGTTATTAAATTATCGTCCGAAGGTTAAGTTAGTCAAGTTTTTAGTTTATTAGCCTAGGTTAGCCTTCCGGGACGTGTGTATAATTGTTTTAGCACTTTTTTATGTAAATTATCTTATTTTTTAGGTTTTCTTGTGCACGTATGTGACGTAAAAACTTTACAGATATTTTTGGTGTAATTAGTAATAAATTACATATGTATGTTTGTGGAGTGGTTTTAGTAATGTGTGATGTAATTTCGGATTTATATAATGAATTTTATGTTTTTCTAGGTATGCAGTGCTGTCCAGTATGAAAAATATAAATTGTGTTTTTTTTTTAATACTAAATAGGCTTGCGTTTGGCCGCAACTGGCCCGATGTGAAGCAATGACGCGGCCTAGGGTGGAGCACGCTTGCCTAGAAGAAACCGATTCACTCGAACTTTGAAGAGATCCAGATTATAATGATCAGGGAACAGAGAAGCGGTTTCGTCTGTTTTGTCATTTGTCCCCAGTTGAAACACTAGGAAGTTGAGTATAGTACCTAGACGTTTTGGGGGACCTTCTCATGTAAATTTCACGTTCAAAAGTGCTGATTGTCAGCCTAATAAAATTTTAATAAACGGTTAATAACATCTTCAAGGTAATTCAGGATTTTATTTTATTTTGTGCACATTTAATTTGTGGCTCTATCACAAATAGTTTTTTTTTTGTTTTCTCGTTGGTGCTAATCTGCAATCAGTTGTCCACTATAAGCAGATATGATGTGAGATATTGTCTGATCAAGTGCATCCTCCAGCGAGGATGGCTACTCTTTGTATATATGACATTCACTAGACTATGTCTTTTCTCTTGAGGCGCTTTTGATAACTGCGCTTAATTAAACTTGCTGCAAGTATAGGTATTCGGGTGATTTTCCAGCCGCTTCTGGTATTTTTCTGTTGAGGCCTGGATTTCCTCTTTTACAGTGGCTATATTTAGTTGTGAATGGATTTCAGTGTTTGTAATGAACCACAAATAGAAATGTGCACACAACTAGTACTTATGCATACAGGATGCTGAGAAACAATTTTTTTTTGGTGTGAAAAATCTACGCTCATTGTAACGCACTCGAAATATTCCGTTGATGGGCCCATTGAATAGTACAGGGGTCATGGAAGTATTTAAAGTAAACATAACAACATCACGCCTGGGGGGTTACTATGTCTTAATTCCAGTGTGGGAATGAGACAGAGCTATACTGGTGTCTAGCGCTATCTCTTTCCCACACTAAAATTACTCCTGATTTAAGACGTCGTGGTAGGCCACCTGTAATCCACGAAGGTTTAAGCAGAGGTGTTCCCTTTAGTATATAAAGTAAAGTTATAACATTTAAAACTTGTATTAAAAAATCGTGGGTAAGAGTTGACCTTCAATATTTCCGTAACTAGAGTTTTCCCAGGTATGAACTAAAACAAAAAAAATATCGCGATGACGGGAAGACCAAGTACCTCTAACACTCTTTATAGGTTACTAGCGGCTCGTCTCGGCTTTGCACGGGTGCCTATGTTACTCAGGGTGAATGTAGCTTTCCAATGCTGAAAGAATTTTTGAAATCGGCCCAGTAGTTTTTGAGTTTAGGTATTCATTACAAACATACACACACACAAAAATACAAATTGTTCCTCTTTATAATATTAGTGTAGATTCATATTATTACTAGAACTACGGTTCTAAGGTAAATATCTAACCAAAAATAAATAAACATACATAACAACAGCCTACAGACATAATTACATACACCCGCATACGACTAAACTAACTTTAGATGTCTAGGCCTCATTTACATAACAACCAAAATAGACTGAAATTAGCACTCCTATCCCACAAACTAGTTCCATTTATGTCTAAAAGAGTTTGTCGCATAACATCATGCTTATATTATCAGAGGGTGTAGACAGAGTTGGTAATTCCACAATCCGACAGGGGTTTTATTTTATTTATTTATTTATTTATTTATGTACACACAGATACTTAACAGGACAATATATTAACAAAGAAGAGCACAAAGGTACTGCTTATTTCATAAGAAATTTCTTCCAGCAGACCTGCGAGAGGAAACATGGATTAGAATTGTAGACACAGTGTGTAGAAAAGACAAAACAAGTAAATTTAACTTATATAACTTAAAACAAAAATAGATCTATAAAAATAA
Source organism: Eurois occulta (assembly GCA_950022335.1). Taxonomy (NCBI): domain Eukaryota; kingdom Metazoa; phylum Arthropoda; class Insecta; order Lepidoptera; family Noctuidae; genus Eurois; species Eurois occulta. The sequence continues at coordinate 6,267,021 of OX465502.1, forward strand.
ACATACATACTAATATATACACATATAAAAAAATTAGAAAATACTAGTATTGTAAATATTTTCCTATACTATATATACATACATATAAATACAGAATATTACTGTATAGAGGAGAGGTAATGCTCTTTGACTTGTTTTTTGAAGAGAAATAATGTTTTGCAATCTCGAATGTTAGGCGGAAGTGAGTTCCACAAACGTACTGCGTGAACAGAGAAGGAGTAAGAATATAGTTCAGTTTTATGGGATGGGAAATTAAGATGATGCCTGAGGTGGGATCTACACAGAGCATCAGAAGGACGGGTAAAGGAAAAACGATCGCGCAGGTAGCTGGGATATGTGGGGTTATAAAGGATGTTGTAGAGGAGACATAATATGCGAGTGTTCCTACGAAGACGGATAGGGAGCCACTTGAGTTCCTTGCGGAAGTGAGAAACATGGTCATATTTCCTCAGACCAAACACAAAACGAATGCAAAGGTTTTGCAAGCGCTCAAGCTTATTCAAAAGCTCCTCGGTGGCATCCAAATAGCAGGCATCAGCGTAATCAATGATCGGCTGAATCAGAGTTTGAGCCAAGTAAATTTTGGTTTTAAAAGGTAAGAAGCTCTGTAAGGATTTAAGCGAGTGGAAAGAAAAGTGAACCTTACGACTAACCTCATTCACTTGAGCTCGCCAAGACAGATTGCTGTCAATTAAGACACCAAGGTCCTTAGCTGTTTCAGTATATGCTATGGTCGTGCCACCCAGAGATAATGCAGGCAAAGATGACAAGTCAAGTGCAGAGCGATAGTACCTGCTACCTATAATCATAGCCTGCGACTTAGCAGGGTTAATCTGTAAGCCGAACGACTTGGCCCACTGATAAATGCTTTCTAGGTCACGATTCATAGCATTGATTGCTGATTCCGCATCAGCCAGCAAGAAATGTTGATACAGCTGCAAATCGTCTGCGTAGAGATGGAAGCTGGAGGTGATAACTTTAGTAACAGTGTTAATGAAGATAGAGAAAAGAAGAGGAGAGAGAACGCCACCCTGAGGAACACCAGCAGTAAGATCACACCAGTCAGAGTAGATCTCTTCATGGCGGACACACTGAGAGCGACCCCGAAGATACGAGTCAAACCAGGCTAACGCAGCGGCAGAGAAGTTATAGGATTGAAGGATCCCAAGAAGGATGTCGAAATCCACTGAGTTGAACGCGCAACTAAAGTCAAGTAACACTAAGACAGTCAAAGATTTATTGTCCATAGCCCAGCGGATATCGTCAGTAACCTTCAAGAGTGCAGTAACAGTACTGTGGCCAGTACGGAAGCCAGATTGGAATGGGGAAATAAGAGCATTAGACGATAGATATTTGGAAATTTGACCATGAACAATGTGTTCGAGAACTTTGGAAAGGAAAGGAAGAATGGAGATGGGCCTAAAGTCGGATAAGGAAGAAGGATTGGTAACTTTAGGAAGTGGTATTATGTGAGCCTGTTTCCAGGCTGACGGAAATATACCAGAGAATAAAGAAAAATTAACAATATGAGTAAGGGTGGGGAGCAGCTCTGAAATAAGAGGTATAATCATTCTCGAACACAAATTATCATGGCCCGCAGCAGAGGAGGAAATAGAGAGAAGGGACTTTTTGACAACGTCTTCGGAGACAGGACTGAAATTAAAAAGTGTACAATTTGGTAACGGCAAGTTAGAGAGCTCAAATATAGTTGAAGCTTTAACGCTTGGGGCCAGAGAAACAGGTGGAAAAGAAAAGTGCCTGTTAAGAGCGCACAAGTCGACATCTTTACAGGTATTCGTGGTAGATTTGCCGATACCGACGGACTTTAAAAATTTCCAGATATCTGAGGAGTTACGATCGACGAGAGATTCATGGAAATAGCGTCTCTTGGCATCCCGACACATGCGATTGCAGCGGTTACGCAGAGCTTTAAAGTGAATGAGATTAAGTTCCGTGGGTCTGCGCCTATACCTACTCTTCGCCTTATCCTTACGAGCGATAGCATTTTTAATTTCGGTAGTCATCCACGGAGCGGGATTATGTTTAATTTTAATACGCCGACGAGGGGCATGTTTATCGTAGAGATCTAACACAATGGCATTGAAGCTATTCACCTTTTCATCGATACTGGCGCTTTCGATAACGTGAGTCCAATCTATAACACCAGCATCTCGTTTCAAAGCCTCCAGGTCTAAGCTGTTAAAACTACGGAGAAAACAGAATCGAGGCTTACGTTTCGGAGGTCGGATACGATATGAAAGGTAGATGAGGTCATGATACGAAAAGGTTGCAGTGAGTTGCCCAAATTCAGCAACATTATGAGACGAAGATACGATCATTAGGTCTAGAAGAGAAGGCGTGCAATTAGGGAAGTTATGGGTCGCAGAGAGAGGTAGAATTTCAAGATTGAAAGAGGAAAAAAGCGAACGCAGTTTATGTGAACGAGAATCATTTTTAATTAAACATGTGTTAAAATCACCCATTAAAATGACATGCTCGTATGATGGGCAAAGATTATTAAGCGAGGATTCTAAGGATTCAAAATAGTTAACGTGTAGGTTAGGAGCATAAAACACAGCAAGCAATACATTGGTATGATTTAAGGTGATCTCCAGAAACAATGATTCAGCCGACCCAGAGTACTGAGATGGAGACGCACTTACAATTTTGTGCGGTATATCAGCACGTATGTAAATGGCAACACCACCACCACCCTTGCCAATCCTGTCATTTCTGACCAGAACAAAACCAGGAAGTGCGTAGTGCGTAGAAAGGAGAGAGGGTTTCAGAAAAGTCTCAGATATTAGGAGTGCATCAAGATGAACACTGCTAAAGGATGCCAGAAGATCGGAATAGTGGCTAGGAACACTTTGAGCATTAATATGAGCTATGTGCAGATTGTTAGGATAGTTAGAAAAAACAGAGGAAATATTATCATGCAAAGTATGAAGCGAAGGCTCACTGTCCGCACTAACAAAGCTACAAGTCGAGGAAGAACAAGAGAAAAAACTGTCATTTAAGTCAGCTGGAATATTCATAGATAAATACAAATATTATATAATTATAAATAACTAAAAAACAAAACGAAAAAAAAAAAAAAACTACAATTAAATTTACGGCTGGTTGTTTTCAAATACAACCACCCTACCTCACTAGTGTGTTGGAAGAAATTGAACAAATCAGTAGTAAAAGTAAAATAAAAAAGAACAGTCATGTAACACGAAAAACAAAGAAACAAATTTTAAAAACTAAATAAACAAGATATTCGCGTAAAACGAATCACAACCGCAAGGCACACAAATAGGCATTACAACTAAACAGGAATGGAACGCTTTACGTCAAGTTAATAAAGTCATATTGACAGTAATGATAGAATAGTGAGTGACATTAGAAATTAAAGTTTTGTAAACATACCGACACGACTTAAAACATGCTCTAACAAAATGTGAAGGTGATACAGAGAACATACAATATTAAAAGTAGCCGCGGTGGTTAAAAGTAAAGAGCATATTATGAAAAATAATCGTACAATACGGCTGATTTACAAAATAACTGAGTAAACAGACAATCCAATGGTACACAACTAACATTAGTTACGTCGGCGCGCCTTTCTTTGGCCTCTTGTAGGTGTAGCGGTAACTTCGCTTGGGCTCACACTCTTAGGAGAAGTATGTACCTCTGACCGCGCAGCATCTCCAGAAACGCCTGTGGCCTTGGGGAACCGCGAGACCAGCGCGCGAAGTTCACCCGGAGTCTCAATCTTGTGACGCTTACCATCCGACGTGACGATCGCTATCCTGCCCTCCACCGACCAGCAGTTCGGCACCCCAAAATGCTTGCGCGCGTCCATGAACGTACGGTGTCTTGTGTGCGTCAAGAATTCAGAGATAGTGGTTGGGTTTTTGAAGTCCTTTGTAAATGATAGTGAGCCAATTGTTAATAAACGCACAAAATTACTAACTGGACTAATTATTGAGAATCTCCTAATGGAAAAACCATGCAATCAAAAAGTAGTTATTCAAACCTTGGATTAATTTATAAGGGGTTTGTCAGTTCTGGTTCCCTCACGATGTTTTACCTTCACCGATGTTAGTGGTGTCCAAGACAAAATTAGAAACAGAGGCCGTAGCGGCTAGCTAGCGTACGAGCGCGCTATTTGAATCAAAAATACAATTATTATCCTATAGCATTTTAGAATTATTTGCAACAAGCACAATCAGTATCATCCTTATCTATGAATAAATTCTTAAAATTGTGAAAAAAAAAAACAAAATATTAAGAATTTATACATTTATATGAGAAACGAGTACTTATGTTTAATTTTTATTACAATTTATTTTCATTAAATTTACACTGCGCACTCGTGCTAGGGCCTATGGTATCTTAATCGTTGTAAAACTTAACTCAATCTTATTTATTTAAACTTCGTGTACAATAGTGGTACATAGGCGGACTTAATGCCGCTAGGCATTCTCGACCAGTCAACCGAAAACAAGAAAACATTGTGATAGGGTACAAAATCAATATATAAAAAAATAACTTCATGTTTTCGAAAATTTATATGCACGTACATAAATAAAATAAACCAAAATCTAAAAAAAAACAATCAAATAAAATGTTCTTGAATATAAAAATCCCGTGTCACGGTGTTTGCGGTCGCACTACTCCGAAACGGCTCACCTGATTTTTATGATTTTTTAATGTATATTTAATAGGTATGAGAGTAGGTCATAAAGTATATTTCACACCGCTAATTTCGGTACGCGGACGAAGGCGGGCACAGCTAGTATCCGTTTAAAATCTGCTACCTAATAAAATATTTTTTAACTTTTCTGTGGCCTACATTCCTAGATAAAAGTGGCCCAGTATTTGTCTTCAAGCTCGCAAGGAATTGAGAAAAATTCTTCTCAATTGTGGATGCTTACAGTGCTGCATTGTTGGAATTATACTGGACTTTATGAAGTTATATTTCTAGCTTATGCCCGCGGCTTCGCATGTGTGGAGTTCGGTAATTTTACCCTGTGTGTTAATCCGGGCAATAAACTATCTATGTGCCAAATTTCATCCAAATCCGTTCTGTAGTTTTTGCGTGAAAGAGTAACAAACATGCATCCATCCATCCTCACAAACTTTCGCATTTATAATAAATAGTAAGTAAGAAAAAAGTAGTGAGATTGCCTTGTTGGTTTAGTAGTTACAAGCACTAATGCTGAGCATGACGTCTTGTGTTCAATTCCTATATCGATCAAGGTGTTATTGGGTTTTTTCATGAGACATTTTCCAGAAGAGGGCCCTCAGTCTGGATGTGTGGTCGGTTGATGACAACAGCTTCGCCTTCCCTGCTATAGAGGACTTAAACACGTGTGGTTTCAGTTCTATACACCATTATTTTTAGGTCGTTCTGGAGCCGAATACCATGAACTCGATCATCGAACTCGAAACGATTGGGACTATTTTTTTCAAAAAATAACAATAAAAAAAAAACACGAAAGAATAAATTTAATGTTTTTTTTGTGAAATAATGAGTATCGATCGTTGAATGAATTTTTCAATGGGTATCGTTCGCATGTGTTGCCGATCGTGGATACGTTTTACACACACATAATGCATTTGAGTTCTCATTATTTAAAAAAAAAACATTAAATTTATTTTTTCTAGTTTTTTTTATTGTTATTTTTTGAAAAAAATTGTCCCAATCGTTTCGAGTTCGATGATCGAGTTCATGGTATTCGGCTCCAGAACGACCTAAAAATAATGGTGTATACTTCACTGTTATTTTATTATGATTACTTGGTGATAGGTATTACAGGAAATGGAAAATATTTATTTATTTATTTAAAATAACTTTTGCCAGCGACCTTCGCTCACGTGAAATTAATATAAAAAATATTACTTCCCTTTTTGAATCGAATTTTGTTACCAATTTTAAAGGGTTTTGATTTTTATACACGAAACCCTAATTATTTTTCTAAAATAAAAGTAGCCTAACATAGCCCAGCTTATAACATCAGCTATATGCCAGTAAAAGTCCTGTCAAAATCGGTCCAGCCGTTTCGGAGATTAACCGGAACAAACAGACCGACAAGAAATGAAAAAAATGTGTTTTTGTTATAAATGCCGTGTATATTTTCATAGGCATTCAGTAAAAAGCTGTTATTTTGATGTTACAGACACTTCAATTTTATTTATTTTGGATAGATGTATAAATAGATACGCCAACAGTAGGTACAGTTAACAAGTGATTCAAAAGTATGTGATTGTAAATTAAAGGCAAATAATTCACTTCGACGCCACACAGTTCTGACGCGAACTCCGTTCATTAGTATTGAAATTCTGATTTTGATCATCTAATTTTACTGTTGACTGTACATACATTTTACATTCGCATACGCAACATTCTCATAGGTAAGTACAATTGTACAATAAAGCTATATCATCGTAAAGTAATAGAAATAAATTGTTAAAAACAATATGAGTGGACAATCATTACAAATCTGGCAAGTCCTTCGGAGATTACAGGCGTGATGTTATGGTTATGTTATGTTATACATTATGCTAACTGCCAACCATAAATGAATTCCCAATCGTATATTATTACATTTCTTCGTAACCAATCAAGCAGAATGATAAATAACATTGAATCCGAACGCGGCTAATTTGTGCAGGACATTTGTTACGAACCATCTTTGTGATAGTGATGTCATTCTGTTGGAACGTTGATGTAGATAGACTAGAAGTGATTTAAAAACTACGAAAAAATTTCTAAAAATTTTGAATCCACGTACTAGATCAGTGGTCTTAACCGGTGGTCCGCGGACCACTGGTGGTCCCTGGAAGCATCCCAAATGGTCCGCGGAGCCGTCCTAATTAAAAAGTGACAACGAGTCGACACTATGCGAACAATTTGCAATCACAAAAATCTCATTAAAATCTGTAACTGAAATGTGAATTTATCGTAAAAAAAATTAAAATCAATTTCTCTAAAGATAGATCAACCTTTTATTTAATTACATTTAGGTATTGTATACAGGGTGATTGGTAATTGGGTACACTCCTTGAAATGCGTGATACTAGAGAGAAATTTGCAACAAATTTACTATTTAGCCCCGATAACAGCTAGGGGTCCCCCCTCTGAGTGGTTTCGGAGTAATCAAACTTTTGAGTTTTTTGTTTTTTTTTTGTATTACCTCCAAACTATAAACCAACTGGGTGGTCCATGGCAAGACCGAAATTTTGTCAAATGGTCCCTCGTGACTAAAATATTAAGAACCACTGTACTAGATGGAGGGACGCCTTGGATGGCTGTCTCACCAACTGGCGATAAGAAGCACAACACAGGAGTGGAAGATTCAGGTTAACAAAAAAAAAAACTGTTTTAGGTTTTAGCTTTGTTCTTTTTTTTTTCGGATGGTAAATCATCAAATGACTCCTCTCGCTCTGGGCGGAGTGAAAGGGAGTGTCAGACTTTTACTGACTAAAAACCATCTATGTTCCTTCTTTTGCCCTGTATTTTCCAGGGCCGCGGTATCTCTTTCGAACAGTCCCTCAGCCCTTTAGCTTTATGTCTGCTATGAGGTCACCACGATCTATATTTCTGTACTAAAATAGATTGAAAGCGGAGTTCCCTCTTTGGCATGAGAAATGAGAACGAAGAGAAAAAACTCAGCTCCCGTATCTCCATCCGCATGCTGTTTCACTAGTTTTTTAGGAAGCTAGGTCATCTGCAGGTAAAACATTTACCATCTTATAATACTAAACGCAAAGTTATGACAAACTTAACCCTGATTAAATCTATAGAATCTGAAGGTTAAACTTGCTACTTCGTATGCAATATTGTTTTAATTTCTAGCAATGTATCATGCATAACAATATTTCAGTTGCACACTGCACAGTTAAAACCACAGCTTCATCACTCAAGCCACATCAAGTCTCTCGACATCCGTGTTCGGTTCCGGTCAGTTCAAACTTCGAACATGGATGATTTATCGGCGCACGCGACGATCAAGCGATGGACCGGTCACGAGCAACGTAGGAGACCTTCTCGTCTAGAAGAAATAGGTAAGCTTCGGTTTTTAATTATTTGCGGAATGATCACGAAGTTAACGTTGTAGAAGCTTGGTTGGTAATTGTTTTTTAAGTGGTTGGATTGCTTTGCAAGTATGATTAAATTGCTTTGTTGTACACCAAAATTATAACAATATTTATTTACAGAAAATAATCGACTTCCAACAACACTCAAATCAGTTGAAAATTAACTTTATTTTCGGAAGTCGGTGACTTTGTTTCATTGACTTTATTATCACCGACTACAGAAAGTAAAGTTATTTTTCACTTTTAGTATTTTTTTGTTTTAATTTAGTCGGTTTTTTAATTTTTTGGAAAAATGTTTTACCCGTTTTCGTTGTGGTATCTCAAACAAATCATTGTCAAATATCAATATTCATTGTAAATACATAGAAGTTATAATACATAGGCTGCACTAAAAGTATCGGGAATGGAATATTTCCACTGTTCCTGTCATATTAAAATCTTTTTAATTGAAAACTCCTTGGTTTTAAAAATCGAATAATATTTATTTATTTAAAAAAAGATTCTCGGTCTGGTCACAAGGTTTTGTCAAACTTGTTTAGTCGTTGAGAAAATGGAATTGACCACTAAACAAACATTTCCACACCCTAGGTATCACTGACAGTCCCCTGTGCAGGGCGTGCATGGAGGCGGAGGAAACGATAGCGCACGTACTCCTTGAGTGTACTGGCGTCACCCATATACGCGAGGAGACCCTTGGAACGCCAGGATCTTTTGCGGATGCCCTGAGAAGACCGGGAAGTCTGATCTGCTTCTGGAGGGAGGTGGGCTGGTTGGAGTAACGGCCACCATGGCTCACGCACAATGGTCCACTTTAAGGACTAAGTGCGGAAACCAAAATCCCTAACATAGAAATGGAATTGACTCGAGAAAATTCAAGAGCGATTTATTATGACTTTCGAAGTGGTTTAACACCAAAACAGTGTGTTGACCGGATGATTTCTGCATTTGGTGATGAAGCCCCATCCAAAACCACAATTTATCGCTGGTTTGCTGAATTTCAACGTGGACGTGTCGCGAAATTCAGGCAACTTTAGACATTGGCATGAGTCAAATACAAATAATCTTGCATGAACAATTAGGTGTAAAAAAGTTGTTTTCCCGATGGATACCGCATTCGCTCTGTGAAAAGCGGCTCGCGTTACTTGGTGCGTCAGAACTCTCGAAAGATTCCACGCAGGATCCTCAAATGCTGTATACAACATCGTATCAGGTGACGAATCCTGGATATACGCGTACGAACCCGAACCCGAAACAAAAAACCAGTCACGAGTTTGGGTGTTCGAAAATGAGTTAAAGCCAACAAAAATTGTTCGTTCACGGAGTGTTGCAAAAAAAATGGTGGCCACGTTTGTCTCTAAAACCGGCCATGTTGCGACTATTCCTCTTGAGGGACAAAGAACGGTTAATGCAGAATGGTATGCTAACATTTGTTTGCCACAGGTCGTTTCTGAACTCCGTAAAGAGAACTGCAACCGCCGCATCATCCTCCATCACGACAATGCGAGTTCTCACACCGCGCACAGAACAAAAGAGTTTTTAGAGCAAGATAATATAGAATTATTAGACCATCCGCCGTACAGCCCCGACCTAAGCCCATGCTTTCTATATTTTCCCTAAAATAAAGAATAAATTGCGTGGTCAGAGATTTTCATCACCTGAAGAAGCTGTGTGTCACGCCTACAAAACGGCCATTTTGGAGACCCCAACTTCCGAATGGAATGGTTGCTTCAATGATTGGTTCCATCGTATGGAAAAATGTGTCAAATTTCGCGGAGAATACTTCGAAAAGCAATAAATACATTTTTAAATAGTAATGTTGAGTCACTTCCTTGATTCCCGAAATTTTCAGCTCGTGCGTAACATCATCCGCATAGACGAAGAAGAAAAAATGCCTATTAGAGAGGATAACTCTATTTTAGCAACAGGATTAGGGTTTCGTGCAAAAAAATTAAAACCCTTCAAAGTCGCGGGCAAAAGCTAGTTAATAATAAACATTCAACAACAGCATTACCTTTATTAATTTACAAATCTTATACCGTCACATAAAACATCCAATATCTAAGTAACATTTCTATTAATTATTCCAACAAGCCTATACCAACGATATGCATCAAGTATTGGAGGCAGGCTTTTCGAAAACTATCGATATATCTATTTATCGATATGTTTACTACCATATATACATTTCATTTTTTGATATCTTCCTAGCCTTTTCCCAACTATGTTGGGGTAGGCTTCCAGTCTAACCCGATGCAGCTGAATAGCAGTATTTTACAAGGAGCGACTGCCTATCTGACCTCCACAACTCAGTCTGTATTGGGTAATACCAGTACGATTTCCCTTGGTAAGACTGGTTGTCAGACTTTCGGGCTACTAACTACCAGTAACG